>OZ010793.1:239311017-241711017 GCA_963932465.1 Maratus speciosus
TCTAAATAAAAATTCCGGCATATTTGGTAACATTGCTGATAAGTTTTTATATCATTTTTGTAGTGATTGTGAACTTAAAAATAGTGACAATAACTCAGAACATGGTGGAATTTTTCAAAACAAAAACGTTACCATTTACACAGAAGTGACTCAGAAGCAGATTATTACGCTGAGCAATAACGGGAATGTAAAAAGCTTTGAAAAAGTCACCTGCCTAAAAATCTTTAAAAAATATCTTTCAAAGGGATTTTGTACATTTTCAACTAAATTAAAGCAATTATAAAAACATACATTCTCCGAATGTGTGTTCTTTCTTATTCTTAATACCTTGCTTCATAAGTTAAAATCTTAAGTAAAAAGAGTAATTACGGTAAGCTTCATAACTACTGTTTAAGTCGTCGATGTTCAAAAAAGATATTAAAAAAAATTGCCATATTGCGGATTATTTATTCATCTAAGAAAAATTACTATATATATTTCCTTATGTACATTTGCCAGAAGGAGTTCCTTACGTACGTTTTTAGGAAATCCAAGCACTTTTTCGGCGCACTTCTTTTACATTGTATTGCTTAACAGTAAATTTCCAAGATCTCTTACGAGAATCCTATGAAGGCAGTAATGTTTTGTTTGGACTAAGTCTAAATATGTTCTTCATATTGATCTAAAGCGTATACCAATATTTTAACCTTGACGAATATTTCATAAAGAATGTAGAGGCATTCTCTTGGATATAAAATTTTAAACACGTATGTCTTTTATGGGAGTGTAAATCCAGTTTCTAAAGCAAAAAGAAACTACTATATTCAAAACATGCGTTACTTGAATTTCAGTTCCCGACTTTATTTCAAGGAGAAATTCAGCCTCTTTCAACTTCAGAAAGTGCCACTGCGCACATTTTAGGATTTTGAGTGAATTTATACATATATATTATTTTTGAACATAGTAAATAAGTTCTACAAAGCTACTATTATTTTATTTCTAGATTGTTTTATTACTACCATACAAAACTAAAAGAAAAATCATTAACTAGTTTTTTACAGTGTAATAAATCGATTCTAATGTAAACACTGTTAAAATTTGTTTGTTTTCATAGTACTAATGTTTCACTTCATAATATTTTTTTTTCATATTGTGCTTTTTTTTAAGTATTTTACAAAATAAACAAATTATTTTTCATAAAATATAATGTGTAGATAAAAGCACTAATATAAATATTCTTAAAATGCTTATTCTTGAAAGTCATATGAAAATGAAAATAAATATGAATTTAAATATGAAAAATACTATTTTAAGATTGCTGACAAATAGCTTTACAAAACAAAAGGAAAATTATGCATTTTGAGAAAGAGAAAATACAAATATATTCTTTCCAGAATAGCAAAGCATACGTAAATATTTTTTTGCCAAAATATTTTATAAATAATGTACAAGTATGTTCATGTTTATACAGAATTTGAAACACGTATGATTTTATGAGAATGAATGAATTTTCCTGGGTCATAAATGCATATATGTTTTTTGTCACATATATTTCACTTCAAATTTACAAACAAGTATTGCGTTAAGTAGCTGACAACAGTTTAATAAAATCGGATGTAAAACAGTGATAAATAATACATCTTTTTCTTTAAAAAAATTCCTCACATAATTTCAATTCTTTTAAATATAGTTTTGGCAGTAGCTATTCTATAAATTGATAGTTCGCCAAAAATTAAAATTTATTTCCAAATATATCAAGCTAATATATACAAATATATCAAGTAAAAATGAAAGTGTTTTATTAACTAAAAGAAACTTGATTTCTTTTGTCGCAGAAATTAAGTTACTATTTTTTGTCTTCGCGAACGATCAATAAATTTTTAGCTGCTTCCAAGATAATTAAAAATATTGAAATTTCTAATTTAGTTCACTAGTAAAAGTTACGTTACTACCAACTCTTTTACATCTGATTTCGGAACTGTGTCGCATTCTCAACAAATCATTTTTCTAATTCGTTACATCAGAAAAGTACTTTCTTTGACATTTCTTCATATTGTGATGCTTCAATCATACCTTTGGATAACTGTGTCTCCCTTTACATTTTTATATTGCATTTAACTGACTTCGCATGAACGGTTTTCACTCTTATCCTCAAGTAAACCCTCTTAATATGCTTCTGTACATGGCATGTTTGTTTTTTATTTCGAAAAAAAATACTTATTAGGGTATTCCTAGTGCTTCTGGTGAAAAGTTACAGAACTACGCAAGAAAAATTAACATCCCACGAATTATTTTTTCACCAATCTCTAGAATAAATGTAAAATTGAGCATTGTATCTTTATAAATACCTGCACAATATAGAGTACATTATGTTAGTTGTACGTTTCGTGATAAATTGTATTAGTATGAAAAATGTGTTTTTTGAAGGCAGGATTTTATTTTAAAGCGTTAAATAATGTTACGTCATAGTTAAAATTATAATTTGATAATATATATATATATGATAGAGTATTTTAGGAAAATCTGCAAATACACTTCATATCCAGTGAAAGTATTTGACTTCAAGCTTCAGTATAAGCTTCTGTCACAGTAAATTTTATGTTTTGGTACCATAAATAACATGGTAAAGTATTTTACGACACTATCACCTCTGTATGAATAAAAGCATAGCTATGCAAAGAAATCCTCGAAATAAATTTTCCTTACGAATGAATTTAACTCAATTCTTCATAAGACTCTAACGTGAACAGTTTTGTGTTTTAATGAAGCATTTCACTTGATACGGTATTTGGTACTAGTAGTATTTTACGTGTGAAATTACATAGCTTCGCTAATAAAACTCACTCCCTTACAATGGATTTCGGTCTTATTGTCGAAATATAATTCTGCATGGCCAATTTTATGATTTTGCACTGATGAGCCAAAACATTATGACCACCTACCTAATAACGCATTGGTCCACATTTGCCACGCAAAACAGCTGCAACCCACCTTGGTATGAATACCACAAGCCTTTGATCGATAGAAGAAGACAGATTGTACCAGATCTTCAAACAGCGATCACGCATATCCGGAATATTCCAACATAATTGTTTTTCAGCTCTGAGCCACCGTTCGTTGGCACCCCAAATTTGTTCTATCGGATTGAGATCCGCTGAGTTAGGTGGCCAGGATGTTAACTGGAATTCAGTATTATTTTCCTGAAACCACTCCAGCACAATTCGAGCCCGTTGGCATGGAAAGTCTTGATCGAGGACTTCATCTCCATTTGTGAAGACAGATACAATTTAAGGGAGCAACTTGTTCGCAGTTATGTTCAGATAGTCTGCGCCTTTCATGGTCAGTTCTACCACAACCGTAGGTCCCAGAGACGCCCATGAGACCGTTCCCCAAAGCATAATATCGCCACAACAGGCCTGTCTATGACCTGCTGTATAAGGGGGAGTAACAGCTCGCCTGAAAGAGGGCGTACCCTGATACGTCTATCGACGTGTTGAAGCATGAATGGAGATTCGTCCGATCACGCGACCTTCTGGCAATGATCCATGGCACAGTCAAAGTTCCTTGGCGTAATGTAGGAGTAGTTGGCGATTATGCTTGGTCAACAGAGGCTCATGAGTAGGAAGTTCGCTGCGTGAAGTCATATTTAACAGTATCATCTGAACAGTGTGCGCCGAACCAATTCTACAATGACCTATATTGTTTTGGGATGTCAGTTGCTCGTCTCATTGGCTTCGATTTTGTTTTATCAAGCGGGAGAGTCTTCGACGTCATTTTTTTTATAACCCATGGGCGTCCAACGCCATTGCGTCTACTGATGGTTTCACCGTCATTCATCCACTTTGCAACCAGGAACAAGGTATTGACAACCAGGAACAACACACGAGCCGTACAGTTTCGAAGATACTCATTCTTAGCCGTCGGGCTATTGAATTCTGCCTTCTATCATAGTTGTTTAGATCAACAGCCTTTCCCATCACAGGCAAAATTAAGCGCAAAAAAATTCTTCAGCAGCAGTTAAATACCATTCCCACCTGATTAATTGCCCTCCACGTTGTCCACGCGAATTAATTGCAAAATGTGGGGATGGTCATAATGTTTTTGCTCTTCAGTGTATATTTTGATTAAAAAAATATTACGCTATACGGTATTTTATGCTATTAAGGCTACTATTAGCAAAAAATACGGGACAACATAAATAAATCTCACTTTCCACGATCTAATTTTGCTCCTAACATCTGAATAATTCAATTTTATGTTAAAAAAAAATACGTTGAAAGTAGCATTTTAGGTAATTAGTTCCTCTGTTGGGAAATTTAATAACTACTTTTAAAAACTAATTCTTCAAGAACGGATTTAGCTCAAATCTTGAGAATAAGCCTCTGTCATGGTCCATTTTATGTTTTGATAAAATACATAATTTTATAAGGTATTTTATTCTGGTAGGACCTATGTTTCGAAATTGCCTAACTACGCTTATATATTTTACTTACGAATAGTAAATGTAGCTCAGATATTCAGAAAAAATCTGTGATGGTCAATTTTACGTTTTGATAAAATATTTGGTGATAATGTGGTACGGTGTTTTTGTACAAGTAGCACTTATAGGGGCGAATTGTAAACCTACGAAATTAAAACGCATTTTCCAATAACGAATTTTGCTGAAGTCTTCAGAATAAGTTTTTGACATAGGAAGATTTATGCTTTAATAATAAAAAATCGCGTAAAATATTTTTTCTTTAAACAAAATTTTTACTGTCGTAAAGTTTTTTTGAAGATGAATAGATTTTAAAGCATGATTATTTTAGTATGCAATACACTATATGTTAATAACACATTTCAGAAACTAAAAACACTATCTTATTTTAGTTGCATTGTTACAAATACCAACACATTTTTATAATTTAAAAATTCCTGGACTTCATGACATTACTTGCACACTAACATTTTGCAAATTCAATTATTTCTATAATTCAAGTTCAGTGATGTTATTAAAACTAAAAAAATAATTTATAATATTTCTGAAAAGAGTAATTTTTTTTATCTAAAAGAAAAAACATTTTTTTTTTCCAGAATTTCAAAGCCTATACAAGTAATTCCACATCAAAAATTATTTCTTACCGAAATGTACAAGCATGTTTACAAGAATACAGAATTTGAAACACATTCGTCTTTTATGAGAGGATCAGATTATAAAGCCACACTTGTGTTTCTGAAACATATGTTGCTGGTATATAGTAACTAGCAATATTTTTAAAAGAACATATATTTTTTTACTTCAGAAAATACAACAATGAACATTTTTGGATTTGTTATTTATTTTTCTAGGACGCTGTATTGAAATGATGTATGTGTACTCTAATATTTTCAGAAATCTATTTAGCTAAGACTTTGTTTCGTTTCTACAATATAGAACATATATGTTAGGCAATATTCCACGATGGAGTGCACAAGCATAAGTTGGGATCGAATATGAGCGATTCTTAAAACAATGCTCTTAAAAATGAATGGAAGTTACAAGAATAAAATAAATGCAAATTGCGCTAAAGCATCAATTGATTGTTGAGCCGATTAGGAGTATATCCCGCATACATATTATAGCCGAGCCTCCTATTGAGATATTAAAATATAAATTGAATTTCTAGCTAAATTTATGTCCACGTCTTAAAGAATAGTGAGTTTGGTGTAATTCTGAGCACGATTTTTGAGATAGATATATTTCAAGAACAAACACGCAGAATTTCATCAAACTCCACATGTTTTTCCTTAACATAAATAGATACTTATTAGTTTTCTGTATATACCACCGAACATATGGTGTTTTTATGCTATGTTTTACACAATTTCTGCGATAGCTATATTTCAAGAATGGCAGCAGTTTGGCGAGAATAGAATGTTATAACCAATTCTAACCACTAAACATTTATGTGACGATCTAACAAAATGTCACATTTGGTGAATATCATTCACCAGTTACTAAACAGTAATTAAGCAACATAGAAAAAATGCAATGTACCAAGACCATGGGGAAAAAAGTGCCCAACAAACATTGCAAATCTCATAAAAATCCATTCAGCAGATTTCAGCTTAGTAGCAGTCAGAACAAAATTCCAATTTGCATTTCTTATATATAGTAGGTGATCAATTCTCCGCAAATTTTTACAACTTATACTACTAATATTCTCTGGGCGAAATAAAAAAAAATATTCAATTGACAACGAAAGTTTTATTTACACACAGTCGAATAATGTGATTTAAAATCCATTTAATTTAAATGATAAATCAACGTTTGTAAAATATTCCTACATTATAGGAACATTTTCATAATCGGGTTTCAACCTAATGTCGTGACTTAAAGAGAGTAGTTTCTTGCAAAATTAACCTTATTCTTGTAAGCATTGTTGTAATTTCATACATTGGAATGTTAATTCCTCAACTACTTCTTTGTTAAAATATAACCAGGAAACTATATTAGATATATCTGACAAGATCTATTTATCACATTTTATGTTAACCTTAGTTCTAGAACAGATTACAGAAACATAGTCATCATTAAGGAGTAATTTTGTAGAATTTTGCCTAGAAGGTTATAAATATGTTTGTAACAGATTTATTATATATTAGATAAACAAATTAAATGACTACTATTACATAGTCTTTTGTATCTAAAAATGCTATTGTTAGGGTTTCATTAATCTGACGAAACCCTATTTGTCTCTCACCTCTGTCTATTTGTCTGTCTATCTGTTCGTCTGCCACAGAGCACATTCTCAGAAACTATATATATTGGAGACTTGGAATTTATCATACATATAGCTGAACACTTGCGATCACGCGTCAAATCATAAAAAATTCAAAAAGTCTTATATTTATTCCTCCAGTCTCTAACTTGTGTATTTTAAGCCATTTTTCTAATTTAGCTCCTAATTAAGTTCGAGACTTGAAATTTTGCATGCTTATAGCTGAACACTTGCGATCACACGACAAATCATAAACATTTCAAAAAGTCTTATATTTACCCCCTCCCCCGCTCTCTAATTTACACCCCCCCCCCTTCCCAGTGTCCAACTTGTGCATTTTAAGCCGTGTTGGTGGCCTTTCGATCACACGAAAAATCATAAACATTTCAAAAAGTCTTATATTTATCCATTCGGTCTCTAACTTGGGTATTTCAAGCAATTTTTTTGCTCCCCCTTTTCACCCGGGGGGCACTTCTCTAAATTTGGCCGACACCCTTTTGTACAGTCTTTCATATTATGCACCATAGCCTTACATATTTTAGTTCAACTTTTTACCGGAAGGGTGCGCCTACCTATCTCGGGTGCTATGGGCTTGATCCCTTCGACTAGTATGTTTACGTATAGGTTGTAAAACGGAGTTTCGTTCGGATAGAGGTTTGTTTAGATTAAAATGTGCCCCCTGGTTGCGAAATGTCGAACTAACAGATTTTGCAAAAGGATAAAGTTCTGTCAAAGGAATATTAAACGAAACCCGTGCGATCTCGGATCACAGTTACACACTTGTTTTATCATTCTGTTCCTAAAGTTATTTAAAATCGAAAATAGTTCTTTATATAACTATATTTATCCTATATATGCATATTATTCAAGAAAAACATTTGAAATAAGAAATGTTTCAATTTTTTTGCGTTGATTTAATAAAAAGGTTTACTTTACGTCAATATTTATAATAATTACAAAAACTGTACGACCTAAAATCCCCTAGGAGTGTTGTGATTCTGGTAGTAAAAAATATATAGTACTTTAAGAAACCGTTTATTTTTGTTCATAAAACAAGCACTTGACTACAATTTCCTTAAAATGACGTCATTTTCAATTTCTCTTCTTCAGCTAAAATTTTATTTATTAAGAATCCTTTTCTTAATATTCTTATAAACGGTTTAAAAATAAATTTTCTAAAACTTTCATTATAATAAAAAATTATGTCTTTTACTTCACATTATTTAAATTACATTATAAAGAACAATGATACGTCGAATTTCTCTCACACTTACATTATATATAAAAGTAGCAAAAAAGAAAGTAAAATTAAAAGTTACAATGTTTTTGATTTTGCAATGTACAATACACAATGCGCATTGTTTATTGCAAATTTTCTAAAAGAAAAATAACGTGTTGTAAATATAACATTCTACTATATATTTAAATTTAATAAAATAACCTTCGTTCACAATTTGCACTTTTCATGCACCATGAAGTTATTTACATGCAAATATTTTAAAATTTTAATTGACACGCAATGTAGGCTCTGCAGAGTTAATAAGTTACAATATGTTACAAAAGTTTTCCAAGATTTTAGTTTAAAAGACTAACGTGACGAAAATAAAGTTTTCTTTTACATAAAGAGGAGAATAAATACATTCTTTGCAGAGAAATTATGTCTGCGCACATATTTACAAGTTTAAAAGTATTTCATTCAGAATGTAGAAGCATGTTATAATGGTTACAGAATTTGAAACTGATTTGGAATAATTTTCCTATAGAATAAAGCGAAACCAATCTTTTTAAAACAATGATACTTGAAAATTAACATTCATCATTATTTTATCAAGCACCTCTCTCTCCTTTTTACTTTCAGAAAGAAAACATTGCTTGTTTTAAATGTTATGAAAAAAAAGAACGTTAAAAAGCACAAATAGAAGTATGTATTAACCGCATAAAGCTGTTTTAAAGCCTCTGAAGCTCCATCATCAGAGCTTAAAATTAAAATAAAGATAAATTTTAATTAAAAATGAAGATTAAAATTGTGGGGGGATGTGCAGAGAGGTGCATATCAATGCTTGTCTGCAACGGCCAATGCAATCCACGGTTAAGAACCAACCGCGCAGTTGATCTCTCGCGCATTAATCACAGTTGCACAATTACTCCGGGAGAGTTTAACAAATTTTAGTTTTCTCAACCGTGGATCGCATTTCGTAGTGGACAATCGAGCTGTAACGTGCTCCTCTCTGGCTCTTTTCCTCGGCCTTTTTTAATCCACATTTTTAGTTTATCTCTATTTTGATTTTGATTTTAAGAACTGATGATGAAGCCTTAGAGATTTTAAACAGCTGTATGGGTTTTATACATACTTCTATTTGTGCTTTTTAACGTTGTTTTTTTTTCTTAATATATTTGCAGAAAGTACAATCATTCCTTTTTTTTAAGAAAAGAGTTATGTGCCAAGAAGAGTTATGTGTTATGTTCCACATACCCACGCGCATCTGGTTATGTGGATTTTTTTATACGCTCTAAACATCCCAACGGCTGGATGGGTTTTAATGAATGGGGTCTCTATAGATTCGTCTTAACCGTCCGATGTTTATAGGCTAGTTTTGTTTTTATAAATTCATAATGGCGGTAGAGACGAAAAAAATTACGCACCATATTGAGTGGCATATAATTCGATAAGTCTTTGAAAATGTATACGATGTTTCTTTGACTATTTTACAGTCAGAAACTCCGTTTAAATATTACACAACCTGGAAGTTGTGTAGGTAGGATCTCTAGCTTTACCGCAACTCTAACCTTCATAGATATCCATAGGCCTCATCAAAACAATGTTTATAGATAATAACTAACAATTAAACACAGCTTAAAAGTCATCAATACAAGTAAATAAAAAAATATGTAAGTAATATAAAAAAATGTTTCACATTGATTAGAAATAGTCAATTAGTTCGCTTTTTTACGCAGTCGTGTTTTTTGATTTTTTAAAATTTAATTTTCACTTGTTTGTTTTAAATGTTTCTTATTTGCATTTATATAATAGTTAGAAAATGTCTTTACTTTTATTGAAAATGCGAGCATAAGTATGCAAAATGCGTAATCTGTTTATTTTAAAAGAACAACAAATAACTAACATTTAAATGAAAGTCACTTTTCAGATTTTAAATAATTATTTTTCTATTAAAGTAATTCACTTCTTATTTTAAATATTGAATAACTATTTTGTAGTTTTATTTTTATTTTTACATTTATTGTTCAAAATCTTGCTATGCATCTCTCTATTCTGAAAAATATGTAACTACAGTGCAGCTGTTGTCTGTGTCGCTGGTGTAATTGAAATTATTGTGACAGAGGCTGTTTCACAGTTTCTATTAAAAAGCTATTGCATATAAAATTATGAAAACTTGTCTAGCGAAATGTCTAATACATAAGCTGAAAAAAGAAGTTTTTAAATATAAGAGTTAATATATGCGCTTTTTCTTATTAAAATCGGGTAAAATAGTACAGTTAAAAGTTTTATAGAATCAAAAACAACACATAACAATTTAACCCCATCATTTCCATGCACATATTACATTAAATTGTAATGTGCGTACAATTATTCAATTTGTGTATTTTTTAAAGTTTTTCTTTTTTTTTATTTTTTTAGTCTTTTTGCATTTTTTGTTCCAAATTTCTTTATTTGAATAGAGGTTTACAGTCGCGCTCAAATGTTTCCGTCCAGTTAGTTTCTTTGATATGTTTGCCGGAATATTTCAGAGAAGAAGTAGCGCAATTGTTCCAAAAGTTAGGAATATGCAAATGACCTTTGACCATGTGATCATTTTGATTGGATACTGAAGACATATGATGCAAAAGGAGGGAATTCAAAATTCGCGTGTGCAAAAGTTTCCGGCCATTCGTCATTCGCTTGTTTTGCTATCAGTAAAGTGTTTTTTTTTTTTTTTTGGTAATGTTTGAACACGTGATACACGTGTTTGTACAATTAATAAACGTGAATTACGTAGTTGAAATTCAAAAATGAAAAGTTAAACAATTATTGTTCGTAAACGAGTGATTTGTTTGTCGCTAATGGGCAAATCATTTCGTGAGATTGCGGCAAAGTTATCGATCGGAAAATTTACTATGAACAATGTTATAAAAAATATATAAAGGTAGCCATGGCCTTCAGTCACTTGCCACGGTCCAGGAGACCCCGGAAAACCAAAATTCTTATGGGCAGAATTATCGGGAGAAAAAGAGTTGATGACTTCCATAAAAATGCCGCTACAATATACCGCAATTTACGGAATGAAAATTTAGCTGAAATAAGTCGGTCTATCGTGTCAAGATGCTTACGTAACGTAAGACTTTATGGAAGAGTCGGTGTTAAAAAACCTTTCGTAAGTAAAAAAAAAAATAAAATCGGACGACACGATTGGCGTTTGCAAAGGAACCATAAGACTGGTCAAGTGAAATCTGGAAAAAATACTATTGTACGGATGTAGTGTCTGCCATCACTCCCAAAAAGTTTGAACTTCGATTCATACGAAAAATAGTACTATTTTCCGATGAATCGAAGTTCGAACTTTTTGGGAGTGGTGGCAGACACTACATCCGATGACCTAAAAACAAAAGTTATGGTTAGATATATGTTATTCCTACAATGCAGCATGGTGGACGACACGTTATACTGTGGGGAACATTTTCTGGAAAAAGTGTCGGTCCGTTAGTTGCATTCCGCAGCAACATGAATGACGCAACGTATAAGGATATCTTTCAAGATCATTTGCTGCCTTATTGGATGAAAAATTTTGGTCGCAACTATTTGTTTCAGCATGATAATGACCCAAAGAATACACGCAAGCTCGTCAAGCGGTGGCTTTCGCACAAAAATACGCTTTTGAAATGGCCAGCGCAATCACCCGATGTGCATCCAATAGATAATCTTTGGAACGAACTTGACAAACGCGTGCGGAATTATAAATATTCCAATTTAGCAGAATTTCCCAAAACAAATTGCAAGAAGAGTGGAAAAAATCATAGACAATCTTCAACCGTTCATTGAATCGATGCCACGGCGCGGCGCCGCAGTACTTATTGCTAAAGGTATGCCGACAAAACACTAATTGTAAATGTTATTGATCACTGTTATTTTCTATTATGACACCATTTTTTCCAAACTTGCCAAGATGGCCGGAAACTTTTGGAACATGCGTTTTCCTTTGTAATTAATTTTATCAATTAAATTGATTGATATTTATTTCGTTATTCTATAAATAAATTCCTAACTATTATGTTAATAAAATGTATAAGTATCATTTTGAGATTCCTCTTCGTATTGGTATACTTACAAATTAACCAAAAATTTTATGCTGGCCGGAAACTTTTGAACGCCACTGTATTTCACATTTCGAAAAAGTCATTTGTTTATTTAATGTTTCTTGCTTGTTAAATAGCACAAATGAAACATTTTTTTTAAAAAATATATAATTATACATGTATATTAAACGAAAGGCATATTTGAAAATAATTACATAAGAAAAATATTTTATGTTAAAAAATTACGTCATATTTAAAAAGCACAAACAATAATATTTCTAAACAACGTCACGATTTAATATGTACACTCGAGTATAAAAATAAAATTAAATTTTCAAAATAATTACATTATTACCTTCGAAAATTTTAAATAGTTAAAAATACATAATATTTAAGAAGATATGTTTAAAAGTTCGTTTTTAAAGTAATTTTCTTATGGAGTCGAAAAGAATAAAAAAATTAAAATGTGTTACCATTAAATATTATTAAGTTAATACGAGAAACAGTAGCATTTTTTTTAGTAATTTTGTATAAGCTAATTTTCAATTGTATGAAAGACCTTACTTATTAAATAAAAAAAAAAAAAAAAAAAAAAAAAAAAAAAACAGCCGTCAATTGCACGACATCTGGAAATCAAACTTGGAAACAAAAAATCCACTAAGCAAAGCATGCAGCAATGTATGCAGCATTTTATGTCAAAGTATAACATTGTATCTTTGGATTTATCCGATTTTCGGATTTATTAATTTTTTGTATAGAATGAAATGTTAAAAATGGTGATAAATAACCTATTTAAAAAATACATAACGCAGTAAATATCCTGATTCATCCCGCAGTAAATTTCTGCCTATCGACGGCAATATCTCCAATTTTTCTTTTCAAATCTCGAGAATAAATTCGTTGTATAATTGTATCAATTTCTTTTTTTAACAAACAATTTGTCGAAAATAGTTCGGCTCAGATTTTTTACGTACGGAATGATATACTGCAGCTTTCACTTGTTTGCAATAAATTCATTTAAAATTCAGCTGACCCTCTAATTTCGCAAATGTATTGGATAAACTATAAGTAAGTTCGACATTAATTTTATAACAGACCTTTAATAGTGCTAAATAAATACCATAATACTAATTTTTCGAACCGTATAGAAAATACAGTTAGACACTAGACATGTCGCAATCTATAAATATTCAAGCTAATTGTAGAACCTAATCTTATTTTGTTTTAATAGTTCCTACTGTATTTTTCCGGTAGTTATTTTCAGTATCTATTCATTAAAAATAATAGTACACTGGCCTCCAAAAGTTAAGGTACACGGACTAAATGCGTTCGATTGCACACGTTTTGTCGAATATCTACAAAACTTCTTGGCGAATTGTTCTTGAACTTCTGGGATGAAAAGAACATGTTTCATTTCATATTTCTCGGTGAAGATATAGTCGGGGGTACAAATAGGGGGCTAATAGTAAATTTAATAATAAAATAATATTTGCGATCACCTATGTAACAGGAAAGGCGGGAAATGGTTTGTCACTGTGGTAAATGACTATTTGAGTCCTGTTCAAAGTCTGTATGCATCTGTGTAAGCATAGCACTCATATTCGTGAAGATGTTAACGTTTTTGTGAAAAACTCAAACTTTTTTTTTATAGCATACAGAGTTTTCAACCAAATTTAACACAACTTTACAAGAACCTGACAAAGAACAGTACAAACTGTATACTGCAATTAAAACATGAATATGTTGAATATTTGATAAGATATGGGCATTTTTATGAGATAATTTTTAACTGCGCATGCGCGGAAGATTTCAAAAATTTTATTTCATAATTTGGTACTCAGTATTTTGGGGAAACTTCTATAAAAAGTCCAGTCAAATATTGTGAAAACTTAGGAAGATGTAGTGAGTTGATTGAAAAGTTGTGTAAAATCCCTTATAATAAAGCTATTTTTAGGAAGCATCTCACTATATCGACCCCATCTTTGTGAATTTTCGCGATATTTGACTAGACTTTTTATATAAGTTGCCCTAAATAGCTGGCTACCAAATTCTGAAATAAAAATTTTGAAATCTGCTGCGCATGCGCAGTTACAAATTATCTCATAAAAATGCCCATATCTCATCAAATATTCAATATATTCATGTTTTAATTGCAGTATACTATTTCAACTGTTTTTTGTCAGGTTTTTCGAAAGTTGTGTTAAATTTGGTTGAAAACTCTGTATGCTATAAAAAAAAACTTTTGAGTTTTTTACAAAAACGTTAACATCTTCACGAATATGAGTGCTATGCTTACACAAATGCATACAAATGTTGAACAGCACTCAAATAATCATTTACCACAGTGACAAACCATTTCCAGTCTTTCCTGTTACATAGGTGATCGCAAATATTATTTTATTATTAAATTTATTATTAGCCCCCTAATTGTACCCCCGACTAAATCTTCACCGAGAAATATGAAATGAATCATGTTCTTTTCATCCCAGAAGTTCAAGAACAATTCGCCAATAAGTTTTGTAGATATTCGACAAAACGTGTGCAATCGAACGCATTTAGTTCGTGTACCTTAACTTTTGGAGGCCAGTGTATATTAAAAACTATGTGTTACTCCTATTATTGTCCATTATTTTGGTTCTCGTGTGATAAACCAATCTTTTTTTTTCGGGATGTAGCTTCAACCGGACCTTCGAGATGGTGCTGTTTGTTCTTTTTACTGGAACTGCTTCGAGTAATAGTGGCATCATAAACGAGATCATCTCCGGGCTTTGTATCTTAGCAGAAAGATTTGATAAAGAGAGATGTTTTGAACTTCCGTTCTTATAATTTGTGGTTTCTTAATAATAATAAATTTCATAATCGTGAATAAGAAATAAATATTTCAAATAAAAAGTGCTTAAGACTAATAGATCTGATTGATCATATTGACATACTTTTTCCTAAAAACATTATTTTTCAATAGATATACGAACCAAAAGTATAATAAATCTAACAAGAACTTTAATACATTATCATTTTGCTCCTTCTTTACCACAGTTAAAAAGAAAACAGTGGCTCCTTGATCACCATTTATTACGAAAAGTAAGCCTTAAGGCTTGACCCCTGATTAGAAAATAATCTGCCAAATGCAATTATTACTCGCGCGCAAGGCTTTCCTTAAAAGTCTTGAATCTTAAAGTAATTACGTCATTAATTATAATTAGTCTTTTTTAACAATTTGACGTTTATTGCTTTTATACTATTACAGAGAGTTGTATTATACAAATATATCATTAAATTTGTTATCTGAGCTTTATAAACGGTAGTACGCCGCCATGTAGCGCCAAAGTAGTGCATATTTAAACTTCATTTGACATTTCACAAAACTAAATTTAGCGTGAAAACAATCTTTTCTTTTTACAGTGTAGCTAAAACAAAACCGTTGTTCAAAGTTAAACTTGGCATTGTGCTAAACGCACTTCAAACGAAGGTCGCAAAGTTGCAACGTCACCTTAGTCCATTCCGCATATTTCCAGATATGTTTATAATTAACTTTTAAAGACATAGGTGGCGTATTGACAGATCCATTCAATGGAAGGTAGTCGCGAATCATGTAGTACTTATGTGATTATTTCTAATTAAAATTGTCTGTTTTTAACAATTTGATGTTTATTGCTTTTATACTGCTACTGGGCATTGCATTACAGAAATATATCATTAAAAGTTATTATCTAGGCTTTAAAAGCTGATGGTACGTAGAGTACGCCAACTCTGTCATTATGTATGTCCAAACCGTCTGTAAATTTAAGGGTTAATATCTCAGCAAATTATCAAAGATTTTTTTCGAAAATCAATATCACCAATGCGTTTATACTTCTGCTACGATACGTATCTTCTGCGCTCCTCAAAACGGTTGCTGAATGCCTGGAAATTGAAATTTGTGTGCAACGGAAAATGCGCTTTTCTCAAAAATTATGCGACCTAGGGCAATCGTCATAATTTTCCTGCAAGGTTTAAATTTCCGTCTACTCCCTCTAATTTTTTCATAATTTTAGTTTCAGTAGATTTGAAAATAGAAGGGAGTTGGACATATTTTTGGACTACATTTTCGACGATATCTCTGAAAATAAAATATCTAAATTAAACGAAATTTATTTTTGAGCTCAGCATTACGAAATATTTTGCACGATACCCCACACGATATACAAAGAAAAGATTTTTTTTCAAGTACTTTAGTTAGCCTCTCTACATTTTCCTAAATATATTTGTGAATGTTTAATAATCTGAAATATGTGGGACAATAGTCTTTATTATTTCCCCCAATTTGAACTTTCCACGTTATATAGTTTACGAGCAAAATGGCTGTGACAGACGGACAGACAGACACAGGGGTGATCTTATAATGGTACCATTTTCACTTTTTAAGTACGGAACCCTAGAAATCTTAAAATTTAAAGTATCTATCTACATAAGTTTTGGGTTTATGCTAAGTGTAATTATTAAGACAATGGCTATTTTTAATTCGGAGAGAACATAATATTTTTTCTTCGTATAGCTCTGATGATGCAGTCATAGTTCTCACTGGTAGAGAAACACGTTAAATAATTTGATACATTTTAATATGTTCTTCATTTACATCCAAGCAATCACTTTAAAAAACTATGCTGATTTAAACAGTAGAATAATAAATACAAATGTCTCTGACTCAAAAGATACTTAAAAATGATGTGAAATTAATATAAAAATATAAAAATATATGTCGAATGAACTCCAAAAATTGAAAAATGATATAATTGTTTGTAATTAAATATCAATTTGTTTTCCATGGCAAATTGTCAAAGATCTTTTTTGTTTAAAGACTACTCCGGTTAACAAGGATATAATTTGTTTTCATTGTAAAAAGAAAATAAAAAATTAATTCTACAGTTTATATCTCCAAATGCAATTTAAGTCTTAAAAAATATTTTTTTTTCAATTAATTTCTAAAAAAAGGTAATTAAATTTAACATTAGTTGTAATTTATTAGAAAACGTCATGTTTTTTGGTTTTCCAATTATTTCAGTATTATAATTTTTTAGAAGAATTTTAATATAACATTTATCGCTCATGCATTAAACTATGAAAGTTATGAAAAAATATACTGATATTCTTCAACGCAAAAAAACAATAAATTATAATTAATTCTATAAAATCATGACACTATTGAAATAATGTAATAATTTTTTTTACTGCCAAATGTACTTAAATAATTACTCTAAAATTTGAAATACGATGTTGTTTAATTAAATATCGACACATATATTTTCGTTTTTAAATGTGAAAGATGTACTGTGCATATTTATATTAAAAAGATATAATTTTTAAGCAAGTAAAATAGATTGCATTAGTCTAGTAGTAATAGAAAGAATGGTTATATCAATTTATGCATTAATTAAGTTAAACTAATCACACACATATTCAGTTATTTGAATTTACTATCAGCACCTACGTGGACAAGTAAGTAAGTAGGTCCCAAAATCTAATAAAAAAGGGAAAACCAAGAACGTTCTTAAAAGTGATGTTTATTTCTCTATATAATCGTCATTTACACCCAGGTCAAAATTCTTGCTAGTACTAGCATCATAAATATGCTAGTTTTTGCTATGTATTGCTTTGTCTGCTAGGTTTTCATGCTAGTATATGCTTTACAATGCTAACCAGCATCACATGCTATATAGCTAGCTTACACAGTAATAGCATGACAAGCTATATACAAGCATTTTATGCTTGTTTACTGTTTAAGCTTCTTCCAAAGCATGGCGTGGTAGGTACCTTACGGTGCTATTATATGCTTTTTTATGCTTGCCAGCATAATATGCTATGCAGACAGCTTAGGAAAAAATAGCATGATAAGCTATGTACTAGCATTTTATGCTTGTTTGTTGTTTAAGCTTCTTCCAAAGCATGGTGTGGTAGGTACCTTACCGTGCTATTATATGCTTTTATATGCTTGCCAGCATAATATGCTATGCAGACAGCTTAGGAAAAAAATAGCATGACAAGCTATATACAAGCATTTTATGCTTGTTTACTGTTTAAGCTTCTTCCAAAGCATGGCGTGGTAGGTACCTTACGGTGCTATTATATGCTTTTTTATGCTTGCCAGCATAATATGCTATGCAGACAGCTTAGGAAAAAAATAGCATGACAAGCTATGTACAAGCATTTTATGCTTGCTAGTTGTTTAAGCTTCTTCCAAAGCATGATGTGGTAGGTACCTTACCGTGCTATTATATGCTTTTTTATGCTTGCCAGCATAATATGCTATGCAGACAGCTTAGGAAAAAATAGCATGACAAGCTATGTACTAGCATTTTATGCTTGTTTGTTGTTTAAGCTTCTTCCAAAGCATGGTATGGTAGGTACCTTACCGTGCTATTATATGCTTTTATATGCTTGCCAGCATAATATGCTAAGCAGCCAGATTAGGTAGAAATAGCATGACAAGCTACGTACAAGCATTTTATGCTTGTTTGCTGTTTAAGCTTTTTTCAAAGCATGGAGATGTAGGTACCTTAACATGCTATTATATGCTTTTTTATGCTTGCCCGCATAATATGCTATGCAGCAAGCTTATTAAGAAATAGCATGACAAGCTATGTACAAGCATTTTATGCTTGTTTGCTGTTTAAGCTTTTTTCAAAGCATGGATATGTAGGTACCTTAACATGCTATTATATGCTTGCCCGCATAATATGCTATGCAGCAAGCTCATTAAGAAATAGCATAACAAGCTATGTACAAGCATTTTCTTTGCTTTTTAATCTTATGTCAAAGCATGGAGAGGTAGGTTCCTTTACATGCTATTACATACTTTTTTATGCTTGCCAGCATAATATGCTATGCAACAAGCTTTGATAGAAAACAGCATGACGTACTATCTGCCAGTAAGATATGCTAATTTGCTACACATGTCTCTTCAAAGTAATGATGAGGTAGGTACTTAAATGAAGAATTGTGTGCTTGTTATTGCTTGGCAGCATCAAATGTTTATTATTATTTTTAAATTAATTAATTTATTTTTGTTTTGTTTTAGTTACTCGAAAGTATAAATTTGACTATGTTTTTTGAAAATAGAAGAAAAGGAAATTTTAATTATAAATTAAATTAATTTTTCAAATCCATGGTGAGACAATAGCTCTCTTTCACCTCCGCCCCCCCCCCCACCCCCAACAGAAAATTCTTAGTTTCCTTTTATTATAAGGTAAGAGAAAATATTAAATTTCATTTTTTTTTTCAAAATCGGAGAAAAATATTAGTTACATTTCAAATTCGAGGGAGGCTTAATGGATCACCTAAGCCCTCTTCCCTTAACGGAATATTCAGGAGTTTGTGTTATGGAGGTTTCACTGTACATTGCAATTTTTCAAGATGTAAAATATAAATTTTATTTTTTAAATTAATTTCTATGGGGGTGGGTTAAATTCTATGAGGGATTTAACTTCTATGAGAGTCTTCTAGACGAGCCCTCCCCTCCCCTCACCGCCTATAAAAGAATTTTTTCTTCTGTTTCTTAGAATTTAAATATTCTAACTTACTCGAAAAAAAATGCAGTATATCTTTAAAAAATGTGGAAAAAGAAAATTTTGTTCATTAAAATCTAAAATCCCGGCTGGCCCTCTCCTGAATTCAGTACTGTCTTAACCCTTAAATGCCGGGTGTTTCTTTTCGGTAACATACCCAATTTAGGATCTAAAATACTATTAGAATAATATTGAAGCTATAATGCCTTATGTTGCCAATAAAATACATTCTGAAAATATTATTAAATCGAAATCCAACATGTAGATGGCAAAACTTGCGCTGTTTAAGAATAAAGAGAGATTTATTTTTTCAATTGTTGCTACTTGTTCTTTTTGTTTTGTTTGGAAGCTTGCGAAATACCCTATCTAGTTCTGGAGTGAACAAGTAAAATTTAATTCTGATTATAGTTCCTAAAATTCTTGTGTGTTTAATATTATAAAATTTTATCAAGGAAAATTATTTTTTCAATTAAAGACCAGTATTATCGATGAGTAACAAACTGTTTTTTAGCCGTAAACCATACTTAAAACAAAATATCATTTTTTTAAGTATTTTTCCCATGATTTATTTAAAAAATGAAAGCCGAAAAACATTATTACAATGACTTTTGAAAAATCAGGCATTTAAGGGTTAAATCACCAATTTGAGATTAGTTTTTAATATCTAAATATCAAAAGAAACAGAACTAAAAATTATTACCCAAAGCGGATATAGAAGAGTAACTCCCCTCCCCCCAACAGAAAATTTTAAACTGATCTTCCTCTTACTGTTAAATTATTTTAGGTTACCTGTAAGTTATAAATTTTCTATATCTTTAAAAATGGGAGAAAAATAAAATTTTGTTTATTAAATTTCAAAAGCTGGGAGGGGAGAGGGCAGTGTCACCGCCACCTGAATTAAATACTGCCCCTTGAACACGTTTGAGTTAATGTTTTAACACATAAACTTAAAAAAAATTACAAATAATTTCCATGGTATACTTAAAGGCCCCTTCCCCCCGAATCGGAAGAAAATTCCTCGCTGCACTTTCTCTTAGTATTTAATTCTGTTAAGTTTCTCGAAAAGATTAAATTTGCTATGTTTATTAAAATCAGAGAAAAATATTATTATGTTAAATTTCAAAATCCAGCGGCGGTAGATTTCCTTTTTCAAACCACTACAACGTAAATTCAATACTGTCTTCGTCCATCCGTTTTAGATAAAATCTAAACACATAAATCTAAAAAAACCCTGAAAATTAATTTCTATAAAGGATTTATTGGGAAAAAGCGCCCCCCACCACCCCAGTTTAGATAAAATTTTAACACATAAATATTTAAAAAAATGAAAATTAATTTCCGTGAAGGATTTTTGGTCAAAAGCCTCCCCTCCATTCTTCCATCATAAAATTCTTAGCTGTTCATTCTCTTAGCTTTTAATTATTTCAATTATACAAAAAAAAAAAAAAAAAAAAAAAAAATCGTGCTTTTAAAAAAGAGAATTTAGTCCATTAAATTTCAAAATTCAAGGAGCACTGTTTCATGTAAGAAATAAGTTCAAACAATCGAATTGAAAATATGTACAATTGACCCCCCCCCCTCCAATAAGGACTTATTTTTAACATCTTAACTCCATCCTAAATTGATAAATTCTATCCTAAATACACTTCAAAATCTTTTATTTTTCTGCAACAAATAATTATGGCCATATTCCAACCAATCATTAAGCAAAGAAAATTCCACTAATGAATTATAATAATCAAGCCAATTCTAATTATCCATTAAACATAGAAAAAACCCTAATAATATATTAACCTTATTAACTGAAACTTGGAGGATAACAGCATCGATAAATTCTATGTCTTATGAATAATCTTATAATAATCGATAGCGATGACAACGATGACCACCTCGGGAATTCAGCTTTCGCTTTAGAGTGTTAGTGCAATCCCGAGGGGTAGACCACATCCACTCCTCCCGACTCTCAACCAGAGTCTGAGAGGGAGCGTCGGGTCCCTGATCAAGCTGCTGAGATTTATTTCGGTTACTGTGAGATTTACAATTACAATCACAATTGGTTACCCAATTTTTCTGGGCGAACCGAAGATTTCACATCGCGATATATGCCTGTATGTAGTGATTACATGAGGATCATTTCACCTAATGTGATTGCATAATTGTTTACAATTTCCTTGGATATATATTCGTCACAGTACATTTAACACACAATATTTAACATGACAATTAGAAACACATTACAACACAATATCAAACACCTACTATTTACATGACTATGTGTAGTGATTACATGAAGATCATTTGAATGTGATTGCATAATTATTTACATTTTTCATGGATTTACAGGGATTTCACAGTACATTAAACACACAGTATTGAACATCACAATTAGAAACACATTACAACACACCTACTATTTACAATTTGCGCATACAAGAGTTTGGAGAGATGCACAAGATAAAAATTCAAAAGTGATAGAAGTTTCTGGCACCCGCTAATAACCCGTTTCTCCCTCCATGCTACACCCTAGTGATGGAGTCGGACTAGAATGGCTCTGGATTTGAAAAGATGTACTCGTTTGTTTCTATAAACCTCATGCATTGTATGATCTTGTTGAGTAGTTGTGGTTTCTCTTTTACATCCTGCCACCAACTTGCTAAATTCATACGTGTGTGTTTTTTGAGATGATAATGCGATGTTAATGTACAGTATAATACATAGTGTAACGATGTTGACGGCAAGCCACAAATGCATAGTGGGGAGTCTCTTTTGTTAATTTTGTATAAGTGTTCCTGAAGGGGGCCATGATTTGTTAAAAATATGTGTAAGTATCTGTTGTTTACGAAATACTTGTGGTCAACCAATGGCAAGAATTCCTTCGTATATCGGCCTGTGTCTGAATCCGTCCAGCGTTTTTGCCAATTTTTTAACAGATTCTGCTTTGTTTGTGATTTTAGTGAAGAAGCTGTATATGGTAAAAATGTATGTATTAGTGTTTCATCCATTACTGCCGATTTTGCTAGTTGGTCAGCTGCCTCATTGCCCTCAACACCTGAATGTCCTTTTGTCCAATTGAAGTATATGTCTTTTACTGTTGTTTGTAATTGTTGAAGATTTTTTAGTATGAAATAGTTTGTATTGTCAAAATTGTTTAATGCTTTTAAACTTGATAGGCTATCCGTTATGATTAAGTATTGAGAATGTTTGTCCGACTCTATCCACTCTAATGCTGAAGATATCGCGGAGAGTTCTGACTGGAAGACGGAGTTATCCTGGGACAGTTTCGCTCTCCAAGTATAGATTTGCTCGTTTTTTTCGTATACACAAAATGCCGAGGCTGTGCCTTCGGACATTTTGGAACCGTCCGTGTATATTGTAATTTTGCCTACATAGTCGTTTATTTCACAAATTTGTATTTCACTTGTTAGTGGTGATGTTTTGTATTTTGAGCATTTTGGATAGTGTAGTGAAGCAAAATCCTTTTCTGTTGACTTGCCGAGACGAATCGTCCCCGAATACTCCGCCTCCGCCTCCAACTGCAAATTCTGTGGGGAGAGACCTGTGAGGACCTGCAGGGCGTTTGTTGACGTATTGCGATATGCTCTCGTTATCAGCAACAAAGCTTTCCTTTGTGCCGAGAGCGAATGTCGACGACCGTGATATTGCGCCATACGCGGAAACCAGACAGCACACGCGTAGGCCAGTTTCCTTTGTAAGATCGCCGAGTACCAAATCTTAAAAAATTCCGGAGGGAGTCGACCTGAGATTGATGAAAATTTATAAAGATTTTGAGTTATTTTTCCGATTTCTACTCTCTTTTGTGCCACATGTGGGAGAAATGATAATTGTTTATCTAATATTACCCCCAGGTTTTTTAGTGTTGTTTCTGATTTTATTGATTTACCTTGAAGTTTAAATGTGGGGCCCCGCTTAAGGTGTTTGGGTTAGCCAAAAGTTAATGATGAGGATTTTTCATGTGAAATTTCTATTTTGTCGGTTTCTGCCCAATTCTGAATAAATTTTAAAGCTTTCTGACCTTTTTGTTCAAGTTGCTGTCTCGACTGTGCCCAGATCAGTAATATCACGTCATCCGCGTATGCCACCAGTTCACAGTCCTGTACATCAAAGGTCCCCAACAGAGTCTCCAACAGAACCAACCAAAGAAAAGGACACAGACACGATCCTTGCGGGCAACCCTTACTAAAGTAGTACAACAAAAATGGTGCCATCCAGTCCACCTGAGCTCGCCTACCCGAAAGGAAGGAAACGACAAGATTAATGAGTTGTTTAGAAATACCTAGTCTTTGCAATGCTAGTATCACCTGGACCCAAGGGAGGTTGTCAAATGCTCCTCTGAAATCCAGTGACACCAGTGATGTGTATTGTTTATTTTATTTGTGTTGTTCTACTAATGAAATCACTTGCTCCAAAGCCGTTTCCGTAGATTTATTTTGCGTGTAGCCGTGTTGCTTACCCGATAGGAAATTCGTTTTGTCTAATGCGTCATGTATTCGTCTTAGAATTAATTTCTCTAAGATTTTTCAGAATATTGGTAATACAGTGATAGGGCGATATGAAGAGCTCTCATTCAAGGGTTTTCCCTCCTTTCTAAAATACACGAGCTCTCCCAATTTCCAGTCATCAGGAAAATAGTTTAACTTTAAAAGACTGTTGTACATATCCAACAGAATATTAGGAATTTTTGAAAAGATGCACCTGACCATCCTGTGATCAACCCTCTATCTTATAAAAATATCAACACACAGCAGAATCAGCACTTCACCCATTACCGCATTTAAAATCGTTTACAAACAGGACCCCAGTGGCGAAGTAAGTAAAGCATCTGGCTTCCAAACCGAATATAATGAGTTCTGTCCTTCTCAGAGGAAAAGAAAAGCCGACCTAAGTTCCCCTTCTAAAAGCTGTATGTACTTCAGGAACTTTCTAAAGATGGCGCCACCAGCGACATTTTTTTCTAACCGGAAGAATAGCAAAAAATAAAAGCAAGTGATGCTAGAAAAATAATGCTAGAATAGCAAAAATTAAAAGCAAGTGATGCTAGAAATGTAATGCCGGCATAGCAAAAATTAAAAGCACGTGATGCTAGAAAATTAAAAGCAACTAATAGTAGAAATGTAATGATAGACTAGCAACAAAAAAAAAAGTTTCTGTTGCTGGTGAATTACAGCTAGAAAGCAGAAATTACAAGCAAGTGGTGGTCTTGATTGTTGCTAGGCCAGCAACATGTTCAAGCAGCACAAGCTGGAATATGTATGGTGTCCAAGCAGTAAAGTGTTCCAATACACACCATGACTTGCTGGGAATAATGGTGGAACCAGCAAATGTGTAATGGTATTTTATGCTAGTTAACTTTGCTGGGTCAAAGCATTCAATGCTTGTCTAGCAAACAAATACCAGAATGAATTTTGACCTGGGCATAGATACAATTGTCCTATCTCTTTAAGAGTTTTCTAATACCTGCTGCAAAAAAGTCTTTTGACTGCATTCTCAGCCATCTGTGTTATTTTTACATTCACCTTCTGCATCAGTCGGCTGTAGACTAAACCATGCGAACACCCTGCTTTAATGAAATTTATCAGCTCATTAACATCCCAGTCAGTATGTTTAATACGTTTTCTATTTAATTCCAGCGCAATATCTGATGGAATAAGTTTCATAAGAATCGGACATAACAAGTGCCCATATGAACCTAATGCAACTCCTAAAGGATTAAGATTTTTTATTTGAATTTCGCATTCATCATATAAATCTCTAAGAGCTTTAATGTTACTAGAATTTCGTACTTGTTTCAAATTTAGTAGCTTAGTCATGTGACTATTTATCACCAGGTCATTACGACCAAAACGATTTTTCAATAATTCTATAGCATGAGCATAATTTCCCTTAGTCAGAGAAAATCCTGCTATAGGATTTGCAGAACTTCCGCCCAAAAGTGGCTTTAAGTAGGAAAATTTATCAATCGGAGTTAAATGTTCATTATTATCAATCGCATTCGAAAAATGGCTCCAAAATTCAAGCCATAAACACGAATCAATATAATATTTAGATATATTACATTTAGGAAGTTTTACCAAATTTTGATTGAGAATTTTCTGATTTTTTAGTAGAGGACTATTGTCGCTACTACTATCACTTTCAATGTCTGAAGCGTTTTGTTTATTTTCAGGAATAACGGTGTTAACATTTATAAATTTGGAAATTTTATATTTAAATTCAATAATGTTTTCATTAAAAGATTCAGATTTCTCGATTTCTTTTTCAAATTCAGTACTTGGAACCAGTGGCTTAATCTCAGGATTTAATGATTTTAAAGTTTTCATTTTATCATTCAACTGCTGGTTTAAAATATCCAGCTGTGATTTTCTATTCTCGAGATCTAAATTTTGTGTATTATCTAATAAGTCCCTTATTTTATCAAATATTTTTATAGTTTGACTACGAATCGTGGCTCTTTTTTACTTAAGAGTTTCCAGATCCAGCATAAAATAAAGAATTTAATCAATAATATATATATTCAATGTACTTCAATTTATTCAATATAATTTAATTTGAGGTACTTACCTCATTCGATGATGAAATCCAGGCATTCTGGAGCTGTGACGGCAAAATATGATACTACACGTCGTTTAAACTGCAAGCTCGGTAATACAAAATATTCCATAGTTCGTCGAAAATTTGAAGCTTTTATATAAATCAAATTCGAAAGGTTTCTCTTATAAACGAAGAAGGGTACACTCACAACAACTCTAATAAATTCACACACTAGATCTAAAATTAAAATACTTCCTTTAAAAACGCATATTTACATTTTATTTACAAATATATAGAGATATTAATATTATTACTCTCATTTGAGCGTTCCATTTTTAACGACAGACGGTTCAAATCAATCTTTTACATCTACCTTGAAAAGAAAATCAGAAAACAATAAGAGGGGGTTGCCACAACAGCCGACTGATAGAAAATGGCAAGTATCGCCAAGTTGGCATTCTCAACAAGGCTTCATTATTAGATTAATAAATATGGAAAAACATGTTAAATTTGGTTTAAAACATAAAAAATATACAGTATGCCTATAAGACACATAGCGCCCAATGTATTTCTTATTTAGATGGTGCCTTCTTGAAGATTATTCCCTCGGTATAAAGCACACAAAAATTTCATTTTATTAAAAGTGATTATTTAGTAGACAACCACTTACATTTTTCCAATTCAGATTATTTTTATCTTATAATTTGATCTGAAAAGAAAAATGATTTTCTTATTGTATGCCATTTATAATAGAGTTAGTCGCTTATTTCTTCTAATCGATTATGAAAAGTTAAACTGAGTATTGTAAAATAAACTAACGACAAAAAATTAAATTTACTTTGAATTAGAAAATGATGATATGGAATTTTTTGTATCTTAAAATATGCTCAAACATGTAGTTTAAAATTATAAAACGAGATGTTATTTAATTTTTTATCGACTCTTTTCTGTTTCCAAATTTTGAAAGACGATACTTTATAATTGTGTTTTTCACTTTACAAGATATAAATTTTAATGTGTAGCGTAAGAGGTAAGAATGATTTAATGTAAGAATGAATGGTAAGGTTAAAAAAAGAAAAGATAGAGCAATTCAACGAATTGTTACTTACATTCATGAAATGAAGACTTTAACGTCTATAAAACATTTTCATTTTTTTTTTTTAATTACGTATTTTTCAAAATACAGTTATTTGCGTTTTATTTACGTTGGATGATAATTTTCGAAAAATGATTTATATTCTTTTTTCGAAAGCTGCAACATTTAAAATAAAATTAATTAAATTATTTTTTATATGCATAAATTCTTACGTTCGCTTATATATTCTGTATCTAACTAAAATTTATAACATCTTGAATGTTAAGTTTATATTTAAATTAAAAAATATATATAGAGAGAGACTAATTTATCTGGATTGCGTTTATAATTTTATATTTTATTTTATTTTATTTTATATTTACTATTAACTATGAATAAATTTAATGATTTCTCACACTGAATTACTTTTGTTTTAAAATTTCATGTGTTTGATTAAACGTCCATTTTTAATATTTCTACATTCTTTCGAATTTAACTAAAATAATTAATTTATAATCACTGTAATGAACCAGCTGAAATAGACAGACATTTTTTCTTATCTGTCATAACATTTTCATAGTGCACTTAAAGAAAGCACTCACCAAATTATCTCTGTAAAAACTTTCCAAATATAAAAGAAAAATGAAGATGCTATAATAAATTTCTTTTGCTAATTATATAAATTATCTTTTATTATTCCGAAGAGAAAATACATTTCTGATAACACCACATTACATTCTTATAAACATACATGCGAAAGGAACTTTTGATAAAATAAACAAGAAACAAAGTGATATTAAGCAAGTACCCTCAGTATCTATTCAAAATTTTATAAATTATTTATTGTTCCTGGATATTTGAGTAAATAAATATATAATATTTATACATTCTTTATATTGTATTTTTTTTTCAAAAGATATACATGCTTACAAAAACATAAATATACAGTGTGCCATTCTTCACTAATGTGAAAATCTGCTATTAAAAATTTGCATTATTTCGTGAGGAAAATTTCGGGATTTTTGACTGTTACGTATACTTAACCAATCTTTTTAATCCATCGGTTATGCGATCACATATTCAATTTATTACTTAAATATATTACGTTAATTATTACGATGGAGTGGGAAAATGAATGATCTTGTGCTCATATATCATAGGAAAGTTATTGTAAGTAAAATCACACTTTATATAATATTATGTAGTTTTCTAAAATTAAGGCAAAAAACATTGGACAGAAAAAAAAGAATTAAGATTAACACAACGGGAATCAGTCGTGTTTTGTCAAACAATATATAAAAAACCATGTATCACAACAGAAAGTTTATTTAAGAGGGCGCGGTATACTTCACTTTGTGAAGGAAAAAAAATAGAAAATACCATTTTTGTGGACGTTTCGGGCTGATCAGGTAAGAAAGTAACCATGACACAAGATCACAAAAATAACAATAGTTTTAAAAATGTAAATTGAAATTTATAACTTTAAAATGCGTAAATTACGCCAACATTATATTAAACCACATACGACTGTTTAAAGGATAATCCCATCTCCTTCAACAGTGTGGAAGTAAAAAAAAATAAATTAAAAAAAATAAATTAAAATTAATAGGTTAAAAATTAAGATGCATTCAGTGCAAGCCCCTCGGCTATGACTCACAGTATTTTCTAATGTACTGAGATTTAAAAATATAAGTTAAAATTAACATCGTTAAAATGCATTAATTACACTAAAATTGCATTAAACCACATAGTAATGTTTCAAGGATACCCAGATTTAATGTAATGTTGGTGTAATTTGTGCATTTTAGCATTGTAAATTTCAACTTATGTTTTTGAAACTCGCAGAAAGTGATTAATTTATCGTTCTAATAACAGTACTTTATTTAAAGCAATAAGTAAATATGGATGGCAGCGCTCAAGTAGATCAGGATGGTTGGACCAATGTCGGCTATGCTTATTTAACTTCTCTCGCATGTTCACAAACAATAAGAAATGTTCGCCTTGCCATATCATTGACCAACAAACTATTTGGTAACCTTGTCCCAACAGTAATCCAAAAGCTAGTTGATCGGAAATTACAGGAATCAAACATTTCCCAACCATTTCCCAAGGCTAGAATTCTCAACCATACATTTCCAAAGGTTATCCGCAAACTGCCAATGATTTCCCAGCAATGTGTTCTAATTGGGTGGAGCGAGCTTCACTAAATTAATGGTGATTAAAATTAGGCGCTTGATTTTTTATCTCCTGATTTCTTGTGTCTTTTTTGGAAAAAAAAAATCATTCTTTAATTTGCACATTTCATTAAAAAGAATGAATTTTTTCTTAAAAATTAATCACAGTTCCATTTTTTATTAAATGTCATATAATAATATATATTTTATATATAACTCATATTTTATATTACATAGTAATCTCCATATTGCCATGAAAGGTATACGCAGTTGAAGTTATGAAATACCTAATCTCATTAGTAAGAGTGCGCAGATCCAAAACCGAAGTGGGAAGTGTGAATCCGCCGATTAGGAAATATTATTTAATTGTAAGTATTGTAGAATCTCTCGCTTTTACATTTAGATCTTGCTTTTCATTTCTCACTTTTAAAAAATGAAAAAAGAAATAACACAAAATAAATTAACACATAACAGTTTTTTTACTTAAAAATACATATTTGTCTGCTATATGTAATGTTATATAAAAAATATATATATTGTATGTTATATTCTATGTTAAATATTATATGCAAGTTGACGAATTTACTATCTCGTATGGAAACATTATTTAATTGGAAACTTTCAGAATAATTGTTGTAACTTGTTACATAGCATAAATTTCATACAATAATCCTCGCCTATCAGTTATTATGGGCGTACAGAAGCACATTTACGGCGTACAACAGCTACAAATCACATGAAACAGCTGAGAATGACCCACCTTATTTTCAGGTACTGCAGAAATTGCTGTACTTTTTAAAATATTATGCTTTATTTATGTGTGTATGTGTGTTTTAATATATATTGTAGTATGAGTGTTTTATTATAATTATCGTAGATCGATGTAATAGTAAAATCTATTCATCGTTGTTCTGTCATCCAGGGCTGTCGCATAGATGGCTGGTGACTTCCCAAACATGGTTTATTAGTGAGAAATTGCAGACTCAGGCTTCGGCCGGAGTAGCTCAGTGGTTAGAGCAGCAGTCTTGTATACTGTGGTCCCGTGTTCGATTCCTGGCTCTGGCTAATTTTTCATTCCAGTTGGGTTTATTGTATTTATTGTATGTATGTCGGTATAATATTTATATATACCTTTAACCGTTGAATGCAGGCGTTATTTATGTGTGTATGTGTGTTTTAATATATACTGTAGTATGAGTGTTTTATTATAATTATCGTAGATCGATGTAATAGTAAAATCTATTCATCGTTGTCCTGTCATCCAGGGCTGTCGTATAGATGGCTGGTGACTTCCCCAACATGGTTTATTAGTGAGAAATTGCAGACTCAGGCATCGGCCGGAGTAGCTCAGTGGTTAGAGCAGCAGTCTTGTATACTGTGGTCCCGGGTTCGATTCCTGGCTCTGGCTAATTTTTCATTCCAGTTGGGTTTATTGTATTTATTGTATGTATGTCTGTATAATATTTATATATACCTTTAATATATATATCGTTTGGAAAGAAACAATTAAAAAATATAATATTTTTGAAATGTTAAAAAAATAGCTTTTTGTTTTATTAAGTAACATCAAGTTTTTAACTAATGTATTTTTTTAATTTCTTTCCAAACGCTAAATTAAAAATTTTTAGTTGGTCAAAACTATAAATAAAAGCCATAAAGCTCCCTTTAGTAGTATCCTAGAAAAACATACATAAATGTCGGCTGTTTTACACGTAATATACTGTTATTTTGTAAAATTAACGTTTTTTTAACAATTAATAATTTCTACAATTATTTTTTATTTTTTTTTATTTTTATTTTTATTTTTATTTTATTTTTTGTAGTTTAATGTAAATATTATATTTTGGTTTTCATTCCGTAGCTAATTTTTAATCTTCAGCTTAACTACTCACAAAACAAAAGAAAAAAAAAGTGTTAAAATTCCTTCAGAAGATTTGAGAAAACGCTACATCAATCTCGGCTGTGTTATATGTGTTTTTGTCGCTGTTGTCTCCCCCTAAGTATTGATTGAAAGACAAGCCTGATGATTCAACATAAGGAATGAAACAATAAGATTAATGATTTATTTTAGTTTTATAAATTATATTTGTCTTAAATTTTATATTCCGTAATTAAACAAATCTGAAATTTAGTGATTCCTCTGTATGTACATTTAATCTTTGATTAAACTTTCGACATTAGCATTTCAACATTCTTTAAAATCTACTTGAACTAATTAATTTGTAATAACTGTATGCAAAATATCAAAAATAAAACTAAATATTTCATCAGTTATTTTCAATCCAAACTGAAAGAAAACATCCAAAAACTCAAACAAGTTTTTAAAGAGTAATCTGACATTCACCTTGAGTAAATGTAGATAACATAATTAATAACATACTTAAATAGGTGCTTAAATTTTATTAAAACAGTTCCTTTATATACAAACTGCTCTTAAAATCTTAAAACCCTTAATGCTAAAACATGTGCAAAACGATGTTACATTAACCCCAGGATTTTTAAATCATAAACATGATCATTTACAAGAAGATATTGTTAAAGATATAGCTTTTTACATACATTTTTAAAATAAATTTTTTTAAGATTTCAAGACCAGTTTATGTCTAATGAAATGGTCTTGATAAATTTTAAACATCTTTTTTAGTAAATTTGCAATTGTTTCATCTAAAAGAAAACACTCAACAATTAATCTATAGAAAACAATGTAAATAAAAAAAACGACGCTATAATTAAGATTTTCTATAATTACATAATTTGGTCTTTTATTATTCTAAGAGGAAAATAATTTGTTGATAACACAATAATACTGCTTAGATTATTTGCAGACACACAGGAGGTTTTTGACAGAATACATATCAAATCTATCAACAACAAGGAATGTTACACATAACTTCAGCAATGCTTAAATATACACTGATGGTAAATATTAAAGGAAAAATTTTATAATGCTAGTGTAACATGAGTAATTTTGTAATACAAAAAACGCAATTTCAATATTTTTATTTGGTACACAGGACATACACACAAGAAATATGTAAATGCTTCTTAACCTACGGAAATATAATATAACTACGACCGAAAATATATCATAACCCCTTTTGAGTTACCCACGAAAAGCGTGCTTCAGTATATAAAGTATCATACCGGGTGTCCCAAAAAGGACTGACTGATTTTAAAATTCAATAACTTCCAAACGGTGACAGATATTAAAAAAATTCTTGCAGGAGGGTTATACATAAAGTCAAAAGTTTTTTTACAGTGATTTTCGATTTTAGTTCGAATTACAAACAATAGATGGCGCTGCGATCAATAGAGGATAAATTCAGGCTCGATTTTTGGTACTTCGTGGCCCGGATAATACATTTCCATCTCCTTTTTCTGCATGGAACAACAGAAAGGACCAAACATCGAGCCTGTATTTAGCGACTATTGCTTACAGCGCCATCTATTGTTTGTAATTCGAACTAAAATCGAAAATCACTGTAAAAAAACATTTGACTTTATGCATAACCCTCCTGCAAGAATTTTTTAAATATCTGTCACCGTGTGGAAATTATTGAATTTTAAAATCAGTCACTCCTTTTTGGGACACCCGGTACATTAAAAAAATCTTATTACACTAGACGATTGTTTTTGGGATGCTATCAACTGTTTGCAACATATCAGAAATATTATACTTTATTTCTTTCCGTAACTAACCATCAATTTGTAGCCCAACTTGACAAAAAATATGTATATATATATATATATATATTTAAAACCACAAAAAATTATCAAATTCCATCATTCACCATAAATAATTGAAACTCTACATCAAAAATATTAAAATAACCAACATAAACATTAACACTTAAAACCAAACCAAGGAAACTATTTATAACAGCAAAACAGAACAGAAGGCAAGCGGCATGGCTAACGACATGCTCTGCAGGGTTAAGTCAGACTTTACCCATGCTACGTCCTCCTTCACTCGCCGAGACCGAAAAAAAAATGAATAACCATGAAAAGCAAAACAGATCTACAAAATCCATCAAACTATCCTTCTATCTCATTAGATCAATCAAAGCGTCAAAACCACCATTCTCATCCATCACTGAGTTCAGTTCAGTTCCGTAACTGCTACTCTTAATAAATTCACTAGTTATTCCCCTGATGAAATTGCGAGAATATAATTGCGAGTAAAATCCTTGACGACACCACTCTAAAATGTCATTAAACATATGCTTAACTCTAGTACTCAGTCTTCCGATTCTTATTAAGCCATTTCTTTTAACCGATACATGAACATTGTGATCAAAATATACCAACTTTAAGGTATTAAAATCGAAAACATTTTGCTTATCAAATAACTTGGATATCAAATTTTCACTTTCTATGTTTAGGGTCACATCTAGAAAATTATTATTTTTACAATTTTGGGAGGAGGGTTCCAGACTCAGAGACGTAGGATAATATGTAAAATCAATGTTTTCAATATCATTATTTAATTTGACTATCAAAACATCATCTATATATCTGTCGGCTAATGTGTTACTGTTTAAATTATTATTTCTTTCATATATATGTAAGTAGATGTATGTCAAAATGGAACTGCAACTCCCCCCCCCCCCATTGGAATACCCCGAATCTGTTCAAATATTGTATTTCCTTCGGAGAGGTAGTTTTGCTGTACTACCAACTGAAATAAATTCATGAAAAAATCATTATGAACATCCAAAATACTATTTGTATTATAAAAATCCACTATTTTTTCTTTTGAATCTGTCAAATCATATGTGTTATAAAGGTCGGTAAAAACGTAAGCGTAATATTTATTATTTTAATATATATAACCAGTAATATTTATTTATTTTTTTTTCAGATTATCTAATAGTGTATAGCTATTTTTGATAATGAAAGTCGTCTCTCCCCCCATCACTCTGTCAAACACTCCTTTGAATACCCCCAGCAATGCCTTGCTAGCAGTACCAATATATGATCCAAAGAGAAGAATGTAAAAAATGAAAATGTGAATATATATATATATATATATATATATATATGTATATATATATAACCTCTTTTATCCGAATCTCTTTTAACCGAAACTCTCGATTAACGGAAAGCCTTTTATTTTATTTAAAGCCTTTTTTTTACTGTCGCATTCCTTGTGTGCAAAATCCATTTTGAAAGCTTTTTTCCCCCTTTTTTTTAACTACCACATTTCTTGTGTGCAAGACGTACTTCCCGAACTACGAGTACATATAAATATTTTCGATCTCTTTCTTAGAGTTCCTTTGAATTTAACTTGAGCTCCCGTAAGCTGCGGAGTCGAACAAAGAAAACGAAGAAATTAGTAATTTTGAAGCTTTTTAATATTTTGCAAAAGGTCTGGCATGGCAGGAGCAGCAGAAAGACTGTGTGTACTGGTGAACTAATAATATTAAAAAACTCTGTGATAGAGCTTCAAAGCAAAGGCAATCGAAATTGCGATAAACAAAACATTTTTTCAGAGCCTTGTGATATATGAAAAGGTACTTAATTTCAAAATTAAAATTCAGGTAATTTATTCTTTTTTCTTTCTATTTTGCTATTGCTTTATTTTTATTAAGCACTTGTTACCATAATACGAAATATTGCATATATTTCTCCTTAATCTTAAAATGGAAGCATTCTCGGTTATCCGAAAATTTCGATTTTCCGAAAGAGGGTCGGGCACCAATTACTTCGGATAGTCGAGGTTCTACTGTATATATATTATAATCCCTTCAGTAGTTGCGAGACAAGGAAACATCAATCTCGTTTGTTTTTGTGTGTTTTCGTTGCTGTTGTCTACCGCTTAAATATTGACTGAAAAGCAAGGCTGATGATTCAACACAAGGGTTAGAACAATTACATTATTCATTTGTTTTATTTATTTTATTTTCTAAAATCATATAATATATGTTTTAAAATTTCATATTCCTTAATTAAACAAATATTGAAATTTAGTGATTCCTTTTATGTAAATTTATTCTTTTATTAAACTTTCTTCAAATGTATTTCAACATTCTTTAAAATTTATTAATCTAATTAATTTGTAATAACTGTATGTAAAACAGCTAAAATAAAAATAAATATTTTTTTTTTTTTACTTATTTACAATGTGAACTAAAAGAAAACACTCAACAAATTATCTCTAGAAAAGTAAGTAAAAAAAAAAAAAAAAAAAAAACTATAATTAAGTCTTTCTTTCTCTAATTATGTAAATTGGCCATTATTATTCCAAGAGGAAAATAATTTGCTGATAACAGAATAATCCTGTTTAGTTTATTTGCATATACGAAGAAGGCTTTTGAAAGAATGAAGAGAAAATCGATCAACAAGAAGCAAGTTTACGTGAAACAGGTAATGTCAGTAATGCTTAAATATACACTGTTTGGGAATTAAAAAAAAAGGAACAATTTAAAAAAATAATGTAACATGAATAACTTTGCAGTTAAAAACATGCAATTTGACAATATCTTCATTTTGATATGCTTGACATGCACTGCAAAAAAGATATTTGTTCTTAATCTATGAAAATATAATATAACTACAAACGACAATATACTAAATCCCCTTTTGAATTAGCCACGATCTCGAAAAGTGTGCTTTATCAATAGATATTCAGAAATGAATATATTTTCGAGATATAAAGTATCATACATAAAAAAAAAAATATTATTGATAACGTGTCCAATTATTATTATTTTTTTTTTTTTGTATTAAATAAATGTATGAAACTAGATTATTATTTTTTAGGATGCTATTAACTATTTGCAACATAGCGTAACTATTATTCTTTTATTTTCATTCCGTAGCTAATGATCAATTTTTAGCTCGACTTCTGGCAAAACGAAAGAAAACTAAATTATTAAAATGCCTTCAGTAGTTCCGAGATAACGATACATCAATCTCGGTTTTGTTATACGTGTTTTCGTAGCTGTTGTCTCCCCCTTAGGTATAGATTGGAAGTCAAGGCTGATGACTCAACATAAAAAATGAAACATTCAGATTATTCATTTATTTTATTTTTATAAATCATATAATATCTCTTTTAAAATTTCACATTCCATAATTAAACAAATATTACTTTGAAATTTAGTGATTACTATTTATGTACATTTAATCTATGATTAAACTTTCTTTATTATAATTTCGACATTTTAAAATTAACTTAAACTAATTAATTTGTCACAAGTGTATGTAAACCAGCTAAAATAAAAATAAATGCGTTTTATCAGTTATTTTCAATAAGAACAAAAAGAAAATACTCAACAAATTATATCTAGGTAAACAACGTACATAAAAAACCATACTCTATAATTAAGACTTTATTTCTCTAATTATATATAAATTGGTGTTTTATTATTCCAAGGAAAATTAATTTGCTGATAACACAATAATCCTGCTTAGTTTATTCGCATACATGCAGAAGGGTTCTTTAAAGAATAAAAGGAAAATCGATGAACAAGAAGCAAGGTTATATTAAGAGGGTAACGTCAGTTATGCTTAAATATAAACTTGTTGGAAATAAAAAAAAGGAACAATTAAAAAAACTAATGTAACATGCAGTTAAAAACACGCAATTTGCACAAGATCTTTATTTTCGTATACTTGACATACAATATAATTTTTTTTTTTTTCTTAATCCGCGAAACATAATATAACCATGGACGAAAATGTACATATACCCTTCTGAATTAATCACGATTCCCAAAAACGAGCTTTGTTAATCGAGACCTCGGAAATTATTATTGTAAAAGCAAAGTTGCTTTTTCTTACCATCTGCGAGTAGTTTTTATATATTAATCAATTTTATGAAACTAAAATATCGGTTTTAACTTATCCAATGCTCAAATGTACATTTTTAACTCAAAAACGGAATTTATAATGCATGTATAACAAAATAATATGAATTTAAATGTCAATGTTAATGACGATAATTTATTATATTTTCCATAAAACATGTTTGTGTAACATAAAAAAGGTTATTGAATTGACATTATCCGAATCACCCATATTCAATGTTAAGAAATCTGATTAATATATCACAAAAAGTACTTTGGAACCTTTTCAAAATAACTGGCAGCAAAAGAAATTTTGTTTTCATATATGCTTCTTTAAATTTCAAAAATATATTGATTTCTCAGATTTCTAAAGGAAAGCATCGGTTTGTTCGGCCTCTCTCTTTATCCATGCGAAGAAAGGAGATTAAAATGTATTGAATTGATCCCGAAGTACCAAAAATCGGGACTGGACTTAGCATCTATTGCTCTCAGCGCTCTCAGCTATTGTTTGAAATTCGAACTAAAATCAAGATTCACAGTAAAAAATCTACTGAAATCATATGTAAACCTCTGTAAGAATTTTTTAAATATATGTCACCTTTGGCAAATTACTGAATTTTAAAATCCATCAATCATTTTTGGAACACCCGGTATATATACTATATACCATCATTGTATATTATCGTAAAATGTATAGTTGTTATAAACTACTAAATAGTATTTATTTTAGTAATTTTAATTATCTTTACCTAGTTCTTATATCTAAATTTCATGACACCAATTAAATTTAGAACTGTTACTATTGGAAGCAATATGTATAATAATAAAGTTACCAAACTTCTACTAAAAATTCTTAATCAAATATATACACTTACAAAAAAAAAAAAAAAAAAAAAAAAAAAAAAAATACATATTGTACAAAAAGTAGCTATTAAAGTTTTAATATTATAAACAATATAACGACATATGATTTCAAAGATCTTTTTAATTTTCTTAGGTCTTCATAATATAAGAAATAGATAATTTAAAAAATATCAATATCAGTAACCTCTGCGAATAAATGTGGATGCATATTATTTTCAAACACTAACTGCATTATCCACGATATATATACTATTTTGCAAGATAATACAATTTATCTACAGAGTGCCGGATTACAACAAAACGGATGTACTTTTGTATACTATCAGATATGTATTTATATCATTATGAATTTACATATTGTAATACTGTTATTTATTTATATCGTTGTATTGATGACATCATTCAAAATAATAATGACCAATCAAACACTTCTCGATTTCCAGTAGATTGTCTTACTAATTTAGAATCAACTGAAAACCCTTTATCCAACAATGCTATTAACTCTTTACATCCAAAAATTTTATCTATAAGTTTTCCTTTTTTTTCTTTTGAGGCAAGGAACCTTAAAAATGTATACATATTCGGCGCATAGTAATTATGAATCGCAAAGCTGGCCTCCATAGTTGGCTAATATCCATACAATTTCCAGTTTAATATTATCTGTATATTTATCCGTTTATAAAAAAAATATTTATACAATAAAAGAATAAAAATATAAAACGTAACGTCTTTTTACGCTCTAAAAATAACCTCAATGGTGTATTTTATAAAAATATTTTTATTTATATAAGTATACTGGATTTACATACCTATATGTAAAAAAGGAAAGATTGTTTCAGAGACTTTTTTTTTTAATTTCATATATTTGTCAGTCTAAAATTTTAAGAAACACAATGTATATCAGACAAATATGGAGTGTTCAGATATCTAAGCTGATGTTTCAGTAGTATGTGATGTAATATTTAGGCAAAATTTAAAAAGGATTATTCATTAGTTTTGCTCTTATAACTCCTACATTTTACAAATTATTTCAATTTTTATTCCTTAATTAAAATAAATTTAGTCTGATATTTCATGATATTCATTTGAAAATATTAAATGTTCAACGTTCTTCATTATTATTTTTTTATTATTTCAAGATTAATTAAACAAAATAATTTCTAATAATTGTAAGTAAAGCAGTGCAAATGAACACACATACTTTTATCAGATTTGTTTATTATGTGTGAATTCAAAGAAAACACTCAACAAATTATCTTTATAAAAACACATCAAGTAAAAGAAAGTAAATCAATAATTAAGATATTTTTCCGCAATTATATAAGTTGCTCGTTTATTATTACAGGAAAAAAAAATGCTGATAACAGAATAAATTCTTAATCAATTTGCGCAATTGAGGAAAGTTGTTTTGCTAGATTAAAAAGGAAAATCGATCGACATAAAGCAAGCTGATATTATGGTAATAAAAATAACTCTCATACAGTGTGCATGCTAATGTCCGCTGTCACCCCAATAATATCTGAACGGCAATGGCTATAGTCATAAGTGAGGTCTAGGTATAGTAAAGCAGCCATGCACAATAGAATGAACCGCCTACGACGTCACCTGGTGGAACATTGCGGAATTAACATTCCTATCTCAAAAACGTAAAGAGATATTGGAAAAAGTTATTTACAAAGTTTTAGAGCATTTTCGAATTAGTACGAAAAGGTACCTTGTGGGCATTAATTGGAAGAATAGAACGGTTAAACCGTGCATCTGTTTCGTCGTGATTTCCTACACTGTGACGTGACAAAACGATCATAGAAAGAAAAATCTACTAATAACAATAAATCTTTATTTGATATGTTCAAACTTCTCACCGTCAGCTGCAATCCACGTATGGATGCACATTCGTCCGAAAGATAATCATTTCTCCCTCCGTTCAAGTTTCGTGACGTCACAGTGTAGGAAATCACGAAAAATAAACAAATGGGCGTTTTAACCGTTCTATTATTCGCATTAATTTCCACCAGGTATATTTTCGTACTAAATCAATGATGATCTACAACTTTGTAAATCCTACTTTTTCCCTATCTATTTCCGTTTTCAAGATAGGAATGCTAACTCCGCAGTTCTCCACCAGGATGTGCAGTAGGCGGTTACATTCAGTAGACATAGCAACTTTAGTATACCTACACCCACTTTTAATATTTTACATCGTTATTTGTATAGTTACGATAATTAAACATTTATTCAAATATCAGTATATATATATATATATATATATATATACAGAGAGAGAGAGAGAGAGAAGGGAAAGAGAGAGTTTTCAGTCAAATGACAATAACTCCGTTGCGAACAACGGACTGGAAGACACGCTTTAAACACAATATAGCAGAAGGAAATTCAAGATTTTGTTTAATTAGCATATAACTGTAATGTGAGTTTCGTTTAGTCACATTCAGGTGTATTCTATTTTACGGTGGATATCGGTGTTACTTTATCTCGACACCCTCAGACTATCTTTTATAGAGATATGCTTTCTTTGATTACAATAGTGAACGGGCTGCTTGTTTGCAACACGAATGCATTGTCATCAGTGTCTATGGGAATTCGCTTCACAAAATGTGGCGGTGAATTATATACAGATAAATTGGCTAATTTCACGGATGATTTGTGCCTGATTAAAAGGTACCATAAAGCAGCAAATATGATGAAATAGTCTAATATAGGGAAGATCAGATAGCTGTTCATAAATAGGTTTGGGGGAGAAACAGTAAAAATAGCAACTTATGATGTTTTACCTTCAGTAACTTTGTTAGAGACGAAATGATAGCTGTTTGTTTATCTTTTTATAGACATCAGCTGAAATTGTGCTAATCGGAGTAATCTAAAAATATTTGTAGTCAGTTCTTGGCCTTTACACTCAATTTCGAAACACATTGGTACAATTATTTGCAAATATTCCACGTATGTATTACATTTGCAGTTCTGTTCAACGTTGAAAATCACCGTACGTGCAGAGCGAAATAAACCTGAGACAATAACCTAGTTATTATGCGCAGTAGTAAATGTGATTCAAATTTTTCACCAGTTATAAAGACTCCTAGCTCCCAACTAGTCATTAACCTTCGTTCTATTTTGCGTTCAAAGAGTTTATTCTTATTTTTGGTTTCCGCGAAATTATTATCTTTTATATTCGAGTAATTCTTTCTGATACATTTTGCGTCGATCTGTCTATTTATCTCTGAAAACATTTTCCTTTAACCGTCGAATTATTGCTTTATTCAAAGGAAGTCGCAGCACGGAATTATATTTCCCATGATTTATCAAAACTATTGACTTTGGTGGAATTTAAAGAGTTAGTCACCATTTTACGGCCATATGCAACATTCAACCAGAGCAAATAGTTCTATGTACTCTACATGTGCTGCTTTACAGCACGGAAGTATACGCCATTTTTCCTAGTTTTTAGAACGCCACCGACAATTAAGAAGTGTCAAGGTGGAAAGCAGGTGTGACCTAAATAATCCGAAACTTATTTGCAACAGAGATATCGGCTTGATTAACCTTTGCTTGTGAACAATAACTGTAGACTATCTACGTTTAAACATTTTACCAGCTCATCGTAAAAAGAGTATAAAGTAACCTAGATTTGCTTATGATTTAACACAAGAATTACCAAGGCGGGTTATCTGTGATCTAAGACGTGATTTTTCTCCCGTAACGCTGTTGTTTTTCAAAATAAAACTTTAAAACTTTTTGACTTTTCCTAAATACTCCGTATAATGACTGAACACGAATTTAGTTGAATTCTAAAGAAATAATTTTTACCTACAAGTCTGTATTTCTAGAATTGCTGACCCGAACAAAGTAATGACTTATTCTTTTATTTCAACAGGGCTTTCAACATTATAATTTTCAAAATAGTAGTAGAATAATATAAAGAGATATATCGCACTTGGTTTTTACAAAAGGGGTGAGAGGATTGGGTGGGGTGGGGGCGTGATCACACATCTGTCATGCAATTGCAAGACCAATGTGTGAGCTTTTATATTATTTCAGGCTGTTGTTGGAATGTTGTACAATGTTGTTAGCTAATACTTTAGAAACTAAATAAAAAGTATATTTTGCCTGTTGCAAACGTCACGAGGCAAAAAAAAAAAAAAAAAAAAAAAAAAGTCTGTTAGTGGTATTACAGTTTCCTACATTTATACTGATGCAGTCGCGACGGAGGTCTTTCGAATGAGGGAATTTCAAAATTGCGAAGCGAACGTTGAGAAAATCACTTTAGTGATGAAATTACAAGCGGTATTGATAAAACTTGACATAATTACAAAAACGTTTGGTGAAAATGCCTATAAAATCTCGTCGTTCAATCCAGTTCAAGTGGCATAGAGCTGAATGAAAAAAGCCAAGTAGATGACGACACAGAGGAAGACATTAACCCCTTCACGGTCGCTTAATATTTGGAAAAAACATAAAAAAAGTACATATTTATTTTATTACAGAAATTGAATAGTTATAAGGTTTCTAAATAAAATATGGAATCAGTTTTTTTTTGGCGAAAAAAAAAAAAGATGTTATAGAACAAATTCATATTTGTAGAAAAGCCAGCACGCGAGAATTCTTTGTCTTAATGTTTGTTTTACACCGTGCAAATTAATGCGAATAAAACCCTTATTTTTCACATCTTAGATCTTTATTTATCATCATCACACACATTTTTACAAATAATATTTGAAACAATATATATACATTAAATTTGGATTATTAATCATTTTTGAGTGTTACATATTTCGAAACATGCAATACAAAGCCCAACATTACAGTCAGCGCAAAAACCAAACCCAAACGGCAATATTCAAACAACAAAAAGTTCAAAATATATACTAGTAGATATGTATATATATATATATATATGAGGAAATATGTACAAATTTCTATTTGTAATTTTTTTTATAATTATTAATCTATAAAAGAATCTGAAATGACTCTACTAAACGTTAAGAACGATAAAATACACTACCAAAAGTAAAATAGAGAACGTTTAATATCATTTTAGGGAATTTACTAGGCTTAATTCGAACGTTTGAACACTCGTTTTTTTAACTACGTTAAATCCGCACCATTGTTGTTTGATGACATTGCAGTAATTTTTATGTCTTATACTATGTCACATTTCATTTGTCATTTTCCTTCTTGAATTGCTCATAAAACGGTTTTAACATGATTGGAGAACTCATTAAAGGCCTAATCAGGGATGTAGTGGTGGGTATACGGGGGTATACGCCGTATACCCTCTGGATTTTTTTAAGGAACACCGTATACCCTCTGTTTCTCAAGAAAGCTATAGTATATATACACTAGGGTATACCCTCTGCCTTGAGCGTATACCCTCTGCTTAGAACGTATACCCTCTGTTTTTTTTACGACTACACCACTAGGCCTTATCCGTTGGCCGAATTTTAAGAAAATGAATACTACAGTTCTAGAGACAGTCGTCTGTGACGTATTGGCAAAACGAACGCTCAATCAAAAGTTACTGTTAATGAGGTAATGTGTTCACACGATCTCTTACACATTTTGTTTTCTTTTTCGACTAATTCCTAACTTTGTTTTGACAAAATATTATATAATAATAAGTAAAAGACATTTTTCATGTGTTAATCTACATATAAATTTATTAAAATGTTTCGTAAGGTATCAATATCAAAACTGAAAATATTTCTGCCATGAACTGATTTGATAACTAAATAAGATCGTCTGTTCCGTTTTTTTAGGGTTTCGTTCATCTCACGAAACCCTATTCGTCTCGCTTGTCTGTTTGTCTGTCTGTCTGTCCGTCTGTCCGTCACAGAGCCCGTTCTCAGAAACTATACATGTTAGAGACTTGAAATTTTGGGTACTTATAGCTGAACACCTCACATCAAACAACAAATCATAAAATTTTGAAAAAGTTGGTAATTAACCGAATTACGGGCTAATTAACTTCTAAAATTAACCAATCCACCTTTTTAACGCAAATTCAAATGGACTTTCTCGAAATCATCCGTGTTTCTCCTAAGGGTTGCCAGTCAAATCAGCCGAATGCACGGTTACCACGGAGGAAATTAAGCCGAAAAATGAAGTGGAGATTTTAAGGCGAAATCGTATATCAGAAAATATTGGTCCGAGAAATTTGTAAATGGAATAGACAGACGCAGAAAAAAATCTACTTTCATTTGGTATAAAGTTCACATTTCTGCGATGTGTATAAGTTAAAATATCCACTAAAAATCGATCGATAAAAATTTAATTTCTTTAATTGGAAAGACAAGGAAATAAAAAGATTTCAATTCGGCGGGAAAGCAGGTAGACATGACAACGCTGCGGTTTTCCATAATAGCATATTTTAATACGAAATTTTAACTTTTAAAATATTAAATTTTTTGATTAACTTTTTTGGCATCTCGATGTCAAATTTCTCGCTGATTTCATTGATATCCATATCTAAGTCCTATCTTAATTACAAGCTGAAATATTAATTATTATTTAATTAATCGGTTTATTCCTATCAAATGCGTCGATTAAAATGAAGAGACGCGCTTATTTAACCACGAATGAACTTAAATTAGGAAATCTAATAATTTGCCTGGGCTTTTTGAACAGCGATATGAGATAAGTATAACCCATTCATCATCAGAAAGTTTACTTCATACCACTATTTTCTAATAGTAATTTCAGGAAATATTTTGAATTATTGGTTAAGACCGCCACTCAGTCTCTTTGAAACTTTAAGATAGTATATAACACATAGAAAAAAGTGTAAAAAAGAATGGGGTGTGATATTTCGAGGAGGGGGGGGGGGGAGCTAGAATTATTTTTAAAATCTTAGCGTTTGTTACCGCAGCAAATATTTTAAATTCTTGTTTAAGACCGCCACCATCCCGACCCATCTATCTACGGAAAGATTGCGTAAAGGAGTTTCGTTCAGATATGCTTTTGTTAAGAATAGAGTGCATTCCCTGGTGGTGGAATGTGGAACTAACATAACGCGATTTTGTTAAAATTAGGAAATCTAACAAGTCGATCTGTTTGAAACTTTAAGATATTTTATAACACATAAGATAAAGTGTAAGAAAGAATGACACGGGAAATTCCGGGGAGGGGGGGGCGCTAGATTTCTATTTAAAAAATTAGCGCTTCTGACCGCTTTAGGTGACTTTTTGAGGGAGTCCTGAGATATATGCTACTTATTTAATATAAAATTGTCTAAAGTTTAGTTACCACTATTTCCTAATAGTAATTTCAGCAAATATCTTAATTTCTTATTAAGACCGCCACCACCTCGAGTAACATATCTACTTATAGGTTGTTTAATGGAGTTTCCTTCCGATACAGTTTTGTTAAGAATAGAGTGCTCTCCGTGGTGGTGGAATGTGGAACTAACATTTTTGTTAAAATTAGGAAATATAACAAGGCGATCTGTTTGAAATTTTACGATAGTTTATAACACATTAGAAAAAGTGTATAAAAAATGGCGCGTGAAATTTCGGGAAGGTGGGGAGAGGGGGAGGGGCAAAATATTTCTTTTTTGTTTCATACCGTTTCAGGTGCGTTTTTTGATGGAGTCCTCAGGTACATGCTACTTATACTTATTAAATATAAATATGTCAAATGTTAAATTACCACTATTTCCGAATAGTAATTTCAACAATTATCTTAAATTCTTGCTGAAGACCGCCACCCCCTCGAGTAACATATCTGCTAATGAGTTGTGTAAAGGAGTTTCGTTCAGATACGCTTTTGTTAAGAATACAGTGCGCTCCCTGGTGGTGGAATGTGGAATTAACAGACCGCGATTTCATTTAAAGTAGGAAATCTAACAATTCAATCTGTTTTAAACTTTAAGATACTTTATAACACACGATAACAAATTATAAAGAAGAAGGGCGCGTCGCATTTCGAGGAGGGGGGGGGATTGAGGGGGGTGCACGAACAAAATTAGGAAATATAACTGGACGATCTGTTTAAAACTTTAATATGGCTTATAAAACATATCATAAATTTTTAAAATCAGGCCGCGTCAAAAATCATGGTGACCATCTGCCCACTCCCCCCCAAGGGGGGCACTTTTCTAAATTTGGCAGATACCCGTCATGTGATATATCGTAGCATTTTGGGGGAGGGGCGAACAAAATTAGGAAATATAACAAGGCGAATATGTTTGAAACTTTAACATAGTTCAGGATGTGTTTGCCTAACTTTAGAAGGTATTCCATGGCGATAAATGTACTGGACGTTTTCAAAGAAAGTGTTTTGAAAGGAATATTAAACGAAACCCTTTGTGCGATGTATGATCACACTTACCCACTTGTTAAAGTTATTATTTCCAATACCCTTCATCCACTTAAAATAGGAATGATGAATTTTCTTAGATTAATTTTGTAATATTTGGAGATGCAAAGACATCAATAAATAAAAATGTTCCTCTATCTAGTACATTGTATATTTTTATAAAGGTAGTATAAAAATGAATGAATTACGTGTTTATATTAAGTAAATGATATTGATTTAAACATTTATTTTTAAATTGACTACTAATTTCATTTGTAAAATATTAATAATAACTATAAAATCTATCTTTAATTTTCCAGTTATAATTATAAATTGTGATTTTTAAATTCATTATAAAGATTTTCATTTAATTATTTTAATCAAAATTTTATGTTTCGCTTTTAACACTTTTCAACATAATTCAAAAGTGTTTATGAGTTCGTTTTGTCTGGCCGTCAGTCCACCTTTCCTTAAGTCCGTCTGTCTGTCCACGTTCTAACTAGCGTAAATATACTCAAAATTTCGTGCAATTGATATTTGCTAATAATGTTTACCATTGAATGTTTGTTATTGAATATGAAGTGTGTAGAATTAATATTCATTTACAGGAACACTCGATATAATTCCGTTACATTATCGTCAATGAGGAAAAGTGGTTTATAGTGTATTTTACTGACATTACGCTATTTCAAATATATTTAAATTTACATAAATCTCGGAATTTCACGACAAGAAAATTACTATAGAACAGGGAATTCATAGCATTTATCGCAAAAGAAATCGGTTACAGCACATTTTTTGTAATTGCTGGAAGTGCGTTTTCAATCTCGATATGCGCTTTTATATTTTTTGTTACTCGTTCTTTATAAATTCTATATCTCCTATACAGAGCTGCACAATGGAATTCACGCTCCATCCCCCTTAAAAGAGAATTTTCAACTACGCTATGTATTTCAAACTGAAATAAATTCTTCCATACATGTAGTTTATAAATACAAATCTATACAGGGTGTATTTGAAAAAGTGATCAAAACTTTAGAGAGGATAGAACGCAGCTATACCAGCAAATTTTGTCATAGAATGTATGGTCGAAATGCAAGCGGTGAAAAGTTAAAAGGTAGTTTTCCACTGACACGGTCCGATGGACTGGTCAAGGTGGCCCCATTTAGTAAGAGAGCTGTTGAACATTTTTGAGTAGGTATTTGAGGCACCCTGAAAATTTGTGCAACACTTTTTTTGTAATGCCTGAATACAAAATCAAATGTCTGGCTGAAGGATCGTGTCCCAAAACCTGTGCCAGACACGTGTCAAGTGCCATTTTTTGACACTACCCAAAAAAGGTATTTGAGGCACGCTGAGATTGAAACAGAATAATATTTATACTTAGAAAAAAATATTTTGAAAACGACAGACACTTTAGTCGGCCCAAAAACTGTGGCAGACACGTGTCAAGTGCTATTTTTTGACTACCCAAAAAAGGTATTTGAGGCACGCTGCGATTGCGGCACAATAATATTTATGCTTAGAAAAAAATATTTTGAAAATGACAGACACTTTAGTCGGCACAAAAACTGTGCCAGACACGTGTCAAATGCCATTTTTTTGTCTGGCACAGGTTTTGGGCCACGATCCTTCAGCCAGACATTCGATTTTGTATTCAGGCATTACAAAAGAAGTGTTGCACAAATTTTCAGGGTGCCTCAAATACCTTCCCTAAAATGTTTAACAGCTCTTGGACTAATAGCTTGGCCGTATCTCTCGTGTTTGGACTTTTTCTTATGAGGCTGTAGGAAAAGCCCAGTGTACGAGTACTCCATTGAAACCGTTGTTTCCGGCGATATTCGGGAAATGTTTGGCGTCTTCACAAATGTGCGTCAGTCCCTATTCCGTAGAGTGAAACGTGCATTACAGCTGGAGGCAGACCTTTTGAGCAATTTTTTTGAGCATATACATTAATTACATTCCTGTTAATAAAATGTCTTCTGAAGTATCTCTTCTCATTCTTGTGTTATTTCTTTAACTGGGACAGTGCAAAACTACCTTTTAACTTCTCACTGCTTGCATTCCGACCTTACATTTTAAGGCGAAATTTGCTCGTATAGCTGCGTTTTATCACCCCGTAAAATTTTGCCCCCTTTTTCACATACACCCTATATATTGCATACACGGCTGCTCAATAAATTCATATAATTTCATACTGTAGATTAGAATTCCTGAAATTTGGTTTTCAACTGTGCTATGCATTTCCAAATGTATCAGCTAGACATTATATTTCAACAATTTAAAAGGTGAATTTTTGTTACATTATTCTAAATGTGTTGGAAAGTGTTTCATAATCTATGCTTGACGCATGAATTTTTCCTTCATTGGTTATTAATTTAAGTCATATGGAATTTGCAGAAAAATTTTAAAAACAAATAAATTCCAGTTTTACATTATTAAGAAAAAAACTTATTTGAAATGATGTAATAAGATATTACGAATATGATTGAAAAAACAAGAAGCCATTTGAATAATGATTTCTTTTAAATTACTAAAAAGTACTTAATCTTTTATATAATATGTAATGAAATAAAAGCTTAAAAAAAGTTTTGTTATCTATAAATATCTTATTCAAACACATATTTAAATTTTATATTTTGATAATTTTCCAAATTTAACTGTCGTAAATACTACATTTTAAGAAATAAAAAAGAGATTAAACCAAATAAAAGGAAAAGAAAATAAATTAAAAATTACACGCGTAAAAAGTTTGAGACAAATCATTTCAATATCCTACAAATAATTAAAATAAAGATAAAAACTTTGTGTTATTTAAAAATAAAAATATTTCACGGAAAATGTTCGGCATTGTACATTTTTGCTGTCTTAGGAATTAATGTATAAAGAATGTTCTGCATTTTAGATTTAAATGAATTTTTAAATTTGAATTTAAAAGTTTAATTTACAATTTACTCCTAAATTCATCTGAAAAATTACATTCATAAAAAAATATTACAATCATTCATTAGTTTAAATAATAAATTATGTTTTTTTTTAAGATTACACACGTAATTTTTCTAAACAGATTTTAATTTCATTAGTTATTCTAAAATTTTATTTTTTTATAGTTACATAAGAATTACTGATATGGAAATTTTAATTTTAAAACTACATCCGTATGAAATTGATATTTTAGAAAAAAGTAAGTCAAGTTTTATCTATACATACAATGATCAAAATTTAATTTAGATGCCATGTAATATAATAAAACAATTATGTTTGTCAAAAGAATAACCAATTTAAATAATGGATTTTTTTATCTACTTAATTTTACTTAAAGTAAGGGGCTTTTCATATATAACGTTACCATTTCAGGGGGAGGGATGTGGGTTCGGCACATGCTGTCGTAAAATATTAGTAGGGGGGGGGGGGAGGATTCGTCTCTTGATATCGTTATCATTTTTTTATCCAACAAAAATGTTCTTTCTTTATTTGTAACTTTGTCTTTACATCAAAATAGTATGTTATATATTTTTAGGCTGTTATCTATTTTTATGACAATACAAAATTATTATTAAAATCTTTAAATGATTATAAAATTATTTAATTAATTCCCCAACATATGGCATCCCTATTCTTCTGCCATACGTAATGTATTTATAATCCGCTGTTCACGAAGTATGTTTGAAATAATTCTTGTGTTTACTATTAAATAAAAGAGAAAGAATATTATCCACCTGTTTTGTTGATAAGAATTTCTGTTTGATACCCGCTCCCTCTTTCCCGTGAAGTGGCAAGTGCAAGAAGACATTATTACAATTGAATGCATTATGGAACAAAAAGCTATTATTAAATTCTTTTAAATATTAACTGTTTCCTTTAAGTGTTATTTGGCATATATTTCGTATAAAGTTGTATATAAAGTGATTTTATTAATTTATCTTAATTTTAAATCAATAAAGTATGCGAAAAATAAATCTAATCATATTTGTATATCAGTCCAAAGAAAAGAAAAAAATTCCAAAAATCATAATAATATTTAGACATTGATAACGATATCATTACTGGGTGGAGAGGGGTTCAAAGTATGACAACGTCTGAAAAGGGGAGGGGAGTCCAAAATTACAAAAAGTTGACAACGTTATAAAAGTATAGGCCGTAAATCTTAATACACAATGTAACTGAGACTTAAAAAATAGTTTATTTTTTACTCATTAATATCTTGTTCAAACATATATTTATTTACAATTTTGAAAATTAGCTGAGCGTAAATATAATTTTTTAACAAAAGAAAAAGAAAAATATTTATATATAAAAAATAAATTCAAACTGCGCTGCGATCAAATACATGCGGATGCTTTTCTTCTGGGAAAAATTGCAATATTAAGCAAGATGTGATCATATGATTTAAATAGAAATAAAATAATTTAATTCATTGAGGTAATTCTTGTAACAAAAATATAATCATTTTAAGGGGTTTCGGTACCCTCTAAAGAATTTTAAACTTTTTTTAATTTTTTTAGGAAAAGTTAAGTCATATGACATAAGTAGAAAATATTAAGAGGTCTCAGGACTCTTAAATCTTCAAAATTTTCGAAATTTTCCTTTTTACATATGTAGTCTGAATATTTTGATATATCTAGTCTGAATAGTTTGATATAATTGTTTTCTTGAAATTCCCATTAGAGCAGATGTTATGGCTTTTAGAATTATAGCTGCGCAATAGCTGAAGCGGCCTTTCGAAACTTTTAAGCCTTTTTTTTTCTCAAAATGACATTTTGAGCATAACGCGCAGGATATCTGGAACACTTATCAATAATTTTTCATGAAATACCCAACATATATGTTTCATGTTAGTCTGTAAAACCTGAATCTAAAATTTTCTTTTTATTGTTCAAAAATCTATTACTTTAGATCATAGGTTCCCAACCTTTTCTTGACCACCGCCCCCTTTACAAGAAAAAAATATTCCAACGCCCCCTCTTCCATAATAATTAATTATACCAAATATAAAATATTGTTGGATATTATATGTACTTAATTTTATCTGTATGTTTCATTAAGAATCCGAAAGTAGAGATTAGGTGAAGCGACCACGAAATACAGTAACAATCTGTTTATTAAATATTTAAAAATAAACACAATCAACAAGAAATAAAAGGAGATGGATGAGACTGGTATACTTTTAGCAATTTGTTAATATTGGGTTCCATTTCAGTTACCATCAGTCGAAAATTGCCACTTCACTGATGTGCAGTCTGTTCCTTTTCTTAGACAGTAAATTACCTACGTCACTGAACCCAAATATGATGAAAGAAATATTTCTGGCAATTAAAAATTTCTGTACTTTATCTCACAATCCAGAGTAGAGATCTGGTATTGATTTTTGTAGCCAGAACTTTTGGTACCCATCTCTGAATTTTACTGTTAGTTCTTCGTTAGTTGTGAGTTCTACGAATTCCTTCTCCAAATTTAATGATTCTGCTGTATCTGCGTTTACGAAAGGATCCAAAAACCAACTCGGTACATTCATGCTTGATACATCCAGAGAATCGCAACGGAAATTACGCATGAAGAACGCCCAAGTGTTGGCAGAAAATAAGAAAATATTCCTGTTTTGCAGAAGCTGCTGATAATGTGGGAAAACCTAGTACCTCAACCTAGATTTTGTTTGAAGAGAAGTTTTCCTAGAAAAGCAGTTATGAATTTTTTTGTTTTAATGAAATTGAATTCATCCCCTTGCAATTATAAATTGACTTCATTAAATGTTTTAAACATGTTTGTGAAATAAGCTGTGTCATTTTTGGATAAAATCAGGTTTTCGCGCTGTTTTTCGCCTCAGTTTTCAACGAAGTTGAGTACTGAGTCCAAATGGATTGAAAAAACGATTAAAATAAATAATTATTGAGAGCCAATGAACCTCTGTGTGCAGTAGTAAGCAATTGTAATCTCCATCATTTTCACTACAAAATTGACGAAAGAATCTGCCATGCAATGAAATGCTTTTAATCTTATTGACTACCTTTATAACGTCATGAAGCGCCGCATGCAGTCGTTCATTCAGATTTTTTGCAAACAAATGCTGACGATGAATGACTTAATGTACAGCGAGTACAATTGATACATTTTTGTTTCAAATGCGCTTTGAAACCCTTATGACGCCCCGTAATTGCTGGAGAACCATCAGTAGAAGCGGGCAAATTTCTTAACATTCGTAAAAGACATCCGATTTTCGGGTCCCAGCTCTAGGTTCGATTTTATAGATTTTCATTTAAGGGTATATTTCAGGATTTTATCACGGGTCCAGGCAACACCGGGGAGGTTTAAATGACTGTCCTCTTGACTGTCTTAATGCCCCTCATTTGCCTCTGGATCTGCCACCGCCCCCCAGGAAGGCTCCAGCACCAACTGGGGTGCGGTACAACCCTCGTTGGGAACCTATGCTTTAGATGATTATAATGTTGAAATTTTCAGAAATTTTTATTAGCTAAATACAACTTTGAATTAAAAATATAAAAATGCATTAAAAAAATTATTTGGGTTCAGAGTAATTACTGTAATCTGAAGTATAATTAGGTAACAAATCTTTAATTTTAGTTGCAAAATTGTTTTTGTAATCCTGCGCATAAGCTGTCATACCAATTTTCTCCTTGACAAATGTCTGACAGTTTGAAAACTCCTTTAAATCTTAATCTTGCACCTTGAAATGCATTGCAATCTGGCATCACAAATGAAACTTATATCTTTCATATCTCTAAAAATTTTGTTTTGAAATTTATATACATTTTGAGATATTAATGGTTGAAAATGGTGTTTTTTTCCAATTTTAAGAGTCCCGAGACACCTTAAAGGACAAATAAATCCCCATTTTATACTAGTAAGAAAAAAACCTTATTTAATATTATGTAATATGATATTACACTTATGCTTGTAAAAACAATAAACGATTTTACTAAAGATTTCTATTAATTTAATACAAAGTACTTAATCTCTTACTTAATAAGCGATTAAATAAAAGCTTAAAAAACAGTTTTGTTATCCATAAATATCTTATTTAAAGAGACATTTAATTTTTTCCTTTAAAACAGATTAACTTCGTAAATACCAGATTTTATGAAATAAAAAAAGAATATACGAAATAAAAGGAAAAAAGAAAATAAAAGTTGCACAGACGTAAAGCGTTTGTAGTCAATCATGTAAATATCATCCACATAATTTAAATAAAGAATAAAAGTACTTTTAAAAACTCTGTGTTATATGAAAATAAATTTATGTCAAGAAAAATATTCGACAATGTAGAATTTTTTTTTTTTTTTTTTTTTTTTTTGCATTCTTTATAATTAATGTATAAATAAATGTTCTTCATTTTGATAATAAATAAATTTTTAATTTTTAATTTTAATTTTTAATACAAAATTTATCATTATCTGAAAAATAATATACATAAAATATCTTACTAGCATTCATTAGTTTAGATAATAAATTATAGTTTTTAAAATTATGTGAACTGATATTGATTTCATTATTTTTTTAAAAAAATTAATTATTGTTACTCAATTTTATTGTTACTCAAGAATAATAACAGAAATAGAAATTTTTAAAATTCAAAATTGCATCTATGTAAAAAAAAAAAAAAAAAATGTTGTAGAAAAAGTAAGCCAAGTTTTACATACATATACAAGGATCAAAATTTAATTCTGATTCCATGTAATATAATAAAACAATTACGATTGTAAAAATAATAACCAATTTAAATAATAGATTCTTTTATTTACTTAAAAGTACTTATGGCAAACCTTACTATACAATGAAAAAGAAACAGAGAAAATAAATTAATATCATGTTCAAACAGACATTTAATTTCTTAAAGTTGGAGCAGTTTTGAAAATTAACTGAGTATAAATATAATTTTTTTTAACAAAAGGAAAAGAAAAGAAAAACGAAAGATATAAATAAATAAATAAAAAGAAATAAAAAATGCTCTGAAATAGAAAACTTGCGAATATTTTTTGGGGGGAAAAAATGCAATATTAATCAGGATGAGATCATATGCTTTAAATAGAAATAAAATCTTTTCATTGTTCTTGAAGTAATTATTTTAACAGAAATAAAATCGTTCTAAAGTTATTTTATGCATAACTTTCAAAATCATACATATAATTTTCAGTAATTTAGCTCGATAATGGAAGACTGTGGGAACAGCTTTTTGGTACAGTAGTGGGAAAAAAAGTAAACACCCCCTTCTAACTCCTCAACAAATTATCGTAGAAGAAAGTTTCTGGTACCGAACGATTGAAAATAAAGACTACTTTTAAATGATATACATTAAATTTTCTTAGGGGGGCATCTAAATATTAAAACGAACCCTAACTTCATTTTTGTCAATGGGAATACTCAATTTTAACAAGATATTTCACCTCTTTGGTTAAAACTATGACTATACACCAATTTTCAAGTCATTTGAATGATAGGTTTTTCAATTATAAACATTCAAAATTTAGTTCTTCTAATGTTAAATTACATTTTCATATTGTTATTAATATCTCCTGAAATTATACTCTTAATGTGTAGCAATTTTTTTGTGTAGCAATAATACTAAAATACCCAAACATAAATACGTTGAATTTACAATTTTTACAATTTTATGATATGAATTATGAATTATGAAATTAATATGAATTGCAACCTACAATTTTTGTGATTGATTTCGATTTATTAAATCCTGCTTTATGGAAATCCGAAATTTCACATTTTTCTTCCAAGTAGTTTTCAAATTATGCTTTAAAAACTGCAAAATGATGGTTTAAGTGGCGTGTATGATAGAAGTGACATTTTGAAATTTTTCCTATCCTGTAATCTGGAAGTCTGCAATGACTGCTTGCGTGTCGCTTAATGTGCCTTCATCATGAAGGGGGCTCTCTTGGTCCAATATCGAGTACCGAAATTCACTTTGGATACAGCCCCTAATATACCTTCGTTTTTAGGTGCGTTCGTAATTATATAAATACGTAGCACCTATAGTCGTCGTTCAGTCCGTCTGTCTGTCCGTCCGTCTGTCCGTCCGTCTGTCTGTCCGTCCGCATATAACAGAGCAAAAACTACCCGACCGAATGATCTGAAATTTTTAATATATAATTGCTGCAAAATTTTGTCGAGCCATTTCAAATTTTATGAAAATCGGATGTATAGTTTAATTACAGGGACAGTCAAAAGTTTTTCTTTACATTACGGCCAATGGGAAAAATTATTGCAAGTGAATTTTAATGATGTTACAGACTTCCGAATGGTCTGAAATTTTTAATATATAATTGCTGCAAAATTTTGTCGAGCCATTTCCAATTTTATGAAAATCGGATGTATAGTTTAATTACAGGGACAGTCAAAAGTTTTTATTTACATTACGGCCAATGGGAAAAATTATTGCAAGTGAATTTTAATGATGTTGCAGACTTCCGAATGGTCTGAAATTTTTAATATATAATTGCTGCAAAATTTTGTCGAGCCATTTCCAATTTTATGAAAATCGGATGTATAGTTTAATTACAGGGACACCCAAAAGTTTTCCGTTACATTACGGCCAATGGGAAAAAATTATAGCAAATGCATTTTAATGATTTTACAGCCTTCCGAATGGTCTGAAATTTTTAATATATAATTGCTGCAAAATTTTGTTGAGCCATTTCCAATTTTATGAAAATCGGATGTATAGTTTAATTACAGGGACACCCAAAAGTTTTCCGTTACATTATGGCCAATGGGAAAAAATTATTGCAAATGCATTTTAATGATTTTACAGCCTTCCGAATGGTCTGAAATTTTAAATGTATAATTGCTGCAAAATTTTGTCGAGCCATTTCAGATTTTATTAAAATCGAATGTATAGTTTATTACAGGGACAGTCAAAAGTTTTCCGTTACATTACGGGGAATGGGGAAAAAAATATTGTAAGTGCATTTTAATGATGTTACAGACTATGCACTTATGAAGCGCAAAAAAATATACATTCAGTACAATATGGGGTGCAAAAAATAATTATAAAACTAGTTATAGTACGAACGCACCTCATTTGCCACGTTTGACGAGCAATTTCCAACTTGTAAAATAATTAATTTCTCTGAAACGTATCTTACGAATTGCATAAAAAATTGTTTTTAGGCTAATTGAAGGATGTAGGGTTCATTTATGCTGTCAGAATTGTGTACTGCTATTGAAAAAAAATAAAGTTTTGGTTCTTTTCAATATGTAGTTGGCTCCGCAAGCAAATTTTACATGCATCATTTAAAAGTAGACTTTATTACCAATCGTGTGGTACTAGTAATTTTCTTCTACGATATATGTTTGCAGAGTTAGTAAGGGGTGTTTAATTTTTTCCCCACGACTGTACATCCCTATTTAAAGGGCCTCGAAGATTAATAGCCAAGCGAGTGGTGTGAATTACCAATAAGCTTCTAAAATTCACTTTAAAACGTTTATATTTATATTTATTTAATGTATACATAGACATTATATATTACTGTCTAAGCCATCCGACATTATCTGGCTTAGTGATAATACCATATTTATACCTAAAAACAGTGTTAAATCAATTTATATTTTAAAAAGAATATCTGTTAAAGCGAAATTAATGTTAGGAGACCGCTTTCTCCTGCAGCATATTTTTGCATGTTTTTATATTGTGTAATGTAAATCTATCGAAACGAGCACAGAATTAGTGCCCCATGTCTTAAAAAGTGGAAACCTTGATGTCCACGCATACTCCGGCTATTTTATTTTATATTTTTAAACGAAAACTTTTCCAAATGAACGCAATGTGGGCGCCACTGCTTTTACCTGCCTTTTTTATCCGTATGTATTGTATTTCTTTGTTTTGTATCTCAACACAATTCCTTGGAAATGTAGTCTGAGTTTTCAAAAGATATACCTGGATATTTAAATTCTAGAAAGAAAAATTGTACTGACATACGATGTAACTAACTCAAACACATATACAGAGTTCATAGGTTCTAGGTAGAATTCAAGGGATTTTCTTGTAAAGTAATAGAATAAAAAGATTGCTAATACGTACAACTAGGAAATCTGAAAGAAAATAAAAAGCTTCAATATAAATAACGTTACAGACTTACCGACCCAAAAGTTGTTTGTGAACAAACATTTAACAGAAAAAGAATATTTTTATTAATGTCATATAGCATGGTACATCCTGGGTAGCACCTAAAGGGGATCCTAACTCGATTAGTAAAAGTCTGGCATAGCACGCAGTAGCTTTGAGCTGACGGGGGCTGATATGCAGACGAATCCCAAATTCCTTGCTGTGACACATGGAGTAAGTGGTTGCCTAAAATCTCGGTTGTTGCAGTTTTCCGGACCCCTCCCTTCATAAAACCCGGTTTTCAGGAGAAGCCCTTTTTAGCGGTAATGTGGCAGATGGGCCAGTCGCTGTACCCGGTTCTTGGTCGGGAGGGGTGACTAAAGGCAAAGTCTAGTTTATGTAATATGACTGCATCCACTATTATCTAGGGAGCAAAAGAGTCTAGGATGTACTCTGAAAACAAGAGTTATTGGAAGGCTTTGGAGTGCGTCTAGTTAGATTATGAGGCGGAGTGAAGCATTCCTCGGCTATGACATAAGACCTCGAACACAGTAGCGTTCGCACTTTTCTTATGGCAAGTGTCTACTACCACTGCTTAGGATTACACTAGGTCTGAATCCCCTCATCGAAGGATACCCAGGGAATAGTACGCCTTCACTAACGTTTCAGCAATAAATCTAACAAGAAAGTATTGATAATATATTCTTACTTTTAAAGCGTTTCAGAGCATTAAGATGCTATTAAAAAGTAGTAAAACTAACGATAGTATTGAAGACAGATTGTTGCTTTAAACAACATTTTTAAAACGATTTTAATTGCATTGAAAAACAGATACGTATACAGTTGCAAAATAAGGTCATTAACGGGACTTATTTTCTATTTTTTTACGCCACCGAATAAAATTTTTTAACGCAATAAGTTGTTTTTTTCAGCGGCTTAAAAGAGTGCTACTGTTAAAGCAAAAATAAAGCAATATGATGAATGAAAATATGGAACATTGTGTTCAAAATCGAGAAAACACTATTTTTTGAAAAGTAATTTGGACGTGTATTTTTAAAACATCTGTTATTGTTATTTGTTAACTGCAGGTTTCCTAATCTACGATGCAATTTTAGTCATTTATCGTGTTTAAACACTTTCTGCTTCCCTTAACATATTTAACAGATTATTTTTTATAATCCCTCGATAAAAGTAAATTAAGGAAGTAGTACATTATTATCAGTTACGTTTTCTTGTTGTCCGTTGTAAAAGAAGCATTCAATACATTATCTTTATAAACCGCTCTATAAAAAAATAACAGCCGATAATTTAGAAGTTTTTCTCCTTTCACTAATTATATAAATTGTCCGTTTATTATTCCAAGAAGCAAATAATTGTCTGATAACAGGGTAATCCTTCTTAATTTGTTTGAAAATATAAGAAAGTTCTTTTGACAGAATGAAAAGAGCTTTGATTTTTTAATACTCGACTTTTTGTAATTTATGCTTGAAACAGATTATAAATATATAAACAAAATGTTTTTATTGATTTTGTGGATAAATTTTCACCTTTTTATGCGAGATGGTGCAGAAGTTATTTTTATTTCTTATTCTTTTTATCTTTATTACCATTCTTTAAATATTTCATAACTTTTCATTATCTAATCGTTAAAAATTATCATCTTAAAACAGATCTTTATCCTTTCTAAAAACAGATTTTCCATTTAAATAAAAACCCATTAATTCAAAAGTTTCATAGTAACTTGCTTACCTTAATACTTTTTATACCCAGGAATTAAAAGTAAAGGTGAACAGGAAATTTTACCTTTTAAGTTTCAGAAAGTTTACACAACATTTTATGTATTTTGGATACTCTCGCGAACAAGTATAAAATAGACCAGAAATTCCTTTTTTTTTCTACAAACATGTAAAAAATCTTTAAAAATGCATGCATGTTTTTATTTATGCTTAATAAATAACCTTACATTAGTGATCAGTTTTTCAAATTTACTTTTCAAATAGTTTTGGAATTATTTAAAATTCTGATATAGCCAAGAAACCCATGGAAAGGGACATTCACACTTGAAAATTTATGTAACTAAATAATTCATTAAGTATTGGGTGAAGTTAGTATGAATTTATTTTTTATACTTAAACTGTCTGTATTGTTTTTTATTTAAAGTTCAGTTTTTGTTCAAAGTAGTTCTCTCGAAGATCAATGCTATTTTGAGGGCGAATTTTACATAGATTAAATGCCTCAATCTATCAATTTCTTGGAATAGATAATAACTATTATTATATAGCCTCATCAATCTCATTTTCATTTAAAACGACACCCACGTAATTTTTTTTTGATAAAAAAGTAGCCAAAAGTCACACAAAGAAAGATCAGGAGAACAGAGTGGATGTTCTATCACTTCGATGTTTTTTTGTTCAAAACATTCGACTGTAAACCTTGCTGAAAGAGAATATGAATTGTCATGGTGAAGCATGTGTACTCTAAAATTCACCTCTTGAAGAATTTCTGGAAGACACTTAGTGGTGTACCAGTTATCTGTAACTGTTTTCTGTCTTTCTAGCATAATAGTTTTGACCAGACATGTACTTCTGAAGAACACATCATACGTTATTTTTTTGACATTGCTCGTTGTCTTTCCACCATTGTAGTTTTGAGATTATATTCAAAGACCCATACTGTACTTTCTTGACGTGTTGGAACATAAAAAAAGGTATGCACAATGCACATCTGATTATCAGTTATGATCGTGCTCCCTTTTTGGGTTTTCTGTTCAACTATGGGGGACCCAACGGCAAACTGTTATTTCATACGCAGTTCTTCAAGAATAATATTTTGTATAAACGCGTATCCAATGTTAAGTTCAAGCTGCATCATTTGGTATACAGCGATTATCATCGATTAACATTTTTAGATTCCGACACATTTTCTGAGAATACAGATGACAACAGCCTTTACTGTGTGTTCTTCATCCAAAAGAGAATCTCGACCTCTTCTACTTTCTGTGAACCATCTGAATATAGTGGCACGAGATGGAACTTCATTTCCATATGTTAATTGTAGACCTTGAAGACATTCTTCTTTATTTTGCCACAATTCAAAGTCATAAAAATCCTAGTTCGATAATGCTATCGCGTCAAGGACATTTCCACCTGAATCTTTTAAAATTTATATTAATGTAGCTAAATTGCAATTGTTGCCACAAATTATCGTCTACGGGCATAAAAGTGTTCTAATTTACATATCCGACCAATAATATGTGGCGCATATTTTCTGCCCCTGCCTCAAAAATATCAGAGTTACCCTCATATATATAGGGTGTCCTAAAAAGTCGTGGACAAACTTTAAGGTATCAATGAGCAAACCGTAAAAAAATATTTTTTACATAGTCAACAATGATCGAAATCCAATTATTCACTCAGAAATACAGCAGTCTCATACCAAAAAAATCCCTTAATTTTGGCATTTAACTGTAACAATAATAAAGATACAGTAACTCTTACTAATATGTCTGCGATTAAGACGCATCTGTAGTTAATGAGGAGAATTTTCGTATTTGCAATTAATATTAATGACATCGCTAAAAATGTACAATGCACCGGATAATGCGAACAATATTTTCACAAACTCTCCTAGTATAATCGAATCTGCTTTTATATATAATACTTTCAAAACCAAATTGAATGTAACTTTTGGTGATTCTGATATAATAACGTTTTTAGTGTCCAAACGGTTCAAAGTGTCCAAACGGTCCCAAACGGCCATTAGAAGGTTCCAAATTTTCTAATGGCTGTTTGCCGATACAACCAATCAAAAAGTCATATAACCAAAGAGCGAAGCCATACCTGAATCGATAGCTTCTTAATCGTTGTTTAGACCTAGGTGAAGTCAGGCTGAAGGACCGCAAAATACACCAGGCGAACGAACACAGAACCGGAAGGACGACACAGCAACCAGGGAGAAACGCTCCTGGAGAAACGCTAGTGGAGTACTCCACTAGAAAAACTGCACAGACCACAATGAAAGACCATGGCTGCCGAAAAGTCGACAATACTGCAAAGAAGAAACCGACTGAATTGAAGATTATATGAAAGTGACACGAATTCTCTGTACACAAAAAGGAAAAACCGTATGCAGTCCACCGGATCTGAAGCACATTGCAGGAATGGCGCCAGACTACTCGTGAAGCAACAACGAGACTCTGCATCGCCCAGTCCCTTTAGGTACTCGGCTTCGATACATCTTCCACACTCAAGTGACAGAGTCATGACCACAGAGTAGCATGGGTACTCCCCTCGCTGACTGGATAGTGATTGATATTTTTTGAACGTGAGAACGGTCACGAAAGTCCTGTGTGATCATCGCGTCCGATAGACGTCGAAACGATGGCTTCAGACGAAGCACCTGTTAGTCAACAAAACACAGCAACGCCCCGCCCATAAGAGAATTATTAATCCATATTGCTCCCTGTCGCTTTCCACAATCAAATGGCAGATTCGAAAACCCAGACAAGGACATGAACTCCCCTCGCTGACCACATAACTAGTGACTGCGTTTGAGTTTTTGGCACTTTCCTTAATTCCATTTGTTACACATTACACAAAATCCTTGTCTATGTACGAAAGCACCTGTACCTAACACTTCGTGTCCCCGTCATCTCTCCTGCAGAGGAGCCCGAAGAAATTCCGCTCAGATGCCTCCCGGTCGCTCTCCCCCTAGAAGCAGACACTAGAACGCGACTACGGAGCTGTCTGGTCAGATTTTACATCTTCAAGTAGAAATTATATTGAGTTGCAATCGGTGCGTCTATAAGACCCTTATCATGTGAAGTTTGGTACGTTAAAATAAAGTGTGTAGGTATGTGTCTTTTCAGCGTATGACCTTTTCAGTTGTACAGCGCCATCTAGCGGTATTTCTGGAACTTTTTTTCGGTTAATCTGTTTTCCCACGTCTTGAATAATAAGTGCACAAAATTGGAAGCTATAACATTGAATAGTACAATATATAAGGAAGACGAATTCGGGATATTTTAATTCTGGCCTCGCTGTACTTAACAGCTATGTTCATTAGTTCTGTTTCCATAAACAATACAGCAAACACATTAACCTTATAAACCCACTGAATCAAAACATAGAAAATAAATAACAGGCTATAATTAAGAACTTTTTCTTTTTTTCGCTAATTATATCCGTCGACCGTTTATTATTCTAAGATGCAAATAATTGGCTGATAACAGAGTAATCTTCTTAATTTATCTGTGTGTATAAGAAAGCTCTTTTGATAGAATAAAAATAAGTCTTGATTTTTTTTAAGGAGAGACTTTATAATATGCGGCTAACCAGATGTTAAAAATATATTATCAAAATACTTTTAATAAGTTTCTGGACAAATGTAAACACTTTAAAGATAAAAGTAATGTATTCTTTAAACTTCCATTATCTTAATCCTTTTTTAAAGATGTCCTAATTTTTCTATATCTTACAAATTACAATAGGGGAGAAATTATTAATTTGTTGCAGAAAATCACTTATTATTTCCAATGATTTTATTATTTAAACCATAGCATTGAATTAGTCTTTATTTGATTTTAAAATATTGATTTAAGACTCATTTTTTTATAGAAATATAAGTTCTTATCATTAAAAAATGATTTTTATTTTTTAATAATTGTCATATTATTTTGCGATTGACGTCTAATCATCACACGATTGACGTTAAATATATACTATATTTTTTTAGATGATCGCAATGCAAATGTTAATTTATGTGGTTTTAGTTGTGTAAGTTGATTACTCTTAGACATCATATGACCTTTCAGACGTCACTTTTTTTTTCCTTCGGAAATATTTCTTATATGTATGTATTAAAAAATATTTCAATTCTTTGCTACAATGAATAAATTCATCTTTATTTAATTTTAAAAAGATAAATTTCCAATCTTTAATAAGAAACAATTCTGTGATCCTGTACATAGTCATGTTTTATTCACTGATACGTCAAAAATAATAAATAATAAATGAAATAAAAAAATAACAAAATTCTATTTACATTCTTTTTAAATCTAATAACTGTTAAAAGTTTCATGTATTAGTTATGAAAATTTATCGAATTGAAGTAATATAATTTCGCTTTATTATATTTTATTACTGAATATCTATACGTGATTAAATAAAATAAAGGGTATGATATAATATAATTAATATTTATAATTAACATAAAGAATAAAATTTCAATTAATACCTTTTTTTTTTTTTTTTTTTTTTTTTTAGAAAAAGTAATTTTTTTTCCCTGCTTTTATATCGAGTTTAAAATGTCCTATTTTTTTTTTATGTTTTGATTGTGAAGTTATACGGTGACAATTATTTCAAATTAATTATTTCACAATAATAAGTCAGTAATTGTAAAAAGTCTCATAAATTTCTGACAAAAATTGTAATAATCTAAATGCATTTTTTTACAAAGCACGAAATAGGACTTTGCAGAATGTAGAGATAATTTATCAGAGATTCCACCATAGAAAAATACCAAACATTTGTAGTTTCATAATAATCTGATGGTTTTCTGTTACATATGTATAGAAAGTACATAGAAATCTCTTAAATGTTTTTATATATATATATATATATATATATATATATAACGATAATTACGAAAACAAAATTTCATTATAGGTTCGTACAACATTTGCAAGAAAAAACTTTCTAGTAATGTTTTTCAAAATTTGCAAGAAAAATCGAAAACGGAGATCATAATTTTATACAAATGTGTTTCGAAAACCGAATCATTTAATAGACACAATATATAGTCACAATGGAGTAATGAAATACTAAACATTTCCTTTTTCACTAAATTTTACTGGTATCTTTAAAAAATATATATATACATATATACATATATGTACACTGGTGAAAACAATTAAAGGGACAAATGTTTTTTTTTTTTTTTTTTTTTTTTTCAATTAAAAAAAACTAACAAAGCAAATAAAACCAAACTTGGTCAAAATATCATTCGATATAACACCAATGTATGGGAAAACAAAAATGGGCACAACCTGCACCCTAAATAAGGTAACTGGTCACGTGTCCTGCACAGCAGGTGACAGGCACCCTGTCAATTACAGAAAAACATGTCTAGTAGAGGGTGTGATCGTCTGTAACAATTACACAACTCTCGCATCGGCGTTTCATACTGCTTACCAGGGTCCTTATCAATCTCTTTGGTAACTGCACCGACTCTTGCACCAAGACACCCTTGAGCTCATCGATGGTCGTTAGAGCCGCTCTTCGAACTGAAATTGATCGTCCAAGGGCGTCTCACATGTGTTCGATGGAATTATGGTCAGGGGACATCGCAGGCCACTCCATTCGTTGAATATCCTACGATTCGAGGTATTCGTCCACCAACTGAGCCCATATGCTCCACGGAAAAGTCTCAAAGAGGATGCAAGGATCTAGTCCCTGTACCGCTGACCTGTCAGAATACCTCTATCAAACACATGAAGGTCGGTTCGCCCGTCTGCCTTGGTGATGCGAGACCATCAGACCACCTGCAGCATAATGTTCATTTTCGACAATGTTAGAGGGCCGATATCGATTCTCGGGTTCTCTCCAGATGAGAGCACATCTCGAGTCGTTGTCCAGACTTAATCGCGACTCATCACTGTAGAGAACCCGCTCCAAACTATCCTCTGTCCAAGAAAGGTGTTCTCGGTACCATGGTAGACGGGACTTTTTGCGGTTCACAGTCAATGGGATGCAGACTACAGGGCGCCTGCCATACAGGCCACCTGCATTAAGTCTCTTGGTGACTATTTTCCGTGAAATGGATGCTTCTGTAGCATTATACAGCTGACGAGACAGTTGTGTCGCTGTCGCGGACCTATCCCTTTTGATAGAAGTCTCAAATAATGGTCTTTAGCTGGCGTTCTCGCCATTTTTCGGCTTTTACCAGGTCGAGGGATCACTATTTTGGTCTCTGTGAGCTGTTTCCACAGAGTAGACACCACATTTCACGTAACGCCGAGGCCCTTACAACATGGAGCCTGTGATTGGATTGCCTCGAGTCTTCCAGCAATCTGCTATCTTGTGGCATCATCTAGAGGATGTCGACTCGCCATACTAACTTTAGGTAAACAAAGAAATTAAAAAAAAACAAGGATTGGGTTGTGCTACGATGTTTCAAAACGTCCTTCCACTACAAGCTTCGGCGGTCAAGGGAGGCACCTCTGCACAAACGCGATCACAGCAACACTGCCTTATGACCACACAGACCACTGAGTGTGCAGGTGTGTCCGCGACGAGCTTAACTATCATCGGATACCTTATTTGCGCATAGGGATAACTTTTTTTTTTCTTTAAACCGTTTGTCCCTTCAATTGTTTTAACCAGTGTATTTATTTGGAGGCAGCTTCTAATTTGCAATTAGCAACTAGTGACATACGAATCACATTTTTATAAATTGAGATACGTTCGACGGTCATAAATACGGCACTGATAAACACGGAAATACCTATAACATTTATTCCGGTAACAAAATTGGAAAAATTTTTTGGGGGAAAGACAAGAAGTAATGTAGATATTCGATTCTATTAAATTTTGAATGAAAGTAATTGACATACAATTTTCCCTGCGTCATAATACTTTAATTGAAAAACGATATTGAGGCATGTTGTTTAAATAGTCGATATGTTGGCCAGTGTTTCCTGCATTGAAAGGAATTATTTTAACAAAATTGAGGTGTTTGTATTTTGAAAACGTAGCAGGACCTGTTTCGCACTTCATTATACTACTGCAATAATAGCGTTCGGTTGTAATTTCCAATACAAATACAAAAAAAAATTGCAGTAACTGAGTTTTATAGCAAATATTTCCATTATAAACATTTTAATAAATCGATACTGGCAATTTATTGTCAACATTTTCAATCTATACAATATTTTGTTCATTATAATCAATGTAGCAACTGTTGTTTTGCTAATATGGTTTGTGAGTTATTGAGATAATAAAAGAAAAAAAACATAAAATTCCTTTACGCTTAATGTATAATATATATACCTGTATTGAAAAGACAAGGCTGTTTTATAGTAATCTGTCCTGAACTTTCTACTGAATTGATTTCGATAATTATTTTTTAAATGAAAATACTTTCTCTGCAGATGTACCCGGACTCTCTGTTTTAAAAAATATTCTCCTTTTTATGATTTAATTTTAATTTTAAATGTCCTTTATGAAATTTAATCACATTGATGGTAATCGGGTTACTTCTATTGTTGAAGAGCGAAGTGAAACACTGGGAATTACCATATCATTACGGATACCCTTTTAGTATTACAATTAAAAAATACTTTTTTAAAACTTTTGAAAAGAAAATGACGTCACGATTTAAAATAATGCATTTTTACTCATAAAGTGTTACATTTAAAAATATACATATAAATAAAAAATTCATTCCGCCTATACCACGATTGAGACTTGATCTCGTATGGCTTCAGTGGATGAAAATGTACTTTATAGTAATAATAATAGTAAAAATAAATAGTATAATAAAAATAAGATTAATGGACAGTAAAAATAAAATAAGTAATTTTTTGATAAAACTAAACATTTTACTACGAATGCGTCTGAAAGTAAATTTGTAGATTTTGACGACAGCCAGACTACAACAAACATGCTACATTGTAACTGTCGAAGGTGACATCAACTTTGAGAATATATTTATTAATAATTATTGCACGTTCCAATATTTTTAAAATAGCGAATAAGAATATTAAAAGTATGCATATAAATTTTGTGACGGTGAAAAAGATTTTTTTTTAGATTACATTGAAAACAAAAACGATAATTGCGTTACAGTGGCGCAATTTCCGTTGATTTGTCATTACATAATACCGAACATCAAAGCATCAATTAATAACTTCGTAATTTGAATATCTTAATTGCATGTTACTGAATGCAGTTTAATATTTCAATAGGAATACAGTTTAAAATTTAATAATTTGAAAAGTTGAAATGAAACGTTAGTTCAGTATAATATATTTAAATGTTAGGCTAGCCAATATAATATTGATTAATTAGTGTAATTATTTTTATTATATTTTTATAAATTCAGTCAATTAGTTCTTCCAAACATTTTCATCCGTAGGATTCGACGAGTTTCGACTCGTATTTTTTTTTTTAAAAAATTGTGATTCGCTTCGAAAATTATGTTTAATTTTAAGATGTTGATTCTGAAGTGGCTTTATTTATACTAAAGCTACTGGGGTAAAAGAATCAAATTTATGATAATAAAGGTTATACTTTTCGTTTCATGTTACGTTTCATTATAAATTCGCAAGTATAAAAATAAATAGTCTCACTAGGTACAGTCGTGGAAGAAAAAAGTAAACGCCCCTTACTAACTCTGCAAAAAAATTATCGTAGAAGAAAGTTATTGGCACCACACAATTGATAATAAAGTCTAATTTTAAATAATGTATATAAAATTTGCTTAGGTGTGATCTACATATTAAAACGAACCATAACATTGTTTATTTTCAATAGCAGTGCACAATTCTGATAGCATAAATGAACTCTACACCCTTCAGTTAGCCGAAAAACAAATTTGTATGCAATTCGTACGATAAGTTTCCGAGAATTTCCTTATTTTAAAACGAGCGTATTTTAGGGGCTGCATCCAAATTGAAGTTCGATACTCGATTGTTGTCCAAGAGAGCCCCCTTCTTGATCAAGGTATCGTAAGCGCCCCCCCCCCCCAAGCACCCATTGAAGATTGCTACATTAGAGGATAGCTTAAGAAATTTCAAAACATCTAGTCACTTCTATCACAGACGGCTCCTTAAACCATCATTTTGCCGTTTTTTAAGCATAATTTTAAAACTACTTGGAAGAAAAATGCGAAATTTGGGATTTCCATAAAGCAGTACTTAATAAATCTAAATCCATCAAAAAAATTGTAGGTCGCAATTCATAATTTTCTCGAATATTCATTTCATAATTCATAATTCATATCATAAAATTATAAAAATTGCAAATTCAGCGTATTTATGTTCGGGTATTTTAGCATTATTGCTACACAAAAAATTAGCACATTAGGAGTATAATTTCAGGCGATATTTATAAAAATATAAAAATGTAATTTAACATTAGAAGCACTAAATTTCGAATGTTTATAATTCAAAAACTTATCATTCAAATGACTTGAAATTTGGCGTCTAGGCATGGATTGAAACGAAGATTTGAAATATCTTGTTAAAATTGGGTATTGACATTGAAAAAAAAAATGCAGTTTTGGGTTCGTTTTAATATGTAGTGGCCCCCTAAGCAAATTTTATATACATCATTAATACGAAGGCTTTATTTCGAATCGTTCTGTACCAGTGAATTTCTTCTACGGTAATTTGTTGAGGAGTTAGTAGGGGGTGTTTACTTCTTCTTTTCCACGACCGTACATAACGAGATCAGATTATTAAAAATTCAATCAGTGCCGATGCCAAATTACGTTAAACGTTGCATGGGATTTATTGCCATCCACTTAATTCCAGAACTATTGAATAGACAACTTCATATGGAAATATATTTGGCAGATAATTAGAGAAATATATATTATAATATTCTGACACAGGGTTTCTTACACTTGGTCTTGGACCTACAAAAATGTATTAATGCATGAGATTTTAAAAATGTAATTATTTGTCCTTCCGATGTAAAATAAAATAAAGGAATTTCAATAAAGAAAACTAAATGTCTTGCAGCATGCTTGTTTCATGCTATGAATATATTCTACAGAATTTTTTGGGATCAGTATTTAACAGCAACCCTACGTTATACAATAAGGTTAGTTGGGGTAACTGGACCCACGGTGAAACTGGGCCATTGGCTATATTATAAAAAAAAAAAAACTGTTGATGTTTTTTAAGTTTTAGCTTTTGTGAACAATGCACCTAAGTCCCTACTTCTTAAAACATCGTGTGTCAACTCAATCATAACTCTCACTTTGCTGTGATAGGTTGTCAAAAAAGTACTTTTTTTTAAGCAACGCCAATGTGGTTGAACTTCCTCTGCTTTTTATTAAAATACTGTAAGTAATTTTATTAAAAAAGTATCAGTGTTTAATAGTAGCCCTACGTTATACAATAATGTTAGTTGGGGGTAATTGCACCCACGAGGTAACTGGGCGATAAGCTATTTTATATAAAAAAAACAGTTGATGTTTTTTTAAGTTTTAGCTTTTGTGAAGAATGCGCCCTAGTGTCTACTTCCTAAAACTACGTGTGTCAACTTAATCATATCTCTCACTTTGCTGTGCTAGGTTGTCAAAAATGTACGTTTCTTTTTTAAAAAACAACGTCAATATGGTTGAACTTCCTATTAACTTCCTATGAACTTTTTATTAAAATACTGTAAGTACTTTTATTAAACAATCTGTTTTTTTAAACATTAGGCATATAACTACATTATTATTATTTGGTATCTATACATATTTACTTCATGCTTCAAATGTAATGCCGGTTTCCCTGTTACCACATAAATTTTTCATGACTAGGGTAACTGTGACATGTATCCGGGTTAACTGGATCATGTTGGATCCAGTTACCCAATAGTTATAAACATTTTTTTTGAGTTTCTCTTTCTACGGTAAATAAATTTCTCCTTTGTTTTTTGCTCAAATTAAATAAAATTATAGAATAACTTATTAAAATTACGTAATAAAAATTTAAAAAAGCATATTGGTGGTATCAAACCAGATTACTTGACCTCTTGAGAGGCGGTGATGCCGTTATGGCATCACATAATTTTAATCCGTAATTGCCACATTGGCCCCGGAACTTTATAATGAAAATTTCACCTTTATTAAGTACGCAAAAATATACTTTTAATTGTTTACAAATAGATTATTTTGTAAATACTGGTGTCATTAAATTATTTCAACATTTTTTACGAATGCAAGTTCCTTGCCCCCTAAAGCGATGTAGCCAAACCTTGAAATTGTATGATACACATACAGATAAAGTACTTAAGTACTTATGCAGCCGTTTGTTCATAGATTTACATTGCTATTTTTTTCCATAAAATACCCATGTGACTTTTATACTTATTGTCTATACTAAAGTACATAAGGACTTACTTAATTTTTATGTTTATGGTCTAAATGTATCTAATATTTCCACTTTTCGTGCTTTTTTTAGACACATTGACAGCAAAGGTTTCCCTTACAACGCTCTTTATTTGATATATAATTTACATGATCTGCCTGGTTTAAATTTTTTTATGTTGTTTTCACTTTTTCAAACCTGACCTGATATCCCATATGAAAAAAAATATATATATGCGTCTGGGACATAGATCCTCCTGGTAAACTTACCCCATTTTTATGGGGCAACTGGACCCCTGAGGAAAGAAAGATGGAATATGCATATTTTTATATTTTAAATTATTAAAATGTAATTTTGAGCATTTCTGTCTGATAGAAGGAACCTAACTGAACACATTTACAGAAGTTCAGACTTTAATTAAATTGAACATTAGCTTTTTGAAAATGAATTGTCAAAAGCTCCAGATTCACATTGTAAAATCATGGCCCAGTAACTCCAACTAACTTTATATATCGCGACATAATGATTGATATACGAGCCGTTCATTGCACAAATCGATTAACTCCACTTTTGAAAAATTTTAAATTTAAAGTGTCAAAGCACTTGTTGTAATCATAACTTTTTAAATTTGTAATAACTTTCTTGAATAATAAAGGTTAATAAAGGTTAACACCATTACATGACCCAATTTTTTGGGCAATTGAATAATAAATTATTTATTTCAGAGGCCATTTCGAATAACTCCGTACTCTAATGTAAATCGTAGCAATAAAGCAACTCAAATTCAACAGCAAGCGTTGAATGATAACGGTAATTTTTTTTATTGTCGACTTATCAGAATTAATGTAAAATAAATTACAGTTGAGCCAACCATTAAAGACTGGTCACGTGAGTAACAGGTCTGAGTAAGACGAGTCTATTCTTGATAATAGGACTGAGGGCAATGAAAAGGGAGCTACCCATTGTATTGCTTTGGTGGAGAATGGAAAGGAGAATAAATACTACTAGTAGTTTCGTATTCACTTGTCTCCAAGGTTATAAATAAGGAAGGATTTTCTTTTTATCTAATGGAAATGACGAGTCTTTACATACACGTGGTGAAGAAGACATCGTTTAAATTGCTGATGAATTAATCACAAATAATATATTATAACAGAACTGTCAACATTCGTTTTTATGGAAAATCTGTAATAAGAATATATAATAACTAACTTTTTCTGTAATAAAAATCTTAAAAGTTTATGTACTGAATTTAACTTTATTATTTTTTTTTCAGTTTCCAAATCGATTAACTCCACCCGTCATATAAAAATTGTAACATTACTGACGATTATCATTTGGCTATTCTTTCTTATTAATTTTATATACCGTTAAATGAAAGCTATATCTGTATTTATGCATTTTACAATATATTTTTGAATTTATATTATAAAGGGAATTAAAAAAAAACAATGCGCATTGTTTCATCGCATTTCTCAACTTTTCTTTTATTGAGTTAATCGATTTATACACTGAACGGCTGATATATCGGGAGGAAAATTGTGAAATTTGATAAAGAAAATGTCATATATATATATATATATATATATATATATATATATATATACACAGGGTGTTTCACTACAGACCGACAAACTTTGGGGGTAATAGTAGACATGAAGACAAGCATTATTAAATAGGAAACCATGGGGCTCAAACGTCTTCTGTAGGAGCTAGGGGCCATTAAATTTAAGGTCCAAAACTTCAAACGATGATAAAAAACGAAAAAATGGTCCATACGTTTGCGGTTTTCGCTAAAATCATTCTTTATATCCCGATTTCCTTTAAAAAATTTTGTAATGGTTACGTTCAAAAATTGTCGATAGAAGGAGCATTAGACTTTAGAGTAACAAACAACTAATTTTTACCGTTATTTTTTGTATGGGGTTAAAATTATTCTACAGTTTAGACTTTAACTTAAATGTTAAGCCCAAAATCGAAAACACTGGGATCGGGTAACTAGCGAAAATTGAACTGTGAACAGAGAGGTGGAATTTTAAACGCTCATAAACATTTAAGAAACTAATCTATTTTGTTGCGGTTTGCGTGTATGTTATTCCCTTGGTAATTATTTTATTGAAAATGACGTACAGCTTTGGTGTCCTCATTTTTTGATAGAGGGCGCTTCCGACACATCTCCGACATTTCAATGACATTACTCCTGGTTGTTTTACTACCAGACCAACATACTTCCAGGAAGTGTTAAGGATGTAAAGGCGACTCGGAATCACATAGGAATGTAACGTTGGAAATGTGTTTTTTGCGAGTTATGGTTAAAATAAACATAGAAAAAAAGCAACAGATAGAAGCACAGAAACAGCAATACGTTAACGTGACGGAAAACAGTTTATTTAAAGGTTTTTCTAAAAAAGGTGTTCGAAATTACAAACAGAAGTAGTCCAGTAAGCTTGACAGCGGCGTCGCATGGAATTCCTCACGCTCTGGAAGATTCCTGGCATCTCTGATAGCTTTCTGGCAACTACAGAAATACGACCCGTGAGGTCTTCGCATCGCCGTCTACCGTCGCTTTCAAGATAGCCGGACTATTTCTGGTGGTAATTTCGAACACCTTTTGTAGTAAAATCTTTAAATAAACTGTTTTCTGCCACATTAACGTGTTGCTGTATCTCTACTTCGTTCTGTTGCTTTTTTCTCTGCTTCTTTTAACCATAACTCGCAAAAAAGGCATTTCCAACGTTACATTCCTATGTGGTTTCGAGTCGTCTTTGCATCACTAACACCTCCTGGAAGTAAGTTGGTCTGGTAGTAAAACACACAGGAGTAATGTCATTGAAATTTCGGAAATGTGTCGGAAGCGCCTCTATCAAAAAATGAGGTTATCAAAGCTGTACGTCATTTTCAATAAAATAATTACCAAGGGAATGACCTACACGCAAATCGCAAAAAAATAGATTAGTTTCTTCAATGTTAAAATTCCACACCTCTGTTCACAGCTCAATTTTCGCTAGTTACCCGATCCCAATGTTTCGATTTTGGGCTTAAAATTTATGTTAAAGTCTAAGCTTTAGTATAATTTTAACCCCATACAAAAATAACGGTAAAAAGTAGTTGTTCGTTACTCTGAAGTCTAATGCGTCCTCCATCGACAATTTTTGAATGTAACCTTTACAAAATTCTTTAAAGAAAATCGTGATATAAAGAATGATTTTATCGAAAACCGCAAATGAATCGACCCTTTTTTCCGTTTTTTATCATCGTTGGAAGTTTTGGACCTTAAACTTTAATGGCCCCTAGCTCCAACAGAAAACGTTTGCGCCCCATGGTTTCCTATTTAATAATGTCTGTCTTCATGTCTACTGTCATCCCTCAAAGTTTTTCGGTCTGGTAGTGAAAGGCCCTGTATGTATGTGTATATATATATATATATGTGTGTGTGTGTGTGTGTGTGTGTGTTAAAAAATAAGGCTTTGCGCACGTGATACATGTCTTATATATATTAAATAGTATAAAACAATGATATAAATAATAATATATAATATAAAATAACAATACAAGGTAAGGATGCAAGGCTGTAGCTATGCAGGGAAAATAGGTACAGTCGTGGAAAAAAAAAGTAAACACCCCCTACTAACTTCTGAACAAATTATCGTAGAAGAAAGTTACTGGTACCGAACAATTGAAAATAAAGTCTGCTTTTAAATGATGTGTATAAAATTTGCTTAGGGGGCCATCTACATATAAAAACGAACCATAACTTTATTTTTTTCAATTGCAGTACACAATTCTGACAGCATAAATGAATTCTACACCTTTCAATTAGCCTATAAACAAATTTTTATGCAATTCGTGCCATAAGTTTCCGAGAAATTAATTATTTTAAAACGAGTGTATTTTAAGGGCTGTATCCAAATTGAAGTTCCAAACTCGATTGTTAACCGAGAGAGCCGCCTTCTTCATCAAGGCACGTTTAAGCGTCAATGAAACCTGTTTGATTACAGGATAGCAGAATAAATTTCAAAAATTTACTCACTTCTATCATAGACGGCCCCTTAAACCATCATTTTGCCGTTTTTAAAGCATAATTTGAAAACTACTTGGAAGAAAAATGTGAAATTTTGGATTTCCATAAAGAAGGACTTGATAAATCTAAATCCATCAAAAAAATTGTATGTTGCAATTCATAATTTTTTCGAATATTAATTTCATAATTCATAATTCATATCATAAAATTATAAAAATTGCAAATTCAACGTATTTATGTTTGGTTATTTTAGTATTATTGCTACACAAAAAATTAGTTCATTAGGAGCATAATTTCAGGAGATATAAATAAACATATGAAAATGTAATTTAACATTAGATGTACTAAATTTTGAATGTCTATAATTCAAAAACTTATAATTAGAATGACTTGAAATTTGGTTTCTAGGCATATTTTGAACCGAAGATTTGAAATATCTCGTTAAATGTGGGTATTGCCTCTGAAATAAATGAAGTTTGGATTCGTTTTAATATGTATATGGCCCCCTAAGCAAATTTTATACACACCATTTAAAAGTAGACTTTATTTCCAGTCGTCCGGTACCAGTAACTTTTGTCTACGATAATTTGTTGAAGAGTTAGTAGGGGGTGTTTACTTTTTTTTTTCCACGACTGTACGCATAGATTGTCATATTAGAAATTATCTCAAAAAGGAATTTCTTTAATGTCATATAGAGTGACAAAAATGGATAGTAAAGTGCGCACATTCTGCAAAAGAACCTTTTACAGCCGATACATATGGAGGATGTTCATTGCTTTGTATGTTTAAAAAACGTCAAAAACGTCATGTAAAAAAATGGTACAGTTTGCATTAAAACTGTTCTTTATCTATACTCATATTATAAAGAGGAAAAAATTGTTTATTTGTCGGACATAAGCACAGGAACTACCGAACCGATTCCAAAAGTAATGGTATCAAAATGATGGGGTTCGCCCAACTTAGAACATAGGCTATATCTTATGTCGGTGCCACTACCCCAAAGGGGGTGCTGGAGCAAAAAACGTTCTAAAAATGCGATTTTTGCGTTACTGAAGGGCCTAGAAATATGAAATTTGGATTATTAGTTACTTATAAGATATAAATGATTTCTAAGCACAGTTCTTAAACAATTCGAAATTTAAAAGGAGTGAGAATGCAAAAAAAGCGTTCTAAAAAACGTTCTAAATGGTAGTTTCTACATAATCCATGGAAATACCGAACCGATTCCAAAAGTAATGGTATTAAAATGATGGTGTTAGTCCAACTTATAACATAGGCTATATTTTATGTCGGTGCCGCTACCCCAAATGGGGTGCAGGAGCAAAAAACGTTCTAAAAATGCGATTTTTGCATTACTGAATGGCCTAGAAATATGAAATTTGGAATATTAGTTACTTATAAGACATGAATGATGTCTAAGAACAGTTCTTAAACAAGAAATTTAAAAGGGGTGAAAATGCACAAAAAGCGTTCTAAAAAACGTTCTAAATGGTGGTTTCTACATAATCTCAGGAAATACCAAACCGATTAAAAAAAATATTGGTGTCAAACTGATAGTGACAACGTTTGCTCCAATATAGGCTATGTTTTATGTCGGTGCCACTACCCCAAAGAAGGTGCAGGAGCAAAAAACAACGTTCTAAAAATGCGATTTATGTGTTACTGAAGGGCCTAGAAATACGAAATTTGAAGTATCAGCTACTTATTAGATATAAAGGATTTCTAAGAACAGTTCTTAAACAATTCGAAATTTAAAAGGGGTGAAAATGCGCGAAAAGCGTTCTAAAAAACGTTCTAAATGGTGATTTCTACACAATCTCAGGAAATACCAAACCGATTTAAAAAATAATGGTGTCAAAATGATGATGAAAATCGTTGCTCCAACATAGGCTAAGTTTTATGTTGGTGCCACTACCCCAAAGGGGGTGCAGGATAAAAACGTTCTAAATTGCGGTTTTTGCATGAGGGAAGGGCCTTGAATCGTGAAATTTAGAATGGTAGTTAGTTATAAGATATCAATGAACTCTAAGGACATTTCCTAAAAAAATCGAAATTTAAAAGGGGGGTCAAAATGCACAAAAAGCGTTGTAAAAAACGTTCCAAATTGCAATTTCTATGCAATATCAGGAAATACGGAACCGATTTCAAATATAATGGTGATAAAATGATGGTGTAAGATCTTGCTCCAAGATATTTTATATCTGTTTCCACTACCCCAGAGGAGATGCAGGAGCAAAATGAGCGAAAAGCGTTCTAAAAACGTTCTAAATGCCGATTTGTCACCAATATCTCAGGAAGAATCAAACTGATTTCAAAAGTAATGGTAAGAAATTGATGCTGACAGCCTCTGCTCTACCATAGACGCTATTTTAAGTCGGTATCACTATCACCTAGACGTTGCAGGAGCAAAAAAGCGTTCCAAATTTCGATTTTTGTGATCGGTAGGGGCTAGCAACTTAAAATTAGTCAAGGTACATATTTATTACCTATAAATGATCTTTAAGAACAGTTTCGAAAAAAATGGAAATTTAAAAAGGGGTGAAAATGCGCGAAAAGCGTTCTAAATTGCGATTTCTACTCAATCTCAGGAAATTCCAAAGCGATTTCAAAAGTAAGGGTTGCAAATCAATGGTGACAGTCTCTGCTATAACATAGGTTATATTTTATGTTGCTGTCACTACCATCTGAGGGTTGCAAAAGCCAAACATGTTCTAATTTGCGTCTTTTGCATAACTGAAGGGTCTAACACTTTGAAGTATGGCATGTTATTTACTTACAAGATGCAACTGCTTTATATGAACTGTCGAAAGAAAATTTCAAGTTTAAAAAGATGAAGTGAGCGAAAAGCGTTATAAATTACAATTTTTATGTAATCTTATCAAATACCAAACCGATTAAAAAAATAATGATAACAAATTGTTGGTGATAGAACCTGCTCAAACATAAGCTGTATTTTATGTCTGTGCCACTACTACCAGAGGGTTGCAGTAGCTAAAAACTTTCTAAATTGCGATTTCTGTGATACTGAAAAGGTTAGAAACTTTAAATATGACATGGTAGTTACTTATAAAATATAAATACCCTCGAAGGACTGACGAAAATAAATTTGAATTAAAAATGGGTGAAGTGAAGGGGCGGTGCGAAAAGCATTCTAAAAAAGTCCTAAATTACGATTTCTGCGTAATTTCAGGGAATATAAACCAAATATAAAAGTAATAGTTGCGAATCAATGGTAACAGTCTCTGATCACAGGCTATATTTTATGCCGATGATTCTACCACCTGGGATTCACACGAACAACAAACGCTCTAAAAAAGGCCTTTAAAAGCTTTCTAAATTACGTTTCTGTGGAATATTAGGAAAAAGCAAACCAATTTCAAAATTAATGTTGGCAAATTAATGGTGACAGTTCCTATTTCAACCTAGCCCTTTATGTTGAGAGAGGTGGTAGGACTTGGAATTTGACATGATGGTTAATTTTAAGATGTAAGAAGATGGTTTCTAAAAAATTCAAAACTTCAAATGAATACTGAAATGAGTGTATTAATTGAGCATAAAAGTTTCAAAATATTTTCTAAATTATTAATTATTTAGTTTTATTTCGTTATAGTAATTTAAGTCTCATTTCTGCCTTATGCAGTGTAACAATGATGTTTAATCAAACTGTGTTTTAAATAGTAATTTTTTTAATTATTCCTAAAAGTAATAAATACCATTTAATAAAATAAAATATTACCTTTTAATAAAATAAAAATTTAGTTAGTACCTTTTAATAAAAATGAGACATATAAATATCACTTGGCATACTTCAAATATTACGCGAGCAAAGCCGCGTGTTTGCTAGTAAGCTTATAAATTTATAGATCTCTAGTTCCACATCATCTGTGTGTGAAATAAAAGGTGCTATTACTTTTTCATAAACCTGCGAAAACGCTTTGCTGTATTTTCCATGCTTCGCTTCAGAACATTTTAATAATATAGTGATAAATGGTATTGTGTGTATAAAGAATTGCGATATAATAGGATCTAGTCTAAAAAAGTTCTTTATTTACATGCTAATAATTTAAATTGATTTTTTTTTTTTTTTTTTTTTTTTTTTTTTGTAAAAGTATGATTTATTTTTGTTTTAAAATTATTTGTTGACTATATTGACGTAAATTCGTAAATTTCTTCACAGAGACTACTGACTTTAAACAATAATTTTTAAGTGATTAGAAAAAAAAATAGATTGACATTTTTTTATTATTATTTATAAAGTACACTCAAATATAATATTGATTTTTTTGTTATTGTTTATACTATGTATAAAACGTAAAAAAAAAATTCATTTATTAAAGTAATTATATAACCATTTTTGTGTTTTACAGTCACAGATTATTTTTTTCAAAGAAACGACAATGGTGAACTATTTCAAAAAGGATATTCTACATAGCACGGTGTCTCTTATACATGTTTTCTTAGTGTATGTAAAAGTATTTTTAATGCAGAAATACTTTAATAAATCCACAAATGTTATGAATTCACGTTCTTTTATACCGCACGTTCATCAATATTAATAAAGCTGAAAATAAATGTCCATGTTTTTTGACAAAATTTTAAATTCTTTGCATGACTGAAATAAGAATTTTGTGTTCACATAAAGAAAGAAAGCAAATTTATATTTCCAAGAGTTTCAAAGCCTGCACAAATATTCTCGCGTCACAGATTACTTCAAGCACAATGCTTCATGTTGATAGAAAATTTGAAACACGTATATCTTTTATGACAGAATGCATGCATTGTATTAGTAAATAAAATTACATTTATATTTTTAAAAGTATATATTTTTAGGAGCCATTCTCTCAATCTCTTTTCTTTAAAAATTAATAGAAGAGAATTATGAATTTGTTACTTATTTCTATGAAATTATCTGGATCAAGGGAATACTATAACTTTTTTTGGGAGGTGATGGGTTATTACTTAACGATATGAATGTTTACGAATAACAAATTCATGCAAATATATTTTTTTCTATATTCAAAATCTTTTGTAGAAACTTGTAAAATTCGTTTAAAAATAAAATTTTTTGTCAGTTGTTTTAGTGTTGTATTATATGTGCGAAAGGTTTCCGGGATGTAATAAAAACAAGGGTACTTTAACATACTACAACTCACTATGAATTACAGAGATGAAATAAGGAAATTATTTTTTAGTGAGCAGTATAAAAATGGTTGGCATTCAAGCGGCTTCTTAGTTGTCCACGAACTAAACACCCATGGTATGAGTTGGTGTATATCACATATTAGGAGAACATAAGGAAACTTGTTGGATGTGCCAATCCCAAAACGTTCAACTATCTCATATATTTCAATATTTCAAAATGTTGTTACAAATGTCAATATCTCATCTTTATTAGTTCAATACTTTATCAATTTTGACTTTCGTCTTAAATTTCTTCTTTAGTCAATTAATCGGAGTAAAAACGAGTTAATCTCGATCATGATATTTAATAAAATCAAAAATTTTCCGTAATTCTGTAGTATTTCAGCTGTTCGCAAACAGACAGCTTATCAGGATGGGAAGGTCACGACGATTCTAGAGCCACCGCTGCACAATAGAACTACGAAAAAGCAAGGAAATTACACAAAACGTATTATAGTGACTACTATCGGTGGAATATTTCCAAATTCAGGGAAGACCTTCTTGTCATGGCCAAAATCATTAACAGAAAATTTGGTTTAATTCAATGCGTTACTTCATACACTTTTCGATGGCATAATATTCAAAATGGTGCAAAAATCGCTATTACAGCGCCCCTTTCCGGTGGATTTTTTTCCAAATTAAGGGAGGATGTGCTTGCCATAACCAAAAACTAAAAAAAAATTCAATTCACTTCTTTTCAATTCACATAACTTCATACACACTTTGAGGGTATAATGGCGACATATGGACACACGGAAAGACAGACATTTTCTATAAACATGTTTTTTAGAATCTCTGACATCTAAAACGCGTAAATCCGTCGAAAAAAATTTCGATTAGAATACTTCCTTCTATTCAAGATAGCAAAAAAAAAAAAAAAAATATATATAAATCTTGGAGTAAGTACAAAATAAATTCAGAAAGAAAAATAATGAGTGAAGTATAAATTATGAATTTTTTTCTAACACTTTCAGAATACTGTAACAAACGTTTGCTGTATAATATGTTAAAAAGGTACCTAAGTAAACAGTTTAGAAAGGAATAAAACTTTTGAAAACTGTATTTCAAAAATTTCCGTTTATAGGCTGAAAAGTAACAATTGTTTTGAGCAGCTCTGTATGTACAGGGATACGATAGATTTGTACAGATTGTACATAATAGGCTAAAATTATTTAGTTTAGCAAAAAAAAAAAAAAAAAAAAAAAAAAAACGAATAACACTTACATAAATTTCTGTCAATAGGCTGCAGCATATGAATTCTTTTTTGCAGCATTTTATAAATGCTGCATATACAGCATTTTATAAATGCCAAATATTAGCGGAAATTTAATTCATGTAAAAAGATGCTTACAAGTACCGAAATCACACTTCGAGGAAGTACTGTCTACAAGCGGCCATGTCTCCATTTCTTTGTATAGCCCTGGTCATGATTTTATTTCTATGCTACAATCATCTCTTAATATACAACATGCAGTTGATATTAAATATTCATTACTCAAATTAAAAAAAACATCTTTAAGCAAATCTTGCTATTTCACAGTAATGTTTAATAATTCTTTTGTATGGCTTGGTATATAGTCTATAGAATTGCATTCTAATATTCATAGAATTAGTCATTCACGTTCAGTATGCAAAAATTTTGTTACATTAAAAAACTCATACCATAATAAAAAACTCCCACTTAAGAATCATACCTAAGGATCCTCTCTTCGGATACGGAATTGTATTGGAAATCTTTTATGTGTCCCTGAAAATGAAAGATAAATGCAATGCACATCATATTCTACTGCAAGCAATTCGTGTAATTTCCTTCAGTAATGTATATCAATTTCATCATGTTTGAAATAGTGCAACATAACTGAAATACTCTACGAACATTTTTTTCTTCTAGGACCATTATGAAACTGAATTATTTTATGTGACGCTGTAAATAAATGATAAATTCTTTGCGCACCAGATTCTATAGAGAGGATGTATTAGTGCGCACCTTAAAATTCCATAGGAATTTAATTATGTTTATAACTGAGTAACATCATTAAAATATACCGCAAACGATTTTTTTTCATAGATCAATATATAACGGAATAATTTTGAGTTCCTCTGTATGTGTACTGATCGTGCTGCACATAACATATTCTCTAGTAACCATTTGCTACTGCACTCCACTAATGTATATAAATTTCTGTTTAAAATGTTGTATTCTATAAAAATATACCGCATATATTTTTTCCCAACAGACCATAATGTAATGGACACTTTTTCAGTTTCTTTTTAAATGAACTTTATGTGAATGATAGACACTCCATTTTCTATACCAAACATGCCATGATGTATCTCAATATTGCATGTTAATTACATGCAGTCCGAGTATATTTACGCGAGTAGACTACTGACAGGCAGTTGACTAGACAGACAGAGAGTCGGCCTTTCAGACAGACAGACAAGCCCGATTTATAAAAGCTTTTTAACAATGTTGGACGGTGTTAAAAAGATAGAGAATTACAAAATATAAATGCATACAGAATTGTCTAATGCATACATTCAGCCAGCGGCTATGATACTGGTCTCGAAAAAGACCGACCCCGCCGATAGAGCATACCTTGTATACAGATATATTCTGTTGATCCGAAAACTTCGTTGACTGCAGACGGAACAATTAGGCTGAGTGTGGGGAGCATTATCGTACTTTCTAGTTGCACCAACTTCACTTCCATAAATGATTAGGGATTTAAGGCAGGATCTGTTTATATGGTATGAATGTGCTAAAAGCTTATCCGAAAATAGGGAGTTGAAGCTTCGCCTGCTGGCTGAGAGGTTAAAGAAAGTCTAAGATATAATACAAATAAAGAGTATTAGGACTTAAAACGTGTAAGGAAAGTTTCATGAAATAGATTATTCGAACTGTTCAAAGAACGCAGTAGGAACCAATTTAGGATATAGGTTGCTTTCAGGAAATCTAGAAAAAAAAATGCATTTTTCATTGCCACACATCTTTTGTTTTTCTTTTTAGTATAATTATAAATATGTAAGATCTAACAAGGCTTTGGCAAATAAAGGACTGATTCAGAAGTAATGCATGATTTTTTAATTCAAATTTAAAACGCTATAACTTTCTTTTTAACTAAATATATTTATTTAAATGTAAGAGCCATTACAATCTATACATTTTTGTTAACGAGAAAGGTGTTATTGATTCCAGTGACATAAAAATCATGGTTTTCGGTGGCGATAAACTCTCGAAAGGCATTTACGACATCATCTTAATTAACTAAAATTTTTCCACTCAAGATATTGTCTAGTTGTTTAAAGACGTGGTAGTCGGTTGGCAAGAGTTACAGTGAATACGGTTGGTGAGGTGGTGTTTCGCAGGACAATGCATGTAATTTTTGGTATGTCAGTTGTGCGACGCACTGTCGTTCAACTCGCGCGGGGCCGATCTATGGAATTTCCTCAATTTGACAATTTGATCAAATGCCGAACGATACTGGATTGGTCAACATTGACTTCACAATTTCACGAGTTATTTTCGTTCGATAAACTTAGACTATTCATTTCTGTTAATCATCGACAACGACAGAAGAACAACCTCAGTCAACCATGTGTTAGAGGTCAAAATCTCTTCGCTGAATTTCTTAAAAACAACACTAAACTGTGCTTACGTTAATGCTTTCCTATACCCAAACTTCATTAATGTTTCGCGGAGTTTGTCGTGTACTGCGACCGAGTTTAAACTCGTACAAACAAATTTGATAAAAAACCTGTTTTGCCAACACATGTTTCTAAAGTCAATTAATAAAAAAAAAAAAAAATTCTTTTGCAAAGAGAGTGACTAAAATTATATATAATGCATGCCAAGAGGATTAAAGTCTGCATACAAAATACTTATAAAATAAGTTTCGTTGTAAAACCATGCATTATTTTAGCACCATACCAAGTGATTGTAGGTAGACAATGCATTATATTCATATATTTTTTTTAATAAGTGAACTTTTAAAAAGTGAGTTTTTAATAAGTCATATGTTCTATCATTTTAAAAGTTTTTTCAGTGTTCAAAAGATTACACGTGGCACAATGTTTTATACGTGTTCTTTAAGATAAGATGAAATGGCAAGAGATCTTTTTAAATCGAAATTTAATTAAATTAATTTTTTTACTTGTATATTTACCGTTGTAACGTTATAAACAGTTTCGATTTCAATTGCGTTTTCTAGTGATGATTTTATGTAAGTTTATCTTATTAAAGAGTGCATTGTGTTATATGCACTGCAAATAGAAGCGTCTTAAATTTAGACACATATGTGACTGAAAAAGAATTTTAGACACTTAAGTGTCTTAATCTGAAAATTAAGACACTATAGATGTCTTAATTTAAGATACATAAGCGTCTTACTATGACCATGGTGTAAACGAACTGAGAATAATGTCTAAAATATCCGCAAACGTCTTATTTTAAGACACTTCATTGCTTTAAACGTGTCTTAATTTAAGACGTTTTGATTCTTCCGACGCAATAACCACCAGGGGGCACTAGCACTCCCAGTTGCGCATGCGTTTTAGATGTCTTCGTTTGAAGTGGTATACGTTGTAATTCAAACAAAGTTTGTTTTTATGTACGCGTGTATTTTAATTCGTTTTTTGCGAAATGTGAAGTACTGTGATTTTAATTCGTATTAACTTGGAGTATTTATTTATTGAATACATACATCTGACGTGTGTGCTCGAGATCAAATGTCTCTTAGAAGCTGTCATCGATACAAGGGCGGGATAGACACAGAACAGAAGTAGACGACGGTTGAAGATTACACCCGGAAATTCTACAAAGCGTGTGCAATGGGCTTAGTGTTAACTCGTATCAATTTATATCAATAATATTGTGTTATTCATCTTCGTCCTGTCGAAGCTGGCAAAAAAAAAAGAAACTTTTGTCTGGCGGGTCCTGTTTTTAGGATGAAACATCTCATTCTTTAAATATGGCTAGTCGAATGTATTATGGGATTACCTTTTAAACTGATGAAAGTCTTTCTCCCTCACTGTGGTTGTGGTAGTTTTTAAAATTTCAAATCGAGGAATATTTCTTACCTCTTGCAGCAACTCAAGTAAGTTTCTTTATAGTAGTAAAATTAGTGTATTTTATGATTTTATTTATTGTACTAAACAAAATCCTGCATGAAATTTAATTAGTTTTGAATCTGTTCGCAAAAAACCCCACTAATTCTAGAAGTATATATTTTTAAACTTATGACGTTCTTTTTTATTACGAATTATATATTCAATGTCAGTTCTTAGTTTCAATGGATAATTTTTATCTCGCAGTAAATGACGGCCACAAGGAAGTAAAGAAAAAAAAACTTTGAAAGATGACCTAATGCTTTCTTACTTCCTGGCATAAAACCGCAGATTAAAAAAAGATAAATAAAGTAATTGAGACTGGTCTATTATATGAAGCTGCCTGTAAAAATATACATATGTATTTGATTTGACTCTAATACTGATTTTTTTATTATTTTTAATAAAAAAGTAATTTGAAATTTATAATGGGAAAAAGTAAAAACCTCTAACTAGATTTCGTATTTAAAATTGTGGTAACTTTATTTATATGCACTTATACGGAAAATGCAAAAATGACAGGTGTTACTGTATATATTTAAGACGAAAGAAGTTTGGAAATCATAAGTTATTTTTTCCTCATGTTTTTAATATAGAATATGTACTTATTTGTTTTTATTGATAGTTGAATAGCTTTTGTGAGTACCCTCTGATCTACATAAAAACTTGCCCATGTGGAAATAAATTTTTTAAAAACATAATTTTTAAATAAGTATTTTCATTTATTTTTTTTTTTTGGGGGGGGGGGGGATTTTGCATGAATTTTTGTAAAGCTGATATCTTAAATCTTGCACTGATTATAATGAAAGTTTTGAACTTTTAGCGTAGGACAAGTTTAAAAACGCAAATATATTTAACAAAATACCAAAGTCATTTTTTCCCCAATGTTATTAAAGTAGAATATTTATTTATTTATTTTCATTATTCATAGTTAAATGGCTGTTGTGATTATCAAGTGATGTATATGTAAAATTGCCTATGTGGCAATATATTTTTTTATATTTTCATTTTTTTTTTTGGGGGGGGGGGGGGGGATTTTTGAATTTTCGTACATCTGATATTTTAAATCTTTTTCCACATTCAACCGAGTATAATAAATATTTTGAACTTTTAGAGTAGGACAAGATTATAAAATATATATATATATTTATCTATGTACCTTAAAAGCCCTTAATAGCGAACACTTCGGGACCGCGGAATTTGTCCGATAATTGGAGATGTCTACTTTTTTGAGGTAAAAATATACAAATATGTATGTCTGCTGATTAAAAAAGTATTCGTTAAATAGAGGTGTTCGCTATTCGAGAATGTCCATTAACCTCCACAACGGATACTCCCGAATACCGGACATCTCAATTTAGACAACTATAATGCAGGGTTGCGTTTTTTGCAAAAGTACTTCTTGATTAAAGGAAGGGCAAACTGGGAAGTGCCCCGTCCCCCTACGACTGTAGTGCCCCCAAATTTGATGTGCAATATTTGTAAAGCTTATATTTTAAATCTGTTTCGAAATTGTACTGATTATAATCAATATTTTGAACTTTTAAAGTAAAATAAGGTTAAAAACAAAATAAATTTTAAAAAATCTAATATTTAGATGAATATTTTTTGTTTTTTAATCTTGTTCTACTCCTGAAGTTCAAGATATTGATTATAATCAGTACAATGTCGTAAAAGATTTAAATTATCAACGTAACGAAAATTGTATACCAAAACTGAGAGCACCAAAAAAATCAGGCTGTATTGGGGGGGGGGGGGAGGGGCAGGACCACAGCCAAATATTTTTCCAGGATTCAACGTGGTCAAACATGGCTACGTATGATGCTTACAAAAAAATGGATGCGATTCAGACGTTTGAAGTGTCTGAAATTCAGACGCAAAAAGTGTCTGAAAAAATTCAGACATTTTAAAATGTCTGAAAATTGAACACTCCATTTCAGACACTTAAGTGTCTGAATTTCAGACATTTTAATTTAGAGTGTGTACTGTTTCGGGGAATGAAAAAGCATAATATGAAAAAGAAGTATCTTGCATTTACAAATTTCGTGAAATCGCCGTATTCTTAGTCTGCACATTCATCAATATTATGAAATTTGAGCAATAAATGTCCTTTTCTTTCATAAAAATCTTAAGTTCTTTACATGACTGAAATAATAAATTTGTATTCACATAAAGTTGTTGTAGTGTAGAAATCTACACAACAAGGCTTGTTATTAATTTAACTAATTAAATAATTTTCGCACGATCCAATAACATTTAAAAATAATTGAATTCTCGGAAAATAATTCTTTAGTAATTAATTTATACAATAAATTAAAATAACATAAAAAATACTCCAAAATTAAAGTATATTAAAATGAATAAGTATATAATGCGTAGAAAAAAATAAAAATATATATGTTGTTTGGTATTGGTATGTTTAGAAAAAAATAAGGAATATGAATTGTGAATTTATTTTGTATTAATATTGAAAATAAAACATTTCGAATTGTAAATATTTATATGTGCAAAAACAGTGTAATAAAATAAAACTCCCCAAATAAGACCAGACAGAAAATAGGAAATTATAGATAAAGAGAACATTGCTGACGCCAGACATGGACAGTAAATGTATAGCGAAAGAATAGAAAATTTACGATGTTGAAACCATAAATTTTCTATCAATTAAGATGGTTTTACAACACTCAACGTGGGTGGTGATTCCCATGAGAAACCTGGCGCAAGGGGCAAAAATTAAGTTAATGCTATGCAGTGAAAAATAAATTGGCACGCCCATAGATAGGCATGTCTAGAGTACCAATAAGGGACCAGGAGTAGCCTCCAATCAGAACGAAAGCTCTGGGTTAATTTAGCCCTCCCAAAAAAAAATTGGATCTGGGAGGAAGGAAGAAAAAACGAGGATTAAGTCTTGTGTCTCGTCCTCAAGAGGTTCTATAATTTTTGTTAAGATGTGACTTGATACTTCAAAATTTTACACCAAGTTCTTTCGCAGCAAATTTTAAGGACAATACAAAATTTGGTGATTGAAATGAATGCTGAAAGCAGACAAATCTTTGTCACAAAAAATGATTGATGCAGAAAAAAAGGAAATGATGATGAAAATTAATGCTGAGAGTTGACCTGTCCTTGTCATGATCTATTGACAAAGATCGCTGAGAGCAGACAAGTCTTTGTCCGGGAAATTAACTGATGCAGAATCTTACAGAAGTATTCACCTGATTTGGAGATGTACAGTGGTTAGTGATGAGATGCGAATGCAACGAAGATATGACATATCAGCAGATTTCGCCTATGAAAGTGTACATTGTGGAGATGGAGCTCTAATTTTCACGCGTCACAGAGCGCCGAAAGAAAGTGAAATTGGTTTGTGAAAGATCCCCATGAACTATATATATATATAAAAAAGGAACTTTATGCCCCGATGAACTTACTTGTGTTTAGGATTCCATGAACTATGAGTGAACTGTATGATTTGGATGATTACAGAAAAGATCGAAGTCTGTTTGGGTGAGAAACTCCTTATATTTATTTCAATATATTCGTGGCTATTGTTTTCATGTTTTCTTATGATGTGTACATTTAATATTAAGCAACTAATTTTCTAAATTTCCACTAAAGTACATAATCTTATGTCATTGAATATTATGATTGTTTATGATAAAGATTTTAATGATAACGGGAATGCTATTTTTCATAAATAAAATTTTGATTAAAATTTTGGCAAAAGCCTCATCATCGGATCGTGCTGTGAACAAAAAGGGGCAAGTATAAGATAACATAAATTGATAAAAAAAAAAATAAGTAACAAAGTATAATTTTGATGAAAGCTTTGCTGTTCTAATGAGAATGGAACTATGTTATATTCTGATAAAATAGTAGATAATTTGAAAAGGTTATTATGATATAAAGGGTCATATTTGAGTTATGAATTTTATATAAATGAAAATAAAGTTTGTTTATGTGTGCATACTTGTAAGTCTTTCCTTGAATTCTTTCCTTGTTTCCTTTTAGATAATACTCGTAATTTATGGTATCTAATATTTTGGAATTATTAGAATTGGATGTTTCTCTATGCAACCTACAAGTTCGATATCTCCATTTCAACGTTAAATAAGTCGTCCTTGAGTTATTGCCAAAATTAATTTTATTCCAAAATTTTCTTCTCTCCTAATTTATTAAATAACATTATCCCATCAGATCTTTTCACAACGCAGATCGGGATAACTGTTTCTATTGTACTAATCATTTTACTGTCGCGTGACCCTGTGTGTTGTGGCGTCCAAATCGTCACAACAGTTGTCAAAGCAATTTTATTTCTAGGAATGTTATCCCCCAAAGCCCACAAAAATACCTTTGCGTCAGAGATTATTTCAGCCATAATGCAGGAGTACTTTTATGCGGATAGAGAATTTGAAACGCGCATGTATTTATGAGAGAATGCATGCATTAACTATAGAAATATATTATGTAATATTTGGACCGAACTATTGCTTTAAGATGCCATTCTTTCTTACTCTTTCGTAAAAAAAATAAATAATTACAAATTACTTATTTGCAATATGTTTTCATACAGACTTTTTTTTTTTTTTTAAAGGTTAGGGGAAAATTAAAATTTTCCAATGAAGCACAGTCACAAGCTTGTACAAAGTCAATAGGAATCAAACATGAATCAAACTCTCTCTATTCAAATAAATATATATATTTTTAGTCGTATTGCCCAAAAGCCCATTGGTTTTTCTGGCCAATGATTGACAATGCATGAAAAATCAATTACATGCACAAATAATTAATCAATATTTATAGACATTCTATCTATCACGCGTCACTCTGCGAATCGGAAGCCTCAACTCCAGCTCTGCTGGTAAAGTTTTTATTTACAATACATTTTATTTAATACAGTCGAACCTCGTTATTCCGACACCCGGTTTTCACGTCACTCCGCTTATCGCGTCAGTTTTTCAAAGTGCCGATTTTCTGTATATGATTTTATTGTAAATAAACACCGGGTTTTACATCGTTGAATAATTTTCAACTCCAGATATACCGACGGTTTAAGAAAATTGTCCATTTTTCATAATCCATTTTATAAGCGCGGAAATTAAGCGATAAGAAATGTCTTATCCAAACTTTTCACAAAAGTGTCTGAAATACCCATTGAGATAAATGAGAAATGTTACTCCAATCCTTTATGTGAATAAATAAACCCACACACTACGAATGACTCACTTAAGCTCCGGGTAGACGTTTCAGTCTACTCGCGGTCTTTTTGTTCTGGTCAGGCAGCGCTTTTTTGTTTTTACACGGTGTTTTTCATCCGACTAAAGCCGAAGCATTGCATTGCATTGAAACGATCAGAAATTATCTAACATCTATTTCTGAAACGAACGAATATTTATTATAATTCATTGTATAATATTGAAAAAATAATTGTAGGAATCACATCTAGGGATAAGCAAATCTTAATTCATCAATATTTCAAGTAACAATAAAAAAACAAGTCTTCATAAATCTGATTTTATTCTTTAATTTTGTTTTTGCGTTTATTTTGTTTAATAATAATGCTTTATTGTTTAAAACTACTTGAACAGTTATGGATTTTAAATTATCTTATATTAATTAAAAATGCAACTTTTTATAAACATTTTTCTCCAACTCCAGTTACCGCGACACTCCGCTTACGACGACACTTATTTCTGGTCATTTGAGTGTCGGGATAACGAGGTTCGACTGTATTCAAAACTTCTGACAAACATTTTAATTTCTTTTCCGTTAGTATTAGTAATAACTTAAAAAAAAAAAAAAAAAACTCTTGCAAATTTATTGCACTGTAAGTCTTTATGCCCTGATAATTTATGGCGCTTTGTATCACCGTGTTACAGATCTGAAACATACCCAAAGGTCAATATTACTTACAGAGTAAGCTTTAAAACATGATTTTATTTATTGCTGCTATTTCCCAACACAACAGTGATCATAAATTGATCATATATGTCTCAACAGACGACTATACTGAGTTAATTTTTCATTCCAAAGATTTTTTATTGCTGCTATTTCCCAACACAACAGTGATCATATATTGATCATATATGTCTCAATAGATGACTATACTGAGTTAATTTTTAATTCCAAAGATTTTTTTTTTAAATCAGCTAAGCAGTTTGACATAGAAATTGGTAAAAACAACTTCGTAAATTTTATCAAATTAAAAGAGCTGTAGGCGTCCAATTTTTTGAAAAGTGATTTTGTATGCTTTATAATTTTGCATTACAAAATGGACAATATTTAAGAGAAGTATGTAAATTACTGTTCAATATATGTGTGAAAAAGTACCTGTTAATCAATAATCATCTAAGAAGTTTCACATAGAAATTAGTAAAAACAACTTCGTAAATTTTGTCAAAATAAAAGAGCTGTAGGAGTCGGATTTTTTGAAAAGGTATTTTGTATGCTTTATAATTTTGCATTACAAAATGGACAATATTTAAGAGAAGTATGTAAATTATTGTTCATTGTAGGTGTGAAAAAGCACCTGTTAGTCAATAATTCTGTAAGTTTTATGTTCTAATTTTTTTTATATACATGCTTAAGGGGTCTCAGGACTCTTACTTTTTACCTGGCGGTGCAATTTAGGAACCTGTCAGGTTTAATTATATCCCTCATTTTCTATAAAACAAAAAGGCATAAAATTTTTAATATAGACAGCCTAATATGTCTTCTATTTAAAATATTTTCTTTAATATTCTATATTGAAATTTTATTTTATCATTTATGTTTATTTTTTATAAAAAAATTAAAATTGTTTTTTGACTTGCACGCACTGCGCGAAGGACTGTAGCAAAACTATTGGTTCAAGAGCCCCCAAAAATATTGATAATGATGTAAAACTAATGTATCTTGAACATATACTTCATTTTTAAGCAATTTAGATATTTATTTTATTTGAAAATTAAATTTAAATTATAGAGTTTTGAAAAAAAATAATTCTTTTATTGAAAAATTGCGAATTTCAAATGAACAATGCAATTATAATACTAAATTTTGAAATGTATTAATACATAAAATACTATAATTCGCCCTCATGATATCTGAGACTACCAAAACGTTAAATGTCGCTTCATTTTGTTTTTAAAGTTTGAATATAATTAACCTTTCAATAATTGTTGCATCATGTACTCTTTTCTGGCTTTGCGACAATCAAATAATCAAATATTAATGGAAAAGAAGGTATTCTGTATAGTTTATAAAGAAAAACAGTATTAGTAGAGCTACCCAAAACACATATCTAATAAACATTTGAAATGTAAAATTATTGTTGATTATTCGCACATTGTGCAATGTGATGAAAAAATATATTTAAACAAACACTTCTAAAGTAAATTATTTCTAAGTAAAGGTTTTTGTTTTCTTTTTCCTTCCTATAATAAAATCGACAACATATATTTAAGTCAATAACGTTTTAATTTATTGAAAGGATTCGATGACGCAGAAAAAGGAGAACTTCGAAACATGTCTGTAACATCTGCTGTATAATGACTTATAGATACATCAATATTCCTATCAATCGATGAAAAATGATTTATCAGTTTAGTATTATTAGACTATTGTTTGGTTTTATTCTTAACAATGAACCTAAACATCATTTTAAAAAATGGAAAAAATAAAACTTTTTCATTTGTATATATTTTTCCCCAATATATTTTCTGAAATTTTATCCAAGTAAAATGTCTAGATTTAAATTCTAATGATTAATACAAAAATAAAACCATTTGTCTTGAGTAGTACATTTACTATACTTTAAATTTTTAACGAAAATTCTAATTCAAATTGCATTTTTCAGTCCAAACAACAATAATATGTGTCAATTTGACTAGACAATAAAAATTTATAGTCCAAGAGCTGTTAAACATTTTAGGGAAGGTATTTGAGGCACCCTGAAAATTTGTGCAACACTTCTTTCGTAATGGCTGAATACAAAATCGAATGTCTGGATGAAGGATCGTGGTCCAAAAACTGTGCCAGACACGTGCCAAGTGCCATTTTTTTACTACCCAAAAAAAAAGGTATTTGAGGCACGCTGAGATTGAACCAGAATAATATTTATACTTAGAAAAAATATTTTGACAATGACAGACACTTTAGTCGGCCCAAAAACTGTGCCAGACACGTGTCAAGTGCCATTTTTTGACTACCCCAAAAAGGTATTTGAGGCACGCTGCCATTGCGGCACAATAATATTTATGCTTAGAAAAAAATATTTTGAAAAGGACAGACACTTTAGTCGGCACAAAAACTGTGCCAGACACGTGTCAAGTGCCAAATGACACTTGACACGTGTCTGGCACAGTTTTGGGGCCACGATCCTTCAGCCAGACATTCGATTTTGTATTCAGGCATTACAAAAGATGTGTTGCACAAATTTTCAGGGTGCCTCAAAAACCTACTCAAAAATGTTCAACAGCTCTTCTACTATTATAAAAAGTATCACATTCACATACAAATATATGGATTCATCAAAAAATTGCTAAGGATTATTATTCATTTACCTTGATAGTACAATAATTCAAATTATTGGTAAAATTGTTCAAAATGTCAACTCATTGTTTCAACTAATTTTGTTTAGTTAGAGTTTGAATTACTATCAGATTTTCAATTTGAATGCTTCAATTTAACCGTATATATCCTTATTTTCCGTTTAATGTGATATACTCCCACTGCCACAAAATTTCCAATTCGATTTCGTTGGGGAAAAACTTTCTTTAATTGAATGCCAATCTTCTGAACTCCAATTTATGGAATATATATTTAACTTAGTGGATTAACTTGTTTAAATACCAGCTTTAAAAATCGTTAAAGGTTTGCTATCAAAGCTGAAAATTCAGTGATGAGAAAAACCGATTTAAAGCATATTAAAGGGCCGAAAAATTGATGTGTACAAAAGCTTGTAACTTTAGAAAAAATAATTCCATCTGCATGCGTTTTTCGCAAATGGTTCAGAATAGACCGAAGAATAACAATATGCACAAAAATAATTTTCGATTTTTGCTTAACTTAAGGGCCAAGGTTCCCTTAACACGAATTCTTTTTAATAGTACTAATGGCAATTAAATCAGAAGTGTCCTGTTTCAGATATACATTATCACAAAATGGATAAATTTATGATTTGATTTTAATGGGTTTCATAGATTAATTAATTTATGAATATTTAAACTGGATGAAAACAATTTCAACAGCTGTACGATATATTCGTAAGATAATTGGATTATTGACAAATTTTGGGAGTAATTTGTTCTGTACGTGCAGCTTATTAAAAGTGGGGGTCCAAATTCATGGCTACAGGCTGGAATCCCCACTTTGAGGGCATGTATTAATTAATGGAATTATTTCTGATCTTTAATGCTGCAATTATAGCTTTCAGAAAAAAAAAATTGTACTAGATCACATATTATCAATAAGTAAAATTTGTTCTATCATGAACAAAACGAGGATAAACCTGCTGATTTGATCGTTTTTTGCGACTTTGAAATAGTGAACTTTATTTTTACTTCTCTTGATCCAACTATGCTACTTCTGGCTCTAACAGTTTCCAGATGTCCATGATAGTCCTATATGTATGTCATGTGGCAATTACATGAAAATTGCAGCTGATCGAGAAAGAGCCTCTGAAGCAGTTGACATGGAATGACCGACATACAATTTATAAAAGTCATTTTATGTATTTACCTCCTAAAAACTTCAATGAATTAGAATACATTTACCTGGTCAATTATGTAATCTTAATACTTTTATATATATACATTCTATATTCGATTTTTATTGTAAACGCATAAAACCTATGAAAACACTTTTCTGCAAATATTTTTTAGAGTTTATGTGTTTATTCATTTAGTGAATTTCTGTATATAATAATATTTATATTCTTTTCCACCTCAAAATATTGTCCAATTGAGTTTTTGATGGCACTATCCGCTGAAATCAATAATAGTGTACTAATCTCTCTATTCTAAAAAAAAGTAACTACCGCTGTCACCGCCGCCGCCGCCGCCGCCGCCGCCGCCGCCGCCGCCGCGGGTTTTGAATTTTTTGTGACCGGAGGTCTTTCTTCGTTAATATTGAGAAACATAATGCATACAAAAATATGAAAGTCAGTGGTTTTATACAGAAATGTTCGATAAACACGCTGATGCAGACAGTTATCAAATCGAAGAATTATTTTAAGAGATATTTAATGCTAAAGTTGGACAAAATCGTTCCACTAAAAAAGTTTTAAAGCAGCAAAAACTATGCATGGCAGTGGAATCATTTTTAGATCATTTTATGCGTTAGAATTTGCCGGAGTGCAGATTGCATTAATTTTTTTTATTTTGACTCATTTTTTCAGGTTTTATTTCCATTTTAAATTCAAATTTTCAGCATTTCGAGAGACATTTTTTACAGATTTCAGAAAATTGTACTAATTTAAACTGTTGCCAACTGTATAAAAAGCGCAAGCAATAATGTTTGCTTCAAATTAAAAATTTATTTACACGTGACTATTATAAACAGGAAAAAAACTTTCAAATTAGAATTAAATAATTATGTATAAAAAGCAGGAACTTATTAAAAATTACGTCATAAAAAGTATACACGTGAATTTTAAAAGAGAAAGGATATTGTAAAATAATAAATTCCTTAACATGCGTTAGAAGTCTTAGGAGAAATTACGTCTTATTTACGTCACATTATAGTTATTACATAAAATGAACACAAAATAATATTGCAAAAAAGTTTAAATTTAGAAATTGCGCTAGACATTTATTTAATATTTTGAGAGAATATTTTCAACTATTTTTGTTAGGAAAGCGCAAATAATATTTCATTGCTAACAAAAGTACTTTCACGCGATTATTTAAAAGAGAAAGAATAGCTTGGTAAAAATTACGTCAGATTAAAAACGATTAATTTAAAATGTCTCATTTAAAAGAACTTTCTTTTCGCTTTGTTAAAAAATACCAGGAGACAAAGACTCTGTTTACTTAATTTCTTTTATATTAGCTTATTTTGAAATGTTGTTACACGTGTCTACGTCATCAAGTTATTTTTATTTCGACGTTTTATTTGTATTTTTATTAATGTTGTACGAATTTATTTGTTCTTTCGTTATTTAAAATAAAAATTATGTCAATTTGTATAATTTGGCGAGTGGTTTGACGATTTATATAATTTGGCGAAATTGGTCGACGGATAATCAAGTAGTACCGCAGCGAATTTGGCGTTAAAATTCCCCAATCAAAGAGAAATTAATAGAAATTCGTTTATAGGGAGATCGCCACTGTTTTTTAAATTATAATTCGATCTTTCGAAATCTTTTTAAAGCCGATCAAATTAGCGTGCATTTAGAGCCTGCGGTGTCTGGACGGGGGTTGGCGAGCGTAGCTCGTAGGGGGCCGAGCCCCCTAGTGTTTAAAAAAAAACAATTAACAATAACAGTTTATAAACGAAAAAAATTTGCAGGTACTAAATTTGGAACAATATTAAAGCTAACTTCTTATTCACGAATTTAACGTGCATTAAAAATACCGGACTGTTTTCAAATAGATTTTTTAAGGTACAATTGTACAATTGAAGGTGTAACTGGTTTGATAAGTTATTTTATCTGACATTATAAGCTTAAAATTTTATTTAATGGAATTCTGGTACAAAGAATAACTTTTCCTTTAACCCTTTCGGAGCGGGCGTCAAGTATTTACGTGACACAAAAGAGGCTAAGAATCCGTGATTATTCCAAACAGTTATTTTTTATTGTAAATTTTTTTCTTATCAGGGCAGTTTCTCGATTTGTTTCGGGAAAAAATCAGTTTTGAAAAAACCGTGACAATAGATTAAAAATTCTGTAAAAGATGCTCGTCGCGAAGGGGTTAATTAAATAAAAGTTTTTGACGCTCACCAACAGAAATATTTAACTCTCTTCTTACGATAACGCTTTTGTACAAAAATGAAACCGCAAGCTGACTCATTAAAACGAATGCTATTCTCAATGGTTTCTCGTCATTACCGAAAATCCAGAGAAATCCCGTTCTGAAAACAAACTTAATAAGAAAAAGCTTCGGAATTTATAGAAATTATTCACCTGCACAAATTAATTATTTAAAAAATAGAAAACTACAGATTATCACTATAATTTTATAGAGTAACCTACTCGTCAGAAAATTACAGTGTCATAAAAGATACATTCGATGAGTAACACACATGTTGTACAGTTACGAAAACTAGATATCCACATAAAGGAGAAATACTCTCAAATGAGTAATTTATACTCACAGAAGTACCACCCGTTAGGAGTTTAACTAAAAGCACGTAACACGTTTTAAAATTCATCTTCAGGAATTCCAACCCCTGAGACGTAAGTTGATCCAAATTGGTTCACCGTGTAGTATCTACAGATTACGCAATGTACAAACTTTATCAAATTTGAAAACTCTTTATTGAAAAAACGAACTAATTCTATTTTGTACGAATACACGATACTGTATCTCCATTCTTTTGTATGGCCATGAAAAATACCATTAATTTTCATTTGCATGAAGATGCTGTTAAGCACATGAAGAACGTATACAAATTAAAATATACTTTTAACAATAATACTTTTAACAATACCTATCTACAAACAGTGATGCTGTAAAATTCTTTTCTGTATCTATGAAAAATGAGTAATAGATGTTATGCACACCACTTCTGTACGTTTTACCCACATTCAGAAGTGGATACTTGGATTTCACGAAATTTTCTTTGCCCTTGACGATACCGTTTCCTGGGAAATAGTCCTCGCGAACGTTTTGTCAAATTGAGGAAATAAACTTCTTCACGTGTTTGTGGATACAAATTTCGTCAAAAGTGCTTCTTCAAAATTTACAAAGGGCCGTTGTTGCCTCCATTTGAGCATTTTATTGGCATCTGTATTTATTGACAGGTGAAGGAATATTTCGTTTATATGCCGTTTATCTTTATCTCCAAAGTGGTTTGAACTCACTACGGCAGTTGTTAGAGTCCATCGCATTACCTATCATGGTATTGGGCCAACCTATAGATGTGATTTTAGATAAACGTAGTGTTTTTTCTGTGTGATTAAATTTTTATAAGGCAAATTGTATTTTTATCGGTGCTGTTATAATTCCTGCAAGTTTTAATTAATAAGTCTAAATTATTATTATGGTTTTCTATGGTTAAAGAATAATTAGAATATGGCTTGATTAATATAATTTATTAAAGAAATTTTCTTTACTTAAGGAATGGTTAGAATATGTCATTGTTAATTTGCTGCTCAGAAAAAAGGTGTTTATTGGGGTAGAATTTATCAATTTGAGGTGATAGTTAAGATGTTAACCTATTAATGTTTAGAGAGCTGAAGGGGTTCAATTATGCATATTTGAAATTTGATTGTTAGATGAATATATTTTAAAAATAAAAATGAGTTTCTGGACTTTTGAAATTTAATTGACTAAATTTTCTTCTTGAACGATTTTGTAAAACACAGGAGATTTATCGTGTTCGATTAAACCATAACGTACAAGAATAACACAAAATTAATAAACATTCCTGGAAATTTAACAGATAAAAAAAAAACTTATGCATAAACAATAAGTATCTATATTTCAGTATTTCCTGATAAGCACTGAAAGCGCTATTATTAGCCCAGTGTATGCTATTTCTTTCTCCCACCTGTCAATGTGTCGTCTCCAAAAAATAACGTTATATTTTATAAGACAGCCGTAAAACAATGTCTGTGTATCATAGTACGGAATACATTCTACTGCAAATTTTTAAACTTCTAAGCATAGCACATTTTTTAATTTTTATACCTTCGTATAGGGAAGAAAAGTACTTTTAACTGAAATTTATTTGAAAACTGCATCTCTATTTATTTTTGAGATATTAATATTTTTGTATTTTTCAGCACCATTTTTTTAATTTTGGCAACTCAAGTGCTTCATTTAAGTAGAAAGTGAAGGGAAAATAGCTGAAAATTAGCAATTATATATTTTAGTTGCCATTTTCAGATAAAAACTGGAATTTTTTTTATTAAATACGTGCTATTTTGAAATAATATAAATGAATGAATTCTGATAAAACTTGTAGTTATTATAATCTAAATTTAATTTTAAGTATCTATATTAATATTACAATCAAATGAAAGCATGTGAATCATGCGATAGCCGATTTATTTTTATTTATTTATTTATTTATTTTTTTTTTTCTCCAGTTTCTTGAATAACGAAATCTCTTCTTTAGATTTATGTATTATTAAGCGATAGTCACATACTATGCATATATTGCTGTAGATGTTGTTTAAGCCTGGATCGTAATTGAGGAATTCTTTAGCGGATGCGGATGACGTCATGTTATATAAAATAAAAGTGAGTGTTTGGAGTCTTAAAACTGAACCATCTATATGTATATACATATTTTATTTTCATGGGGGGCGGCACTAAATTCTGAAAAAGCAGAATTCCTGTTTTCTGTTATTCATCTTCTATGATTAATGATTTTTTAATTTAATAAATTGTGAGAGGAATAACATAAACAAACTATATCTGCTTATTAAAATCGCCGCGGGGTTTTAGAAGTTACAGTAACGTTCCCCTAGGCAAACAGCTACCGCAACTGTTTCCATAAATGCATTGAGTGGCTGTGAGTGAAGAAACAATTCTGTCAAATATTTGAGAGTGTCCGTTTCATAAACGTAGTTCGTAACGTAATTTTCGTATTAAAAATCACGGTATTTTGAGACGAAATGATTGTCAAAAATAACATAAAGCTGAAGGACTGCTAAATCGTCAAAAGTGAGAGTTTAGTTTCTGAGAGACCCTTTATTTTTCGTGTTTAAAGTTGAGTAACGTCATTAAAATGTTGTTGAAAATTAGATCTTAATTCGAATTCTTTTCATTGAGGTTTGTCATATTTGAATACGAAGTCTGTTCAAAATCCCTGAAAACAAACTATAAGTGATACACATTATTTTTAATAGGCAATATCCTGTAATGAACTTCAATACATACATAAGTTCCATGACAATCCAAGTATCTTCACGGAAGCTAGAACACGAACAGACATAAGAAACATATTCCTAAATACGTTTTATTCCAATAGGAAAGTTTAAGAAAACAAAACGTTCCGAAGGTGAATGCTTAACAGACATTTTAAAATTGATGAACGGTATTGTGGATTAACTTTGGAAAGTATTCTATCTCTAAGAATGCAAAAAATGACGCTTTTAACATTAACAAAAATTTGAATGCAGTTATATGCGAATATGTGAAGAATTCGTTTATTTTGATACCAACTCTAACTGCATAGTACGCCAGCTAGATATCTTGATTTTGACACCAACGCATTCACCAGCATGCATTCTGGAACAATGGAACAATCAAGCAGGTGTGTGGAATCCCTAGTTGCATGGCAACTTTACATCCAGGCTAAAAATATATTGTGTTACAATGCAATGGGAGCCTTGGAAAAAAGAGCGTTTAAACGCGGCTAGTAGCCACGAAAAAAGGGAGAGTAAAAACTAAAGAGATAGACAATTTTTAAGAAAAAATTGTTAATAGAACTAGTAGGGAAAAAAAAAAAAAAAGTTCCATATGATCCACATAAATGTCCAGGACAGTCGAAAAAGCTACCAAAGGAAGCCCCATAAAAAAAAAGACTCAATTCAGAGACCATACATTTATATAGCTTGTTATGTAAAAAATGTTTAACACAGTGAATAATAGAAACAAAAACTAAGTAGTTACATATTTACAAGAGAAATAAAATTACTTTAAGTAAAAAAGAATAATAATGTAAGAAAAAGCTACAGTGCGGAGAGTTCATACCAAATAAACAGTTAAATGCAAAAGCCGAGGGGATCAAACGACAGCAAGAGGACGGCGTCCGCCCAGTCTAGTAATTGAGGAGAAAAAAGCATGAAAAAGAAAGAAGTAAGAGTAATATTATGGGAAGAGCATAAAAATACAAGAAAAGAAGTTTTTTTTTTTTTTTTTTTTTTTTTTTTTTTTTTTTTTTTTACAACTATAAAAACAGACAACACAGACAAAAAAAAGGAAAAAAGTTTAGCAAATGAAGAGCTTAATCTTCGTTAATGTTGATTTGACTAGCAAGTTTATCAAATTCAGTTAGTATAACCATCAATTTTTACATCGGATTATCGAGGTTCTTAGTCTGAGTTGAGATGTTCTTTATACATTTTAGGAATTTAGTGATTTGAAAGATTGGTTTGACTTCGTTGAAAGTATTAAGAATGTCTTTAATATCATTGGTATAATTAGTAGGAGCATTAGAATTTTCAAAAGTAGGGGAGGAATGGGCGTTTGCGGTAGTACTATCATTGTTATCAGAGTTTAATTCAACATTACTTGTAGAGGGTTCAGAGTCTTTAGTATTTTTGGTATAATTATAATTCTTAAATATATCCGCTAAGATTTGGGTTTCTTGGGATAGATTGCTGACGCTATTACTTGTTTTTCGGTTCTGTTTATTTTCGAGTCTATAAGGATTTTTTAGACAACCACGGAAATTCGCTGGGTGCCCCAGTCCACAATTGGCACAAGTGGGTTTAATACGCCCCTTGTGGTGACAATCTGTACAAATAATAATAATAAAATTAAAAACATATACATTTAATTTTTCCTGGTATGTATTTTATGTTTTTAATGAAAAATAATATAATATATGCATTTATTTTATGTTCGAATATTCATTGAGTAAAAAGGCTAATTTGTGCTCCTATTAACCGACTTGTAATTTTATTCGCATTTTTTAAAGATTTTTTATCACGCAAATATTTCTCTAGACAGCAGTTGTATATAACGTAGGTAAGGGATTTATAATATTTGTAATTAATTAGAATTTTTATGTTATATTTCTGTTAATTATGTTTTTAAAAGCTTATGAATATTTAACTGTATCTCCCTATGATCCCTGTAAAAAATGTCAAATCAATTAAACCTTTTAAATTTTATTAGTTTTACATATATAGAAATTTAATAAAATTATCTGTAATTCAGTTAACAGTAAAAATATAACCTATTTTATTAAACTATTATTTATAGCACAATCATATTTATTGTTAAAGTTATCATACGGATTGAATTTTTCCAAAGGAAAAAATGCCCAAAACTAGACTACAACCCAGAATATTGGCGTACATTGCCAATGCTCTGCCGTTCGAGCTACAACGGCTGACACGCGGCGGGAATATTTCGCTTAAGTAACGTTCTTGGTAATAACATCTGGTCTGCCATGTAGACATCTCAACCGAATAATTCGAAAGTAATGGAACTCTATTTAAACGTTGGGTATGATTGTGTTAAAAATAATAGTATACCCACGTATCCAACGTTTAAATGGGGTTCCATTATTTGCGATTTAAGCTGTTAACTTCTCTACATGGCAGTGTTTTTACCAGCAAGGTTATCTGAGCGAAGTATGCCCGTAAAGTGTCCTTACAGTTAGCTCAAACGATAGAGCATTGGCAATATAAGTCAAAGTTCTAGGTTCGAGTCCCAGTTTGGACCTTTTTTTTTGCTAAGTTTGAAAAATACAATTTATACGATAACGTTACTAATCAGTATTATTGTGTTAAAATTAATGGTGTATCCACATACTCATCGTTTTAATATACTTAAATTATCTGTGGTTTATTCTGTTCAGTTCCATACGTGGCAGATCAGATGTGGTTACCAATAAAGTTATCTGAGGGAAATAGACCTGCTGTGTGTAAGCCCAGGAATCTAAGACGGTGAACAGTGGCAATGAAAGCTAAGGTTCTGTGTTCGTTTCTCGGATTGGGCAAATTCATTTTCTAAATAGACCAGTCATTTCACAATATTAAAATATTTATTTGCTTAAAACAAGTTATAGAAACACATTAAAAGTAAATTAAATATCTATATTTACATGTCTCAACTCTTTTACTGAGTCGTCATCAGAATGTATAACAGAAAATTACAAATACAATGCATATGAATAATGAAAAATTTTATCGAATATAAACAAGTAATCATATAACTCGCCCTACATTTTCGCAATCACACGTGTTCCCTCTATGTCGCGACGCCGTAAGTTGTCCAAACATTGAACCCATCAATTCGGGATACGAAAAGATAATGTATCGTTACAAACTCCTGAACCTCTTAAATAAATGTCAATGGACTCTCTTATCAATAATTGAAAATAAAAATTAGACCTGTAATTTAGTCTAATCTCGTTAAAAAGTATGTTAATGTTCTCTATTTGATTCAGCCGATATAAAGCAGTATTACCGCTATTATATTTTATGTCCGCTATATGTTCTTTACATCTGATATTAAATTTTCGTTGGGCTATACCTATATAATGATTTTTGATTACCACCTCCCTAATGAATGGAATCATATTAACTCATCAGAGGTTATCCATATTAATAGGATCAATTTTACTGTTTAAAAGCATGTTTAATTTCGGAGGAGGCTTCGCGATCAAACATAAACCAAATTTTCTTAAATGATTTTTTATATATTCAAAGAAACCCGGGAAATAATTTGCTACAACCCTTTTCATATTAACTTCAGTAATAGTTTTATTTTTATTTTTAGAAGTATCTGTGCACATTTTATCAAAGGAATTCTGAATCAATTTGTTAATTAATTTTAATCCATAATCAATAGCTATACGTTTCATTTTCTCTAATTCATCCCCCAGATTTAGATCTGAAAAAGTCCTGAAAGTACGATTAATTAGGAACCTGAAAGTGAATAATTTATAAGACATTGGGGTGCATGCATCGGAACGTATAATATTTAAATCCGCGATAGTTTTCGGAAAACTGAACGAATTAATTCACTCCCTTTTCTCTGTAACTCAACATCTAAGAAAGGTAATTTTCCCCTTGTTTCTTGTTCAAAAGTAAATTTAATGTTATTATCAAGTTCATTTAATTGTTGTATGAAAATTATCAACTCATCAATATTCTCTCGCCAAACAATAAAAATATCGTCAACATAATGTAACAATACTAAAGGAACTATTACAAAAGTGCTGAAAATTTTAGATTCCAGGGGGCGTAATTTAAATTCCGCCAGAAGGCCAGATATTGGGGACCCCATCGGAGCTCCACATGATTTTTCATAAATAACATTATCAAAAATAAAAAAGTTTCTTGAAATAATTAAGTTTAAACCACTCTTTAAAGTGTTATTCATGGGCAGATCAAAGGTTTCTGCATTATCGTTAATATACTCTGGCATATCAAATACACCATTCGTTAGTGAAGTTGTATTCGTTGATTTTATTCTTGTAATGAAATCAAAGTCGCGTTTTTAAGTTTGAGAAATGTAATTAGTCGAATTGCTGCATGCTTATGATAAATAGAAAAGCCAAAGCAATGTCTACAACAGTGGCTCTAAACGTGGGGCAATTTGATTTTCTAGAGGGCAATTTCAAATTTGTTACTTATTCATTTGCTATCAGTTTCTTTTGTCTGTTAGTTTTTGTAAGGTTGTAGGCTAAAAATATTTTTCCCTTATACAAAATTTATTTTTCTGAAACTGGGTTTTACAATTTTTCGTAACACTTTTGATCACTTATAGAATAAGCTATACAGGGTGTCCCGTCTCAACGGTGTCCAATGAATATATCATAAACCGTTTGTCATAGACGTATAGTCCCAATTACAAAAATGTTTTAAATCAGGTAAAGAAATATTTTAAAAGCGATTTGGGTCAATAAAAATATTTCTTAAAAAATTACGAAATTTAAATTTCTATACGGTCTCCCAGTCCTATAAGTTTAATTTAGTAAATTTATCCTATTACACTAAGAAGTGAGAGAAAAAAAGTCCTATTCATATAACACAAAAATAGAGCGACTTATGAAATTTTAAATATGCATGACTTATGAAAATTTTCTGCTCTGAAAACAAATGAGTTCGTCTTGGCTTTGAGGGGTCACATACCAAGTGCTTAAAGTATTCAAAGATCTTATTTCATGCGTATCTGCGCTTTCAAAAAATATGTACAAGTATTACGATTAAGTTAACATTTATTAAGTTTCAGATTGGCTAAAATAACATATGGGAACGTCTACTGTTACTCTTGTGACCATCAGAGCAAATTTCCATATATATTTCCAATTCTTTTATTACAAAATATATTTAGGATAAATTTGATGCAACTACTTTAAAATACATGTACTCTAATTTCATAAACCATATATAGTTTGTAACAAAAAGCATTTTACTTGCCTTGATAATAAATGAAAATTTTGTTACTCTTGTGACCACAAAAAAATGCAATTTAAAAAAAAAAAAATTGTTTGACGCAGAAATTCTGTCAATTATATGAGACTATAGAAATAAAATTTACAGAATACAGCAGAGTAATTATATCTTTTCAAAAAGCATTAATCATTGAACTCATTTGATAACGCATGAATTAGTTACATTTGATTTTGCAAAATGCTAAGTGTTACTCTTGTGACATTTTGTCCATAAAGTAATTTTAGCAAAAATTCAGTTTAAATACTAAATAAAATAATTAAAATAAGTTTTAAAAAAGTATTTTCCATAGAGAACAACTGTTAAGGATGGTTTAATTTTAAAATAACATAAAATAATGTAAAAAATTCTAAAATTAACAAACACTATAACCACTTAGCAACCTCTCAGTTTCTGCTACTTAACAGAATAATTCATTGTCTTTATTATCAATAATATCACTAGCAACTTCTCCTGTATCATGATTTACTTAATGAAACACAAATTCTTTGTACGAATCATGTTAGTGTAAGGTTTGTAGTAGATAGAATCATTTTTCATGGTTTTAGCAAATTGTATATGTTGAATGCCCTTCGCTGTTGGTATTTTCTTGCAAAGTAATGAAACATTGTTCTATTTCTTTTGACAAAATAATCAGTATATCTTTGAATTGCTTTTTTAGCACGCTCTTCATTCCATATATATCATTATACAACAACACAAAATAAATATGCAGCATCTATACCAAGAGTATTTGAAAAAAAAAATGCCCATTTAATTTAATTGAGAAAGGAGTCTGATTCATTGCAGTCATATTTGCATAGTTATATTTTTGTTTAAATTGGAAAGCACAACCATCATATAAAAAAGTAAAACAGGTACATTTTTGAAAAATACAAACTCCCTTAAAGATGCAATGTTGAAATTTTACATACGAAACAATTTTAAAAAATCGATTATGAGTTACATTGTCTAAAATAATAGCATAAGATTTTACTTTATTGGAATCCTACTAAATAAAAAGCTGAAAATACATTCGCCTGTGGATTTGACCAGACTTGGCATGAAATTAAATGGTTTTCCAGAAAATCCACTGACATAACTATTCTTTGAGAACTTATTTTTTAGCATTACGAAAATAAGCCCTTGTACAAGTTTCAATGAATGTGTGCTATAGAAATGAATTTAGTTGCTTTTGAAAAATTTTAAACAATCAGAAATGGTTTCTTTAACTATTACTTTTTCAAAACGTTTATCAACGTTTTGAAAAAGTAACAGTATTGATGAAGATGTTGATAAAAGTTTTGTCAATAGCAAAACATCTATCAACGTTTTGCTATTTACAATAACTTATAAAAAATTCTGTATTATGGACTTCCGTTTCAAACAATTATTCAATATTATCTCCGCAAATTAGACATTCTGAACTCCTAAGTTCTAATTATCATGTATCTCGGCAGACAAAGTCATTAAATCGATCACATGAATGTTTAATGCAGGAAATACACCAATTACTACATTATGAATTGCTTGAATGTTTTCGTGACAGCAACAAATGGAGATATACTGTTGAGTTATTTTCTATTGGTTTATGAAACTGAGCTTTAAAGCTGAAAAAGGGTCTACAATTTTCAGTTTTGAAAGCTTCTTTAAACAAAAAACTTATTCTCTTATTAAATGTCCCCTAGAATTGATGAAATTATGTGACCTTTTTCACGCTTATCTAACGTAGATTTAGCTGAAGAATGACCTCTTCTTAAATGTTAATCGACATAAAATTCTTCAAAGCTGTGGAGTTAGATTTATTTTCCGTTACAGTACCTGAGGTTAGCTGTTTGTCTACTTTTTCCTTTTCTTAATATTTCCATTTTCTTGCTGAAGCTTTGGCTGGTTCTAAGACTTTTCTTCACCTTATCGTAATATATTTTGTTTTGTTTCTTTCTCACAACAACATATTCAATTTCATTCTGATATTTTCTCTACAATTTTTGGCGTTTAGCAAAATTTTTACAGCTCTTTAAAACAATGTCGCGTATAAAAAACAATATTAAAATCTTTCCTTTAAAATATACTATCAGAATCCTTTCCATAAGAGTTACTATAAGAACCTCTGTAGGTTATACAGCAGAATTTAGTAAACGAAGCTTTACAAAGCCTATAAAATATATGATAAAAGACCATGTGCTTCAAACCAAAAGAAAGCAGACAAAAATGACATGAGTTGAGGTGTTTTATTATATCTTTAATTACTTGTCATGATTATTTTATAATCTTAAGTAATACCAAAAATGAATCAAAATAAATCCACCCATTAAAAAAACACTAATAAAGATCATTTATCTTCCTTAAAATTTACAAAATAAGCTTAGTTATAGCTAAAACTATTTCAAGAACTGCTCTAATAACAAAGAAAAAACAACAAAACATTAAGCATTCTGTTTGTTTTGGTTGTAACGCAGTGTTATATCAAACTATCGACAAAAGTATTATGTGTTACTCTTGTGACACAGGCGTTTGTTACTCTTGTGACAACTCCCCAGAGCCTATTCCATGCATAGCATGAACAAAATATTGAATGTAAAATATGTCTTATACCTCGAAATCAGAGAATTAGAAGTTTTCGTTAAAAATTTTAAGTAGTTTTTTTTTAATTAAAACTTTTGTATGTTTTCCGTTACTCTTGTGACATTTAAGTATTAACGTTTAAATACAGCCAAAAATATATTAAAGACATTATCTAAAACATTTTATCTACGTAGATTTTAAAGATATGATTATAGTTTTTTGATTTGAACACATAGTAATTTTATTGAATTCTAAAAAGTAAAAAAATCATACATTTCAATAAGTTGTATTTTAAGCTCAAACGTAAATGTAGTTTTATACTGTTAGTATTCAGCTCATTTTCAGTAAAGACTTGCTCTTATGAAATTAAAACTTACAAATTCATATACTTCAACTCTTTAGCTTTAAATTGATGTATCACACTTATATTTCCGTTTAAAAAAAAAATCAGCAAAATTTTTTTTCAGCCGTGGACGTTCCCATATGTTTTATTTTGTCAGGATTTGAGACTGTTTTATTTATGATTCCTTTTAAAAAAATTATGTTATTTTTATCAGTTTTTATATTACTTCAACGATCGCATGTATGTTTTTCAAGTTCAAAATTTTTACTCGAACTTTAACTCTCTTTTAAATATCCGATCAACATTACATTTTACCTACAGGCACAAATCCAATAACAATCTAATATTATTATGATTTTCGGTGGTTATCATTTATACTTATTTTACAGGATAACACAAAAATTTTCGGATAGATTACCGCCAAAAAGTTTAACAAAAAGTTTTAGATTAGATAATACAAGACTGCGATTGTTGGGTTTTTTTTTTAATTTTATGTATTTTTTAGCACTGGATCCAAAAATTACAATCATTTTTAACCATCATATCAGGATATTTCGCAAATCATAAATTGTCAAATTTAAAGAATAACAAAAATCGGATACTATAAAGTAGAGGAGAGGGTTGTGTTTTTTAACTTTTGATAATTGATTTTTACGTAATTTTTTGCACTGAATCTGAAAATGATCTTCGTTTTTATCCATCACGTTAATTTTTTTTTCCAAATCGTAAATGTGTAAGTTAAAATATAGCGAAAATCGCATACTATAAAACATATGTAAAACTTTTTTTGTTTTATTTTATTTTATTTTATTTTACACAATAATTTATTCGATATTTTTGCTTATCTTGGGATTCTTTCAGCTAAATAGCTGAGTGGTCCGATGAGATGAGGGAGGAGATTCAATTTTAACTTTAAACTTTTTAACTTTGAAATTTGCGAAAAATCCTGATGTGATGGTTAAACATGAAGGTCAATTTCAGATTCAGCGGTACGGAATAGATAAGAATCAATTATCAAAAGCTAAAAAACATGACATGACCCAACTTTTGCAGGCTTGTGTAATCTAATAATATTTTAAAATACGTATCATTTTGTGAAGAATTGAGTCTCTTAATTTAGCATCATTTTATTTAACAGAAATTGTGTTTTTCTTTCTTCTTAAATGTTTATTACAAATCCTATATTTTGCATTACTATGTCAGAATGATTAAAGATTTCAAATATATTTTGCAATGTTAATTTTACTCTCAACCATTTTTTAATATATCTGACGAAATTATATTTCTACTAAATTTGTGAATGACCCCCAATTTGCAGTAAAAAATATGCTCCTACTTTAAATAGCTATTCCTCGGTAAATTTTAATCGTAGAATAACGAGACTTTTTGTGTAATACTTGTCAGTGTAAAAGGAGAATTTTATTAAATATAACTTATAAGACCGGGTGACCGTATAAAAAATTAATTTCGTAACTTTTTAAGAAATGTTTTTATTGGCCCAAATCACTTTTAAAATATTTCTTTACCTAATTTTAAACGTTTTTATAATTTGAACTATATGTCTATGACTAACGGTTTAGGAATTAACCATTGGACACCGTTGAGACCGGACACCCAGTATACTTCTATTCGCTCTACTGTATGTCACACGAAATTTCTTTTATGAGTGAAACTACTTAAATGTATATAAATAATTTACGGTCTTATACCTATTTAACCTAAGAAATATACATAAAATATCTAAACTAGTTATTACTATAAAACTTACAAATCTTAAATATTTTTAGAAAATGTAATGGGTAGATAGCAAAAATGTATGGCTCTAGTGCAGGCATCCTGTGCCGTAAATAAATTTACATGATGACATATACATATACATTTTAAATTTTAAAATGAGATAATACATGAAAGACAATTAACGATGTTGGAAATGTGAAAACAGAAAAAAAAATGTGTTGTGATGGGGAATAATGGCTACCTCTATTTGATAGAGATGAGAATCTTGAAATGCTTTTTGTGTATTGTGTTATCCGAAGAAAGAAATTTTGGTGTCCAAAGCTTTTCCATCAACTCTTAATAAGTTACGAAAATGAATTTCAAAATATGTGAATGCTATCAGTTTTAACATTAAATCTAAGATTCTCTTCAAGTTATTTTGTGACGATAAAAATGCATACCGTATAACACTTTTCTTTAACATTGAGGTAATTTGGAAAAGTACAACAAAACTTGTTTTGCCACAATGGCGAAGATGTATAAGCCACTTTGCATTTGTAAAAGTATGTTAAAACACATTTGTGAAAGATGATTAACCTCTTTGATAAGTTAAAAAAATGTGAAATGAATAGGTATTGTTAAGGCTCTATTACCATTCCACCGTGTGAAGAGTTCCCTTTTAAATAATAAAAGATATATTTTACAGATTATGGTTGTGTGCGTGTGTGTGTGTGTGTGTGGGGGGGGATAGTGACTTAACACATGCTTTGGTGGTGCGTGGCCAATAGAAGGTTTGGAACCACTGGTCTACAACATATGTTATCTAATTTGTAATGATTAAGATGATGAGAATTCTGCAGTATTATTTAATTCTGCAATATTATTTAATTCTGCAATATTATTTAATTCTGCAATATTAATTAAGTTTACTATATAGATTTTACAAGGTCAAAATATTCCTTAATCTGTACGAAATTAAAACGTTTTATAAAGATTTTTACATTTGTAAAAATACGTTTTGCAACGATTTCATCATGAATATTACAGGTTTTTTTTTAATGCATGATTACATCACTTCAAACCATATTCGTACATCTAACATAAATTACCAGTTGATTATCCCAGAAACCAACAAATTTTCAAATAAGAAAAGACACTCATTTTTAAGTTATCGTAAATTTTGAATTATATAAATTAAAAGTATTCATTCAATGTTTTGATCCACTCTGTTAAATTTCATATCTAAGAATGATAACAACAAAGACGAAATGTCTCGGTTTCAAAGTAGAACATAAAATACATCATCTGTTCATAATGCTATATTCTTCTATCTTATTACGGTGATGGTAACTAAATTACAAAGCTGAGACTGCTACATTTAATTAATCAAACTGTTTCGAAGTTGTATGTCGTTGTTAAATGCAGAAAAAGCAGAACTTCAAAACAATGTCGGTAACACCTGCTGGGTCATGATTTATAGTGTAATCAATATTCTTCAATCGATACGAAATGTTCTATCGATTTATTTATTGTAGGAATGATATTTATTCTTCTTATTGAATATATAATAAAAAATGTCATTCACATATTAAAATCGTGAACTTAAAAAAAATTATTCTGACTATTAATGAGACTCGGTACTATATAAATGTTTTTTGTTTTAAGTACCTTACAATATGATTTCATTATATTAATAAATGAGACTTTAAAAGAAACATGTTTTTAAGAAGAAAACACGCAATTATGTTTGTACATATTGAAAATTTGTACATTTTTAGAAAAAAAGTGCATTTTGTAAATAAATATAGGGTGTCCATGATTGAGCTACTACCCTACTTTAAAATTGTCACCGGACGAAACTATTGGTCAGAAAGTTGTGAAATTTTGTGACAGACATAATGAAGGAATGGGAATTTGTTTGAGAGAAAAATAATTTAGTTCAAAATTTCGCCACAAAAGGGCGTTTTTTAATGAACTACACTTTTTTTTTTTTTATCTTTTACACTTTATTTTTTTCAGATTAAATAAGGCAAATTTACAGACCACCCCCGGAAAATAAATAAAGCGTAAAATCTTTTAAAAATTATTGGTGTTCGAACTGAACGCACCGTACAAACTCTGAGCCCCCCCCCCTCTACGACAGCCGCCATTTTTTTTTCTCAGAGCTCAGGCCTAGTATTCAATGGGCGGTGACTAAATCTGTAATTTATTAAAAAAACGACCTCTGGGGGCGAAATTTTGAACTAATTTTTTTTTTCGCTCAAACAAATTCCCATTCCTTCATTATTTGTTAGAAGAATCTAGTGTAGATTATCTATTATTAGATCCATTATTAGAAGAATCTAGTGTACATCTTAAGGAAATTGGTACTTAAATCTCAAATTCCATTCACTAATTTTAAACGTACGGGAGTGGAATGCGTTATCGTTTTTAAAATATCTCCTCAAGAAATTAATATTTTTGAAATCTTACCTCATGTGCGCTCTTTTTAAAGGATCTCTCTTTTATCCCAAGTAATAATTTTTTTTTCTAAAATATATGTTTTCTTTGTTAATATTTTTTATGAATTTTATGAAAATCGAATCAAAACATAAAATGATATGATATTAATAATAGTTTTCCTCGTTCTATGAAATCCTATCATACGTAATTAATTCAATGATATACCATGATAGAATGATTCTAGTTTGCCATAGTAATTATGTCCTGTTTAAGATGGAGTCATATTATTTCCGCATAACAGTGCAACAACTATTGCAGAAAGGACTAGATATTTTAAAAACTAGTTATAGATCTAACTCACCTCATTTGCCACGTTTGATGTAAAATTTTCGACTTGTTTGAAAATATATTCTTCTCTGCCAGATAACATAAAGCACATATAATTGGTTTTACTTGAAAATGCCAAAAGTACTAAAAATTGTCTCAATATAAATGTTTTCTTTCCGTTTCATTCAACATAAAGATTAGAATCTAGAATTTCTGGATGACATCTTGTCAACCAAAATAACATTAGAAAAATAACATTAAAAATTTTGTTCTTCGGATGACATAAAAAGTTTTAGAAGCGAATGAAACTAAATAAGGAGCATAAAAGTAAGTTACCTTGCTAATTTTTCCTATTATATTTTTAGCCACAGTACAATTTCTCATATAATGTCATACAAAAAGTAAGGTAATTTTTGACATACTGAAGTACTCACGTTTGTCTTGAAGTATTCGTCTTTGTAAGAATCAATGCAAAATTACATTTAAACATATTTAACTGTTATTTATAAACTGTTATAAACTTATTACTGTTATTTATAAACTGTTATAAACTGTTATTTCCTAAAACTCAAAACAGAATTTTATTTCTTCTTTAAAGTTTCCTCATTTTATGTAATTTCCTCGCTTGCCTTGTAATATTTTCTTCTTATTAGTTAACAGTCATATATTGTGGAAATCTCTTGTTTTGCATGACTTTAAAAAAAATTCTGTCTTGCTATTTATTATTTGTAAAAATCGAAATTTCAAATTAAAGCGGATCTGCTATATTTTAAGTGATAATATATGTATGAATTATTATGAAAGCGTCATTATGATTTAAGATGTGATACATTTAAGGCAACTGCAAAACGATATTCGATTCTTTACAGCGAAGCAGCAGTAGGTAAATGGAACAAATCAGTGATATTTAAATATCATTTTTCCAGTTTAGATTGTTTACAACATAATTTTCAGAGAAGAAATAATTCACAAATTCTTTCTCTTGCACTTAAAGGAAAAAAAAGTAAGTCCAACGATAGGGGCAGCTTTGTGGCATATTTAAGCCTAAATTTCCCAGTTAATATTAAATATTAAGATTGTTGAATAAGAACTCATACTATTTCAAAAACAATTCAACTAATAATTATATAAAAAACAAATATAATATAAAATCGTACAACGTTTTTTAAGGCAATAATAATAATAATAAATGTATATTTCCCTGTTGGAATATGAAAAAGTTTCTGAGTAATTTGTAAATGTAAAAGCATGATACTTGAAGAGATTTGAAATTGAACTTGTTTTTTTTTTTCAATACCTTCTACCTGGAAATTTTAAGCATTTGATGTATTAAAACGGCTATTTGCTTCCGTTTATGCAGTGTTTTATCCGGAAATTCTGATTAAAATTCCACTTTAAAAGAATTTTAGTAAAGTTTTGCCACCGTTATAAAACAAAAAAAAAAAAACTGTTAACTTGTTTCTTAACAAAAGCTCCTGGAAATGTGATGCGCTTGAAAACAAAAAAAATATGTTTAAAAACGTATTAAGTGATTTGCGGACGGCTTTAATTAAATGATGTATTTCACAAGTTCAATAAAAAAGAAAAAAATAACGAAAAATAAAGTTTACGTTATGAAACAATCTGAATACATTTATTTCCTTTAACTAAAAATGTCTCCTTTGGTTCATTTAAAAATTATTAGAACACAAAAGTATAGAATTTGAAAAAATAATCTTCAAGTATTATTCCTGTATGTTTATATTGAAATGTAATTTAAAGAACAATTTCCTACTTTTAATGGGAATGATTAGCGTATACAACACGGAACGTTTTTTAACTAGATGCTCCTCAATTATATAATATAAATCAATGCAATTGCACCTTGTGCAGAACTTCAATAATGTTTATTCGTAAATGCTATTCGTTTTCTTTTCAGTAAACATAAGAAACCAGGATATAAGAATGATATTTTGTTGGTCAAAATAAGATTATTACGAAAAGCATTTCTTCGTCTGACATCAGAAATTTTATAAGTTAAAAAAACTGAATGATGTGAAGAAAGTTTTTTTTTTTTTTTTTAGCTTGATAATATTTCCAAGTGTATAGTTAATATCATAAAAGAATATTTTATTTCGTGTCACACAAAGTGAATATATATTTGTTATGCTGAAATACGAGCGTTTGTGTAAAAATATTCAACTTTGTAAAAATCAATAATATAGTACATCAATCTTTTATTTTATCACAACTGCTTTCAAAAATCATGAATGTAAAGATTATGTAATATATAAAACTGAAAATTGGTCCGTCTGTCTGTAATGCCATACAAATCCACAGTTTGAAGCGAGAATTCTGAAATGTTACGTACACGTATATTTAAACACGGCCGAGGCACCTAAAGTAATATAGAATCGAAATTACTTATAGTTAATTTTTAATTAATAAAAAACCACCAAGTTAACAGCAATTTCCTATCAAATTTAACCATTTTTCGTTATAGCAGTTGCCGAAAATTAAAAATCCACGATAAAATTCTTACCATAACAATTACTTTTCTGTTGCAAGACGCATTGCATATTACGTACGCCACGCTGCACTAAAAAACTGTAGCGGGTATTACGATAATTCTTTTACCTCACATGCAAATAATTATATGCATATTATGTACGCCACGTTGCAATAATAAGAAGCTTTAGCGGGTATTACGATAATTCTTTTACCTCACATGCAAATAATTAGAGATTATTTGATTGCGCTTAACTATTACAAATTTTTAAAAATAAAGAAACACATTTTATCTCAAACATCAACAAAACTTTTCATTCTATTTATTCCCTTATTCCAAAGATATCGTTTTATCGTCTACTGCCATAGTAACATGATAAATTGAATTTCATTAGCAAAAAGGGACACTAGTAGAAAAATATTTTACTAAATCAAATGGTTGTTTTTAATTTTGGTTTTAGAATTAAATTAATGAACTCCCGTGCATAGTACGGATTAAACAGCTAGTAATAAATAAATATCATAAAATCTGTCGTACTTTTAATTTTATATTTTAATAGGAAAAGATATTTTCGCAAACGAAATAAAAAAAACGTACATAATTTATATTGCTAAACAATAAATTAAATCCATTTCCACTTTTCACAAAGTTTTACCCTTGCTTTATTCAAATATGTGTATATGTAGAGCATATCTGGATATATATATGTAAGTCAAGTTAAGAAATCCCCGATAAATATGCTAAAAATGTGCCAAAGATTTAGTATTCTTTTGGGGTTGTGCTGCAGCGATTTCAGTATATTGTTTTACAGTTTTAGTAATTACTAAACGGTAAATGCATACTTTAAAGTTTGTCAGCTCTGTTCAGGCTGATGTATAAATTGTGCGTTAATTAAAATAAAAAATAGAATGTTCTCGTCGTTTGTTGCGTTGCAACCAAGAAAACGAAAATCAGCAACCCACTCATAATACAAATTTAACTCAAAATATGAACTTTATTTAATCATTTTTAATAGTGGGATGGATGGATTATTGAGTTTAATTTCAGATAGTGAGTTTAATTTCAGATATCTTCAAACTATAGTAATAGGGCTTCTTCCCGATTCCTTAAAATTTAAGTCCTAAAATAAATTCACAATTAACTTTTCTATAGACACAACCCTTACTGCATCTTACACATCTTGAGAATAAATATATCTTTTCTGTAAGTAGACGAAAACCACTTCTTACAAACACCCGCAGCTTTGCAGAAAATCTGTTATTTACGTGCCAAGCAAAGTTCTCAGTACATAAACCTCGAACTCCAATCTCCACGACGAGTTTTGATTACAGATATATTTTATTGTCGAGATGCGATAAAAAATTAATAGTTTCTTGCTAACGCCTCACTAAATATATAGTGATTAGATAACATCAGTCAACTAATTAACAGACCTGTGTAAAAGAACCTTGAAAAACTATTCCGGTGATCCACTAACGAATTACAAAAAAAAGAAAGGATAGATTTATCACTCACTCACAAAAATTAACGATTCAAAGCAGCACGAACACACCTTCAATATCAAATATTTACTAGTCCATTAGAGTACTCTTATTGAGAGTATTCAGGTATATTGATGCATCTTTTCCCGGGAACTATTGGAAAGAATAAAAAATAACAGTTTTGACAGTAGTTTGAAATATACATTGATCAGTCAGCGAAAGATAATATTAAAAAGATAAAAAACAAAAAATGACTGTGTAATACGAAAATTAATTCACATTGTTTATGTCAGACACTTAAATAGAGTTCTTAGTAAAAGTAAACATATATTTTCCTTTAAGGATGCACACAAAATACCCTAAAGTTACCAGAAACTTTTTTTTATTAGATTTGTTACAAATTTCTAAAGAAGTAATGAAATAGTTTGTCTTTAAAACCCTGATTTAAAGTATATGACAGAATTGAAACGTACGAAATCTCTACCAGATTTTAATAATTCTTTGAAGTTCTTGATGCAAACTTTACGGCAATAAGAACACAAAACATTTTAAAAGCATTATTAATAGATGGGTAGGCAACGGCATTATTATTTAAAGATAACTTTAATCATCCAAAATAAAATTATCACGAAAAATTGTTCTTCAGATGGAATAAAAAATTACTTTCAGATAGGGAATTGAAGGACATGAATCACAATACGTCAGATTCGTGATTTTACAATTATATCATGTGAACATAGATACAATTTTCGCAGGTAATCATATTTATCACTAATTATTTGACATTATTAAAAGCAATATCGATATTTTAGAAATCTTTCTCGTAAATTGAGCATTATTAAATTTATTATTTGTAAGTGAATTACTCGTGTTGCTCGATAAAAAATAAAAAATGAAAAAAATATAAAAGTATAAATACAGTCAAACTGCCTTTTAACGAAGCCCCTATTTAACAAAATTTTCCGCTAAACCTTGACTTTGAGCATCATTACATGGACATTAATCTCTATATTACGAAACATATAGTCTATATAACAAAGTTTAATCCACTTTTCTGCGTGTACAACGTTCAAACGGAGAGGTTGCAGTTACGATGGATGTATGAATTTATTTCCGCTGATTGTATGAAAATGAAACTTTTTATTTATTTAATAATTTCCATTCAAAACAAGAAATGCTAAAAGCCTTCGATATAATAAGAAGGGGAATCCAGTTTTAAGAGAATGTTACACATGAATTGTTCGGGTACTTACAAAAATGCGAAAATTTTTATGAACAATACATTTTTCATAAGAAACCTTTACAAAATAATATTGCAGACTTTTTTTAATTTAAGGAATTGAAACACTAAGAAAAAAAGAGAAAAGTTACACTACGCTTCAGTTTTTGTTTACCGCTCTTTATTATTTATTTATTTTTTCATTTTTTTTAGATATTAAATTTTTCTCAAACGTTTACATAGCACAAAAAAAAAAGATACTACCCGAATTAAAATAAATTTTTTCAAAGTTTTCCATCCTATGTGTATTTTTTATTTTATGCCTGTGTGTATAATTATAAAAATTTCATGAATTTGAGTTCATTTCTTTTTAACGAATTTTCTTCGTAACGAAGTGTTTAAGTGTAACGATAAGACTTCGCTAAATCGTATTCGCTAATCGTAATTCGCTTCGTATTATGTAAATATTTTCAATGCATATCCTTCAAAGGCTATTTTTCACAAATATAATAATAAATATAGTTTATTTTTATTTTTTTATGAATGATTCTCCCACGTATTTTTCATTTTTTAAGCCTGAAATATGTGAACAATACAAAAATGCATTTCTACACTGGCCTCCAAAAGGTAAGGTGCAGGGACTGGATGCTTTCGATTGCACAAGTCGAATATCTACTAACATTACTGGCGAATTGTTGTTGAACTTCTAGGATGTAAAGAACATGTTTGATTTTATATTTGTCGGTGAAGATTTATCGGGGGGTACAATTAGGGGGCTAATAATAAATTTAAAAATAAAATAATATTTGCGATCACCCGTGTAACGGAAAAGGCTGGAAATGGTTTGTCACTGTGGTAAATGACTATTTGGGTCCTGTTCAACGTTTGTATGCAGTTGTGTAAGCATAGCACTCATGTTCGTGAAGATATTAACGTTTTTGTGAAAAATTCAAAAGTTTTTTGTTTATAGCATACAGAATTTTCAACCAAATTTAACACAACTTTCCAAAAACCTGACAAAGAACAGTAACAACAGTATACTACAATTAAAACATGAATATATTGAATATTTGATGATATGTGGGCATTTGTATGTAATAATTTGTAACTGCGCAATTGTGGAAGATTCTAAAATTTTTATTATATAATTTGGTAGTCAGCTATTTAAGGTAACTTATATAAAATGTCCAGTCAAATATCGCGAAAATTCACAAAGACAGGGTCGATATAGTGATGCTTTCTAAAAATAGCTTTATTATAAGGGATTTTCCACAACTTTTCAATCAGTTCACTATATCTTTCTAAGTTTTCACAACATTTGACTGGATTTTTTATAGAAGTTGCCCCAAAATACTGACTACCAATTAGGAAATAAAAATTTTGAAATCTTCCGCGCATGCGCAGTTAAAAATTATCTTATAAAAATGCCCATATCTCATCAAATATTCAATATATTCATGTTTTAATTGCAGTATACTATTACTGCCATTCTTTGGCCAAGTTTGCGGAAAGTCGTGTTAAATGTGATTGAAAACTGTATGCTATAAGCAAAAAACTTTTGAATTTTTCACAGACACAATAACATCTTCACGAATATGAGTGCTATGCTTATACGAATGCACACAAACGTTGAACAAGACCCAAATAGTCATTTAACACAGTGACAAACCATTTCCAGCATTTTCTGTTACATAAGTGATCGCAAATATTATTTTATTATTAAATTTATTATTAGCCCCCTAATTGTCCTCCCAACTAAATCTTCACCAAGAAATAGGAGATCAAAAATGTTCTTTTCATCCCAGAAGTTCAAGAAGTATTCGCCAATAATTTTTATAGATATTCGTCAAAACGTGTGCAATCGAAAGCATCCAGTCCCTGTACCTTAACTTTTGGAGGCCTGTGTATTTGATAACACACGTTTAGTAGGATGTATTGCTTATCGTCTGAAATATTAGAAATTGTGCTTTTAGAATGTCTTTATATAACTCTGCTTTAGAGATTTATATGGAATTGTCGGCATTTTTTTAATTTAATATTAATAAGGGAATTTTTATTCTGGTTGCTGTACAAAAAATATAAAAATGCAAAAGTATAATTATTACGTAAATGTTTTCTATGCATATCTCTCAAAATATTATTTTTACAAGTATAATAATAAATATAGGTTTATATTTCTTGTTTACCAGCTGTTTAACCTGTTCCATGTACGGGAATTCATGAATTTAATTCTAAAGCCAAAATTAAAAATAACTATTCGATTTAGTAAAATATTTTTCTACTACTGCGCATTTTTTAATGAAATTTAATTTGTCATGTTACTATGGCACCGATAAAACGATATCTTTAGAATAAGGGAAGAAATAGAATAAAAAGTTTTGTTGATGTTTGTGATAAAATGTTTGCTTTATTTAAAAAAATGAATAATTAAGCGCAAATAAATAAATTCTAATTATTTGTATATGAGGTAAAAGAATCATCGTAATATCGGCTACAGCTTTTTAGTATTGCAACTTGGTGTATGTAATATGTATATCTCACATTGGTTAAAGATCTCGCGCGATTACGGGTTGAACATAAAAAAAGGATTTTACTGTGACTTTTTACTTGTTGGCAACTGCAATAACATTTTTTTTTTAATTTGATAAAAATTGCTTGGTTTTTTATTAATTAAACATTAACTATAAATTATTTCGATTCTGGATTGCTTTAATTGCCTCGGACATCAAAACATTATCGCAGAAGAAAGTTACTGGTACCACACGATTGGTAATAATGTTTACTTTTAAATCATATATATATATATATATATATAATTTGCTTAGGGGGGCATCTAAATATTAAAACGAATCATAACTTTGCTTTTTTCAATCGCAATACACAATTCTGACAGCATAAACGAACTCTACACCCTTCAATTAGCCCAAAAACAAATTTTTATGCAATACGTTCGATAAGTTTCCGAAAAATTAATTATTTTAAAACGAACGTATTTTAGGGCCTGTATCCATATTGAAGTTCGGTACTGGATTGTTGACCGAGAGAGCCTCCTTCTTGATCAAGCCATCTTAAGCACCACTGAAGCAGTCATTGAAGACTGCTAGATTACAGGATAGAATAAGAAATTTCAAAATATCTAGTCACTTCTATCATTGACAGCCCCTTAAACCATTATTTTGCCGTTTTTTAAGTAAAATTTGAAAACTACTTGGAAGAAAAATGTGAAGTTTTGTATTTCCATTTTGCAGAACTTAATAAATCTAATTCCATCAAAAAATGATAGGCTGCAATTCATAATTTTTTCGAATATTAATTTCACAATTCATAATTCATATAATAAAATTATACAAATTGCAAGTTCAACGTATTTTTGTTTGGGTATTTTAGTATTATTGCTACACAAAGATTAGCACATTAGGAGTATAATTTCAGGACATATTAAGATTAGAAACACTAAATTTTGAATGTTTATAATTCAAAAACTTATCATTCAATTTACTTGACATTTAGTGCCTGGAATGGTTGAACCGAATATTTAAAATGTGTTAAAATTAGGTATTGCCATTGAAAAAATGAAGTTTGGGTTCGTTTTAATATGTAGATGACCCCTAAGGAAATTTTATGTGCATCATTTAAAAGTACACTTTATTCCCAATCGTTTGGCACCAGTAACTTTATTCTATGATAATTTGTTAATGAGTTAGTATGGGGTCTTTACTTTTTTTCCCCCAAGACTGTACATAACATTTCACAATTTTGGCTTCCAAACTGTGGATTTGTATAGCATTACAGACAGACAGATAAATTTTCATTTTCATATATTAGATGTATGATTCTCCCACGTACATTTCACCTTTTACGCCCGAAAGATCTGAGCAATACAAAATTTCTTTTCTATTAGATAATATAATACACATTAATACGATCTTTTGCAGAACGTCTGAAATATTAGAAATTCTTCTTTTAGGCAATCTTTATTTTTTCATTGGACATGAAGATCACGAAAATTTTGGGCTGACACCTTGTCAGCCATTATGACATCATTACGAAAAAAATGTTTTTCGAATGACAGAAGAAATTTTAAATGGTTGCAATTGAACGACGTGAAGAAAAGCTCGTTATTTTTATAATTGTATCATATATATTGTGAATCACAATAAAATGTCACATTTTACGTTACAGAAAAAATTGTCATCCAATAATACTCACTCATTTGTAAATACTTTGACGAAAAAAAGTTGTTCATTTTAAATAGCAATGATGAAATCCCATCATACTTTAAAAAAAGTAGTTTCGAAATATTAAATTTTATAACATTTAATATATATATGAGAATATTTTACTAATAATGTTTGATAAAATAAATAACAAAATGTAAATATCAAATATATCAGTACTGTTAAGCACTTTTTGTTTTTTTCCATCCGAAAGGATATTTCTCCAAATGCATTTATGAGTTAAAATAATTTGTTTTATATTTCCGTTATCATTAAATAAAGATTATCTTTTTTGGTCTGTTTTGCTTTGCTTCTGTGCTTAATATATCTCAAAAATTAAAAAAAATGCATGCATTGACATTTAGTGCCTGGAATGGTTGAACCGATTATTTAAAATATCGTGTTTAAATTAGGTATTGCCATTGAAAAAATGAAGTTTGGGTTCGTTTTAATATGTAGATGACCCCCTAGTGAAATTTTATGTGCATCATTTAAAAGTACACTTTATTCCCAATCGTTTGGTATACCAAATAATGTAAAAATCAATAGAATAACTTTAAATGAATACGTGCATAGTAATAAAGTTCTGTAAAAGTAATAAAAAAATCTCATTACATTTTCCATTGAACATAATACTTAAAATTTAATGTTTCAGGATGAGTATTTTTATGTATAAGTAATAATATTAGGAACAAAAGTTCTTCATATAAAAAATAATGTAACTTTAGAGGTGATCACAGAAAAAAAAGGGTAGAAAAGGTCCCGAGCTCCGTGTCTCTAAAAATTATGTCGTAAATCGCAGCAGAGTTAATTTTTTTCCTTTTACATGTAATAAAGATTTTTATTATATGGATACATTTATCGGTTGTTTTGCAGCATTTGAAATCATTAAAATCAATGCAATATGTATTACAGTATGTGGAGGTATTCATTTAAAATGCTATTCTCAGAAATTCATAAATCGAAATATCCATCGATTTCTTCTGTATTTGTTGGTGTTGCTTATGACGGCCAATTATCTACACGAGGGATATGGGCCTTAGTGTGGGGTGCCCTCCGTGGGGGTCTTTCTAAGAGAACTTAATCCGGATTTAAGCAAAGAAATCCAAGGTTCGAAGAAAACCACCGAAAACTCCGAACGATTGGGACGACGGGCGCGATTTGGTTCGATCCCAACACCTCTTGTCTACCAGCTTTAAGAGCAGCACCTCTCGGCCGCTGGTGGGGCCATTGTTCTGTATTAGACTTTCCAGAATAATAATCCAGAATTTTTGAACTATATTTTGAATATTGCTTGAAATATCACGAGGTCAAGTTTCTATTTTGAATTGTAAACGCTTCTTTAAAAGTCAAATACTCTAATTTCGAAGCTTATTAGAAACACAGAACTTAATACTTATAAAAAATGTTTCTCATGCAGAGAATATTTCTTCCTCTTAATAGATGATTTGCATTGTGCTCAATGTTTTTAATGCAGCAACTTTATTTTAAAAGGCGTTAAAAATGTTTTCTAAGAAACAACCTAACGTTAATGAAAAAATAATTAATCCTTCTTTAAGATTTTTAATCTAACGTGCTGCATGATTGCTTCACATTTTTGAGGTGCATTCGCAATTATAGAAATTCGTAGCACCTATAATCGTCGTCTGTTCCGTCCATCTGTCTAACTGTCCGAACTTTAACTTGCGCTAATACAGTTGGATTGGTCTGTAATTGATATATGTTATAGAGATTTACTATGTCATGTTCGGTATTGAAAATAAAGTAGGTAGATTCATAGATTATTTACAGAGACATTCAAGAGTATTCTATTACATTATAATCTATGGTGAAATTTCGTAATTGTATAATACTTAGTACATATAGTCGCTGTCTGTTCCGTCCGTCTATCTAAATGTCCGAACCTTAACTTGCGTTAATACAGTTGGATTGATATGTAATTCATATATGTTATTGAGAATTATTCTGCCATGTTCCGTATTCAAAATAAAGTATGTAGCATCATGGTTTATTTACAGAGACACTCAAAAGTATTCCATTACATTATAATGTATGGGGAAATGTCGCAATTGTATAAATACGTAGTACTTATAGTCGTCATCTGGTCCGTCTGTCTGTGTGTCTGGATATAAAAGCGCACAATCTGCCCAACCGTATGGTTTGAAATTTAATATATATAATTGTTTGCAGAATTTTATCGGGTAATTTCAAATTTCATAAAAATAGAATCAAAACTTAAAAAGATATTAATAAATTTCTCTTCATTGTATTACATCCTATCATACGTAATTATTTCAATGATATTCCATGATAGGTAATGTTTATAGGTTGCCATGGTGATTACGTCCTATTTATACGATTCCTATTTAATTATTACGATTTCCGTATTTAATATATAGAATCGTAATAAATTTTGTATTCATGTATCTTTTCATAAGAGTGCAATAGTAATTGCACCATTGTCTGAATATTTATAAAACTAGTTATAGTACAAACGCACCTCATTACCCACTTTTGACGTACAATTCCCGACTTGTGAAATTTGAAGTCTATTTTAAAAAATGATTATTAAAATATATACTATGGTGAGATGTTTCTAGGTAATTAAAGTTTACGCTGAAGTGTTTTCACTTTTTCGCACTTAAAATATTATTATGACCATTTTTTGGTACACTTAACCCACTCACATGTCTCTTAAAATGTCATTTCGAAGATTTTTTTTTTCTTCTGATAAGTGAAACATATACGTGGGTGTTTTTTATAAGTTATTATCCACGGAAATGATATCTTTAAAAAAGTCATTTTTTCTAATAGAGTTTTTCAGAGACACGAATTTAGTTATTAATTTTACGAAACTAAGATTTTAGATGTGCATGAATCAGACAATGCTCTAATCTTATTTATAATTTAGAAATTTTGTATTTTGGGTGCGATTTCTTTCAAACTTTTATAACGATTTTTTTCATTTAACATACCAGCATGTACAGCCGTATTATATTCCAAATCACGACAAAAAATACAAAAAAAATTTGAATTTTATATATTTATTGACGAATAAACATACACTTTTATAAATTCGTAAAATTATATGCAATAGCATAAATATTTGAACGTATTAAATCAATTACATTATGCGTTATTTATATTTTAAATGGATTAAGAATATGTGCTGTACTTAAAAGAGATTGAAAATGGAGTATTAAGAACAAATAATGTCCAATACTTTTTTAAATCTTACGTATATTGCAAAATTTCAAAACGATATAGTAATTACAAGAAAAATAAATTATTATTACATTTGAATAATTTTGATGTATCGTAGACTCTTGTCATATTACTACAAAGTAAAAACAAAAACAAAATGCCATGTGCATCATTAGATCTTTTTTTTTTTTTTGAGTAAACTTTATTTCGTGTAGAACAAATTTAAAAGAGAAATGTGAAAAGCGAATTTCCCCTTTCCCTCTGTATATTATAAAGGGAAATGACACTATTTCATGCTATTATTTTTCAAAATTTTATAACTAATTTTTTTATTTAACACGAGAAATTGTACAATTGTGTTACCTTCCAAATCACTACAAATTGCATATATATATATATATATATATATATATATTTAATTTTTGAATTTTTATTGACGAATAAATATAGATTTTATAAATAAATAAAATTATATGCCGTAGTATACACATTTAAACATATTGAACCAATCATTTTACGCATTATTTATATTTTAAATGGACTGAGAAAATATGCTTTATTTGACAGAGATTTAAAACCGAATATTAAGAACAAATAATGTTGAATTCTTTTTTTAAATCTTACGTTTATTGCTAAAGTGCAAAACTATTCTGATATAGAATTTACAAGCAAAATAAACAATTATCAGAATTTAATAATTTTGATAAGCCGTAAATTATGGTAATCGTACTACAGAGTAAACACGAAAATAAAATGTGGTGGCCATCATTAGATCTAAAAGTAAACATTTATTGATTTTTAAAATATCCTGCAGAACAAATTAATAAATAAAAGTAAAAGTGCCCAATTAAACTTATGGCACTGAGCTAACAGGCTATTTACACTAATTCTACACTTTACTTTTATTTCGAAGAATAATGATCCTCAAACAATAAATTAAGGGGGATTAGCCCCCTCCCCCTTTCCTCATCTTTATACTTAGCCAATGATCCCCCAAATCTCATCAGGGAAGCGCCTTATCAGAAAAAAAAAAAAAACGTTATACGAAATTTGAAGCAAATCGGTTAGAAAAATCCATTTATCTAAATTAAAGGGAGTATTAGCCCCCAGTTCCCCCTTTTATACTTAACCAATGAACCTACAAATATAACCAGGGAAGCGCTTTATCAAAATTAACCGGTATACCAAATTTCAAGCAAATATGATAATTCTGCATGTGAAAACCATTTATCTAAGTTAATTGGGGGTTAGCCTCCCGTTCCTCGCTTTATACTTAACCATTGAACCCTAAAAACTAAGCAGGGAAGCGCCTTATCAGAAGGAATCTAGAAAAAAAAATGAAGCGAATCGAATATTTCAATCAAGAGATATCGCGTTACGTGCATACATAAGTACATAAATACGTACATACAGAACCTGCGGCCACATTAGCTCTCAGGCTTTGATAGCCTGCCACCTAAAAAGCACTGAAAAGCAGATTTTCTCCTGTATATCATAAAAGGAAATGACACTGTTTTCATTGGCTGGAATTTCATATGAGAGTTACTTATGACAGAGGAACAAAAATTATATATAAATATTTAAGTATAATTATACTTATATATGTTCACTTATGCTGGGCTTAGTTTCATCTCATGTTTGTTGCAGGTTTGTCTTCTCATGAAGACTTCTCCATCTTGTTCTGCCGTTGCAGTCTTACCGAAATTTAAGATTTGAGAGATGACATGATGGGCATCGTCCTTGTAGCTAAATGGTTGAGCATTGGAACGTTATTTCAAGCATCTGGAATCGATTCCCGGATTTGGAAATTTTTCACTCTGTTGGTTTACGGATAGTTAGCAATTTGAATAATTTCATGTTTAATATTCGATATATAAACTTTCATCCGGTGATATTTTTACTACAAACTCATATGATGTTCTTATGCATCTGAGGTTTATTATTAGTGTATTACAAAAGAAAAAAAAATTAAATTCAACACATCTATGATTGAAGATCTGTTTTATTACAATGGATATATACAGGGTGTTTCAGAAATGGTCAGGGGTGCTTTTCAGGGTGCTTTGAAATGATATAACTACGAAATAATAACAGACAGAAAGGTGAAACAAGTAGTACATTATCAGACAGGTCTCGAATTTGTTATACACCGGTTTGCAGAAATAGCACCAATATTAGACATCAGAGGACGCTGCAGGCACAGACCAGTGTCTTTGAAATATTGTCTGAAAGTGTCCTTTGTAAACAACGTTCAAATGACATTATAATTGTCTCAATATGATGACCTTTCATAGCAATAAATAACATGTCGCAACCGAAGGATAAGTCAATTGTTGCAATGTCTGTACGGAAACGAATGCACATGCCTCACAATTGAATTGTTCAAGCAGTTCCAACGCTTTAGGATTCTTAGAGTAAACAGGGTCTTTAAAGTGGCCCCACAAGAAGAAGTCATATGGATTGAGATCCAGGGAATATGGAGGCCAATTCATACTAATGCCATCGGGGGTATTCCAATACAATGAAAACATGTTGCTCCAAATAATACGACATCATATTCTTCAATTTCCGTATAATAACTAGTTCGATAAAAATATTTACACGTGTCAGCCATTAAACAGACTCACGAATAAACTTTTCGTGCTTCTGAGTACTATTTAAAGCTTCATGTGGTTGTGCTGCCAGTTATTAACCAATCTTCGAACTATTTCTGCAAATCGGTGTATAACAAATTCCAGACCTGCCTGTCCAACATACCACTTGTTTCACATTTCTGTCCTTTACTTCTTCGCAGTTATGTTATTTAAAATTTCGGGAGTCCTCTCTGAACACCCTGCATTTTGATCTATAAGTCTGGACTTTAGCATTTTTCCGCAGTGTTACGACAACTTTAATTGATACAATTTGAGAGGTGTAAAAAATGAAAAATTAGATAACGAAAAAAATATAATTTTATTATGTAACAGAAGTGGATAAAAATTGTGTAATTTCTGTTCAAAAATTTTAATAATAAATATGGAAATGTAATTGATATATTGCTTCTTTTTACAGTTTTATCTCTATAGGTACATCTTTTAAAATATGAACCTAAACAGAATCGTATTTCTTCTGTTTGAGTGGCGTAATATGTTAAAATTAATTTCACAAAAATATTGAAATAAATTCGAATTTAATGGTTGTGTCAATATTGTACAACTTCTAATCAAAATCTCAGTTTTTTGTTGTTGTTGTTGTTGTTTTTTTTTTTTGTTTTTTTTTTTTTATTTTATTACTACGGTATCCAGTCCGGACTTTCCGCATTACAGAATATACTTGAAACGCATTTTAAAAAATTATTATTGAAATCTTTGATATTTGTTTTACATTTTATTTGTTTATTTATTATTATTATTTTTTTACCAAAAATAATTTTTATATGAATTAAACAATTAAATACTAGTAAGACGACGTTTGGCGCAAAATAATATAAGCAGAAAACAACAACCTTAAGAGTGCCAGAACATTAAATTTTAATTTTTTTTTCTGTAACATTTAGCGTACCGTCCTCAGTCCCTGGCACTGAGTTGGTTGTTTGGTTGATTGGGGACTTACAGCACAAGGTCCCTTTAAAGACATGCTGCGCTAATCTCTTTTTTCCCGGTGCGGTATGTCCCTAAAGGATTTTTGTGCCATAAAACCCCGATCAACCAACCAACCAACTCAGTGAGAAGGACTACATACGTTACGCTAAATACTACAGAAACTAACATGCTTTAACCCTCCAGCCACCGGCGGCTTTTTCAGCTTTTTTTTTTTTAATTAAGATTGTTTGATTAACAACACTTTTTAGAAGTAGAAATAGTAACTTTATTTAATTACAGATTACATATTATGAGAATAAGCCGAATTATACTCTTTTAAAAAAGTGGTAGGAATCAAGCAATCTGATTTTTTTTTTTTTTTTTTTTTTTTTTTTTTTTTTTTGTAAAGTAGCCCACTTTAACACGAAAATAGCGTTTCCAGCGGCTGGAGTGTTAAATTTAAAATTATGGGGTATTAACGTCGGTTCTTTCCTATTTATACCTAAATACTAGCTAAAGTATCCGCCGTTCCCCGGAATTTTAACAATATTTATTTGAAAAAAGGAACGATTGCGCGTTAATTTACGTAATTTTCACTCTTTTTTTTTTTTTTTTTTCATTTAATCCGAACGACAGACTACCTGCTTACTTAGTAAATATAAGCTGTGATCTGGATTGAGACCGCGATTAAAATCTTTTGACGAAAAGTTGTTTCGAGTATTTTGTCATTTAAAATATTTTTTCACGATTAAAAAAAATAGCAAGTACAAAATTTCTATGAATTTTATTTTTAAAAAGTCTGACATCTTTATTTCAGTTCTTCACTAAGAATGAGCTCTAGGGACCTAAATCGGTACTTTTCGGTTAGCCGGGTGCCAGTGTTATATATACATATTTATATACATACATATATGTATATATACATATATATTTACATATATATATGTGTGTATATATATACAATATGTGTGCATGTATATATATGTATATTTACATATATGTATGTATATAAATATGTATTTATAACACTGGCGCCCGGCTAACCGAAAAGTACCCCTAAATCTTTGTGGAAATTCTAACATACACTCATACACATACGTATACATATAGAATATATTTAAAAATGGCTAAAGCAAATTCAGAGAACCTAAAAATGTTAAAATATGCTCCTATATCCATAATCGAGTTTTTGTCATGTTTCAATACGTTTCTTCAAGCTCACATACGTTATATAACCTGATGACGCACAGTATATTTCTAATATGACGTAATATTCACTTTTTTTTATTCGTCAAATTATTTATTTCATTTTCATTTTTCACGTGGAAATCTTGCAATAGAAAAGTTTTGACGTAATATTCGCTTTTTTTTTTAATTCGTCAAACTATTTATTTCATTTTCATTTTTCACGTAGAAAATTGCAATAGAAAAGTAATTGCTGTGGTAAGAATTTTATTGTGGATTTTTAACTGTTGGCATCTTCTATAACGAAAAATGTTTAAATTTGATAGGAAAATGCTGTTAAATTGGTGGTTTTTATTAACAAAAAATTAAATATAAATTATTTCAATGCCGGATTATCTTAGTTTCATCGACCGTGTTTTATTACACATGCACCTAACATTTGACAACTCTGGCTACCAAACTGTAGATTTGTATAGAATTACTGACATATAGACAAATTTTCATTTTTATATATTAGATAATACCATGAAGGTATCCAAATAAAGTTTTATGAAATATCTTATAAGCGACACTTTCGTATAGGTCTAGTGACAAGCGTTAACATCCTAAGTAATCAACGAAGAACGATATTTACAGCCGCAATATTCATTCTCAAAATTTTAGTTGAATTACGTGTCTTAAAATTTTGTTTTCTTTATTTTTCATTATTTTATTTACATATTGATAAAGTGTTAATTTCGTTATGAAATATAAGCTGTAAACAAATGCCGGATTATTTGTAATATTTTAAGTGCAAAATGATATATATGTCGTAATTGTCTGCATGGGATATAAATATATTAAACAAAAATGTTTATGATTGAAAAGATCATTTTGAGAATTTTATTTTACTGCGTGATCGCAAATATAGTTTATTTCAATTTGATGTTGTGCTTCTATATATCCTCGTGACTCAAAACTTCTCTAAGAAACATGACGTTAAGCATATTCCTTGCATTCCCGAAATTTCAGAAGAATTTTATAATCATTTTTTCTAGTTTTAAGGAAAACGTCTGAAATTGAGAGTGTCCGGTGAGTTTTGCATATAATGTATCTGTATGTGTAATTTGTACGAAGCTTGACAAACTTTTATTTTTCTTAAATGTCATTGTGACATTTTTATTGCGTTTTATTTTTTTATATGTTTATACATTAAGTATTGTTACTGCATGGAAATATTTGCTGTACGTTTTAATATTTTGAATTATGCTTACATTCATACTAACGCTTTTGAAATACATAGGCATGCCTTCTAACTCATTTGGATATGCTATCGTTTCCATTAATAAATAAAAGTATTATTTATTCTCATTATTATAGATGGATTCTAAACAACGGTGCATGAGCAAACACAATTTCTCGTATTTTATGTCGCGTGATATACATATACACATATATCTAGGCATTCGTGTCAAACTTGGAACAACTCCGAAGATAGGTTATTCCGCTAGCAAAGATAATGTTTCCCTTGTGCATACATGGCAAATTGTTTTCCTACTTTTAGTTTTAAAGTATGTATGTTTGAGTTATTGTTTTGTGTCTAGAAAGGTGTTATTCAGTTACTCAAGTTGGTGATAATATTTTGAATTTATAATAAATAATTTTTTTTTTGTGTTACACACACACTTAAAAAGATCAAGAAAAATGTAAATGTTCCCGGTATTTATGGAAATTATTCTACTTTTTAAAATATTTTACAATAAATGAATAGGAAACAATAAAGTTAATAGTTTTTTTTTTTAAGTAATGACTGTGATTTTGCATTATGGTTTTCTTTTTTTAATTGTATGTAAAACAAAGTAAAACTTTAACGTGCAGCATTCATTTTAAAAAATCCATGAGGTCTGAAAAAATACTCATTTTTGTTCTGCTAAATAAATTACTTAAACTGTAATAAGATTACAAAAATTCAGATAAAAATATTATGTTTTATTAGGAAATTATAAATCTATTTCAATAATCGTCTAGGATGTTATTATGGAAAACGCGAATTGTGACTGTATTTAGTTATTTCTATTAAATTTTGCGCTAAATCTTAACAAAAATTGTTGATTAAAAATGTAATTTTCTCCAAAAATTGTTTAAAAATGTAATTTTCGTAGTGATGAATATAATCAAATGATTCTGACTAGTGAAAATTATATATCGGAATTATTTTTATCATGAAAGAGTTTAAAATAATCCACTCCATATGGCGCAGCTGCTTATAACTGGACTATATTTTTTTCATGAACATCAAACATTTTTCTTTTCTGATTTTACATACAGTTTGGGACATATCACATTTAGATGTATGTGCACTATCAAATTTAATTTATATAAGTATAAAAATGTAATTACTAGCCATAAAATAATTTTCTATATTTTATATACTTTTTTTTGTAAGTTTTTTTTATTGCATAAAACTTTTTCCTGTATCCATTTTTATCTTAGCTTACTAAAAATGAAAAAAAACTTTTTGCGCTATATTTAATTAAATTTAAATATTTCGTGTTTATTCAGTACGCATTTATATAGTTTATATAAGTTAAAACACACATTACATTCATTAATTATTTACATTAGTTTAAAACCGCAAAGAAAAATGCCTTTAAAAACCATTTTGAGTAATTATTCTGTAGTTTTCTGTAGTTGACAATCAAATGATGAGAGTGTCAAGGAAAAAAAACACAATTACCAGCCACTCTCACATAAAATAATTATTATTGTAATAATGAACAATGGGAAAAACCTTTGGCAGAAGCATTTCAGACGTCATCCATTGCCAAGATAGCACTTTTCTTTTATCTAGTAAATCAATGTTCCCATTTCCACAGCAAGTGTTTACCAAAAGTTAATCTAAAGAGGTTATTTTCCCACAAGTATGCGCAAAGGCATCATTACTCATTCAGATGACAAGATTATAAATTTGGGAAACATAGTCCTGAGTGACAGATGGAAAAAAATATATGTTACATAAAAGAATTGAGATGAAAAAAAAAATGACATAGTTAAGAAAAATAACCCGATTCTTAGTTAAACCATAAATTGTCCAGCCCATACTACTTGCATAGAAAATAAAAGAAAGATTCTGGGAGGTTCTAAAATATTAAGGAAGGTCTGTCGGAAATTAAACATCTGTACTAATGTATCCTAAATATGTAAATGCACGTATATATCATAAACAATTGGAGATATTGAACAAATAACTGGTGAATGATACCTTTTGAGCCATGCAAACGAAAACTATTAAGCAAACGGTGACAAACTTTGATAAGGAATTAAATTACAGGAAATTCATGGTGGACTGCAGAAATTTATCCTGTATATGTCACGCATTTTGGAAAAATACATCAAAAAATCACAGCGATAATTTTAAATACGCGGGAAACGATGGATTTCCCTATATGGAGTTTAATCGCATGAAATCACTTATGCATGCGCAGAAGTGAGGCACCCTATTGTTCGGATGAAAATAGGTATTCTCGCTACACGAAAAAAAAAAAAAAAAAAAAAAAAAAAAAAAAACGCTCGAAATTTCTCGACTAAATGCAAAAGGGAAACTAGAATATTTTATGAAAAAATAAGTCTTCCAGTGATACAGCCGAGCATGCGTAAAAACGAGAAACTATTATTCGGATTAAAAGGGATTTTCTGCCGAGGCCGAAGCGGAATAGTTGAACGAAGTTACCATGGCATAGGCTAAGACGTATCTGACAACACTATTTCGTTTTTAAATTAAATCAGAATAAGATGATTCAAAAAATAATATTTTAAATAAACACACATACGCAGAATAAGTAGGTTTAAAACGTGTTTATTTTACTTGAAAACCAATAGCTTGCCATCACAAAAAGAAAAAGTAATCGGTCTATTGAATGTTTCAGAAAATATTTTATAATCGAGATGTTCGAATAAGTAGTAATAATGGAATTAGTCAAGAGATTCACAGGGATGATTGTCCTACGTGTACTAAATTGACGGTTGTACAGGCAACCATTGTACAATTGAAAACCATACTATTTTTTAATTAAAGACTCTGTGACACGCCTTGGTAGATAGACAATACAGTGAAACCTCCCTCAAGCGACCACGTTCCGTTCCAATAAAAATTGGTACCTTTAAGAGGGGGGGGGGGAGTCTCTTAATGGAGGCCAAATGAAAAAATCTGGATATTAATTGTTGAAAAAGGTAACAATTAATTTTACTAAAATTTATTTTTCACTTTGGAAAAAAATATAAAAATTTAAGCATCAAAACAAAAATTAATTAAATAAGTTAATTACAGCAGGATTTAAAAAAAATGATTACATCGACCTTTGCTTTGGTTTTACAGTTTTATCCTTTATAACTTTTTTTTCCCAATTCCTTTCGAAGTTCAGTAAATAAATGCATATTTTTTGGGCGGGAACAGAAAAACCTTCTTCAAGCGACAAGAAAAAAACTGAATTTGTTTCATTTTCAAAGTATATGCCACTAAATCAGGCGAAATGCTCATTAATATCAACACCAATAAAGAACCGTATAACATTTTACAGAACCTTCCCGGTTGTTGTTCTATTAAAAATATTAATAATACTCTTTTCTGATGATAACCTTCAGTGATCATAAATTTGAACGAACCTTGGAACTGAAATAAAAAACATGTTGTTAATACACATTTGAATATCATACATAGTATTAATCGAGTGATATAATAATCCATTTTAAATGTTAACGTTACATTTATTAACAGACGTACGTCGAAATAATGGATGCTAATTTAGCGAGACACTAGTATAAAAAGTTTTGGAACAGCTGGACTGATTAATACTACTAATCCAAATACAACCATTTCCAATTGTCATTGGTTATTTCGTTTTGAATTGTTAATGTTAAATTTAAAAAAAAAAGTAATTTACTTCCCTATTAGATGATATTGATCAAAACATCTCCCATGAAGCTGTGCAGTGCATTTTTAGCATTCAATATCACCTGTAGATGGGGATGCAACTGCCATCGGCTACGTATCCGTTTCGGCCTACTCCAGCTCTGGTCTCCCTTTATCAAACAAAGATCAATTTGTTAAGATTTTGTCACATGTAACCAATAAAAAAAAATTTCTAACTAAGAAAAAGAAATGCGAATGTGGTAAAGTAGTTATCGATTACATTTTCATATTTTAAAAATGCAATTGAAATCCTTATCCATCCTTCCAATGTGTACTTCAATTAAATAGTCTTTAACATCCTCCGATCCACAAGGATTAAAAACAGACGCTGTAAATTCACGTTCTTTAAAACCTATAAAATCAAACGATATATTAACAGGAGAGAAAATACCGGATTAGAATAGAATGAAAAAAAAAATTAGAATTAGATCTTGACAAACATTTTTTTTTTTTTTTTTTTTTAAGTAGTAAATGTTATTAATAATTTGAGTAAAAAGTACAGTTGCAACCACGAAAGCATAGATATGTATATATATATATATACATAGCCAGTCTAACGCTGGGCGGGGCGAATCCATCAATCTTACCGGAGTCTCCCAGGAAGAGACTCAAGAGGAAAAGGATCCATTCTCCCATTGGTTGACAAGAAACAAGAATCTCGCGATTACTTCTCAAGGTTACAAATCCTGATGATTGAGCAGTGGTAAGCACTTCTTCCTAACAAATCAGTGCAAGACACATCGCATTACACCACCAAAATAAATCGCCAAGTGTCACTTGAGATTATTTCAAGTATTAAGTTGCAATCATATTAAATTTTCTTTGCGACATGAAAAGAATTTTAATTTATTTCTCATATAAAGTGATTCACGGAAAACAATGATATGGTATTTTTAAAAATATCCTTTTTTTTTTCCTGCAAAAAATTGATAAAACTGAATTTCTTTTAAAAAAGTAATCAATTTAAATATTGCTTATTGCAGTTTATATAGCTTTGCATCAGGAGGACGGAAGCTTAGGGGATTAGACGGTTGGGATTCAACCCGAGATAATTATTTATTAATAAAGAAAAAAAAAAATTGGAGGAAGGGGGGGGGGTAAACGATAAAATACAATTCCAAAGTGTTATTAAAAAAATAGTATTATTTCAATAGTTCCAGCAGACTGTTTTAATTACGCACTTTTATTGCATATTTATTAAATTTTTGTTGTATTAAGAAATCTTAATTTTGTTATAGTATATTAGCCGGAAAACCTATTTTACCCAGAAATATTGTAAATGCTAATTGTGTGTTTATTAGAACATAAACTAGCCGAACTTTGCTCATCTAAACGCTTCCATATTGTCAATTATTTTTTTTATCAGTTTTTCAAATTTTAAGTGAAAAACACAATTTTTACCCACCGTCCTAGGACGGGCATTTACACTAGTATATATATGTATATATATATATTTTTTTTTTTGGGGGGGGGCAATGTGGAATTTTCCAAATACAGAGAAAATGTAAAGTAGGAAATTCGAACATCAGAAAAATACATATTTTAAACAGTAAATATTTATGTCTTTTAAGTTAAATGTATCGTTAAAACAACAAAGATACTGGTTATTTGCATAAATTTCTTATAAATGTATACCTGTTCGTTTTCATGCTGTAGTAATAAAAAAAAAATAGATGATATTTTCTTCCTGCCTGCATGAAGAACTGCGGAAAACCGGGACATGATTGAAGACATCACGAAGGGGATTGATGCTTATTCATTATCGTTTGTGGGTGTTTTAGATTAATTATCTCGGCTGTTCAAGCTCGGATTCCTTAAAGAATATGCAGAATGCCTTTGTCAGAATTTCTTGCGTCGTAATAGTACAAGTCTGGTTAAAAGATTGATTCTGGATTTCTAAGAAGAATGTCAACATTTCGCTGCTGGACGGAAAATACCGCATAAAAATCGAATTAAAAAAAAATCTAGTATGTCTTTAAAAACTGCCTTAAGGATAATTAATTTCACACATACAGGGTTTTACAGACGAGAGCTTACATACACACAAATTCCTTATTATATAATAGATTTCCATAAAAAAATATATCCAGAACAAATTGGTCAAAAGTTAAAGATTGAAGGTTCATGCATTCTGAAATTCATCTTTTTTTCATACATAGGGCGGGATTTTTTAATTCAGACATTTATGTTAAAATTTGAGAGTTAATGTGAATCATTTGGATTTATGATTTGAATGCTGACGGTTAATTCGGTTTGAAATTGCAAGAATGTTGAGTAAAGACACTGTACTCCACGCATTTATAAAATTCTCTGAGCACAACCAGGGCCGGCATAACCATCGGGCATACGAGTAGGCTCCGCATCAACTGAAGTCTTGTTACGGACGAGTCTTTTAATACAATTCGAAATTATTTTTAACCAGCATAAAATAATATAATAAGATTTTTACTCTCTATATTTTTAAAATTTTTCTGCAGTGGAAAACAGTAAGTATAAACTTTATTTTTTACACGCAAATTTAATTACGTTTTACTATTAGTTACAAATTTGATATATATATCAGGAAATGTATACAGTTAATTATTCTGAAATTAACCGTGAGCGCAAAAAATAAATATGTAAACTAGTATCTCAAAGGAGAGAAGATTTTGCGAAGTTAAAAACATTTATTCACATTAAATGAGAAAGTAGTGAAACATTTTATTATCTAATTATACATTATTCTATGATATAAACCACTTAAAAATAAATTTTATTAGGCCATTATTTAAAGATATGTTGCGCTCTGCTAACTGATTTGACAGGGACCCACGTCACTCTGCGGCGGCACTGATTGACCCAACACTCGCTAATTGAAATTTTATAGTTCTGTAGTGTCCACAAAGAAGTTTGATGTGTACGAATATGAAACGGGACGAGGAAAATACATCATTCCTGAAGGGCGAAAAGTAAAGGTTGATTTCAAATACAAATTTTCTAATTTCTGGCACGTTCTTGAATTCAAGTTTTATTTGTGGAGGTTTACAGCATACAGATGTACTTATTGAAAACTGTAAAATTATATTTTCTTATATAGACAAAATACTTTACATCAAGGTTGGGGTTTTGTTATTTTCGAAAGAGATACCCCGAGAATTGTCAATCTCAGACACGAATCACTTAACTCAATGTACAATAAATTTATTAAAAGAAGAAAAAAATATCCCATTGCAAATCATTTCAAAAGTGACGCAACTAACTAAATTCTCTTACTTTTGAAAAGTGTTTTGAACAAAAGTTTGCTTTTTTGTTTAAAAATTCAAAATATCTTAAGTCAGATTAATAACTGATGTTATACAAGATTTTGGGAAAATACTACAGTATAGCTTCAAAAATTCGGCATCGTCGGTACCAAGAAATTCCCGATTTTTGAAAATTCCGAATTTCTGAAGGGATATCAAAAGTACTTCCGATATTCATAATGGTGCTTTTATTGATAATTTAATCACAACCAAGTGATAATTATGTGAAAAAAAGAGAAAAATAAATATTTAAAAAAAAATCCTACTTTAATTGATATTTTCTACGTTACAAATAAAAAAACAAACAAAAAATTTAATAAACAGAAAAGTAATTTCTTTCTCGTGGCTATTTACTCCAATTTTTTGGCCATTCATTCACAAAATTGTCTTGCATTTTTTTACAAGTAAGGAATACCTATTTAAGAAATACAGTCTTGTTTATCTAAAGGGGGATATTAATTCTCCTGTCAAACTTATGCATTTTTCTATTGATATCTTTTCTGCTGTCCGATCCTCAATCTCTTCCCCTGAGCTGTTGTTTGCTAGCATTATTGGCCATTGTATTGCGATAATATATTCCCAGATCCGAGTTTTCTTGGCCATTCTGTTGTTCAAGCAACTAATTGGGTCTAACACACGTATTCTTAGATTTTATTTATCGCACTTTTATTTTCGAACTCGAAGTTTTTAATTTATAAACAATTGCTATCTTTCTTTATCCCTAAAAGCTGAAAATGTAAAAAAGAAGGGAGGGAAAAAATGACTGAGGCCGGATTTTTGAAGTCATACTGCACACTGGTGGACAAATCTTAAGGATCACTGTTATGTTCAACGATTACAGTTAGAAATAGATCCGTAGCAACACGTTTAAATTTGTATGAATGCGGGATGTACTCTGTTTTGTGAAACTTGTGAAAATTTAGTAATTTGCAAATTTTGTCCGCTTTTTTAGATCACTTGACAGCAGAAATAAGAGATTTTAGGCAATCGGTGGGAAATGTTAGTTGTAATTAGATCTAAAAATTGAAGAGTATGGAGTGAAGCTTGAACATTGAAATTTTGAACATGTCTTCGAGGTATCATTTAGAAGATATTAATCGTGGTAGAATAATCGGAAAGTTGGAAGGAGGACTCAAAAAGGAGACATGTTTCTCGTGAATTTAACATTGCGCACAGTATCGTTTCTAGGCTATGGGCGGCATTTAAAAAGTGTGGAATATAAACTAGGTGCACGGGAGAAGGTCGTCCTTGCAGGAGGACGTCCAAAGAAGATAGCTATTTTGTTATTTCGACAAAAAGGAACCGACGCAGCACAGCTGGTCAATTAGGAAATCAACTTTGTGTTGCCACAGGAACTAAAATATCGCCGAAAACTGTTGCAAGACGTTTGAAAAACTGTGGACAATACGCCGAAGACCTGTTGTGTGTCCCACTCTCGAGACGCCAACTTAGCGCCAGTTTAAAGTGGTGCCGTATGCATCGCAATTGGACTGATGACGGCTGGTCTACCGGGATCTTCTCAGATGAGAGTAGATTCAGTGTATCGTCTGATTGTAGACGTAAACTGATATGGCGCGAGGTTGGTAGTGCTTACAGTCGCGAAAATATTCTAGAAAGTGATCGATATGAGACTTCATGTATCATGGTGTGGGCAGGAAACGTGTTCAATGGCCGCACTGATCTCTATGTGCTTGACCAAGGGTCCATGACCGGTAGACGGTAAATTGAAGGCGTTCGGCTTCCACATGTGCGATGTTTTCAATTTGCTGTCAGCGAAAAGTTTCGTTTTATGGACGATAACGCACCTTGTCATAGCACACAGTCTGTACAAGATTGTTTTCAGGCCGAGATATCCATCACGAAGACTGGGCCAGCACGTTCCCCTGACATCAATCCTATTGAAAATGTATGTTATGTCTTGTGGAGACGTATTGCTGCTCGACAATTTCCTCCCACAAACAAGGAAAGCCTCATCCGTGCAGTGAAGGAGGATTGGGGAAATTTGCCTGATCAGCTACTGAATCATGTTGTTCTGAGAATGCCACGTCGTGCTGAAAGTTGTCACGCATTACAGGGTGCCATATTCCTTATTGATATGGAACCGACAATTGTTAATTGTGAGCATTTTGCTTTCTTTGTACAGTCATGTTTTCGGACAATATTTACATTTCAGAAAAAGAAGCTCTGGTAATACCCTGTATACGTTCTTTCAACAAAATTTTTATATTAAATCCTGTGTAACATTCTGTTAATACTGTTGTTTGCTTCTTGACCCACAATCTCAAGTAGATTCTCATTTACGTGTACATTTCTTCTTGGTCCTTAAGTTTTGACCACCAGTGTATATAGAAACAAATTTATGATCTTACCTTTATAATTTATGTTTATGGATTTTTCATATGGTATGTCAACATTTAGAACAATTTTATTTAGTTTTAGAAAACTAATAGCTAGCTAGATCGTATTGATGAAAAAGTGTCGAATTATTTTTTTAAATAGTTTTCCGTATGGTATTCGTAAAGAAAATAGTTTTGATGGAAAAAGTTAAAAAATGATGAATAAAAATCGATTAAACCAATTATAATTATATTTATATCAATATTATCTCATGCACTTATTAAGATAATAATAAAAAACATTCAGGTTACTTTAATGAAAATAAATATTTTAGAAATATGGTAAGAACCATTAGAAGATATTTGATATATTTTACAACTCTGTGTATTTTATTATTTTATAATAGAGAAAACCGAGTTCTTTTTCCAGGTAGTTGTGACATTTTTTCTGTAGGTTTGAAAAGTATAGCATATAAATACAAAGATTTTGACTTGTATTTAATTTGTTTATTCTTAATGCAACATACAAAGCACATCGTAACAGTATAACTGTAATAAGCACTGAGGATAACTGTAAGTTTAACTCGTATTATGTAATTATAACGTTACACTAAACATAATTAATTTTTAATAATGTTATTACACATGTTGTATATAGAGTGTATCTTCCTGTCAATTGACAAAATCTGATTGCTATACCATTTAATTAATAGTTACATTTGCAATTACACAAATACTTCAAATGGCATTATGAATCGCCATAGAATGCATTTAAATTAAGACAGTTATTTTTGTAAAAGTTATAAATTTTAATGTTTTATATGCTCCATAGTTTTATTTATAAAAACATACTCCACGTTCTAATTAATAATAATAAAAATCTGCTGTATTCCTGATAAAGGTGTTGTGGTTACGATATTGTTACATTTTGACATTATATGATGCATTAGGTGAGAGCGGGACTAGTAGGCGCAGTTTTTAGTTATTGATTTTTGTAAATTTTTTGTTTAAGGTTTTTATGAAACTTTAATTGTACTTTTAAAAAACAGGCATTAGGCTATAAATACCCGGAATTTTGAGTTTGTAGCTTTTGTAGTTTATGTTTAGCGGAAGCTTAAAGTAACGGGAAAATTGTGCGCGAACCAGTGGCGTGGCGTCCGGTCATCGCTGGATGCGGCGATGACCAAGCAATATTTTAAAACTCTTAATAAGCTTTAAAAACTCTACGATCCAGTTTTAGCAGAACATTTGGAGTTCATGTATAAGTGAAGGTAAGATTTAAAGTTTCTTTTTTGAACATTCAACCATTGAATTTTAGAGTTAATAATTTTTCACCACAAACTTAAATAATTGCGATGACCATCGAAAGTTTTTACGCCACGCCACTGGCGCGAACCTACCACGTCACGGGGTAAGTTGACTATACCTATCGGGTAAGTTGACACACGCTTTATAAAAATTTAAATTAAACTCAAATAAGAACGCACTTAAGAGAAATCAATTTCATTTTTAGCAGTAACTTTAAACAAAGGCGTTATCGCCGAACAATGTAAATTCTAACTTACACAAACATAAAAATAATGAATAAAACATTAACATTGAGTAACTTCTATCCTACTCGATATCATCATCAGAGTTACAGTTGTCACAAATAAAAAATCGAGTGTCTTCGTTTGGGAAAGTCTCGTGTGCCCAAAATATAGCATTGCGACCACTTTTCTCGGTGTTTGCTGTTTTTCAAGCTACCAGCACACACCAGACACCGAGACAACTTACCCCGTGTTCAATGCGCCTACTAGCCCCATAATAAATTTCTTCAAAAAAGGGACACGTAACCGTCTAAGCATAAATTATCCAAGCAAATCACATATGGGGTAGGTACAGTTAATCATACACTAAGAAAAACTGCACAAGTTAAATCGCAATTATTAAGATAATTATTAGAAATTTGAAAAAGAATGAAGCAACAAAAGATTACTTATTTAAGTGTTTATAAGAGAGCAAAAAACAGAAAAATAGTAATAAATGTCCCCTGCACGTAAGTAACACTTCAAACTACAATGAGGATTGTAAAAAGCAAGAAGAAAGGTACTCTGTGGCTGGTTGCGCAATCTATCCACATACAAGCGATTTATGAGGCCTGCGCCTACCTACCCCTGTAGCCAACTAGCCCCGGTCTCCCCTATGACGCGTTCTTTAAAGACTAAAAATGTGTCTTTACGTTTTTGCTGTAGAAGAATGATGGAAATTCGGGTTCATTCATGTTTATAATATATGTATAATATCAAAATAAATAAATTTTGTATAAGATATTACATGCCAATCACTCATTAAAAAACAATAAAATATTTTCAAAAATACAGGCTGACATAAGCCTTTCAAAGCGCCGTTTGCAGTCTGCAACCGCTTAATTTTAATGCCCGAACTGACAAATGACGTCAGTAATCTTTAAATTAAATTTCGATCACATAACAAACTTGAAGAAAATCTTTTGATTATTTTCAAGTAAATTTGTTCCTAAATTACGACTTGAATTAATTATTTGAACATTAGAAAAGCCTTGCCCCTGAAAGGATAATGGAAATTGATCTGGAATTTTCGAACACAATTTTATGAAAAACGAAAATTTTGAGATTCTTTTACCATACTTCATCAAATTAACTTTGCTGGTGCATAATATATGATGACATTTTCGGTATCACTAGGGGTGTGGTGTAATTTGATTGGTATCATCGTCACTGAAAACTATAATCCAAATTATTATTTGTCTAGATCAGTGTGTTACTTGAAAACAAATCATATATGTCCTGAAAAATGATGTTTACAGAACTTTTGTTTTTTCCATTATTTGTTCTTTAGCTCCTTTCGGATGGTATATTACATTTGTTTCTACAATTATGAAAAGTTAAGTTTTTTAAGGTAATTCAGTTGTTTACATGGTAAATAAAAATTACATACATAAACTTGAAATTCAATTTTCTCAAAATGTTCTTTTTTGTATTTATATGTAACTTTTTATACAAACTCCTACATATTATTCTCTGTAATATTTCCTGAACATTTTACACATATCGCTTGATTATCCGAAGTGAACTTTTGATACTAAAATGTGTACAAAATATTTATTAAAAAGTTTTTCTTTCGCAAAAAGGAAGTTTTTTGATTTGAAAATGGTTTTCATTCCATTAAAAAAAAAATAATTAAAGAATATAAGTTTAAAAATTAGAATTCATTTTATTAGGAAGTATTTATATTATGTAAATAAAAAAATTCAAGGGAACAACTGAGGTAGTTTCTGAGAAAAGGTTAATAATATAATACGGTAGGTATAGGCCTTCCAATTCCCCTTAAGTTATTTAAATATCATACTAAGATTGATTTTTTGTTTTTAAACTTGTGTTTCTTTTTAGTAAAATAGATTGCTTTTGGAACTCTTTTAACTTCCATAAAAAATAAATAATAAATAAAACATTCTTCGAGATAGATTACTGCAAACAATGCAATATCACAAAAATATTTGTTCAAAAATATAGATAGCCAAACTGTATCCCTCTCAGAGTAATCATATATAATCTATAATATTTACTCTGAGGTATCCCTGCTATTTCTCCGTAAAAAAGTTCTCTTAATAAAAATTTGTGAAAATTCTATACCGGAAAAAACAAATAGAGATTCATATTATGAGTAAATAAACATTTTCAAAAGCGATGATTTCTCTTTCAAAAGGCATAATCAGGAAAATCTATCTGTCTTTACAGATAGCAATGTTAAATAAGAACATATGAGCCACAAAAGTTTGTTAACTTCAAGGCAAAAAAAAAAAAAAAAAAAAAAAAAAAAAAAAAACATGCAACATTAATTTACAAGCAATTTCAAAATATCCTGTTAGTCAAGAAACATAGGATATTTAACTATATTTGATATATCATTTAAAATAGGTAACACATATTGGTATCACATTTATTATAAATTAATCTATATGTTTTCATTTTATCAGAGAATTAAAAAAAAAAATCTTCTTTTAAATGAATTAGATTATAGAGTTGCAAGTTATGTACAGCCATGGAAAAAAAACTGAAATTTCCCCTACAAGCTCTCTGCAACAAATTATTGTAGAAGAAAGTTACTTGTACCAAACGATTGGAAATAAAATTTTAAATGTTGTATATAAAATTTGCTTAGAGGGCCATTTATATATGAATAGGGACCAAAATACAAATACTTTTGAAAATACTTTTTCAATGGAAATTTCCAGGTTTGACATTATAAATAAATTTTACACCCTTCAGTAATCCTAAAAAAAATTTCATGAATTTTGTTCGATTAGTTTTAGAGAAAATGTTTATTTTAAAATGAGCCTATTTTAGCGGCTGTATCCAAGTTAAAGTTCAGAACTCGATTGTTGAAATGCTACAGAATGACTATGTCACTCCTATTAATGTATTATTTTTTTGCCAATATGACCAATTTCACCCGCATAACATGTTTCGACTATTGTCAGAGAAAATGGTTCAATAAAATGAGTTATATATATATATATATATATATATATACCGGGTGTCCCAAAAAGGACTGACTGATTTTAAAATTCAATAACTTCCAAACGGTGACATATATTAAAAAAATTCTTGCAGGAGGGTTATGCATAAAGTCAAAAGTTTTATGACAGTGATTTTCGATTTTAGTTCGAATTACAAACAATAGATGGCGCTACGATCAATAGAGGCTAAATTCAAGCTCGATGTTTGGTACTTCGTGGCCTGGATAATACATTTCCATCTCCTTTTTCTGCATGGAACAACAGAAAGGACCAAAAATCGAGCCTGTATTTAGCGACTATTGCTTACAGCGCCATCTATTGTTTGTAATTCGAACTAAAATCGAAAATCACTGTAATAAAACTTTTGACTTTATGCATAACCCTCCTGCAAGATTTTTTTTAATATTTTCACCGTTTGGAAGTTATTGAATTTTAAAATCAGTCAGTCCTTTTTGGGATACCCGGATATATATATATTCTCAAATTATGATTTTCTGTACATCGGTGGACGGTACCTTAAACCATAATTTTGCTGTTTTTTAATTATGATATGAAAAATTCTTGGAAGAAAACTTTGAAATTGAGACTTTTCATAAAGCAGGGCATAATAAAAGAAAAAAAATGCAGGTTGCAATTCATATTTTTTTCGAGTATTAATTTCCTAATTCCTAATTAATATTATAAAATCTTTAAAATTATAAATTTAATGTATTTATTTTTGGGGGGTTTAGTATTATAATCACATAAAAAATCATCACATTAGGACTATAATTTCAGGAGATAATAATAAAAATATGGAAATGTAATTAACGTTTGAAGCTTTTAATTTTGAATATTTATAATTCAGAAACATACCATCCAAATGACTTGCAATTTCGTTTCTAAGCATATTTTAAACCGAAAATTTAAAATATATTTCCAATCGCTTGGTACCAGTATCTTTTTTCTATTATACTTTGCAGATTTGCAGAGTTGCAGATATTAGTTGCAGAGTTTGTAGGTATTTACTTTTTTTTCCACGACTGTGCGCAGTGCTAAAAAATCGATGTTTACAAAATTCTGATGACAAAAAAATAAATAAATAAGAACTTCTAAAATTCATTTCAGGCAATATAGAAAAATAATAAAATATCCTTTAAATATGTTTTTATTGAACGAAAAAATGTAGACTAATTCCATAAATAAAAAAATTAAAGCTATGCAAGTAACCATCAAATATATTCTACATATTTTACATTAGCATACAAATACCATTAAAATAATGATCTTTCAATCAGTTTATGTGTTAAACCACAATATATGGAAACAAATACAAAGTTAAAAATAGGGGAAAAAACTAATGGATGATAATATTTTGAATCATTTTGGGGAAAAATAATTAAAATTTTACTTTGGAGGAAATGCATTTTTATCATCCATTAGCTCACATGCTCGACTTCGCCTGGCCCCGTATTAATCCTTCTATATATTAAAAAGTAAAAATTTGAAAATGGACCAAAATATTTGGAAATGACGAATTAAAATCTGCGTAGATACCGCGAAACGCATCTGATTGGTCAGAGCTTTTTGTCTCTTCTTAACGGAAATTGTACTGGCGAAAAGTATGAAAATAGAGAATTTAGATAGGATGGGCTGGAAAAGGGAAGAATCTTCTACATTTCAATAGACTTCAGTTTTTTTTTTTTTTTTTTGTGAAATATGCAAAAGTGATTTTTACAGAAAGGAGATAATTTCTATTAACTAATGAGAAAGGGGGTGTCATCTGCGTTTGGAATCTAAAAATTGAATGCATAGAAAATAAGGGATCGCGAAGCGCTCCAGTATGGAAATGCGAAACAATTACGTTTGGGGTTGGCTAGAAAATAGGGATTCCTTTGAAACCATAGAAAAACCCTAATAATAAATTAACCTTATAAATTCAAACTTAGAGTATAACAGCATCGATAAATTCACCCTCAACTTATAAAAATATCAACACACAGCAAAATCAGCTTCATCACCCATTACCCGCATTTAAAATCGTTTACAAATTATACGCTAGTAGTAAAGTGAGTAGAGCGTTCAGCTCCCAAAGCGGAATAGTGAGTTCTGTTCTCCTCGAAGTAAAAACAAATCCGGCATAAATTTCCTGTACTAAAAAATGTAGGCATTTCAGAAATTCTCCAAACATCGCACCACCAGACTCTTTTTTGTACTTTTTGTTGGTATTTTTCTAACTGGAAGAATAGCAAAAAGTAAAAGCAAGTGATGCTAGAAATGTAATGCAAGAATATTACAAAAAAAAAGTATCTGTTGCTTGTGAATTACTGCTTGAATACCAGAAATTATAAGCAAGTGTTGGTCTTGATAGCTGCTGGGTCAGCAAGTTATTCAAGCAACACAAGCTGGATTGTGTATGCTGTCCAAGCGGTAAAGTGGGGCAATATACATCGTAACTTGCTGGTGATTCAGGTGGAACCAGCAAATACGTTATGTTAGTTTATGCTATTTTACTTGTTGGGATAGAATATTTAATGCTTGTCTAGCAAACAAATACCAGTATGAATTTCGACCTGGGATGTAATGTAGATTACATATGATTACATTTTTATTTTCACTATATGTCACAAACACAATAGAAAAGACATTTTAAAACACATCTTACAACATTACTCAGTTCACAGGTGAAAAAATAATCGGCTACTAAAAAACACTCCCTCGTTCCTCGCAATGGTCTTATTTGCAAGTGTTTTACGCTGGCAATTTTCATTGTACGTGTACCATTCCAACACCATTTATGGCTTTTCAATGCGCTGATTCAATTGCGCATGGAAAAAATGGGTGTTTCTATTAGAAAATTTCCGAAATTTTTCACTGTAACCGTAACCGTGAGCTCTATTCTTTTAAATCATCACGATCTCGAGCAAATACCTTCAAATAATTATGTATAAAATTTCTTTTCGATAAAAGAGCGGTTAGGCCGCTAGGGGTTCATATATCGCGTTAGGTGAAGATGAAATAGCTTCCGTAAAAAGTTAAAAATCTGATTTTCTGGTCAGAATTTGAAAAAAATGGCCATAATTTTTTTGTAGTTTTTAGCGATATTTCTTTCATTTTGGAACTCAAGTACGCCATTTCTGTAGAAAGTAAAGAAAAAATTGCTGAAAAATAGCAATTATATCTTTTCGTTGCCATTTTCTCATAAAATGAAAATAAATTAATTAAAAAAAATTAAATTGAAAAAAAAAATTATAATACGTGTTACTTTGAGAAAAATATAAATGAAGGATTTATGATAAAACAGGGCGCTATTATAAACTATATTTAATTTTAAGTTTCTATATTAATGTAAATGACGTCATTTTACATAACATAAAAGCGTGTGCTTTAAGTCTTAAAACTGAAATGTGTTTTGCAGTAGAGTCCCGATTATCCGAGTCACGCTTAACCGAGTTATTTTCTTCTGATGGACTGGTGACTTCTATTATTATGAAACAGCCATTATAAATGAAGCGTTAGGTGAAGATGAAATAGCTGCCGTAAAAAGTTAAAACTCTGATTTTCTGGTCAAAATTTGAAAAAAAAATGGCCATAATTTTTTTTTAACGCTTCATTTATAATGGCTTTTTCATAATAATAGAAGCCACCAATCCACCAGAAGAAAATGAAATAATGGAAATGACGGGGCGACACTAAATTCTGAAAAAGCAGAATTCCTGTTCTCTAGTTTATTTTTGTAAAGTAGCAAAAAAAGAATTGTAAACAAATAAAATTAATTGTTAAATTCGTAATATCATAAAGAAAAAAATCCGAGGAAATTCTTAGTTATTTTGCTGAATTTACATTTCTCAAATTTAAATGCGCCAAAATATAAAATAACGTTTTTGCTTAATAAAGATGCAAAAATAATATTAAAAAATATGTGGTTACTGTGTATGTGAGACGTTATGTACGTCTGTATATGATATATAGAGGTTCAATGCTCTTCATAATGTACAAAAAACGTTGCTAACGTTGCAAAAAAGTATGCTGGTTCACTTATTGATGAAATCTGGCCTGTTGACAACTTGAGTTTAAATTCAGCTATTGATAAAGAAACATTTTTAACCCTTTTTAATTTTTGTATGTCATCCAATTGTTTTATTTTCAACGAAAAATATTTCAAACAGATAAACGGTACTCCAATTGGGTCACCGTTATCTGTTATTATTGCCGAAATAGTTATGCAATATATAGAAACAAAGATTTTTCATAATACAAGATACCTAATTAAATTCTGCCGTAGATATGTTGATGATGTCTTTGTAGTTGCTGAACAGCATAACCTTCCTATTATTTTAAACCATGCAAATTCAATATGTTCTTCTATTCAGTTTACAATTGAACATGAAACTGACCAGCGAATTCCGTTTTCGGATATTTTGATTCTTAGATGCATGGGCTCCACTTCGCAAACACTTGAAACTTCAGTTTACAGAAAAACAACGTTTTCTGGACAATATCTCAGTTTTAATTCCGAATCTCCTAAATCCCATAAGATGGCAGTTGTGAAGACTTTATTTACCAGAACTATACGATATTGCAGCACAGAAGAGCTTTTTAATATAGAAATACCAAAACTTTTATCCGATTTAAAGTTGAATAGTTACCCTGAAAAGTTTTGTTTTCGCATTTTTATGGAACTTCTTCCTGCACACCTGGATACTCCTCCACCCTTCCAACGTATAAAAGTTAATAAATTCGCAAGCATTCCGTATTACAAAGGTATTTCAGAGAAAATTTCGCATTTTTTGAAACCACTTGGCATTCACACGTACTTCATCCCACATAAACCACTTAAGCAACTTTTAAGCAATTTTAAGCATCGATATCCAATCTCACAGTTTAAAGATGTTATTTATGGAATTCCTTGCAAACAGTGTAATGGAGTCTACATAGGTGAAACCAGCCATACACTTGAAACAAGACTTAAGGAGCATAAACATGCTTTTAGAAATAAAAATTTAAATTCTAAAATTGTTGACCACACCATGAAAACTGATCATTTTCAGAGTTTTGAGAATGCTTATATAATTAGATCAGGCTGCAGCATTTATGCAAGTCCTATGTTTTTGGAAGCTTGGTACACGAGAACTGGTGATTTAGCAATTAACGAGGCTGAATCTCTACCAACAAATATTCAGTTTTTTTAACTATAATTTTTGGCAACTTGATGTAATGTTTTTCTATTTGTTGAACTTTAAAATCTAGTATGGTTGGTTCTGCCTTTTTTCCACGCAGAGGAAGGTTGAATCTGTGGTTGTCCCAAGGAAATAACGCCTTTTTTGTGATCATTTGAGGTCATGCCGGCAAAAGCCGTAACGAATACCTCATAGCTTAAATAACTAAATAATTAACTAAATCTAGTATGACTTTTACGTTAGGAATTAGCTGATTTAGCTGATGAGGGATTCAGAATGAATCCGAAACGTCCTTTTATATTGTTTTTAGTGTTTTTATCTTGTAATGTAATGTAATGTTTGTTATTTTGAAAAGTTTTTATAAAAAAAAAAAATATCGTTACTTTTAAATATTTATCTTATTAAATAATGCTTTCGGAATCCAAACAAAGCATGGCTTTTGCTAGTCTATATTGTACGCATATTTTTTCATCCTTTTTTTATGCATTCATGTTCCCATAATCCTGCTTCTGCTTTTTACCCGATTGCCAAGAATGGTTATGTGTTTCATACGTATCTGGGTATGTGGATTCCGTTATACCCTCGAAACATACCAACGGCTGGATGGATTTTAATGAAGGTGGTCTCTATCGATTCGTCTTAACCATCCGATGGTTCTAGGATAAGTTTTGTTTTTATGAATTCAAAATGGCGGCCGCAAAATACAAAATGGGGATAGAGACGAAAAAACAAAATTACGCACCATATTGTGTGGTATATCATTTGATAGGTCTTTCAAAATGAAGACGATGTTTCATTGGCTATTTTACAGTCAGAAGCTCTGTTTAAATATTACACAACCTGGAAGTTGTGTAGGTAGGATCTCTAGCTTTTCTGCAACTCTAACCTTCATAAAATCTATAGGCCTCATCAAAACAGTGTTTATAGATAGGAACTAATAATTAAACACAACTTAAAAGGCATCAATACAAGTAAATAAAAAAATAGGTAAGTAATATAAAAAAATAGTTTCACAATTATAAGAAATAAATAATTAGCTCGCTTTTTTCGCAGTCGGGTTTTTTAATTTTTAAAATCTAATTTTTACTTTTAATTAACAATTACAACTTAAGGGGTCTTGTTCCTTTTAAACGCGTCGAAAATTAACGAAAAACTTCAAAGTTTGAATTAGTCTATCTTCAAAACCTTTTTATGTATAAACATGAAATTTTCCATTTTGATTAAACATATTATGCTTTGTAATATGCTACCTTTGGAAGTTTATCAGCATTTTACAGAATTTGTGTATTGTTGAAATCAATATAGCTCTTTTTTTACTCCAGAAGTCATTCCGCGTATGATATCTTGAGGAAATATGTATGGATTGTCATGGAATTTGGTAAAGATATTGAACAAATATGTGTGTTTAAAATGGACTACTTTTAAGTATTTACAATGGTAATATTTTTAGTTGTGACTATTTTTATTCATTAAATATATATATATATTTACAAAAATTTATTTTTTATAAAGTTAATGAAATAATTTTGGCCTAAGAGTTAGTTCATTTTAATCACACATATATGGTTAATATATGGTTAGTATATTTACCAAATTTCATGACAATCCATGCATACCTTCTCAAGATATCATGCGCGCAAAGACTTAAGGAGTAAAAAGAAGAGTTATCTTGATTTCTTCAAAACCTTTTTATGTATAACCATGAAATTTTGCATTTTGATGAAACAGATTGTGCTTTGTAATATGCTACTATTAGAAATTTATCAGCATTTTACAGAATTTGTGCATTGTTGAAATCAATATAGTTCTTTTTTATTTTACTCGAGAAGTCATTGCGTGTATGATATCTTGAGAAAGTATGTATGGATTGTCATGAAATTTGGTAAAGATACTGAACAAATATGTGTGTTTAAAATGGACTACTTTTAAGTATTTACAATGGTAATATTTTTAGTTATGACTATATTTATTCATTAAAAATATAAAATTTTTACTTTTTTTTTACAAAAATATATTTGTTATAAAGTTAATGAAATGATTTTGGCCTAATAGTAGTTCATTTTAATCACACATATATGGTTAGTATCTTTTCCAAATTTCATGACAATCCATGCATACCTTCTCCAGATATCATGCGCGCAAAGACTTAAGGAGTAAAAAGAAGAGCTATTTTGATTTCAAATTACATAAATTCTGTAAAAGATTAATAAGTTTCTAATGACAGCATATTACAAAGCACAATCTGTTTAATCAATATCCAAAATTTCATGCTTATACATAAAAAGGTTTTGAAGTTAGACTAATTCAAACTTTAAATTGTCTCGTTCCAAAATTTCACGCTTATACATAAAAAGGTTTAGAAGTTATACTTATTCAAACTTTAAATTGTTTCGTTCTAAAATTTCATGCTTATACATAAAAAGGTTTTGAAGTTAGACTAATTCAAACTTTAAATTGATTTGTTAAATCTCGTCGCTTTTAAAAGGTACAAGACTCCTTAACTACAATATAAAAAAAACATTACTTTAATATTTATAATTTGAAAATCTAAATTTTAATTGTTTTAAATAATCACATGTAAATATGTTTTTTTTTTATCAAAATTGAATTTTTTCATTAATGGTTGTATTCTCTCTGCATACATTAAGAAAATTGCAAACAAATTATCTCTGAAAACTCATTATTAACTAAAACACATGTTAAGATGTACGATAATTACGTTCCTTCTGTTTCTTAGATTATGTAAATTGGCCATTTAATATTGATAGAAAAAAGTAATAAATGATAACAGAGCAACTGAAATTAGGTTATTTGTTTACATTCAGGGCGAATTAGTTCCGTAAAACAAATTTTGCACCATCAATGAGAGAGCTGCGTGATATCATGCAATGAATTAGGTAACATAGATGAAATTTATAAAATAAAGTGCATTTTTTTTAACATAATGAAATATTTAATACCAAGAATTTAGACATTTTTAATGTTATTTGTGAAAATAAAATTGAGGAAATTTTAATATATCATTTAAAATGTCTATGTAAAAAATATATTTCATGTAAAATTAATGTCAATTAATGATGTATATATATATATATAAATACTGAAGTGCCTTTATTTGTAGTAAATCTCAACAAGTTACTTTATGTTTGCCTTTGATTAATCACGTTAAAATATTTTGTCTTAAAATAAATAAATACTTAAATGAAAATTTCTTTTTATTTCACATTTTAATTGATTTCTTTTGTTTTATTAAATAATATTTACGTGCATATATATTAACCGGAAAATTTGAATAAATAATTTTTGATTTGTTGTGTATTTTCTCTTTAAGATTAAGTTTTTTTATAAGTTTTATATTCTACCTATGAAATAAATAGAAAATTGCATGTATATAAAGATGAACTTTCTTTAATGGTAAATATGTGTGAGAAATTAAATCCGAAGGTACATACAGTGAACTTTCATTTAACGAAACGCCTATTTAATGAAGTTTTCTGCTTTACGAAATTTTCTGCTGAACGTTGTCTTTAAACATCATTAACATGTAAATTAATTTCCATATTACGAAAAATATATTCTATATAACGAAGTTTGTTCCAGTTTAGTGCGTGTACAGCAGTCAAATGGAAATGTTGTTGTTGCGATGTGTGTATGAATTTATTGCAACAGATTAGGTGAAAATGCAATCATTTATAAAATTAATCATTCCATTCTTCTTGGGGATAAATAAAATAGTTTTTTACACTCTAAGAAAAATACTTGCTGTCGGCACTCTCTCACTCAGTGACTCTGGTGCTGACAATTGAGTTCAAGCGAAAGTCCCCTTTTTAGGTGCGTTCGTAATTAAATAAATACGTAGCACATATAGTTGTCGTTCAGTCCGTCTATCTGTCCGTCTGTCCGCATATAACAGAGCAAAAACTACCCAACCGAATGGTCTGAAATTTGAAATATATAATTGCTGAAAAAATTTGTCGAGTCATTTCAAATTTTATGAAAATCGGATGCGTAGTTTAATTACAGGGACAGTCAAAATTTTCCGTTACATTATGGCCAACGGGAATAAATTATTGCAAGTGCATTTTAATGATGTCACAGCCTTCTGAATGGTCTGAAATTTTAAACATATAATTCATGCAAAATTTTGTCGAGTCATTTAAAATTTTACGAAAATCAGATGTATAGTTTAATTACAGGGACAGTCAAAATTTTTTCCGTTACATTACCGCCAATGGGAAAAAAATATTTCAAGCGCATTTTAATGATGTTACAACCTTTCGAACAGAATGAAATGGATATGCACTTATTGAAGTGCACCAAACGATACATTCAGAACAGTACGCAGTGCAAAAAGTATTTATAAACTAGTTATGGTACGAAAGCACCTCATTTGCTACGTTTGACAAGCAATTTCCAACTTGTTACATTTAATGAACGAAAAGATGCAAAAAATGGTGGCTGAGGCAATGATGCGACTTCATACGACATGACTATTCATACAACTTCATGCGACAAATACTGAGTTAGACGTTTCTAAATCTGATATCTGTTTGTCGGATGTGAAAGAAAAATGACAGGTACTGAAAGACATGTGAGTTCTTGAAAATGTGCAGAACTCTCTAACTTTCTGAATGTTGCGAACTGAATATCCTACTGACGTGACACATTGTAATGTATGATAAAATGTAAAGTAGAAATTACAGCGAGCGATGAAAATGATAATGAAGAAGACATTGAAAGACCTTCAATAGAAGATATACTAAAAATATTCGATAAAATAAGAGGGAGATTCCAGTTTCAGGAAAATCTTTTAGATGAAATGTTTGGATACTTTCAAAAGTGCGAAATTTTCACGAACAGTGTATTTCTTATAAGAAAACGATGCATTGCACAGGTTTCTGCAAAGTATTATTAAAGGTGTGCAAAATAATATTAAAGAATCTTTAAAAGTAAAGGATTTGGAAAACTGAGAAAAAAGAGAAAAGGTACGTTACTCTTTAGTTTTTTTTTTTTTTCTTTTACTATGTTTTTTTTTTAAACACTATTCTAATCAAATATTTCTCAAATGTTACATTGCATACAAAATGTTACTGCCCGAATTAAAATACTTTTTCCAATATTTTAATTTTATGTTTATTTTTCAATTTATGCATGCCTATTTTATTATACAAATTTCAGGAATTTAAGTTAATTTCTGTTTAACCCGGCAAAAGAAACGCACCCAACTGTGACACTGGAGATCGCGTGGGGTGACAGGATCACATCGATCAGTTTTATACAATATATTTACCATAAATTAGAAAATAATCCTTTGATTATAAATAATAAATGCATTAATTCATTAATAAAGTATTTACGAAAATATACTACTTTAGTTGAGAAATCTTTTTCAACGTTTGTTGGCGCGCAGCCGGTTAAAGATCGCGGTGGGTGACTGTATCAACTCAATCAGTTTTATTTAAAAAAATGTACTTTAAATTAGAAAAAAAATCCATTTGAATATAAACAATAAGTGCTTTAATTCAGCGAAGAAAAGTGCATAAAACAACAGAAAAAATTCAGAACAAAAGACTACATTGCTTAGAAAGAGGAATTTCGAAGCAATAATGGTCGCATGGGGAGACGGAGTCACCCCGTTACCACATGGATTCCAATAAATGATTTTTTAACGAGAAGAAAGAAATTACAAGTAAAAATAATACTACACCTACCAAAGGGAGTGTCATACAGGAGGACACTGAAAGGGTGATTGATTACAGATAAACATGTCCTCCGAGGACTTGTGTTTTTATATAAATGGAGTGTCTCTCTCGGGTTAACGAATTTTTTCTCCTGGTAGAACAAGAAAATTAAAGACAAATTATCTTTAAAAACGCATTACTAACGAAAATAAAGTTAGCTCTGAGATAATTATGCTCCATCTGACCCTTGATTCTGGAAATTGGTCATTTAATACTGATAGGAAAAATAGCAATCAAAGGTAATAGAATAATTATTAAATTATTTGTTTACATAAAGGCGAAATTAGTTGCACTAAAACACATTTTGAATCGACAATCTGAGAGCTGCGTGATATTATGTAATTAATATGTTAATTCAAATGCATTTTAGTAAATAAGTATTTCATCGAATGACATAAAATACTTTTCAATGATAAGTGAATGATTTCAATGATTTTTTTAATTTCTACAGTTTCAATGTTGTCTGCGAAGTTTAGTTTAAGAAATTTTTAATAAATTACAGCAGTCTTACCCCGTTTTACTCTGCCTTTACATTTTTATAGGGAGGTGACAGAAAGTGTAAATTGGGGAAAAGTACATTTGAACATAGTACCGTAGGAGCAAACACACATACCACTATGCATAAAATAAAATTTTGTCTTATTTCAGCAAAAAAATTCTGTGATTAAAATACAGAAAAATGATTATACCAAAATACTGCGCCAGTTTGCGGCTGGCTTGCGGGAAAATTTGAATCCCGCAATGTAATAGCAGGGCAATACTGTAGTTTTTTTTATTACCTAAATAGAGGGTTTAAAAAATTTAATTCGGATCAAATTTTTTTAATGTAATGCAATGACATTTTTTAAAAGAAAGGAAGAATCTTATTTTACTTAAATGTAATATAATAAATTGTTTGATATTTTAAAATAATATTTTTCATTATTACACATGCTTTTCATTTCTCTTTTTACAGCAGGTAAAAATAAATAAATAAATAAATAAATAAAATAAAATAAATAAGGGGGTAGGATACCTTTAAACCTACAAAATTTTCGAAATTTTTTTAAGATATATTTTGATTCCGTAATCATTTCTGAACAATATGCAAAAAAACCGCATTAAAAAATTCCAATTAGTTTAATAATTATGGCAGTTTTATTAAGACTACATAGGATAAATAAACTTTCCGTTGCGTTTATTCAAAATGATGAATTTTGATACCGCGGGCAGTGCTACTAAAAAAACTATGCATGGCAATCAAAAGAAATTTTCAAAACATATTCATTTCTGCATTATCTACAACTTAAAACCAGAAAAATGTAATTTTCTATTTATTTTATTTTACTTTATTTTTTATTATTATTATTATTATTATTATTATTATTATTATTTTTACTATGAAAATATATTTTTAAAAGTGATTTTTTTCTGTTAATTTTTTTAATTTTTTCAATATATTTTTTTCAAATATTCTGGTTTTAGTATAAAGATAACACTGTTATGCATTTATTTTCACCAAAATTTTTTCTTTAAATGCATATTTTCAGATTTTATCATGCGCTCAAGATTTTGTTCTTTTATCACCATATATCTTTTAACTTATCATTTCAATATTTATTTATGAATTTACAAGTATATATATATTTTTAAATATAAATATAAATATGAGTTTTATATTTAAATGAAGTTTGATTTTTATTTTTGACTTATTACACAAGTTTTGAAGCTTGGGACATAGTGATATCTTTTACTTTTTTGACGTGTTCAAAGGTAGCCTATCCCCTTAAATTTATGTGTTTCATTTCATTTAAAAATTTCTATTCAATTACATAATTTATAAGAAAAAAATTCTGAATACGCTGGTAGGTTGACTTTTTGGTAATCTGGCCTTGTTTACATATTTTAAGTGAGGTTAACAAAAAGTTCAAAATGTAAATAAGTACTATAGTTTTTTAATACCTAAATAAAGGATTTTTTAAAAATAAATTTCGCAGTTTTTTTAATGCGATGCAATGATATTTTTAAAAGCATTGAAGTTTCTTATTTTATTTAAATATAATCTAACAAATTGTTAATCATATTTGATATTTTAAAATAGTATATTCCATTTTTACGTATGCTTGTCATTTCTTTATTTACTGCAGGTAATATATATATATATATATATATTTAAAGTTACATGTTTCATGTGTTTTAAAAAATTCTATTTAATTGTATAATTTAGAAAATGTAAATTGTTCCTTTTTTTAAACGATGAAGATAAATAATGAACATTGAACTATTTATTTACTTAGAGAGGAAACTCGTTCATAAAAAAAATTGTGTCGATAATCTAAGAGTGTTACTTACTTGATAAATGGAAATTTAATAGAGATAAATTAAAGATTACTTTTATTGGATGAAATAAAAGATTGTTTAACAATACAGTAGTATATAAAGTTGCAATATTTTTAACGAGAATTAAATTTATAATTTTTTTAATATATTTCCTCAAATTTCTGTATACATAAATAATTTGTTTCTGTATTATGTTTTGACAGTTTTTTTTCCTAGAAATTAATAAAGCATCGTAAATTGAAAGACGTGGGTGTAAAGCATGGTAACACAGATTTTGTATTTATTTCTGATTTTCATATAAACTTTGTTTAGTTGCATCGTGATAACATTATATATATATATATATAATGACGAAGAATGTTTGCAGACATGCCAATTAAAAAAATCTATTGATTGAACAATGTTGCACATAAGTAAACGGAATGCCCAGTCTTAACAAATGACAAATGAGCTTTTTAAAAACAAAAAATCGCATTAGTTTATTGTTTATTTATTTGTCTTTTTTCAGAAAATTTGAATTTTAACTATCTCCAAAATTTCATTCTTTAAATTGCATAGTTTTACTACCGAGCCTTCTTATTTCTCCAGCTAAATAGTTATTTCACACATTTTACACATTTCTAAATTACAAGCAAACACCTCTAAAAATACAATAAAAGGAATATATATATTTTTTATTTGTTTTAACAAACATCTTTAATATTCAGTTCAGCCCAACATCTTTAGTTTTTTAAAAATAAAAATTTTTGCTTTCTATTAAATTTTTATGCGATGTTTGCCACATTTTTAAAAATGTAAGCATGCTACATTTAATATGTCATACATTTACTCTAAGATGTTCTCAAGACAAATATACCACACGATGTTTTTTAAATATTGCAGCAGGATTACGCTTAAGAAATAGTCGCCGTAAGCAAAGATTTAATATAATTCGAATGCTTATCCTCTTAAACTACATTTTTATGTTTACTTAATTCATTAATATTCTTGACGCTCTTCTATGTTTCTAATTTTATAAAACTACTGTTCAATTATTTTCTATTATTTTTAAAATTTAAATTATACTTCTATATGATTTCCATCTCAACATTCCTCTTTCTTATAATTAACTCGTTATATTTCAAGTTTTTCTCGCCCAACTAGATTATCTTTATTGGCTACATACCTTTAAAATATAATTTGATTTCTTTTTATTGAAGGATATTTAGATAGAACCCCGTTATTTTTCTTTTAGTTTTTTTTTTTTTTTATGGCTTTATCATTTCGTGTCAGCTACTTCATTACCGAATTTCTTAATCTGTGTCTTCATCTTGTTTTTTATATTTAACATTCGTTAAATATTTGTTAAATTAAGAATTTGACGAATTATGAGAAAAAAAATCCAAATTTCATTAAAACGAAGTAGTCATTATTTCTTTATTTTTATGTAAAAATTACTGTATTTCATTATGCCGTTTGACTAGATTTTCAAATTTCGAAGACTTTCAAATATTGTTTATTGTTTGAGTAAAATATGCTCAAATTGCTTTCTCAATACTAAAGAAAGTCCAAACAATTAAACAGAAAATCACCTTGCGCTGTTATCATCGAAACATCAATTGTTAAAAAAAAAAAAAAATAAATAAAATAAATACGTCACACATGTTAAATTTGACATGCTTATTTTTATGTTAAAAAAACGTTTATTTTAATTCGAAAAAAAATCTGTTAAATCTCTTCAAAATGACTTAATTATTTAAACTATTTTACTTAATACACAGTTTCCAATTAGGTGCGAATCATAAATTATGTCACACTTTATTTTCAATATTTTTTACCCCTATCCTCCCCTTTGTCACAAAATGTCACACTTCACTGTACCCCCTCCCCTCCCCTTGTCACATGTCATGCTATAATACGTAAACACATACTTATAGTTCAGAAACAAAATTACACATTCTCTACAAAACTGCTTTGTAAAATAAGCTCTTTTAAGTACAGCTAAACTGGATAACAAATTTTGGCGTATTTTGTTCGGAAACAATTTTTGATATTTATACAGTCTTGTTTGCTATAACGCTGAACTGCGGTATAGTTTCTCTTATAAAATGTGCATTAGGCGCATTTATTCAAAAAAAAAATAAATAAATGATTGTTGAAGAGAAATGAGAAATGTTTTTTTTTCTTCATAAAGTAATGCACTTTTAAAAGCGTTGACCATCTCGAGAGTTATTTAAAATTATTTCAACTTTAGTTTAGAAGGTAAAAACTGTTGCAAGTAATGACATGCTAGTTTTCCAGTGCTTCGGTATAATTTACGGTTAGGTAATTTGTTTGGAACAATAGAACAATGCAGTCATTTTCTGGATTCCCTAGTTGCGAGCAACTTTACATCCGGTGTAGAGGTAATCTATTTTTCAATTCAACGGGAGCCATAGAGAATGTTTAAACGCGGCAGGTAGCCACAAAAAAATTAAAGTATAAAAATCAAGTAAACTTCCAATCTAAACACACGGCAGTGTGTCAGCCTAGATCGACTGACATACTAGTGTGTTATGCGTGAGTGGTTCAATAATTATTGTCCCTAGAGTAAATAAAATATTTGTACTGCGATGATTGTTGTGGAATATCGAAGCCTAATGTCTAAGATGCCCATATGCTCCATTTTAGAACCGTAACTGCTACATTCGCATAGATTTGGAGAGAGAAGTGAAAGGGGGGTGGGGGTGAAAGGTTGATTTTTAGCTTATGGGGCTAGATTTGTGACAGTGGATAAGACGTAACTAATGTCATTTTTACACGGGATCATAGTGATGTAGCCACATCTCATGCACTGTCACAAATGGAGCCTCATAAGCTCCACCAGCCTTCCCCCCACACCCCCATCCTCAAAAACTCCCTCAAAAACAGGTCTTTAAAACTTCACGCACCCCCCAAAACTATGCTAATATAGCAGATACGGTGCTAAAATTGAGCCTATAGGCATTTAAGACATTAGGCTTCGAAATTTCCAATCATCCATGGCAGTACACTGTTCAAAAAAATTAGGGGAGCAAGCAAATAAATGAAGAGAACAGAGCAAGACTGTTGTATGGCCTTAAAATGCATAGTACACGTGTATCAATGCGCAATACAGAAAGAAAGACGCAAAAAATTTGTAAGGGAGATTTTATTCTTTGAAAAGATGGAAAAAACATGAAAAGTTGGTTTAGGGAACAATTTGGTTTCATGTAAATGATAAAAAAAGTATTGTTTAGAAATGATGAAAGATTTTTAATATGGCGTGTGGTCTCCTCGAACAGTTAAGACTGCTGCACACCTGTTTTCCATGGATGCGAGGAGGTTATCGATAAGACTTTGGGGAATACTGTTCCGCTGCTCAAGAACTGCAATCTCCAAGTCCCTGATAGTATGAAGAGGACTTTGTCTCGCAGCAATGCGTCGTCTGAGTATGTCACAAACATGCTCGATCGGATTTAGGTCAGAGAAGAGCATCTTGGTCATTCCATACGCTTTATTGTTTTAGCTTCAAATTGTTTTCCATAAGACGAACTGTATGAGTATTGTCATTATCATGCATGGAAAAAAAGAAATTACTAATTGCTGCAACATATAATACGACGTGGGGTCTCTGTATCTCGTCTGTATAACTTCGGACGATCAAAGAGCCATTCCGAATGATATGCAGGCCTGTACGCCCACCTATGCTCATTCCAGCCCATAGCACCAACCCACCTCGTCTGTAATGTCATCTTTCACGAACGAATGTGGGATTATTTTGAGTGACTCTTTCTCTCCATGCAAAAACGTATCAGGTGTCACATCCAGACTGAATCGGGACTCGTCTGTTAACAGAATTTGACTCCAACAACGTTGCCTCCAAACTCGATAGTCAGTTACCCACCTTCTTTGGGCTTGTCACACAGTCTTGTTTCACAGTTGCTTGTGATCAACGGAATACATACCATTGGCTTATGTGCATAGAGACCACCCTGATGAAGCCTATTTCGAACTGTTTGGCTGGATACCCTTCTTCCTGTGGCCAAGGCAGCTGTGTTTGCAGCAAAGTAGCACTACCTGTTCCGTCTCGGCGAGCTGTTAACCGGATATGTCAGTCATCAGTTTCTGTAGTAACACATGGTCGACCTTGCCTTTGTTGATGTATACCATTCCATGTGTCTTGGAATCGATTCCACAGTCTTGCATTTACACTACATGCGACCCCAACAGCATCCGCTACATTTCGTTGTGTTCCCCATCTTCAGCTGACCCGATAACACGCCAAGCCATGGACTTCGTTAAATCACATTGTTGTGACATTTTCAAGTCACCTTTTCTCAAAACACAAGCTGAGCAATTGAATTTTACTCAGACAGTGAAACAGACGTTTCTAAAAAATCCCGATTCTACACTTATCTCTCTTTCCCACTTTTTGACGTACATTTCACTGGCCCCGCCCCATACTCATCTTGAAAATTCAACAGCACCATTCGTTTGTGCTACGTTTGTGCTGGTTTGTGCCGCAAAAATTTTCGTTTGTGCCACTTCCGTTCTCTCGTTATAACGAACACAATGGGGCGGGGCCAGTGAAACGACAGCCCCGCCCCATCAATGAAATCAAAATTTTATTACTGCATTCGTTTGTGCTAGGTTTCTGCTGGTTTGTGCCGCAAAAATTTTCGTTTGTGCCACTTTCGTTCTCTCGTTATAACGAACACAATGGGGCGGGGCCAGTGAAACGACAGCCCGCCCCATCAATGAAATCAAAATTTTATTACTGCATTTGTTTGTGCTACGTTTGTGCTGGTTTGTGCCGCAAAAAGTTTCGTTTGTGCCACTTCCGTTCTCTCGTTATAACGAATTTTTATAATTCAAGGTCAAATAAAGAAAATCACTTATAAAAATCGTAAATAACAATATGTCACGAAATGAAATACTTAAATCTTTAGTCCCATGTAAATGTCGGTTTGTGCCGCAAAAAGTTTCGTTTGTGCCATTCTGGTTCCCTCGATATAACGAATTTTCTACTATTTCAACACAGAACGACCATTTCAGTGGCCCCGCCCCTTCATCGAAATCTAAATTGTATTACGGCATTCGTTTGTGCTACGTTTGTGCTGGTTTGAGCCGCAAAAAGTTTCGTTTGTGCCACTTCCGTTCTCTCGTTATAACGAATTTTTTAATTTTAAGGTCAAATAAAGAAAATCACTTATAAAAATCGCAAATAATTACATGTCACGAAATGAAATGCTTAAATCTTTAGTCCCATGTAAATGTCGGTTAGTGCCGCAAAAAGTTTTGTTTGTGCCATTCTGGTTCCCTCGATATAACGAATTTTCTACTATTTCAACACAAAACGACCATTTCAGTAGCCCCGCCCCATCAACGAAATCTAAATGGTATTATGGCATTCGTTTGTGCTACGTTTGTTCTGGTTTGTGCCACTTCCGCTCTCTCGTTATAACGAATTTTTATAATTCAAGGTCGAATAAAGAAAATCACTTATAAAAATCGTAAATAACTACATGTAACGAAATGAAATACGTAAATCTTTAGTCCCATGTAAATGTCGGTCTGTGTCGCAGAAAGTTTCGTTTGTGCCATTATTGTTTCCTCGATATAACGAATTTTCCCCTATTACTACACACAACGACCATTTCAGTGGGCCCGCCCCATCAACGAAATCTAAATTGTATTATGGCATTCTTTTGTCCTACGTTTGTGCTGGTTTGTGCCCCAAAAATTTCGTTTGTGCCATTTTCATTCTCTCGTTATAACGAATTTTTATAAAAAGGGCACATATAGAAAATCGCCCATGAATAAATACATGTCAAGAAATTAAATACGTAAATCTTTAGTCGCAAGTAAGTGTCGGTTTGTGCCACGAAAAGTTTTGTTTGTGCCTTTCTGGTTCCCTCGATATATCGAATTTTCCACTATTTCAACACAGAACGACCATTTCACTAGCCCCGCCTCATCAACAAAATCTAAATTGTATTACGGTATTCGTTTGTGCTGTTTTGTACCGCAAAAAGTTTCGTTTGTGCACTCCCATTCTCTCGTTATAACGAATTTTTTTTAATTCAACTGCACATAAAAAATCGCCTATGAATAAATAAATGTCAGGAAATTAAATACGGAAATCTTTAGCGCTCGTCAAATGTCGGTTTGTGCCGCAAAAAGTTTCGTTTGTACCAATGTGGTTCCCTCCATATAACGAATTTTCCACTATTTCAACGCAGAACGACCATTTCAGTGGCCACGTCCTATCAACGAAATCTAAATTGTATTACGGTATGCGTTTGTGGTACGTTTGTGCATGTTTGTGCCGCAAAAAGTTTCGTTTGTGCCACTTCCATTCTCGCGTTATAACTAATTTTTTTCATCCAAGGGCACAAATAGAAAATCGCCTATGAAAAAAGGCATGGCACGAAATGAAATACCTAAATCTTTAGTCCCATGCAAATGTTGGTTTGTGCCGCAAAAAAGTTTCGTTTGGGCCATTCTCGTTCCCTCGATATAACGAATTTTCTACTATTTCAACACTGGGGCACCATTTCAGTGGCCCCGCCACATCAACGATGTCTAAATTATATTACGGCATTCGTTTGTGCTACGTTTGTGCTGGTTTGTACCGCAAGTTCCGTTTCTGCCACTTCCTTTCTCTTGTTATAACGAATTTTTATTATTCAAGGTCACGTAAAGAAAATCACTTGTCAAAATCGTAAATAAATTTGTGTCACGAAATAAAATACGTAATTCTTTAGCGCTATGTAAATGTGCATGAACTTTTTTAAAACACGGCAACTGTAAATAAAAATGGATATTTCTTCTTTGTAAAAGAAATAATTCTAAAAAAAAAATCGTTTGACGTCATAAACTTTAATTTGCATGTGAAGTTTTTTTTTATCTGTTTTCTACTACGCTTTAAATTATGGATGTTTTAATTTACGCTACTTATGGGTGTAAATATTTGCGTAATTTTGTTAAAACCATGTGCTCTCCTAATTATTTTGAGCAGTGTATTTTATATACACTAGGGACAATAATTATTGAACCACCCACGTATTACACGCACAATTTCGAGCTGTTTTCGCCAAATTTTGATAGTCTACTGCTGTAAATCTGTTTGACCTACGTACTCGCAATACAAAGGATGTTGTAAGGCCCCCACTTAATTACCTAGAATCGAAATTTGATAAATAACACATAACTAGTTTCCGATATAATGATATTTGAAAATGGTCTGATTATTGATAATTTTATCACTAACTGACTCACTCATCAAAATGATCTCATATATCTACTGCACCTGCAGACTTCAAATTTGGTGCGAAGTTCGTTTACGCTATAAAACTAAGAAATCGAAAAAAACTGTGAAAATTGATTAATTAGCCACTCGGGGGTGTCCGTTTTTACTTTAAAATTACGTCTATTGGGCAAAATTTAAATTTGCCAAAAAAGCACCAAATGTTGTATCCGGGCTGACCATGCAGCAAAATCACTTGAATATCAGCCATTTTCCGTTAATTTCAGAGAATTAATTTTTTGAATAATGGAACATAAAATTAACCTTTTTATACACATTGTGAGAAAACAAAAACATCTTGAGATAATACATATGTCGAAATGCGCATATATTTCGAGACATACGTAGTTGAAATTAGTCTAATCCCAGAATTAAAAATGTAAATAAACGGAGAGTCATTCCTATGATTCAAATAAATATTGATCATAGATGTGTGTCTTCCATACTTCTAGGCAGTCTAACTGTGGACAACATTGCAGTGTCTCAGACTCTCAATGTTCAGTGCTACAAGTACTCTACCGATTGTCGCTGAGTACAAACGTACTCTACCAATTGTCACTGAGTTTAAAGGTACTTTACCGATTGCCGCTGTGTATAAAGGTACTCTACCGATTGTCACTGAGTATAAAGGTACTCTACCGATTGCCGCAGAGTATAAAGTTAATGCTTGCAGGGAACTATCAAGTATCATTACAATGTAGTTCGATAGCGACGCGATCTTTCAAACTGTTGAATACAGGGCCTTTGAAGATGCAAATTATTGCTATGCTGTAGTTTCGATGGACGATTTTTTTAATTTGAATAATTACTACTGTCTGTTTACTGAACAAGTTTATATGCTGTGTGTAAAAAAATTAGAATTGCTAGTATAAAAAAGTACTGGCGGACGAGAGTTACATTTCACAAACCATTTAAAGCTGTTTTCGCCAATTTTCTAACGAAAAATCAATTTGACCTACGAGATTGTACAAGTCTGTAGTGTTTTGATGACAGTCCAAAAGTTAAAAAAATCTATGTATATAATACGCTATCGTATGTGGCACATAAATTGGGATTATTTGTTAATTGTTTAAAGGCAACGACCAAATGAAACGCATCTCATTGGTTATTGAAGGGCATTTAATTTTATCCCCATACCTGTAAGCGGGTTACCATAGGATGGGCCCAGTTCTGTCGCCAAATGCCGCCAAGTTTGTCTCTAACTAAGCGACATACCTCCAAATTTGACGGCCAAAATTAATCGCCAAAAGTGATGCCAACTGGGCGATATCTCTAATATTTCGCCAAATCTCCATATATTTCCATTGTAAGCCAATAGGGATTACCTGATTACAGAAAATCAACAAATTGATATATTTTAATGCCACAAAAACTAATATTAGGTTAAGGGATTATATTACAGTCGAACCTAGTTATCCCGACACTCTAATGACCAGAAAGAAAAGTCCTCAGAAGCGGAGTGTCGTGCTAACCGGAGTTGGAGAAAAATATGTTTTTAAAAAGCTGCATTTTTAATTAATTTAAGACAAATTTAAATTCCTAATTGTTCATGCAGTTTTAAGGAATAAAACATTATTATCAAACAAAATAAACGCAAAATCAAAATTGAAAAGAATAAAAAATCCCATTTATGACGATTTGATTTTTTTATTGTTACGTGAAATATTGATTAAGGTTTGTATATATCATAGATGTGTTTCCTACAATTTTTTTTCTCAATACATACAATGAATTGTAATCAACATTCGTTGTTTGAGAAATGGATATTAGATCTGATCGTTTCAATGTAATGCAATGCTTCGGTTTTAGTCGAAAGAAAAACGTCGTGTAACCCCAAGAAAGCGCCGAGTGACCAGAACAAAAATACCGCGAATTGTCTGATACGTCTATCTGGAGCTTAAGTGGGTCATTCATAGTGTGTGGGTTTATTTATTCAAATAAAGGATTCATGTAAAATTTCCCATTTATCTCAATGTGTATTTTAGACACATTTGTGAAAAGTTTGGCTAAGAGATATCTTACCGCTTCATTTCCGTGCTTATAAGATGGATTATGAAAAATGAACAATTTTTGTAAACCGTCGGGATATCCGGAGTTGAAAATTATTCAACGTCGTAAAATTGGGAGTTAATTTACATTAAAATCATATACAGAAAATCGGGTCTTTGAATAACTGACGCGATAAGCGGAGTGACGTAAAACCCGGGTGTCGGGATAACTAGGTCCAATTGTAATTATATTTAAGGTAGTCCATTAAATTAAATTATGAATAAAAGTAACATGTTACAATGCTTTGCATGCTTTCCCGAACATAAATTTTAAGGGAGCCCAAAGTGATTGTCAAGGGTGGCTAGTAAATAAAGAAATGTTTTTATATCTTGACTTGTGTAAATATTATCAATATGATTATTGTTGTTTCAGAAACAATAAAAATTTGGAATCAATTAATTTTGTTTCAAAACGTATATTTAATATAGTACTATCTATTAATATAAAATCCAAGTCTGTGTGTCTCCCTCACAATTCTGGTTGGTCCGCCTCATCGTAATGAATAATTGTTGAAAAATATTAATGGCAGGATTACCACAATAACGCCAGATGTTGACCAACTTGGCGAAATGTCGACAAATTTGGCGACAAAAATTAGTTGGCACATATGAAGCCAATTTTGCGATAGCTGGCTAATTTGGCGAAATTCGCATTTAAAATCTTCCATAGTCAACCATTAATCTTCCATGAACTCCACGCATTCAAGGGTTTTTTTTTCAAAATTATGGGCCAGAATTTAAAGTGTAATATACGAAAATGCATGCCAAATCGTTTGTTGTAGGAAAACTAAATTAAATTGAATGATGAATAAAATAGTCGCTTGTAAACACATTAAAAACTGTTAAGTAAAGTGTCTAAGAATATTGTAACTCTACAAAAAATAATGATCTCTAACAAAAATATTACTGTGAGAAAAGGGTGCCAAGTTCTGTAAAAAAGAAAAAAAAAGTGATATTTAAGTGGGTGCCAAGTTCAAATAAAATTCGCTCAAACTTGCCTACAGAAGTATTATAGCATTGTTTAGTATATAAATAAAAATTATTTATAGTATATTAATAATAAATCTAGAACATGGCAAGTTTTTGATAAATGTTATGCCTATCATTTCAATGTCTTAATAGAATGATGATGTTAATATTAATAATAATTTCGTTATAATTTTTTAAATATGTTTAATATTATAAATAAATGACTCAAGTTAAAGATTTGATTTACCAATAAACACACAGATACACACCCGCTCATTATTGACTATCACTCTAGCGACGCCCCCCCCCCCCCCCAAAAAAAAAAAAAAACCTCAATGGAAATAGACTAAAAGGCCTGGCAAAGAGACAGTTACACTTACGGTTGTTCTTGGTCATCACTCTAGAGACTTCACACCATTACCCTCATAGCATGCATGGTCACGGTGACGTCATTGTGACGTCACTGTAAGTCACTGTGGTCACGTCACATCTGTGACCAAAATTCCACCACTCAGTGATGTCACGTTGTGACTGAGATGTGAACTTCTTAGAAAACTTTAAAAAATTACAAAAATTCTTCAAAACATGTTATTTACTGTAAAATTATATTTTTCTATCAATTAAAAAAAAAAAATTGAGACGTCATTGTTATGTCATTGCATGTAACGTACATCACCTCATATATGTGACAAAAAAAAAACCCCACCATATTGTAAGTCACAGTGTGAAAAAAATATGAACTTTTAAAATCTTTGAAAATGAAGAGAAATATTTTAAACAGTATTTTAAACAGTCCCGAGTTACAGCGGCATGAGGAATGAAAATATATTAGTGATAGCAAATGGTAAATTCTGTCACGAAGGGGGGGGGGGGGGGACATAATATATAAAGTGCACGATACAAGCATTAAAGCAATTTGGATAACATATTTAGAATTAGAAGTATTAAATCTGTACAGTATTTAGTTTGCACAGAGGAAACTATTTTATTTTTTTTTGCCAACCAGTGGTATTCGAAACACTTCTGTGGTTTCAAACTAAAAATTTTCTATTACAGTTAAGTTTGCAACTTTTAATGAGCACGTAGAAAGAGTCTTCAGAGTTTAGTCGGAGTTTTTTTCTTGAGAGAGTTTTTTTTCCTGACAACTATTTAACTATTTTAAGTAACTATTTTTGAAAAAATTCTACTTCTTTCAGACTTTTCAAATAAATTAACATTTTCTGAAAAAAAAAAAATATACAAAATTTATGCAAAACGCATGGTAATAATTAATTATTCGTATTTCAAATTTGTATTTTACAGATATGACTTTTAAAAAAAAGTTATTTTACAAATTGTTTTATTTTACAGAAAATTAATATGAAAAGATTGTCAGATTGACAAAGGATTCTTTTATTTTATCCTCGATAATCCTTTTTTATTTATTAAGAACATATCGCTCACCCGCAAAAAAAGTGACACATCTCACAGAAATTCATTTTGCGTTTTATTCCACTAAAAGATTTGTCATAGGCGCGTCTTGCTACACAAACAGTTTCATAAGTTTAGCTACATGAAAAATCACGTTATTATGCTATATGTCCATTTGTAACCAAAGAAGAGGGGTGGATTATGTAATGAGGTAAAATTATCCAACCCTCCAAACCACATCCTAAGTTTTCATTCTTATGTGCTTTACGCTTTTATGCACTTTTTAATTCTTGCATGTGTGATAATCTAAGTGCTATAATTTCATTTTACAGTAAAATCATTCACATTTTCTTTTGCCTCTCCTGTGAAATTTACTTTTGTCGAGATGTGTCACTTTTCATGCGGGTGAGCGATATTTTGTATTTATTACGTGTGAAACAAATTTTACTTTAAGAAAAGAGGGGTGGGGGTTCACTATTACCATTAAATTGATATTTACTCATTTTAAAAATTTAAACAAAGTTTTATCTAATAAACTCTAATTATTATTATTATTATTATTATCATTATTATTATTATTATTTACAAAAAAGAACCTTTACAATCCATTGTAACTTAAATTGTTTGGAACCGATAAAAAGAAAAGATAAAATACATTGGAAAATTCTCCAAAAAGAAAATTTTAATTAAAGACAGTCTCATAAAATTATTGCGCATCTGAGTTCGAAATCTTTTGTATTCAAAAACAAATAACGATAAAAAAGAACATCTGCTGAAAATCAAAATCGTCTGCGCACAGAAGAGAAGATGCCGGAAGTTTACTCTGTTTAGAACATCACGAAGTCTACAACACTTTTTTATAAAATAAGAGAAAGAAGCCCGCCATTTTAAAATATTACAAATACACGGATATTATAAATGGGACGTAAATGTAAGTCTTATTTAATTTAAATGTTTTATCCCTGTTTTGTATATTATGATGACTTAAATAGTTTTATGTTATATTAGTAAGGGACTGTTCTGCAATTGTTTTCAGAAACATTTTCCTATTCGATGCTGCGTTGAAAAATATCTTAATCTGCGATCACTTAAAAAGAAAAGAAAAGAAAAAAAAAAAACAGCTGCGCAGAGACTGATTCATAACTGCATTCAGAGTGGAATTAATTTAAAGATTAATTTGCTGTTACTTGAGATTGAAAATATGTTGAGACAATGATTTGGAATTTTTTTCGGCTTCTTACTGTTTTGTGTTTCCTGATTACTAACACTTACAGTAGTTATAGACATTATTATTTTGGAGTTAAATATGATTTTCGATTGTTATGATATTACGAAACTATTTCAGATTAGAAATTAGCATTATTTTGGGAAAATGTATTTTTACGTATTACACTAGTGAAACTTTTCAAAGATTTTTCTTTTAGTGCTAATAATATTTTAAATTATTATTTAAAATCATAAATCTTCATACCAATGGTTTTTAGATTTAGCATTTGCCAAAATTATAAAATAATAGAAATTTCTTATAACATATGCAAAGATTTTTGAGATATTGTTAAATCTAATAATACATTTAATTCATCTATTGTAATTTATTGTTGTTTAATAGTACAATTATAAATACTAATTATTATTTTTAGTGTTTTTCAAATTGGTATATTTATTTTTTTTAATTGTATATAAGCATTTTTTTTTTTGTTTGTGATTTTAATCTAACATTTAATTATGGACATTCTGAAGCGGTTATTAAATTTTCGTCTATTATAGAATTATTTTCTAAGTTTATGATATACGTAATTATTGGCACTAAAAGTAAAATATGATATTTAAACATTGAAATAAAAAGTTTTTCGTGTCTAATAGGAAGTTTATAAATTAAACTACTTAAGTATATATATATTTTTTTAAGTTCATATTTATTTACATAATGTAGGAGTGAATATTTTTTTAAACAGATTAACAGTGTTTAACTTCGGTTTGCCTGTCCGTTTTTCTGTATGGCTGTCTGTCCGCGCTCTAACTCTCGTAACTAAACTCGGATTTCCCTGAAACATTTAGATATTGACGTTTACCATAACACGTTCCTTATTTCTAATGAAGTTTGTAGCATGTTTAGTTCATTTACAGGGACAGTCAAAAATATTCCGTTACATTACGGCCTATGGAAAAAAATCGTTTCAAAGGATTTTTAATGATTTTACACGCTTTCAAACAGAATAAAATTGATATGCATTTATGAAGCGCATTTAAATATGCATTTTGCTGAATATGCGATACATATAATAGTTATTGTTCATTTACAGGGCTAAAAAAGGAATTCCAATACATAATGATATAGGGGTGGAGGGAATTGTTTATGGCGTACTATGTTAATCTATTTCATATATAATGAAATTTATATACGTCGCTGAAGTTTACATACTATAAATTATTTCATGTATAATACGAAGTGCATATAGCATTTACAGGGACATACAAAATATTTCAATACTATATTGTATCCGAAGTACTGTTCATTAGCGATGATTGCTGGGAATGCATTTTTAATTATGATATGCGCTTTTATGATTCACTACATTTATGCACAGTATATGGTGTATATAAATGCTACAATTCGTATACAGGGCTACACAAAAGTACTCGTAAGGGTTACTGCGTATGGGCGCAAATTGTTTAAAGGTGGTTTTTAAATGAGATGTTCTTTTTTACGCTGAAATGCATTTAATTTGCTAAGAAATGTTTGTAGAATATAGATAAAATGATATACAGGGTCACGTAAAGAATTGGATACATGGCCGTCTGTAAATCATAATTTCTGGAAATGTGATTTCAGCAGTTTTAAAAGTGTCTTAGTTTGAATTAAATTTTAACTAAATAGTGGCGTGTAATAAAAGTTCTAGATATACTACAGGGTTGTACAAAAGTATTTAAGTATTTATTAGTATAAATTGCTGAAAGAGAATTTCAATCTGTTATGTTTCAATTGCTAAACTAATTTTCCCCATTTTATAGTATATATATCAACCTACAGATCAAATACAGGACTGTTCAAAAGAATTAGAAAACATATTTGGCTATGGACGGTAACTGCTGAAATCAGTTTTTCAAATGTTTTATTCGTTTTCTAAAATGTTTACTTAGTTATCTTATTTACGTTATTTCCCTAAATTACGATGTCTTGTTAAAGCATTCAGGAAGCGTTGGAAAGTGTTTTATAATCTATGCTTAACGCATGATTTTTCTTACTTGTTTTTTTCTTTTTCGCAGATCAGTCTTTTCCTATAAAACATACAAAATCTATTTAGGTCATATTCACAAAATACAATATACACGGGAATAAAAAATTTAAATAAATATGGCTTATAATGTCGTATTTAATAAAGCAATGACTAATCATAACACATTAAAATCTTACACATTCTTAATATCGAGCTTGTACTCAAGATCAAGCTTGGAATTTAATAAAAAAAAAGATGTCAGTTGATAAGCATTGTTTTTTAAGTGGAAAAATTTAAAATATTTTAGAAGAATAGGACTCCAAAATAGCGATATTTTGCTAAAAAGTATGGTAAAAATATAAGATTTTACATTTCAAACAAAACTTTATTTCAAAATTGTGCATTTTAAAATACATCACAGTGCTTATGACAAGAACCATCACAGTATTAAAACTTGGAAATTTTTCCAGAGAGAAACATTCGGCTTGCATACAATATTTCAAATGAAAATCAAATTTTAAATTAATTGCTTAAAAGGTGCAAAGGCTAACATAGTGAAAAAGATTCCATGCCGGGACTCGAACTCGGGCCATCAGTATAGTGCACTGACATTCTCCCGACTAAACCACATGGAACGATACCCAGCCTGGAAAATTTCTCACTATTACATGTTGGCAAGGCTACAAAAGCAGCACGAGAAGGGATATTTATCGTGAGCCACCGACATGTGGCAAACACGAAACTTAATTAAATCCAGATTCGATTGAAACTACATTAGTACTTGGAAATATTTCCAAAGAGAAACCTTTGCCTTGAATGCAATATTTAAAATGAAAATCAAATTTCAAATTAAAACTGCCTTTTAAGCATGTAATTTGAAATTTGATTTTCATTTGAAATATTGTATGCTAGGCGAGTGGTTCTCTCTGGAAAAATTTCCAAATATTAATATAGTTTCAATCGATGCTGGATTTAATTAAGTTTCGTGTTTGCTCCATGTCGGTGGCTCACGATAAATATCCCATTTTGTGCTGCTTTTGTAGCCTTGCCAACATATAATAGTGAGAAATTTTCCAGGCTGGGTATCGTTCCATGTGGTTTAGTCGGAAGAATGTCAGTGCGTTATACTGATGGCCCGGATTCGAGTCCCAGCATGGAATCTTTTTCACTATGTTGGCCTTTGCGTCTTTTAAGCAATTAATGTGAAATTTGATTTTCATTTGAAATTATCACAGTGTTTATGACAAATTCGTCACAAATGACACATATTTCACAAATTGGTCACAATGTGACTTCAAAACATTGTCACATTCGTCACAGGTTCGTCACAAAGTTAATGCCAAATTAGTCACAAATGACACACTTTTCACAAATTAGTCACACCGTGACTTCACAGAGTGGTCACAATGTGACGTCACAAACGACCTCTAAAACGGCCATAACGACCTCGCATTCTAGTCACTATGACGTCACATCGACGTCACGTGACGTCACATCGACGGTCACAAAATCACAGTGTGACTTCACAACGACGTCGCCGTGACGTCACCATGCCTTACGGGTAGGGAGCCTCAATACACTCAAATTAAGGCTTCTAAACATGAAATCACAAGTTTTGATATAATAATGTCATTAATAAAAATAAATGACTCGTAGGTAAAAACTTGCCAAGTTCTGGATTTATTGTTAATATGCTATCAATAATTTTTATTTTTAAACAATGCTAAAATACTTCAGTAGGTAAGTTTGAGTGAATTTTATTTGAACTTGTCACCCATTTAGATCACTGCTATTCTTGATTTTTTTTTTTTTTGTTCCAGAACTTGGCTTCCTTTTTTCACAGTGATGTTTTTGTTAGATAGAATTAACCAAATGTTATAAATGTATAATAAGTCGGTGTATATTTTTTAGTGGTATTTATTTATTAAATAAATTGTTTTTTTGCTTATAAAACCAGTGAATTAAACAGATTATTTTTAAATAGCATAGTCTCAGAGAACAATTGGAAATAAACAGTTTTCTTACAAAATCGATATTGCACTGATTACTGCGATTTAGCTGTCTTTGAAAAAAATATCTTGACTTTAAGCGGATTCAAAAATTTAAGTAAATTTCTCTCTCTCTCTCTCTCTCTCTCTATATATATATATATATATATACACATATATGTAAATCAAATGCATATTGAAGTACAGCTTTCTACACTTTTACAATACATCGTGTTTTAGAAAATGTATAATCATATAAATAACATTAAAATAGACACAGTTTCTTTTTTTCTTCTTTCTAATCCACAACATTAAAAACTAATCTTCATGTTAATACTGATAAAACTGCATTTTTCCCCGCGTAGAAATATGTAATTATATAAATTATATTAATTTCTGTGTTATTAATACGACCATTTTTATTCTACTTAAATTCGTTAATCCAGAAGGAAAAAAATATTTTCTGTTCAGTATCTGTAACACCTGCTTTGAGATGGCTTATTAGATAATCAATATACTTGAATCGAAAAGAAAAGTTCTGCGGAGTGATTTATAAGCCGTAATACTTTATTCTTATTTCTGGGCATAAATGTAGAAGATTAATCCTTGTACATTTAGAGAAATGCTCACCTTCTTTTGGAATATTGGAAAATAGGTAAATTTATTAAGCAAAAATTAACCAAAGTTAATTAAATTACTGGCATATAAAAATAAAGTTAAAAACTTGTTGTATGTGCTAATCTCAAAGCTATCTTCTATCTCGTACATCTAATATTTACAAATGTTAATACTTCAATATTATTAGCTCAATACTATAACATTTTTTATTTTTATCCTTCAGTCAATTAATCAGAGTAAAAAACATTTAATCTCTATCATGCTATTTATTAAACTCATTAGTTTTCTGTTATTCTGTTGCACATCGGCTGTTTGTGAATTAGGGGAATGTGAACTTCCCTTCGATGTACGAGCCGTCACTGTACAACAGGACTACGAAAAACCGGGAGAAATTGTATAAAAGACGCTATTATATCCGCCCCCTTCCGGCGGAATATTTTGTAATTAAAGGAGGACCTGCATTCCATAGCCAACAACAGAAATATGAATTTCTGTTCAATCTTTTCTAGCTTCATAATTTTCGATGGTACAAAAGTGAAATTGGTACGAAATTCGTTATTACAGCTCCTTCTTTGGATTAAATATTTCCAAATTCAAGGAGGCAAAGACATGCACAAAAAAAATTGTTCAATTCTGTGCGTAAGTTTATACACTTTTCGATGGTACAGTGTCGACACACGAACGCATGGACATACGGATACACGGACAAACATACATTTTGTATAAGCAGGTTTTGGAGGATTTCTGATCCGAAAGACATATAAATCCATCAAAAAGCGAAATAAAAAAAAATTCTATCACAATACTTTATATTATTGAAGGTAGAAGAAAGTAATAAAACAGTTCGAAAATGTACTTTCGAAATATAAAGATTGTGTGACATTTATAAAATCATTTCTTCGATACATTGTTTTGAATAATAAATAACTAATGATATAAAAAAGGCAAAATCTTAAATAAATTTTTAATTTCCTACACAATGATAAAGTGTCTCTATTTCACCTATCAAAATTTATGAATCAAGTACCAAAACACATTTATCAATAAATTACTCTTTTTTTTAATTTTAATTTACTGCATTATTATGATCTACATTTGCATAATTATGTAGCAATAAAAATCCCTCATCTGATCCACAGCTTATGACATCAGAAGTATGCTCCCGGTTCAATCTTAGAATATTTATCCATCTATCGTGAGAAACATCATTTACGGCATACAATAAACCTTACTTATATATTATAATCTTGCATTCGATGAACAAAACTTTTAGTTTATTCTTAAATATTTATAGTATTATATACTTATATGTTGGAATGTGCAGAACATAAAAAAATCGTGCCATTATTCCATTTCAAAATTTGCACAATAAAACACCTTGATTCAAAATCATTTCTCTGTGTCTTTCTATGCTCTCGTTTTAGAATATTTTTCATAATATAAACATTTCACGCTTATACTCATTAATGCATACAAGTATTTTTGTGTATGTCTGCATATTATCTACACTTAGTACGCAAAAAATCACTGAAATTTAAAAATGCACAACAAGGCTGGAAACGCAGTTCGAGCATCTATGACTAATAGATATTACTGTAACTTAATATTTTGTCTGTCCCTCTAAGTGTAATATAACATATTTACAAGAAATACTCTACAGTAAGCATCTTTTATTGCGCCTCAATAATGTATATAAATTTCATTGTGTTTGAAATAGTTAAACTTCTTAAAAATACGCTGTACAATCTGCCTCATAGACCATTACGTAGCAAAATTACGTTGTGTAATCCAATAACTGAGTTATTCAATGCTTTACACTCCATATTCTACAGAAATCATATTTTAATGAAGCTCAGAAATGCTTATCAAAATTATTAAACTCGATATAGTATAACATCAATAAAATACACAACAAAAGCTTCCCCCCCCCCCCGTAGATCCTAATGTAACGGGACCCTTTTGAGTGCCCCTGTAAGCGGAATGTAAATTCTGTCCACTCCATTTTCAATAGCAAACATGCCACTTTAAAACTGAATAACGTATATCAATTATATAGCCGTCTAAGTGTATTTATCACAGTTACACCATAAACTGGCAGATAGACGGCAAGCAAACTGAAGTCATAAGCAGTTTCAACTATGTTAGAAAGTGTTAAAAAAAATAATAAATTGAACTCACTATTTCTGGAGACGCTTAAGACATCATTTTCAGAACTTACCCAATGGAAGATTAATTTGTTGATTGATCTGATGAAGTGTGCGTATTAGTAGAAGTACGTAGGTATTATTTAGACACCTTGAGTTTGTTTCAGCCTCGTAATCAGTTAATTGGACTGTCCGTACCCTATTATTTCAAGCTTATCTAACGTCTGGTGCTTTAACAAGCTTGACAGAAATTTCCACCTTTTTACTATATCTGGATATGTTGTATCTTCTTTATAGCATTTATTGAACAAGCTGTATTGATAAATTAATTTACTTATAAAAATAATAATAAATCTTGATCGTAAAAGACATATCATTCTAGTAATAGGGTAACGAGAGCTTTAAATTTATTAATACAAACGCTCACGTTAAAAAATAAATCAATAAAATTTAAATATATCAAAATATTGAATTGTGTAGTTTCGATGCATCTATTACTTCTAAACGTTCCGCCATAGTTACTTACATTTAGAGTTAACATAAAATATTTATTGAAATAACTAAATTAAAATTAACGGTCAAAAATTAAATTAAATGTACCTGAAAAATAAACCAAATTAATTTGCCTTAAAATAGATTACACACATATGCTGCTGATGAAATAATTACCAAAAAGTAAATTAATTAAAACAAGATTTTTTATTTGCAAAAAGTAAACACAATGTTTACTGGTAAGCATTCATATATAACCAAGACAATGGAATTATACACTTCCGTGACATCAAGTTCAGCATATTTGCTGACACTGCAATATTCTTATTTAAATTGTTTATGTTACATTTATTTTCATGTGACATGTTGTCATTAATTTTATATTTTATCATTTAACTATCATATTACATTATTCATTTCGTTAAGTACTAATGGATCGCAGTATTCGATCCCTAGCATATTTAGTAAACATAAATACTTCATTTTAGACACAAATAGGTTAATAAAATGTAAATTCCGCTTACTGACTCATCATCCTGAGTGAGGAGTTGTGGCTGACGAGTAAACGAACCAGATTTATACTAGTCAGACATTTAAAGTACTCTTTCTGACTACACTAAGATTACAAAACAAAATATCTAACATTTTGCGAAAATAAAATCCGACTCAGCAAATTGAGAATAAAATAGAACAACTTGTCATACTGACAAGCAAAAACATACTATACGTATTTTTTTACTAACTTCATGCCCTCTGATTTCAATGAGCGGGCTAAAACTACAAACACATTCTATTGGTGTACACATCTTCCAATAATAGCAAACATGCTACATTTCTAAGATTTGTTGATATGCATCAACATGTCACCTGCACCTCTGTAAGAAAATAAATAGCTTACCAAGAGGTGAAAGACTCTGTAATCATTATCCGTAATACTCCATAAGTATACTCCGTAAACCTACTGAACATATTTATTGACCCAAAGTCGATCATTTTTATAGCATCCTACAAGTTTCTCTAGCTAGCGTTTGTTGCGAAGGTCAACTTTGTTGCCATTGAGACTGGATCTGTCTATGCTGGTGTTGCGGTCTGAGCTTTCTTTTTAAAATTTTGCGTGAAATCCCGCATATACGAGTATATATAAAATAATCCTTTTTTATTGTAAAACAATAAAATTGAATGAAACCGATTTTTTCATAAATAACCTCATCTTTGTACTTTCTAAAGATCTAATTTTGATATTTTTACCATGTCTGGTATATTTTATAAAAAAACATATACAAAGGAGAATTACAAAAATGCACAATTGTTCATGATTTATCTTGAACAGATGCTGGGGAGCGTAGTTCTCCAACAAATTAGTTGCTGCATTTTTGTAACATGTAAACTCCTTTGCACACCAACTGTAATCAGTCACTAAAATGTATCATCCTGCATCTATTCTTGGAAAGTCTCTACGTCGAACTATTGGATCTACTTGTGTTGCAATTTTTGCGTTATAATTTACCTTCAAAGTTTCCTTACGGCGTTATCTTTTTCTCCCTACATGAAGCAGAGTTTACACTTTTATTTTAAATAATGAAAACTGCAATTTATTTATTTAAAATTTATGTGAATTTTAGCAAATATTGGTATGAAGATGCATTGTGAAAAATGCAGTGAGTAACACTGATTTATCTTCTTACATTGTTCACATTTGCACTTATCCTCATATAGAAATTTTGTATTAGTATGTCTTGATTCTTTATCTACTGATAGCTGGACACTGTGGATCGCATTGTAGCTATTGAAGGTTCACAGCACCATTTCGATTTGTATTTTATGGTATATTTATATGAAATTTTGTACCTATTGTAGAATTACTTTTATTTTTACATGGTGTATTTTAAAACTACATAAATCTCTGCTGAATGGAATATAATATTAAGTAATTTTTCTCTAAATTATTATAATTATAAGACTTACTTACAACGCTTTCTTCAGTCATCAAACAGTATTCATTTTCTCATATAGAAACAGATGTTTCTTTTCTGTAACACCAAAGGAACCTAACAGTTAAATAATGAAATATAAGTCTGATTTTTCGTGTCTTTTTTTTCAGGCTAAAGAAATGGAAAAGCTTATCCATGTTTCATGCAGAAAAAAAATAGATTTGATTGATGGCCAAGGCTTATCGCTGCACCAAAATACTACGCGACGGTTGAATAATTTAACATATATAGATATATCGAAAAATAGATATTTAATTTTCAAGTTTATTGTAATTAATTCTTCTTTTTATTATTTTTATAATTTAACTATTGATATTTTAAAAGTTTAATTATATTTTGTCTTAATTAAAAACAATTATTTAAATTTCGTATAAATAATCTTTTCTTTAAGTATCATTTATGATAAACCCTAAAATAAATATCTAAACGCACTTAGAAAATTTCCCCCAAATCCCCCAAAATAAACAAATGATAACATTTTTATAAGAGATACATAGTTTATAATCAATTCTTATGGGTGGAAGCATTTTAAAAGTAAATAAAAAATACATTATATTTACATCATCTTTGCGACTTCACTTTAATTATTAAGTCTTTGAAATTGTTATGATATAGTACTTATAAAGATGTATTTGTAACGAATTCATATTTTAGATATAAAAAAATAACAAATTCATTATCTTGTTGCATATTAGAGCTACTTTTTATAATATGGTCTACATTAACCACTCGTGACAAATATAACAGAGCATACTGAAAATTTATAATTAGTTATGGTTTATTGTCCCGTTTGTTTACAACGCTGTAACATATAGGAACCAAAGAGTTCATTAACACAAAGTTTTCACCGAAATTCATCGCTCAATTTCAAATGTAGTTAATTCTGCGACAAAAAAAAAAAAAAAAAAAAAAAAAAAAAAAAAAAAAAAAATTAAAGCAGTCAGACTAGCGCTCTAGTTTCCTTGTTTTTTATGAATATCGAGTTTTAATGAGAACACAGACTTGTTAAAGATAGCTTATTTTTCTGATCCAAAATTAGCGATGCTACTGTCACGATATTCTATCAAAAAGTTTGGGTAAAATATCGCAAGCAGAATTGAAAATATTTGTGTAATTGCATACATGGTGCAATATGTTATCTATCGCCGACCTTTAATTTCTCAACAGTTGGTCGTAGACATATACTTCCAATTACAAAAACGTCTCAGATGAGGTAAATAATCATGTTGTGGCATTATTTAAAGTAAAAAATCAATTTTATAAAAATTACGAAATCTAACTTTTTATACGGTCCACCAGTCCCTATAGTTATATTTAATAAAAGTTTACACATATGTTAACAGGTATAACACAAAAAAATTGACAGCTGTACTACAAAAATTGACACAGTTATTAAATTTCTAAGTTTGTGTTTTTTGCACATAATTTTGACTTTCATTGAGGGATCAGTTAAAAGATGAATTAAAGTAATTCGAGATCAAAATCAGGGTGCAAATCCACTGCTATTTATCTAGTGAATATGTTTTTTTTTTCCTGTTGTCGATTCTACCTAGTTTGACATTTGATTGTTGTTCGACCCATAAAATTTAACTCAAATTTTTCGATGAAATAACCCTCTTTGGTGATACCCCGATTTGGCGATACTGGCTAAAGGTAGTTTCGCCGTAAAAAGGACATTGCACCCTGACTTTGATCTCGAATTACTTTAATTCATCTTTTAACTGATCCCTCAATGAAAGACAGAATCATGTGCAAAATTCTTCAACTTTGAAATTTAATAACTGTGTTAATTTTTGCAGTACAGATGTCAAAAGTTTTATGTTATATCTGTTATGATATGTGTAAAATTTTACTAAATATAACTTTAGGGACTGGGGGGGGGGGTATAAAAAGTTAAATTTCGTAATTTTTATAAAATTGATTTTTTTACTTCAAATAATGCCACAACATGGATATTTAGCGCATTTGAAACGTTTTTGTAATTGGAACTATATGTTTCGACCAACGGTTGAGAAATTAAAGGTCGGCGATAAATAACATATTGCACCCTGTATATAGGACTAGACTCAAACATGTTTTTACGTTTTGTGACTTGCTATTAACTGGAAGGAACAAAAAATTGTCCAAATGATTCCCTTCTTCAAAGAACCCTCCTTGAAATGATTTGTGTCAAGTTTATATGACAATTCGGCTCTTTCTTCGCGAATTGCAGATGTGTAAGTCACATTAATGTTGGCTTAGTAAACAAATTGAAAGAACGAAATTTTCAAGTTATCATTAAACATTATACTTTAGCATAGAAATTAGCGTGCAAACTCGAGAATGGCTTATGAAGCATTACGGTACATCCAGGGCTGCGACAGACGACTATTTTATATTTTTTTTTGCCCCATTATTTAAAAAAAATAATAATTTTTATAGTATATTTCTTTTTCAAATGTTGTTAAAGCGTATGTGAAAAATTGTTGTTTAACCACTTCACTGGCGATAGATATGAGGAAACAGTGCTTTTACCCCCGACTTATCTCGGGGCAAACCTTGAAGTGGTTAAAAATTAGAATAGAATAAAGAAACAGTCTCCGGCTGCAGCCCTGTATATATGTTCCTCTGAAAACAAATCATTTATCAAATATTATTTTTCAATTAAATGCCGCTGTATTAGCACAAATGATGCTCCATGTTCTGGACGTTGAGGCATCAACACTGGTAAACAACATAGAAATCTACTGTATTGTTTGAGATGACCATAAAATGAGCATGAGAGAGACAGCTTAGAACCTAAATTCATCGAATGTATGATGAAAAATTTCCACAACTATTTTCATATGAAAAAGCTTTGTGGTAGGTGGTTATCGCGTTTCATAACAGAAGACCAAAAACAACAATCCGTCGATAAATCAGAATGCAATATGACGGTATTTCAACATAATCTAATTAAGATCTTATAACTATTAATAATAATAGATGAAAAATAAATTCATCACTACACACCCAAGTGCTTTAGTCTTGCCACTTTAGTAGCAGGCAAATGTATTTCATAGCAACCAAAGACAAAAACATTAGCTGCAAAGGTCTTAGATAGTATTTCGGGGGCTTATACGGGTATAATATTCAACGAATGTCTTGAGAAAGGAAAAATAGTCGCAATAAAGTATTGTGCACCATTATTAGATCGTTTGAGCACATAAATCAAGAAGGAAAGACCACCTATAGCTATGTAAAAACTCCTGTTTCACAAAGATAACGCATTGGCTTACACATTCATGAAGGCAAAATGAAATAAAAATAAGTGTTGCACTATTCACCGCATTCTTCAGATCTCTTCTCTAGAGACTATTATTTGTTTTCTAATTTGTTAAATAGGGACTTAAGGGAAAGAGATTTGTGTCAAATAAAGATGTTGAATGTTGAACTACTGCTAAGCGCTTATTTTCAAAAACTTGAGAAAACGTATAATGAAACGCTATATGAAACGCATCAATATATTATAGAACTTTTGGAATAAGTGCACATCCCTTGATGAAAAACATGCACTAACTTAAATCCTTTCCTGATTTAATATATATATATATGTGTGTTACATAAAAATTTTACTTGTTACTAAATTATTCATGTACGAATAAATTATTCTAAATTTAAGGCATATTTTTTATTTTCCTATTTCTTAATATTCTCTCTTATTTATTTCTAGTTTAATTCCCATAAACATAAAACGAGCATCGTAATAATTATCTTATTCGAAAAACCTTAATCCATAGCTGCCAACTTGTACGGATTTTTGCTACCACCAAAAATTTAACAGAAAAATTTGCCTATTTTAATCGCCGAATTGCCATGAATATTGATAATTAAATAAGGCAGAAACCTCTTTTAAATTTTAGTGGTAGCAAAAATCCGTACAAGTTGGCAGCTATGTTAATCTAAACTTTTAATCCCTTCATTAATTTTTATCAGCTACCAAAACTGTAATATTTTGAGCGATACTACTTTTATGTTTTAAATGTTTATAAAAGCCATTTTACTATTATTTTTATTTTATTACACGAATCTAATCCCCGCCCACCTGTCTAGCGTCGACTGTACACTGTAAAAAAAAATCTGTAATCCTACAAAACTAGTTTTTGTAAAACTACAGAAATCTGCATGTTTACTAGAATTTTATCTGTAACCGGGTATAATATTTACCACTCGCATAGTAAAAATACATGAAATATCTTAGTGTCAACTGTCAGCCAATGAGAAAGGACTTCAATGATGACGTAATGACTATTCACGCAGCCACAGAGATGTTCAAGGCATCCATCTTGATTATGATTTCAAATTAGGACGCAAGTAAATATTTCTACTTTACGAGTTAAATTTTGTTATATTTCCATTCTTATATTTCCATTCCTTTAATTATAAAATTGTTTCTGAAAATTATGTTTCTACATTGTTCAAGGACAATAGAAAGTATTTCATTTTGTATTCTATAAATTGCAATATTGTTTTTGTGTCAAAGTTCTTTTTCTTATTTTTGTAAAAGGTGTCCCATTCCTCCATACTCTCTCCTATGCTTTTAACTCTGAATATTGGGCATTTCTCTATCTATACACACGTATTATGGGTATTTGTTTTAAAACTATCAGAAATATTATACATGTGTTTGCGTGTATATGAAAAATGAAATGTTGGTAATATTTTTCCTATTCCTAGAGAAGAAAAAATCGTTCTTAACTGTGCTTTAAATAAAAATAATTTATCACATTATTTATATACTTTTTATTTCTTAACCTTTAACTGATGTTACCGGTCTCTCAGACCGCACCTTTTTTTTAATTTTTATAGTTTTGCAATTTTTTATATACTTGCAATTTTCAGTTTAACTACAAACACTACCGAAATTTTGTTCCGTTGTGAACTTAGTACCATCACCAGACACTTTTGAATAGGTGAATTTTAATTATAACAGTCCTGTACAAAAAGTTTAGTACAAAAACACCATCCTATGAGTTAATCGTGCCTTTTATTCATCTTTCAATAAAGCGGTCTCACAGACAACTTCACACTAGTTGTCTTCACACTAGTTGTGACAATTTCTGTGACATCAGTTAAAGGTTAAGGAGTAAATTTAATAACTCATTCATATTGAAATATGTATTTATTTTATCTGAAAAATTGTTCTGGTCAAATTTTTTGTGAAAATCTTAGATTTGGAAAAAACCTAAATATAAACATTTGCATTTTACGTGAGTTTCTGAGCGATAAAATGCCGAGTTTTTACTTTCTCATGCAAAGAGAGATACAGGGTATGTAGGGGTAAAGATACGAGTGGAGCAAAAATGCGCACCGGCTGATTTCATATGAAGTAACATTTCTGCTCTCTTGGCCAATAGGTGGCAGTTTTGTTTCAAGTGTACTAGTCATTTGTTTAAACCTTTGATAAAAGTAGCAATTTGTGCTAAGAAAATGAGGAGTTCAAATTTTCGAATTTTGATCTAATATTTTTAAAATTTCACTTTATTCTTTAGCTAACAATACCTGGAATTTTTACAAATCCAAAATTTTAGTGGAGATCGAAAGATTTTTAGCTTCTAAATGCCGCAGTTTACCTCGATCACATTTGTTTATACTTATGCGTAGCCGGTTAAGCAAAATACTGCAGAATAGGATAAAAGTACGCATCATCCTTGGGACAAAGATACGCACATGTTTAAGATACGGGACTTTGCCCTATCGTTCTAGCTAGATGCAAAGCTTTCCACAATTTCTAAATTTGTATTATATAAAATATAATAGCTACTTAACTAATATAAGTTAGTAAACTACATTTCCCTTTTTCTAGAAGTTTTTAAATATAGAACGTATGTACCTACCTACCTCCTTTTAAAAATCAATATTCTTATTTCATGAATCGCTTTTGTTTTAAACCTTGATCCTTAACTCCTGTTAACGGTCTCACCGACCGCTGTAATATTCAGTTTTCACAGTTTAACTTGTAACTTTCAATTTAAGTAGTTATGTTAGTTTAATTTTGATTCGTTTGGTAAATTAGAAGTATAGCTGAAGACTTCTGAATGCGGGAAATTTTACTATAATAGCCCTTTGCATAAAGTTTAGCGCAGAAACCGCCTCTTATGAGTCAGTCAACCATTTTATTCAATCAACGATTAAGCGGTCTCGGAAACCGTTTACAGTATTTATGAAACAATTTTTATCACAACAGTTAGAGGTTAACTGCTATTTGCGATCTCGCAGACCGCTATTTTTTCCATGGTCTAGCTTAGAATTTTCAGTTTAAATACTATCGAAATTTACTAATGCTTTTACATTACTCATTCATTTTAGTGAAAATGGGGCAAAATCCGGCCGTAATGGGGCAAAAATGCGCACTGTGTATCTTTGCCTCATCACTGCGTACTTTTAGCCCAACCATTGGGGCAAAGATGCTCAGAGCAATGTTTTTTTTTAAAATTACAATTTCTCACGGAATTATAACTTGACAGAATGTCGTTAGATAGTGGAACGTGCCTAAGGTTTTAATACAACATTTTAATCAGTCGTCACATAAGTTTAGATCAATGTGTTCATTAAAAATCAAAATTAATGATAAGTGCGTAACTTTAGCCCCCACCTATCATACATCACTTAGGTGTGTCATGCGATTGTGTGCCATGTGGACAACTTGTCACCAAGCGCCATTGAAATCAACCATGATGGTGAATATCGATGGCGCTTTTTAACAAGCTGTCCTCACTTCAAATACTTGTGGGCATGATACCCACATATGTTTGAATATTAAAGTATTTACATTTGTCCATTTTCCTACATAAAACATAAATTGTTATTAGAGATGTAATTGTATATTACATTTCATAATATCAATAAAACACGATTTCCTTTCCTTTTATTTCGGGTTCTGGTTGAAATAAGTCTGGGTTGAGTTGCAGGTTGCCGAAAATTATTTTGGCTGATTCTGGTCAGGTTGCGGATCGAGGAAATATTTTTGGAGTGTTCGTGTCGAGTTGCGGGTTGACTTAAGTATAATATTCGGTTTTGTGTCTTTTGCAACTTGACCCGTGCAGGACTACTTTGTAGTCGGGAAATTTTCCATATATCAGGATTCGTACGGTCCTTAAAAGTACTTGCATTTTTCAAAAAGGATTTTTTTTGTGCTTGAAAGTGCTTATTTTCATACAATTTTTTTTTAAGTCCTTAAAAGTGCTTTACTGTCATATTATTTCTTAATCTGTGGTGGAACTCTTCTGCATTTCTTTTCATTTCTTATTTAAAAAATAAAGATAAAACCTCCATAGCTAACCTTTCTTCTGAAATTTCACCTCCCCTTTTTACTCCCTTCTCCACAATACCAAAGTTTAAACTGTTTAAAACTTTTTTTTATCCTTTAACTGATGTTACCGGTCTCACAGACCACTGCTTTTTTCAATTTTCATAGTTTAACTTGCAAATTTCAGTATCTACAAACACTACTGAAATTTTGTTTCGTTTGAAACTTTAGTACTAACACCAGAGACTTTTGAATAGGTGAATTTTAATTATAACACTCCTGTGCAAAAAGTTTAGTACAAAAACAACATCCTATGAGTTTATCGCGGCTTTTATTCATCTTTCGTTGGAGCGGTCTCACAGACCGCTTCACACTAGTTATGTGATAATTTCTTTGACATCAGTTACAGGTTAAAAAAAATTGCTCTACTGTATTTGTTACTTTAAGTGAATAAATAATCAGTCCTGAATTTCATTAACTATTCATTCCATCATATCCATTTCATTAAAATTTTATCTGAATTTCACCTTCAAAATTTCGTTTCCCCGTTTTCTTCACCTGCCACAGTAATAATACTTAAAGATTCAAAACTCTTTAAAACTGCTTAAATTAAAATATATATATATATATATATATATATAATATATATATATATATATATAATATATATATATGTATGTTCTGTGTCATTTTATTGTCACAATAAATAATCAAGATTTTTCTTCCCACTCGAAATTGGCATCCCCCCCCCCCCCTTAAAAAAAAAAACTTACAGCGCATAGAATTTTAAAGTCTTTAAAACTCTTTATAGACCAATGGTAGGGGAGGAAAAAAGGGCCGCATTCGGAATTAATTAGGGGAAAGCTGGAAATTGTTTTAATCCCTTTACTTTAAGTCTAGAATGAATGTACTAAGTTTTCCCCCTCTTACTAGGTGAGTGGTTGAAGAAATGTACAGATTTATAGTCAAAAAACACATTTTTATTAATTACCATAACAATATCTAAAAAAAAACTAACTCTATTAAAAACATTGTCAATACAGATGTTGTAGAGGGTAAAATTCTGATTGAAATGTGTACTTAATATTTTTGTTGAATTTTTACAATTATATTGCAAAGTTTTGCCTAATTCGTTAATCAAGTGATTGAAGCCAGAACAGACGTGGTTATCAGTTTACCCTGTTTCTAATTTATAGGGGAGATGGGGGCACATGTGAACAGGGGGCAGATGTGAACATCGCAATTTTTCAATGGTTATTGTATGTTTTTTTATTTGAAAAAAACTACTAAAGATGACAACACCTGTAGACATGCGGTAAAAATTTTTTGAAGCTTTTTGACCTTTTGCTTGTCCTCTGTAGCCAAAACACTGTTTTTAGATCTCAAAAGTCAAATCTTTGTTCCGAGTTCATAAGCGTTTAAATTTATTTATTTATTCATTTATTTGAATTTGAGTGTTTTAACATGCACTATGAATATTAATAAATATTTTTAATACAGTTCTTTTTCTTCTAAATTTGAGAAATGTTAATAATTTATCAATTTAACAGAAGCAGCAATGTGGGGCACTTGTGAACAGACAAGTTGGGGCAGATATGAACAGTAGGGGAGACCGGGGGAATGTCGCCAACCCGGGTTATGCCGCCACCCCACCTAGTTTAAAAACTAAAGGCAGTTTGATACAGTAAATGTGCCTGCACTATAGCGGCCAACAATATAAACAGTGCCTAAAGTGGGAGTGACTTTACGTCGTTCGTCTGTTCTGGTGAAAAATGTAGTTTTCATCTAGTTGCTTATTATTTTGGAGCTTCAAATGAGTAGAGATAAGCACCTTTTATTGTAACATTAGGTATTTAAGATAATATGACCCGTAATCTACATGCATTCGCCGACATTTTGATGCAATGTGTTGAACAAGTTCGGTTCTTGTTTCGGCTTTGCTTGGGGATTTCCGCCATATTGTCCTCTCGGGGTAATGCCGCCGCCATGCAAATCGGGTGAGAAATGGCCTCATTTCAATGTAGTGGAGCCGATTCAGCAGAGTGACTTTTGCAATAGGAAGTAAATTGTAAGCTTAACCATTATTCTGCTCAATTACATTACTTTCTAACTATTTTCAGTAGGTTGTGTGTTTCCTAGTATCCATTTGATGCATGTACTAGGTCATTAAAGAGTGGCGGCATTACCCCGGTACAGTGGCGGAATTACCCCAGTGTCCTGGGTAATCACGCCACTGTGCAGAGGTTTAAAAAATATTTTTTTATATATGCTTACTTTACAGTTATGATTACGGTTAAATTTATACAGGTACTAAAGATCATGATTCAGCTTTAGAATTTTTACTATTAAAAAATAAACATTTTTTCGAGGTGAAAAAATTTAAATTCCCTTAAGGTGTCGCCATTCCCCCGGTCTCCCCTACTTAAGTGCCCCAATAATCATTCTGTGATTCTGTTCTTTTCAGTTAACTTAATGATAAATAATGTCCGTTCCATTACCTATAATTTTCCTGAAATAGAAGACATTTTCCTCACACAGTTGATTTTGCATTGAAACTTCATCAAATACATCTTTCAGCAAATACATAAAGAGCAACAAGCTCGTTTACATTCAATTGTACTTTAAATATATTCAATGTTTTCTAAAATCCAGTAAGTGTAATATATTATTTTACTAAACAGTTTACAACAATATTTTTTATGCATTGTTAATACAAAAGTATTACCCTGAACGACTTTGCAAATTTTTGTATTACATTTATTCTAAACTTGCAATGATGGCTTACTTCCATATCTAAAACAGTTATGTATATGACGCTTTGAATGGAGATACATATGAGTAATATTTTAAGAAAGTAAAATTTTTAAACTGATAACTACCGTAAAATCCCTATTGTAACCCCTCTCTCTTTCAAAAGGAAAAGAAGTTAGGGGAGGGGGGGGGGGGTTATAGTCGAGATTTTTTTTAAATCATTAAAAACCCCTTCTTTATCTATAATTTACAACTAAATAAGGCAAATACAGCAGTGGGAATCTTTCGTATTTCGGCAGATTTGAGATAAATAGTATGTAAACGCCCCCTCCCCAAAAATTTTCCCAAACAAAAACCCCTAAGCAAAATTTGTTTTAATTTCTTTTTTAAAATTGCTTCTGTATTTTTTTATTTTATTTCAGCAATACTTAATGAATCATCTAAGCTTCCACCCCCAAAATCTACTTATTTTCATTTTATAATCTTTTGCTTAAACATATCACCCAGAAACTAGAGAAATGTGTGTATATATATATATATACTTTTTTATGGCGAATTTCACAGGTAATTAACTAATCATTACGATAACAAATGAATAACAGAATAAAAAGCATGTCAAAGGATATTTTTCCTTGTGTTCACATGTACCCCACGTGTGTTCACAACTACCCCGCTGATGGGGCACATGTGAACAATTTTTCGAATTTTTAAAACTATTAAAAAATGTAAGAACTATACAGGTTATTTTTAAAAAAATACCATGTATAAAAGAAAGTTCTATTTACTGTATTGAGTAGGTTTGGTTTATAGAAATTAGTCCTGTCATGAAAAAAAGCTATATTTATGCGAACTGTTCACATGTGCCCCCAACTCCCCTATATACATTTTAATTTATTGAGGTACTATTTGAGGATTTTAATTATTTTAGGGTTTATTTTGGATATTTTCAGAGTTATGGCTTAAACTCTTGATTACGGATTATAGCCCAGTGGTAGGAAATGAAAAAAAAAAGGCCGAATTCGGAATTAAATACGGGAAAGCTGGAAATTGTTTTAATCCCTTCGACATAGGTCAAAAATAAACGTACTAAGTTTTCCCGCCCTACTAGGTGCGACTTTGTCGCTACAAACAAATAGATAACTTAAAGTGCATTATTTCAAGATTTTTAGCATATTTCAAAAATGATTTGTAAATGATGGGAAATATTGTCTATGATCTCTGATTGTATTTCAATTATGCGTCGTATTTAATTTGACATATATAGCGAATAACAGTGCGTATGCATCACATTTAAGGAGGTCGAAAATAGTGGGGAGGAGCGAGGGAACAAATGAGTGTGCACGATTATTGTCGCTAGAGGAATTATAGGTCAACCAATAGCACGATTTTAAACTGCGATATTTAACGAAAAGGACTAAGATGGTTTTAATAAAAATTATTTTCGACTAGTATACGAGCATCTTAAGTTAAATTCATAAAATTTTAAAACCTAAGGAATATTGAAAAAAAGTATTATAAGCTTTACTTTTTATTTATTTATTTATTTATTTATTTTTTTAAACTAAGGTTTAATGTTGACGATATCAGTTGAGAAATGGCATGTAAAACGGCTGTCAATTATGTACCTCTTTCCTGATAACTACTAAATTATAATCCTCAAAATATACAAAATAAAGCATTAATATAATTACAGAAACATCGCGAGGGCCTCAACAACTTAAAGAAAATGCATGTATGTAATAAACGGAGGCAGGGCGGATTGATAACTCTGTCTCCCTCTTGATTAGCGCGGTTAAGACAAAATTTAGAAATAGAATTGCGACCCTAATGTTCAGCAAAATTATTAATATGGGTACTCATTTTATTCAGAATTTCAAATTCAACGACATTTGTATTAACAATGTTTTTCAAAAGAATTGTTCTGAGATATTGTTAAGATAATTTTAAAAAAGTGTTTTTTGACTATAAATATGTACATATTTTCTAATGTTCGCCTAGTACGTGGGATAAAACTTAGTACTTTCATTTTAGACCTAAACGGAAGGGATTAAAACAATTTCCAGTTTCCCACCCACTTAATTGCGAGTTACATCCCCCGATCACGGGTCTTTGAAATAGAATTGTGACAATGTTCAACAAAATTGTTAAATGTAGTTCTCATTTTACTCGGAATTTTAAGCTGACGACGAGCTGAACACGGAAATTGCAAAACCTAAATTTCATTCCAGATTTCAAAGTGCTGCCATTTGCAAAATGACGTCAGCGTTACGCACAGATATATTTGTTTTTTATAATATAGATATAGATTTTATTTTCATATCAAAATCTTGGTGGGTTTTTTTTCTTTTCAAACTAATTTTTTTCACCCTTAAATCCATTTATATCTGAATCAAATGAATACTCGATCATTTCAAAGCTACTGTATAACATCGTGTATTTTAAAATAATATATACGTAATGTGAGTCGTACAGTAAAATGCGCAGAAAAACAGAAAAGTGACTTCGGACAATGATTTTTTTTTAAAGATTATTTTTGTATTTTTTTTAAATGTATTGCAGTATTTCAAACAGAATTGAATGTATAGGCTTTTTGGTATTGTTATTATTTGGTATTAATATTTTGCATAATTTGATTTTTGGAGTCTTAGGTGTAATTTTGAAATATGCTTGGAAAGGGAGGTGGGGGAGGGACAAGGTTCTTCCAGAATTTTAAATTCTTAAAGTTTGCCGTTATCATCCAAACTCTTTGAAATTTTTAGATGTTAAAAACATAATGTTTTCGTAGCCCGAGGGAAAAAATATTAATATTTAGTGGGAAAAAGGCTGGTAAGATTTTTACCACGATGTAACTGAGGTTTTTGCTAATTTTGACGAAGTTTTTGCACATTTTATTTAGTAAAAAATATTTATATTTGTCCGAATGTTTCGAAATTTTCGTAAGTAAATGTAAATCTGGCCTGGTGAGTTGCTCTAAAAAAGATTGTGTTAAAATACGGACGTTTAGTTAGTTTTATGGTAGAAAAATATAGTCTTTGTGAGGCGCGAAGTGACCTACGCTCACCAATGTATTTGAAAGAGTTAAAACTCTCAGTTAGAAGATTTTAACTTTTAGAGCATATATATATATATAATATATATATATATATATATATATATATATATATATATATATTTGCCGATACTTCTAAAATATCATCCTGCAATAAATTGCTACAAGTTTTCGGAAAACCTTTCATCTTTTTTTTTCAAAAGTTTAACTGCTAGGTGGGGAGAATATCGTAAATTTAATATCGGAATGTATCAACGTGTTAATATTGGTGATATATCGCGATAACTACCGTAATGTGTATGCGAATAGAAAAATTGCTTATTTTAAAAGATAAAAGGCATGTTACCAAAAATTTTAGTAGAAACAGATGTAGAAAAGAGCTAATAAATGTTTCATGCTATTTTCTTCTACAGCATCCTTTAAATAAATAAGTATATATAGGGGAAGGTGGGGCAAAATTGGGTACCATATAAGTTTGTTAGTCTCAAATGCTGTGAAATGGGAAAACAAACTTTGAACACTGTTTTTAATGTAAAATGAATCCTTGGCTATAATAAAACATTCTTTTCAAACAATATATATATATATAATTGTTTATATAAAAAAATAGCTTTTTTCAAACGTATGCAAAAATCCGATTTTACCTCGCTGGTTGGGTAAAACTGGGTATCCATTTAAAACTACTGGAAAACTCATTTTGGTCAAAAAGGTCTTGCTTAATATAGTAAAAAATACATTTTTATTATTTTTAACAAAACGAAATTGCACATGTGTTCTTCCATGTGTAAAAAAAAAATAATTTGTTGGAAAATTTTCTACGTTGTATAGGCCTGCTTACTTTACACTGTACGTTTAAGAGTTCTTTTAGCTTCAAAAATCACAGATGAATTTATCATCATATTCTTCTGATATACTACATGCTTCGTGTGCCTATCCGTGGCATTTCAAACATCGTATTTGGATTTAGAATTTGAGTAAAGTTCATAGCAAAACATACAGGTTTCATTGTCCTCTTCTTCTGAAGATGTTTCCGCAATCTTTTTTTTTTTTAAAGAAACTTCTTTTTCCGTCTTGCAGTTTGTTTGGCTTTTTTCTCCTTAATATCTGTTTCGACCTGTAATTTATAGGGAGAATAAATCAAAATAAGTTTTTCCCTTTCTTTACTCAATTCTAAAGCCTTCCTTAGAAGGGGATAATAACTTTTTAGGCGAAATTGGAAATACAGATTGCTAGGCTATATAGTCTGAAGATGTCGAGTGGATAATTTTACTAATGTATTCTGTAGATGTAAAATTTTGAATGAGTGATGACGTCTGTGACTGTGATGTTAACTGCTGCATCTGGAAGCAGCTCGACGTGAAAGACGCTGGATGTTGTCAACTCGTTTATGTTCGGAAGGTTGAGCTCCATTATCCTGTGATGTTTCAGAAATATTTATTTCTGCAGCTATGCAAACCTGGGGTTGCATAGACCTAGGTGTGTTATCATGACTTTCATGGGTTTCTCTCTCACTTCCGAAGGAGCAAAAAGATGGTCTGGAAAAACATTGTTGTAGGGAAAACTCCCTGTTTTCTCGAACCTTCTGATTGCAGTATTTACAATTGCTGCTCTCGAAAACGCAGTTTTAAATAATTTTCTAATTTGGTAAATTGTTACAGATCGCGCAGAGTTGAAAAATAACCACTTCTTCACCTCTTGTTCTTAGTATGAGCTTAGAGATGCATGAATGACACATCAAGGGGTTGAAATCGATGCGTTGCGTAAGGAAAGAATCATATATAAATACATTGCTTTCTCTTACTAGATTAACAGGATTCTTTTATATGAATTGAACACCTGTTAAGGATTTAAAGAACGGGCTTTTCAGGACAAGGATTGGAAAAATCTTTTAACCAAATAAAATAAAGACCTAATTTCGTAATCCATCCACTCCTATTATATACAGCAAATGAGTCTGGGAAAGTTTCATTCATCAAGAGGTTTTTTTCTTGCCTGTTTAATATTTGATAAAAAAAAATCCTGTTATAGATTATATAGCCTAGTTATATAGGATTGAGATTTTATGGATTATTTGTCAATTTGGGCAGATTATTTTATTTAGAGAAACAAGTCACGAAATATTTTTGCATTTTAAGTGGACCTATAACGCAAGTTATTACATCTCAGATTAGAAAGTTATTTATTAAAATGTAATAGGCATAATATAAAATTATGCTTAATTAGTACCATTATTTTGTTCATTAATAATTGCAAATTATTTAATTTCATAAATGTAAGTTAAAAATTAGACCCACTTTTTAATATAAAACAAAATCAAAATTAGTTTTTTTCATTATAACTAGATATATTTAGAATTATAACTTTACAGCATTAAGAATGCAATTTAAAATTCCATGCTAATTTATTAACTATACTAAAAAACATTCTATGAGTGTCGGACAAAATCGGGAATACCCAGTTTTGACCCACTCTTAAGTACCCGGTTTTACCCCAACATGACAGAGTTTAAAATATGGCGTCACTACTCTTAATTCTATAAGCAAAAGATCAGTAAAAATTTTTAAATATTATCAGGAAAGGAAAGAATTAGATGTAGTACTCAGGAATATTAATTATGCTGAAAAATAGTGGTTATACGCGTAAAATCTAGAATCAAATAAAACAATTTTTTAAGAGTAATTGAATCTAATTACAGTACTATAAGCGAATCCTTTTGTCCCCCCCCCCACACATAAATAAACGATTAAATTAATGCTATGCTCATCATGTTCTATAGTAAGCATCTTTTTGTACATTTCAGTGATGTGTATCAATTTCCATATGTTTGAAATAGTGTAATATCATTCCAATATACTACAAATGATTTCTCCCTACAGGCCATTGAAATAGACCATAAAAATCAACGATGAAAATCACAAATTTTCTAAAAAAAAATCAGTTGATTAAAATCATGATTTAATCGTTGATTAAAATCATTAACACCCTATTGCAGCCAAATGGCAAGCATTAGTTTTTGTTAATCACGATTGATTGACGATTTTTTTCCCTCAACAACCAATTGACGCTTTTTGAAATATTTTTCCACATTTGATTTAAGAATTTCACAATATTTTCCTTCTACCTAACAAATGGAGAATTTTGCAGCTTTTTCTTACAAACTTTCTTTGCAGTTATCCAAAATTTTCAGCCTAATAAAATATAAAATTATAACTAAAAATTAAATAAACAGCACATAAAGAAAAACTATAAAATTATTAATTTAGATATTTTAATTCCAATATTTCAATTGACTAAAGTTCAATGCAGTTTTATTTATTTTTTAAAATAAATAAAATTCTGTGATTTGTGTTTGGTTGCCGTTTTCTCTGAGACGGGAAAATTTAAGTTTACCTGTGACCCTGTAAGAGAGGGGTAGGGGGGAGTTACTGTTCCTGCTGACCACTAAAATTTTCAAATTAGTGGTCCGAATGAATTTTTGTTGTTCTCGGACCAGCGGACCACCAATGATTTCGAACACTGATTTTTTAAATGCTGAAGATTTCCTTGTAAAAGAGATTTGAATTGATATACTGTTTAATTTTTTGATTAATTCCCCTGTGTGAAATTTGATTATTGTTATGTCTGCACAAGAAATATTTTATGTCTTAAAATATTTACTCTTTCATTTAAAATAGGTGGATAAATTAACCTGATGCTTGGATCTATTCCTGACTTGAAATCCTGATTCAGAACATGCTAAGCTTCAAGAATTCTTTATATTTGATGACCTGAATAGTCAGAGAGGGTGCAGCACCCTCCTAAAACTGTCTGAGAGAAACTCTATGTGAAATGATATTATATTACAGTAAATGTTAGTCTGACATACTATACATATAATTTAATGATTATATAATTTGTATTTTCAATAAATGGAGCGGCATACCGCAAACCAACTTAAATGTGTTGCTATTTAATAGTGTCTGTAACCATTTCTTTTTCAGCTATTGCAAGGCTGCTGCTGGTGAATATTTTCCTTTTTTACGAGTACTGTTAAAAAATAAATAAATCGTCGTCATAGATTATCAATTAGGAATACTGAAAAAATACTTATATGTAAGAATAATTAGTCGCTTGGTGGGGACACTGCTGTTATTAAATTAACCTTTCAAAGTAAGTATTTAATATACTATAGAAATACATTGTGTATTTTAAAAAAGCTTTGAAGTTTAAAGTAATATTTTGTATTAGCTGATATTAGAGGTTAAATGGATTCTGCTACTTATAGCTGCCTTTTTAATGCTGATTATTTCAGTATTTACGCATATACTTTGATTATGTATTCGTTATGTTTGTGCTTTATTTATTCAAATGTGTTATATTCATTATTGAATGATAAACAGAAACAAATACTAAACTTTTTTTGTTGTTGATTTATATTCAAATCAATTAATTTTGCATAATTGAGCTGTGTTGCAATATAAATTTTAAAAATATTTCTATTTTATTTTTTGTTTTGTGAAAAGAAGGTAAAAATTTGAAAACTGTATAATATGAAAATTTCAGCATCTATAGATTCACAAGAATTAAAGAAAAAAAAAACAGATCATGAAAGTAGCAGCTAAGTGCATTATGCAAAAAACCTTTTCAAACTCGTGCAAAAATTAATACTGGTTGAAGAAATTTATTCAGCCATTGTTTAAATTAAAACAATAATAAAAACAGGGTAGATATTTAAATCTAAAGAAATTTTTTTTTATATTTTCTTTGTGAATAAGCAAACACTAAATGGACTATAAGTGTAACTGAGTGCGAAGAAATATTCCAAAATGTAAAAGGACAGAAAGGTAATATTTGTGGTGAAAATAATGCAATTATTTTGTGAAATTGGATCAAATTGGTTTACATTTGTTTTTTAAATATATTTCAAAGACAATAGAATCAATAATTAAAACTTAAATAATTTTCGGTTTAATGAAAAAAAAAAAAAAAAGTAAGCTTTCCTACTGCAAGATAATCTCGCATAATCTGAAATTTGGTTTATTACACCATAAAATGATAAATTGAAAACCCAAAGTGAGGGGGGGGGGGGGGAAGAAAGCTACAATCCGGTGTAACCATTCCACATAAAGATGAGAGAAAATCCTGAATCGTGATTCAAACTTTTAGCAAAAAATTGGAATAGAGAAAACCTTGAATTATGATTTAACCTTTCACCAGAAAATTGGATTTAAAAACAATCCTGTTTCGTGGTTCAACCTTTTACCAGAAAAATTGATTAAAAAAAACTAAATTATGGTTCAAACTGTTACCAGAAAATTGGATTTAAAAAGAAAAACTTGATTTATGGTTAAACCTTTTATCAGAAAATTGGATTTAAAAAAAATCCTGATTTATGGCTCAACCTTTCACCAGAAAATTGGATTTATAAAAAACCTGAATCATTGTTTGACATTTCACTAATATAATGGTATTTGAGAAAGCACCAATAAACTGGTAAAACTTATCGCCAATATCTTGGTTGCAGCTAAATTTCAGCGACTTTTCACCATTTTCTTGGTGAAACATCACACTTTATTTTTAACAGTGTATCGATAACATTTAAAAAAAAAAAATTAGGCATACTTTATAAACTTAGTAATGATACTTTACATTCATTATTGTTTCTATTCGCTTTTTTAAATTAACTAATAACCGTAAGATCTGATTCTGCTTATCTGCTTATTTACTGCTGTTGTTATAATGCTAATTTAATATGGAACTTATGTAATTTAATATTTTGTACCTATTTGAATATCTACAGTGAAGATTCAGTCAGTTTTTTAATGCATAACATACAAATATTTCTGGCAATTGCTGTGGTAATACTGAAAACCACGTCAGGTCATATTACTTATTTTGATCGAAGAATTTTGATTTTACTGCAAATCTCTTGCACGATTACAAAAAACTTTCTGGCGAGAATACAAAAACTGTTTTAGATACAACACTAAAAAATCATTGGTAATTTTTCTGACATTACTTTAATAAAGTTACCAAACATTTTTTGCTGAAGTATATGTAAAGTTTTGGGTGCAATACTAAAAAAATTCATAGTAAATGTACTATGAAATCCTTCGCAAATTTACAAAAAAATTTCATAGTCAATGTACTAAAAATTCCTTTGTAAGTGTACTAAAAAATCATTAGAAAATTCACAAAGTATTCTTTAGGAAACTACCGAAAAAAGTCGTTAGTACCTTGACTAAATAATCCTAAGTAAATTTACGAAAAATTCTTTAGTAAACTCCCTAAAAAATCGTTAGTAAGTTTACTGAACAATATTTAGTAAACTTACAAGGAATTCTTTGGAAAACTCTCTAAAATATCCTTAGTACGTTTACTAAACTATCTTTGGAAAAATTACCACAAATTCTTTAGTAAACTCCCTAAAACATCGCTAGTAAGTTTACTAAGAAACATTTAGTAAATTTACAAAAACTAATTAGAGAAACTCCCTTGAAAAACCGTTAGAAATTTACAGAACAATATTTAGTAAATTTACAAAAAAATTTTTATTGAACTCCCTAAAACATCGCTAGTAAGTTTACTAAGAAACATTTAGTAAATTTACAAAAACTAATTAGAGAAACTCCCTTGAAAAACCATTACAAATTTACAGAACAATATTTAGTAAATTTACAAAAAAAATTTTAGAAAACTCTCTAAAAATGGATAGTACGTTTACAACATATTCACCGATAAATTTACTAAAACTTATTTAGTAAATTCCCTAAACAAGCATTAGTAACCTCACTAAACAATATTTGGTAAATTTACAAGAGTGTTTTGGGGAAACTCCCTAAAAAATCACTAGTACGTTTACTAAGCAATATTTAGTAACAGTTACTGAAGACACTTCTGTAATTCTACATGATTATCTTATGTTGTGATTACATAAAAAGTTCTAGGAATCCCAGTTTCCTACAAAATTCTTAGTAACCACACAAATTTTTTTTTACAGTGTATTACATAAAAATCCCTCTGTCAGTCGATCTGGAAATCGCTATCTATTACGCTCCTCTAGCGCTCTCCATTGGGTGAGCGACAGGTCGTTCGACTGAAATTTACTTTTCAATCTGTATTCTTACGCTAATCCCGACAAAATCATAGTGCATGAGGTCTGAGACAGAGATTTTCTGTGCTGTTCGATTGTTATGAAAATCTGTTACCAGATGTGTTATTGTCGATTAGAATATATAAATTTGTCATTAAGATCGATTTAGCATAGAATATTAATTAGTGCTCCAACCTGAAGGCTCTGCGAAAAATATCACCATGTAGGAATTGTTCACAATTTTTATGTGTGGTTGAATAAATATTTTCAAGTGATTTTTGGCCTCTGTTTTAATGGGAAATCTACCAGATTTCTTAATATGTTAATTACCACTCATGCAGCCTGACCTGCATTTGATTGCATCATGAATCGCTGGTGTTTTGATTGAATTTATCCAATCTAACTACTACAAACAATTCGGTAGAGTTAATTAAATTGGTCAACAGAAATGTACTCAGTCTGTCCACAGCTGCTAATAATCTACCATATTCATGCCTATAGTATCAATATTACAATAGGTGGTACGAAATTCGTGCAACCTCACCAATGCCTGACTAGGATTTAGTAATAGTCCAGCAGGTTTGTAATTACTTATTGGCCGTCTCGTGACCTTTCACTGCATATAGCATTTCGCAGTAAAATATTGTTTTAAACAGATTTTAATGTTTTCCCCGTGTTATTTCAACTATTTAATAAATTTACAACACCACATCGGAATCGCGACAAACACTTCTTTTTTTAGTATTTTATTAGAGCAAAAAAAAAAAAAAAAAATGTTCGCAATTGCTTAACTAAAAATAAATTTGCTAAAAAGCAACAGGATAACTTGTTTCAACACTTTTAATAAATCATTTTCCAGACATTATTTAAACGAAAAATGTATAAAAACTTGCATAAATCTATAAATGTGTAAATGTGCAAAAATCTCTAAAACATTCCCTTTTATTATATGGACTTTAAGGTGAGTACAGTTTTATCCCAATTTTTATTCGAACTTTCAAAGACTTTAAGCACAGAAAATGTTAGTAACTTAGTAAATATCTAATGAGTAGACAGTTCAAGTGATCCGGAAATCAAAATTATCAAGAAGATCTATCAAAAACATGTATTTTTCATTCATTTATTTACTAATAAAATATTACAGGAATAAATAAATTAAAGAACCCCAACCATGTATTTTCCATGATTACATCAGCAGATATTACACTTTTTGTAATGTACAATCAGTCTGCTCCCCCCCCCCCCCCCCCACACACACACACCCTTTTGTACAGATATTTTATGGCATGTTTTTGTAAACCTCTATTCAGGATTTTAAATTCCTGTAAAAAGTTTTAAATTGTATTCCTAGAAGTAAAATTCACTCTCAAAAATCACCTATTTTTAACATTTAAATTTATCATAAAATTAAAAAAATATTTGTAAAAATCTCGGAAAATTATTATCAAGAAATCATTTTCTTCACACAATAGTGAAAAATGTAATAAATGGGATACGTGGTACGTAAGTTATATCAAAAATTTAAAAAGATTAAAATTTTGAAATTTTTATACTTTTTTAAAAAAATTTGAACTATATTTTCAATAACTTTTTATCTCAAACTTTAAAACTTTATAGAAAGATACATTTCATGGAAGAAATGCATTAAAAAAGTTTATCAATAAAATAAAATCATGATTCCTGCACAAATTTAAATTTTAAACAGAAATTTTCTTTGTATCAATATTGTTGGTAGATTCATTCGAAATTCCAAGGAGTATGCGTGTAACAAATCTACTAAAAGTACGACGAAAGCAGATTTATGTGGACTTTACTTTACTTTCTATGAATAAATTTCTTTTACTAAACTTTAAATCTTAAACATAAATAATACACACATTAGCACCTTTGTGCTCGCATAGTTGTAATATATATTACACAAATCCTACGGTGAGATAACCGTAAAAACATAGCAATAATGACTAATGAAAAACAAGCTACCAGTATTTATTTTCTTTTTCTTTTTCAATCCACAAAAAATAACAAGTTACCACAAAATATACTTTTTTTATTATCATACTTTTTTTCTTTAACCCGAGACAGTCACATGGGATCGCACAATAAACAAAATATTAAATGTCATTTCATGTCAATATTTTTTTCTTACATTTGTCATCGCTGATCGTCTGATTTTGAACAAAAATAAATTAATAATGCCGATTACGTAATAATGCGCATCTTGGTTAATAGAATTATTTATTCAAAAACGTAATGAAACTTGAATATTAATTTTACACTTTGTTGCAGAATTCCGTCAATCAACAATGAATTGAAAAACTTGTATAATTACTTTATCAAGATTATGTAAATCTTGGAAAATTATTATAATCTGACTTTAAAGATATTCACATTTGTTATGAAAATTTCCATTAATAAAAGGAAAGATAACACATATTTATGTTTCAAGAGTCAGGAAGCCATTATGATTGCTTTCTAATTGCTCTTTCGCCTTAATGTTAGGTATAATTAAATGCCTTGCACGGGTCAAGAAAAATAAACTCCAAACTTTTCTACATAATTAAATCACTAAAATTCTACTCAGAACTTTAAAGAAGCAATTTAAATTGCTTTTAAGTGTTTGGATTTGACGTTAATAGGAAGTTTAAATTCTAAACGCACTCTTGAAAAATCAGCCTGTGAAATATTGTGAGCAAATTTTATTACTATCTTGAATTTATTATTTATTACTCATACTTTGGCTAATATTTCGAGTAAATAAATAAAAAAATAGTAATTATGTTTTACTCAAATGAAAAATAAAAAGTCATTTCATAAAAAAAACAAATATTTATATATTCTTTTAATAAGCTTTTTCTATACATACGAAGTAAGAATTTTTTTTTTTTTTAAATCCGTATTTTGGTTAATATACATTGGTCAAATTGATGATTATTTTCGGATATTTTATAATTTGACTGTGTCTGGAAAGGATCAGCTTGTTATTACAGCTGTCTGTTTGTGTTTGACGCAAATCTTGTTTCCAATCTAACTCAAGAGTTAATCAACGGAATTCCATCAAATTTGTACATTTAGTTAGATATTGACTTACTATCTACTAGTACATATATCCAACTACCACATGGCATATTTTGTTTTCCTCTCCTGTTATGCTTTTTTGATATAGGTCTAATTATTACGTTGCAAATTTTGAATATTTAACTAATTCTATCGACCAACAGCATCGATATTCTAATTAATTTCTATATTATTTAGCTTCCCTAAATGATCAACTTTCAAGTTCAGTAAGAAACATTTTGGAGTATTGTTGCTCAAAGAAGATAATAAGTGCACAAAACGGGCAGACACATCATTTTGCTTTGCTTTTATGGCAACATAACATTACAAAGCAACATTGTCCCATGGAAACAAGTTAAATTTATTAAGCAGGCAGTTGCATACTAACAGTTTATAAAAACATTATTTTGGGATATTGTTGCTTTCGAAAGATATAACATCCCAAACATACTCTTATTTCCCATTTTATTAAAAAATAGTATTCACGACGTTCAACTTTGACATTTGCTACAGGGAAGGCAAAATCTTTTCAGGGCTTCAGAATTGTAAAATATTCATTAACTATCATCTCCTTCAATATAAAAAAATCAATTAAAACAAAAAGCACAACTATCAAATATAACTTTTTTGTCTGATTTTCAAAATAATGGCTCTTAATCAATTTTGTAAAAGAGGAATATCGGTTTTAGGATACTATCAATATTCATTTAAAATTTTTTAGCTGTGTGAATTTATGCATGCAAAAGTAAAAAAAAAAACAAAAAAAAAACAAAAACAAACAAAAAAAAAAAACATATTTTTAATGATAATGTTAATTCTGTGAATTTATCATTTAAAACATGTTTGTTGAACACGAAAACGTTAACTTGAGAATTGATAATAATGGAAGGAAGTATAAAGTTCACAGTGAGATGAAAATGACCAATTGAGTTTTTTTCCGCTGTATAGTTCCCCGGCCACGCAGAAACTAGGTGAAACAGCCGTCACAGATGCTGGTATCTTTGAAACAAAAAGCTACATTTTTCTAATTCTGAACTCATTTTAAGGTATTTCAAATGAAAATCAAATTTCAAAGTAATTGCTTAAGAGTCGCAAAGGTCAACACAGTGAAAGAGATTCCATGCGGGGACTCGATCCCGGGCAATCAGTATAGAGCATTGGCGTTCTTCCGACTAAACCACATGGAACGATACCCAGCATGGAAAATTTCTCACTATTATATGTTGGCAAGGCTACAAACGCAGCACCAGATGGAATATTTATCGTGAGCCACCGACCTGGGGCGAACACGAAACATTATTAAATCCAGCATCGATCGAAACTATATTATTACATGGAAATTATTCCAGAGAGAAACATTCGCCTGCGTTCAATATTTCAAATGAAAATAAAATTTCAAAGTAATTGCTTAAGAGGCGCAAAAGTCTAACATAGTGAAAAAGATTCCATGCCGGACTCGATCCCGGGCGATCAGTATTTCTCTCTGGAATAATTTCTATGTAATAATATAGTTTCTATCGATGCTGGATTTAATTACGTTTCGAGTTTGTCCCAGGTCGGTTGCTCAGCATAAATATTCCATCTTGTGCTGCGTTTGTAACCTTGCCAATATATAATAGTGAGAAATTTTCCAGGCTGGGTATCGTTCCATGTGGTTAGTTGGTAAAACGTCAATGCGCTATACTGATGGCCCGATATTGTATGCAAGGCGAATGTTTCTTTCTGGAATAATTTTCATGTATTAATATCATTTTATGGTTTTTTCGCATTTTCGATTTTAGACAAAGGGTACAATGTCTTGATTATAGCTAAATAATGTGTACTGTTTCAATTATTTTCTCTTATCCTGTTTGATTTGTGTGAAGTAACCTTTTAAACGATGTGTGTTTGAAAATGCTAAGTTATATACATTTGGTGCTAGGCCACAGTTTTTGTAATGGTATCATTCCGGGGAAAGTGGCCACAAAGAAATACAGCAAAGCGGGCAGATGGCTACTTAGCCCAGAAATGATATTTTATTCATTGTTCATAACAAAACACATTCCACAAGTGTTTTCTGTGAAATAAAGAAGAGAGGTCGGGGCAATAACTTCTGCAGAGCAAGGTTTGTTCTAAACATTTGCATCATATGTCTGCATGTCTATTGGGTGTGCTTGTATTCCTCCATTCGCAATATTGATATTCTTTACTGATAATTTTATCTTGTAACGATTTAATACATAAAGTATTATAAAACATTATAATTATATTTAATGTGTGTTACTTTAGCTTGTGTTGATTAAAAATATACATCCTGGATCAGAGAGATTTGTTCATTTACTGTCTACTTTACCAAACCTATAAGAGAAAAAGTAGCCCTTTTGAAACATTTCTTTTAAAAACTCGTGTACATTTAAAAATAATAAAAAAAAGTAAAATAGCAATTGAAGCTAAAGTTATTATAGTTACCATTGGAACTTGTTTCCAAGCTTTACTGTGGACTTACTTTACATATTTGAAAAACCAAATTTCCAGGTTGATAAAACTGATTATTACACATTTAAATCAATTCTAAAAATCACCGGCATTAAAAGAAATTTTGTTTTTATAAATGCTTCCTTAAAAGTCGAAAATATATTAATTTCTGACATTTTTGCATATAAAGAAAAAAGATTACTATGTACTTCCGTTTAAGGTTTTATGATATTTTATTAGGTTAAGAAACATTTGTCTTTTTCTGCAGTGTAGATAGACTAAAACAATTCCCGTAACTATTGTTGCATTTAAATGCTTTAAATATTCTACAGAAAGAAGATTTATAAGAAATGTTTTCATTCTTTCAGAAGATTTGCCAACGACAATTACATTTTCTTAGGTGGAATAAAATAGGAAATCTGCTTCTAAGCACCCGCATCTCCAAAATTATTTAGAGTACAAAAGAAAGTAAGTAAAAAAAAATTAATGCGGATATAGAAGTGAAATGCAATCGTTTTTCCCTTTAGGATTACAGTGGTGATTAAATTTGCAGTGCTAAAATATAGTGTAAATATACGATCTTTATCTAACAAACTTTTTTTTTTCGGTTTTTTTTTTTTTTCCACAGAAGACATTATTAATTAGTATGTTATTTCCAAAAAAACATTTCTTTAATGTGAAATATTACTACAGTAACTAGAGAAACGTATGTTTGTATTACATTTCGAGGCCTTGTAAGAATCTTATTTGTTAAAAGGGAATATATACTAATGATAATTACATTTTCTTAGATGCATGAAATGGAACTATCTTTGTTTAATCACCTGCGCAAAACTCTTTAAAGCCTACAGTATGAATAATTTATAAATATAATACTTGTAATTAATTTATGATTTTTTTTTTTCAGAGTAGAGAAAATCAAAAATTTTATCAAGGATTATTTGAAAGTAAAACATTTTTTTTTTTTTTTTTTTTTTTTATTGCTGAATTATTTTAAGATAAAAATTTTGTTTTTCTTAAATATGGCTGGAATATTTTAAGGTAAAATATTTTGTTTTTCTTAAATGTTACTAAAAAATATTTAAAAAAAATTACTTTATAACAACATTCATTTTACGTTTCAAATTAAATGTATCGTAATGGGGGACTTCAATGTACAAAAATTGAATTTGAGATGGAAAGGGAGTGGTTATTTTCACTTACTTACCTAACCCCGGATTTCGGAGAATGTTGTGTCTTGATTTCTGAGATTCGATGTATTAAAGGCCACATAAATTGGAACGTTTTAAAGTCTCAAAAAACGTTTGAATGCACTAATTTTACTTTGTATCTGTCATATGGTGGTATGGTGAGAAAAGTGCCTCATATTTTTATGTATCCACGATTCAGGAGCTTAAAATTATTTTAAAGTACCATATAATGCATATAATTCAATATAAAATAAATAAAACACTTTAACAATGTTTCACTGTGCACTGTCTGTCTCAAAGCTCACCGTGTATAAATTTTTCATATATCACTATGTACAAGCATTTCATATCTTACTGCTTTCAAGAGTTCCATATGTCTGTGCGCACAAGAGTTTCACAACTGTTTACAAGAGTTTCATATCTATGTCGTACAAGAGCTCCACAACTGCCGACAAGATTTTCATATATCACCTCATAAAAGAGTTTCATATCTCACTTCGTATGTACAAATGTTGCAAATCTCACCGCGTACAAGAGTTTCATACCTCACTATACTAGGACTTCCCTCAGAGGGATTAGTCTGAGCGATATTGCTGAGAACATAGATTTAATAACAACATGTGGGAGCAAAGAAAATGAGATGTTATCTTTAATTGTCCATATACTGCGATATATTGAAATGATGAAAATAAACGAATCGTAGAATTACAAAATCTTATATATAAATTCGTATACACTGTTTAAAAAAATGGGAAATAAAACCATTCAAGACAGCCATGCATGGATATAAAATTGAAAGTACGCAATATATTAAAAGTAAAATAGAAAAGGAAACACTAAATTACTTATATCGGAATTTTAACTGTATAAAATGATGTCAAGAACATAATCAGACGCTCCGCACCAAATTGAGTAACTTTAAATGACAAATATATGATGTTTAAAATGAATGGACTGTACTTTATATGGTGTGTGCTCCCACGGAATAGTTAATATTGTACAATATCTGTTTCCCACGGATGCAATGAGGCTGTCGATAACATTTAAGGAATTCTCTCCTCAAAATCTGATATAGTATCAAAGTACCGAATACATCAACAGTGGCATGCAATGCTTCGTTAGAGTGTGTTTTAGATATTCTCGATCGGATTTAAATGATGAGTGTATGCTGGCCACTACATACGCTGTATTGTTTTGTTTTCAAACATATTCTGCACAAGCTGAGCTGTATTTAGCATGTATTAAGTAAAAGAAATCGGCAATGATTACAACATAAAGTATGACACAAGATCTGAATATATCGTCTGCATAACTTTTGAGCTGTCAAAGTGTCATTTGAAGTAATTTACAAATCCATACTTATTTATTCAGCAAATCATGCAAGCTAACATACGCCAATATGAACCCGATTAGGAAATTTCCGCAGAATAAGTTAATATATGAAAAATCTACTAATGATAATTGAGAATATGACCTTATGATAAAATGTCTAGAAAAATGAATCGCATAAAAAATTCACATCACATTTAAAACGGCACTTCCCTCTGTTAGTGGCCTTGGCGAGAGAGAGAAAAGCCTAAAGAAGGAACACTTTAACAAGTACTTTCGGGCAACCTACTCACCTTTTCATAAAGGTCTTTATTCAATATTTACACAATTTATTTAATGCTAGGTGGGTATCTATAAGTTTTGATGAATTTAAATTACATGTTTTGCGGAGGAAATGCAGCATTATGAAATATTTAAATTTGCTGTTCCTAATAATTCCAAATTAATGGTAATTAAGATCGCTTTCCGTTAATTTCATCTTTTTAAATTTTAAATTTTTTAGAAACCATTCATAGAGACAACTGTATATTTTAAAACTAACCCGAAGCAAAATTTCAAGATTTTGGGATCAACAGTAACACAGAAATAGAAAATTTTCGAAAGTTTTATGTTTCTGCACTGTTTTATATAGCGACATTTTTAGAAATTGTTCTATTGCGAGACTTTACGTCATGATAAATACAGCCATATCAATTTTCATGTTTATATTCCTAACAATTCCATGTACTTCGTTACTTAGATCATCTTTAGATCCTTTTCCGCTTTGTTTAGTCTTTCGATTTTTTAGAATTCGTTCTACAACGAGCATTTACAATTTATTAATTACTACCATGCCAAAGTTCTAGTTTCTAATCCCAACAGTATCCCAAAAATTTCAGTATTCCAAATAAATCATAGTTTAGAATCTTTCTAGAAATTTATACGTTTATCCGTCAAATTGTACCTTTTAGAGAGCGTTCATTACGAGTATTTACATCTAAAAAGTAACTACCGTACCAAATTTACAGTTTCTAACCCAATCAATATCGCAGAAATCGCAATTTTAGAACATTTTTGCTCCTGCAGCGATGTAGGTTCTTGCACTGACATAAAATATTCTTTTTTTCGGAGCAGAGATGGCCACCAACATTTTGTTGGCTATGTAGTTTCAGAGATAACACCTCACAAACGTACAAGCATTAATAAAATTATACACTTTATAATATTATAACGGTTTATAATATTAGCATTAGATGTACAGATACAAAAGCCATTTATCTGTTACAAACTAAAGTGCCGGCGTTGCCCAGAATTTGAATTATGTTTGTTCTGAAAAATCAATTTCAAAATTTAACATACAACACAAAAGAAACATTAAAAAAAGCAGTCGAAATGTTGTTGAATGAATCATATGAAAACGCTATATAAAAATGTATAAATGTATATAACAGGCGCAAAAGAATACAGCTATAAATGAACTTATTTAAATTTATAATTGGAGCAATAATGTTAAAATACGCCAATATTACCCTAATCGGGTTTTTATCATGCTTCAATACATTTTTCACACTCATATGACGTTATACTATATCCACCACGTCCTTCATATTTCCAATATGACGTAATATTTTCTTCTTTCACGCGGAAACCTTGAAATAGAAAAGTTATAAAGTTATATTAACTTTCTTTTAAATTCGTCAAACTATTTATTTCATTTTCATTTTTCACGTGAATATCTTGCAATAGAAAAGTTATGACGTAATATTCTCCTTTTTTTTAATTCGGAAAACTATTTAGTTCTTTTTCATTTTTCACGTGGAAATCTTGCAGTAGAAAATTAATTGTTGTAGTAATAATTTTATTGTATTTTTTAATTGTTGGCAACTGCTATAACGAAAAATGTTTAAATTTGATAAGAAATTGCTGTTAAATTGGTGGTTTTTTATTAATTAAAAATTAACTATAAATTATTTCGATTCCGGATTACTTTAGTTGCCTCGGCCATGTTTTTATACACATGTACGCATCTTTTCACAATTTTGGCTTCCAAATTGTGGATTTTTATAGAATTACAAACAGACAGATAGACAAGTTTTCATTTTTATATATCTATCTATTCTAAAAAAAGTAACTAACGCTGTCATCGCCGCCGCCGGTTTTGAGTGTTTTGTGACCAGAGTTATTTCTTCGTTAATATTAAGAAAACTATTGCATACAAAAATATGAAAATCGGTGGTATTATAGCGAAATGTTTGATCAACACGCTGATGCATACAGTTTTCAAATCGAAGAATCATTTTAGGAGATATTTAATGCTAAAGTTGGACAAAATCGTTCCATTAAAAAAGTTTTATAGGAGCAAAAACTATACATGAGAATTTAATCATTTTTAGATACTTTTATTCAATAGAAGATCCCGGTGTGCAGGTTTCATTAATTTTTTTTTATATGACTCATTTTTTATGTTTTATTTCTATTTTAAATTCAAATATTCAGCATTTCGACGGATAATTTTTACATATTTTAGAAAATGGTATTAATTTAAACTGTTGCCAACTAAATAAACAGCGCAAACAATAAAATTTGTTTCAAATAAAAAAAAAATTATTTACACGTTACTATTATAAACAGAAAAAAACCTTCAAATTAGAATTAAATAATTAGGTATAAAAAGCAGGCACTTATTGGAAATTACTTATTGTAAAGAGAAAGGATATTGTAAAATAAATACATTAACATGCGTTAGAAGTCTGAAATAGAAGAAATTACGTCACATTACACTTATTACGCAAAATGAACAAAAAATAGTATTGCAAAACAGTTTAAATTTAAAAATTGCGCGAGACAATATATTAGAGGTTAAATATTAGATTTTTTCAAAATTTTATTATTTGTCGTTTGATGTGAGCTGTTCAACTATAAGTATGCAAAATTTTATGTCTCCAACTTAATTAGGAGCTGAGTTAGAAAAATTGTTTAAGATACACAAGTTAGATCCCAGAGGCTTAAATATTAGAGTTTTTCAAAATTTTATTATTTGTTGTTTGATGTGAAATGTTCAGCTATAAGTATGCAAAATTTCATATCTCCAACTTAATTAAGGGCTGAGTTAGAAAAAATTGCTTAAAGTACACAAGTTAGAGCCCAGAGCGTTAAATAATAGACTTTTTCTAAATTTTATTATTTGTCGTTTGAAGTGAGGTGTTCAGCTATAAGTATGCAAAATTTCAGGTCTCCAACTTAATTAGGGGCTGAGTTAGAAATATCGTTTAAAATACATAAGTTAGACCCCAGAGGGTTAAATATTAGACTTTTTCAAAATTTTATTATTTGTCGTTTGATGTGAGGTGTTCAGCTATAAGTATGCAAAATTTCATGTCTCCAACTTAATTAGGTGCTGAGTTAGAAAAATTGCTTAAAATACATAAATTAGAGCCCGGAGGGTTAAATATTAGACTTTTTCAAAATTTTATTATTTGTCGTTTGATGTGAGGTGTTCAGCTATAAGTATGCAAAATTCCACGTCTCCAACATAATTAGGGGCTGAGTTAGAAAAATTGATTAAATTACATAAGTTAGACCCCAGAGGGTTAAATATTAGACTTTTTCAAAATTTTATTATTTGTCGTTTGATGTGAGGTGTTCAGCTATAAGTATGCAAAATTTCATGTCTCCAACTTAATTAGGTGCTGAGTTAGAAAAATTGCTTAAAATACATAAATTAGAGCCCGGAGGGTTAAATATTAGACTTTTTCAAAATTTTATTATTTGTCGTTTGATGTGAGGTGTTCAGCTATAAGTATGCAAAATTCCACGTCTCCAACATAATTAGGGGCTGAGTTAGAAAAATTGATTAAATTACATAAGTTAGACCCCAGAGGGTTATATATTAGAATTTTTCAAAATTTTATTATTTTTCGTTTGATGTGAGGTGTTCAGCTATAAGTATGCAAAATTTCATGTCTCCATCTTAATTAGGGGCTGAGTTAGAAAAATTGCTTAAAATACACAAGTTAGAGCCCAGAGGGTTAAATATTAAACCTTTTTCAAAATTTTATTATTTGTCGTTTGATGTGAATTTTTCAGCTATAAGTATGCAAAATTTCATGTCTCCAACTTAATTAGGGGCTGAGTTAGAAAAATTGATTAAATTACATAAGTTAGACCCCAGAGGGTTAAATATTAGACTTTTTCAAAATTTTATTATTTGTCGTTTGATGTGAGGTGTTCAGCTATAAGTATGCAAAATTTCATGTCTCCAACTTAATTAGGTGCTGAGTTAGAAAAATTGCTTAAAATACATAAATTAGAGCCCGGAGGGTTAAATATTAGACTTTTTCAAAATTTTATTATTTGTCGTTTGATGTGAGGTGTTCAGCTATAAGTATGCAAAATTCCACGTCTCCAACATAATTAGGGGCTGAGTTAGAAAAATTGATTAAATTACATAAGTTAGACCCCAGAGGGTTATATATTAGAATTTTTCAAAATTTTATTATTTTTCGTTTGATGTGAGGTGTTCAGCTATAAGTATGCAAAATTTCATGTCTCCAACTTAATTAGGGGCTGAGTTAGAAAAATTGCTTAAAATACACAAGTTAGAGCCCAGAGGGTTAAATATTAGACCTTTTTCAAAATTTTATTATTTGTCGTTTGATGTGAATTTTTCAGCTATAAGTATGCAAAATTTCATGTCTCCAACTTAATTAGGGGCTGAGTTAGAAAAATTGCTTAAAATACAGAAGTTAGCGACGGGAGGGTTAAATATGACTTTTTCAAAATTTTATGATTTATCGTTTTATCGCAAGTGTTCAGCTATAAGTTGCAAACTTTCAAGTTTTCAACTTAGTTAGGGGATGAGTTAGAAAAATTGCTTAAAATACATAAATTAGAGCCCGGAGGGTTAAATATTAGACTTTTTCAAAATTTTATTATTTGTCGTTTGATGTGAGGTGTTCAGCTATAAGTATGCAAAATTCCACGTCTCCAACATAATTAGGGGCTGAGTTAGAAAAATTGATTAAATTACATAAGTTAGACCCCAGAGGGTTATATATTAGAATTTTTCAAAATTTTATTATTTTTCGTTTGATGTGAGGTGTTCAGCTATAAGTATGCAAAATTTCATGTCTCCAACTTAATTAGGGGCTGAGTTAGAAAAATTGCTTAAAATACACAAGTTAGAGCCCAGAGGGTTAAATATTAGACCTTATTCAAAATTTTATTATTTGTCGTTTGATGTGAATTTTTCAGCTATAAGTATGCAAAATTTCATGTCTCCAACTTAATTAGGGGCTGAGTTAGAAAAATTGCTTAAAATACAGAAGTTAGCGACGGGAGGGTTAAATATGACTTTTTCAAAATTTTATGATTTATCGTTTTATCGCAAGTGTTCAGCTATAAGTTGCAAACTTTCAAGTTTTCAACTTAGTTAGGGGATGAGTTAGAAAAATTGCTTAAAATACATAAGTTAGAGCCCAGAGGGTTAAATAATAGACCGTTTTCAAAATTTTATTGTCTGTCGTTTTATATTCAGCTATCAATATGCAAAATTTCATGTCTCCAACTTAATTAGGGGCTGAGTTAGAAAATTGTTTAAAATACACAAGTTAAAGCCCAAAGGGTTAAATATCAGACCTTTTTCAAAATTTTATTATTTGTCTTTTGATGTGAGGTGTTCAGCTATAAGTATGCAAAATTTCATGTCTCTAACTTAATTAGGGGCTGAGTTAGAAAAATTCTTGAAATACAGAAGTTAGAGCCCAGAGGGTTAAATATTAGACTTTTTCAAAATATTATTTTTTGTCGTTTGATGTGTGGGGTTCAGCTATAAGTATGCAAATTTTCAAGTCTCCGACATATATAGTTTCTGAGAACGGGCTCTGTGACACACGGACAGACAGACAAAGGAGTGAGGCAGGTAGGGTTTCGTTAGATGAACGAAACTCTAAAAAACATGCTTCGGATGACTGTAACAAAATCCTAAAATTACATTACCATCAGCGATCTACCAATCCCGAATTTAGTTTATATTCGTTTCATTCGTTCTTATTCTTTTCTGCGGCCCTGTATCAATAATATATACAGTAAAGCCTCTGAATAGCGGACACCTCGAGAATGGTGAATTTGTCCTCTATTTGGAGGTGTCCGCTACTGAGAGTAAAAAATGTACAGTTATTTAAGGGCTGGTAATCGAAAAAAATGCCCGCTAAATAGAGGTGTCCACTAATCGGGTGTGTCCGTTATGGAGGTTTTACTGCATAATAATATCATCCTTTACAAGAAAATTGCATGCTGTATGATAGACTGACAGACATTCACAGAACGATAACCTTCCGGAGCAATAAACACTCATGTCTTTTGTTTTAATCATCCATAATTGTATGTCATACAACAGGTCAGATTTTATACAGCAGGCTAAAAACGGTCACCGTGGTACGGAGTACTGTATTATTATTTGTTTGCCCACCAAAACTGGTTGCCACGGGTTGTTACAAGGTTTGTGATCACGTGGTTGAAACTGATCTATTCAATATTACTGCGTACGTATTTTTTTTTATTTGCTCCTTGTGTTTAAACCAGTTGTCTACGAAAACATCCACCGGTGAAAGTGACGCACACCAAATTTCTGTGACGTATGCAGATAAATTGTACATTTTTATCAGTTTTTGTAATGTAATTTTTAAACGGTTTGGAACTTATTTTTCATAGTAGGTGCATTCAGTAAGTGGCCCTCATAGGTACCTTCTGGTGCAATCAGAAACGAAATCCGACAAATATTTTTTTGAGTTATGCTTGACGAAAGGTTTTTATTAGGCTTTGTTTTTAGTAGGACATGGCGTTAATATCCATCCCTCATAGCATGCATGGTCACAGTGACGTCATTGTGACGTCACTGTAAGTCACTGTGGTCACGTCACATCTGTGACCAAAATGCCACCACTCAGTGATGTCACATTGTGACTGAGATGTGAACTTCTTAGAAAGCTTTAAAAAATTACGAAAATTCTTTAAAACATGTTATTTACTGTAAAATTATATTTTTCTGGCAATTAAGAAAAAATGTGACGTCACTGTTATGTCACTGCTATGTAACGTACGTCACGTCACATATGTGACAAAAAAAACCACTATATTGTAAGTCACAGTGTGACAAAAATATGAACTTCAAAAATCTTTGAAAATGAAGAGAAATATTTTAAGCAGTCACGAGTTATAGCGGCATAAGGAATGAAAATATATTAGTGGATAGCAAATGGTAAATTCTGTCACTAAAGGGGAGAGGGGGGGGGGGCATAATAAATAAAGTGCACGATACAAGCATTAATAAACTAAATTTTCAGGCTATATTTTATCCATTTGATATCTAAGACAGTGAATGTATACTTTTTCATGTTTTCAATTTTATCTAGCATTTGGATAATATATTTAGAATTAGGATTATTAAATTTATACACTTTACATATTTAGTTTGCTGGGAGGAAATTTCTTTCTTTCTTTCTTTTTTTACCGACCAGGATTATTCGAAACACTTCTGTGGTTTCAAACTAAAAATTTTCTATTACAGTTAAATCTGCACCTTTTAATGAGCACGTAGAAAGAGTCTTCAGAGTTTAGTCATCTATGCATTTCTTGCTTTAGAATATTTTTATAATTTGTATTCAAGTCATAAATTCTACTTCTTTCAGACTTTTTAAATAAAATTAGCATTTTCCGAAAATAAAAGAAATATACAAAATTTGTGCAAAACAAACTTTACTTTAAAAAAAAAGAAGAAGAAAAAAGGGGGGGGGGTCGTTAATACCATTAAATTTATTTTTACACCTTTTAAAAATTTAAACAATGTTTTATCTAATAAACTCTAATTAAGAATATTATTATTATGATTATTTAGAAAAAAGAAACTTTACAATACATTTAACTTGAATTATTTGGTACGGATAAAAAGAAAAGGTTAAATATATAGGACATGTCTTCAAATACAAAATTTTAATTAACGATACTTTCAGAAAATTACTGCACATTCAAGTTCAATATTTCTTGTATACAAAAACAAATAATCTGTAACAGAACACCTGCTTGAAAATCGTCTGCCCACAGAAAAATAAATATGAGAAGACGCGGGAAATTGTTCACTGTTTTTAGAACATCACCAAGTCTACAACACTTTAAGATAAGGAAATGACCATTTTAGGATACACGGATATTAATGGAACGTATATGTAAGTGTTATTTAATTTAAATATTTTGTTCCTGATTTGTATTTATGAGTTAAATAGTTTTATGTTATATTTGTAAGAGACTGATCTTTATGTCAGAAGCGATATTTTTCAATTCGATAACTGTAAAGAAAAATATCTTAATCTGCCATCGCTTGAAAAAAAAAAAAAAATCTGCGCAGAGACTGATTCAGGCTTAAGTTCATACTGGAATTAATATAAACATTAATTTACTCTTACTTGAGATTGAAAATGTATGGAACGACAATGATTTGGAATTATTTTATCGGCTTCTTACTATTTTTTGATTACTAACACTTATAGTTATTATTATTTTGGGGTTAAATATGATGTTCGATTATCATGAGATTACGAAACTGTTTCAGATTAGAAATTAACATTATACTGGGAAAATATATTTTTACATATTACAGTAGTGAAACATTTGAAAGAATTTTCTTTTAGTGCTAATAATATTTTAAATTATCTTTTTAAATCCTAAATCTTCAAACCAATGTTTTCAGATTTAACATTTGCCAAAATTATGAAATAATAGTAATTCCTTATACCATACGGAAATATTTTTGAGATATTGTTAAATCTAATAGTGCATTTAATTTATTTATTGTATTTTGCTGTTGTTTAATAGTACAATTATAAATACTAATTATTAATTTTAGTGTTTTTCAAATTGGTATATTTATTTTTTTAAATTGTATGTAAGAATTTTTGTGCTTGTGATTTTAATCAAACATTTAATTATAGACATTCTGAATCGGTTATTAAATTTTCTTCTATTGTAAATTCATTTTCTACGTTTATGATACACGTAATTATTGGCACTAAAAAGTAAAATATGATATTTAAGCATTCAAATGAAGTGTTTTTCATGCCTGATAGGAAGTTATAGATTAAACTGCTTTAGTATATATTTTTTAAAAGTTCATATAATACAGGATACATAAGGACATAAGTTGAAAAGTGCTTATGACTTAGGTTTGTCTCTGCGTCTAGCAGTCTGTCCGCACTCTAACTCCCGAAAATATACTCGGATTGCCCTGAAATTTTTGGATGTTATTGACGTTTACTATAGCACGGTACCTATTTGTAATGAAGTTTGTAGCATGCTTTGTTCATTTACAGGGCCAGCCAAAAGTTTTCCGTTACATTACGGCCTATGGAAAAAAATCGTTTCAAATGATTTTTAATGATTTTACGCACGCTTTCAAACATAATAAAATTTATATGCATTTATGAAGGGCACTAAAATATGCATTCTGTTGACTATGCGATGCACAGAATAGCTATTGTTCATTTACAGGGCTAAAAAGGGAATTCAAATACATAATGATATAGGGGTGGAGGGAATTGTTTGCAGCATACTTTAATTATGTTAATCTATTTCATATATAATGAAATTGATGTATGTCGCTTAGGTTTACATACTATAAATTATTTCATTTATAATACGAATAATACGTATATAGCATTTACAGGGACACTCAAAATATTTCAGATACTATATTGTATCCAAAGTACTGTTCATTAGCGATGTTTGCTGGAAATGTATTTTTAATTATGATATGCGCTTTTATGATTCACTATATTTATGCATAGTATCGTGTATATAAATGCTATAATTCCTATACAAGGCTACACAAAAGTATTCGTAAGGATTACTGGGTATGGGCGCAAATTGCTTAAAGGTGGTTTTTAAATGAGTTATGTTTTTTTTTCGCTGAACTGCATTTAATTTACCAATAAATGTTTGTAGAATATGGATAAAATGATACACAGGGTCACGCAAGGAAATGGATACAAGGCCGTCTATAAATGATAATTTCTGGAAATGTGATTTCAGCAGTTTTAAGAGTGTCTTAGTTTGAATTAAATTTTAACTAAATAGTAGCGTGTAATAAAGATTCTAGGTAAACTACAGGGTTGTACAAAAGTATTCAAGTATCTTTCCTTACATTAGTATAAATTGCTGAAAAAGAATTTCAACCTGTTAGGCGTTTTCTTGCTAAACTAAATTTTCCCATTATATAGTATATATACACTTAAAAAATGGGTACTCAAAATTGAGTAAGAAGTACCCAATTTTAAATGCGTCACATACTCAAAATAGCTCCGATCCAAATGTACTCAAAGTTGAGAAACACATGTATTCATTTTTTATTCCATGGTTGTGATGAAATATGAATCGTTATGCACTCCCCCCCCCCCAAAAAAAAAACAAAAAACCTAAAATTTAAAGTAAAAATGTACTGACATTTATTTCCCGTTCAAAGTTCTTAACAAGAAATGTTTAATTGATTATTTATTAAGAAAAACAGCAAAATTCTTAGCAAGATACTCAAATCGAATATTTTTATGACAAGAGCATTATTGCCAAGTACTTTTAAATTATTTTTAAAATGCTGTGCATAATTTAATATTTACATTAATAAACATCATTTATGCCGCTATGCCGCTATAAATGAAATGAACCATTACAGGGTACAAAACTATTCGTTTGTTTGGGTTTTATAACATGTGATGTTTCAAAATAGAGAGAGCATAGGTTCATTTTTGATCCAAAAATATTCAATTCGATATGAGTACGTCGGATTACTCATTTTTGAGTACTTCATTTTTTTTTTCAGTGTATCAACCTACAGATCAAATACAGGGCTGTTCAAAAGAATTGGAAAACATATTTGGCTATGGACGGTAACTGTTGAAATCAGTTTTTCAAATGTTTTATGCGTTTTCTGAAATGTTTACTTAGTTATCTTATTTACGTCATTTCCCTAAATTACGATGTCTTGTTAAAGCATTCAGAAAGTGTTGGAAAGTATTTTATAATCTATGCTTAACGCATGATTTTTCTTAATCGTTTTTTTTTTTTCTATTTCCTAGATCAGTCTTTTCCTATAAAACATACCAAATCTATTTAGCTCATATTCACAAAATACAATATACACGGGAATAAAAAATTTAAATAAATATCGCTTATCATGCCGCTCTATAAATAATAGTTGTATTAATATCCGTTAGTCTCCATGTTCATATTTAATAAAGCAATGACTAATAACAACAAATTAAAAAAACTTACACATTCTAAATATCAAGCTTGAACTCAATATCAAGCATAGAACTTAATAAAAAAATATGGCAGTTGATAAGCATTGTTTTTTAAGTGGAAAAATTTAAAATGTTTTAGAAGAATAGGACTCCAAAATAGCGATATTTTGCTAAAAAGTACGGTAAAAAGATAAGGTTTTATATTTACAGCAAAAGTTTATTTTAAAATTCATCGCTGTATTAATACTTAGAAATTTTTCCAGAGAGAATCATTCGCCTTATATACAATATTTCAAATGAAAATCAAATATCAAATTAATTGCTTAAAAGGCGCAAAGGAGTGAAAAAGATTCCATGCCGGGACTCGAACCCGGGCCATCAGTATAGCACACTGACATTCTACCGACTAAACCACATGGAACGACGCCCAGCCTGTAAAATTTCTCACTATTACATGTTGGCAAGGCTACAAACGCAGCACAAGATGGAATATTTATCGTGAGCCACCGACATGGGGTAAACACGAAACTTAATTAAATCCAGCATCGATTGAAACCATATTAATAATTGGAAATTTTTCCAGGGAGAAACATTCGCCTTGCATACAACATTTCAAATTAAAATTGACTTTTAAGCAATTAATTTGAAATTTGATTTTCATTTGAAATATTGTATGCAAAGCGAATGGTTCTCGCTGGAAAAATTTCCAAGTATTAATATAATTTCAATCGATGCTGGATTTAATTAAGTTTCGTGTTTGCATCATGTTGGTGGCTCACGCTAAATATTCCATCTTGTGCTGGGTTTGTAGCCTTGCCAACATGTAATAGTGAGAAATTTTTCAGCCTGGGTATCGTTCCATGTGATTTAGTCGGTAGAATGTCAGTGCACTGTACTGATGGCCCGGGTTCGAGTCCCAGCATGGAATCATTTTCACTATTTGCGTCTTTTAAGCAATTAATTTGAAATTTGATTTTCATTTGAAATCACAGTGTTTATGACAAGTTCGTCACAAATGACACATATTTCACAAATTGGTCACAGTGTGACTTCAAAGCATTGTCGCTTTCGTCACAGGTTCGTCACAAAGTTAATGCCAAAATAGTCACAAATGACACACTTTTCACAAATTTGTCACACCGTGACTTCACAGAGTGGTCACAATGTGACGTCACAAACGACCTCTAAAACGGCCATAACGACCTCGCATTCTAGTCACTATGACGTCACATCGACGTCACGTGACGTCACATCGACGGTCACAAAGTCACAGTGTGACTTCACAACGACGTCGCCGTGACGTCACCATGCCTTACGGGATCGTAGCTGTAATGTGTCCGGACAGTAATATTTCGCTGAGTATTAGCCTTCGCTTCACTCAGACAATAATAATTTGTTATAAAAAGAGGTACTTTTCATACCTCTTCCTTTTCCTTTGTTCCAGTTATGTCAGTGGTATTCAGCTGGGAAATTGTACAGTATATGTATAAGATTCAAACCTAAATAATAAATACTATTAAACTGAAGATGTATGATCTGTAAGATATTATAATGACTAATATTTATGCAAAAATGTGCTTTCATTTAACACCATGCAAATAGCCAATCATCCATACTGGACTGTGATTGGGGGACACTCCAAACAAAGTAACAGTGACCAGCCCCACATGAAACAATACAAATACAAGTTTTGTTATCAAACCTTTTTTTTTGTGTGTGTGTGTGGGTGTTCGACGTCTCCAAACTATATTACAAAACAGAAATACACTTTGTTCACTTGAAATAGTACTTTGCGTAGTAAAACATTTTATTATAAACATAGAAACCGACAAATGTTTAGATAAGACTCTTTGAAAGATAGAAAAATGCATTTTGAATGCTAGAAGCTCTGGAAGTGTATAATCTTTAAGGTATCATAACTCAGTGAGCTTTGGTCGTAAAAGAAAGGTATTTTTATTGTTGTATACGTCGAAGCATGTTAAAAGTTTTTCTAAATATTACTTACAGAACATATAAAAATGTAAATAGCGTAACTGTAATAGCGTAAAATTAATTAACGAAATATTTCTTCCACATAGTCTTAAATCATACCTTATATTCAACACTTTTTCAATTTACGTTGTGCATACATTAGTGGCCTCCACGGATTCGGTCTTGGCCCTAGGCCCGTACCCTGTCCGCAAAATGAGAGCCAGGCTCGCTGAATAAAGACTATTTTTTTAAAGGGCTGGGCCGGTGAGGACAAACAACAAAATTGAACGGGACAGCCGCGCACAAAAAAAAATAAGCAGGCGATCATTTTATTTATAAAATAAAATGATCAAATCAAGCAGATAAATTATAAACAAATTCCAATGGGCGTATCTTGATCGGTAATAACTATAAATGCGCTGCTCGAACCGATGCTAGTTTGAAAACAAAAATACAGACATACACTTAAGTACAAAATTAAGATACTTTGTATAATTTGTCGAATTTCATTGAAAGTACTGAGCGAAAGAAACTATCGTTTTGAAACAAAAATGTAACTCTTTTTGTCGCTTACTAAAGCGTACATGTGTGTATTGTTAAAAAGAGTAGAGAATCAGGCTTTATAAGCGAGCGTGGCAGTTTTCGCGTTTTATTCGATCGCATACCTCGCTGAGTATCTTAGTTTTTTTGTGGAACATTCGGTAAAATTCAAAAGCATACAGTAAAATTTAGTAAACTCCAGCGTTTGGATGATAGAATGAGATGGCAAATCGCGTGGAGACTGGAAACAGGGCTGTCTCAAGTAAAGATTTCTTGAGATTTCAATGTAATGCTCAGAGTTTTTTTTCAACTTAGGGAACAGTTTATGGATACTAGATCCATAGGGAGAACCCCAGGCAATGTCGTTCAATAAAGATAGATATTTGTCCATTACAGTGAGAGATAAAAGGAGTACAACAGCTTCTCAACTCTATCATGGCTTTTATGAGACCATGTAAAGCCTAATTTCAAGGGTTACTAGAAAGTTTGTAGAAGGCTACCTAATAGAGTGCTGTTTGCGTCCGGCTCACTTCTGCACACAGATAAATGCAGAAATCATCGACTTTGGACCAAGGATCACTGGGGTACCTTTCTGTTCACTGATAAGTTTCGGTTCAGATTAAATAATATTCCTCGGCGTACTTTCATCTGTAGAGGACCAGCGATCTGCTATCTGCCTTACAACATCACTAAAAGAGACCACTATGGCAGCGGAAGTTTTACGGTCTGGGCAAGCATGGTGTTGGATTGACACACACACCTCAATGTGCTTGGCGAAGGCTCTGGAACTAGTGTGAGGTCTAGGGATGATACCTTGGAATCTTATGTTTGCATTTCCAGTGATGCAGTTGGCACTGATTTCATTTTAATGGAATAAAACGAGCAACCAGATAGAGCTCATCTGGCCGACGAATTTCTGAAAAGTAAGGATATTAGCTTGATGAATTGGCCAGCCAGAATATCTGACCTAAACGTCTAGAGTATGTCTCGGACGCTCTGAAGAGGACAATTAAATATGCTTTACACATCTCAAAATCTCACAGTGCCTGAAAAACCGCGTTGCTGGAGGGATGATACTAATTGCCACAAGGACTTCTAAAGTGTCTGATTTCCTAGAGGTTTGCACGTTGTGAGAGCTGTACAACGGCAATAGGAGACAATACCCCCTATTAAGTCATTTTTTGGTTCAATATTGTATGCTCTGTTTTATACCTTCTAACTTTGTTGAGTCTTACGCATGATCATGTGTTTGTAATATAACTGATGAATGGGTATTTTTTGCTTTACATGAACTTATGAACATACCTAATTTCACTAACATCGGTTCAATAGTTCTAGAGAGGATCGATCAAATCTAAAAATGATCTTACTTTTAAACCTGAGTGTATAACATATACAGCTTAGAGATCGGTCGTTAGATGATGTCTGATCTCGGGCATAAATGTTTCAGTAGACTCCGTAGAAACCGGGACAAGGTTTTTTTTTCAGCATAATTACAGTTTTCCTTTGTTTTTATTTTAGAAATATATATGCAGTATCTTTTAAAGAATCTTTGTTGCATGTTATAGTAAATCAGAATTTTTTTAAGAAATTGAGTCAGGTCGCCCCCGGAAGGTTCAGATGTTTTTGTTTGAATCTTTTTCGGACATATTTGCAGAATTATATTTCCCAAACGTCTTTAGAAGATTTCGAAATATATCATTATTTTAAATTTTACATAAAATTGTAAGCAAACGTATAAAAACAGAACATGTGTGTCGTGAAATCCAACCTTAAACGGAAAAGTTATCAGTGTGAAAACACTTATACATTTTTTAATACAATTTTAAATTCCAATAAACGCGAAAATTTTAAAAATGAAATATTTCTCCTGTCTGTTGCAATTCAGTCTCAGCATAAGTTCTACTTCACATTATAAAGTTGGAATTAGAGTATTCTGGTATAAAAAGAAAGTCTTATCTTATTTTATATTTAAAAAAAAAAATACCTTTAGTACCGCTCTAGTTATTATAACAGTTTGAGATATCGTTCTATATTTCTCGTTCCTACGGTATTGCCGGGCTGGAGATAAAAATGCGTTCTCTAACAGAAAAAAATTACTGAAACGTGAAAAATTTAACTGACATTTCTACATGAAGTTTGCCTAGTACGATGTGTCACTGTCACTTCCTACGTATAGCTGAATTATGGAATTTGATGATTCAAGTATCACTGATGGTAATTGAAATCGGTAGCGATTCTGAAGAAAGTAAATTTTATGACATTCCAAAAAGAATTCGATAGAGAAACTCGATATTTTTGTCCTGATTATAATGTTGAGCTTTGTATTTCATGCTTCGAAATACAGGGTATCCATAAAGTCATTCTCCAAATACAGGCGTTTAGTAAATAAAATACTGAACAGACACAAACTTGAAAATTATTTTATTTTAAAATGCAATTTTAAAAGTTTTTTTTTTTTTTTTCAGCAATCAATGAACCTCTACATGTGCTTGCGCACCATTAGTTCCGCGAATCACATCAAGGTGAGACTCGATTTCCAGCCATACCCCCTACTACAAAGTGTTATCAATGGTACCGATGGCGTCTATCATGCTTTTCTTCAGGTCAGTCTTTGTTCGGTATTCACGATCGGTATAAAGAAAGAAATCGAGGGTCAGGTGAACAAGGTCCCTAGGTAATTGTGTCATCTGGTCCGATCCACCAACCTGGAAATAGTTCATCAAGGAAATTGCGGACATCGTGAACCCAGTGTGGCTGTGCACAATCTAGCTGGAAAAAGGCTTTTGGTTGAAGATTTAAAACTGTGGTGCAAATTGGGCTTTTTTTAGTCGATATATTAAGCCCTAGTTCTTCAAAATATTAACTAAAATTTCACAAAACAATAGTTAATAAAAACTTTAATAGTAATCTGAGTATCTATAACAAATTTCATTTCCATATCTCATAAAAAAAAATACATATGATTTTTGGAAGTTGGAAAGATACATTGTGGGCACCTGTATATCCCATCCAAAAAACATTGATAATCAACATTTCATGTACATATATTTTTTTCTAAAAATTTGTAAAGTAGTAATAATGTAATATATAAAGATATTTAAAGATTAATTTGCATGGTATAAAACAGATATTTTTAACGTGCTAAATTCCCACCTGATGGCTTTTCTGTAAATATAAATATGTTCTACAATACATTGTTTTCCCTGCAAACATGCATCTTATTGGTTACTTCAGTTAGAAACCTCATAATTGTTCAATTTCTCAAATAAAAAAAATAGTTAATTTTATGGTTTTCATAAATATTAAGCGATCCTCAAGGGGTTAATATAAAGACTAAATGATACTTAAATAAAAGTGTATTTCCTTTATATGTCTTTATCATAGAAAACAACAGTATAAAGTGCTTTTAAAGGTTTATTAAAGTGTTTTTATTTCAAAGAGTGAAAAACATTTATTCTTTATGTATGAATTAATTAAATGTTTATCTTTCTGAAGAATAGTCATAAACAAAGAGCCCATTTCCCAGAAAGAAATATAATATATTGCATTTTGTGTGTCATCAATCATAAAATATATCCGTAGTTTCATTGTAGTTAATTTCTAGTTTTCATATATCTAGATGATAAATTATAGCGTGAGGAATATAAAATAAGTCCTATATATCTGTCTATGAACATACTCACATGTTTATATATGCATTTTAGCTACGAGAGATGTTTAAGTAAATATTTAAATAGATTATTCTACGCGTAAAAAGTGAAATAATCCATGATATATGATACTGAGAAACAAATATGCTAATTACGATGCTTTATTTCTTTCTAGACCACAGTTATCGACGAAATTAGATACGTCTGCATTAATATTTGTTCTAGGAAACAATGTACAATTTACATATAAACAGCATCTTTCTTGAACATTAGATAGTTTTTCTCTATGTAACAAAATTTTTGTTATGTAAATCGTATGATTTAGCTTAAAAAGCATTTACGCTGCTAAAAGGTATAGATTTAGACAGATTATTTCCAAAATATTGTAACATGATATCAAATGTTTAACTTAACTTTTAAAACAGATTTTATAAAATAAATGTTTATTTCTATAAGATAAGGAAACATTTTTTGTTCAAAAGCTCATATGTTTAACTTTTTAAACTCAAAAGTTTCCATCACTTACGTTAAGTCGAAAAATATTCTTGACTATTTTGAATTAAGTTTGATCGCATTTATAGGTAATACTAAATATCACATTATTTTGAATTTTACAACTACTGTTAGAACAGAATTGTACATAAAAATAAATATTTTTGAAAATTTTAGCATACATTTACGACGTTTAAGGTGTTAAAAAATATTATCATTTATTTGTTTGTGTGTAATTTATCAGCATATATAAAAAAGTTTTTTTTATAATCATGTAATTTATAATAAAGTAATATTAAAGTTGTTTTAATTTTTTTGGTACAGAGTAAAGAAAATTCATCACTAACATAAAAAAATATGCAAAATTAAGGGGCTTATTACTTAAATTATTAATTTAATTACAGCGTGACCACGGGATATTTCTTTCGTTGATTTTTATTGTTTAACATTGCTGATAATTGTCCAAATATTGCATACCAAGAGTAGGATGAATCGCACTTTTTTGTTGCTGTTCTATCCACTTTAGAAAATCAGCTTTCAAAAAATTGACACCTATAAAAGTATTTTTTAGACTTTAATAAAGAACAACTTAGCTCTATATTTGGAAGTTTAAATAAAATAAAATTGCTAATGTTTATTTATTTCTAATAGAAAAAAAGCTTTCCCTATTAAGAGTTTTGCCTGACTGGATAATTCGAATTGTTACATTTAATTAAAAGAAAATCTTAAAACTGTCATTGAAGTATTTCTGTCATGTATGTCTGTGTGTGTCTAGAGGATTCAGTGATATTTCGGTTGTTCCTAAAATATCCTCTTCTCAAAGGAAATTATTAACCAAATTCTTGATATATCTCTTCATTCTAATTATCACTTAAAAATCTGATATTTACCTTATTTAAAACTAGATAAATTCTCAACTTTAAAATAAAATATAGTCCGTACTATACATGGTGATTATTACTCTGCATAAAAGGCGACATGTATAAACAAAATTAACAAAGTGCGTACTGGAACGTAACTAGTACTATGAGATTTGTCAAAGGATGTTTTTTTTTCAAATAGAAAAGCAAAATCAAGAGATTTACAAAGAAGTTCATATTTCAAATATTCATATTTAACAAATTTTCATATCCGGAGATTGGGGTGTTTACATTTAAACATTTCTGAAAAAAGTTATAGTTTTCGCTAAAAAAGCATACATAACATGTTTATAAGTCATTTAATTTTATTCAATTTTGAAAAGCTAGTAAGAAAATACAAATTGTGTATAAGAGCTGTAATATATATATATATATAGTATTTGAATTTATACATACTTTATTTTCTTTATAACTTGCATGATCAACAAATAAACTGACGCTCTGGCATTTTTTATCCATGATTTGAAAACACGAGTAATGAAAATTCACGATCACGAGATCAAGGTTTGTACACATTCAAAATTAGAAAAGAGTCAGTCTATAGAATAATATTGTTCATGAAGCATCGGCTTACGAGATGCTAAGAAAGGCATTGTTAGGCCTAATTAAATTATTCGAAATATGTATATTCTAAGTTTGAAGTGAGAAATGAGCTTTATTTAAAAAAGGTATCAATGAAGTGGTGTAAAATTATCTTTATAGAATTGTATTAAAGTGTAAGTGTTGTTATTCTAACGTCTAGTTATTCAAGTCATCTATATATTAACATTTTACATATAATCTTCCTACAAATTTGGGGACTCGATGACGGAATATTAAGCAACCAGTAGGGGAATAGATAGTCAAATATTAATCGAAGAGAAATTGTTGTCAATCGCCAGAGTCAAAAGATGGATTGTGAATGAACAAGGCAAGTGTAAAACCGTAATCATATTTATCCAAGTACAACTTTGAAAAACATGGGATCCTTGAATAAAGCTAAAAGAATTGATCTAATAAATCTCTGCGAAGAATGCGGAATTGAACAACCAGAAAAATCGACAATCCCTGTCCTAATACAGCTGATTAAAAGCTGGGAGGATTACGATGAAAAAGTAATTATGGAGCTAGAAAAGAGAAATCAGAAGAGGGAAAAGAATAAAAGAAACAAAAAGCACAAGTTTAATCGAAACTTGAAGAAAAGAAATTGCAAGCGCAATTGGAACTTGAAGAAAAGAAATTGCAATTGGAGATCTAAGAGAAGAAATTACGAGCAGAGATCGAAGAAAAGAAACTGAAAATGGAAATGGAAGAGAGAAAATGGAGAATACAATTGGAAGAAAAAGATCGCGAATGGGAGTTTGAGATTAAGAAAATACTATTACAAGAAAATTCAAGACAGCACATCGATGTGAGCACAAGAACAAATCCAGGTAAACAATATGAATTGCTTAGATTATTGACAAAATATGATAGTACGAATGATATTAGTTTATACTTGGCTATGTATGAAAGACAAATGGCGCAAACGGGCATTGATAAAAAAGAGTGGGTCAACTATTTAATTAACCTAATGCCATTAGATGTGATTAATATAATAACCAGGTATAGTGAACCCGAAATGCATGATTATGATTACATAAAAAGTATTCTTTTAAAACGGTACAAACTATCGCCAGAAGAGTTTAGGCTGAAATTTTTCTCACTCAAAAAACAGCCATCCACTAATTGGCGCGATTTCGCTTATGAGATCAAGGTGCACTTCAAACAATGGATTTACGGTCTTCAAATAGATAACTTTGAGGGATTATCGGAATTAATTGTAGTTAATCAAATTAGGCATAATTTACCTGCGGAAACAAAGACACATTTTGCAGAGGAATTGTTTGTAGTAAAAAAGATAAACGACTTAGTTAACAAGTTAGAAATTTACGAAACGGCCCGAAGGATTTGCAATAAACAATCAGTAAGGAATAAAAGCGGGAGTTTTGAGGATAAACTATCGAGAGTGGCTGACTACGCCAATTTGAAAAGGCGCCAAGTTGACAATAGGCACAATGTGAATCATGGAAGAAACGAGGCGCATATAATCTGTTTTCACAGTAGTAGACCTGGTCACGTGAGTAGGAAATGTACCATGGGAAGTAAAACAGAACAAGAATATTCAAATTATAACCCGCAACGTAATCAAAATTGGCGAGAAACGAAGTACCAAGATTGGAGCCACAACACGCAAAGAAATGTAGTTAATATGGGCACGTTAAATGGTAAGAAAGGAAGAATCCTGGATATTCAAGGAATAAAAACAAACATAATAATTGATACAGGGAGTGATATTTCAATTGCCAATTCAAGATATCATACTGCAATAAACGCGCCATAGTTAACCAGCGACAATATAACTTTATCGGGCATAGGTGGAAAAGAAATTAAGCCAACGGATTATTTCTTGCATAAAGTTTATGTAGACGGTATAGAAATACGGGATAAATTTTACGTGGTACAAGAAGCTGACTATGATTTAATAATATGTAGAAAAGCAATCGAAGGCCTGACGTTAAAAGTAGAGGAAGATGTTGTTAGAATAATAAATGACAATACAGTACGAGTTGGTTACATTAAAATTAATAAAGTCTCTTTCAAAAGAGATGAAGTAGCTGACAACTTGTCAGACATTCTCACATCATTGCAAAAAATTATTTTTCGAATGACATAAAAGTTTTTTCAAATGGTTGAAATTGAAGGACGTGAAAAAAAGTTCGTTATTTTTATTATTGTATCATTTATGTTGTGAATGAAAGTAAAATGAAGCTTTTTATGCTACATAAAAAATAGACGTCCATAAATACTCTTCCAATTATAAATACTTTGTCGAAAAGTCTTTCATTATAAATAACATTGGGTAAATGCCATCATATTTAAAAAAATAGTTATGAAATATTAAACTCTATAACATTTAATATTTGTAAGAGGACATTTTTCTAATAATGTTGACAAAAAATAACAAATACTAATATAAAAGGACCCATATCATTACTGTTAAAATACTTCTCGTGAATTTCCATCGAGAAGGATATTGCACCAAATGTATTTAAGAGTTCATATAATTGGAGTTTTTTACGTCTCAATAATTAAAAAATACATGTCTCATACATACTTCTGTGTCAAATAATGGAAAAGTGGACTACATTTACCTGAATATGTATTGAGTAACAAAATTCTGTAAATGAGTAAAAACTCTCTCATTAATTTTTCCATTGAACATGACAGTTAAAATCCAATTTTTGAGCATGACAATTTGTCTGCCAAAATAATATTTTTTTGGAAAAATTGTTCTTCCTTTAAAAAGGAAAATGTTTTACATGTCTTAACAGACAAAAGAAAATATAGAAAAGTTCCCTAGTTCCGTGATTCTACAAATTATAATGCAAATCGAAGCATAATGTGTAGTTTCTTGGTACATGAAATAAAGTTTATAAAAAAAGTGCATACATTCTTTCAGTTTCTTTGCAGGAACAGAAATTGTTAAAATCAATATGAGTTGGAACTGTGTAGAGATATTCATTAGAAATGCGATTCTTATTCTTGAGATTAAAAACGAGGCAAAATCAGGAATTCTGTTATATATTTCATAGTAATTCTCATTTAAATTGTTACTTTTTGTAAAATATTAATTGTTATGATATGAACAGTATGAGCCTCATATTACTCAATCTTCAAAATGGGCATATTTATACTGACATATTTCCCAGGGCAGTTTTTTTGTATAAACACTTTTTTTAGATAATATTTTTACAATTTATTAGAGGCTTAATATAAAAGGTGTATATTTAAGTTATTTCATTTTTTTTTACCCTTTTTACTTAAATTAGAAGCAAAATGTTTACTTGAGTGATAAATATTGCGATTTCAATTAAATTTACGTTCAAGTTTCCGTATAAGAGCTCTCATCCTGATCTGGTAGTTTAAAAAGCCTCATGTTTTTTCAATGTCTGAAATAAGTGATTTCGAGGCTCAATTTTCGTTTGAAGTGGTTAATTAATAAGATATCTCCCAATAATTTCATTATTTGAAATAATGGTAAGAAAAAAAAATAAAAAAAAAACTTTACATCATTTGAACTCTGTATATCGAGTAGTACGTTATAAAATGGATAATTAGAGAAAGGAAAATAAAATAAAAATCGAAATTTGTGTGCAAATTTTTATTTAAATGTTAATTTTGAAATTATATTGTTTGAAATAACACGAGAAATTTTCTTTTCTCAAATTGCAAACTGTCTTTTGAAAGTAAGGTACTAGATTTTCCAAGCTTAAAACTTAAAAGTTATGAAAAATGTTCCTCATGCTAAGAAAAATTCTACCCTTGTTAGATGATTTGCATTGTGGTCGATGCTTTTCAAGTAGAAATTTTATTTTAAAATAACGTAAAAAAAATATAAAATAAATAAAGAAATCTTAAGGAAATCTTTAATTAATCCTTCTTTAAGACTTTTAATCTTACATGCTGTATGAAAGATTCATATTTTTAAATTTGGAGTCTGTTTTATAAAATCAATTGTTAAAATATATACCATGTTGAGTTGTATTTAAGCAATAAAAAAGTTTACTCTGAAGCGTCGAAAACGTTTTTGCTTTTAAAATATATTTTTTAATGTTTTTCTGGTACTCTTATCTCACTCAGTAGTCTTCTAAAAAGGAATTTCGTAGAAGGTTTTTTTTTATGGGGAGGCCTAAGTGAAACATATAAGTGGCTGTTTTCTAAAAGTTATCATACACGGATATAGTTTTTTTAAAAACAACGATTTTCTTATTACACTAATTTTTCATAGACGCGAATTTTTTTATTCGTTTTATAGAACTGAGATGTTAGAAGTATATTAAAAATTTTTTTCTTATAATTTATAGATTTCGTAGACTTAGTATTTGAGTGTTATTTTTTTTTTTTTTTTAATTTTCATAACGAATTTTTTTCATTTAACATACAACAATTTAGAATCGAATTATATTCCAAGTCGCTACAAAAAACATAATTTTTTTGTATTATTATTGACGAATAAACATGCACTTTTATAAATTCATAAAATGTTATGTAATTGTATGCACATTTGAACATATTGAATCAACTATATCATGCATTATTTATATTCAAATGATTAAGCATAGTATAAAGTTTAAAAGAGATTTAGAATGTATTATTAAGAATAAAAACTTAGAGTTCTTTTTTAAATCCTACGTATATTGAAAAATTACAAAACGATTCCTATAGAGTGCTTACAGTAAAAATAAATACTTATTACAACTTAATAATTTTGATATATAGTACATTCTGATCACCTTATTACAAAGTAAACACAAAACAAAATGTCATGTGCATCATTAGATCATTTTTTGAGAAAATTTCTTTCGTACGAAACCAAAAAAAAAAAAAAAAAAAAATTAAAAAGCGAATTTCCCCGCTGAATATTATACGAGGGTGGTTCAATACTTAGTAGCCACACCTCATCCACTGCCATAAATCTAGCGCCATAAGCTCCAAACCAGCCTCGCGCCACTCCCATTTCAAGCTGGTGCCACCTCTGACATCTAAAATGAACGAAAATATGTTTATACAGAAGCTACGGTTCTCAAATTGAGCATATAGGCATCTAAGGGACAATATCACAAAATACGAAAATTGTAGTCCGCACAATAAAATTTCTATTTAATGTTATATATATATATATATATATATATATATATATATTTTCATTCTAATGAAACATATTCTTAGAAGTAATTTCAAGAGATATTATATTCATAATATCACAAAAATAAGGAAATTAAAATACTTAAAATTAACAGATTGTCATTGTCCTGGCATGTCACCCTGAGATGTGTGCAAAGTTAAAGGCTTTCTGCTATACTGTAAAAATGTCTTTTTCTAGTTTATTTTTTATTTATAAATAATAATTATACCTTATATAACATTTATATGAGGAAGGTAACAAGTTCTGTATTTTACAAATAATTTTCCTTAATTAAAATATGATTCTCACTGAAAATGAATATAATTTTCGTGGCCTGCTCATTTTAACACTTTATGAGTTATAAAGATGGTGCTGCAGAGTAATTCTTCTTGATCTTGACATAGTTAAATTCAGAAGTAGTAAAATCATTGCTACATGCAAGATCGTTTAGATATTTCTTTGACTATAATGTGTTTAAAGGCATTCTTTAATTGAGTAGACTTTTATTATGTCATTTTCTGGGCTTCTATAAATTACAAATAAAACTGAACATTACACTGAATTTGAGGTGCTATATAGGAAGCATGTTCCATAAATAAAAATTAAATGTTAGATCCACACACACACACACAAAAAAAATGTGAAAATTGTTTTAGAAGGAAATTGTCATTATCCTGGCGGCCATTATCCTGGCATACATATGCCAAGAAAGTGACATATAATTATAATTACATAAAAAAGAACTTAAGCTCTTGAAACCTTAACAATTTTACAGATAAATTCCTTTATTCAGCTGTTCAACCAACATTTAAAAAAAAATCAGAAGTTTTGAAACGAATTAATTTTTCAAAATTTTTGTTTTCGAAATCTCACATTTTTTTTATATTCACCCCTAAGACTTTATGATTCAATATTCCACATCAACCATCGCAGTACAAATATTTTATACACACTTGTGACAGTAATTATTGAACCACCCTCGAAAAAGGAAATGGCACTCTTTTCAGTGACCGTAGTTCTCAATTTTTTAAAAATTCTATATGAGAATTCTATGTGAGGGAGGAACAAAAATATTATATAAATAATTTTCTGAGGTTATTTTTAATACAAACTCATATGAGCTTCGAGGATTATTATTAGTGTAATCCAAACAATATAAAAAAATGAAATTAAACTCATCTATTATTGAAAATCTTTTTATTACACTGTGTGCATATTTTGATCTAAAACTCTGGACTTAAACATGTTCCCTGATGTTACGAAAACTTTAATTCTGACTGTTTGTGCTGTGCAAAAAAGGGAAATAAAGATTACGAAAAAAAAATAATTTTGGCATGTGGCAGACGTGGATTGAAGTGGTGCAGTTTGTGTAATGGTGTGATTTCTGTTCAAAATTATTAAAAGTAAATATTGAAATGTAAATAGTATTTTGCTCCTAATTATAAATTGGACAATTGCACCATGATATACAGGGTAAGTCAAAATGAATATAGCGATTACAAATGGCTATAATTATTTAATGGAAAAGAATTTATCGATAAGATTAACACAGAATGTAGACGGAACTTCAAAATTTCTTTACTTAAGGCGCAGGTGCAATGAAGCGGAAGCCTACGCATGTGCGAGTTGAAACTTCGCAACGACACGTAACCTGTTCATTGCGGACGTGTCATTATTAAATATGGAGATACCGACGATGTCTTTTGCTCTTGGCCACCGAGATCTCCGGACTTAACATCTTGCGATTTTTTTCTATGGGGTTATGTGCCTCGCTTGCCTAAAACAATTGAAGAACTCAAAGTACGCATTTGTAATGCGCTTGCATCGGTGACTAATCAAATGCTTCAGAATGTATGGTTGTGATATGGACTACCGCTTAAATGTTGTATGTGTGACCAAGGGAAGTCACGTAGAACATCTATGACGTATGTATACAAAATTTGGAAGTTCCGTCTACATTCTGTGTTAATCTTATCGATAAACTCTTTTCCATTAAATAGTTATAGCCGTTTGTAATCGCCATATTCATTTTGACTTACCCTTTACATTAAAAAACATGTATTAAAAACAAATGCATTATGCTAAAAGGTACACACATTAAAGTACAAACAACATCGATGTTGTTTGTATTTTAATATGTGCACCTTTTAGCATAATGTATTTGTTTTTAATACAAAATGTTTAATACTTTCGTCCTATGTTTACAGTTTTATCACGGAATATACTTGACACCCATTTTTATATTGTTGAAATCTGTACTATATAAATTTTTACATTTATTTATTTTTATTTATTATATTTTACATTTTAATTTATTCTTTGAAAAGCAACAACACAGAAAATGATTTTTATATGAATAATATCATTGATTGATAAAATATAAACAGAAAAAAACAACATTAATTGCGCCAGAATATTAAATTTTAAAGCATGCTAGTTTCGGAAACATTTAGCGTACTGTCCTTAGGGCCAATGAATGAGAAAGATATACTAAATGCTACAGAAACTAGTAAGCTTTAAAATTTAAATTTCTGACGATATTAACAGTGTTTTTTCTATCAATATCTATTTATAATATCATTAACCTGTGCAAATAAAGATTTATGGAATTTAATTTAAGCGATGATTTCGAATAAGTCTATTGTCAAACGTTAATAGCGAAAGAAATCACCAAAATTCAATTCGTTATTTACGACAGCAATATTAATTCCAAAAAAATTAGATTGTTACGCTATTACTTGAATTACGAATCTTAAAGTTTTGTTTTATTAATTTTCCTTATTTTATTCATTTAACGATAATGTTTTATTTATATTATTTACACTGCATTAAGTGCAAACGCTTTTATATTTCGTAATCGTCTGCACTTGGTAAAGATAAATAAATAAATAAATAAAAACTCATGCTTAAAGAGATAGATCATTTTGAGAATTTTATTCTAATATTTGATTATAAAAAAAGTTTTTCCCGATTTGTTGTTTTTCCCCTGTATATCCTCGCGACCGAAAACGTCGCCATGAAAAATGAGACTAAACTGGTTACTTGCATATATATCAAGGTGTGAAGCAAAACGTCTAAAACTGAGAGTGTCCGGTTACATTTTTGCATATAGTGTATATCTACATGTGTAATTTTAAGGAAGTTTAAGAAATTTCTTATTTTTAATAAATACCTTATGGCATTTTTATTGCGTTATTATTATTTTTTTTTTACATTTTTATACATGCAGTTTACTGCATGGAAATATTCGCTGTTTATATTTTGAATAATGCTTACATTCTCATGAGCGCTTTTGAAATACATAGGCATATCTTCTAACTCATTCGGAGATTCCTTTTACCTCTGCTATTGCTTCCATAAATAAATACAATCATTATTTATTCTCATTATTATGCATGGATTCTAAACAACAGTGTATGAGCAAACACAATTTCTGGAATTTTATGTTGCGTAATATGCATATACACATATATCTAGACATTGGTGTCAAACTTGGAACAACTCCGAAGATATGTTATTCCGCAAGCGAAGATAATGTTTCCCTTGTGCATACACGGCAAATTGCTTTCCTACTTTTAGTTTTCAAGTGTGTCTTTTTGAGTTATTGTTTTGTGTCTAGAAAAGTGTTATTCAGTTATACAAGTTTGTGATAATATTTTAAATGTATAATAAATAACTTTCTTTTGTTTTACACATACACGTAAGAAGATGTAAAAAAAAGTAAATATTCCCGGTATTTATGGAAATCATTCTACTTTTTAAATATTTTGAAAGGGGAAACAATGAATGAATATTAAAATAGTTTTTTTTTTTAATAATGACTATGATTTTACATTATACTTTTTTTTTTTTTTTTTTTTTTTTTTTTTTTTTTTTTTGTATGTAAAGGGAAGTAGAATTTTTAACGTGCAGCATACATTTTCAAAATATGCGAAAGGTAAAAAAAAAAAAAAATACTTATTTTTTTCTGATACATAAATTCATAAACTGAAATAAGATTACAAAATTCCAGATGAAATTACTCTGTTTTATTTGTAAAATTTAAAATTGCTTCGACAGTTCTCTAAGATTTTATTATAGAAAACTCAAATTGTTTTTAGTATTTTTTTTATTAAAAGAGCTTTTAAGCTAAATTTTAACAGAAATTATTGATTAAGAGATGTAATTTTCTCGGATTCAACAAATTATACCGGAGATATTTAAAATTGTAAGATAAAGTAAATGATGCAAGTTGTTAAAAAATTGAGTTGTCCTGATACTTTGCTATACGTAGTGATGAAATAATCGCAGTATCCTGACTAGTGAAAAGAAATTTTCGAAGGTATATGTTAACATGGAATAATTTTAAATATTCCAATTCACATAGCGGCGGTGCTTACAATTGGTTTTAATTTTTTTCATGAACAAACTTTCTATCTGTAACATATTTTTCCTGGCGAATAAACAGTAAATGTTAATTTCAATATCGAAATTTCTAATTTCTGGTGCATTCCTTAATTCAATTTTATATTTGTCAAGACATACCTACAGCTGGCAGATGTTCTTATTCAAAACTGTGAAATCGTATACAGTATGGCCGCTCTCAATGATGTCCAATGGCGAATTCCTAAACCGTTAGTCATATACATATAAATCAAATTGCAAAAATCTTTTAAATGAGGTTAAGAAGTATTTTTAAATCGATTTGGGTTAACGAAAACATTTAGTAAAAAATTACTAAACTTTAATTTTTATACGATCCCTCGGTCCTATAAGTCATATTTAGTATACATTTCTTATTACACTGACAAATAAGATAAAAAAAAAGTCTCATTCATCTAACACTAAAATTGAACGAGTTATTAAACTTTTAAATTCATGACTTATACCACTTTTCTGCATCTGAATACACATGTGTTCCGACTTGATTCGAGGGTGTCGTATACCAAGTGCTTAAAGAATTAGAATAATTTATTTCACGTGCATCTGCGCTTTGAAAGAAATATTACAAGTATTATGATAGAGATAACAATTATCAATTAAGTTTCAGATTGAGTAAAATAATTTTATTTTAACATATGTTTTATTTTGTAAGGATGTGAGACTGTTTTTTTTTCATGATTTCTTTTAACAAAAATTATGTTATTTTATAGGTTTTTATTGAACTTGAAAAGACCGTATATGTATATCGTTCCAGTTAATTTGTACTCGAACTTGAACTCACTTTAAAATGTCCGATAGAGGTTAAGTTTTACATACTGACGTAAATCCGATGGCAATGTAATATTATTATGATTTTCTGTGCTTACCATTTATACATATTTTACAGGATAACACAAACAATTTTAAAATAGATTACCGCCAACACGTTTAAGAAAAAGTTTTAGATTAGATAACACAAGCTGCGATGGTTGTGTTTTTTAACTTTTATAAGTGATTTTTATTTACTTTTTGGCCTGAATCTGAAAATATCTTTCATTTCTAACCATCCTGTCAGGATTTTTCGCAAAACGTTAATTTCAAAGTTAAAAAATAGCAAAAATCTGATACTATAAAATAGAGGAGATGGTTGAATTTTTAACTATTGATAGTTGACTTTTATGTACTTTTTAGCACTGAATCAGAAAATGATCTTCATGTTTAACATTCAAGTTAGACATTCAAGTTAGACATTTTCGCAAATCGTAAATATCAAAGTTTAAAAATAGAGAAAATCTTATACCATAAAATAGGTGTTGAACTTATTTTACTCAATTACATTTTATTTAATTCAATGATTTATTCAATTTGTTGGCTCATAATGGTATTATTACAGCTAAACATCTCAGGGATCCAATGAGATTGGGGGTGGGGTGAAGGTTCAATTTTAACTTTGAACTTTAATACTTTGAAATTTACGTTTTACGAAAACGCCTGACGTGATGGCTAAAAACGAAGGTCTGTTTTGAATTTAGCGGTAGAAAACACATAAAAATCAATTATTAAAAGTTAAACAAATAACAATCACATCTATTTTATATTATCAGAATTTCGCTATTTTTTCCCTTTTTAGCTTTGAATTTTACGATTTACAAAAAATCCTAACATTGGCGGTAAAAAATTGAAGTCATCTTAGGATTCAACACTACAAAATACATAGGAATCACATTTCTAAAGCTAAAAAACATGACACAACCCAAATTTTGCAGTCCAGTTTATTGTAATAGCACTTTAAAATATGTCACATTTTGTAAAGAATTAGGGAAGTTGCTTTTTATAATTTTATTTAACTTAAATCCCGTTATTAATTTCCTCTAATGTGTTTGTTAAAACCTGTATATTTTGCATTAATATTTCAGAATGATTTTCGATTAAAAAATTATATTGCAATATTAATTGCCTCTCAACTATTTTTTTTTTTCAGTATATCTGACGATTTTATACATTTTATAAATTTGTGAATGGCCCCTATTCCACAGCAAAAAATCTGCTTCAACTTTAAACATCTATCAGGCAGTCAGTTTAAATTGTAGAATAACTGGACTTTTTTTTGTTGTTGTTGTTTTACTTGTCAGTAAATAGGAAAATTTTAATAATTATAACTTATAGGACAGGAGGACTATATAAAAAATTCAATTTATTTTTTTAAGAAATGTTTTTACTAGCCTAAATCGCTTTTAAAAGAATTCTTTACATTCATTACATCTATTACTCATTTAAAACATTTTTGTAATTAGAACTACTATATGGCTACAACTAACGGTTTAAGAATTAGCCATTGGATATAGTTGAGAATGGACACTTGTATATACAGTGCGTCCGCTCTCAAAGGTGTCCAATGGCTAATTCGTAAAACCGTTAGTCATAGTCATATAGTTCCAATTACAAAAATGTTTTAAATCACGTAAAGAAATATTTTAAAACTGATTTTGGTCAATAAGAACATTTCTTAAAAAAAAATACGAAATTAAAATTTTTATACGGTCCCCCGATTCTATCTTTTCTTTACTAATATTATAAAGAGGTAAAAATTGTTTATTTGTAGGAAGTAAGCTCTGGAACTACGGAACCGATTCCAAAAGCAGTGGTATCAAAATGATGGTGTTAGTCCAACTTAGAACATAGGCTACATCTTATGTCCGTGCCACTGGCCAAAAGGGGGTACAGGAGCCAAAAAACATTCGAAATTGCTATTTTTGTGTTATTGAAGGGCCCGGCCCAGATACATGATATTTCGCATGGCAGTTACTTATTAGATATAAATGATCTCTAAGAACATTTCTTAAAAAATTCGAAATTTAAAAGGGCTGAAAATGCACAAAAAGCGTTCTAAAAACGTTCTAAATGGCGATTTTTATACAATCTCAAGTACCAAACCAATTAAAAAAATAATGGTGTCATAATGATAGTGACAACACTTGTTCCAAAGTAGGCTACATTTTATGTCGGTGCCACTACACCTAAAGGGGATGCAGCAACAAAACAACGTTCGAAATTGCGATTTTTGTGTAACTGAAGGGCCCAGATACATTGAATTTGGCATGGTAGTTACTTATAAGATATAAATGATTTCTAAGAACATTTCTTAAAAAAATCGAAATTTAAAAAGGGTGAAAATGCGCGAAAAGAGTTCTAAAAAACGTTCTAAATGGTGATTTATACGCAATCTCAGAAAGTACCCAGCCCATTTCAAAAGTAATGGTTGTAAATTGATGATGACAGCCCTTGCTCTAACATAGGCTGTATTTCATGTCCATGCCACTACTCCAAAGGGGGTGAAGTAGCAAAAAAACGATCTAAATTGAGTTTTTTGTAATACTGCAGGGGCTAGCTACTTGAAACTAGGCATGGTTGTTACTTATAAGATATAAATGATCTCCAAGAACATTTCCTAAATAATTCGAAATATAAAAAGGTGTGAAAATGGACGATAAACGTTCTAAGAAACGGTCTAAATTGCGATTTCTACTTAATCTCAGAAAGTACCCAACCAATTTCAAAAGTAATGGTAGAAAATTTATGATGACAGCCCTTGCTCCAATACAGGATCTATTTCATGTTGGCGTCACATCCTTGCGGTTTCATTTTAGAAAACGTTCTAAATTGGGATTTTTGTGATACTGAATGGGCTAGCAACTTGAAATTTGGCATGGTAATTACTTATGAGATGTAAATGCTCTCTGAGAAGAATTCCTTAAAAATTTGAAATTCAAAAGGGGTTAAAATGAACGAAATACGTTCTAAATAGCGATTTCTACGCAATCGCAGGAAATATAAACAAATTTCAGAGGCAATGGTTTCGAATTGATGGTGTTGGTCCCCGCTCCAATATAGTCTATATTTTACGTTGTTGTCACTATCACCTGGGGGTTACAGGAGCAAAGAATGTTCTAAATTGCGTTTTTTGTGTTACTGAGGGAATCTAACATTTTAAATTTGGAATGTTTTAAATTTGGAAATTTCAATGATGCAAATGCTTTCTAAGAATTGCCGAAAGAAAATTACAAACTTAAAAGGATGATGTGAGCGAAAAGCGTTCTATAAGCGTTCTAAATTATGATTTTTATGCAATCGTATGGAATACGAAACCGATTTCAAACATAATGGTTGCAAATTGATGGTGATAGAACATGCTGAAACAAAAGATGCATTTTATGTCGGTACCACAATACAGGAGCAAAAAACTTTCTAAATTGCGATTTCTGCGGTACTGAAGAAGCTAGAAACTTTAAATATAGAACGGTAGTTACCTATAAAGTATTAATGTCCTCTAAGAACAGTCGAAAATAAATTCAAAATTAAAAAGGGATGAAGCGATGGGAAGGAGCTGAAAGCATTCTAAATGAGTCCTAAATTATGATTTCTATGGAATCTCAGGAAATAACAGAACGATTGCAGAAGTTATTGGTTGCTAATCAAGAGTGATAGTCCCTGATCCTATAAGGGCTATATTTTATGTTGGTGTCACTACCACCTGGTTGTCAGGAACAACAAGAAGGCCTTTAGAGTGATGGAACAGCTGCTCCAATTGCTCCAATTGCGCCAAATCGATAATGCTGCGCATTTCTGCGCCAAAATGATCATTTTTCAAAAAAAAATTGCGACCAACTGCGCCAATTCAATAATAATTCTTGAGCCAAATCGATCAATTTCCAACCGAATTTCGCCAAAATATTGTGTAAAACATGCGAATTTTGTCAAAAGATCGCGAAAAACACGCGATGTTTGCCAAATGATCACGAAAAATGTTAATTTTGTCAAAGGATCGCTAATTTCGTCAAAAAACGAGCAAAACGCGGTCAAAAGATCACGAAAAAAAACGCGCTTTCGTTAAAAGATCTCGAATAGAACGGAAATTTCGTCAGAAGATCGCGAAAAACGCAAATTTTGTCGAAAGATCGCGAAAAACACGCGAATTTCGTGAAATGATCTCGAAAAACACCCGAATTTTGTCAAAGGATCGCGAGAAGAACGTGAATTTTGTCAAAGGATCGCTAATTTCATCAAAACGCGGTCAAACGCGAAAAAAAAGCTAATTTCGTTAAAATATCGCGAAAAACAGCAAATTTCATCAAAAGTTGCAAAAAACACGCGAATTTCTTCTAAAGATCGCGAAAAACATGCGAATTTTGTCAAAGGAACGCGAAAAAAACGTGAATTTTCTTAAAGGATTGTTAATTTCGTCAAAAAACGAACAAAACGGCGTCAAAAGATTGTGAAAAACCTCGAAATTCGTTCAAAGATCGCAGAAAAAATCGCAAATTTCATCAAAAGTTTACAAAACACCGCAAATTTTGTCGAAAGATAGCGAAAAATACGCTGATTTCAACAAAGGTCCGAGTATCACGAGAAAAATACGCGAATTTTGCCAATAGATTACGAAAAACACTCGAATTTCGTCAAATGATCCTGAAAAAAACGTGAATTTTGTCAGAGGATCGCTAATTTCGTCAAAAAATGAACAAAATACTGTCAAAAGATCGTGAAAAAACGCTACTTTATTTAAAAGATAGAGAAAAAAGCCGCAAATTTATCAAAAGATCGCGAAAAACACTCGAATTACGTCAAAAGACCGCGAATAACACGCAAATTTTGTCAAAGAATCGCGAAAAAAACGTGAATTCTGTCAAAGGAGTACTAACTTCGTCAAAAAGCGAGCAAAACGCGGTCAAAAGATCGTGAAAAACGCAATTTCGTTAAAAGATCGCGAATAAAACGCACATTTCGTCAAAAGATCACGAAAAACACGTAAATTTTGTGAAAGGATCTCGAAAAAAAAACGTGAATTTTGTGAAAGGATTCTTAATTTCGTTAAAAAACGAACAAAACGGGGTCCAAAGATTGTGAAAAAAACGCGAATTTCGTTAAAAGATCGCGGGAAAAACCGCAATTTTTGTCAACAGATCGCGAAAAACTGCAAATTTCGCCAAAAGATTTTGAAAAACACGCTAATTTCGTCAAAAGATATCGAAAAACACGCTGATTTCAAGAAAGGTCCGAATATTACGCGAAAAATACGCGAATTTTGTCAAAAGATTGCGAACGATACGCGAATTCCGTCAAAAGATTTCGAAAAACATGCTAATTTCGTCAAAAGATAGCGAAAAACACGCTGATTTAAAAAAAAAGGTCCGAATATTACGCGAAAAATACGCGAATTTTGTCAAAAGATTGCGAACGATACGCAAATTTCGTCAAAAGATGGTGAAAAATACGCAAATTTCGTCAAAGGATTGCGAAAAAACGCGAATTTTGTGATAGAGTCGCGGAAAAAATGAGAATTTCGACAAAGAATCGCAAAAAAACGGGAATTTCATCAAAGAATACCAAAATGACACTTTGATGCTCCAAAATAGTTATTTTCTGCTCCAAAGTGGCTTTTTGCTGCTCCAAAATAGTTATTTTCTGCTCCAAAAAGAGCATTTTTGCTTCTCCAAAATTGCTTTTTGCTGCTCCAAAATGATGTCCATGCTGTTCCATCACTGCCTTTAAAAACATCTAAACTCAGTGTTCTACAGAATATTAGGAAATACCAACCGATTTCAAGGTTAATGTTGGCAAATTAAAGGTGACAATCTCTGTTTCAACATTTTTCGAGACATTCTATATCAACTCTGTTTCGACATTTGATGTTGGTGCCACTAACACCAGACAGGTGGTAGACTGTTAGACAAGAAGCTTGGAATTTGACATGATGGTTAATTTTAAGACATAAATGTGTTAAGATATTTTCTAAAAAATTCAAAACTTCAAATGAATACTGAAATGAGCGTATGAAATGAGCATGAAAGTCTCAAAATAATTTCTAAATTATCATTTATTTGAAATTAGTTTTAGTTCTTCTTATTAATTAAAATCTCATTTCTGTCTATTGCACTTTATAATGAACTGTGGCTTAATTTGTAATTTTTGAATTATTCCAAAAAGTGTTCTGCTAATAAAAAATAGTCATGCAAATATCACTTGGCAAATTTAAACTATTACGCGAGCAAAGCCGCGGGGTTTGCTAGTAAGTTATATTTAGTCAAAATTTCCTATTACACTGACAAGTAATACACAAAAGCCCCATTTAAATAACACTAAAATTGAGCAAGTTATGGAACATTAAAAATGCATGACTTATGTCTCTTTTCTGCTCTGAAAACAAATGAGTTCGGCTTGGGTTTGAGGGGTCACATACCAAGTGCTTACAGTATTCGAAGACCTTATTCCATGTGTATCTGCGCTTTGAAAAAAATCGCTAAAAATTGGCTAAAAAAACATATGTTTTATTTTCTCAGGATTTGAAATTTGTTTCTTTTATGATTTCTTTTAACAAAAATTATGTTATTTTTATAAGTTTTTATGTTACTTCAATGATCGTTTGTATGTTTTTCCAGTTCAAAATTTGTACTCAAACTTTAACTGACTTTCAAATATCCGATCGATATTACATTTTACATACTGGCGCAAATCCCATAACAATCTAATATTTTATGATTTTCGGTGGTTACCATTTATACTTATTTTACAGGATAAAACAAAAAAATTCGGATAGATTGCCTCCAAAAAGTTTAAGAAAAAGGTTTAGATTAGATAACACAAGACTGCGATGGTTGTGTTTTTTTTTACTTTTATATATTTTTTAGCACTGAATCCAAAAATTGTCTTAATTTTTAACCATCATGTCAGGATATTTCGCAAATTATAAATTGTCAAAGCTAAAGAATAACAAAAATCGGATACTATAAAGTAGAGGAGATGGCTGTGTTTTTTTAACTTTTGATAATTGATTTTTACGTACTTTTTAGCAATGAATCTGAAAATGACCTTCATTTTTAACCATAACGTTAGAATGTTTTTACAAATCGTAAATTGTAAGTTAAAATATAGCGAAAATCTCATACTATAAAACATATGTAAAACTTTTTTTTTATTTTATTTTATTTCTTTATCCTTGGATTCTTAAAGCTAAACAGCTGAGTAATCCAATGAGATGGGGGAGGAGATTCAATTTTAACTTTGATCTTTTTTACTTTGAATTTTGCAATTTGCAAAAAATCCTGATGTGATGGTTAAAATTGACGGTCAATTTCGGATTCAGGAGTACATAATACATAAGAATCAATTATCAAAAGCTAAAAAACATTACATAACCCAACTTTTGCAGTTTAGTGCAATCTAATAATATTTTTAAATACATATCATTTTGTAAAGAATTGAGGCTGTTAATTTAGCATCATGTTATTTAACAAAAATTCTGTTTCTTTCTTCTTAAATGTTTATTACAAATTGTATATTTTGCATTAATATGTCAGAATGATTAATGATTTCAAATTTATATTGTAATGGTAATTTTACACTCAACCATTTTTTAATATATCTGCCGAAATTATATTTCGACTAAATTTGTGAATGACCCCCAATTTGCAGCAAAAAATATGCTCCAACTTTAAACAGCTATTACTCGGTCAATTTTAATCGTAGAATAACGGGACTTTTTTTGTATTACTTATCAGTGGAAAAAGAAAATTTTACTAAATATAACTTATAGGACCGGTGGACCGTATAAAATTTAAAATTTCGTAATTTTTTAAGAAATGTTTTTATTAACCCAAATCACTTTTTAAAATATTTCTTTACCTGATTTAAAACATTTTTTGTAATTGGAACTATACGTCTATGACTAACGGTTTGGCATTTAGCCATTTGATACAGTTGAGAGAGAACACCCTGTATATATATACGAGGGATGTTCAAATGAAAGTGATTCGAGGTTTTCATCCATGATATACGTAAGGAGAGAAGTGAGATAGATACATAGATAAAAACTACAATATTTAATGAATAAAATGCATACAAAGTTTGATAAAAAGAATCACCCATAGCGTTTAGGCAGACACCCCATTGCTTAGGCAGGTTACGAATTCTGTCCGCAAAGACGAAGTTACGTCCGCAGTTACGAATGTTGGTAACAATATTGTAAACATTACCGATGAAAACTTTGAACTCAGTTGCGACGTCACAAATATTTCGAAGTCGATTTACCTTGATTGTAGTATCAATGTCCGTAATCAGCTTTTCTGTCACAACTTTGTGCGCCGGACCGATCCTCTGCAAATCCGTTGTCTCCTGTCGACGGTCTCTAAACATTCTCGCCCACCTCGACGCCGTGCGCTTTGACATACACGTGTCACTGTGCACAGTAAGCATTCTGCGATGAATATGCACCGGCTTACACCATTCCAGTGTTAAAAAGTTAATTACAGCTCGCTGATTCATTTTCAACGCAGTTACATCCACACCAGCCATTTTTAATTGAATCACACGTCCTTACGAATCAAGTTATCACAAATCTGCTTGCTCTTGCGCACGTGTGGTTCTCACACCTTCACTATCGCGTTTGTTTCACGAAAATACATTAAACATTGTTCGCATGCGACGCTTCGAATCACTTTCATTTAAACACGTCTTACATTATTATTTTTATATATATATATACCTTACTTTAAAGTTGGCGTTTTAATATTTTCGATAGCCTGAGAGTTTTAGCCTGCGATAGTCTTAGAGTTGTGAGTATGAGACATCAATCGCTTAACTCAATATGTAATACATAAAAAATGGAAAACTATTTAATTCCAAATCATTTCAGAAGTGACGGCAGCAACGACAGTCTCTTGTGTTCCAAATTAAGTTAGTGAAAGTTTTGGGTTTTCTATGGGAAAGATAAAAATATATTTTTACCTGCAGCTTAATACAGAAGAAGAAAATAGAGGAAATATGCTATCAATCGTAAAAATGCAGTATTAGAATCATTTGTATGATACTGGTGTATAAAAAAGAGGCATTATGAGAGCGTTCTTTAAGAGAAGTTTGCATTACGGTTCAAAAAATCGAAATACATCTAGACAGAGGAAAAACTGTTCTTATACATGTTTTTGAAAAATATTATATAGGAACAAACTTACAACATTACTTTTTTAATTTCTGTTTCTGTCTTTTTAATATGGTAAGTCAACATTTAGAACAATTCAATTTAATTTTATAAAACTGGTAGATATCGGGACAGTTTTGATTAATAAATGCTGAATGAAAAAAATCGTAAAGTTATTCGTATAGTATTCGTACAGAAAAATAATTTTGAGGAGAAAAATTCAAAAATTGAGAAGAAACTCGATTGAAGCAATTAAAATTAAATCGATATCTAATAATTTTATGCTCATATTAAGAGAATAAAATAAAACATTTCGATTACTTTAATAAAAATAATTATATTTCAGAAGTACAGGAAGAACCATTAGAAAATATTAGATACATTTTACAACTCTGTGTACTCTACTATTTTATAATGAAGAAAATAAAATGCTATTTAAATAGTTTTGATGTTATAAAGTAGAGATATTTCTCCTGTAGGTTTAAAAAAAGTAGCATGGAAATACAGTAATTTTGACTTTTATTTAATATATTATATCTTAATATTACATAACTTACATTCCTACATCAGAAGTAAATTATATAAAATTCCATTCTTAATTTATAAAAATATCTCACTAAGATTGCATTTTTTAAAAACTTGTGTTCCTTTTCATTAAAATACATAGCTATTTGGAACACTTTTGATCACTATTGTTAAAAACCATTCTTCGATATGGATTTCTGCAACAATAGCAAAAGATAGATTTCTGAAATAATTGCAGCACAACGAAAATATTTGTTTAAAAAATACTGATATCCAAACACCTGCTATTTATCCGAAAATAGACTTTTTTTTTATAAAAAATTTAGAAAATAGTCACCAGAAAAAAAAAGACAGAAAATTTTAACATAAATAAATCAGCATTTTAAATATTGGTATCTTTCTTTATAGTTAGGCTACTCACGAAAATCTATCTGTTTTTACAGATAGATTAGATAGATAGAAGACAGATAGAAGATAGAAGATTACAGATAGAAGAAAAATGGGCCAGAAAAGTTTTGTAGACTTCAAGTCAAAATGAAGTTTAAAAGAAAATTAATTTATAAGCATTTTCAAGATATCCTGTTAGTCAAGAAATATAGAATTTAAAACTATTTCCTATAAATCCTGGTAGATAAGTTACACACATGGGTACCACATTTATTGCAAATTAAGGGGGTCCGGGACACATTTTCAAAAAAAAAAAATATTTATTGAGTTAAAATTTTGAAATTTTTTGTGATGGTTCACCATATCATTTGTAAACAAAATCGCATGATAAAACATCATAATTTTTTTTTATTTAAATTTTAAATTATGTTTAAAAAGTGGTGTAGTTTGAAATCGTTATAACTCGAAATATTATAAAATTTCAATTTTTTTCCATTTAAATAAACAGAAATATATAAATTTTAATTTAGATTCAGAATTTTAAAAAAAAGTATTAAATAAAAAAATTAAAACTATATAAAGCAAAAATTAGAAAAAAAAAAGATGTAACTTTAAGAAAAAAATCATATTTTTAAAAGTAATATACATTTTTTAATTTGCTGAATCTAAATTAAAGTAAAGCTATTGAAAAAGATATGTTCCAAGTTTGAAGTATTTATTTGTAACGGTTCTTCATTTATAAAAATTTAAGTATGAGTAATGGTGAAGAAACCAATCATGAAGAAAAACGCAATTTCACAAGAACTCGTTTCCTTGACAACCATAGCTTGAAAGGTAGATTTTGAAAACAAACCAAAACGAAAAAATTAATATTTCCTGTTCTAATTAAGATAGAAACATGATTTAAACGTCACTTTAAGCAGGAAAAGGTAAACAAGTTTTTAATCCAATAAAAAAAATGAAAATTTGAAGACTTTTGTGTCCCTGACACCCTTAATCTACTTTTTCCATTTTATGTAGGAATTTTTTTTAAAAAATCTCCTTTTTTAATCGAGTGCTTAATAAAGTTGCGCTTGAAGTAAATTTTTAAAATTTTATAATTCTGATGACAAATTAAAAAAAAAATATTAAAAAATACCTACTGAAATTCATTTCAGCCAACATGAAAAAAATTATGACATTAAATTTCAGTAGGTACTTATAAACGAAAATATTTGCACTACTTCAATAAATAAAATATTTAAAGCTTTTCAAACAATCGGCAAATATCTCCGGCATATTTTTCATTCGAATTCAAATATCATTTAAATTATGGTCGTTCAGTTAGTTTATGTGTAAACCGCATTATAAAGGAAAAATATTTTTAAATAGTTATTTTTGGAAAAATCTGCCTAAAAATTTACTTTGGAGCAAATAGATTTTTATATCCCATTACTGATTCTTACATAACATTTTTAACTCAAGTAATTAGTAAATACAAATTCGCGTTAGTGTCAGTTAAATGACAATTTTTGGTATTTAAATGGTCACTTCCTTTACTTTGCCCTTTTTTTCTTACCATATTGGCTTTTAATGAAGACAGAAACAAAATAAAAGTGTTTTATAAATAAAAAAAATAATAAATAAACAAAAACCAATGATTTTTTTTTTGTACATTCAACGTATTTGGCATCTTACCATTTGATTAACATGAATTTTATCATCATATACACATTGTAGTGGCCTTTCTATTCCATTAACATGATGATTAAACAGAATTAAAGTGAGCATCAGGAGAAAAATGAGAATGTTTTGCATAGTATTAAATAACCCAGATAGTAAAAGACATATGCAACCACTTTAACATCTGAAAAAACAATTTGTTGATTGCCGTCATAACGAAAATTTAACTTCACAACTACCAACTTACCAGATTGGTGAAAATTCTTGATAGACTCTATAAAAGCTACAAAAAGAATTCACTTAAATCTACTGAAATTTAAATGCTGTTGCAATAACCCCAGGTGCATAGTGGTATTTACAACTAGGCAAATTACATATATCTAATATCTGTTCGACTTGTTGACTTTATTTTAACTTTAAATTTTTATTTTTACATAAAATTAACTAATCTTAGCACTATATATATATACCAAGTTAAAAAACTAAACAACTGGATAATAATATTTGGAGTTATTTTTGAAAAATATGAGTCTAAAGTTAATTTGGAGGAAATGCATTTTTATTACCCATTAGATATTTTTACATAACATATTTTACTCACATAATTTGCGACTAATAATTCTATTGGACGTGTTAGTGGCAGCTTACTGAGGATTTTCGTTATTTAAATGGTCATTTTCTGTTCACCTTGCTTTACTTTTTGTTTTAATATGTTTGCTTTTATTAAGGCAGAAATAAAATAACAATCGTCGGGAATGCTTAACAACTTACTCAAACATCTGGAATTCAAATCGCAGTTTCACTGAACTATAAGTGTCCTTTATATGATGGAAATCAAACTGAAACCTAATATTTTCTTAGGTGCAAAGATTTAAAGTTTTTGACCGACGAACTTCTTTCACAATTAAAGAAATTAAAAAAAATAACTAAAAACTAAAAATATGTTTACAAATTAAAATTTGATAAAACACATCCACACAAATTAAAAACTACTGTTTCCACCTAAAAGCAATGTTTATCAAATATTCACATATATATTCAAAATTTATCTTGAAGATGCGTTTTTCGAACAAAACTAAAAATCACTCAAAATGGATATCGACACTTGCTGTCGATGAACTCAAAACTTCGCTTCTCGTGAGAAACCTTTTGTAGACTATTAGAAGATTTATATATGTTACAGTAGCTTTCAAATATTCTATTACTGCTTTAAAAAAGATATCGAAGCTGCCAACACACATAGCTGCCAAATGCACCAACTCATAGCATACATACCTCAAACAAAACAGAATATAGTTTCTATATAACTTTGTATAACAATGTTTTGTTCAACAATACAAAGGAACAATTTTAATTTATTTTCATCTCATATTATGTGTCGTATAAAAATACTTTTTCTCCATACAGTATTTAATTTACAATGTAGTCGCGAACTCCCTTTTATATGAAATTCCCAGCATGTACATCTTTTACGTAGAGAATAAATGTTTTATAGAAAATAAAATCGTTTCTTTTCAAAAATATGTTGCTCAAAATTTAGCCACAAGTTATACTTTTAGAAGATGCTCATTTTATTGTGTTTTCGGAAATAAAAAGATCAATACTAAATCTTTTCTTTGTCTTAAATAATAAAAAAAAACTATATGTAGTTTTTTTGCACATTGTTTTTTTTTTTCACAGTTGTAAATTTTGCACATTTTGTAATATAATTTATCGAAGGACGTTGTTTCACATTGATTAGGTTTTTCGAAAAGGCAGCAATTTTAAAAGCAACAATTTTCACTTTAATTTTTTGGCAAGTTATTCTTAAGTGTGATTTCAAGTTGAAAAAAATATATATATGTAACAAAAATAACATAATTTTTGTAATTTGTATAATAAAAATGCACTGTTTTCTGTGATACGATAAAAAAACTATCACTTCAAAATAGAAATTTTTTTATGTTACTTTAATTTGTTGACTAGTAATGCGGTATAATCAAGGATTAAAATCTGACTCACACTTTGTCAAATATCAACATATAAAATATTAAATTAAGCATACATTTCAGAAATATTTTGAGAACCTAGAAAACAATAAACATCTGTAAGAAGAGTACAAAGAAAGAAAATAAAAACATCAATTTTCTGAGGAGATATTTAAAATATATGAATGCATTCTAAGCCCATAGACTTGTGGAAAAAAAACGGAAGCTGAGTGGCTATACTTGGGGAACGAGGAACTTGATAGTATTGAATATACTGTGATCGTTATACTTCCGCGACAAGAAGAAGTGCGTTGACTATTTTAATAAAATCTCACTCGATATCTGTTTTTTTTTTTTTCAAAATTTTAATATAAAAACGATTCATTGACTAAATGAAACTGATTCAAGTTAAAATTTGTCACTATTATGATATGTATATATTAAATTTATATAAAAATGTATTTATTCGCTTTGGCGAAATCTTGGCGCTACTGAACATGTGCTGTACAGAGATTGCAAACCTATCAGAGATAACGTCTCCTGCATCTCCCCAATTTCCTGTGAGTTAAGAGATAATTACTCTAAGTTTGCGGTTTGTAATCTGTAATATATAATTTTTATTTTTGAAACTTTTTAAAATACAGAAACATTTTTTGTGGATTTGAACGTATAGGAAAATTTTACCCCAAATGGATACCAAGCATCATAACAATAAAGTATTTAAAAGAATTTAGAATTTTAGGGAGAATTTTTGAATTCGGAAATATTTCTATTGTAGGAACATTACATTTGTACATTTCCTAATTCTACAAAATACTAAGAAAGATATTTAAAATAAAATATTTGAGTGATGTTATAAATATTGCACACAATCCCTATAGATTCAAATTTAATTAATCTTTCTAAATCCTTCAATTCTTCTAAAATTTATTAAATGATAATGTAAATCTTCTAATGTAGTTTAAACAGTTCACGAAAAATTCTTTAGAAGATAAAATTTTCTCGAATTCATAATTTAGTACATAAAGGGTTAAAACGTAGGCGTATATTTGCTTAATGTGCAAATGTTTTAACATATTTAGATTGTCATACTGTCTAGTATTGTCTCTGTATATTCATATTCTCAGTGTATTCTTTTAGTGAGAGTCTTTATGTGTTTTAAACCATCTGACATTTTTTTAATATCAGATAACGTTATGTTTTGTTTTTTTTTTGTTTTTTTTTTTGTTTATTATACCAGATAGTAATAAAACTTCCCTATTCAGACATTTTTATATTGAAAATAAATTTCAGACTACATAATTTTTAGATGACATTTTTTTTTTCAACTATGTAACATTATTTTTCAAAATGTTCTTTTTATGACAATAAAAATTTAGAAGTGTCGGAAATTTAAATACTCCCAGATAATTCTCTATCCTAATATAAGAAGAAAAAACAACGTTAATAGAACCAGAACTTTTTATCATATAGTATACTATTTTCTGAAGCGTTCAGCTTACCGTCCTCAGTACGGGTACTGAGGACGGTACGCTGAATGCTATTGAAACTAGTTTTTTACAACATATAAAGTTATTGGGCTATTAAAGTTGTTTTATCTACTTATATTATATTGATCCATGTTTCCTCTTAATAATCATTCTGTAAAGTAATAATTCTATAAATGAAATTGCGAATAGAAGTATATTTTTTTTATTTTATTTCATAATAAATGAAGTATGTTTTTGATATTTTGAATTGCTTTTGTATATTGAATCTCTGAATGAGAATAACCCCATATTTTCTTTGAACTCATACTGTTTGGGAAAAATCATACAATTAACAAATATGATAAATAGGTATGAAAATGTTCTATTTCTTTTTAATTGAAAGGTACTTTCTTACAAAGGATATAAAAAAAAAAATATTCAACTATTTTTTGTTATTAAATAATTTGACTAAGTTCATCTAATCTTTTTTTTTTTTTTTTGCTTTATAACTATAAGTAAAGTTTATTATTATTATTATTATTATTATTATTATACGTCGATAGTAATAAAACTTCCCTATTCAGACATTTTTATATTGAAAATAAATTTCAGACTACATAATTTTTAGATGACATTTTTTTTCAACTATGTAACATTATTTTTCAAAATGTTTTTTTTATGACAATAAAAAATTAGAAGTGTCGGAAATTTAAATACTCCCAGATAATTCTCTATCCTAATATAAGAAGAAAAAACAACGTTAATAGAACCAGAACTTTTTATCATATAGTATACTATTTTCTGAAGCGTTCAGCTTACCGTCCTCAGTACGGGTACTGAGAACGGTACGCTGAATGCTATTGAAACTAGTTTTTTACAACATATAAAGTTATTGGGCTATTAAAGTTGTTTTCTCTACTTATAATATATTGATCCATGTTTCATCTTAATAATCATTCTGTAAAGTAATAATTCTATAAATTAAATTGCGAATAGAAGTATAATTTTTTATTTTATTTCATAATAAATGAAGTATGTTTTTGATATTTTGAATTGCTTTTGTATATTGAATCTCTGAATGAGAATAACCCCATATTTTCTTTGAACTCATACTGTTTGGGAAAAATCATACAATTAACAAATATGATAAATAGGTATGAAAATGTTCTATTTCTTTTTAATTGAAAGGTACTTTCTTACAAAGGATATAAAAAAAAAATATTCAACTATTTTTTGTTATTAAATAATTTGACTAAGTTCATCTAATCTTTTTTTTTTTTTTTTTTTTTTTTTTTTTTTTTGCTTTATAACTATAAGTAAAGTTTATTATTATTATTATTATTATTATACGTCGATAGTAATAAAACTTCCCTATTCAGACATTTTTATACTGAAAATAAATTTCAGACTACATAATTTTTAGATGACATTTTTTTTCAACTATGTAACATTATTTTTCAAAATGTTCTTTTTATGACAATAAAAATTTAGAAGTGTCGGAAATTTAAATACTCCCAGATAATTCTCTATCCTAATATAAGAAGAAAAAACAACGTTAATAGAACCAGAACTTTTTATCATATAGTATACTATTTTCTGAAGCGTTCAGCTTACCGTCCTCAGTACGGGTACTGAGAACGGTACGCTGAATGCTATTGAAACTAGTTTTTTACAACATATAAAGTTATTGGGCTATTAAAGTTGTTTTATCTACTTATATTATATTGATCCATGTTTCCTCTTAATAATCATTCTGTAAAGTAATAATTCTATAAATGAAATTGCGAATAGAAGTATATTTTTTTTATTTTATTTCATAATAAATGAAGTATGTTTTTGATATTTTGAATTGCTTTTGTATATTGAATCTCTGAATGAGAATAACCCCATATTTTCTTTGAACTCATACTGTTTGGGAAAAATCATACAATTAACAAATATGATAAATAGGTATGAAAATGTTCTATTTCTTTTTAATTGAAAGGTACTTTCTTACAAAGGATATAAAAAAAAAAATATTCAACTATTTTTTGTTATTAAATAATTTGACTAAGTTCATCTAATCTTTTTTTTTTTTTTTTTTTGCTTTATAACTATAAGTAAAGTTTATTATTATTATTATTATTATTATTATTATACGTCGATAGTAATAAAACTTCCCTATTCAGACATTTTTATATTGAAAATAAATTTCAGACTACATAATTTTTAGATGACATTTTTTTTCAACTATGTAACATTATTTTTCAAAATGTTCTTTTTATGACAATAAAAAATTAGAAGTGTCGGAAATTTAAATACTCCCAGATAATTCTCTATCCTAATATAAGAAGAAAAAACAACGTTAATAGAACCAGAACTTTTTATCATATAGTATACTATTTTCTGAAGCGTTCAGCTTACCGTCCTCAGTACGGGTATTGAGAACGGTACGCTGAATGCTATTGAAACTAGTTTTTTACAACATATAAAGTTATTGGGCTATTAAAGTTGTTTTCTCTACTTATAATATATTGATCCATGTTTCATCTTAATAATCATTCTGTAAAGTAATAATTCTATAAATTAAATTGCGAATAGAAGTATAATTTTTTATTTTATTTCATAATAAATGAAGTATGTTTTTGATATTTTGAATTGCTTTTGTATATTGAATCTCTGAATGAGAATAACCCCATATTTTCTTTGAACTCATACTGTTTGGGAAAAATCATACAATTAACAAATATGATAAATAGGTATGAAAATGTTCTATTTCTTTTTAATTGAAAGGTACTTTCTTACAAAGGATATAAAAAAAAAATATTCAACTATTTTTTGTTATTAAATAATTTGACTAAGTTCATCTAATCTTTTTTTTTTTTTTTTTTTTTTTTTTTTTTTGCTTTATAACTATAAGTAAAGTTTATTATTATTATTATTATTATTATACGTCGATAGTAATAAAACTTCCCTATTCAGACATTTTTATACTGAAAATAAATTTCAGACTACATAATTTTTAGATGACATTTTTTTTCAACTATGTAACATTATTTTTCAAAATGTTCTTTTTATGACAATAAAAATTTAGAAGTGTCGGAAATTTAAATACTCCCAGATAATTCTCTATCCTAATATAAGAAGAAAAAACAACGTTAATAGAACCAGAACTTTTTATCATATAGTATACTATTTTCTGAAGCGTTCAGCTTACCGTCCTCAGTACGGGTACTGAGAACGGTACGCTGAATGCTATTGAAACTAGTTTTTTACAACATATAAAGTTATTGGGCTATTAAAGTTGTTTTATCTACTTATATTATATTGATCCATGTTTCCTCTTAATAATCATTCTGTAAAGTAATAATTCTATAAATGAAATTGCGAATAGAAGTATATTTTTTTTATTTTATTTCATAATAAATGAAGTATGTTTTTGATATTTTGAATTGCTTTTGTATATTGAATCTCTGAATGAGAATAACCCCATATTTTCTTTGAACTCATACTGTTTGGGAAAAATCATACAATTAACAAATATGATAAATAGGTATGAAAATGTTATATTTCTTTTTAATTGAAAGGTACTTTCTTACAAAGGATATAAAAAAAAAATATTCAACTATTTTTTGTTATTAAATAATTTGACTAAGTTCATCTAATCTTTTTTTTTTTTTTTTGCTTTATAACTATAAGTAAAGTTTATTATTATTATTATTATTATTATTATTATACGTCGATAGTAATAAAACTTCCCTATTCAGACATTTTTATATTGAAAATAAATTTCAGACTACATAATTTTTAGATGACATTTTTTTTCAACTATGTAACATTATTTTTCAAAATGTTCTTTTTATGACAATAAAAAATTAGAAGTGTCGGAAATTTAAATACTCCCAGATAATTCTCTATCCTAATATAAGAAGAAAAAACAACGTTAATAGAACCAGAACTTTTTATCATATAGTATACTATTTTCTGAAGCGTTCAGCTTACCGTCCTCAGTACGGGTACTGAGAACGGTACGCTGAATGCTATTGAAACTAGTTTTTTACAACATATAAAGTTATTGGGCTATTAAAGTTGTTTTCTCTACTTATAATATATTGATCCATGTTTCATCTTAATAATCATTCTGTAAAGTAATAATTCTATAAATTAAATTGCGAATAGAAGTATAATTTTTTATTTTATTTCATAATAAATGAAGTATGTTTTTGATATTTTGAATTGCTTTTGTATATTGAATCTCTGAATGAGAATAACCCCATATTTTCTTTGAACTCATACTGTTTGGGAAAAATCATACAATTAACAAATATGATAAATAGGTATGAAAATGTTCTATTTCTTTTTAATTGAAAGGTACTTTCTTACAAAGGATATAAAAAAAAAATATTCAACTATTTTTTGTTATTAAATAATTTGACTAAGTTCATCTAATCTTTTTTTTTTTTTTTTTTTTTTTTTTTTTTTTTTTTTTGCTTTATAACTATAAGTAAAGTTTATTATTATTATTATTATTATTATACGTCGATAGTAATAAAACTTCCCTATTCAGACATTTTTATACTGAAAATAAATTTCAGACTACATAATTTTTAGATGACATTTTTTTTCAACTATGTAACATTATTTTTCAAAATGTTCTTTTTATGACAATAAAAATTTAGAAGTGTCGGAAATTTAAATACTCCCAGATAATTCTCTATCCTAATATAAGAAGAAAAAACAACGTTAATAGAACCAGAACTTTTTATCATATAGTATACTATTTTCTGAAGCGTTCAGCTTACCGTCCTCAGTACGGGTACTGAGAACGGTACGCTGAATGCTATTGAAACTAGTTTTTTACAACATATAAAGTTATTGGGCTATTAAAGTTGTTTTCTCTACTTATAATATATTGATCCATGTTTCATCTTAATAATCATTCTGTAAAGTAATAATTCTATAAATTAAATTGCGAATAGAAGTATAATTTTTTATTTTATTTCATAATAAATGAAGTATGTTTTTGATATTTTGAATTGCTTTTGTATATTGAATCTCTGAATGAGAATAACCCCATATTTTCTTTGAACTCATACTGTTTGGGAAAAATCATACAATTAACAAATATGATAAATAGGTATGAAAATGTTCTATTTCTTTTTAATTGAAAGGTACTTTCTTACAAAGGATATAAAAAAAAAAATATTCAACTATTTTTTGTTATTAAATAATTTGACTAAGTTCATCTAATCTTTTTTTTTTTTTTTTGCTTTATAACTATAAGTAAAGTTTATTATTATTATTATTATTATTATTATTATACGTCGATAGTAATAAAACTTCCCTATTCAGACATTTTTATATTGAAAATAAATTTCAGACTACATAATTTTTAGATGACATTTTTTTTCAACTATGTAACATTATTTTTCAAAATGTTTTTTTTATGACAATAAAAAATTAGAAGTGTCGGAAATTTAAATACTCCCAGATAATTCTCTATCCTAATATAAGAAGAAAAAACAACGTTAATAGAACCAGAACTTTTTATCATATAGTATACTATTTTCTGAAGCGTTCAGCTTACCGTCCTCAGTACGGGTACTGAGAACGGTACGCTGAATGCTATTGAAACTAGTTTTTTACAACATATAAAGTTATTGGGCTATTAAAGTTGTTTTCTCTACTTATAATATATTGATCCATGTTTCATCTTAATAATCATTCTGTAAAGTAATAATTCTATAAATTAAATTGCGAATAGAAGTATAATTTTTTATTTTATTTCATAATAAATGAAGTATGTTTTTGATATTTTGAATTGCTTTTGTATATTGAATCTCTGAATGAGAATAACCCCATATTTTCTTTGAACTCATACTGTTTGGGAAAAATCATACAATTAACAAATATGATAAATAGGTATGAAAATGTTCTATTTCTTTTTAATTGAAAGGTACTTTCTTACAAAGGATATAAAAAAAAAATATTCAACTATTTTTTGTTATTAAATAATTTGACTAAGTTCATCTAATCTTTTTTTTTTTTTTTTTTTTTTTGCTTTATAACTATAAGTAAAGTTTATTATTATTATTATTATTATTATACGTCGATAGTAATAAAACTTCCCTATTCAGACATTTTTATACTGAAAATAAATTTCAGACTACATAATTTTTAGATGACATTTTTTTTCAACTATGTAACATTATTTTTCAAAATGTTCTTTTTATGACAATAAAAATTTAGAAGTGTCGGAAATTTAAATACTCCCAGATAATTCTCTATCCTAATATAAGAAGAAAAAACAACGTTAATAGAACCAGAACTTTTTATCATATAGTATACTATTTTCTGAAGCGTTCAGCTTACCGTCCTCAGTACGGGTACTGAGAACGGTACGCTGAATGCTATTGAAACTAGTTTTTTACAACATATAAAGTTATTGGGCTATTAAAGTTGTTTTCTCTACTTATAATATATTGATCCATGTTTCATCTTAATAATCATTCTGTAAAGTAATAATTCTATAAATTAAATTGCGAATAGAAGTATAATTTTTTATTTTATTTCATAATAAATGAAGTATGTTTTTGATATTTTGAATTGCTTTTGTATATTGAATCTCTGAATGAGAATAACCCCATATTTTCTTTGAACTCATACTGTTTGGGAAAAATCATACAATTAACAAATATGATAAATAGGTATGAAAATGTTCTATTTCTTTTTAATTGAAAGGTACTTTCTTACAAAGGATATAAAAAAAAAATATTCAACTATTTTTTGTTATTAAATAATTTGACTAAGTTCATCTAATCTTTTTTTTTTTTTTTTTTTTTTTTTTTTTTTTTTTTTTTTTTTGCTTTATAACTATAAGTAAAGTTTATTATTATTATTATTATTATTATACGTCGATAGTAATAAAACTTCCCTATTCAGACATTTTTATACTGAAAATAAATTTCAGACTACATAATTTTTAGATGACATTTTTTTTCAACTATGTAACATTATTTTTCAAAATGTTCTTTTTATGACAATAAAAATTTAGAAGTGTCGGAAATTTAAATACTCCCAGATAATTCTCTATCCTAATATAAGAAGAAAAAACAACGTTAATAGAACCAGAACTTTTTATCATATAGTATACTATTTTCTGAAGCGTTCAGCATACCGTCCTCAGTACGGGTACTGAGAACGGTACGCTGAATGCTATTGAAACTAGTTTTTTACAACATATAAAGTTATTGGGCTATTAAAGTTGTGTCCTCTACTTATATTATATTGATCCATGTTTCATCTTAATAATCATTCTGTAAAGTAATAATTCTATAAATTAAATTGCGAATAGAAGTATAATTTTTTATTTTATTTCATAATAAATGAAGTATGTTTTTGATATTTTGAATTGCTTTTGTATATTGAATCTCTGAAAGAAAATAACCCCATATTTTCTTTGAACTCATACTGTTTGGGAAAAATCATACAATTAACAAATATGATAAATAAGTATGAAAATGTTCTATTTCTTTTTAATTGAAAGGTACTTTCTTACAAAGGACATAAAAAAAAAATATTCAACTATTTTTTGTTATTAAATAATTTGACTAAGTTCATCTAATTTTATTTATTTATTTATTTATTTATTTTTTTTTTTTGCTTTATAACTAACTATAAGTAAAGTTTTTTTTTTTTTTTTTTTTTTTTTTTTTTTTTTTTTTTTATGTGCGCTGTTGAAAATCTGCAGTATACTCTCCAGCCATTCAATTGTTTCACAGAGGATAGTTATATCACAATAATTTATCTCCATTCAGACCAATAACAACGCTTTATAATATGGTCAAGTAACCGTTATCTTTTAAAATGATTGAATATTTGGACAGTTTTTTGCATATTTTTAACTTTGTGTTTAGTGATTAAACTATGCATATTCAGCGGCGCGGCGCCGTGTGATTTTTTAAGTGCGCAAACTTAAGTCATTCTTTTCCAACAGTTTAAAAAAATCCGTCAATCAATTCGGGCATTAAAAAGTCCTCATTTTTTAAAAACTTAAAACATTAGTTCGTAATGGATAATTATCACGAGACAATCGTACTTTTAACAATATTTATACCACGAATTACCAACATCAGACACTGGGGCGCCACTATTCACTAATCACTAATCACCCATTCGTGGACAGCAAACCTTTCGGTATAGGAGGTGGTTGGTCCACGAGGGGAAACACATATCTACTACCCCGCGGAGACTCCAGTACTCGCAAACGAGCCCGGAAGTTCCAGCAGGCTGGAATATCCTGCTTAATGAAAATTACATGATTATTACAGGTAATTCACAATGGGTTGCACTATTGAGCAAACCGAGAAATTTTACAGTTATAGTTGATGATGAATAGTTAAAATTATAGATTTTTTTAGGTGGGGCGTAAAAATATTTCATTGAAAGGCAGGAATAGCGTAATAGCGTACAGCATTGAACGAATCGCTCCCGAAATAGTAAAATCCCTCATAATAAAAAATATACTGTGTCATTTTCTCCATTTAAATCTTTTACAGTCATCTGGTTCTTTCTCGAATTTTTTTAATATTCAAGGATGCACGCAAATCTTATTCTTTGGAGGTGATTTTCAAAATCAATTCTCCAAACGATGGTGGAAAAATATCGTGAATTTCAGTAAAGATCACAGAAATAAATAGAAACTGTCTTCTGTTGGTTGCTGAAAAAACGCCAACTTGCAACAATCTGTTGCTGAAAAATATCATGAATTTCGTCATAAGATCTAAAAAAAAAAATCGCAAATTGTGTCAATCGGTTGCGCTTAAAGTCAGGAATATCGATAAACGTTGAATAAAAAATACCGCGAATTCAGTAAAAAAAGAATATATATATATATATATATATATATATATATAATGCGGAAACAACTAGCAAATTTTGTCAATTGGTCAACTAAAGATGTAGCGAATTTCGTGAAAGGAGCAAGAAAAAAACGCGAATTCCATCAAACGATTGCAAAAAGAAATCGTAACTTTCATGAGACGAATCGCATATCAGATAAACCGATTTTCCCACGCGTCGGATTTCTTTTTCGTGAAAACGTTTGCGATCACCTTAGTTTAAATTTATAATTATTCTTGAATTTATTAAAAATACATAAAGTAGAATCCTGCAACGGGTGGAGTAGCGGATTTTACACAGGGTCTTTTTTTTTTTTTTTTAGGGGAGTGGAATTAAGTACGTTTTTCCTATATTTTAAGAGCGTTTGTAATATTGTTCAAATGAATTTGTTTACTGAACTTATTTTTAGCAGTATTTATGCTGCTTTTTTCAATGCCTTTCTTATGTCTCACGATAATTTTTTCATCTCCTACGTACATTTTTTTTCTCGTCCGTGACATTTTCCTTGTCCGTGCGTGTCCTCTTCCTAGAATGAATTTTAATGTAGATTGTAAACCGTTAATCAAAGCCATTATTTGTGTATGATACTAGAGAAATGTAATTTTTTCTATACTTTTCTTGTTTTACTATAAATCTGTATATGTTTGAATGATCTGAATATATTGTTTTTAAATGCGTGCTTTTATTTAGGTAACAAAAAGCATCGCGTCTACGCCAGTAGTAGTTATTTTTAAGAATTAAAGAAAAAAATCTTTTTTTTTCCGCAAATTATTGAGATTAGAATCCTGAAATTCAAGATAACTTAATTCAGCAGAAACAAAATTATCACGCAAGATTAATCTTCAAATGGTATAAACAAATAGGTCTGATTTGAAATTGAAAGATTTGAAGCACAGTTGAGTAGCTTCGTGAATTTACCAACTATATCGGGTGAATAGAGAAATAATTTTCGAAGGTATTAAAATTTATAAAGAATTATTTGGGATTACAATAACCTCAAGCTATATTTTGGAAATGTTCATGGAATATTGAGCATTATTAAATTTAATATTGGTAAAGCAATTTTTTACTCGCGTTGATCAATAAAAAATATCAACAAATAAATGTATAATTATTATGTAAATATTTTCAATTCATATCCTTTATAAGATACTTTTTACAACAATAATAATAAATATATATATTTACTTTTACCATTTATGATTGATTCTCACACGCATATTTTCCTCTTTTAAGCCAAAAAGATTTAAACAATAAAATATTGCTTTACTTTTAGATAATATAATACACATTTAATAAGATCTATTACATCACGTCTGAAATATTAGAAATTGCTCTTTTAGAAAATCATTATATTTTTCATTGGACATAAAGATCGGAATCCTAAATTTCGGACTGACAACTTCTCAGCCATTATGTCATCATTACGAAAAAATTGTTTTTCGAATGACATGATTTTTTTTTTCTTTTATGATTGAAATTGAACGACACGTATAAAAGTTCTTTTTTTTTATAATTGTATCATTTATATTGTAAATCACAATTAAATGACATATTTTATGTTGCATAAAAAAATAAAAATCCATAAATACTAATGAAATTCCATCATATTTTAGAAAATATTTCTGAAATAGTAAACTTTATAACATTTAGTATTTGAAAGAGAATATTTTACTGATTTTGTTGGATAAAGAAATAAAAATTGTATCATTACTGTTAAATACTTTTCATTTACTTCTTTTCTGTGCTTAATATGTCTCAAATACTTCTATGTCAAATAATGTAAAATTCACTTAACTAAATTTACATAAATATGTACACAGCAGTAATAAATATGTAATAATTGTAAAACTATATTTAATTTTTTTCTTGAACATAAAAATTAAAATCCAATTTTTCAGAATTACCATTTATCTGCCAAAATAGCATTATTAAAAAAATTGTTCCTCATTTAAAAAAGAAAAAAAAAACGTTTTAGAGGAGATCATATACAAAAAGAAAAATGTAGAAAAGTTCCATATTCTAGAGCATATTCTAGAGGCTGTATCGAAATTGAAGTTCTGTACTCGATTATTGAATGTGATATAGTCGAACATGAATGACTATGTCATTTTTATTAATGTATTATTTTATGCCAATAGTACCATTACACTCGCTTAATATGTTTCGACTAACGACAACCCAAATGTTTTAATGAGTAAAATATATATATATATTTTTCAAATGATGCTTTTATGCACATTATAGACCCCTTAAACCGTCATTTTCACGTTTTTAGGGTTCCCTACTTAAAAAGTGGAAACGGAACCATTATAAGATCACTCCTGTGTCTGTCTGTCTGTCTGTCCGTCACAGCCCTTTTACTCGTAAACTATGAAACGTAGAAAGTTCAAATTGGGGGCAGTAATAAAGACTATTGACCCACATATTTAGAGATTAATAAATATTCATAAATATATTTAGGAAAAATATACAGGGGCTATATAAGTTACTTGAAAAAAAAAATCTTTCCTTTGTATATCGTGTGGGGTATCGTGTAAAAGCTTTCGTAACGCTGAAATCAAAAATATATTTCATTTAATTTTAGGTTTTATATTTTCAAAGATATGGTGGGAAATGTAGTGCAAAAATATGTCCCCCCCCCCCCTCTAATTCCGAATCTATTGAAACTAAAATTATGAAAACATTAGAGGTAGTAGACATTAATTTAAACCTTGCAGGAAAATTATAGCGATTATTCTAGGTCACATAGTTTTTGAGAAAATCGCATTTTTCCGTTACACTCAAATTTCGATTTACGGGCTTCAGCAAAAGTGTTCAGCAGAGCTGGAGGTACCTATCGTAGCAGAAGTATAAAAGAATTGTTAATCATGAATTTCGGAAACAATCGTCCGTAATTAGCTGATATATTAACCCTTAAAAACACGGACTGTTAGGATATACATAATGACAGGGACGGCGTACTCTATGCTCCATCGGCTTTTAAAGCCTAGATAACAAATTTTAAGGATATATTTATTTAATGCAATGCCCAGTAGCAGTATAAAAGCAATAAACGTCAAATTGTTAAAAACAGACTAATTTAATGAGAATGAATCACATAAATGCTAGGGGATTTGGGACTAGTTTCCATTGAGTGGCTTTCTCAATACACCTACTATGTCTTTAAAGGTTAACTAAAAATCTATATGGAATAACAAATATACAGAACAGCTATATTTACTATTATTTAGGTTCCATATATCTTTGAACTTTCATGGTATATCCATTTATACTTTTCTAGTATACAGGGTGCAAAGGAAAGTCCCTTTAACCTGAAAATACTTGTGAACGGAGAGAGCGACAGCTATGCAAGTGAGTTAACAATAAAGTAAAGCTACTACGCCCGATTTAATGAAAACGACAGCAGCGCCCCCTAGTGGTGAAATTTGGAAGATAGCCACTGCAAATCGAAAACGAAAAGAGGTAGAGCAAAATTTCCAGTTATAAACTTTTAGAGCATCAATTAATTAATAGAATACGATATTTTGTTTACATGGATAAGATAAATCTTCGTCTGTTTACCCAAAATGTCCGAAATCGATGCACTTCATTTTGTGTAAAGATTTGAATGGAATAGTCAGAAGTATGAAGAAATACGCACAATTTATGCTATAAATACGTACTTATCTCAGTACATTTTGATAACATCACACACACACAAAAAAAAAGACAAACTGTCTCACAGTAATAAAAAGTTAATATTCAGTATATTCGAAAAGTTCGCCATTGCTCACGATACACGTTTGTATTCGTGAGAGTAATTCTGCATGCACATTTCTCAGCATGGAACCTCTATTGCAAGCCTCTTCAATACGACGACATAGATTTAACACTTTCAAGGGCGGTGGCTAGACGGTCTAGCCATCTAATTTTAATTCCAAAACTGACAAATGGCACCAAGAATATTTTAATAAAATTGTCTTTTGTAATGAAAGTGCAAATTAGCGGGGTTTTATTTTCTGAGAAATTCGTTTAAATATTCTGGTGTCAGTCAATTATTTCATCAGATTACGATCAGAATTCTTCTTGTCCTGAAAGGGTTATTCTAAAATTTTAAATGCATTGGAAATTAAATCTTTAAAGACATTACAGCACAGTACAAAGTGCTAATCGATTTCGGACATATTTGAGTATGCAGGCGACGATTTATCTTATCCGTGTGCACCAAATGTCGTTTCGTTCTAATTAATTGATGCTCTAAAACTTTCTAATTGGAAAATTTGCTCTACCTATTTTCGTTTTCGATTTGCAATGGCTATCTTCCAAATTTCGACACTAGGTGTGCTGCTGTCCTTTCCATTAGGTCGGACGTAGTCTCTTTGCTGTACCGTTACCTCGCTTGTATAGCTGTAGCTCTCTCCGTTCGCAAGTATTTTCAGGTTAAAGGGACTTTCCTTTGCACCCTGTATATTATACAGCTATACCCAACCCTACGTTGTATAGTTTTTACAAAGTCTTAGTATTCTTTTAGCAAAGATATTTTTTTAATAATACACTTACTAGTTAATATATTATTGTACGGAACCATCTGTGCGCGAGTAATACTCGCACTTGACTGTTTATTTAATGATAATTTGAAAACTACTTGGAATAAAAATTTGAAATTGGCAATTTGCAATTTACATAAAGAAGAACATAATAAATTGAAATCTATCAAACACATTGTAGGATGAAATTCATTTTTTTTTTCGAATATTAATTTCATTATTCATAATTCATATTATAATTTTTTTAATTATAAATTAATGTATTTATGTCTGGGTTTTTTAGTATTATATCCACACAAAAGACCACAGTAGGATTATAATTTCAGGAGATATTAATAAAAATATTAAAGTGTAATTTAACATTAGAAGCTTTAAAGTTTGAATGCTTATAATTCAAAAACTTATCAACCAAATGACGTAAAATTTCGTTTCTATTCATAGTTGGAATGGATGATGTAAAATATATTTTCAAAATTTGGTTTTGCTATTAAAAAACAATGGTTTGTCTGATTTCGATTTGTAGATGGCTACCTAAGCAAATTTTATGTACATCATTTAAAAGTACATTTTATTTCCAATGTTATGGTACCAGTAACTTTCTTCTATTATATTTAGTTGCATAGTTACTAGGGGATGTTTACTTTTTTCTCCCTCGACTGTACATTTAATTTAATGTTAATATGTCAAAAATTCAATTTTTAATGTTTCGCCTCATCATTAGAAATTTATTCATTTCCTCCTTTTTACTTAAATTGCAAACAAAATTCTTACTTAGGTTATAAAATAAACATTGCGATAACAAATAAATTTACGTTCAAGTTTCTATCTAACAGTTGCCATCCGGCTCCAGTAGTTTATAAAGCTCCATGTTTGTTCAATGTTTGACATAAGTGCTTCTGAGGCGACATTTTCGTTTCAAGTGTTTAATCAATGAGACACCTCTTAATTACTTCATTATTTTAAATAATGGTAAGTAATAAAATAAAAGAATCTGCGCACCATTTGAACTTTATGTATATAGTATTGTGTTATACAATGGATAAGCAGGGAAAAAGAAATTAAATATAAACAATCACTAAAAGGTAGGGTCACTTTTCTGATGACATTTAGATTTGACGTAGCGACATACCAAATATAAAATTTGTTTTATTTAGATAATTTCGGGGGTTTAAATGCAGAATTATTAAATTAAACCATAAACAAACAGCTATTTTAAAGACATTGTATTTGTGCATAAAATGTAATTATTTTAAATGTAATAATGAAATTTATTAAAGGACACAATAAATATCAATGACTAGATAACAGGAATTCTGCTTTTTCAGAATTTAGTGTCGCCCCCGGAATTTCCATTACTTCATATTCTTCTGGTGGACTGATGACTTCTATTATTATGAAACAGCCATTATAAATGAAGTGTTAGGTGAAGATGAATGAGCAGTCGTAAAAAGTTAGAAATCTGATTTTCAATCATCTGAAAATCAGAGTTCTAACTTTTTACGACTGTTCTTTCATCTTCACCTAACACTTCATTTATAATGGCTGTTTCATAATAATAGAAGCCATCAGTCGATCAGAAGAAAATAACTCGGTTAAGCGGGACTCTACTGCAGTACAAAAAATATTTCAATGTTAAGACTTAAAGCACACGTTTTATTTTATGTAAAATGACGTCATTCACATCCGCTTAATGATTCCACTTTTACAATCTACTCTTAAACATCTACAGTAAAGCATGCATAGCACATCACTATCGCGAAATAATGCACAAATGTAGCAAAAAAAAAAAAAGCCGTCATTCAAGAAAATCGACGAAAGAAAAAGAAAAAAGGAACGGCTATCTAATGATTCATAGATACTTAAAATTAAATATAGTTTATAATAGCTCCATTGTTTTAACAGAAATCATTCGTTTATATTTTTTTTCAAAATAGCACGTATTTTAATTATATTTTCTTTCGGTTGTTATGAGAAAATGGCAACAAAAATATACAATTACTATTTTAGAACTATTTTTCCTTTACTTTCTACAGAAATGGAGTACTTCCGTTGCCAATATTTAGCAAATGGCTCTGAAACCTTAAAAAAAATATTTCAAAAATAAATTTAGTTACAGTTTTCAAACAAAATGCATTTAAAAGTACTTTTTTCCCCCAATACGATAGTATAAAAATTGAAAATGTGCGATGCTCAGAAGTTTAAATAATTGCTATAGAGTATTTAATCATACTGCTTTGTTTCACGGCTGGCTTCTGTAAGGTAACGTTATTATTTGGAGAGGACACGAAATAAGCTGGGAGAAAATAATAGCATACCATACCGGGGGCTAACAAATAATTTTAATGCTGCAGCATAAAAATTTAAAAATGCAGTATTTTTCATCGATTTTCCTTTTACAATATAAAATAAATTTCGAAATTCTAAAGGAAAATTTTTATTTAAATGATAATTTTGAAATTATATTGTTAAAAATGTAACGAGAACAATTTTCTTTTTCGAATTGTAAAGTCTCTTTTGGAAGTGAGATACTAAATTTTCCAAGCTTATTAGAATCATAGAACTTAAAAGTTATGAAAAATGTTCCTCATACAGAGATAATGTCTCCTCTTGTTATATGATTTATATTTTGTTTAAGGCTTTTCAAGATTTCAAAAATTTTCGAAGAAACAAGTAAACATTAGTGTAAACATTAATTAATCACTCTTAAAGATTTTTAATCTAACAGGCTGTACAAAGGCTTAACAGTTTTAAATATGAAGTCTATTTTATAAAGATGATTGTTAAAATATATACTATGTTGATTTGTTTTTAGGTAATTAAATTTTACTCTGCAGCGTCAAGAACTTTTTTGCCAATTTTTAAGTCCCCTTTTCGAAACTCTTATCTTACTCAAAAGCCTCTATAAAGGTAATCTTGAAGAAGCTTACATTTTTTTTTTCATAAGTGAAACACATAAGTGGCCGTTTTTCAAAAGTTATTATGCACGGATATTATATCTTTTTTTTTTTTTATCGTATTTTTAATACAGTTTTTAAGAGACACGTTTTTATTTATTCATTTTATGAAATTAATATGTTAGAAGTAGATTACACAAATATTTTTCTTATACTTTATAAGTTTCATATTTAAAACGCGAGTTTTTCCTAATTTTTACAACTTTTATTTTCATTTAACACCTCGAGGGGCGGTGGGATAAAATATATCCCACCTAATTTAAACAAGATTCTCACCAGAAAATTTTTACTAAATTTTATATTTTTAACTTTAGAGGAAATATGTTGATAAATTGCTTTTCCTTATTTAAAAATAAAATATTTCGATTATTCCGGTGAGAATTCAATATTTCGAGTCATATTTGCTTGTCTTTCAAGGGGTTAACATACGAACATGTTAACGCATACGAGCAACCTTATTACATTCGAAGTCACTATAAAATACATCATAAAAATTTTTGAATTTTGAAATTTATTGACAAATAAATATGCACTCATATAAATTCATAAGATTGTATACCGTATTATACACACTTGAACATATTGATCCAATCATGTTATAAATTGAATACTTAAATGAATTAAGAAGATATTGTGAACTTAAAAGAGATTTAAAATTGAATATTAAAAACAAAAATTGTTGAATTCTTTTTTAAATCATACGTATATTTCAAAATTACAAAACGATTCCGGTATAGTATTTACAAGCAAAATAAATAACTGTTTCAATTTAATAATTTGTATATATCGTAGATTCTGGTCATTTGACTACAGGGTAAGCACTGAAACAAAAATATCATGTTCATGTTAAGATCTAAAAAAAGTAATCTTAAAAAAACCGATTTTCGTGCAGAACGAAATTTTAAAAAATGTCAAAAGCGTATTTCCCGCCTGTATGTTATAAAAGGAAATGACACTGTTTTCAGTGACTGTTGTTCACAAAATTTATTGAATTTCATATGAGAATTATATGTGGGGGGGGGGGGAACAAAAATAATATATAAACAGTTCTCTGGCGTCATTTTCAATGCAAACTTGTATGTCGTTCCTATGCATAATAGGGTTATAGTTAGTTTAGTCCAAAAATATCTCTCTATTCTAACAAAAAAAGTATCTTACGCTGCCACCTCCGCCACCGGTTTTGATTTTTTTGTGACCGGAGGACTTTCTCCGTTAATGTTAAGAAAAATGTTGCATACATAAATATGAAAATCGGCGGTATTATAGAGAACTGTTTGATAATCCCGCTGATTCAGACAGTTTTCAAATCCAAGAATGACTTTAAGAGATATTTAATGCTAAAGTTAGACAAAATCGTCCCATTAAAAAAGTTTTATAGGAGCAAAAACTTTATATGGGAATTAATTAATTTTTAGGTCATTTTATACGTTAGAATTTAACGGTGTGCAGATTGCATTTATTTTTTTAATTTGACTCATTTTTTGAGGTTTTATTTCTATTTAAAATTCAAACTTTCAGCATTTCGAGAGATATTTTTTTATTTATTTTAGAAAATTGCATTAATTTAAACTATTGCCAACTGTATAAACAGCGCAAACAATAATGTTTGCTTCAAATTAAAAATTTATTTACACGTGACTATTAAAAACAGAAAAAAAACCTTTCAAATTAGGATTAAATAATTACGTATAAAAAGCAGGGACTTATTGAAAATTACTTCGTAAAAACGATATTTATACGTAAAATTTAAAAGAGAAAGGATATTGTAAAATAACAAATTCATTAACATGCGTTAGAAGTATTAAATAGGAGAAATTACCTCACATTTTCGTCACATTACACTTATTACGTAAAATGAATCAAAAATAATATTGCAAAACAGTTTAAATTTAAAAATTGGGAAAGACATTTATTTAACATTTTGAGATGAACTTTTCAACTATATTTTTTAGGACAGCGCAAATAATATTTCATTTCTAACAAAAGTATTTTCACGTCAATATTAAAAAGCGAACGAAAAGTTTGGTGAAAATTACGTCAGATTAAAAACGATACATATCAAATGCCTTATTTCAAATAACTTTTTTTTCGCTTTGTTAACAAATACCGGGAGACAAAGACTCTGTTTACATAATTCATTTTATATTAGCTTATTTTGAAATGTTTATCTGATTTTATTTAATCAAAGACGAAAACAACCATTGTATCTTTTAACAGCAGCTGATTTGTCTTTAAAATTCCCCAATCAAAAAGAAATGAATAAAAATCCGTTTATTGGGAGATCGACACTGTTTTTAAATTATAATTCTATCTTCCAAAATCTTTTTAAAGCCGATCAAATTAGCGTGCTTTTGGAGACTGAGGTGTCTGAACGGGTGTTGGCGAGCGTAGCTTGTAGGGGCCGAGCCCCCTAGTATATATATAAAAAAAGGAAATTGAAATCATCTATTAGTGAAGATGAAGCCCAGTAGCGAAGTGGTTAGCAGGCCTGTCTATTACGCTAAAGTCGGCAGTTCTGCTCCTGGCTGGGCAAAGTTCACTCAACCTTTCATCCCTTCGGGGTCGATATTTTGAGTGCCAAGCTTGCTTGGGAACTAAACACCGGTGGTCTCGCGTTGGGTTGGCCATCTGGGCTGGACACATGCTGCATAGCATCTCCAGGGACCAGGGTCAAGTAAACAGAGTTGGGCACTATAGGTTCTGATCCTTCACGGATCATACATCCACAGGTTTAGTTTTTTTTTTTTTTATTATTGAAGATATGTTTTACTACAATGGGTAGATATTTTGATCTTTAACTGCTGCATGTTTCGTTGTGGTGCGAAAACTTTAATTGATACTGTCTGAACGGTGTAAAAAATGAAATTAAAGATATCGAAAAAATGAAATTTTGTTTTGGGTCGCACATGGATCAAAATAGTGTCATTTCTGTCAAATTTTTTAAATAATAAATATGGAAATGTAAATAATATTTTCCTCTTCTTATTTTATCTCTATAAGTACGTATTTGAAAATATAACCCTAAACTGAATCGCCTTTATACTGCTTGAGCGGCGTTAAATGAGAAAATACATTTTAGAAAATTAATGTAATAAATTCAAACTTTAATGTTTATGACAAAGTTTACCAACTCTCTTCCAAATATCCAAATTTAACTTAATATTTCGCTTGCTTTTATGATTTTTTATTATTACGATATCCAACACAGCATTTAAAAAGTTACAGAATATACCTCAAACCCATTTTTATTATTATTATTGAAATTTCTAAAGTTTTTTTTTCTTACATATTCATTTTTTTCTCACTAACAACACCAAAAATAAATTTTTACATAAATAATACCATTAACAGATTAAAAAGATGATAGTTAGCGGAATATAATATAAACAGGAAAGAAACAACATTAATAGCGCCAGAATTTTAAATATTAATGCAAGCTGGTTTCGGTAGCATTTAGCGTAACGTCCTCAGTGCGAATTATTGAGGACGGTATGTTAAATGTTACAGAAACTAATATGCTTTAAAATTTTCATTTGTGCCTCTATAATTTTTTTTTACTAATAACTATTTATAGTATCATTAAGGTGTCCAAATAAATTTCCATGTGATTTATTATAAGTGATACTTTTGAATAAGTCTATTGTCAAACGTTAATAGCGAATGCAATAGCCAAAAATTACTATTTACGACAGCAATAATTATTCTAAAAATTTAGTTGTTTAAGCGAGTAGTTGAATTACGAGTCTTAAATTTTTGTTTTATTAATTTTCATTATTTTATTCATTTATCGATAAAGTTTTAATTTCGTTATGAAATATAAGATTGAAGAAATGACGAACTATTTATATTATTTTAACTGCAAAAAGTTTTATATTTCGTAATAGTTTGCACTTGGTAGAGATAAATAAATTTAAAAAAAAAAAAACTCATGCTTAAAGAGATAATTTTTAGAGTTTTATTTTGCTATGTGATCACAAAAAAAGTTTATCTCAATTTGTTGTTGTTCCCCTGTATATCCTTGTGACCCAAAACGTCAAAAAGAAATATGAGGTTAAGCATGATCCTTGCATTCCTGAAAAGTCAGAAGAATTTGATAATATTATATCTATGTATAAGGCAAAACATCTAAAATCGAGAGTGTCCGATGACTTTTCTTTATAGTGTATCTATATGTAATTTACACGAAGCTTAAGATATTCTTATTTTTCTTACATATATATGTGTCATTATTATTGCGTTACATATTTTTAATATATTTTTTTACAATAAGGATTTGCTACTGCATGGAAATATTTGCTGTAGTTTTAATACATTGAAATCTGCTTACATTCACATGAACGCTTTTGAAATACACAGGCATATCTTCTAACTCATTTCGAGATTACTTTTACCTCTTCTATCGTTTCCATAAATAAATAAAAGTATGATTTATTCTCATTATTATGCATGGATTCTAAACAACAGTGCATGAGCAAACACAATTTCTGGAATTTTATGTTGCGGAATATACATATACACATATATATAGGCATTCGTGTCAAACTTGAAACAACTCCGAAGATATGTTATTCCGCTAGCGAAGATAATGTTTCCCTTGTGCATACATGGCAAATTGCTTTCCTACTTTTAGTTTTAAAGTGTGTCTGTTTGAGTTATTATTTTCGGTCTAGAAAAGTGTTATTCAGTTATACAAGTTGGTGATAAGATTTTCAATGTATAATAAATTACTCTTTTTCTTGTTTTACGCACACACTTAAGAAGATGAAAAAAAAATAAATGTTCCCTGTATTTGCAGAAATCTTCTTACTTTTCGAAATGTTTTTTAAGAAGAAACAGTAGATGAATATTATATATATATATATATATATATATATTTATAATTACTATGATTTCACATTATGTTTTGAATAAGTCTATTGTCAAACGTTAATAGCGAATACAATTGCCAAAAATTACTATTTACGACAGCAAAAATTATTCTAAAAATTTAGTTGTTTAAGCGAGTAGTTGAATTACGAGTCTTAAATTTTTGTTTTATTAATTTTCATTATTTTATTCATTTATCGATAAAGTTTTAATTTCGTTATGAAATATAAGATTGAAGAAATGACGAAATATTTATATTATTTTAACTGCAAAAGGTTTTATATTTCGTAATAGTTTGAACTTGGTAGAGATAAATAAATAAAAAAAAAACCTCATGCTTAAAGAGATAATTTTTAGAGTTTTATTTTGCTATGTGATCACAAAAAAAGTTTATCTCAATTTGTTGTTGTTCCCCTGTATATCCTTGTGACCCAAAACGTCGAAAAGAAACATGAGGTTAAGCATGTTCCTTGCATTCCTGAAAAGTCAGAAGAATTTGATAATACTATATCTATGTATAAAGCAAAACATCTAAAATCGAGAGTGTCCGATGACTTTTCTTTATAGTGTATCTATATATGTAATTTACACGAAGCTTAAGATATTCTTATTTTTCTTACATATATATGTGTCATTATTATTGTTTACATATTTTTAATATATTTTTTTACAATAAGGATTTGCTACTGCATGGAAATATTTGCTGTAGTTTTAATACATTGAAATCTGCTTACATTCACATGAACGCTTTTGAAATACACGGGCATATCTTCTAACTCATTTCGAGATTACTTTTACCTCTTCTATCGTTTCCATAAATAAATAAAAGTATGATTTATTCTCATTATTATGCATGGATTCTAAACAACAGTGCATGAGCAAACACAATTTCTGGAATTTTATGTTGCGGAATATACATATACACATATATATAGGCATTCGTGTCAAACTTGAAACAACTCCAAAGATATGTTATTCCGCTAGCGAAGATAATGTTTCCCTTGTGCATACATGGCAAATTGCTTTCCTACTTTTAGTTTTAAAGTGTGTCTGTTTGAGTTATTATTTTCGGTCTAGAAAAGTGTTATTCAGTTATACAAGTTGGTGATAAGATTTTAAATGTATAATAAATTACTCTTTTTCTTGTTTTACGCACACACTTAAGAAGATGAAAAAAAAAAAAATGCTCCCTGTATTTGCAGAAATCTTCTTACTTTTCGAAATGTTTTTTAAGAAGAAACAGTAGATGAATATTATATATATATATATTTATAATTACTATGATTTCACATTATGTTTTGAATAAGTCTATTGTCAAACGTTAATAGCGAATGCAATTGCCAAAAATTACTATTTACGACAGCAATAATTATTCTAAAAATTTAGTTGTTTAAGCGAGTAGTTGAATTACGAGTCTTAATTTTTTGTTTTATTAATTTTCATTATTTTATTCATTTATCGATAAAGTTTTAATTTCGTTATGAAATATAAGATTGAAGAAATGACGAAATATTTATATTATTTTAACTGCAAAAGGTTTTAAATTTCGTAATAGTTTGAACTTGGTAGAGATAAATAAATAAAAAAAACCCTCATGCTTAAAGAGATAATTTTTAGAGTTTAATTTTGCTATGTGATCACAAAAAAAGTTTACCTCAATTTGTTGTTGTTCCCCTGTATATCCTTGTGACCCAAAACGTCGAAAAGAAACATGAGGTTAAGCATGTTCCTTGCATTCCTGAAAAGTCAGAAGAATTTGATAATATTATATCTATGTATAAAGCAAAACATCTAAAATCGAGAGTGTCCGATGACTTTTCTCTATAGTGTATCTATATATGTAATTTACACGAAGCTTAAGATATTCTTATTTTTCTTACATATATATGTGTCATTATTATTGCGTTACATATTTTTAATATATTTTTTTACAATAAGGATTTGCTACTGCATGGAAATATTTGCTGTAGTTTTAATACATTGAAATCTGCTTACATTCACATGAACGCTTTTGAAATACACAGGCATATCTTCTAACTCATTTCGAGATTACTTTTACCTCTTCTATCGTTTCCATAAATAAATAAAAGTATGATTTATTCTCATTATTATGCATGGATTCTAAACAACAGTGCATGAGCAAACACAATTTCTGGAATTTTATGTTGCGGAATATACATATACACATATATATAGGCATTCGTGTCAAACTTGAAACAACTCCGAAGATATGTTATTCCGCTAGCGAAGATTATGTTTCCCTTGTGCATACATGGCAAATTGCTTTCCTACTTTTAGTTTTAAAGTGTGTCTGTTTGAGTTATTATTTTCGGTCTAGAAAAGTGTTATTCAGTTATACAAGTTGGTGATAAGATTTTAAATGTATAATAAATTACTCTTTTTCTTGTTTTACGCACACACTTAAGAAGATGAAAAAAAAAAATGCTCCCTGTATTTGCAGAAATCTTCTTACTTTTCGAAATGTTTTTTAAGAAGAAACAGTAGATGAATATTATATATATATATATTTATAATTACTATGATTTCACATTATGTTTTGAATAAGTCTATTGTCAAACGTTAATAGCGAATGCAATTGCCAAAAATTACTATTTACGACAGCAATAATTATTCTAAAAATTTAGTTGTTTAAGCGAGTAGTTGAATTACGAGTCTTAATTTTTTGTTTTATTAATTTTCATTATTTTATTCATTTATCGATAAAGTTTTAATTTCGTTATGAAATATAAGATTGAAGAAATGACGAAATATTTATATTATTTTAACTGCAAAAGGTTTTATATTTCGTAATAGTTTGAACTTGGTAGAGATAAATAAATAAAAAAAACCCTCATGCTTAAAGAGATAATTTTTAGAGTTTAATTTTGCTATGTGATCACAAAAAAAGTTTATCTCAATTTGTTGTTGTTCCCCTGTATATCCTTGTGACCCAAAACGTCGAAAAGAAACATGAGGTTAAGCATGTTCCTTGCATTCCTGAAAAGTCAGAAGAATTTGATAATATTATATCTATGTATAAAGCAAAACATCTAAAATCGAGAGTGTCCGATGACTTTTCTCTATAGTGTATCTATATATGTAATTTACACGAAGCTTAAGATATTCTTATTTTTCTTACATATATATGTGTCATTATTATTGCGTTACATATTTTTAATATATTTTTTTACAATAAGGATTTGCTACTGCATGGAAATATTTGCTGTAGTTTTAATACATTGAAATCTGCTTACATTCACATGAACGCTTTTGAAATGCACAGGCATATCTTCTAACTCATTTCGAGATTACTTTTACCTCTTCTATCGTTTCCATAAATAAATAAAAGTATGATTTATTCTCATTATTATGCATGGATTCTAAACAACAGTGCATGAGCAAACACAATTTCTGGAATTTTATGTTGCGGAATATACATATACACATATATATAGGCATTCGTGTCAAACTTGAAACAACTCCGAAGATATGTTATTCCGCTAGCGAAGATTATGTTTCCCTTGTGCATACATGGCAAATTGCTTTCCTACTTTTAGTTTTAAAGTGTGTCTGTTTGAGTTATTATTTTCGGTCTAGAAAAGTGTTATTCAGTTATACAAGTTGGTGATAAGATTTTAAATGTATAATAAATTACTCTTTTTCTTGTTTTACGCACACACTTAAGAAGATGAAAAAAAAAAATGCTCCCTGTATTTGCAGAAATCTTCTTACTTTTCGAAATGTTTTTTAAGAAGAAACAGTAGATGAATATTATATATATATATATTTATAATTACTATGATTTCACATTATGTTTTGAATAAGTCTATTGTCAAACGTTAATAGCGAATGCAATTGCCAAAAATTACTATTTACGACAGCAATAATTATTCTAAAAATTTAGTTGTTTAAGCGAGTAGTTGAATTACGAGTCTTAATTTTTTGTTTTATTAATTTTCATTATTTTATTCATTTATCGATAAAGTTTTAATTTCGTTATGAAATATAAGATTGAAGAAATGACGAAATATTTATATTATTTTAACTGCAAAAGGTTTTATATTTCGTAATAGTTTGAACTTGGTAGAGATAAATAAATAAAAAAAACCCTCATGCTTAAAGAGATAATTTTTAGAGTTTAATTTTGCTATGTGATCACAAAAAAAGTTTATCTCAATTTGTTGTTGTTCCCCTGTATATCCTTGTGACCCAAAACGTCGAAAAGAAACATGAGGTTAAGCATGTTCCTTGCATTCCTGAAAAGTCAGAAGAATTTGATAATATTATATCTATGTATAAAGCAAAACATCTAAAATCGAGAGTGTCCGATGACTTTTCTCTATAGTGTATCTATATATGTAATTTACACGAAGCTTAAGATATTCTTATTTTTCTTACATATATATGTGTCATTATTATTGCGTTACATATTTTTAATATATTTTTTTACAATAAGGATTTGCTACTGCATGGAAATATTTGCTGTAGTTTTAATACATTGAAATCTGCTTACATTCACATGAACGCTTTTGAAATGCACAGGCATATCTTCTAACTCATTTCGAGATTACTTTTACCTCTTCTATCGTTTCCATAAATAAATAAAAGTATGATTTATTCTCATTATTATGCATGGATTCTAAACAACAGTGCATGAGCAAACACAATTTCTGGAATTTTATGTTGCGGAATATACATATACACATATATATAGGCATTCGTGTCAAACTTGAAACAACTCCGAAGATATGTTATTCCGCTAGCGAAGATTATGTTTCCCTTGTGCATACATGGCAAATTGCTTTCCTACTTTTAGTTTTAAAGTGTGTCTGTTTGAGTTATTATTTTCGGTCTAGAAAAGTGTTATTCAGTTATACAAGTTGGTGATAAGATTTTAAATGTATAATAAATTACTCTTTTTCTTGTTTTACGCACACACTTAAGAAGATGAAAAAAAAAAATGCTCCCTGTATTTGCAGAAATCTTCTTACTTTTCGAAATGTTTTTTAAGAAGAAACAGTAGATGAATATTATATATATATATATTTATAATTACTATGATTTCACATTATGTTTTGAATAAGTCTATTGTCAAACGTTAATAGCGAATGCAATTGCCAAAAATTACTATTTACGACAGCAATAATTATTCTAAAAATTTAGTTGTTTAAGCGAGTAGTTGAATTACGAGTCTTAATTTTTTGTTTTATTAATTTTCATTATTTTATTCATTTATCGATAAAGTTTTAATTTCGTTATGAAATATAAGATTGAAGAAATGACGAAATATTTATATTATTTTAACTGCAAAAGGTTTTATATTTCGTAATAGTTTGAACTTGGTAGAGATAAATAAATAAAAAAAACCCTCATGCTTAAAGAGATAATTTTTAGAGTTTAATTTTGCTATGTGATCACAAAAAAAGTTTATCTCAATTTGTTGTTGTTCCCCTGTATATCCTTGTGACCCAAAACGTCGAAAAGAAACATGAGGTTAAGCATGTTCCTTGCATTCCTGAAAAGTCAGAAGAATTTGATAATATTATATCTATGTATAAAGCAAAACATCTAAAATCGAGAGTGTCCGATGACTTTTCTCTATAGTGTATCTATATATGTAATTTACACGAAGCTTAAGATATTCTTATTTTTCTTACATATATATGTGTCATTATTATTGCGTTACATATTTTTAATATATTTTTTTACAATAAGGATTTGCTACTGCATGGAAATATTTGCTGTAGTTTTAATACATTGAAATCTGCTTACATTCACATGAACGCTTTTGAAATGCACAGGCATATCTTCTAACTCATTTCGAGATTACTTTTACCTCTTCTATCGTTTCCATAAATAAATAAAAGTATGATTTATTCTCATTATTATGCATGGATTCTAAACAACAGTGCATGAGCAAACACAATTTCTGGAATTTTATGTTGCGGAATATACATATACACATATATATAGGCATTCGTGTCAAACTTGAAACAACTCCGAAGATATGTTATTCCGCTAGCGAAGATTATGTTTCCCTTGTGCATACATGGCAAATTGCTTTCCTACTTTTAGTTTTAAAGTGTGTCTGTTTGAGTTATTATTTTCGGTCTAGAAAAGTGTTATTCAGTTATACAAGTTGGTGATAAGATTTTAAATGTATAATAAATTACCCTTTTTCTTGTTTTACGCACACACTTAAGAAGATGAAAAAAAAATAAATGTTCCCTGTATTTGCAGAAATCTTCTTACTTTTCGAAATGTTTTTTAAGAAGAAACAGTAGATGAATATTATGTATATATATATATATATATTTATAATTACTATGATTTCACATTATGTTTTTTTTTTTTTTTTTTTTTTTGTATGTAAAGGAAAGTAAAATTTTTAACGTGCTTTCTAAATTTTCAAAATATTTTAAGGTCTGAAAAATACTTTTTTTTTTTTTTTTTTTTTTTTTTTTTTTTTATAAATAAACTCCTTCAACTAAAATAAGATTACAAAAATTGAGATAAAAGTACTCTGTTTTATTATATAGAAAAAAATTATTTAGGTAGTCCACTAATATATTGTTATGGAAAACGCGAATTGTGACTGTATTTAGTTATTTTTTATTAAAAGAACTTTTCGGCTAATACTTAACAAAAATTATTGATTAAAACATATAACATTCTCCTATTCAACCATTTATACCGGAAATATTTAAAACTTTATCATGAAATAAATTATGCAATTTATTTCTAAATTGAGGTACAGTGGCTAGAATACATAGTGTGCCGCTCCACGCTAAAAAAGATGCACGTGAAAGTAATCCCCCAATAGATGGCGCTGACTGTAGTAGAGACTGGAAATTTCCGATAGCAGATCGGATAAATTAATGGATAGCATTAGATGGATAGATTAAGCAGATCGGATAAATTAATGCTTTTTCGATACTTATTTTAATATTATATAAGAAGACATTTAAATATAGGAATTAATATTTAGATGAAAACAAGTCTGAAATATTTCAATAATAAATATATTATTTACAAACTGTTATTTTCGAACAGAGACATATTTTTTAAATAAAAATTATATGTGTGAAAAGTAAATAAATTCAAATGTTAAGTTCGCTTTAGCTTTATTTACAAATAACAGCTGTTCACTACTTCTAAAACTGTGCAAACATACAATGAATATTTAAAAATAAACTCCCAATAGCAATATTTACTTTGTGTTACTTTCAAAACAAAGCCCCATTTGTTAAATAAATCTTTCTTACACTTGAAATCACATATTAAAATTCTTAAGAAAAATTAAAAAAAAAAAATTATTTATGAATTATGTATGAAAAGCAAATAATTTCAAAAATAAATTCAAATGTTAAATTCGCTTTAGCTTTATTTACAAATATCATCAACTGTTCACTACTTCTAAAATTGTGCAAACATATAATGAATATTTAAAAATAAACTTCCAATAGCAATATTTACTTTGTGTTACTTTCAAAACAAAGCCTCATTTGTTAAATAAATCTTTCTTACACTTGTAATCACATATTAAAATTCTTAAGAAAAATTATAATTTTTTTCTATGAATCCATGTATGAAAAAAGTAAATAAATTCAAAAGTTAAATTTGCTTTAGCTTTAATTACAAATAAGAAATATCGACAACTGTTCACTACTTCTAAAACTGTGCAAACATACAATAAACATTTAAAAATAAACTCCCAATAGCAATATTTACTTTGTGTTATTTTCAAAACAAAGACCCATTTGTTAAATAAATCATCTTCACATTGGAAATCACATATTAAAATTCTTAAGAGAAATTATAAACATTTGTTTCTTTATGAATTATGTATGAAAAGTAAATAATTTTTAAAATAAATTCAAAGGTTAAATTCGCCCTTTAGCTTTATTTACAAATGCCAACAACTGTTCACTACTTGCAAAACTATGCACACCAGTGTTGGATTCAGACACTTTTCTCCGGGAGGGATTTTTGTAGCTCCGGAGAAGGGGGGGGGGGGGAATTACACTTTTTGACCATTGAAAACAAAATATCAAATCTTCCGGAGGGACATCTCATTCTTCTGTGGAGGAATCTGCTTCCCCCGGGCCCAGCGTTCGTAAATATCGTGATATTTTCGAAAATATTAAAAATATCCGATATTTTCAAAATAGTCAACTTACTGCTGACAATAAATATTTTTAAGCATAATATAAATTAGAAACTAAAACATATTGCACTTATCATGAAAACTTGATCAAACAATATTCTAAAAATGCATTTTTTTTTTTTTTTTACTTAGAACAAAATTGGAGATCAACTAATTGAAAACAGATACATTTTGCTTTATACAGTTATTTAAAAAACAAATTACGACAACCAGGCGCAAAACAATACGTTTGCTGATATTTTTTGTTAGTTTTTCACTCATATTTTCTTTCTTAAACAGACATAATTAAAACTTTATGGGAAAAACTCGCGTTTGTTTACAATATGCTTCACTGTCACGGCACTAAAAGCTTTCAAAATTCCCAGTCGGTGATAACATGCGCGCCACCTTGCGGCGTCCTCCTTTCACGACAAAAAAAAAAAAAAAAAAAAAAAAAAAAAAAAAAAAAAAAAGCGTTATGGTAACCAATGAACGACACACTATCTATTCTAGCCACTGGAATTGAGGGGATTTGATACATCGGTACGCGCAGTAATGAATATAATCAAATGATTCTAAATAGTGAAAAATTTGTATCGGAGTTATGAATATATAATACTAGGGAGCCCTGCCCCCTGCAAGCTACGCTCGCCAACCCCCCCGTTCAGACACCGCAGAATCTAAAAACACGCTAATCTGATTGGTTTTAAAAATATTTTCAACCATTTATACCGGAAATATTTAAAACTTTAACATGAAATAAATTATGCAATTTATTTTTTAATTGAGGGGATTTGGATACATCAATATGTGTAGTAATGAATATAGGAGAATGATTCTAAATAGTGAAAAATTTGTATCGGAGTTATGAATATATAATACTAGGGGGCTCTGCCCCCTGCAAGCTACGCTCGCCAACCCCCCGTTCAGAAACCGCAGAATCTAAAAACACGCTAATCTGATCGGTTTTAAAAATATTATACAAGATTGAATTATACTGAAAAAAGCTGAGCAGATCTCCCTGTAAACGGGTTTTCATTCAATTTCCTTTGATTCAAAAATTTAAGGCCGAATCAGTTGCTGATAAGACATACAATGGCTGTTTTCATTTTTGATTAAAGAGGATCACTTAAACGTTTGAAAAGAAGCTAAAATAAAATGAATTAAGTGTTCAGAGTCTTTTTCTCCCGGTATTTTAAAACAATTTCTATAAAAATAGCCTGTGATGTGACTATCATCAACAGTTCCGGGGGAACCACTTCGCTTTTTATATTCCTGGTGCCATTTTGGTAATTTAATGTTAGCTAGGTACAGGTGACAAGTCGCCAAATATTATTCTATCGCCATCATTTCATCTACATTATAATAGTCCAAGTCATGTAACTGCCATAAATAAATACGTTCTGATCCCTTCGCTTTTCATATGAAAGTTTGGCCCAGATATCATATACGGCCCCATATAGGCGCGATTTTTTTCTGACGCTAATTTGGAGAAAACATCAACAGCATAAACAACAACATCCGGCTTATCAAATCATGCAAAATAACGATACTATGGCGCCAGTTAAGTACCCGTTGCGTATATGACATTGGCGTCAGAAAGAAATCGCGCCAATATGGGTCCGTATATGACATGTGTGCCGAAAGTTTTCACTTTTGATTAAAAAACCAAATTTCTTTTTCGAATAAAACTACATAAAAGTTTTCATGGTCGCAAAGATTTCTTGGTACTGTTACGGTAGCCGGGTGCAAATCTCGCCAATAGCTATTTTTCAAGTCGCCAGTTAGCATTTTTTTTTTTTCGAGTGGTAAATTAAAACATTGCTTTGAAGTTGAAATTAAATGTCATCGTTTGTTACATCATTTAATATTTGGCCAGATGCCATATACGCACCGGGTTTGGAGTGATTTTTTTTTTACGAAAATTTGGCGAAAACCTCGTTTTCGAATACCAGTTACATATGTATTTTTGGTACTGCTTAGTTATTCCGTCGACCAAAAATCTATCACCAAACTATAAGATTAAATTAGCCAATAATGGTTGATCGTAAATGTCACATTCACTTGACTTTAAGCAAGTTACACGTCTTTACGTCATCAAGTGATTTTTATTTAGACATTTTATTTGTATATTTATTAATGTTATACTATTTTGTTTGTTGTTTCGTTATTTAAAATAAAAATTATGTCAATTTGTATAATTTGGCGAGTGGTTTGGCGATTTATATAATTTGGCGATATGGGTCGATGGAATAACTAAGTAGTACCGTATTTTTTAATTATTTTCTATTATTTTTTATTTTTAAAGGGAAATAAACAAAAAATAATTAACTGTGGAACAAAACAATTTGTGTAAATAAAAAAAAAAGAAAATAAAGTAAATAAACATTTATTATTAAATAAACTACAATAGCCGGGTTACCATGTCAACCAAAATAATGCCATTTTGGCTCGAATTAGGTAGCCCGGTGCGTATGTGATATCTGTGCCTAATATTTTTCTTTTCATTTCGTTTAAAAAAATATAAAGAAGTGAAAGCCATTTATTTTAAATGTTTCAGTTTGTATTAAATAAAATGATAATGAAATACAAATTGAGTTGTGAATAAAAGTAACATGATACATTTCTTAGCATACATTTAAGGGCGGCCAAACTTCTCACCAAATTAGTTTAAAATAGTAACCTTTTCTAAAATCTGAAAATATATATATATATATGTTATGATTAAAATTTGAGTTGCCATCATTAGAGAAAAGTATATAAAATTAGAAAAAAAAAATAATATTTTGAAAACTAATTCGAATTTAAAAATTCTAATACCAGTTTTGAGATCTGCAGATCAATACGAATTTTTGGTGTTAATTTCATCGCAAAGTGTTCCGTATTTTAGGAGAAATCGCCGTGAAACATAATCAGTTGTTTAATCAGTCGTTTCTAAGAATCGTTACATAAATTCGTTTCATAATATCCGTTTCATTAGGATTTTTTATATATAGGGTAGATTTGATATATCTATAATTTGATACAATTTATGAAATGTCACATGTGTAATTTAACATTATAATAAATTTAATGTAAATTTTAATTTGTTAAGAAAAAAAATAAATTGTAAGTTAGTTTTATCACTTCTAAAAACGTTAATTTTAAAAGTTTAGACGTATAATTTCATAAAAAGATTTAGATGCATGTGCACCATCAACTTTTATTTTTATATAAGGTCATAAAACATTCTTTTTATATTTTGCAATTTAATTTTTTATTCCAAAAATTATTTACTCTGTCCTTTTTATAATAGATTACTAAAATTTAAAATATACAAGATGTAACCATTTTGCACTATACAGTAGAACCCCGATAATCCGAACACTGCTAATACAAAACTCCTGTCCGAAATCGGAACTGATTTTATTTTCGGCTTTATTTATTTCGACTTTATTTTCGTTCTGGACTTCAACCATGCCGGATCACGATATTTTCCGTATTACAGGATGGATGTCGGGAAAAACGTGAAAAAGTTAGAATTAAACAAAAAATGACAGTAAAGAAAGTAGTTTATTCTTATAAAAAAAATACTTAATAATGTAAAGGTACAACATATGTACACGAAAATGAAATGAAAACCTGCACTGTTTGCCTACTCGTAGAAGCCATATTAAAAAAAATTCAAATATCAGTATATTTGCCAGTCACTATGCAATTATTTTCTAAAATGCAAAAAGTATTTAATTCAGACGATATTTTTTTCTCCTTTGAGCAGTTTGATTTCGCAAAATTATATGCAGAAATGTTTTTTTCTTCCCCCATCGTCGACTTGGCGACTGTGTTATTTATAAAGTCGCTATTTTGAACATTTGTAGGATCGTTACATAATCCAGTGATTAAACAAAGAATATTTTTTCCCCCGAAAGTCGTGCCGGATTATCCAGGATGCCGGACAATAAGATACCGGTTTAGAGGATGTTAACTGTACTATTGAGTACTACTCATAAATTACATTTTTTTAGTACGCATCTTTTTCTTTTCTATTTTTATGGGAATTTCGGTTAATCCGATTTTTTGTAATCCGACCAGACACCTGTTCCAATTAGTTCGGATTAGCGGACTTCAACTATATTTAAATCAATTTAAATATTTCACCGTAATTCACTATAGTTTAATAGTTTATTGAAGTTAAAACACACATGACATTAAATAATTATTTACATAGTTTAGAACCGTAAAGTGAAAAGCCTTGAAAATCACTTTTAAGAAATTACTCTTTGCCCATAGTTGACATTAAACGTTGAAAGTGGGAAAAAATATATATGACTAACTCTAAGTAACGATCAACCACACCTACATAAAATAATTGTAATTGTAATATTAAAAATGGAAAAACCATTTAGCGTAAATACTAACTGGACGACAAGCATTTATGACGTCAACCAACATTACGATGGTACTTTTCTTTTATGTAGATAAATAGTGTCTCGATTTTCCCCACAAATATTAACCAAAAGCCATTCAAATAAGGGTAATTAACTACCAGACTTGCGAGTCCACCTAGGATTCTTAATTCATTCAAATGGCAAAATTATAAATTGGTACAACGAAATCCTGATTAAAAGATGGAAAAAATTATATGTCACATAAATGGATAGAACCAATAGCATAAAATGAAATAGTTAAGAAAATGAGTGTGCTCTAAAGTGAAATTTTAAATTTATCTAACACATGATAGCCTAGTAAATAAAGGGTAGTCTCTGGAAGGGACCGAAACATTAAGGAAAATCAGTCCGAAATTAAATACAGTTCAGCCCCGATTATCCGCAGAATTGGGTGTCAAGGGCAACGCGGATAACCCGAAATAGACTAAAAATGTGGTGCAAACACGGAAAAAAAAGAAAATTCAACAAAAAAAAATATGTTTTAGTGTACAAAAAAACATAATAAAGCGTTTAAAATAGATACATATGCACAGTACTTTGGAAACACCTTTTCTTTATTCTAAATTGTAAACAATTGTTTTGTTTTTTTAGTATGGAATAATTTTTATATCGAAAATGAAGTAATTCTTAATATGCTCTCTTGGAATTTATCATAATAGTCTTATTATTTGTTAAATATTTTAATTGCTCTGTTTACGCTTGGTTAATAAAATCAGGAAAAGACATCAAGACTTTATATCTGATATTTCAAACATGGTAACCGAATCTAGAAATATTCTTCTATTACTTTCGAATACATGAATTTTTCTGTTTATATTTATTAGTTGGGCTTATTGTATTTTCCTTGCTGTTGACTTGAATTAAATAATTTGCTTCGCGGATATACCGCAACGCTGATCATCCGCTGGCGGATAATCGATTATCCTCTATGTGTTATGCATTTTTTAAAAATGCGAGAAAAATCACAGAAGATCCTTTCAAATATGGGGGAACACATACAAGTTCCATAGACAATAGAGGACAGGTACTGGAGTGGGGCGAAACATTACAAAAAATGAGTTGAAGTTCAAAGAAACTGTAAAAATGCATTGACAAAATCTAAATGTGAGTATACCGCATAAGCCTTTAAAAATATGGTAAAAATGTGGTCAATACATCCCCCTTCTGAGCCATGCAAACCTAAGCAAATCATTTTAAATAGCGGAAGCAATGGTTTTCGATAAATGGATATTAATCACACGAAACCACTCGTGCATGCGCAAAAGTTAGGTATACTATCATCCGAATCAAACAGGGGTATTTTCGTTATATGAGAAATGAACGAACAAAATTTCTCCACTAAGAGCGAAGTGGAGACAATTAGCAGTTAGAAAAATAATTGCTCCAGTGATTCAGTTGACCATAAGCAAAAGAGAGACAGTTTTATGCAGGTTAAACTGTGTTTTCTTTTGACGACGAAGAATTGCTCAAAAAATATTATCCTGCCTTGCGCCAAAACATAACCGCGTACATTGAAATATATGTCAACCTTTCTTTCTTTTAAATGAAACCAGTAAAAGGATTTTTAAAGTAAAGAATTTAATTAAACATACATACAGACAATAAATAAATTTCTTTTTTGAAACATGTTTATTTTACTTGAAAAACAAAAGAAAGACATGTCATCATTCCGCAAAAATAACAATTGGTTGAATGATTCAAAATATACTTTATAATTGAGATGTTCGAAAAAGTGGTAATAATAGAATTGTTCAACGGATTCACTCAGATGATAACTCAACGCATAACAATCTGGCACGTGGAGGTTTTACTGAAAACTTTTATGAAGCTTAAAACAAGTCTACTTTACAATTAGAGACATTTTGAACTGATCCGATAGTATATCAGTTTATGCCAATAAATCAGGTGAATTGTTATTCAAATATCATTATCAGCAAATTATTATAAAATATTTTGCAATATTCTCCCCGGCTGTTGTTCTATTTAAAAAAAGTAATACAGTTTTTCTGATCATAATCTTCAATGAATTTGATCCTAAACTTGTATGAACCTTGTACTAAAATAAAATCATGTTATTATTACATATCTGAATATCAAACACAGTATTAATTTAATGATATAATAATCCCATTTTAAATGTTAGATTATATTCTTCAAAATATCTTGCACGAAGCTGGTAAGTTTATTTATTAGATACAATAAAATCTAGAGATATAGAGGATGCAAATTCCTTCGGCTGCTTATACCTTCTGGCATACTCCAATTCTAGATTTCTTTTTATCAATTTATTCAACCTCAATTTGTTATTATTTTACTACATGTAACGTAAAAAAAAAAAAAAAAAAAAAAAAAAAAAAAAAAAAAAGAATCGGTAACATAGTTTATCGGTAACATTTTAATATTTTTAAAGCGCAATAAAACTAATTAATCGTCATTTCATTTCGTACTTCAATTAAATAATCTTTCACATCTTGCGATCCACAATGATAAGAGACAGAGCCTGTAAAATAACGTTCCTTAAAGTATATAAAATTAAACGTATCATTGACAGGAAAGAAATATCGTATTCGGAAAGAATCTGTAAATTTGAGCTTAAAAAACATTTTACAAATAGTAAATGTTATTACTCATTCGAATTAAAAAGTACAGTTACATACGCCAAAGTATAAAAGTTTTTGTTCTTTGGGACCCCGGTGATTTGGAATTTTCAAAATGCAGAAAAAATTGAAAATCTGAAGAGCCAACTTTAGAAGAAAAAAAATTAAATAGTAAATATTTATATTTTATAAGTAAAAGGTACCGCTAAAATCACAAAGATACGGGTTATTTGGATAACGCCCTTATATTCTTAGCTGGTTGGTCTTCATTCTGTAGCAATTTTAGAAAAAAAAAAATGATGATATTTTCTTCATGTTTGTATGAAGAACTGCGGAAATCAGGAACCTGCTTGAAGGCATCACGGAGGTGATAGATTCGTATTCATTATAGTTTGTGGGGATTTTAGATTAATTATATCGGCCATTTAAGTTCGGTTCTCTTGTGAATGTCCACAATGCCTTTGTCAGATATTTGTGCGCCGTGATCGGTTAAAAGATTGATTCTGGATTTCTATTACGAATGTCAAAACTTGGCTGCGGAACGGGAGAAACTGCATAAAAAAATCTATTCTGTCTTAAAAACTGATTAAATAGTCCATAATTTCAGACACACAGGTCTTTCCAGAAAAGATCCCACAGTCACACAGATATTTGTATTCTTTATATAATAATATTTATTACATAATTATCCTTATTATCTTTTTCCCTTAGTAAAAAAGTATCTGAGAAATTAATTGTTTTAAAGGTTAAAGAATGGAGATTTCTTATTGAAGAAATATCCATAGTGTCATCATGAGTTCGTATCTACGTATTAGGGCGCTATTTATTGTTTCGCGAAAACTATTCTTAAAATTATTTTAAATCTTCTGAAATAACTCTTTTTTCATAGTTAGAGGCTGTTTAGATTCCACAAAATCTAGTATAAAAAAGAGAGTGCGCATGAAACCTTAAGATTTAGGATTCGAATGCTGCCGCGTTATTCCGAGGGAACTTTTAAGAATGTTGAGTAAGAGCAATGTACTGCACGCATGAAGAAAATTCCGTCAGTAAAACCAGGGCCAGTGAACGCATCGGGCATACTTTGAGGCTGCTAAGGGTGCTGCACCGCTGTCGTCTTGTTAGGGACCTCTAGTGCGCGTTTCTCTATACAAATTAAAATGGCGGTTTACTTTTAGAAAAAGAAAATTATTAAATTTTTCATCTATATATATATATTTTTTAATGTTTCTGTGTCAGAAAATATTAAGTATTAAAATTATTTTTACATGTAAATTCTATATATTTGTTTGGGAATATAAATATTTGGTGATTCTGAAAGTAACCATGAACACAAAAAAACATAAAAATTATTAAAAGAGAGAAGGTTTTGAGAAAATATAAAAATGCATTCACATTAAACGAGAAAGTAGTGGTATTTTTCATACATTTTATTGTCTGCGTTATACATTATTTTATGATTTATACCATTTAAAAATAAATTTTATTTGCCTGGTATTTCAGTATACGTTGGTCCACATTCACGAATTTGACAGGGCCCCACGTGATTCGGCGCCAGCCCTGAGTAATCCCATGAAGGACTAACTGAAATTTAATAGTTGTGTATCATGCAGTTTCGATGCGTATCGAGATAAATTGTGTAGGGGGGTAGAATACATCTATCCTGTAGGGTGAAAAGTAAAGGTCGCTTTCAAATTCAAATTTTCTAATTTCTGGAATATTCTTTAATTGAATTTTTATTTGTGAAGGGATGTACTTATTCAAAATTATAAAATTGCATTTTTTTATATAAGGAAAATACATTACGCCAAAGCGTTACGACGTTTTGTTATTTTATAATGCGATATCCTGAGAATTGTCAATATGAGACACAAACTGCTTAACTCAATATGTAATAAATTTATTATAAACAAAATAGAAAAACTACACAATTCCAAATAATTTTAAAAGTGACTGCAGCAAGTACATTAGCATACATTTAAAATAGAGTTCGTGAATGTGTCAGAACGTTTTGCGTTGTTTAGTACAAATATAAATACATATTCTTACCTGCAGCCTTAAACAAGTTGCAGAGAATAGGGGATTATGCTAACAGTTTAAAAATGGCGTATTAAAATCATGCATATGATATTAGCTAAGGAAAAACGCAGCGTAAGAAAATGTTCTTTAACAGAAGATAACATTTAGGTTTAAGAAATATAAATACCTTGAAACAGATAAATATCAGTTGTTATACGTGTTTTTTGAAAAATATTATGTATGTACTGCACGCATGAAAAAAATTCCGTCAGTAAAACAGGGCCGTCGGACGCATCGGGCATACTATGAGGCTGCTAAGGGTGCTGCACCACTGTCGTCTTGTCAGGGACCTCTAGTGTGCTTCTCTATACAATTTGAAATGGCGGTTCACTTTTATGAAAAGAAAATAATAAAATTTTTGATTTATATATTTTTTTCAACGTCTCGATGTCAGAAAATATTTAGTATTAACAACATTTTTTACATGCAAATTCTATATATTTGTTTGGGAATATACAGATTTGATGATTCTGAAAGTAACCGTGAACACAAAAGAAAAATATAAAAATGTTAAAAGAGAGAAGGTTTTGAGAAAATATAAATATGCATTCTCATTAAATGAGAAAATCGTGGTATTTTTCATACATTTTATTGTCTACGTTATACATTATTTTATGATTTATACCATTTGTTAAGAATAAAACACTAAGTTACTCAGTGACACCATTTTTAACGAACTCTTCGCAGTGAACTGTATATTTCTTTATTTTAAAACAATAATTGTTAAGAGTGAAACAGTCTCTCTGGCCGTTTCCAAATCAAACATTCCATTATCTCAATAACAACAACAACAAAAAATTCAGTGTTTCCACTCACTAGTAACTAAATTACAATCTATCGTCAACACGCAGACGATTGGAATAATAAATAAAATTACGGCGCTGACACAGCGCCCTCGTACGGGAGATTTTAATTACGATCAGTAACATACTCCCGACCGTTGAAACCTGCAGGTTTCAAAACTACTCTAATATATAATGTAAAATTACATAATACTACATATAACAATGCAAAGATATAATTAATAACAAAGGAAAAATGGCTAAATTACTTTACATTTGAATACAATAAAACATACTATAGAAATTAAACAACAAAATATATTCAAAATATACCAAATATATACATTAAAGAAATTAGTTTCCATTAATTGGAAGGGGACAAATACTTCTCACATCTCTCTTTATTATTGTACCGTTAGGTAGACGAATGTTCACTACTCGAACTTTTTTGTCCTTACCGAGAAATATCTCGGAAATCCTACCTGTTGCCCATTTTGTGCTGAGCATATTTTCATCTTTGATCAATACGAGAGAACCAACATTTATATTGTTTTTATTTATTTGCCATTTATTACGTTGCTGCAAGGTGTTCAGATAGTCTCGCTTCCATAATTTCCATATTTGCTGGCTATATTTTGTTATTTTTTGCCAGTTGCTAAGTTTGTTTTCCAAAATTTCAGTGAGCTGGGGTTCAATAATAGACGTTAAGGGCCTACCTATAAGAAAATGACCCGGTGACAGAGTCTCGAAATCGTCGAAATCTGATGATAATGGGGACAGAGGTCTTGAGTTCAAAACACTTTCAATTTCTAGAATTACTGTCAGAAATTCCTCTAAAGTGAGGTGCGCGTTACCAATTACACGTTTTAGATGGAATTTGAATGATTTAACCCCTGCCTCCCAAAGACCACCGAAGTTCGGCGCTTTCGGAGGAATAAAATTCCATTCGATATTTTCCCTTGCAAAATAATCAGCTAATGCTTCATCTGGGTGTCTAACCAAATTGTGAAGCCTTTTCAATTCTAAGTTTGCCCCTACAAAGTTTTTTGCATTGTCAGAAAATATTTTTGAACACTTTCCCCTTCTGCTAACAAAGCGCTTAAAACAAGCAATGAAGGCTGCAGAAGTGAGATCTGAAACGAAATCTAGATGCATAGCTTTGGTGCAGAGACAAACGAATATACATACATACACTTTATTATATGTACCTTTCCTTTGATTTTTGAATTTAATGTAAAAAGGGCCACAATAATCAGTTCCAATAATGGAAAATGGAAATGAAGGTGTAACACGCTCTTTGGGCATGTCACCCATAACTTGACTCGCTAATACAGGCTTGTTTTTAAAACAAGTGACACATTCATATGTTATTTTGCGACAGATGTTTCTACCATTAGTTATCCAAAATTTACGACGAATATGGTACAACAATGTTTGTGATCCTACATGTAAATACTTTAAATGAAAATATCTTACAATAATTAAAGTAAGGGGATGCTTACTTGGCAGAACCATAGGATGTTTTTCATTTGTTGTCAAATATGAGTTACCCAATCTACCCCCAACTCTTAAAATATTACTTTCATCTAAGAAACAATTTAAATAATTTAGTTTACTTTTATTTGGTACCGAATTACCTTTCTGAAGACATTTTATTTCTTCCTGATACTCACTTTGTTGAACCATCTTTATCAGTGATAATTCTGCAGCATTCAATTCTTTAGAAGTAAGATGATCTTTCACTCTATTAACATTTCGAAGGTTATGAATAAATCTAAGCACATAACATAAAATACGAATGATAGTTATATAATTATTACTAACACTAATAATATAATCTAATAAATAATTTTGATCATAAATAGCTAGAGTAACTAAAGAGTTATCATTTTCACATTTAACTGTTTTCTTTAGTTCATCAGAATAGTCATCTGGCGAATTTTGGATGTTGCAGTCATTAGTTGGGAGAACAGTTTCTCTCAAAAAGGGGGGACCTTTAAACCACAAATCCTTTTCTAAGAGCATATCAACACTGACGCGTCTGGTAAGGAGGTCGGCTGGATTAGACTTTCCCGGACAATGAAACCACGAATTGGAGTCAGTCAAAGATTGAATCTCGTTGACACGATTCGCTATGAATGATTTCCATCTTTTACTAGAACCTCTAATCCAGTACAAGGTGATTTTCGAGTCTGTCCAGAAGAACACATCTGATGGCTTCTTATGATCTACTATTTTCTTGACTGCATTACCTAGTCGGGCAGCAAGTAAAGCTCCTAATAGCTCTAATCTTGGTAAAGTGATTTTTTTAAGAGGTGTAACTCTACTTTTTGAAGTCACAAGGTTAACTTCAATAGCATTTTTTTTTACAATTCTGAGGTATATGACAGTGCCGAAGGCTTTCTTACTAGCATCGCAAAAACAGTGAATCTCTACCACATCTGAATTTTCTTCTTTCGTTGAATTTAGCACAATTCTTGGAATTTTTAGATCGGAGAGGCGTGGGATCTCAGAACACCATTGAAGCCACTTTTCTTTAACATCTATTGGTAGATCTTCATCCCAAGCAATTTTCCTCAACCACAGATCTTGAAATAGGCATTTCATGCGAATAGTATAAGGAGTGAGCAAGCCAAGAGGGTCGAATATTTTTCCAATAGCACGCAGGATGAAGCGCTTGGTGTTTTCATTTTTTGATAACATTTCTAATAAGCCTTTTACATCTACGATAAAGCAATCTTCACTCGTATGCCAAGACATTCCTAGAACCTTTGTTGAGTCAAATCCTAATTCAATTGGGTTGTGTAGAGGCTGAGTATCAAACCCTTCTTGTTTCCATCGCTCCATCAAATCGTTATCATTAGTTGACCATTTCCTGAGTTTCATACTTGCCTCGCTCATAATATAAACAGCATTTCGAGAGATTTCTAACGCATCTTGCAAGTTGTCAGCACCAGCGATGAAACCATCAACGTAGAGGCACCTATCTAATAACTTTGTTGTTGTAGGATATCTAACTTGAAATTTCTTGATATGTTTTCTTAGAGTAGCAGCAAGAAGAAACGGGGAAGCATTCATACCAAAAAGAACTCGGTTGAAGCGATATATTTCTATACCTCTATCTCCAATCCATAAAAACCTCACTGCATCTCTGTCTTTCTCCGCTAGGGATATCTGCAGAAAGGCTTTTTCTATATCACCTATCAATGCTATTTTGTTTAATCTAAAATTGATAAGTAGATCGAATATGTTTGGATTTAGATTTGGACCTGGCCAAAGACAATCATTTAACGATAATTCGCCAACATCGTGTGAGCTGGCATCGAAGACTACTCTCATTTTTGTTGTCAGGCTTTGTCTAAAGACAGGTTGATGTGGAAGATAAAAAAGTGGTTTCTCCACTGGCTTGTGCGTTTCCGTTATTTTTTCTATGATTCCTTTATTTTCATAATCTTTCAAAGTCTCACAATATTGAGCACGAAGCTCTAATTTTCGCTTCATTTTCACTTTAAGACAGTTTAGTCTATTATTGGCTATTTTGAGATTGTCGTTCATTTCTCGCCAATCTTTTTTCCATGGTAAGGTAACTTCGTAACGTTTATTTTTATAAGATACAGATTTTTCGAATATTTCTAATGCTCTATCTTCGTCAGTACATGTGGGATCGTCTTTTATCCCTAATGTTTCTAACTGAAAGAATTTTTGAACTTCTTTTGTCAAATCTTCATAGTTACAAACAAGCCCACAATGAGTATTTTGCGTGATTTGATTGTCAGGATTTAATACGCTTCCACAGGCAATGAATCCAAATACCGAGTTTTGGAATTTTAAATTAGAATTGGGGACTTCAATTCGACCGACTTCTAAAAGATCATAAAATATTTGAGCTCCCAAAAGAACATGAATTTTTCCAGGTTTGTAAAATTCTGGATCCGCTAATTTAATGTTATTAAGGTATTGTTCTGTTGGAACGTTAATCCGATTTACTGGAATAGTATCCGATATTTTTGGTACACAAAGAAGTTCTATTTCCGCCTTAAAATTTGAATTGTTCGAAATTAATGCTTTTACCTTGGAGTTAATATTCACGGAGATGCCATTTAATCCTGAAACCGCAACTTTTATTTTTTCTTTCTTAATTCCTAAATAATCAGCACACTGAATCGTAATGAAATTACTCATTGATCCAACATCAATCAAACCTCTTAACGGCTTAAATTCACCAAATTTATTTTTAATATAAACAATGACAGTTGATAAGATGCCAGAACTTAAATAATTCATCTCACAAACAGATGTACCTGAAAATGCTCTTTCGTTAGAAATGTGAAATGTTGCAGCATTCGGGTCTAGATTTGAATGCGCTACGATTTGATTCTGGTTTTGGGTATTGCAATCACTGACCTCGGGTTTTGAAATAAATTCATTTTTTCTATCGCTGTTTTGAATTTGCTTTTCATTTTCATTCTCGAAATGCAGTAAACTCGAATGTTTTTTCATACATTTCTGACAAGAATAAGTAGATTTACAATTTCTAACCGAGTGGAATTTTAAACAGTTAAAACAAATATTATTTTTCTTTACGAATTCATATCTAGAAGCCACTGAAAGATTTAAGAATTCTGGACATTTGTGCAAACCGTGGAATTCATTACTCTGACACTTAACACATTTAAATGTTTTTGAGTTTTTACCATTAGATGTAGTTACCATACTAGTGATTCGTTGTTGAGCATTGCGTTTAGGAGTTACGTTATTTATAAGAGGTTTGGAAACTTGCAGTGTTCTCGCTTGTCTTTTTAAAAACTCGATTAATTCTTTTAATTTTGGTAGCTCGTCTTTTTTTTGTTCACGTTCAAACCATAATTTTGTGGACCCATCTAATTTCTGCCACAATATATAAGTTATTATTGTATCCGCAAACCCTTCAATTTTTTGATCGAGAATTTCTAGAGATCTGATACATTCACTGGCGGTATCTGCTAAATTAAGAATAGCACTAGGTGTTTCACTTTGTATTGAATTAATGGACATTAATTTTTTAATGTGAGCAAACACTTGTTGTCTTTTATTGGAATATCTTTCCTCTAATAAGGACCACGCTGTTTGATAATTATCATCTGAAATCGTTATACTTTGTACAACTTTTGCAGCTTCAGAATGAAGCGAAGATTTCAAATATGATAACTTTTGAGCACCCGAAAGTGCGCTATTATTGTGAACGCTAGATTTAAAAAGATCACTAAAATATATCCAATCCTGTACGTTTCCACTAAAAGAAGGTAGATTAATCGTGGGAAGTCGAACTTCCGTTACACTATTCTCTTGTTTCGGCTTTGATTCATTAAGAACATTTATTTGTTTTTGTTTCGCTCTTTTAATTTTTAACCAAGTTTCATCTAACTCTTTTTCAATCGATGATTGTTCATCGATATATTTATCAATTTCCTCCTCATCGCACAATGAATAAATTTTATCAAACATTTCTTTCAATTCTGTATTGAATTGATCACATTTCGTATTTACAAGTTCTAAAGAACATTCATCAGAGTCACTTAATTTAATTTCACTCACAAATTTAGTAATTTTACATTTTAAAACTCTTTTTTTTGTCAAAATATTTTTTAATTCAGTAGACATGTTAAAGAAAAAGTCCAACCTTATTCGAAGAAACCAAGTCTCGTCGCTGATTCTTGACTCTAAAAGCAAACGATAAATCCGTTTACTTTGGCCTCGAAGGACCAATTTTTGTTAAGAATAAAACACTAAGTTACTCAGTGACACCATTTTTAACGAACTCTTCGCAGTGAACTGTATATTTCTTTATTTTAAAACAATAATTGTTAAGAGTGAAACAGTCTCTCTGGCCGTTTCCAAATCAAACATTCCATTATCTCAATAACAACAACAACAAAAAATTCAGTGTTTCCACTCACTAGTAACTAAATTACAATCTATCGTCAACACGCAGACGATTGGAATAATAAAAAAAATTACGGCGCTGACACAGCGCCCTCGTACGGGAGATTTTAATTACGATCAGTAACACCATTTAAGAATAAATTTTATTAGCCCGGTATTGCAGTATGCGTTGGTCCACACTCGCAGATTTGACAGGGCCCCACGTGATTCGGCGCCAGCCCTGAGTAATCCCATGAAGGACTAACTGAAATTTAATAGTTGTGTATCATGCAGTTTCGATGCGTATCGAGATAAATTGTGTAGGAATGTAGAATACATCTATCCTGTAGGGTGAAAAGTAAAGGTCGCTTTCAAATTCAAATTTTCTAATTTCTGGAATATTCTTTAATTGAATTTTTATTTGTGAAGGGATGTACTTATTCAAAATTATAAAATTGCATTTTTTTATATAAGGAAAATACATTACGCCAAAGCGTTACGACGTTTTGTTATTTTATAATGCGATATCCTGAGAATTGTCAATATGAGACACAAACTGCTTAACTCAATATGTAATAAATTTATTATAAACAAAATAGAAAAACTACACAATTCCAAATAATTTTAAAAGTGACTACAGCAAGTACATTAGCATACATTTAAAATAGAGTTCGTGAATGTGTCAGAACGTTTTGCGTTGTTTAGTACAAATATAAATACATATTCTTACCTGCAGCCTTAAACAAGTTGCAGAGAATAGGGGATTATGCTAACAGTTTAAAAATGGCGTATTAAAATCATGCATATGATATTAGCTAAGGAAAAACGCAGCGTAAGAAAATGTTCTTTAACAAAAGATAACATTTAGGTTTAAGAAATATAAATACCTTGAAACAGATAAATATCAGTTATTATACGTGTTTTTTGAAAAATATTATGTATGTACTGCACGCATGAAAAAAATTCCGTCAGTAAAACAGGGCCGGCGGACGCATCGGGCATACTATGAGGCTGCTAAGGGTGCTGCACCACTGTCGTCTTGTCAGGGACCTCTAGTGTGCTTCTCTATACAATTTGAAATGGCGGTTCACTTTTATGAAAAGAAAATAATAAAATTTTTGATCTATATATTTTTTTCAACGTCTCGATGTCAGAAAATATTTAGTATTAACAATATTTTTTACATGCAAATTCTATATATTTGTTTGGGAATATACAGATTTGATGATTCTGAAAGTAACCGTGAACACAAAAGAAAAATATAAAAATGTTAAAAGAGAGAAGGTTTTGAGAAAATATAAATATGCATTCACATTAAATGAGAAAGTCGTGGTATTTTTCATACATTTTATTGTCTACGTTATACATTATTTTATGATTTATACCATTTAAAAATAAATTTTATTAGCCCGGTATTGCAGTATGCGTTGGTCCACACTCGCAGATTTGACAGGGCCCCACGTGATTCTGCGCCGGCACTGATTAAACCCATCAAGGACTAACTTAAATTTAATAGTTATGTATCATGCAGTTTTGGTGCGTAACGAGAAAATTAAAGTTGGTGGTGGGGGGGGGGGGATGCATCATTCCTGAAGGATGAAAAGTAAAGTTCGCTTCCAAATTCAAATTTTCTAATTTCTGGAATATTCTTCAATTTAGTTTTTGTTTGTGAAGGGTTGTGCTTATTGCAGATGTACTTATTTAAAATTATAAAATTGCAATTTTTTATATAAGGAAAATACCTTACGCCAAAGCGTTATGGCGTTTTCTTATTTTCTAATGCGATATCCTGAGAATTGCCAATATGAGACACAAACTGCTTAACTCAATATGTAATAAATTTATTACAAACAAAATAGAAAATCTACACAATTCCAAATAATTTTAAAAGTGACTGCAGCAAGTACATTCGCATACATTTAAAATTGAGTTCGTGAATGTGTCAGAACGTTTTGCGTTGTTTAGTACAAATTTAAATACATATTCTTACCTGCAGCCTTAAACAAGGTGCAGAGAATAGGGGATTATGCTGACAGATTAAAAATGGCGTATTAAAATCATGCATATGATATTAGCTAAGGAAAAACGCAGCGTAAGAAAATGTTCTTTAACAGAATTTAGCATTTAGGTTTAAGAAATTTAAATACCTTGAAATAGATAAATCTCCGTTGTTATATGTGTTTTTTGAAAAATATTATGTATTAATATACTGCACGCATGAAAAAAATTCCGTCAGTAAAACCAGGGCCGGCGGACGCATCGGGCATACTATGAGGCTGCTAAGGGTGCTGCACCACTGTCGTCTTGTCAGGGACCTCTAGTGTGCTTCTCTATACAATTTGAAATGGCGGTTCACTTTTATGAAAAGAAAATAATAAAATTTTTGATCTATATATTTTTTTCAACGTCTCGATGTCAGAAAATATTTAGTATTAACAACATTTTTTACATGCAAATTCTATATATTTGTTTGGGAATATACAGATTTGATGATTCTGAAAGTAACCGTGAACACAAAAGAAAAATATAAAAATGTTAAAAGAGAGAAGGTTTTGAGAAAATATAAATATGCATTCACATTAAATGAGAAAGTCGTGGTATTTTTTCATACATTTTATTGTCTACGTTATACATTATTTTATGATTTATACCATTTAAAAATAAATTTTATTAGCCCGGTATTGCAGTATGCGTTGGTCCACACTCGCAGATTTGACAGGGCCCCACGTGATTCTGCGCCAGCACTGATTAAACCCATCAAGGACTAACTTAAATTTAATAGTTATGTATCATGTAGTTTTGGTGCGTAACGAGAAAATTAAAGTTGGTGGGGGGGGGGGGATGCATCATTCCTGAAGGATGAAAAGTAAAGGTCGCTTCCAAATTCAAATTTTCTAATTTCTGGAATATTCTTCAATTTAGTTTTTGTTTGTGAAGGGTTGTGCATATTGCAGATGTACTTATTTAAAATTATAAAATTGCAATTTTTTATATAAGGAAAATACCTTACGCCAAAGCGTTATGGCGTTTTGTTATTTTCTAATGCGATATCCTGAGAATTGCCAATATGAGACACAAACTGCTTAACTCAATATGTAATAAATTTATTACAAACAAAATAGAAAATCTACACAATTCCAAATAATTTTAAAAGTGACTGCAGCAAGTACATTCGCATACATTTAAAATTGAGTTCGTGAATGTGTCAGAACGTTTTGCGTTGTTTAGTACAAATTTAAATACATATTCTTACCTGCAGCCTTAAACAAGGTGCAGAGAATAGGGGATTATGCTGACAGATTAAAAATGACGTATTAAAATCATGCATATGATATTAGCTAAGGAAAAACGCAGCGTAAGAAAATGTTCTTTAACAGAATTTAGCATTTAGGTTTAAGAAATTTAAATACCTTGAAATAGATAAATCTCAGTTGTTATATGTGTTTTTTGAAAAATATTATGTATTAATATACTGCACGCATGAAAAAAATTCCGTCAGTAAAACCAGGGCCGGCGGAAGCATCGGGCATACTATGAGGCTGCTAAGGGTGCTGCACCATTGTCGTCTTGTCAGGGACCTCTAGTGTGCTTCTCTATAGAAATTGAAATGGCGGTTCACTTTTATGAAAAGAAAATAATAAAATTTTTGATCTATATATTTTTTTCAATGTCTCGATGTCAGAAAATATTTAGTATTAACATTATTTTTTACATGCGAATTCTATATATTTGTTTGGGAATATACAGATTTGATGATTCTGAAAGTAACCGTGAACACAAAAGAAAAATATAAAAATGTTAAAATAGAGAAGGTTTTGAGAAAATATAAATATGCATTCACATTAAATGAGAAAGTCGTGGTATTTTTCATACATTTTATTGTCTACGTTATACATTATTTTATGATTTATACCATTTAAAAATAAATTTTATTAGCCCGGTATTGCAGTATGCGTTGGTCCACACTCGCAGATTTGACAGGGCCCCACGTGATTCTGCGTCAGCACTGAGTAAACCCATCAAGGACTAACTTAAATTTAATAGTTATGTATCATGCAGTTTTGGTGCGTACCGAGAAAATTAAAGTTGGTGGGGGGTGGGGGTGCATCATTCCTGAAGGATGAAAAGTAAAGGTCGCTTCCAAATTCAAATTTTCTAATTTCTGGAATATTCTTCAATTTAGTTTTTGTTTGTGAAGGGATGTGCTTATTGCAGATGTACTTATTTAAAATTATAAAATTGCAATTTTTTATATAAGGAAAATACCTTACGACAAAGCGTTATGGCGTTTTGTTATTTTCTAAGGCGATATCGTGAGAATTGTCAATATGAGACACAAATTGCTTAACTCAATATGTAATAAATTTATTACAAACAAAATAGGAAAACTACACAATTCCAAATAATTTCAAAAGTTATTGCAGCAAGTACATTCACATGCATTTAAAATTGAGTTCGTGAATGTGTCAGGACGTTTTTCGTTGTTTAGTACAAATTTAAATACATATTCTTACCTTCAGCCTTAAACAAGTTGCAGAGAATAAGGGATTATGCTATCAGTTGTAAAAATGGCGTATTAAAATCATGCATTTGATATTGGCTAAAGAAAAACGCAGCTTAAGAAAATGTTCTTTAATAGAAGTTAGCATTTAGGTTTAAGAAATATAAATACCTTGAAATATATAAATATCTGTTGTTATACAACTTTTTTGAAAAATATTAGGCAGAAACAAATTTATGACCTTACCTTCTTAATTTATGTTTATGTATTTTTAATATTTTAAGTCAACATTTATGACAATTTTATTATGACAAAGACTGGTAGATATCTAGGCATTTTTTATCAAAAAGTATTGAATAAAATAATCTTACACTTATTCGTATAGTATTCGTAAAAGAAAAGAGTTTTGAGGATAAAAATTCAAAAACGGTGAATAAAAATCGATTGAACCAATGAAAATTAAATTCATTTCATATAATATCATGCGCTTATTACGACAATAAAATGAAGAGTTTACATTGCTTTATTATATATAAATATTTTAGAAGTACACGAAGAACCATTATAAGATATTAGCTATATTGTATAACTCTGTGTACCCTTTTTTCTACAATAGAGAAAACAGAGTGGTATTGCAACCACGAAAATATTTGTTCAAAAAACAGATAGCCAAACTGTGTCCCATGTTAATTGTTGGAAAAAAAAATAAAAATTTGTGAAAATTACATACCAGAAAAAAGAAATAGAAATTTATAATATGAATAAATAAACATTTCAATAAATAGTTTATTCAATTCTACCGAGTAATCACGAAAATCTATCTGTCTTTACAGATAGCATGGTTAAATAAGAGGACATGAAGCATGGCCCAATTAGATTTGGTAATTTCAAGGCAAAATATTGTGTAATTGCCGAAACGTCAGTGAAGGCTCACTGTGAATAGACGAAAAGTTTTTGGTTTCCGTTTATTTGTTTGTTTGTTAGTTTGTCTGTTCCACAATAACTGCCGTAAAAAGCGCATGTTGGTGCGGTAACCGGAATTAGCTGTATAGTTTTTGGTCAAATTTGGTTTATTCGTTCGGAATATACAGAAAATTTTATTTTGCGCCATAATGCTTCTCCATGACAGGTCAGACGATTTTCTAATTTCCATTCGTTGAAAGAAAATGGCGCATTCGATTAATGTATTCAAATGGTATATTATGGATGTTGAAATTACCAAATAAGGGTTTTAAATTATTTCTATTATTTTGTTATTTTGTCAATATAGGAGAGACTAGGGAGGGGTGATCCACCCATAAATTTTCATATTTAAAAAAATTCAGGGTTTTATCAATAGGTGTCAACCAAAAATACTGGAATGTGCAAACGACAGTCTCTGTTTCATATAGGTAATCGAAATAGGTGTGGAAAAAATCAATTGTGAGTCGTTTTCAACTTAAAAGTTGCGTTTTTTAGAAATATTTTATAAGCTTTTTTCAGATAAAATGTATCATAGAAATTTAAGTAAGTAGGTTTTAAGTAATGCAGAAATATCGACCTTTCATTCCAGGCATAAAGATTATACAATAAGTTAGGCTTTACATAACAGTGTGATATTCTTTAGAAAAGAGCTATGTGAGGGAGGGTTGACCAGATGTTCAAGGCTCCATTAACACACTCAAGACGGGAAACGAGAATTCTCGTTCGTTTTCATTCAAAAAACATCATTGACTAAGGCCGTGGCTTCTACCTTACAGAAAATGCATTTATATCAAGTTGTCCATATTTGTTTAGATTATAAGACATTTTATATTAAATTCGTGCATTGAAAGATATTTACCAATACATAAACTTGGGAAACCTGTCTAGAACACCAATTTAGAAAATACTTTCACAATAGGGAGGAGCTTCTATTATTTTAAAATTCAGATTTGATAAAAATTGCCCATCGGCAATGTGTTAATTAAGGGGTTTTGGAAATATTTTTATTATACACTGTGCATAATGGAAGATTAATGGTTATATATAAAAATGAATGTAAACGTATTCTGCAAAGTTACATTAAAAGGGATAATGACAAAGAAAATATTTAAAACGGATTAAAGAAAGGTGTAAAAACTTGGTATAGTATCCACTGCACGAAAAAAAAATAATGAAATATAAATGGGAAAGATGATCTATTTAAATATTACTTACAATAAGTAAATAGAAACAGTAGAAAAGACTAGAAAGTACGAAACCAGCAGTCTTAACCGTTTCAGGTCTAGTGGTATGTTTATGAAACCACTTAATTTTAATTTCCAAACGCCACAATGGCACCAGAATTTTGTTAAAACGCTTTTCATTTAATATGTATGTGAAACGTGGCTTTTTTCATATTTCCAAATAAATTTGTTCGTATATTCATGTACCAGTCATTTATTTCAACATTTTAGTACTGAAAGTACTTTGCCTCTGAAAAGGTTAAAAGATGTTAATGATAAGTTAAGTACTCATGCGGCTGTAAAGAACATAGCATTGATTAAAAAACTTTAGAAAGATATGTAGACAAATTTCAGCATGATGGATAGAGTGAGATGAAGCCAAGTTGTGTGACAATTAGAGTTACCATGTCGAATGTAACAAAAAGTAGGACACGGAGACAAAAAATAAAAAACCGGACAGTGGCTACTAAACCCGGGTATTATAATGCATCAAACCCTATGAAAACGGAACCTGTCTCAAGCGAAATACTGTCTTAACTGTCATCTAATACTGCCATTTTCCCTGCTACACAATTATACCTGCTCAGACAAAATCCTGTTTAAAACCTTTTTTTTTTTTTTTTTCCTCTGACATGCGATTGCGCCTAAACTGGTTTGTTTAACCCTTCACTGCACGAATTTTTCTTTTTTTATGAATTTTTAAAAAAAAAAAAAACCTATATATCGGTCTAATAATGGGAAAAATACTAAAAAAACACAAATTTCAAAATTTCAGCTAAAATTTGATATTTTATAGTATGTGCCATATGTACACATTTAGGGTTTTAAAATACTGCATTGCTATATTTTGCAACTAAATGAGCTTAAATTAATTTTATGTGCTTAACATTCTGCAACTTTATTATAGTAATAATTTTAAGTATTCAGCAAAAATAATCAAAGTAAATCTTCCTTAATAGCCTGATCGAAATTTTTATTTTATTGTTTCCGAAGAATAAATTCGAATTGTTTGTATAATGCAGCCATCTGATATGGACTAATTACGTGTTATTCCATTGTTTGGATTGTTCTCGATCAGTTACAGTGATCATATTAGCCAAATCCATCGCACATAATGAAAATTACAATGTTTTTAGGTATGTGCCAGATGATAATTAAAGCATGTAAGATAAAATTGGTTTGTTTCTTTTAACTGATTTTATTTATCTTCACAAATATTTCAATATAAAACGAAGTAGGTCAAGCCTCCCATATAGTGGGTCAACCCTCCCATATGTGGGGAGGCTTGGCCCATAATTTTCTCATGATTAAAATCAATCATTTTTCAAATTTCTTATGTAGTACACTTATGTAGCAATTTTATTTTGATAACTTCTTATATAATGAATGAAATGATATATAAAACTTTATTCTTCGTTCAATATTTAAAAAATAAAAAATCACTTTGTAAAAAGTGGGTCAACCCTCCCCAGTCCCCCCTATTCGTCGGATTTTTTTAATTACGTGCATGAATTTTTATGGAACTTTATACATGTTTTACAATAATATAAAACATTTTATTCTATCATTTTTCTTATTTGCCATGATACATATTTCATTTATTTTTTTATTTTCTTTTGTCAGTTGCCTGTAGCAACTGTATTTTATAGCATATAATCAAAAATCATTTAAATAATTCCGATTACGAAAAATTAAGCAGAAAGTCTGACTGAGGGAAATAAAAAGTTAGTTATTCTTTAATAATTTGTTGTGAAATATAGCTTTGCGTCAAACGTTAACGATGTTAACAAACGTTAACGAAAAAACGTTCCAAATGGATATTTCTACGCAATCTCAGAAAGTACCCAACCGATTTTAAAAGTGATGGTTAGAAATTGATGATGACAGCCATTGTTCCAATATAGGATCTACTTCATGTCGGCGTCACTACCACCTTGCGGTTGCATTTCAAAGAACTTTCTAAATTGTGATTTTTGTGATGCTGAGGGGGCTAGCAACTTGAAATTTGACATGATAATTACTTAAGAGATGTAACTGCTCTCTGAGAAGAGTTCACTAAAATTTTTAAACTTAAATGGGGTGAAAATAAACGAAAAGCGTTCTAAAAACATTCTAAATAGCGATTTCTACTCAATCTCAGGAAATATAAACCGATTTCAGAAGTAATGGTTTCAAATTGATAATGACAGTCCCCGCTCCAACATAGCCTATATTTTACGTTGTTGTCACTACCACCTAGGGGTTACAGGAGCAAAAAATGTTCTAAACTACGTTTTTTGTGTTAAAGACGGGGCCTAGCATTATAAATTTGGTTTGGTAATTACTTCAAAGATGCAAATGCTTTCTAAGAATTGTCGAAAGAAAATTCCAAATTTAAAAGGATGAGTTGAGCGAAAAGCGTTCTGTAAGCGTTCTAAATTACGATTTTATGCAATCGTATGAAATACGAGGGTTGCAAATTGATGGTGATAGACACTGCTCAAACATAAGCTATATTTTATGTCGGTGCCACAACCTCTATATGGTTGCGGGAGCAAAAAACTTTCTAAATTGCGATTTCTGCGGTACTGAAGAGCTAGAAACTTAAATATTGCACGGTAGTTACTTATAAAAAATAAATGTCCTCTAAGAACAGTCGAAAATAAATTCGGAATTAAAAAGTGGTGTAGCGAAGGGAAGGATCGAAAAGCATTCTAAAAAAATCCTAAATTACGATTTATAATGAATCTCAAGAAATAATAAACCAATTACAGAAGTTATTGGTTGCGAATCAAGAGTGATAGTCCCGAATCCTATATGGGCTACATTTTATGCCAGTGTCATTGCCACCTTGTTGGCAGGAACAACAAAAAAGCCTTTAAAAACATCTAAATTCCGTTTTTTATGGAACATTAGGAAATACCAACCGATTTCAAGGTTAATGTTGGCAAATTAATGGTGACAGTCTCTGTTTCAACATTTTTTCGAGACATTCTAATTCAACTCTATTTCGGCATTTCCTGTTGGTGCCACTAACAGCAGATAGGTGGTAGACTGTTAGACAAGAAGCTTGGAATTTGACATGATGGTTAATTTTAAGATGTAAATGTGCTAAGATAGTTTCTAAAAAATTCAAAACTTCAAATGAATACTGAAATGAGCATAAAAGTCTCAAAATATTTTCTAAATTATCATTTATTTGGAATTAGTTTTCTTTCTTATTAATTAAAATCTCATTTCTGTCTGTTGCACTTTTCTAAAGAAGTTTAGTCAAACTGCGGCTTTATTTGTAATTTTTTAATTATTCCAAAAAGTGTTCTTCTCATAAAAAATAGTCATGCAAATATCACTTGGCATATTTCAACTATTACGCGAGCAAATCCGCGAGGTTTCCTTGTTAATTATATTTTGAAAATCTCAATTTTAATTATTTCAAATAATCATAAGAAGATAATTTCTTTCTTTCTTTTTTTTTTATAAAAAATGTTTTTATTAATGGTTATATTTTTTTCTGCACACAATAAGGAAATTGCAAACAAATTATCTCTAAAAGCTCATTATTAACCAAAAAATAATTAAGATATAAGATAATTATGTTCTTTCAGTCTGCTTAGATTATGTAAATTTGTCATTTAATATTGATAGAAAAAAGTAATAAAATATAACAGAGTAATCATAATTAGGTTATTTGTTTGCATTCAGTGTGAATTAGTTCCGTGAAACAAGTTTTGAACCAACAATAAAACAGCTGCGTGATATAATACAATAAATTAGGTAACTTAGATGAATTTTATAAAATAAGGTATCATCATCATATATCATGTATATATTATAAAGCAGTAAGATCTAAAAGTTCCACCCGAATGTTTTCAAAAACTACCCGGTGGATTTTGTTGCAAATAGTGTCATTCGATAGAGAATATTCACGTGGTGGTTTATGAATAAAATATACAGGGATAACTATGATTTTTGGTAATAAATTTCGCATTTTATTGCTATTTTGAACGAAAAGGTTGCGAGAGGTTATTTTTTGGCGACAAATGAATTGAAATCGCTGTATCCGTTAGAAAATAAATGAAAAAATAATTACTGATATTTAATTGTAAAAAAGAAAGAAAAATACATTTAAATGAGGGATTATGTTAAAAACGAATATATTTAATTTAAACCTAAAAGAAATATTTGTAATTTAATTTAAACCTGAAAGAAATATTTGTAATGCTTAAAAATTAATTTAATGAGAAAGATTACAATTGATACGCAATATTTGGCTCATTATCGCTTGCGTTAGATTATAGAAATGAATCTGAAAATTTGATTAGATGAATTTTTAATGACTTTTTTTTTCTTTTTGTTCTTTTCTTTTTATTTTTATCTAATTGTCCCATAACGCAACTTATAGAAAAAAAAAGCAGATATAATTGTGACTCACATGTGTAATTATTATTTATTTATTTACGATTTTTTATTTTACTTTTGGTCTCCAAACAATGTGATTTTAAATCAAAAATGCATAAGTGTGACACTAGCTTGAGGATATTCTCATAAATGGCGTTTTTTCAAGTGAACGAGATCTTTTTTTGAGTACATTTTTATATTCAATTGTAACTTATATAGATATTATTTAAAATGTAATCCAATACTTAAATTTTAGTGTGAATTTCTGCCACACATACATATTGTAAAATAATTTCATATTTTTTAAAATGTTTTTCACCGTAATTCCGAAAGCATGTGATATTTATAAACTCGAACTCAGATCAATGACTATTATCCATTTTTTTAAGCAAATATTATCTATTGTTTATTTCATTTTTTCTTAAGACATATCGCCAATATCATTTATAGAAAAATTCACACCTTCGAAATCTAGGAAATGAAGATAGTTTTTAAGGAAATTTATACAATCATGCGTTATTATTATCGAAAATTTCAACATTTTGAAAAAAAAAAAAAATGCAAGTCTTTCGTAATTCGTCATTTCTTCTTCGTCTTTCTTCGTAATTTCTCCTCTGTTATGTAATATTTCAAATGATATTGGACTAATTTTCGATCATCGAGTCACTGCCAAATGGCATATCTATATAGTATTGCTAAGAAAGGATTTTCTAAAGTATCACCCCTAACGGCGTTTTTGCAAGGGGAGGGAAAAAATTCTTTAAAAATCGGATATTATAATTATGCGTCAGATGATAGCATAATTTAATATATTTTTGTATGCTGAATCGATTGGTGCCAAGTAAATTCTTATAAGTCCAACAGTGCATGACATTTTTCGGTACTTTTCGGTTAGCCGGGCGCCAGTGTTATATATACATATGTATGTATATCTGTATATACATATATATGTATATTTATACATATATAGAAGCTATATGTATACATATATATATATGTGTGTGTATACATACATATATATGTATATACAGATATACGTACATATGTATATATAACACTGGCGACCGGCTAACCGAAAAGTACCCATTTTTCATATTTTTCTAATTTGGCGGTGTCTTTGGTGTCTAAACCTCAAAATATCTAACATTACATCCGTTACTCTAGCAACGAAAAAAATTCAAATTAACTCTTTTGGATAAAGAATAAAAACGGCTCTATGAGTTTGAAAAAGAAATACGATCATCTTAATAAAAAAAATGGTACTACTTAGTTATCCCGTTGACCAATTTCGCCAAATTATATAAATCGCCAAATTACATTAATTGACATAAGTTGTATTTTAATAATGAAACAACAAATAAATTAGTATAACATTGATGAAAATACAAATAAAAAGTCGAAATAAAATTAACTTGATGACGTAAGCACGTGTAACTTCCTTGAAGTCAAGTGAATGTGACATTTACGATCAACCGTTATTGGCATTTAATCTTATAATTTGGCGATAGATTTTTGGTCGATGGGATAACTAAGTAGTACCAAGAAAAAAAAATAGTGATTTTATGCAAAATAAAAGGAACAATTTTACTAAGAAATTAGCGTTATAGAACGAAAGGGTACTACTTAGATATTCCGTCGACCAAAAATCTATCGCCAAACTATAAGATTAAATGCCTCTAATGGTTGATCGTAAATGTCAAATTCACCTGACTTTAAGCAAGTTACACGTGTTTACGTCACAAAGTGATTTTTATTTCGACGTTTTATTTGTATTTTTATTAATGCTATAATAATTTATTTGTTCTTTCGTTATTTAAAATAAAAATTATGTCAATTTGTATAATTTGGCGAAATTGTTGGACGCGATACCAACAGTAGTACCAACGAAAGTATTTAAATATGAAAGCACTGTTTGTAACGACTTAAAAATTATTTTCAAAGAAAGAAATTGGAACTGGAATAATATTTGGCGATTTATAATTTGCTCCTCGATAAGAAGAAAAAATGGGTACATTTATAACAGCCGTGTTCAGATCTCGCCAATAGCATTTTTAAAATTGCCAGTAGCAGCAGTTACATTTTGCGTATGTAAATTAAAAATAATTCTTTGTTTTTAATTATGGAATTATTTCCTGTTATTGTTTATCTTTTCAGATTTTTAAATGAAATTAGCGTAAGGCATGCATTTTAAATGAAATGAGTGAAAGGTTTTTATCTTAAATGAAAATAATAAATATAAGAATATGGCATGAACACAATCTTTGTTGATTTATTACCTGCGCCCGACTAACATAAAAGTATCACAAAAGCCACATATTCACTTGCTACAGATGTCATATTCGCCCCATATTGGCGCGATTATTTTCGGCTGCCAATTTGGCGAAAACATCAATAGCATAAACAACATAATCCGGGTTACCACATCAAGCAAAATAACGACACTTTGGCGCAAGTTAAGTACCTGTTGCCTATATGATATTATTTGGTACAGATGTCATATACGCCCCATATTGGCGCGATTTTTTACCGACGCCAATTTGGCGAAAACATAAACAGCATTAACAACAACTTCCGAGTTACCATATCAAGCAAAATAACGACACTTTGGCGGCAGTTAAGTATTGTTGCGTATTGCATTGTTTCTGACATTGGCGTCAGAAAAAATCGCGCCTATATGGGGCATGCATGACATCTGTGCCCAAGTGGTTCGGTAATAATTTTGAAAACGTTTTAGTGTATACATATTGTTCAACGCTACATAGTCATAGAGCAAAAAAAAAAGTTAAAAAATTAAGTGAACCTGATTATGAAAGTTTACCCTTTTTTTTTCCTTTGAAAATCTACAGAATGTATTTTGATACAAGTGGCACTGTTACATAACGTTTCAGGAATTAGTATATAACATTTCATTATATGTTGATTAGTTATAGAGCTATTAATTCCTGTTGTCATAAAGGTCTCATTGCCCTACCAAAAGTGCATTGTTAGTAATCAACTAAAAGAGTTACTTCTTAATAGCTAAATTTTGACCAACGCTTTAGGTAATATTATATCACAATGGCGTTCGCATCGTTTTCAGCAATGAGTAAGGTCCAGCTGAAGGTCCATATTGTTCAAAATGCAAATTCAAATTCACCAATGTTCATTTGGAAAAAATAACCAGCGCAGCGGGCATAGCCTGCTAGTTTTTATTTTAAGCATAAAGAAGTATTTGATGTCAAGCATTTAGACCTTTTTAATGTTATTTGAGAAAACAAAATAAAGGAAATTTTAGTATATCGCTTAACATTTCTATTTTAAAAATATTTGTCGATGTATAATTAATGCCAAATAATGATACATAGCTGTATTTTTAAATAATAATGTATACTTATATTTAGTAAGGTTCGGCATGTTACTTCATGTTTGCTCTTTATTAATGGCATTAAAATATTTTGTCTTTAAAAAATAAATACATAAATGAAAATTTCTTTTTATTGCACAGTTTAATAGAAATATTTTTATGTTATTAAATAAAGATTAAATGTGTGTAAATTAACCGGCATATTTGAATGAGCAAATTTTGATTTGTTGATTTTTTTCGGTCTAATATTAATTATTTTATTTCATACATTTTATATTCTACATATAAAATAAATAATAATGTACATGTGTATAAATGGAACTTTCATTAATAAAAAATATCTGTAAAAAAATTAAATCCCAATGCACATATACACATGCATTTTCCTTAAGAAAATTTTTACATTAAATATAATTTTTATGTAAAACATCATTTAACTTTATACATTTTCCGTTTATTATTTACATTTTTATAAAATTCCATTTATTCCTTAATCAATTAATTTAACTTAAATAAATACATTGGCGAAATATTGTGTCTACAAATTGATATACATTATACACGAGGAGCTATAATGAAGTGGGTGTACTAAATATGACAACCGTAATTTACCAATTGACATAAGCTCAGAAGAGACCAAAGGTTAATATTCTGGAGTGTGCCGATCCATTTTTGGTCCATTTTTAGGTGCGTTCGTAATTACGTAATTATATAAATACATAGCCTCTATAGTCGTCGCCTGTGCGTCCGTCAGTTTGTCCGCATATAACAGCACAAAAACTACCCTACCGAATGATATAAAATTTTGATATATATAATCTTTGCAGAATTTTTTTGAATCATGTCAAATTTTATGAAAACTGCATGTATAGTCAAATACACGGATAGTCAAATATATACCTTTACATTACGGCCAATTGCAAAAATCGATTCAAGAACATTTAATAATGTTATACACTTTTGAACATAATGAAATACGAATGTTTTTATGAAGTGCCCTAAAATATACATTCGGTAGAGTATGAACTGCAAAGAATATTTATTATTTATTTACAGGTCCACAAAAAAGAATTCCGTTTCATAATGGTATAGGGGATGTATGATATACTTTTTCTTTTACTAATTTTTTACAACCCTTAGAAACCTATTTTTAAACAAATTTTTCGTGCTTTCTTATAAAGTGACCTTTTATACATTTCTTAAAAATATTGTGAATTTAAAAAATAATCATTCAAAAAATATATTCCAGTTATTGTATATAACTCTTGCTGCAAGAAAAAAGGAAGTGAACATTGCTGATCTGCAAACAATTTAACATAAATTTAGCACATTTAAGATTTCTTTAACACTTTCAGGTCAAATCATTTTCAATGCTAAAGTGTTGGATAAATGAAAGGCACCGGAATTTACCAACAAATTTAATTGGAAACAAGAAAAATGCTATATTTCACTTTATATTACATGGAAAATATTTTACAAAATGATGGTGCCAATGTGGCGTTTGAGAATTAAAATTAAGTGGTTTCATAAACACACCCCCACCCCTGAAATGGCTAAAAGAAAAAAATAATAACTCTATCATTTTGGTAAGTAAAATCGGGTGGATTTAATGTTTTTTAATTTGCCCTTCGTCAATTATAGAAACATCTTCCTTTTCAGGCCATTTAAACTTTTTTCCTTCTATATGACGAGCAAAACGAACTAATCATCTATCATCACACTGCTTTTCTATGTAACCTACATAATGTCTATGAATAGTCTCTTTGTTCTTACTTACCAATTACAGTAGCTCTTGCTGTAAAATAATAATGAATATTACAGTCCTATATTAGTTTACAACCTAAAAAAACTATTAAATTTCAAATATACAAGTGTATCATTTCTCCCCAGCACTAATGTATCATTTCTCCCTATCATGCCTTATTGGATTTTCAATCACTTTATATAAATACAATTGCAAAATGCCAATCTGATTTCTGGTAAAACTCACCCTAAGAATGTGCGTTACAAATAAAAAAAATTACAAGATATTATTTTGACAATAATAAGAGTTATGAAAGAAAATCAGTATTTAAAAAAAATTACATTGACATTCCGAAATTCTTCAAAATTAAAAGAAAAAAAACGTTGTCAGTTCTTCACTGCTAAGTCCAGCAAATGATGACCTCTGTAAATAAAATAAGACTTTACATCTGTTACAATGGCTGTTAATGCTATTTGTTGAGAAAAATTGTCACTGTATCAACTCTCCCCATGTGTCAAACCTTCCCTACTTCCTCTACGTTGCTGAGGTTTACTACAAATTACATGCTGTATAATAGAAAGCGCATAGTATTTACAAGACACACTAATAATTTCGGACACTATACTGTAACCGCAATACTGTATTACAGTTACGTGTTTTTAAGTTTATTTAAACTTTTGCATATTACTTTTTATGTATAAATGGTGTAGTTCATATACAGGGCTACACAAAACAATTCGTAAGGATTACTTACTATGAACGAAAATAGCTTAAATGTGGTTTTTAAATGAGGTGGTTTATAAATGCTATAATATGCATACAGGGTTACACAAAAGAATTCGTAAGATTTACTGCGTTTGAACGAAAATGACTTAAAGGTGTTTTTTATATGAGTTATGCATTTTTTATGCTGAACTACATTTCGTATACTAAGGTATGTTTTAGAATATAGATAAAATGATATACAGGGTGACGCAAAGAATTGGATACGTGGTCGTGTATGGATGATAATCTTGAGAAGTGGGATTTCAGTAGTTTTAAGTGTGTTTAATTAAATTTTATCTAAATAGTACGTGTGTATAAAGATAGTAGTTAAAATACAGGGCTGTACAAAAGTTTTCAAGTATGCTTTCGTGTGTTGCTATAAACTGCTGAAAGTGAAATATCATCTTATTATGCGTTTTAAACGCTCTCCACCACCGCTGAAAAGTTTTTATGAATTGTTTTTTTTTCTGTCTGTCTGTCTTTTCGAACTCAAATTTGCGTTAATACAGTTGAATTGCTCTGTAATTAATATACGTTATTGAGATTTACCACACCATGTTCTGTACTGTAACAATGTGTGAAACGTTCTTAGTTTATGTACACACACTCTCAAAAGTATTCCATTACCTTATGATCTATGGGGAAATGTTGTAATTATGTAAATACCTAGCACTCATTGTCGTTGTCTAGTCCGAACGTCTGTCTGTCCGTCCGTCCATTTAACAGTGGAAAAAACCAAACGAATGGTTTGAAATTTAACACATATAATCGTAGCAGAATTTTGTCAAGTCATTTCAAATTCTATTAAAATAGAATCAAAAGTTAAAGAGGTATTAATAAAAGTTTTCTTCATTCTATTAAATTCAGCATACGTAATAAATTCAATGATGATGATTCCATGATAAGTAATGATTCTAGGTTTCCAGGGTGATTACGTCATATTTATGATGGAATCAAATTGTTCCCTTTTACTGAATTTAATATATATAATCGTAATAAATTTTGTTTTCATGCATTTTTGCGTAAGAGTGCAACAGCTATTGCACCGAGATCTGAATATTAATAAAACTAGATATAGTATGACGCACCTATTTTGCCATGTTTGATATAAAGTTTCAGACTTGTTATTTGCCTCTTCTTTCAAGTATTGGAGAAATAGTTTGGTGCACGTTGTGAAGCCTTTTATAATATTTATTTTAAAAGAAATTTATTAGTTTTTAATGTAAATTAGTAATTATATATTTAACTTGAAAAAACAACAAAAATAAAGTTAAAAAAACTCTTATTAACAAGGTATTTTGCAAAAATAATAAAAGGCAGAAATAGAAATATTCCGGAAAATATGGATTTTGCCAGTCATGGCTCAAAAACGTACACATTGAAATAGAAGAATTTCGTGATTTTTTTACAATTAAAAGACACTATTTAATTTAAATGTCATGGACTTACAGGAGATTAATGGCGGTATATTCATTTCTCTTTGACAAAACTAATAGTTTTGATTTTCGTCGCCAAACAATGTATAATCAGTTGTTTCAAACAGCAGTTGAAAAGTATTTTACGCAAATGTGTTTATGCTGAAGGTCTTTAATAATATTAAATCGGAATTCATTATTAATAAAACTAATAAAGGTCCACTTAAAAACGATTTATTTTAGCTTTCGCACAATTAATGCATTAAATCCAATTTGATTGGAAAATTAGCTGTTGTCAGGAATAGAACATGGGATTACAACGTACCGTTCTGTGGGTCTAACCACTGAGTTACTCTGGCCAGTATCCTAGCACGGTAATTTCTTACGTTTAAACCATGTCGTGGAACGTCTCGAGCCTGCAATCAGCTAAAATATCAACAAGGTAGTTAACTGGTCACAGCAAAAATACGGTATGTTGTAGTCCCATGTTCGATTCCTGGCCCCGAGGAAATATTCACAGATGTTGGGTTTAATGAATTAATTGTGTGAAAGTCTGAAATAAATAGTTCTTTATTCAGTAGAGTTTTCTTAGTATTGCATTAGTATTTCATTAGTAATAATTCATTAGTATTAAAGGTACACCCTTTAATACTATTTAATTCAGACGTTGACTTATGTGCTTTAATATATATTGTGTATAAATGGAATAGTAAGTTATTCATGATTGTCCTGTTATTCAGTACTGCCTGATTGCCAGCCAGTGACGTTTATCAACATGGTTTAAAAGTGAGAAATTAATGCTGAACTAGGATATCGGACAATGTATCTTAGTGGTTAGTGCAACAACGCTGTAATCTGTAGTTCTGGGTTCAGTTCCTCACTGCGGCTAATTTTAAAGTCAGTCAGTCCTTTTTAGGACACCCGGTATACATATATATATTTATATATATAATTTATTAGTATTACATAAGTGAATACGGGTGAAAATTATATAACTATAATGTATAAATTTTAAAGTAAATATAAATTAAACAGCATATTTGTGTTATTTTTTTTTCTTTTAAATAATTAATTTTATTAGTTTTATATGTTATATATAATTTAAATATAAAAATGTCTTATAATAAATAAATTTTTAATAATAATAAATATTCGTAAAAAGAAATCCCATAACAGAAAAACATTTTTATATGGGAATTTTTTAATGGACGATATTTTTTTTATGTATAATATTATTTAATTTTACAGAAATATAATTTAGTATTACATTTTCATATTCATTTAACTATTCGTTATTTATCTAATATAAGTTCAATTTATTAACACATCACTGAATTATATTGCACAAATTTAGATGCATACTGCATACTTTATTAAATAAGTTTCTCTTAGTTCCAGCTTTAATTATGATACCTGATAAAACAAAAATAACCATAACGACAGCAAAATAAAACAAAATTAGCAAAATTGTTAATGTTTTTTTTTCTCCGGACGGAGTAAGATATTTGCCGACAAATTACCTTTAAAAACTCATTGCTAACGGGGGAGAAAAAAGCCCTGAGATAATTATGCTCCATCTGTTCCCTTGATTATGGAAATTGGTCATTTAATACTGATAGAAAGAAAAGTAATCGAATGTAACAGAGTAATCAGTATTAAATTATTTGTTTACATAAAGGTGAAATTAGTTCTCTAAAGTACATTTTGAATCGAAAATCCGAGAGCTGCGTGATGTGATTAATATGTTAAATCAAATATATTTTAGAAAATAAATATTTTTATTGAATGTCATAAAATATTGTTCATTGATAAGAAATTTTTATGTTATCTGCGAAATTAAATTTTAGAATTTTTTAGTAAATTACTATAGTCTTTACACTTACCCTATATTACTTACACTGTTTTTACATTTTTCAAGGGAGGTGACAGAAAAATTGAAAATTGGTGAAAGTTACAGCTAAACATAATTTTACGCCGCAGGAAGTTACCAGTTTTACACACACCAGTGTTATAAAATAAATGTTTGCTTTATTTCATCAGCTAAAAAATTCCTTGGATGGAATTGATTTTACCAAAATACGGCCTCAAGTTGCATTTTTGGTAATCTGCCCTAGTTTACATATTATGAGTGAAGTAAACGAATAATTTAAAATGCCAGAAAATGTGAATTCCGTAATGTAAAGCAGGGTACTATATATTTTTTTAAATACCTAAGTAAGATACTTAAAAAAAAAAAAAATATATTGCCCAATTTTTATCATGCAATGGAATGACATTCTTAAAAAGCAATGGGGTGTCTTATTTCATTTAAATGTAAGCGTATGCTTATTATTCACATTTTTACCCCACTTAAAAAATATTTTTAATAATTTAGTTTTCCATGGTTAAGTTTTTTTTTTTTTTTAATTGCACTTCAATTATGTAATTTATAAAATGTATATTTTTTTTATCGAAGAAGAATCGCGAATGTTGATGATCATCAACATTTAATTATTTATTTACATAGAAAGAAAATTAGTACCTAAATAAATTTTGAATCGACAATCTAATAGCTGCTTGATATATGGAAAATTAATAGAGTTGAGTAAAGTAAAAATTACTTTTATTTGTTTTATAATAGGGCCGTTTAATAATAGAGTTATGTATAAAGTTGCAATATCTTTAACGAGATTTAAATTCATAATTTTTATTATATTTCTTCATAATGCAACATACAAAAAAAATTTATTTCGAAATTTGCTTTGACAATTTTTTGCATTCTAGAAACCAATAAAGTACAGCAAATTGGAAGACTTGGGAGTAAAGCATGGTAACACACATTTTGTATTCATTTTTCATTTTTTATATAAATTTGTTAAACTGCATTCCGATTACATTTTAAAGTACATATTTTTTATTAGTAAATATGTTTCATTATAATCAAAGATGAATTTTATATATAAATTTTAATAACGATGAGTCTTTGCAGATATTTCCATTAAAATAAAATCTATTGGATAAACAATGCACCACATAAGTCAACGGAAGGTCCAATCTTAACAAATCACCTATTTCTAGAAAAATCACATGATTGATTTTTTTTTCTTTTCAGTTTTCGTTTTTGCAGTTTTTTGAGTCTCTGCAGACATTTCCATTAAAATATAATCTATTGGCTGAACAATGTACCACATAAGTCAATGGAAGGTCCAATCTTAACAAATCACTTATTTTTTTTAATATCACTTATTTTGTAATGATTTTTTTTTTTTTTTTTTTTTTTTTTTTTTTTTTTTTTTTTGCAGTATTCGTCAGAAACTTAGAATTTTAAATATCTCCAAAATTAAAATTGCGTTTTCTAATTACATAGTTCTATAGCCGAAGACTTTTATTTTTTATCTCTCATGTTAAAAAGTTGTTATTTTAAACATCTTATACACCATTCATATCTCTAAATTGCAAGCAAACATCTCTAAAAATACCTTTCAAGGACTATACAGGGTGATTCATAAATATCGAAACAATAGGCTATTTTCTTAAATATTGCCCCCAGACCCATACTTCCAATTACAAAGTGTCATAAAAAAAAGGTGCAAAATTTAATGACATGAGTTGTAACTCCGTGCGGGGTTTATTTGAGAAAATACAAAAACTAAATTTTTATACGGCCCCCGTAGAGTAAAATTTCGAATTAGGAAATTCTTCCTTATCCATTCCTGAATTAAACAAAAAAAAATTCATCTCGATAGCTTCAAATTTCGAAGAGATATCAAAATCCAAAATTCGTGACTTACACGATTTATCCATGCCTCTGAGCGACGAGTTTTTGACTCATTTTGAATGCAAGATAGGGATCATCCACAAATTGTACATCATTAAAAGTCGATTTAAGACAGTGTCTCTCCTTTGGACATAAAATAGGCAGCGTATAGATTTCACGTTTAAACCTGCTTACAAAATATGCTCGTGGTCAGCACTAGAGGTCTGAACGGGTCGAAATATCTAGGTCCGGTCCCGAACCGACCCATAGGAATAAAGTTTGGCTCTGCGTGGAAAAAAGTTCAAATCGTAGCCTAGCCCAGCTTGACTGAATTTCTACATAGTTTTTTACATCGATATGGTTAAAAGTTGTTTCGTATGGAAGAGTACTGACCAAAAATACTTATTGTAGCTTTTCTTTTTTCATGTTTATAATTATTATTTTTAAAGAAGCATCAAAAGCTGTGATTATTTGTTTTATTAATGAATCTCTATTGCTGCGTAAATGATTCACTTCTCCTTTAATATTGTTCATCCATTTCCCATGTGTTAGAGACATTGAAAAATGCTAAAAAGTAAAATCTTTTAAGACGGAATCACATAGGAAAGAAAAAAAAAGCGTTATAGACAAGTTCTTTTCTTAGGAGTTGTAAATGTAGTCTATTTTTTCTCAGGTATTATTATATTCATTTTCCATTGATCAAGAGATTTTTCCGTTTAAGAAAGGATTCCGTCATAGGCAGGGTTTTTTTTCACTAGTTTTACTGTATTTTAATTTGTTTGCCTTAAAATCTACTATCCTTTAAAAGTATGAATTTTAAAGTTTTATTGCAAAATAATGGACATTTAAAAATATATGCATTTGTTTTAAAAGTTTTTGTGCTGAGCCAAATTTTACTTATTTTTGCACGGATTATGTCAGTCAGAGATAATGATTTTAATATGGGTTGTCTCGAGACCGGGACTGAAAATTTCGCCCCGTGCAGACCTAGGGATAAGGAAGCCAGTCCCGGGTCTGGCCCGGCCCGGCCCCAGAATACAGATTTTTTTAACGGCCTCACCGGGACGATAAAAAAGTCTGAAGTTGTGAGGGCTAAAATTATGAAAAACTCTTAATCGGCATATTAGAAAAAGCATTATTTCAAATTACACATTTAAGATTTATTTATGGACATTTAAATAGTACAAAAAGGAGGTGTAAACGGCAAAAGTTAAACTGAATCGGAAGTTTAAGCAACAGAAAGAAGTTACTTTTACACGTGTAATTTTTAAAAAAGCATTTAGACATTTTATTAGGAGCCAATCTATGTTTAAAATTTAAATGCGTTTTTCTGCAAGATGTTTTTTTTTTTTAAACCTATTCTCGTCTTTAAATTCATATCAGGCAAGTATCGTAAATAAAAAAGGTGCAAACTTAGAACATGTCTCTTTTGATTAGTTTACATTAATTCTGTTTCGGCAAATTTGAAAAAAAAAACTTTTGAAAATGTGATTTTTTTAAAAAAAATAAGTTACATAATTTTTTAAATAAATATTTTTAAAATTAATATTTGAAAAATTCCTGAAACAAAACTAAAATTATACTTTCCTCTTCAATTAAATGAAAAAAAAAATTGTAATCCGATGAATAATGTTTTGAGTTATAAAGATTTTATATTAAATCCGTTTAAAAATATACTAATCATTTAATTTTTTTAAAAATTTTATGATCAACATTAGGAAGTGATTTTGTTTGCAAATTATATGGTTAACTATTATAAAGAAAAAGAAAAAAAATCAAAATTCTAACTCAAGAAATATATTTTTTACATGTTTCCTAGAACTATTAAAGTAACATTGTTTCTTGGATTGCACGCATTTCAATTTGTGTCTAATCCCTTAAAACCTGATGAATTATTTAAACGGCCATAACTCTGCGAGTTTTGTAGATATGAAGATGCAGTTTTTTGTGTTTAATTCAGGAATGGATAGGGAAAGTTTTCCTAATTGGGATTTTTTTTTCCCTACTGGGGCCATATAAAAATTTAATTTTCGTATTTTTACAAATAGATCCCCCATGGAGTTGCAACTTATGTCATTTAATTTTGCACCTTATTTTATTAAACTTTTCAATTGGAAGTATGGGTCTAGGGGCACTATTTAAGGAAATAGCCTATTGTTTCGATATTTATGAATCACTCTGTAAAAGTTTTCTATTTGTTTTACCAAAAATATTCAATGTTCACTTCAGTCTTTAGCCTTTAAAAACTAAAAGGTTTTGCTTTCGATTAAATTTTTTGCATTCTTTGCGCATTAAAAAAAAAAAAAAATTAAGCTTATTTTGTCATACACTTACTCTAGGATATTCTCAAAACAAATATATTACAATATTGTTTTTTTTTTTTTTTTAAGAATGTGGCAGTATTAAATATAAAAAAATAGTCGACACAAACAAATGATATAGTTCAAATGTTTATCCTCTTAAAAGCATATTTCTAGGCTTAGTTAATACATTAATTTTCCTAACGCACTTGTATTTTTCTTATTTTATACAACTACTGCACAATTATTTTCTTCTTGATGTTCATATATAATTTCCATACCAACGCTCTTCTTTCTTATACTTTCTAACTTGGCATATTTCAAGTTTTTCTCGTCCAACCAGTTTACCTTTAATGCACCTCTACCTTGAAAAAATATTTTGACTAATTTTTATTGAAGAATATTTATATAGAAACCCATTATTTCTCTTTATAGTTTTATTGATATGCACTGTAAAAATTAAATCCCAAAACAGAGCAACTCCAAATTAGTCTTGTACCCAATTTAGGTTTAAAAAATAATAAAATCCCCAAATCGGATAAAATCATATCCAAATCAAATCTTTCAGCAAAAGTCATTCCAAAATGAGTAAAAACTTCATACGCAAATGTCCTCCAGCAAACGTCACCCTGAAATAGACACGCACTCTAACTAATTTAGGTTCCATGGCTTCCCCGTTTTGAGATTGAAGAAATGGCAACGATTGAACGCGCCATCTTGAAATATTTACGTCTGAGGCATGTTGTGTGTGGCGGTATGTTGTACCGGAAATCGTTTCGTTATGCAGTGATGTTTGTGCTACAGACTGCAGCTTATAACTGGATTTATTCATAGGTATGTATTTATCTGTATTTTATTTATTGTATCTTAATCATTTAAGTAATCACGTTAAAAATGTTTCTTTTTTTATGCGTAACCTTTCGAACTCTTGCATGTTGAAAGTTCCAAAGTTGTATTATCTGTTCTTATGCATCATTACGTAATTCTGATATGTAAAACATTACTGTTTTTTTACATTGCTAAAGCATGTTTAATAATGCATTATATATAGCTAATGCTAAATAAGTAATAAAAAGCTTTATATGATTTCATAAACAATTCCTTTTTCAAAAATAAATATAAACCAGAATAAAAAAGGTGGTCGCTTTTTTAAAATATGAGATTAGAATCTTTTACTCATAATTAACTTTATCTTATAAGCAATGTAATGGATAAATGCAGCATAGACACATATAAATGTGCTAGAAGCTACATTTTGATATTTTTAAACCATTATATTTGATAAAAAGTAAAAACCGTGAAACACAATTATTGGTATTTGTAAATATACTATTACAGGATTCAGATATACAACTGTAAAACTGTTTTTTACATTGCTGAAGCATGTTTAATAATGCAATATATATTAAGTAATAGAAATAAGTAATAGTAAGTAATAGAAATAAGTAATAGAAAGCTTTATATGATTTTATAAACGATTCATTTTTCAAAAATAAATGTAAGACAGAATAAAAAAGGTGGTCGCTTTTTGAAATTATGAGATTACAATTTTGCTTTATATGCTTTATATGATTTTATAAACAATTTATTTTTCAAAAATAATTGTAAACCAGAATAAAAAAGGTTGTCGCTTTTTTAAATTATGAGATTAGAATTTTTTATTCATAATTAACTTTATCTTATAAGCAATGTAATGGATATCTGCAGCATATACACCTATACATGTGCTAGAAGCTATATTTTGATATTATTAAACCATTATATTTGATAAAAAGTAAAAACCGTGAAACACAATTATTGGTATTTGTAAATATACTATTACAGGATTCAGATATACAACTGTAAAACTGTTTTTTACATTGCTGAAGCATGTTTAATAATGCAATATATATTAAGTAATAGAAATAAGTAATAGTAAGTAATAAATAAGTAATAGAAAGCTTTATATGATTTTATAAACGATTCATTTTTCAAAAATAAATGTAAGACAAAATAAAAAAGGTGGTCGCTTTTTGAAATTATGAGATTACAATTTTTTATTCATAATTAACTTTATCTTTATAAGCAATGTAATGAATATGTGCAGCATCGACACCCTATAAATGTGCTACAAGCTACATTTTGATATTTTTAAACCATTATAATTGGTAAAAAGTAAAAACCGTGAAACACAATTTTTGGTATTTGTAAATATACTATTACACGATTCAGATATACAACTGTAAAACTGTTTTTTATGATGCTGAAGCATGTTTAATAATCCAATATATAGAACTAAATAAGTAATGGAAAGCTTTATATGATTTTATAAACAATTTATTTTTCAAAAATAATTGTAAACCAGAATAAAAAAGGTTGTCGCTTTTTTAAATTATGAGATTAGAATTTTTTATTCATAATTAACTTTATCTTATAAGCAATGTAATGGATATCTGCAGCATATACACCTATACATGTGCTAGAAGCTATATTTTGATATTATTAAACCATTATATTTGATAAAAAGTAAAAACCGTGAAACACAATTATTGGTATTTGTAAATATACTATTACAGGATTCAGATATACAACTGTAAAACTGTTTTTTACATTGCTGAAGCATGTTTAATAATGCAATATATATTAAGTAATAGAAATAAGTAATAGTAAGTAATAAATAAGTAATAGAAAGCTTTATATGATTTTATAAACGATTCATTTTTCAAAAATAAATGTAAGACAGAATAAAAAAGGTGGTCGCTTTTTGAAATTATGAGATTACAATTTTTTATTCATAATTAACTTTATCTTTATAAGCAATGTAATGAATATGTGCAGCATCGACACCCTATAAATGTGCTACAAGCTACATTTTGATATTTTTAAACCATTATAATTGGTAAAAAGTAAAAACAGTGAAACACAATTTTTGGTATTTGTAAATATACTATTACACGATTCAGATATACAACTATAAAACTGTTTTTTATGATGCTGAAGCATGTTTAATAATCCAATATATAGAGCTAAATAAGTAATGGAAAGCTTTATATGATTTTATAAACAATTTATTTTTCAAAAATAATTGTAAACCAGAATAAAAAAGGTTGTCGCTTTTTTAAATTATGAGATTAGAATTTTTTATTCATAATTAACTTTATCTTATAAGCAATGCAATGGATATCTGCAGCATATACATTTATACATGTGCTAGAAGCTATATTTTGATATTATTAAACCATTATATTTGATAAAAAGTAAAAACCGTGAAACACAATTATTGGTATTTGTAAATATACTATTACAGGATTCAGATATACAACTGTAAAACTGTTTTTTACATTGCTGAAGCATGTTTAATAATGCAATATATATTAAGTAATAGAAATAAGTAATAGTAAGTAATAAATAAGTAATAGAAAGCTTTATATGATTTTATAAACGATTCATTTTTCAAAAATAAATGCAAGACAGAATAAAAAAGGTGGTCGCTTTTTGAAATTATGAGATTACAATTTTTTATTCATAATTAACTTTATCTTTATAAGCAATGTAATGAATATGTGCAGCATCGACACCCTATAAATGTGCTACAAGCTACATTTTGATATTTTTAAACCATTATAATTGGTAAAAAGTAAAAACCGTGAAACACAATTTTTGGTATTTGTAAATATACTATTACACGATTCAGATATACAACTGTAAAACTGTTTTTTATGATGCTGAAGCATGTTTAATAATCCAATATATAGAGCTAAATAAGTAATGGAAAGCTTTATATGATTTTATAAACAATTTATTTTTCAAAAATAATTGTAAACCAGAATAAAAAAGGTTGTCGCTTTTTTAAATTATGAGATTAGAATTTTTTATTCATAATTAACTTTATCTTATAAGCAATGTAATGGATATCTGCAGCATATACACCTATACATGTGCTAGAAGCTATATTTTGATATTATTAAACCATTATATTTGATAAAAAGTAAAAACCGTGAAACACAATTATTGGTATTTGTAAATATACTATTACAGGATTCAGATATACAACTGTAAAACTGTTTTTTACATTGCTGAAGCATGTTTAATAATGCAATATATATTAAGTAATAGAAATAAGTAATAGTAAGTAATAAATAAGTAATAGAAAGCTTTATATGATTTTATAAACGATTCATTTTTCAAAAATAAATGTAAGACAGAATAAAAAAGGTGGTCGCTTTTTGAAATTATGAGATTACAATTTTTTATTCATAATTAACTTTATCTTTATAAGCAATGTAATGAATATGTGCAGCATCGACACCCTATAAATGTGCTACAAGCTACATTTTGATATTTTTAAACCATTATAATTGGTAAAAAGTAAAACAGTGAAACACAATTTTTGGTATTTGTAAATATACTATTACACGATTCAGATATACAACTGTAAAACTGTTTTTTATGATGCTGAAGCATGTTTAATAATCCAATATATAGAGCTAAATAAGTAATGGAAAGCTTTATATGATTTTATAAACAATTTATTTTTCAAAAATAATTGTAAACCAGAATAAAAAAGGTTGTCGCTTTTTTAAATTATGAGATTAGAATTTTTTATTCATAATTAACTTTATCTTATAAGCAATGTAATGGATATCTGCAGCATATACACCTATACATGTGCTAGAAGCTATATTTTGATATTATTAAACCATTATATTTGATAAAAAGTAAAAACCGTGAAACACAATTATTGGTATTTGTAAATATACTATTACAGGATTCAGATATACAACTGTAAAACTGTTTTTTACATTGCTGAAGCATGTTTAATAATGCAATATATATTAAGTAATAGAAATAAGTAATAGTAAGTAATAAATAAGTAATAGAAAGCTTTATATGATTTTATAAACGATTCATTTTTCAAAAATAAATGTAAGACAGAATAAAAAAGGTGGTCGCTTTTTGAAATTATGAGATTACAATTTTTTATTCATAATTAACTTTATCTTTATAAGCAATGTAATGAATATGTGCAGCATCGACACCCTATAAATGTGCTACAAGCTACATTTTGATATTTTTAAACCATTATAATTGGTAAAAAGTAAAAACAGTGAAACACAATTTTTGGTATTTGTAAATATACTATTACACGATTCAGATATACAACTGTAAAACTGTTTTTTATGATGCTGAAGCATGTTTAATAATCCAATATATAGAGCTAAATAAGTAATGGAAAGCTTTATATGATTTTATAAACAATTTATTTTTCAAAAATAATTGTAAACCAGAATAAAAAAGGTTGTCGCTTTTTTAAATTATGAGATTAGAATTTTTTATTCATAATTAACTTTATCTTATAAGCAATGTAATGGATATCTGCAGCATATACATTTATACATGTGCTAGAAGCTATATTTTGATATTATTAAACCATTATATTTGATAAAAAGTAAAAACCGTGAAACACAATTATTGGTATTTGTAAATATACTATTACAGGATTCAGATATACAACTGTAAAACTGTTTTTTACATTGCTGAAGCATGTTTAATAATGCAATATATATTAAGTAATAGAAATAAGTAATAGTAAGTAATAAATAAGTAATAGAAAGCTTTATGATTTTATAAACGATTCATTTTTCAAAAATAAATGTAAGACAGAATAAAAAAGGTGGTCGCTTTTTGAAATTATGAGATTACAATTTTTTATTCATAATTAACTTTGTCTTTATAAGCAATGTAATGAATATGTGCAGCATATACACCTATACATGTGCTAGAAGCTACATTTTGATATTTTTAAACCATTATATTTGATAAAAAGTAAAAACTGTGAAACACAATTAGGGGAAGACGGGGTACAATGAAACAAAATTTACTAATTTTTTTTTCCTATCCAACATTTTGCATGCACAAAAATATAATTAATGCATATTTTTAATCTTGTATTTTCCCCATCTAAATAAATTTTTATTAGGTTCTAAACAATATCTTTATGCTTGAAAAATAACAAAAAATAAATGTCTTACAGTGTTTCATTGTACCCCGTATGCCGGGGTACAATGAAACACATACTGGGGTACAATGAAACACTCCAAATGATGGAAGCAATTTTCACCCGGTATAGTTTATTTTATTAAAAATGAGATAAATACAAAAACAAAACTTTATTAATATGGAACTTGATAAAAATATTATAGTCTAAGATGAAAAATAAGATAATTCTATTAGTTTAAGAAATACCTTTCATTTTATATTAAATTGGCTCAAGTCAGTTTCAAAAATTAGCGTTTCTGCTTATATTTCAGTTGCTCATGAAGGAATATGGGATGGAAGTTTCAACACAATGAGTTTTTTTTTTAATGTAAGTTTCTAAAAAAATAAAATAAAATAAATAAAACTGGGTTGGAGTCTTTTTATATCAAGTATTTTACATTTGACTTCATTTAAATGTATGATTTCTCCAACGGTATATATTTCCTTATGTTTCCATTTATATGGATACTGCTTGTGCCATACATGTTGTGTGTGGATATCTCATTCTTAGTACCTCAATGACCAGCTGGACCTAGAAAAAAAATCTGGATAATCATTAGAGTCTGTAGCAGGCAGAGTTTGTTTTCAAAACAGTCCCTTTTTAGCTTTTTTTTTCTCTTTCTATTTTTTAATTGCTTAACAAGAGCATTTCTTACTGACCTGGTTAGAACAAAACTCTTTTTTTTTCTGTTTTCCTACTCTTACTTCTAATATATTATATTTACTACTTTTATTACTATAATAAAACATGTTTCATTGTACCCCGTCTGCAAGTGTTTCATTGTACCCCGCACTGAGGTTACTAAGTAAAAATTTATTTTCAAACTTCTAATATTTATTTTTTTTTAGTTTGGTTTTGGAGGTATGAAGACAACAACCCAAAGATAACAATGCACAGAAAAAATAATTATTACATATAAAAACAAGGAAAAAGAAACAAAATTACTTTTAGTAAAGAAAGTTACTTTCAATGGTGTAAAAGCAATAATCTTCTATTGCTACTGTTGTAGAAGTGTGAATGTATCCAAATCACATCAGTAATTGGAACATATAGTTGTATAACATATATATAAACCAGGGTTGGCACGGTTTAAACCAAGTGGTTTTAACCATGGTTTAAACCAATTGGTTTTTTTTGTCAAAAAAACCATTTGGTTTTTTTAGAAAAAATCTAATCTAATATTTTCTCTTTTTTGTAATTTAATTTTTTTAAATTATAGATAAAAGTAATTTCTACTTTTAACACTTCATCTCAGCAGTCAATATGAGACATAATGAGCCTAGGTCATGTTTCTATGCATGTAGAATGAAAATTAGCATGTGCTGATGAACATATCTGGTATCCTAAAGATTTTTCTTAAAACATGTGAAATTAGAAAAGATAAAATAGGTAAATAGTATTCAATACTTAGCATAAAATATTTTCATTTAAAAAATGCAAATTATTTACAGCAGTTAATAACAAAATACAAATCTTTTAGATTTTGGTTAAATTGTAAAAGAGAATTTTCTGGATTGGGATTGGGGAAGATTATCCTTAAAGAATTTAAAAAGAGTGACTTAAGATATCAAATTGAATAACACAGCTTGCAAAAATTGAGTACTAGTTATAGCATTTCAATAATACCAATCAATCTTTTCTGTTAGTTGCTGAATCTAATGGTCAAAAATGTTGACTTTGGACACTTGGGTTATCACTCAGAAAACAAAATAATCAGAGGTATTTGGATATTAAAAAAATAATAATAACAACAACCACAGAATAATATATTATATTCATGAAACTGCATCAAATGTTTATTAATTGATTATTATATTATTAATCAAAGGGTTCTTCATATGATTTTCAAGGTATCAATGTTTCACTGTGTAGAGCAGTTTACTTTGAACACAAGACATAGCTGTTACTAATAATGTTTAAATTAGAAATGATTTCAATTTTCTATATAATTGACTGTAATGATTTAATTTAAATATTTTCAAAAGTTATATTACTTACATAATATCCAAAAATGTTTATTTTATCAGCAGATATGCATCAGTATGCAATAGGAAATTATATTTTAAAAAAACCCGGTTTAAACCAAAAAAACCTGGTTTAAACCAAATAAACCGGTTTTTTTGGTTTTTTACAAAAAAAACCCGGTTTTTTTCCAACCCTGATATAAACTGCACCTCTCTATGACAAATTTGACTGATTTTACAAGTAATATTTCATTGTACCCCGTGTTTCATTGTACCCCGTCTTCCCCTATTGGTATTTGTAAATATACTATTACACGATTCAGAAATACAACTGTAAAACTGTTTTTTACATTGCTGAAGAATGTTTAATAATGCAATATATATATCTAACTAAGTAATAAAAAGCTTTATAGTATTTTATAAACAATTCATTTTTCAAAAATAAATGAAAGCCATAAAAAAACAGTGGATGTTTTTTTTAAATTATGAGATAATTATGAGTGCCTGTAGAAGTAACCAATTTTTTATTAGTGCAATATAGTTATGAGCATCAATGTTTTTTGTTTTGTTTTTCTCGCCCATTCCTTGCTGATTAATTTTAAGAAACATTTTTTTTATTGAAAAATATTTTAAAGTTAATTTTACTTTAACAAAAGCAATTAGAACTTAAATGAAGCAAATTTGTTTCCATAAAATACAAAAGTAAAATAAGGTTAATTAATTGTAAGCTTTAAATTGTGTGTTGAGTAAATTTAAGTTTTTTGACAAATGTGTTTCAGAAAAAAAGCGAAAAATTTGTTTTTTATGATGTTTATCATATTTTACATTTTTATTTGTAGTTGCTGTTTGCTTTCGAAATTCAAAAAATTAGTAAATGCCCCCCTGAAGAAACATTGATTAAGAAATGGAATGATGCTATTGAGTGTTCGAGACATTATTTAAAGAGGACTGAACGTTTTAGCCCCATGACAAAAAACCTATAAATGGGATTCGGTAACCAGGTGTACATTATATACCAGGAATAATCATATGGTATGAGACACTTATTTATTTTTTTCATTTGGTTACTTTCCATGTTATTTATTTTTAACGAGATAATATATTAAGATAAGTGATGCTGCTAAATTTATCAAATCATTGGGAGTCTATTGGCTCTAAAATCTGATTTTGGGGGAGGGGGAGAATGTGAAATATTTAGTAAGGTACTTTCAAGTTATGAATGAATAGAAACTTCATTTAGAAGTACTACTTATAAAAATGTTTGTTTAAAGAAAATACTGCTGCATGAATCGGGGGGGGGGGGTTGGCATGGTTCCAAGACCTTTAGTCTCAAAACCGATTTTAGTTCAGTGGAGATTCTTGATTGATATTAAAATTTTCTTTGTATCCTTAAGGACCTTTTCTAGCAAAATTGTTTAATCACTTTATTTTATCATAAAAGATAAATTTTAGTCATAATATAAGTACAAGATATAGAAATCATTAAGCCCATTTGCATTTAGTTATATCTAATACTCGGAGATTTTCTGTATTGACTAGGACATGCTTTTATATCCATGGGACTTTTGATGGTGGGGGGGGGGGGGGTGGCTTTGACGAAAAAAAACAGGATAAAAAATGTTATACTTTTGTACAATGCAACGGGGGAGGGGCGTGGGGAGCTTTGAAGAAGAAAATCAGGATATAAAAAGTTTAAAAAATTTTATGTTAAAAAAATTCATCTGGCTGATATTGCAAAAGTGACACCCCCCCCCCCTCTTCAAAAAGCTACTTAGTTAGGCAACTTTTAACATTGATGATCATGAACGTAGTAAAGTTGAGATGTTACTTGGTATATTTTAAAAAGTTGGGATCTGAGGAAAATCTGACACATTTTAAAAATTGCATGCAGGAGTCGATCCAGGCAAAATTTGGGGCCTGTCGAGGGCCCTTTCACAAAAATCTATTTAATAAAATAGGCCCCTTCACAAAAATAAATTAAATAAAATGGGCTCCTTCACAAAAATAAATTAAATAAAATGGGCACCTTCACAAAAATAAATTCAATAAAATGGCCCCTTCGTAAAATTCTTTTTCATATAAACTGTTTTAAAATGTGAAATTTGTAAACAAAACCAGGTCATGAAAAACAAAGTTTAGCAAGGGGATTTAAAGAAGATTTTGTTAATAAATTCTTGCTTCGAATTTCAGTAACTGGATTTCAACTTTCGTTACAAAATGTTACTTTTCACAAAAGTATAATAAAATTCACAAAAATAACTTATACCCTTCACAAAAGGGGCCCCAAGAATAAAAATCTGCATCGACCCCTGGCATGGTATACTTAAAATTTCATAAGTCTTCTTTGAAAATCGCACAGTACAGTGTCATGCTCAATATGCCTAAAATAAACTCTTAAAATTTGTGAATCTCTGAAAAAATTATGTATGCTACAATATGAATTGCTTGATTGATATATGTACATGTGTATATAATACAGGGTCACCGACAAATGCCTAGATTAAAAAAAAAATAACATCGAAACCTTTTATGTTAAATGAGTAATACTTTCACTACACGATAACTGTTGAACGCAAGTTTGGTTTTTGTTCACCAGAATTCGTTTACGTGTCTGTGTTATGCGCGGATTAGTTGCACAGTCGTCAAGGTTAGCCGACATGCCAGACTGCAGCTGCTCAGTACAATGTTGACTGTGCAACAAAAAGCACAGTGCGTGATTTGGTATGTGGGGTCAGTCAATAGTCAGTGTATAGCGGAATTCAAAATAAGCGCAGCAAATATAATGAATTTCTGCATGTAAAAGAATAAAATAGCCAGAATGTTATTTTCTCATTATATTTTTGCAATAATAAATTTATAGCAAATACTGTAGCCAAAGAAGAATGAAAGAATGACATCGCCTGAACCGCTATTGTAAAAGGATTGTATAAGAGAAAAAGAACCATCTGGTATAAAATGTTAAACAGAGAAAGAGATTCTTCAGTAAACGTTGAATTATGTTTTTTAATTTTTGAACTCGCATACATCAAATGAAAATTGTTATGGATTAAAAAGTCGGCAAAACGTTTTGAAACACTGATGCTGAGATTTTGCACTGAGTGCTAATAATCAGGGCTGCGGAGTTGGTGGGGGAAAATGGACGACTCCGACTCTCGATGAAAAATGGGCCCGATTCCGACAACACGGCCCTGCTTGTAAAATGGACGACTCCACTCAGACTCCTGGAATTTTAACAGATCAGACTCTGACTCTTTCGCTCAAAAATGGGCCCAACTCATACTCCGCAGCCCTGCTAATAATGCTGCTGTTTAATGTTTTGAGGATTTTAGATTTACTCTGTATATGTATATGAATGGGTTAAAACATTTTTTTGTGGGGGGTGGGGGTTGTAGTATATTCATATGTGTGTAAGAATAGATTTGGGTGATTAAATGTACAAATGCAAAATGAGCTGGAAATAATGTTTGTTAGTTTTGTTATCTGTGCTATTAACTAATGAAATAACTTATTTGCAGTTTTTATTAATTCTGTAATTATTTATTGCTATAATAATTATAATTTTCCTCTGTCTTTTTAGGGCACCACAACTTGCCTCTTTTGAAATTGCCAATAAGCACCCTTACTTTTGAAAAATAATGAAATTCACCTGTAGTTGTAGACAGAGATTTCACGCAAAAATCTTCCTAATTCAACAGTATTTCTAGTGCCCAAGACCTTGCAAAAATGATCATCTTTATTTCTTTAGGGGGGAAAAATGTTATTTAATTGTATTTTTCAACTTGTAATTCATAAAATTAATGACATTTATTATACTAAAGCTATATACTATTTTTTTTTTCTTGTATAATTACTAAACACATTAGTACTATTACATTTCCTCATGAAATAATACCCTTTTTTGCAACTAGCATCCTGTCCTTTACTTTCTAGAATGAATAGTAAATTATTACTTATCTTAGTAATTAAGGCATAAAAATGTGTATTATGTCTCTAATTACACAGTTAATTGTTTAATAATTATTAATTTTAAATTGTGTTAAGAAATTTAATATTAAATGCAATTATTAATAATTTTAATAAATGTAAATATCACTAGTATTTAATTCAGTGTTACATAATTATTACAAAATATAAATGTAGGTATATAACGTTGTATGCAATGAAACCACCAATTTGCAGTTTTTATAATTTATGTAATTACAAACTAATAATTATAATTTTATTAATTAAAGTGCAAAAACACAGATTGCATGTGCAATTACAAGTTTGTTTTGGAAACCTAAAACTGTTGGTAGCTATTCAGTATTTGAACGATGGGGGAAAAAAATATTAAAATCCGATTTAAATAAAAAAAATCATTTAAATAAAAAAAGATCCGATTTTTTAAAATGATTTTTTATACCCTAATCAAATAGCACATTTAAAAATAAAAATTCTAAATTAAATATAAAGAATCTCAGCTGACACATCATTGTACAGGTACACACTGAATACATTGTGAAACATATTAAATGATTAATGCATATTTTTACCTATTGGAAAATATTTGTCTTATTTGATTTTCTGGTACTTTTCAGTTAGCCGGGCACCAGTGTTATATATAGTATGCATACGTACCTGTATATATACATGTGTATGTATATATATCGGACACACACACACACACACATATATGTATATATACATATACAGGGTGTATCTGAAATGCTTCAACAAACTTAGGGGGGATGATAGTACTCATCAAGACGAAAAAAAAAAAATACAATGGAATATGGGGTCGCAAACCACTTATTGGGTCACAAATACAGGGTGTTTCACCCTAACTGAAGTCAGCTTGTGTGTAATAATTTTGCGAGAAATTGAAATATTGCAATAAAAAAATGTAACGATATGTACATTATTTTGTATGAAATGTGATAACATCACGAAAAGTTCTGGAAAACAGGGTACTCATACAATCGATGATACTGTATGAACTGATGATCACTGTCCAAAATGCGGAGCGTCCAATGCATACTGCTGGCGCTTATAATGGAAACTTCTATCAATTTTTTGTGATGTTATCACATTTCATACAAAGTAAGGTACATATCGTTACATTTTTATTGCAATATTTCAATTTTTCGCAAAATTATTACACACAAGCTGACTTCAGTTTGGGTGAAACACCCTCTATTTGTGACTCAATAAGTGGTTTGCGACCCCATGTTCCACTGCATTTTTTGTACGTCTTGATGAGTACTATCATCCCCCTAAGTTTGTTGAAGCATTTCCGATGCACCTTGTATATGTATATATAACATCGACGCCCGGCTAGCTGAAAAGTACAGATTTTTTTTTTAATAAAAGATTTTCTACAAGGATATGGGAAACTTTGAAATAATTTAATATAGGTCATTCAAAAGTATTTTTATTCATATTATGTAGAGATCTCATTATGTCCTTATGAACATGTAAATAACAAATTGTTAATATAATTCATTTGTGGACAAATTTGGAAAATAAAAATAAGGATTTTATGGTTAGTCTGAAATATATTTGTTTTTTAAATATAAGCCGACTTCCAAAGCTGACGCAGTGAGTTTTCAAAAAATGTTTCCTTAAATGTGTTAAAATATATAGTTTTAAAACCTTGTAAACTAGAAAATTTTTACATGGGGAATTTTTTCAAATTTTATCTTCTTCTTTTTTTTTTTTTTTTTTTAATACTGAGATATCATTAATCATTACTTTGCTGCTGTTCTGTTTTTGTCCAATGAAATGTACATAATGACTAGAAATTAGTTCAGTAAAATTTGCTATTAATATTATTATTATTACAGGATAATACTGCTGTGGGCAACGCCATTCCAGTTAAAAGCCACCCTCCATGTCTTATAGCATTTGGAATGTAAAAAGGGGTAAGGTGCTGTTCTTGTATGTCAATGAGGTAGCAGTTTTTTCAGAGAAATGCCTAATAAAGGTAGTTGGTTGCTGCTAGCAGCATGTATGGTTTGTTACAACAGTTTGACTTGTAGTTGTGTTTTAAATAAATATTCTTTTACTGTATAATTGTTACTTTTATTTATTTTTTCTGTTCTTTATAGTTAAACAGAACAAAAATACACAACTAAATATTTAATATATTTATATTTACTGTCCCATTATTCTTAAAAATTTTTTGAATTTCAAATATGATGGTGAATATTCTTAACATCAAACGGATTTTAAAAACTAAAAATCATTGATATTAAAAACATATGTAAAGAAAAGAAAGACCTTACATTAACTCCAAGGTCTTTTGAAAGGATAGCTGTCATGAAAAATTACATGAAAATGATCATATTTGTGCTCGTTAGATCTCGGTGTTAATTAACATCTTTCTTTTCTTTACATTGTTTTGAATACCACTGGTTTTGAGTTTTTAAGACCAATTCATTTGTAATGGAATAGTAAATAAATTTTAAGCATCTTTTTTAGAAAATTTAGGATTATTTTAGTTATATTAATGCAGTGTGAATGTAACATTCTGCTTTAAACTCTTTTTGAGTTTTTCTATTCTATTGTTATCGTCTTCAGTCAGTAGTTGAGTAAATGAAATGAGATCGGGTTATTTTGCTAAATTTAAAAAAAAAAAAAAAATTGCACATACATATTTACCAAGTCTGATTTTTTTTTATTGCATACTCTTGTTTTTAAATTATTTTAAGTGACGCATCGCTGAGGAATTAAAAAAAAATGTCAAAGATTACTTTCTTTGTGATTGATCACGGGAAAAAATTTTCTTTTTAAATATTACATATTTTTACCAGCAATTGGGCTCCAATTGTAACAAAGTGCTTATATTTCCTTATTTTTCTTTCATTTTTAAGAATTTTTACAAGTACTCTTCCCAAGTTCATGCTTTACTTTCAGAGTAGGATGCAGTTTTCAAATAATAAAATTTGCTTATGATAGTTTAACTGATCCAGTGGTGTTAAAACTGCTTACTTGATATTTTTGTTAATGCAAGAGATTTAAAAAAAAAATAATATATATTACTTTTTTCAGCAGTTGATAAATGTGGCATTGTTTAAAATCTAAACATAGTTTCATTGACAGTATCTGTAATAATATCTGGTCATATAGTATGGAAAGACTAGAAATACATAACTAAAAACTTTAAATCAATAACTAAAATTACCTTTCAACTTTAATCTCAATTTAAATTAAATGATTGCTAAGTGAAACCTATTTTTATAGCCTGAAAATTTTTAATAAAGATTTTCATTTAGTTTAAAAAATTTCATTTTATTTTATACAGAAGATTTTTATTACTTAATTTTTCTGTGTGTTTTGTCTGGGTTCAAAATCTTGTAAATTTTCAAATTGTTTGGTTTGTAAAAATTTGTTTTATAAAGCTATTTAATATGGTTAATTAAATTGTATATTTTCTTATAATTTACTGGCCTTCAGAATTTTTATTCTTTTGCTATGAAGATTTCAATTTAGACAGCTGAAAAAATGTATATTTTCCATTACAAAAACTTAAAGTTTTAATGCTGTGCTTTATAAATTTTCAGAATCTGTAATATATCTTATGGATTTTTTTTTCTTTTTAAATAGAGCAAAAAGGGACCCAAATTGGGTTGTAAGATTGCTGGGTAATGCAATGTTCCAAATTGGAAAGTGTCTCTTTATAACTCAAAATGGGTATAAAAAGTATCCATTTTAAGTTTATTGCTGATCCTAAATTAGAGTACATAGTTTCCATTAAAGAGTGAAATCTTAACCCATTTTGGTTAACTGGATTCTAAGTTGGGTTTCTTACAGGATCCAAATTGGAGATATCCAAAATAGGTTTATCTGGTACCCATTTTGGATAAACTCAGAATTCCAATTTGGGTTCTGCTATGAACCCAAAGTAGACAGTTTTTAAAACCATTTTGGGTTACAAAGAGACACTTCCAATTTAGAACATTGCTGTACCCAGCAATCTTACAACCCAATTTGGGTCATTTTTTGTTCCATTTTAGATTTTTTTTTTTTTACAGTGTGGTTTTATCATTTCATGTCAGCTATTTTATAACCGAATTTTTTCATTTTCGTCCACTTCTTATTTTTTATATTAATCCTTCTTTAAATATTTGTTAAATTGACAATTTGTTGTATTACTTAAAGAAAAAAAAATCAAAAATTTTATCAAAATGAAGAAAACAATATTTACTTATATTTATGTAATAAGTACATATTAATCATTATACGTATACGTATTCGTGTATACAGGCTGTCCACTTATAACCTGACCGACCTTTACTTTCGCAAACGTTGATCCTAGATGCATACTTCCAGTTACAAAAGTGGTCAAAATTAGGTGCAGACTAAAAATAAAAAATGCTTGAAGTGAAAAAACAATTTAGTGAAGAATAACATTATCTAATCTTTTATACGGTCCCCCGGTCTTATAAGTTATGTTTTGTAAAATTTTCCTGTTACACTGACAAGTGAGAGAAAAAAAAAACAGTCTCGTTATTCTACGATTAAAACTGACCGAGTAATAGCTGTTTAAAGTTATGATTAATAGTGAAGGAAAGTTTTTTATTCAGCGTTAAAAAATACATAAAACGTTAATTAGAAAAGTTAAAAAACTCTAATCTAAAACTCTTTCTTAAATTTATTGATGGTAATCTATCCGAATATTTTGTGTTATCCTCTGATATAAGTATGTATAAATTGGTAAGCGTCGAAAATCATAATAATATTACATTGTCATGGGATTTAAGTCAGTATGTAAAATTTAACTTCAATCGGACATGTGAAAGGGAGTTAAAGTTCGTGGACATATTTTAAACTGTAAAGAAGACGTTGAAAGTTAAATGAAAAACTTATGAATATAACATAATTTTTGTTAAAAGAAATCATTGCCTTAAATCCTTACAAAACAAAACGTATGTTAAAATACAATTATTTTAACTAATCTGAGACATAACTAATAAAATCTAACTGAATCGTAATAGTTGTAGGATTTCTTTCAAAGCGCAGATACCTTGAAATAAGTTTAAGTACTTTATATACGACCCCAGAAAGCATGACCGAAATCAGCTGCTTTGAGATACAAAAAAAAAGTGTAAGTCATGCATTTCAATGTTTCATAACTCGGATTTACTTGTTAGTGTCACAGTAAATTTTTACTAAATATCACTTATAGGGCCGGGGAACCGTATAAAAATTTCAATTTCTTAATTTTTAATAAATGTCTTACTTGACCCAAATCGCTTAAAAAATAATTCTTTACCGTATTTAAATAATTTTTGTAATTAGAAGTATACATCTAGGACCAACGGTTGCGAAAATAAAGGTCGGGTAGGTTATACATAGACACACTGTATATATGCATTATAGAAGTACATATTATTCTTTAGTACGTATTATATTTCATAAAGCAGTTTGGTGAGTCTTTCAGTTATCAATTACTTTCATATATTGTTTATTATTTGAGTAATGAAATGCTCAAATTGCTTTCTCAAAACTACAGAAATCCCAAACAGTTAAATAAAAAATTAGCGTGCATTGTTTTTCACCAAAATTTCAATTATTAAAAAAAAAAAATACATAGAAATGTTACACTTATTTTTATGTTAAATATAGGCATTTTACTTCAATACAAAAAAATTCGGTCTCATGTCAGATTTATTCAGATTTATTCAAAAAGATCTTATTTAAACTATCTTACTTAAAGCTCATATTCTATTTAAATTATTTTCTTGAATATCAATTTCAGTGATATTGAATGAAAGAAATGTCAATGCACTGAATATTGTCTAATTATCATCATCTGTTATTAGCAATAAGTAAAGGCTTAAATGATAGACATCAGCAATTTGTATTAAAATAAAGCTGAAAATTTTAAATATCGCTTATTATTAACAAAGACCTGTCTTTCTTGGCGACCAGTTTGGTCTCTTTTATATGTATGCTAAGCAATGTGTAATGTTACTTTTATTCATATTTCGATTTACTTTCTAAGTGTTCGACAAATCGGAAGATTCTGTTAGAGAAATCAAGAAGTCGGTATTTTTATGCTAGAAGGGAGCAGGTGATTGACATTATTCCTGTCGCCTTTTTTTTTTTGTATTGCGTTAATTTCATTTAAAATATAACCCTTTCACTAATTTCATTAAAAAATGTTCCATTTAAAACTGAAACATTTAAAATTCACGGTTTCCCCTTCTTTCTTTCTTTTTTTTTTAAACGACACGAAAATAAAATATTAAACATGCCGAAAATCATGACATGTAATTTCAGCTTGAAAGCATTGTTTTAATTTACCATGCGAAATAAAAATGATAACTTGCGAGTTAAAACTTTTGGCGAGATTTGCTCTTGCTAACATAAAAATATCAATAATTCTTTCAATTATGGCAACTTTTATGTAGTTTTATTCTAAAAAATAATTTAGACTTTTAAAGCAACATTGGAAACCATGCATATGAAAAGTAATGGAATCAGTCCGTAGTTGGTTTTGACAGTCACATGGCTTGGACTAACATAATATAGATGAAATGATGGCGATAGAACAATATTTGGCGACTTATCATCTGTGCCTGGCTACTATTAAAGTACCAAAATAGCCGCCTGGCATCAAAAAAGTTAAGCGGTCAGCCCGAAACTGTCGATGACAATCACATGACTTAGAATTTTATTATATAGAATAAACATATCTCTCAAATTAAAATTTATAACTGTACATCTAGAAACCTTCTGTCAAGTACAGAATATGTGAAGATGTATTTCAAAAAGACTTTAAGGAATATTAGATATTATTAAACATTTAAACTATATAAGCGACTATGGAAACATATACTGAGTTAAATTCTGTAAAATTAAATCTAAGGATTTTTCTTGAATAAAACTTTCATGAAAGAAAGTTTACTGCGAGTTTATAGCTGATAAAATTAGATTATAGATACATTGTATGATGTAGCCATAGTTTCAACTATATAGCCTGTATCGTTTTGTTCATACGATAGTTTAACGTACAAAAAAAAAAAAAAAAAAAAAAAATCTCATTAGAGGAAGTATTGTTTTTCAATATTCCAAACATACAAATTGAACTTATGTTGCTTAAGAATTTATAAACACGATAAAACGTCATTGAAGCTAAGATATTTTAATTCTCTAATATTTATTGAGATGTGTAAAATACAATATATCCCATCATGTATAAAAATTATGTAAAGAGCTGTTGTATTTTTAAATAAATGTAATAAATATGTATTATCAACTGCGCCCCCTCTAAATTCATAAGAATATTTTTTTCAGAAATTTTTATTAGGAAGTACTCGTAGAATAATTTTCTTAAGAATACTACCCAAGAATCAAGTACCTCGAAAAGAAATATTTTTATGGCTTTGTCGATAAACGTAAATGATCTTTCAGCACTTTTACTCCGCCCAGGGATATTTAAAGATTACTTACAAGTCACTGATTTGTTTATTATGTGCTGGCAATCCACTCCAAGTTTCTTTTATTTCTGAAAGTATTACTCTAAGTTTTGCTTCTTTTATATTTTAAAAAGTACTTTAGTGAATATGTTAGACTATCATTTATGTTTGTTATTTAAAATTTTTGTAAAATATATTTTATAAATGAAGATTTTGTTTGTATAATTAATAAGGAAAATTATCTTATTTTATGAAATCCTAATTTGTTTATATCATATTTGAATACAATGTCTTGAAATTAAAAAAAAAAATAATAATAAATAAAACAGACAAAATAAATAAAGGGAAAAACGACAAATTCTAAATATTTTTAAGGAATAGGATTTCCAGGATTATTTAAAAAGTCGTTAAAAAGTACATTTTTGCTTTAGGTTATTTTAGAGTACGTTTAAATTGACTTGACTTTACCATGATTTACAAAAGGTCCAGTGTGCTGAGGAACGATCAATGAAAGTATTTAGTTTATCGTGCGGCAAATTTTATGAAACATAAAATTAGTTGCTTATTACCTTCTTCTGTCTTCAATAGAAGAAAGTATTGTAATCGATTTTTTTTTTTACTTCCGATTTTCGAAGGATGTACACGTTTCAGGGATCAGATACCACAAGAAATATGTTTTACAAAACTGTGTGTTGGTGTGTCCCTATGGCCGTATGTCGCCATTATATCATTAAGATGTGTATGAAGTTACGCATATAATTGAAACAATTTTTCTTTAAATATTTGGCTATGGAAAGCAGGTCTTCCCCTAATTAAAAAAAAAAAAATCGCCGGAAGGGGAGGGGGGTGCTGTAATAGCGATTTTGTGCCATTTTCAATATTGTACCATCAAAAAGTGTATGAAGTTATACATATAATTGAACCAAATTTCTTTTGAGAGTTTTTGGCTATGGCAAGCAGGTCCTCCCTTAATTTGTTAAAATTCCAATGGAATGGGACGCTGAAATTGTGATGTCTGTGCCCTTTTCCTTATTGTACTATCGAAAAGTGTATGAAGTTATGTATAGAATTGAACCACTTTTTTTGTGTATGTCATGGCAAGAAGATCCGTCCTTAATTTGGAAAAAAACCGCCGGTAGGGAGCGCTGTAATAGCGATTTTTGTGTCATTTTAAATATTGTACCATCGAAAAGTGTTTAAAGTTATGCATGAAATTGAACATTTTTTTTTAAGTTTTTGCAATAGCAAGCAGGTCCTCCCTCAGTTTGGAAAAAATCGGCGGAAGGGGTCGCTGTTATACCGATTTTTGTGCGCTTTTGAATATTGTACCATTGGAAACTTTTTTTGACTATAGTAAGAATGTGCTCACTGAATTTGGAAAAATTTCAACGGAAGGGGGAGCTGTAATAACAATTTTTGTACAAATTTCTCCGATTTTTCTAAGTTACATTGTACGCTGGTGGCGCGTAAAGCAATGGGAAGTTCGCATCATGATAAGCCGGCTACTCGTGAAAAGATAATGTACAACAGAATAACGGAAAATATTGAATATATATATATATATATTATGTTATATAAATATCATGATCGAGATTAACTCGTTTTTACTCCGAATAATTGACTGAAGCAGAAATTTAAGATCAAAGTCAAAACTGATATGTTTTTGAACTAATAATATTAAAGTATTGACATTTGTAACTAAATTTTGAAATATTAAGCTGTATTAGATAGAAGAAACTTTTGGGTTTGGCACATCTAACTAGTTGTGTATAATTTTTGAGATTCCTGAACAAGCGTTGCTGAATTTAGTACTGAATATTTACTATTCCAAAAGTATGCACTCTCTACAATACTGCATTGTAACATATACAATTTTAAATAAAGCTGAATTGAATAAGAAATTTGGTTGTATTTTGTGGGTCGCAATTTTCGATATTTATGAAATCTAGATTGTAATAATGCAGAGCATTGCGAATATTGTTTCTCCTGTAAATTTTACATATGTATTAGATGCAGTTATACAATGATTCATGCAAAAAAAGAAATATATATTTTCCTTCAAAAAGTAATTAGGTGTAATTTAATTGGAAATTTGTTTAAACCAACTATTGCATATGTAAAACAAGTTGGTGTATATTGGTTAGTTGTGTGTATTTATTATAAATTGTTTTGGCTGATAAAGCCAGTGATTTGAACTGATTATTTTTAGACAGCGTAGTCTGAGAGACAATGGAAAATAAACAGTTTTCTTTAAACCAATAACCTACTGACCGTAAGATAACTATCCGCTGTCGAAAAGTTGACGAAACTGCATATGGATTGTTTTATACAACGTATCGACACGATTATCGACATTTGTAAATCCAAGATTCTAGTAATTCCAAACTGCGATACTGTCTTTTTATGGAAAATTAATTTTTTACTGCGTGCATTATTCAACAATGGAGGCAAAAAATTAAAATATATTTTCTTTATAAAGTAATGCAATTTTTCAGCTTGATCCTTTAGAGAGTTAGTTGAATTCATTTGAAGTTTATAACAAAAGTAAAAACTGTTGTATAGTGCCACATTGTGTGCATAAAAACAACTATATAACGCCTGAGGAAACCAACGAATTTCTTGCTCGTACAGCAAACACTAAACCAGTGATTTGCAACTTTATTTTACCTCATGGTATATCTGAACATATAGATGATCTCCCTCGGCCATTTTGAATTCATAATAGAACTCAAGTGGTACCCTTAAAATTATGATGATGAAGAATCCAAAAAAAATAAATGTACATCTAATTAATCTAATATTTGTTCAAAAAATAAAATTATAAATTAAGGGGGCTGGTCACCCAGCTTCCGATTTCCCCTAAAAAATGTAAAGTCTATGAGCATTTGATGCGTTCGTATATTTAAAATATCTCTTCGAGAAATTAATATTTTTAACTTCTATTTTTTGTGTACACTTCGTAAAAGATATCTCTTTTTTCTTAGTTCTCAATATATTTCTAAATTATAGACTTAATTTTATATGAAGTATTAAAATCTTACCCACAGTTTGCCCGATTTCAACCCATAAAATATTAAATTTAGCATAGATTTTAGAAATATTTAAAAAAACTAAGAAAATAAGAGATCCTTTAAGAAGAGTACACAGAAAAAATATGTTAAAAATGTAAATTTCCCGGTAAGGTATTTTAACCCTCTGAGTGGTTTGCCCGTATTTTGCCGTTTAAAAAATATAATATGTTGTTGTCAAAAATATTTTAAACATAATTATTTTTCCAGATGTATATCAAATAAAGGGGCACGGAGTGTGTTTTAAAAACAAACAAGGAAAGGAAATTAAAATTAAGATTATTTTTATAAGCATTTTTATGCAAATACAGGAGAGCCCTCAAGACGCTCGGAGTGAAATATACGAATGCATCAAAAGTCCATAGACTTAACATTATGGAGGAGAATTCCGAGACTGAGTGAACAGCTCTCTTAAGAAATGTACACTTTTCCAATAGGTGCAAGGCATTTGTCACATATTTCCTTTTAACATCTTCTTTCCAGTGCAATAATTTATATATGATACACATTAACAAAATTAGAAGATGGAAGAGTATTTCCATGATATTCTCACATACTCATTAAAACTTTTAAAACACTGAAATGAGCTTTCAACAAATCGAACTTAAATGCAATAAACGTGATCACAATTGACCAATTTCAAATATAATTTCCGTTAAAACGTAAAATTTTTATAGAATATCTTAGAAAGTTTTTGCGGCGCATAATAGATCCTCTTACGGCACCCCAGACCTCCAGGACAAGTTAGTTCTAAATCTCTGTTCTAAAGGAAGGAGTTGTAAAAGAGAACAATAATAACCCCATATAATTTGTGGATGTTAAGTTGAATGTGGCATAAATGGGGAAAAACTTGTGAAAGTATCAGTATCATTTAACAAAATAAGATAACGATGTCAAAAGCACTCTAGTGAAAAAAAGCAGTTTTCCTCAGTTCATTTGTTAACAATGGTAAACTGAGATTTAGTTTTCTATGTATTAAAAAAATAAAGTCGTTTATTGCGTTCCATTACACCAGGTGGTTCAAAACTAACTGCCAAAAAATATAAAGGCAGGTAGAGGATACCAAAATAAGCAGATTTCTTATAAGAATGAGGATGCAGAAATGCAGCTTTGAGGCAGTAGAGGCCGCTGTTATGTTCCGTGGATGAAAGTGCCTCGTTAGCTTGAAAAGTCATTGTCTCACGGACTTCGAGCAACATGATCGTTACACTAATACGGAGCTTGTCTACATGCATTTTAGTATGGGGCTAAGCAAAGAAATGGTTCACACCCAACGCGTGTCTGTCAGCTTTTGAGCTTGCTCCGCATATAACAATGCAAAATCTACCCAACCTAATGTTTTTAAATTTAATATATATAATCTTTGCAGAAATGTGTCGAATCATTTCAAATTTTATGAAAATCAAATCGAAACATAAAACGATATTAATAAAACTTTTCTTCAGTATATTAAATCCTATCATACGTAATTTATTTCATGTTATTCCATGATAATTAATGATTCTAGGTTACCATGAAGATTACTTCCTATTTAAGATGGATTTATGTCATTTCCGCATTACTGAAATTAATACTTACAATCGTAATAAATTTTTTATTCATGCATTTTTTGCATAAGAGTACAACAGCTATTCCACTAAGATCTGAATATTTATAAAACTAGTTGTAGTACGATCACACCTCATTTGCCACATTTAACGTACAATTTTTGTCTTGTTTTTCTTTCTAATTCAAAGCAGCAAAAATTAAACTTTATGTTAATACTGATAAAACTACACTTTCCCCGCGTACAAATATGTAAAATTATGGATATATATTAATTACTGTGTTATTAATAAGACCATTTTTATTCCGCTTAAAGTTGTTAATGCAGAAGAAAAGCATAATTTCAGTTCAGTATCTGTAACACCTGCTTTGAGATAGCTTATTAGAGAATCAATATACTTGAATCGAAAAGAAAAGTTCTGTGGCATGATTTATAGGCAGTGATACATTACTATTATTTCTTGTTTTAAATGTAGAAGGTTAATCCTTGTATATTTAAAGAAATGTTTACTTCCCATTTTAATATTGAAAGAAAGAAAATGTAATTTTATTATGCCAACATTAATTAAAGTTAATATAATTACTGGCATATAATGATAAAGTTAAAAAATAAAACAGTAAAAAATGCACGTCCAAAATATAAAGATTGTGTGACATTTATTAAAGCGTCACTTCGATGGATTGCCTTAAATAATATACAGGGTGTCTACAAATTATTTGGGCAATTTCGTAAGTTAATAATTTCCAAAATATTAAATGAGATTATCTAGTTGAAAGTCAGACTAGTAGTAATATTGCCGATGTTTATTCATAGATAGGGTTAGGTGTCATAACTGACGCTATGTCTTAGCGAGCGGTAATCATTCATGTTCGGCATTACGATAATGAAGACGTAAAACGTGGCTGAAAAAGCGACATCCCGTCTTTGGTTTCACGAAACGCATTCTGCTGTGCAAGTACGACGAAATAATGGTGATAATGGTAAACTTGGACTACTTTTCTATCTTACAACAATATGTACTTTAATTTTATCCAGTCCATTCTATTCAAAAAATCATTTTTTTACCCGACTAATTTGTTGACACCCTGTATAATAAATGGTATCGAAAGGGAAAATCTTAAATAAGTTTCCTACGCAATGATAAAGTGCTTCTATTTCACCGAACAAAATCTATGAATCAACAACCAAAACACTTATATAATTAAATTGTTATTTTTTAAATTCCAAATTACGGCATTTGTAGCAATACAAATCCTCATCTGTATCCACGGCTTATGATATTCGACATTAAAATTACTTTTGCCCTATTATAAACACTAATAAGGATAATATACCCTGTACTATAGGACACTTTTTATCCATCAATTGGTCGGAAACAGCATTTAGGGCATACAATACACTTTACTTACATATTAATCGATTTATGCCTGAATTTTTGTTTTCTCAAATTTCTTGGTAAAATAACTTTAAATGCAAAATAAACTGGAAAAATATTTTAAAAAATTACGTTAAAATATTTTTGTATTTATTTGATAAAATGTAAACACACTATATATTGGAATATCCATATGTGGAAAATGAATAATTAAATGTTTTGTCTAAATTTATATAAATTAAGCTTTAAAATTGTTTATTATATAATATAATTAGTATGAAAAAATAAAATGAATTAAAATGGAAAATCTATAAACACCGAAAAAAGGTCTTCATTTAAGCAAATAAATATCAATCTTATGCTGTCATCTCTCGGTAATACATAGTAAAAACTTTTATAGACAATTACTTCACACAATTTCCTTGTAGTAAAGAAGAAGAAAATTAGTTATAAAAAGTTATTAAAATTCAAAACGTCACAAAAATTGGACGCTAGGTGTAATTGGGTTAATATCGCATTCGACGAATGAAACTTACCGTCCCTCAGCTTATACATACTCTATTACTACGCATTTAGATAAAGCCCTCTTAATGTTGCATTCTAACACTAGAAATACCGAGGTGGGTCATCTGTGACCCAAGACGTGATTTTTTGCTCATAACTCTGTTGTTTTCCAAAATAAAACATTGATTTGTTTTTACTTTCCTAAATACTCAGTATAATCGATGAACACGAATTTAGCTGGACTCCGAAGAAAACTTTTTTATCTACAGGTCTGTATACCTAGAATACCAAACTGGGCCATCGTTGACCCGAACAAAATAATGATTTTTTCTTATATTTCAACAGTGCTTTCAACAATGTATTTTTCAAACACAGTAGAATAATGCAAGTAGATGTATTGCACTTTCTTATCACAAAAGAGGGGTTGAAAAGGGGTTGGGGCGTGATCAGACATTTTTCATGCAACTGCAAGGAGAATGTGTGAGCTTTTATTTGATTTCAGTTTTTGTTGGAATGTTGTAGAATGTAGTTATCTCTCTAATACCTTGGATACTAAATATAATATTGACCCATTTTTGGCCAAAGGTGCGTAAACGCACCATTTCAATAAATATTTTTTTATTAACACAGTGGCGAATATTTTTCACTAATTTTATTTTTCTGTTATTTTTAAAAGTTCTGGAGACATCTATAAAATATCAGTAATTCAATTGGAGTAAACACTTTCTGTTGAGAAATTTTCAAAATACGCTAGTTCTTGAAAATTGAAACGGTTATTGACAAATTCGACTTTTTGAAAATGTATACTTATTCAACTTGAGATTAATCATATGTTTTTATAAAGGATTAGCGTTTCAAGTTCTGTAAATAAAATAATAATAGAACAAATTTCCTAAAAAAAAATTAAGAAAAATTATTAATTTTAAATTTAATGTTGCGTCAATGTACCATTGACGGAATGCATGAAAATGCCGAATGCATTTTATTTCTCACATAAAATATTATTTTTCATGCACGAAACTCTTTTTTTTTTGCCTTAATGAATGTAATTTAAGCATATTTCTTTGAAAATAATACCACATTTTATAAAATTTCTATGCTTGGCCTAAAATGGGTTAATAAAATAATAATAATAATAAATTGCTGTTTCAAACGGAATGAGGCAAAAAAAAAAATAGTCTGTTAGCGGTGTTGCGATTTCGCACATGTATAGTTATGCCGTCGCGACGGAAGTCTTTCGAATGAGGGAATATTAGAATAGCGAAGCGAACGTTCAGAAAATGATTCTAGAGATGAAATTACATCTGATAATGATAAAAATTTTGATATAACGAACAAAAAAGTTTGGTGATAATGCCCATAAAATCTCGCCGTCCAAATTTAGTTCAAGCGGCAGGGTGCTGAATGAAAATAATAGTGACGTAAGTGACGTAGAAGAGATCATGAAACACCAATAAATCGTAAGTGTTTTAAAGAAAATACAAAATAAAGGAGAGATTTAGAAAAAAGAAGAGGAAGATACGAAAAAAATTTCCCTTTAAAAGTTATATAAAAGAAACGAAATACTGAACTATATGGAACATCTGGTGCAAGTTATTGTATGGAAGATATGGTTCAAGATCCAGCGGTGATAAATACATTGGAAGTTATTGAAGATTCAAAAATTTCTAACAGCAGAAGAGTATATTAATAAATAAAAAGAGGAGCTCAGATGGAAATATATTGAAAAAGAACCTGAAGTTATCCGCCCACAGACCATAAAAGAAGATTCAAATAAATATAAACGTAGTCAGATAAAGTAATGCTAAGATAATATAATTAATAATGTGCGTGGAAAATGTTTATAATTTGCGTGTGGGTTATGCACAGCAAATAAAAAGAAACAAAGACCATAGCATTTTGTGTGAATTGATTAGATGAATATATTGTACAATACAAATAAAAAAAATCCCGGAGCTATATATATTTACAGTTATTGTGTTTTAATATTTTATTAATCTGTAGGAACATTATTGCAGAATTTAAATTGGTAATTAATATATATGTATTATTTAAAAGTGCCGTCAAAATCTCAAAGTATCTAATATGAAATTAGAAATAAAAATTTCCTTAGGTGGCACCTATTCACAAATTTTCATATTATGTGATACTCTAGTAGCTAGATTGTATTAATCCTTAATTAAAATTAATGGTATTAACAATCAAACCCTTACTCATGTTTGAATTTCCCATACAAATCAAGAATAGCATCCCTGAAGGCCATCGGTCAGCTATGACCCGCCTCGGTCCTTTTAGGTATACAAGAAACACGGTAATTCTAGTGTAACGAAACATCAATTAATTCTGAATAACAGTTATCAAATAATTCTAATTATAACTCATATAATGCTAGTTCGTTAGTTTTAATGATGACAAAACCAACAAACAATAAATTAATTTTAAAATCTGCTCCTTTATTCACGCAAAAATGTATTATTTTTTTATAAATTTGATTAAAATTTTAATTATATCTTTTAATTTGGTCAGACTAGTCTGTCCTAGTAAATCGTGCTGCGTTTTCACGAAAAACTGTCATATAAAAATCTTTTATACTCAGTTTTATCGAATGTACAGTACATAAAAAAATCCGTACTATAGCCGAGAATTTTATTTCAAAATTAATAGAATAAAATGATTGACCAAAATCAATTCTTTATGTATTTCTACGTTTCCGGCTAGGGTAAATTTCTTCAGAGCCTGATTTAACATTTATTATTGTACAAACTTTTAAATCTAATTATGAACTTATAGATGTGTTTATTTCTTCGGATTTGTCATGTGGCATTTATCCAAAATGTGGTAATAATGCGTTAATGAATTTTCACTGCTACATCCTCTAAAACTCGGAAAAAAGAAGTTAATGTGTCCAAATACATTATCAAGAATGAGATGGATATGGCGAATATATCGAGACTCTAGTGTGATAATAATTCGTTACCATTACTCATGCGGAAAATCAAAAATATATTGATTATATGGTATTTTTTTTTTCGGAGTATGAAGTAGCGGAAAACAGTTTTTCGACTTCACGTCATACATGAAACATTAAGGTTGTTGATTTTACAAAGGAGGTGGATTGATAAGGGCCGTTTTTCGCCCATCATGCACGCGAAAAAAAAAGTTTTTGATTCCGACAGTTGTTTAATTGCTTTGTATATTTAAAGATATGTATTTTTGTTTTGTATAACATTTACGCGATAAATAAATACTTCTTATAAGCTTTTATCTGTACATTATATTATTTTGGTTCAGTGTGCGCTTCTACCTATTAAAGAAAAAAATATTTCATGCGCGAGCATCAGCTGCACTGCTGCCGGAGCGTGTTCAGATTTGTTTTGCCGCGCTCAAAAGGTATTTACGTTGTTCAGATGTCAATGTTGTGTTCTAAAATTGTTGAAGTAAATTTTTATTGAAGAATTTAATAATAAATAATGCCTGGAAGTCAGTGTGATTGTTGTAAAACCTGATGAAAAACAAATAGTTATTTTCGTATCTGTTCTAACAGAAAAGTTATATCGATACTCAGAAGTTGTAAAAGCTGCGATCAACAGAGTGGTTGTAAGTAGAGTTTTAAATGCAGATCATATGTATTTCGTGTACGTCGGACATTTAATACCCGTATTTCTGCTTCTGCGGTAACAGTAAGAGATTATGCTTCAACGAGTACTGCGGACGACACCACAAATAAGAAACATAATATACATTTATCAATACTTCATTGTCACAACTCAAACACTTGTATAATTTGTAAGGGTAAGAACTCTCTCGTGAATATATCAAAAGCAGGTCAAACTCAAGCCTTTATAGAAACTAGAATCTACATTTCATCAGGAAAACGATGCTGTAAAACTCATATTACAGGAGGGTATTCATAAAGTTGGCTCTGCAAGATTTACACCCTGTAAGTGAGAATACATCAATGTATGAAAAAGATATTGAAAATCTTTTACACACTATCAGAAAGGTAGGAAAAGGTCTATTTTGACACAACAGGACAGGTTTCCGAGCCCGATTATTAAACTCTAATTGGTATATCCATCTCCGAGTTGAACTATATATTTGAACTAGTAAAATCCAAATTGCATCCCTCGAAAAAGAGGTCATCTCGTACTTGCTTGGAAATGTAACGCTTACAAGTGGGTTCTCTAATGGTATTTAGTCCACATCATTCAATATAAGAAAACTAATAATATCTTCTGTAAAAATGCATGGCAGGCATTGATTGAAAACTTTGTTCCACTACTCCTTGGAATAGAACACGTCACCAGGAAAGAGGTTATTAAAAATATATACGAGGCCTTTATCAAGAATATTATTTATTCCGGATGACGACATTGATACTCTGATACTTGTTGATGTTGGAACGTACAATATGCAGAGGAGTGCGAACTATTCCCTTCAGAGATGATCTTTCTCGCTACACAAAGGAAGACCTTTGGTTCAGCCTTTGATGTTGGTCACTACTTTAGATCTTATTAAGGTTGTCTTCGGACCTTACTTTGCGGATTCAAAGAGCAATGGCGCTAACATAATTACAAATATATTAAAGAAGATACACACATTATCAGAGAGTGGCTGAAGCCAAATGATGTTAGGATTATTGATAGAAGCTTTCGGGATAGTTTGGAACTTCTACAAGAAACGGATTTCATACATGGAATGCTTAGATTTTTAAATAAGCCGCATTAATTTTCAACAGAGGATGCTAAGGAGACACGTCTCGTGACTAAAGTTCGAGTGTTCTACACATAAGTGCTAATCACTATAATATTTGGATAAAAACAGAGCGAAACAATATCACACAACTGTACAGTCAATGTAACGTAGGCACAAGTGTCGTATAGTGCTCTGCGCATGTTGCTTCCGTATTACCGTTTCTGGCTTACTGTGGCCACAACTCAAAAAAAAAAAAAAAAAAAAAAAAGCCATTCATACGCTCATAAGCTACAAGGCACTGCCACCGGTTGATCCGGCAATGATTCGGGTGAAGCAAGCAAGTAGGAAGACTAATCTAAAACACATTGCCAAAAAAGTCTGAAATTGTATGATTATTTTCGGTTATTGATTATTTCCGATATTGCAATAATAGTCTTAATAAGTTTCATTCATCTTAATTTTGCATTTAATGTTGAATTTACTATTGATTATATGGATTAAAAGTAATGACAATAGTGTTTATGTTCGTTAATGTACATAATACTTACTCAATTATATATTTTACTTTTTCTACCAATTTTAAAACTTTAAAATATTACTTTGAAAACATTAAAAATATTTCTTTCCTTGTTTATTATGAGGTATACTAATGAAAAAAATTAAGTCACATCAAGGGTCTGATGGTCGAAAAATGGTCCCCTTTGATCGTAGCCTGCCAACTTATAGCCAGATGTTAACGAATTTTTTATAGAGAGGGAAGAGATTCGACAAATCTCGTTCGAATGTTCACGATAGATATATGTGTTTATCTGCATAAATAATAATCAATAGAGTTAATAATTTATACATTATTGTTATTGATTATTTCGAAAACAAATTTGTTTAAAATCTTACGCGTTTTCGTCGATCTATCTTGAAAAATAAACAAAACATAATGGAATGTGTTTAGAGAATGTATCAAGATTGAGATATACATTTTGAAAATTGATGATGTCAAATGTGATGTAATATGAATTTATAAATATTACTTATCAGGAAAATAAAAAATATATGTATCACTTATATGCTTTATTTAAGGAGTATGAAATAGTAGAAAATCATGTTTTATTTTTTATGTTAAATATGAACTTGTTAAATATGATATTGCTGAATTTACATATTTGTCCATTACTTGACAATTGATTGTCAGATGTGAATAAACATTTTACAGTGAGGGAGAGGATTTTGATAATGTAGATTCTAATGGTCACCATAAAAATAGTTTATATTTATGGTTCTTCTATAGTTTTATTAATATGACTAATAATTAATCGAATTACTAATTTATAATACTAAATCAAAATTTTAATTAAAGATAAGTATTTAAATATTACGAGTTTTCATTACTATATCTTCAAAAATACACAAAAATGAGTTAATGGGTTCAAGCGCTATATCAAGATTCAGGTAAACACCTGGAAGTTTGTATAGTATTGCCACTGTGGTTGTAATAATAATTTGTTAACGTTACCTTTTTGGAAAGTAAAAATATATCGATTATGTGCTCATAATATTCTAAAAATATTATTGTTTAGTTCATATAAACTAACAGAAAAATGGTTCACAACTTTGGACTTTTAAACTTGTTGATATTACATATTTGTTAATAATTTGAAACTAATAACCAGGAGTGAATGAACTTTTTATAATTGGAAAAGGGTTTTCGTGAATGCAGATTCTGTTGGCCACAAAAATATGCTTCATATATAATTGTGTCATACATTTATAATTAATTAATGATTTAACATTTCGTTAATATATTTATTTAACATATTCGCACTTCTTTTGTTTGGATTTATATTGCTATAGAACATTAACAAGACGAATAGTAATAAAATAATTAATTCTGAAAGTTATGTCTAAAAAGTTACATGTTTATATTTGAAATTGATTGGTTCATTTTTGAAAATATATGTCTAACTAAATTATCATTAAAAATTATAAAATCTTGTATTTCCTCAAATTCGAGTACCCATAACCACCCATGTGTGATATACATGAACAAATTAAGTATGCCAAAAAAATATAATGCTGGTTTTGAAATTCAGATATTTAAGAATTAAATTTAAGTATGTAGTTCACTCAACAATGCAAAGTAATACATATATTTTTTGAAATAATTTTCGAAATTAATTTTTGAAATTAATATGAATTGTTATGTAAATTTGTATAACATAAACCGATTTCTAGAAAATTAGAATCGAATCCAAAATTATTTCTCATTCGCCCATGTTTTTTTTAAATTGTTATTCTTAAAAAACTGTCTGTATTGCAATTTGTTTTCAACGATTAAATAGAAGCCTAAATTTAGGAGTTCGAAACTTTGACAACTATAATTCATAAAGAACAAAAACAAATGAATTTCAGTTTGGTTTTTAAAGGTAAAATTTACTAAAAAATCCTACTACGATATAAAAATTTAAGTGTTAGTATTTAATTTCTTAAACTTCGGTACAATTTCTCATTCTAGATTATCGTTCTAAGCAAAACGTAAGTACAGAATTAATTAGTACACATTGTTACTAATCGAGTTTTTCATGATTGAACATTAAGCACAAGTTTCTTAAAATCTTAAATTTCATTTTCACAAAAATAAACAAGGAAGAAAAATCATGCGTTGAGTATGGATTAAGAAACACTTTCCAACTCTTCCAGAATACTTTGACATCACTTCGACGTTTAATAAGGGGATTGAAGATATCTCCTGTAAACAATTTAGGAAACGTATAACAACTGAAAACTTACTTCCAGGAATAACCATCTTTAGACGGCAAATCATCCAGTTCTTTGCGTAACCCTGTATATGAATTATTTTTTATTTTCTAAAGACATATCCAAGTATACTACAGAAAAGTTGGCTGGAGAAAGCATAACTAAATAAAAATAAAATTAAAAAAACTTAGGTATTCCACTTTTATGCTCAGTAATATTTACGAGTATTTTTGTGTATGTCTATATGTTATCTGAATAATTTATATACCGCGTTGTATGCAAAAGTTAAAAACTGGAAAAGCAGTCACAGCATTGATAACCCAACCAATCATTGACATTACTGTAAAATAAAATTTTGTGTGTCCTTCTAAATGAAGTATAACTTATTTATAAAAAATGTTCTACATAAGCATTTCTTAGTACAACGCAATGGTGTATATAAATTTCACAATGTTTGAAATAGTGAAACATTTTTACAATACTCTGTAAATTTTTCCTGCAGACAATTACGTAAACTATTTTTCTTTTGTAAACTTATAAGTGAATTATTAAACCCTTAGCACTCCATATTCTATAGAAAGTTTGTTTTAATGCAACTTATAAATGCATATCAAAGTGCTTAAATTCTAAGTAGTATAACATCATTAAAAAACACAACAAACGATTTCCCCCCTATGCCATAATGTAACGGGATTCCTTTGAATGCCCCTGTCAGCGAGTTATAAATTCTGCACACTCCATTTTCAATAGTGAACAAGGCATTTTAAATCTCAATAACATATCTAAATTATTTAGCCCTCTGAGTATATTTATCAGAGTTACAGCATAAACAGGCAGAAAAGACGGCAGACAAAGGAACAAGTGTTAAAAATTTAATAAATTGAATTCACTATTTCTGTGGATGCTCAGTATACATTTCCAGAGAACTTATCCAATGGAAGATCAATTTTTTTATTGCTCTGATGTCAAGGTGAATTTCAAGGTAGGAGTAACACTGGTGTCCAAAATTAAGGACCAATCACAAAATGCTAATTTTCAAGTACGCGAATACTCAAAAGGAAACAATATAATTCGAATAATTACTAACTCTACAGCACAACTAGTCCATATGACATCTCATTCATGTCACACAGGGTCACAAGTGTCACAGTCACTACGGTGAAGGAAAAAAATAGGAAATTCCATGCATCTCATTATGAGTATCAAATGATCATTGTATGTGACTCCACTGAGACGTCACTGTGATTGTTGCTTTCTGACGAATCACCATGTGACTTTACAATGTAGTTACATTGTGACTCTCGTGTGACTGTCAGCTGTACACTCAATTTCAAAGTCATCGTGAACACTGCATCGTGATAAGTTACCAAAGAACGTCACATTAAAGTAATATGCAGACTTTCAGGTGACAAAGAAATTACTGTGAAGTCATCATTGTGCTCTTTTGTGAATAGTCACCATGTGACTATAATGGGATATTATTTGGTGACTTATCATAGTGCAACACACATGATGACTTTGGAATTGAGTCTAAAAATGGCAGTCACATGAGAGTCACAAAGTAACTACATTGTAAAGTCACCTGGTGACTCGTCACAAAGCAGCAGTCACATTGACGTCTCAGTGGAGTCACATATACTGATCATTTGAGACTCATAATGAGACGTGTGAAATTTCCTATTTTTTGTTTCCCCGTTGCGACTGTGAAACTTGTGACCATGTGTGACATGAATGAGATGCTAAATGGACTAGCTATGCTATAGGAATAGTAATTATTTGAATTATATTATTTCCTTTTGAGTATTCGCTTACTTAAAAATTAGCATTTTGTGACTTGTCCTTAATTTTGGACACCAGTGTATATTCCTTCATTATTAGATCGTGATTTCGTATGTGATTGGGTGTTATTGAACTGTACAACGTTATTCGCACACTCTCAAAAAAGTGACACAAATCGAAAAAATCCATTATGCATGTTATTCCACTAATAGATTTGTAATAGGTATGTCTTGCTAGAAGAAAAGTTTCATAAGTATAGTTATTCAGAACATCGATTTATTACGCTGTATTTCCATTCGTAAAAACAGAAGTGAGGCGAATTATGTAGAGAGATAAAATTATCGAACATCCAAACCTAATCTATGTCTTTATTCTTAAATGTTTTACGTTTTTATGCACTTTTTCATTGCTGCATGATGCAGAGCTAATTGCTATAATTTCATTTTGCAGTAAAAACATGCGAATTTTCTTTTGACTCTTCTGCAATATTTACTTATGTTGAAAGTTTTCACTTTTGTTACGGGTGACCGATATAAGGACTTACGGATAGGGACAAAAAGAGCAATAGTGTATAGCAAAAAATCCACTGATATGCATGCTTTTCGTACAAGCCGTTGGAGTTCTTATCTGCTACCCTGCATTCTTCTTCTCATCTGGTCTTTTCACCACAACGCTTGCTAATGACAAACTGTTAAAACACAGTGGTAGTCCTTGCGGTAAACTCTTAGCAAATTCCCACTTTGCTGTCAACGGTACACAAAATATCTTGTAATTAATTGCGGAAAATTGTTGACATTTAATTTGACTATGAATAAGTTGCTTATTTCCTACATCACTGCTGTCATCGATGACGCGCCATGTTGCGAAGGCCATAAAGACAATAAAAAATATTTAGACATCTTGAGTGCAAGTTTCAGTCTCGTAATCAGGTTATTGGATTTTCTGTACACTATTATATTTAGCTTGATTAACGTCCGGCGCTTTAATAGTTAGTTGCTGGATTTTCCTGCCATGCAATCTCTTTTGCACATCAACTGTATTCTGTCACTGCAGTATATCATACTGCATCCATTCTCGTAAAGTATCTCTGTCGAATGATCCGTTCTAAACGTGTCGCAATGTATGCCTTTTAATTTGCCCTCAAAGTGTTGTTCTTACGACGCTATCCTTTTCTCCCTGCATATGCGATGACATCAGAGTTAATCGTTAAGATTGACGCAAATTTACCACTTTTTCTAATAAAGAAAACCATCTTATTTCACGAAGAATTTATGTCTCTAAATAAGGAAAATATATATTTTTGCAATGATACATTTTGGCAAAAGTAGCGAGTACCACTTGTTTACCTTCTCGTGTTCTTTGATTTTGAACGGATGCACATATAGAAATTTGTTGTTAGGGAAGCATCTTGTTTCTTTATCTACAAATGGCTGGACATTGTGACTCACTGTGCACATATTGAAGATCCATAGCACCATTTACATCTGGATTTTGGCGTATTTTTATATGAAATTCCGGACCGATTATAGTACAGAAGTACAACGACTTACGTCCCCTCGACTTTTGTCACCCCGCATTTACGTCGTCTTGCCTGGAAAAAAAAATGCTTAATTAACACGGGCTTTGAAATTTTTGGAAGATTTATTGTTCTACGAAGGAAAACTTATCTGCAATAGTCACGTGATAGTGACAAACAAATAAAGAAAGTCGCTAGAAAAAGTTTAGAATACTCACTTTGCTGTTACAAAGAGCTTCTAAGAGAAAACAATAAGGAAAATTTGTCTGTTCAAACTTTATTGCAAGATTTTTTTACATCCACTAAGACTCGAATGGGCAGTTAGAAGAACAATAAATTGTAATTTAACTGCTTATTGATTTATTCCAAAATCTTGTATAGCAAACGCAATTTCTAGCTAATGTTACATCTATTAATCCCTGACTACAATAGGAAATGTTCATTAGATTTTGGAGAATTTTTATTACTTATCATTTTTTGCTTATCTGAATGTACCTCGAATTGCGTCGTTTTCGACTTACGTCGCTAGTCTTGGAACGAATCGCTGACGTCACTCGAAGTGTTACTACATTACATTTATTCATCGGTAAAAAATTGTCCATGGTGTATTTTAGAACAACATAAACGTATATTGAATGTAACATAATATTAAGTTAATTTTCTGTGCCAAATTCTTACAAATGTCAGTCTTACCAACAAAGCTTTCTTCAGACATCAAACAGTTTTCATTTTCTTATATATTAACAAATGTATCTTTCCTGTAATACCACTGGAACGTAGCAGTGAAATAATGAGATAAAAGTTTGATTTGTTTTAGACTTTTTTTTTTTATCAGGATAAAGAAATCGAAAAGCTTATCCGTATTTTCTGTAGAAAAAATAGATTTGATTGATTGCTAAGTCTTATCCCTGCACCAAAATACTACGCGCCGGTTGAATAACTTAACATATGTGGAGAGATTAATATATTTTTTCATTTATTTTCAAGTTTATTTCAATTAATCATTTTTTATATTTTTGTGATTTAAGTTTTGATATTTTTAAAGCTTAAAGACATTTTGCTTTATATTAAATTTTAATTTTTATTTTTTCATATACATAATCTTTTGTTTAACTATCATCTATGATAAACCCCAACACAATCATGTAAATACACTTAAAAAAAAATCCCGAAAATTCCCCCAAAATAAAGAAATAATAATATTTGAATAATAAATATAGTTGATAGTTTATATAGTTGATGTTTTATGTAGTTGATAATCAAGTATTATGCGTAGAAGTATTTACGTAAATTAAGAAAATACATTATATGTGCTGAAAAGTCTTTGAAAGTATCATGGAAAAGTCCTTAAAAAGTTGGTTTTGTAATGAATAGCCATTTTATTAAAAATTCATATTTTAGGTTTGAAAAAAAACCAAACTGATTATGTTACTTAATAGATAGGACAGAACTTAAGTATTTCAATACGTTACAGGACTTGCTATTAACTGACAATACCGACAAATCGCCCAAATGATTTCTTTCCGTACTCCAAAAGATTTGTGCCAAGTTTTTATGACAATTCGGGTCTTTCCTCACGAATTGCATCCATGTAAGTCACACTAATTTTGGATTTTTAAACACATTGAAAGACCGAGAATTTCTTGTTTTGATTAAACATAACGTTTTGACGAACAAACTACAGTGCAAAATTAAGAATGCCTAATGAAGTATTATGGTATATCTGTTTCTACGAAAACAAATCTTTTGTCAAATGTTATTTTTTAATTAAATGCCGCTGTATTAGTACAAATGATGCTTCATTTTCTGGAAGTTCAATTTAGGCATCAACCCTGGAAAAAAATCATAGAAATTGATTATAGCGCTTTTGGCGACCACAAAGTGAGTGATGGAGATTGCTAAGATCCTAAAGGAATCGAACGTATGGCAAAAATTATGTATAACCACTTACATATGAAAAAGCTTTGTTCCTTGTGGATTCCGCGTTTTACAACAAAATAGCAAAAAGAGTAAATCGGAGTTAATTGATAATGCAATTTCACGATATTTCAGTATAATCTTAATAAGATCTTGTACAGATTTTAATGGCCGACACTGGATGAAACATGAATCCATGACTACATACCTAATGTTCATTAGTCATGTCAGCTGAGTATTGAAAGTAGAGAAAAGGTTTCTCATAGCAACCAAAAACGAAAAAATATTTGCAAAGCTCTTAACCAGTATTTTTGGGGTTTACACGTTGAATAATATTCATCGATTAGGGAAAATATTTACAGTAAAGTATTGTGCAGCATTTTCGGATAATTTGATTGCACAATTGAAAAATAAATGACCAAAAAAGAAATTAGTAAAATGTGCAGTTTCCGTAGGGCAACACACTGGCTCACACATTCCTTATGGCAAAAGGGAATGAATTGAAATGTTGCACTGCCCCCCGTGCTCTACAGATTGCTTTCCCAACGACTATTTTTTGTTTTCTAATTTGCGTTTTTAAAGGGGAGCTTCGGGAGAAGACATATGCATCAAATGAAGATGTTGAATGCGAAACTAATGCCTATTTTGGAGAACTTGAAACATCGCACTGTAGGAAATTTATCAGAAGCGTTCGTAAAAGTGTATCTCTTTTGAATTAAACCATGCGCGAATTTAAAATGTTTTTCTGAAAAAAAAAAAAAAAAAAAAAAATTGATTGGTGGTCGCGTGACCTTTCACCACAGCATCTAGAATATATAGTGTGGAAATCGGCTATCCAGTAATACTTAAAAAGTGCTAAAATACTGGATCCCTTAAATGTCAAACTTTGCTGAAATCCAATTAGTCGATCACAGAGACATCTGCAGGATATTTTCCAGAACTTCAAGACGATTTGGTCTAGACGACGCAAAAATAATACGATGTTTACTTTAAAATCTGAAAATAAATCGCTGATGTCGCTGCGATTGGCTCCCTGGAATTCAGCGCTATTGCACATTTAAAGGATACAACTTTTTAGCACTGTTTGGATAGCAGATTTCCATAATATATATTCTAGACGCTGTACTTTCACTGCATATAGCATTTCTCTATAAAATATTCTTTTAAACAGACTTTAATGCTTTTCCCATGGTTATTGTCAACTGTTTAATAAATTCATAACACTGCACCGGAATCGTGATAAATACTTCGTTTTTTAGTATTTTATTATAATAAAGAAAAGTCCGTAATTGATTAACTAGAAATAAATTTTTTAAGAAGCTCTTGAGAATCAGCGAAATTATAATATGTTTCAACTTTTTTAATAAAAACTTTTTCTTAGATTTTTTATACGATCCCGAATTCAAAGACAGAAAGTAATTCAGTGAATAAATTAAACAGTAACTACAACAATTTAAAGGGATCCTGGAGTAAAAATTATATAAGAAAATTCTTCTTTTTTTTTTTACTAACAAAATAATACACGATTAAAGAAATTAAAGAAATCCAACCATGTACTTTACGATTATTACATAAACATATATAGCAATATTTGTGTTGATCAGTCTTACCACACACCCGCAAAAAGAAATTTAAGTATATTTATCTCAGGATGGATTTTTGCATAATTAGTCAAGTTTAAAAGCATATACAAGAAACTTTCATTTAAAATTTCCGTATGAAATCTTGTATAGCGATTTTATGGCATGTCCTGAAAAACTCTCTTCAAGGTTTTGCATTCCTGTAAAAGAATTAAAATATATTCCTGGGAGTAAAATCACTTTAAAAAATCATCGATTTTTAACATTTAAATTTATCTTAATTTTATATAAGAAATATTTTTAAGATTCCTGGAAACAAATTAACAAGAAATGTTTTCTTCATACAATAGTGAAATTTATAATAAATAGGATAAATAGTCCCTGAGATATATGATAAATTTAAAAAGGTTAAAATTTTAAATTTTAATTTTTTTATCTTTTTTTAATTCTATTTTTACATCTTTTTATCGGAGCCGTAATCTTTATAGAAAGATATATTTCAGGAAACAAATGCATAAAAAACTCATAAATGAAATAAAATTTTGATTCCTGGACAAAATAAAAATTTAAACAGAATTTTTTTTTATATCAATATTGGTGGCAGATTCATTCGAAATTTCAAGGAGTACACGGAAAAGGATTACTCGTTCAAAAAAGGAATGAAAATTGCATAATAACTTTACACATTGTTCCAGAGTTCTCTCAATCGACAATCAATTCCAAAACTTGTGTAATTACTTTATCCCGATTATGCAAATTTTGAAAAATTATTTTAATCTGACTTTAAAGATATTCACATGTGTTATGAAAACTTCCATTAATAAGAGGAAAGATAGCCCATATTTTCGTTTCTAGTGCCAGGAAGCCATAATGATTGCTTTCTAATTGCTCTTTCGCCTTAATGTGAGGTATAATTAAATGCCTTACACGAGTCAAGAAAAATAAACTCCAAACTTTTCTACCTAATTAAATCTCGAAAATTCTACTCAGAAGTTTAAAGAAGTGGCTTAAATTGCTTTTAAGTGTTTGGATTTGGCGTTAAGATGAAGTTTAAATTCTAAATACACTCTTGAAAAATCACTCTGTGAAATATCGTGAGCAAATTTTATTACCATCATGAATTTATATATTACCCATACTTTAGCTAATATTTCGAGTTAAAAAAAATTAGAAACTGTTTTACTCAGTAGATAAATAAAAGTCATTTCATAACAATCATCATTTTTATATTTTTTAATAAGCATTTTCTGTACATAAGAAGTAAGACATTCTCGAATTACGTATTTTGATTAATATACATTGATGTATCTTGGAAAGTCCTTAATCTATTTATGGTTAGCGTCCCATTTTTGGGACTATTCCAATTTTAATAAATTTTTATAAATTTCTTCTTTACGGCATGAAAATTGTATGTAATTGTCGATAAATATCTTTGTCTGTTACCGGGAGATGACAGCATAAGAATGATATTTATTTGCTTAAATGAAGTCCTTTTTTCGGTGTTTATCGATTTTTCATTATTTAAGATAGCGACATGTAAAAAGTAAGTTTACTTGTATTTTCTGCATCAAGGATCCAATTAAATAAGTCATAATCTAAGCTTGTAGACATCTTTGAAATATGTATTTTTTTAAATTGCGAAATTATATGAACAAGCCTATTTTTTATGCATGATTGTAACGTACAAAATATAGGGAGCTAGGCGCAAATGGGTACGTATTTCTATTAGCCATTTAGGGAACAGATATTTATATAAAGTCCTTTTCAAGATGATTTTTAAATAAATTTTGTTTTAGCCTCAAATACGATTATTCTTAATTTATTATTAATTATTCTTATAATTAGTATTATTCTCTGTAAAGAAATAAATACTTTTTTAATAGTTCATAAAAATACTAATTATAGTATATAATATACAATTTAAAAGCTTAATTTATATAAATTTAGACAAAACATACAATTATTCATTTTTCCATGGATATTCCCATACATAGCACGTTTACATTTTATCAATTAAATACAAATATTTCAGCGAAATTTTTTTTATTATTTTTCCAGTTCATTTTGCAGCATTGTAAAGTGATTTTGAAATTTGTGAAAGCAAAAATTCTGGCATAAATGGGTTAACATAATTTGACAATTTATAAAAATTGTCCATTTGTCTGTTTGTGTTTGACACAAATCTTGTTTTCAATCTAACTCAAGAGTTAACGCACGAAATTTCATGAAATTTGTACATCAAGTTAGATCTTGAAATAAATTGATGCTGACAAAGTTTGGTGAATATATCTTATTGATCGCGCGGCTATGCTTGTTTTTCACAATCTCCGTGTTTCATGTATACTTTTATCTATGCATAGATGCAGTCATGCATGTTATCTGTCATATTGAGTTACATCTTGTGTAGCAGCTCATTTGGTTATAGTGTATGTAAGTCAACAGGAGTACCTATTATGCTGCTTATTGAGCGACATTCGTGTTTATATATTACCTCTCCTAAGGGGTGAAATTTCGCCAAACTTCACACTTAACCCATTAAACACCGCTATATTAAGCGCGTAAACAAATGAATTTATATGTATATTTTATATACATAAGACGCCCCTGTGATAAAGTAGTTGAAGTTATTTAATAAATGTAGCATTTTAGAATGCATAGCCGGAGCATTGGTGTCTAATGGGGTTGAAAAATCCTCCGAACTGGAAAAAGTGCGCGTTATTTTATCCTGCCAAAATGCAATTGCGCTTAGTAAAAATCAATATATATATATATATATTTTTTTTTTTTGTCAAGCTGCAAACAATGTTAAACAAACGTATAAATAATTTCTAAAAATACATTCATTCAGATTTCAATATTAATATTTGAAAAACACTTTCATTAAAAAATTTTGATCGAGTAGTCAAAATATCAGAAATATAAAACCACTCTTACTTATTAATTATTTCCTACTCATTGTCTATGGAAATTCAAGGAAAAACTGTAACATTACATTGCATTATACACTACTGCACACACACACACACATATAAATATACTGGGTGATTTAAAACTCACAGTTCAATCTTTGTGGAGAGGTACAGAATACGTCAGGAAACCGATTTTACAGAGGAAAGCATGTCACAAATGTACGCATGCGTATGTAGAGGGAGCTGTGGGTACCCAACCTTCCATTGCGTCCCAATCATTGCTTTGACTTTCATAAAGCTAGTATGATTTCTTCTCCTATTTCCAATTCTCATTTAGACTTCCACGAAGCCTTTTACACTCCAAAAATCTCGTTAAGCCCCTGACCGCCGAGCAAAAGGGCAAAATTGTAATGTTTTTTTTCTGTGTAATTAATTTAAAATACTAACAAAAGATGTTTTTCTAACATGATATATTTTTTATTATCAAGTATAGGCATATAAGCCTTGGGAGTATTAATCATAACTTAGTTTTTAAAACTGGATAGTATATCTTCAGAATCACATCAATTTAAATAATGCTTCTACTGCATTGAAACCTACAGCTTACTGAACTGATATATCTGTTCGCGGCGGTAGGAATGTTAATGATCTTTATTCAACACGTTCGGAAAGAATAAAATTAAACGAGAAGTTTTCAGGTGTCAGATAATGAAGTCGTTGAATAAAGGTTATTAACGAGATTTTAGGAGTTTTTAAATATGTAAAAGTGTTCGTGCGATTCCAAATGAGAAATGGAAATAGGAAAAAAAATAATACTAGCTTTAGGAAAGTCAAAACAATGATTGGGACGCAATGGAATATTGGGTACACACAGCGTCCTCTACATGCACATGCCTAAATTTGTGGACATACTTTCCTATGTAAAATAGCTTTCCTGACGTAATCTCTATCTGACCACGAAATTTGAACAATAAGTTTTGAATCACCCTGTATGTGTGTATATATATATATTTGTTTTACATCTAGATTTCTAGTATGTACTTACGTTTGTATAATTTACTCCATCGACACGTTAGCTGCTATTTATAACTATATACTATATTGCTAAATAATGTTTAGACTCTTATTTATTATCTGTTTCATATAAAGCAATATGTTTTAAAGCATGATGTTTTACAAATGGAAATTGAGAAATCACTGATTTAAACGTATTAAGTAACTTTCACACAACTGTAGTCACACGAAGATATTCAAATTATCGAAAATTTGAATATTTTTTCATATTTTTTCTTTTTTTCTTTGTATATGATATATGAATCTGCCTATCGAAGTCTGTTTCAAAATACCTGCTAAGGATACTTTATTATATCTTCATTTATGATCAAATTTCTTGTTGTGCCCACCGTGGCTTAGTGGATAAGATACCATGTCGCTAATCGCTTGAGAGCTTAGGTGGGGGCGGGTTCGAATCCCGACGGTTCCGTTGCACACTCTTTGTGGAGCCCCCAGGATATAATTATCTGGTGGTGTAATTTTCCTTGTGCTATCTCGTCCCTGTATATCGACGATGACTTATAAGCGGGCCCTTGTGACAAGTACAAAAGTCTGATGTATGTGTTCAATATATTTCTTGTTACGAGAAATTGTAAAGAAAAAAAAAGTTTTTTAATGTTTTAGCAGTAGGTTGTTTTCACCCATAAACGCAATCCTGTAATTTTTTCTCTTGTATTTTAAATCAGACAAAATTCTTTCTTCTTTCTGATAATTTTAAAACGGATAAACATCATGAAGATAACTGGTTGGGGTGTTTTGGGGTATTATCGATGCATTTTGTTAAATCTAATCTCGCTCAAAGTGATTCTGTTTTTTATACAATACTAGCTGTACCCAGCCACGCGTTGTCCCGGCTCAGTCTGATTAAATGGAAAAGAAAGAAAAGGAAAAGCGCACGTTGGTAACATGTTTAATTTCAGAGTGCTTGTGGGTATACAATATTTTTTGTTGTTACGTTGGCTGTGTATAGAGATTGTCTGGTTTGCCGATTGTAGAACACTAAACATATAATTGTCCTTGTGAGTAGCAATCCGTTTCTAGATCTAAACCGCAGATTTCTGAAGCTTGGCACCAAGCTTTCATGATGGAGATTGCAAATGCCAATCAAATTGGTAATTGTAATCTTAAATTGGTAATCTTAAATTGAAATGCCACATCCATGGGAATATAAGGAATACGAGGAATGAGGACATCTTCACCTTTGAAAGGTCCTGCCAAAATTGTTGCTTCTACTACATTGCTCATTATTTTTTTACTGCAAGCGGCGTGCCAAAGCGGCGTGCAAAGCTTTGGCTGGTGGATATTTCGCAACATCATAATTGACTCGCCGATGGTCAATTGCATTACGTGCGGTGGCATCCATTGCAGATCGACTGAATTCAAAAATCCTGTTGGATAATTAACCTCTTCATCTGCTTCCACAACAGTGTCGACGTACTTGTATGTCACTACACCGATTTGAATTTTAGACTGAATGATGTTGTTATGTTCGTAGATGCCTTTGTTCTTAACCGCAAGAATAGCTTGTTCATTCAACCAAACGTGATTCTTATAATTTATTTTAATATTGGGAAATACTTTTCAACCAGCTCTTCTTTTGACTTCAATAAATTACAGAGTTATGAGACAACCATACTCGTCCCCAGCTCAGATCAACTGGAACCTTACCGTTCCCAAATTCCAGCAATTGAGTGAGAATATCTCAGCTGATCGATCATTTTGAAACAATACACGCATATTTGTAGTTAATTTTAACGACCTTGCATGTAGCCACATAGTATCGTATTTCAGGCAAGCATTTATTTCTTCCGTTGGTGTCGATCGAGGAATTACAGGTAATGTTTGCTGGGATCGTTTTGACAACATGAAAAGAGCAGTTAAATATGTAGCCGGTGGATTCAGGGCTATCTGTTATACATTTGCAGCTGCGAAAGAAACGCGTTATGGATTTTCTAGATGTACTGCTAAGTGAACAACAGCTGGACTTCGTTTATGTACGGGAAACGAAAGCATTCGCAATACAGCTTCATTGCTGCTTATGTATGTCCCAGATGGATACTGTGCGATTTCATTCATATGTATGACCACATTCCTATCACGACTTTCTGGTTGTACGCCAAAAACTGCCATGTCGCTACCTTGATTCATGTTCTTACAAATGTACTTGATCGATTTGACGGAATCGCATTATTCTACGTTTATGTTCGCTCTGTTTCTGTATGAAGGATACCCATCGTTTCCAGTGCGCATTCAATTCATCATTGCCTTCACCGATGAAATACATTTGCAGGAATATATGGAGACCATCTAGGAACGAGAGCAAAGAGCAAGGATTTGTGATAAATGTGTCCTTAAACTTTGGAAGTTTGCATGATTTGAGCTGTTACGATTTCTGTAATGAACGATGTCATTTGGAAGCATGAGTTGTAGTTCCTTATGTTAGATTGGAAAGTATTTGATTCGGCGATATAGCCCGCAAGCAAAGACTTTAATGGCTCTGGTGGTTCTCCAAGTTGAGGCAGTTTAATTTTTCTGGCGGCTCAACACATTCCTATCGTTTCTCTATTAAATTTCAGAGCTTCCAATAAGGACACACTTTAGTCATAGTGCCAATGAGAACAAGTCGGCTAACACTAAAAACACCCCGGTAGGTTGTTTCGGAATGCAAGGCGATTGTAATCACGTGATAGTTGAGCACGGAGTCGTGTTTGGTTCTGACCTGCTGTTTCTCGTTAACTTATTTCAGCCACTCTTAGCCTGTCGCGTTCATTCTGTTGGGAACGAAGCAGATCTGCAGCTGCAAAACCCGCTTGCACTGCTTGCAACCGTGGATGGTAAAGACTGCCCGCACTTCGCTCTGAAGCTTTTCGGCACATATTTGGTACATTCTTTGTCTGTTTCGCTCGTTCGCTTTTACCCCTTCGTCGCACTGCTTCCGCTCCGTCAGTACGGCGATCTAAATTTCACCTTCAGCGAGGAATTATTTGGATAAACTTAAGCCAATCGATTGGACTGAAAAAGAGAAAGAATGTTATAATAAAAGTATATAAAATTGCAAAAATTAAGTTAAAAAGAAAAGTGCCCAGTTAAACTAATGGCTTTGAGCTCACAGGCTATATTCACACTAATTGTATATTATACTCTTATTTCAAAGAATAATGCGCTTAAAAAATAAATTAAGGAGGGATTATTACTCATTTACTCCCTTTATAGTTAACCAATGAACTTCCAAATCTAATCTGGGAAGTGCCTCATCAGTATGAATCTATTTACAAAATTTAAAGCAAATCGGGTAATTCTGCATGAAAAACCGATTTATTTAAATTAAGGGTGGGGATTAGTTCCTCCCCGTGATTCCCCTTTATACTTAACCAGTGAAATCTCAAAACTAATAAGGAAAGCGCCTTATCAGAATGAAACTATTTACAAAATTTGAAGCAAATCGGATATTTCTATCAAGAGTTATTGCGTTACATACATATATACATAAATGCGTACATACAGAAGCTTCGGGCACATTAGCTTTCAAGATGTAATAGCCTGTGAGGTAAAAAGGTAAAAACTCGAACTGAAAAAAAATACTGGCGAAATATTTCAGTACTGTACCAAAGGGGGAAAAGTGAGGGTAGGGGTGACGAAAGGTGCATAATATGAAACAGTGGTCAACGGGCTTTCTAACAATATACCATATAATCGGTGTCTGAAAAAAAAATTAAAAAGCACCCCCTGCCGGGGTGTGGCAAATTGGAAGAGAGGGAGCGAGGTACTTATTAGGTATATAACAACACGCTCGTATTTGAATGCAAATCAATCCGTGAATTTCAAAGCAATCGGTGAAGAACTTTCGGAAATTAGTGAATTTGTACAAACGAACATTTACATTTTTATTTATATAGACATATTATATAAAAATGTGCCTCTCTGGGGGAACGTGGGAGGAGAGGTATGGGAGGTGCTTAATATAAAGAGTAGTCCAAGGACTTTCTAATGGTATATCAAATGATGTGCGTAAGTAAAAAATAAAAAAAAAACACCTCCTGGTGGCGAGGTGGCAAATTGGGTCAGGGGGTGAGCGAGGTTCATAATAGGTATATAACAACACGTTCATGTTCGAATGCAGCTCAATCCGTGAATTTCAAAATAATCGGTGAAAAACTTTCGGAGATTAGCGATTTTATACAAACGAACATTTACATTTTTATTTATATAGATTACACACCCACATTCAAGCAAACTGAAATACACCACGGTTCATAAAAATAAATATAAAAGGGCCTTAAACGCAGCTTATAATCACTATATACAATAGTCATATGGTCTATAAATCCCCATTTTTCATCGAATAGTTTAACTCGATGCTTTTCACTTACGGCCTAGAAACGCATTCCTTTCTTTAAACAATTGCGCTTTCGGACAAAAGGACAGAAATGCTACCAGAAGCCGCCAATGCTCCCTTTGCGGGAAAATTCCAAAGAAAGATTTCTAATTTTGCTTTAAATGTATATATTTACTTTGGGTTAGGAATTTATTGTTAGTTGAAATGTTGTTTTAATGTTACATTAAATGTTACTTTAACGTTTTTGCTGGGCAACATATAACAATGATATGTTCCCGCACCATGTTGGTTAAATCAAAGTAAAATTGCGTAATTTGTTATTTCTGTTTGTATAAATATTTTTTTATAAAATATAATTATGAGTGTAAAATTATAATGTTTATATATTTAAGTAAAATAGGAGTGTAAGTTCATACAAAAATTATTAAGTTGATTTTAAATATTAAATATATATTTTTAAAAAAATGTTGTATTGTAAAATGAATGTATAATGTTGAATGTAGTTCGGATCTCAGATAACAACAATAGCCAGACGCCATGGTGTCGTTTTATGACAAGTCAGTGGAAAGTGATGTATAATTAGAAATCGTAAAATAATAAAAATGTTGGAATAAATTTATGGCCTTAATAAAAGTGGCTTTTCAGACCACCTGAGGACCACCTACTGAGGTCCGTAGCTATGCATCCTGCCATCCCGATATCGCCGCTCTGATAAGAAGCGGATTCCTGATGACATATGTATATGATCCTTAGCAATGCGACAACTCTGAATTTGATGAATAAAGGCCACCATCCCGTATATGAAATAAGGTACTACCTTAAACTTTTTCTTTTACCACTTGAAATCATATGAGAAATTATAAATATCCTTTTCTGATATTTTATGGTAGAGAGCAATCTGAGATCCAACAAAACCAATAATTAAATATAATTAAGGTAATTTAAAAATGAAAGATAATTATTCTTTTAGCAAAAAGAAAAATATATAATAATAAGAGTAAATGAAAAAAATTGTCTTTTTTTTTTTAAAGATTAAATATACATAAAATAATGAGAAGCAAACAAAAGGTGTTGCTTTCTTTTTTTTTTTTTGAATTAATATTATGTATTTCTGTATATAGTTGTGTTCAATGTAAATAAAATATTTAATCAAGTTTTAAAAAATTTCTGTAATTATTTAATTGATAATGTTTAAGGTGTGTCAATTTATTTTTACAGCTTAAATTTTAGTTTAATTCATAAGTGGAAGAGTTCGTCTAAATAATTCACAACGCAAACTCTTAATTTTATTCGTAATTAATTAAATTTAATAATTACATTTTGACGCGGATTATAATTTAATTTTATTAATGCTTCGCGTTGCTCTTCTACTAGAATTATGTAATTACGATCACTTATGTTATTTGAATTTGTCTAAGGTATATAAAATTATATACCAATTTACTATGAGGTTGCTTGGATGATTTGGACCAATTAACAATTTTGGATGTAAATTAAATAGAAAATAAACAGGTGTAATTATCTGTCCAGCATCCCCCCTCATTAAAGTAAAATGGTGCTATGACTCAGGAACGTTCATCTGAGGTCATTAGAAATAATAATAATAATAATAATAATAAAGGAAAATAAATTTAAGTATTATTTTAATGTCACAATTTTAAAGATATTGTAGGTATGTAAGTTTAATTGATTAAAATTTTATTAAAATTAATTTTATTATTGTAACAATAATGACACACATATAATAATTTAAATAAATAAAATGAATAATATATGTTAGCAATAAAAAAAAAAAAAAAAAGGAAATGAAAAAAATAATTCTGGGATTTATAATAGGTAAATTTAGGAATTACAATTTTTTTTTCTCTCTTTTCTCTTTTGGTTGGATCTCAGTTACCATTGAGAAATAATGGCATTCACATCACGGATGACACATTTGTAAAAATAAACCTTTTTTTAATATACTGTATAAATAATAATAATAAGAATAATGAGTAAAATTTTATAATATGACTGGTATAAAAATGCCAATAGATCATGATTTTTGAAATTGTATCAAGGTGATACAAAAGAAAATTTATGAGTCGTACTATGAAGTAGTGGCACAATATATATATAAAAAAAAATAAAAAAAAAATAAGATTGTTGTTTCTGTAGAAAAAGACAGATATTTTTCTGTTAAATGAAATTATGCTGTTTTTATATATACGTGTATTATAAACATTTTAGGGGTATTTATGTGTGTAAAAGAATAATCTACAAAACAACTTCATCTCCTAAGAAATTTTTTTAAATTTTAGTGCTGTTGTTTTTATGTATTTATGCAATTTAGAATATTTTCATACATATGTTGTAATATAGAGAAAATAGTATGAGATGCAAAATATTATTTTAAGAGGCATAGGATCTATTTTGAATTGATATTTTGAAAAAGTATACATTGATTACTAATATTTGTTAAAAATGACTCAGACGCTGGATATAGATACACGTATTAAGTTAGTGTCACCATTTGACAATAAAAAGAACAAAAACATTATATTTTTCTTAGATGAATTTGATAATATTTTGAATTCGAAAGATATACAGGAAGAAACAAAATTATTAATTTTAAAGGCTAAAATTACTGGGGACGCAAAACATATTTTAAGTAAACAGATTGAAAAATATAACGAGACCAATTATAATTTATTTAAAAATAATTTGGTGGAGTTATTTGGTACAAAACTAAGCTTCCTTAATGCTCAGAGCAATTTCCTAAATTTAAAACAGGCCGCAAGTCAAACGATAGAGGATTTCATTTTGGAGTTTAAAAAGGGTGTAAAATCTTATATCGAAAGTGCAGGCAAAAATGTGGATAATAAGGAAGAGAATTTTATCGAAATCTTAAAAATGTCGAATTTTTTAAATGCAATTAGACAGGATATTGCACTAGATGTTCGTAAAAATGCGCCCAGGTCCTTCAAGGAGGCATGCGAGTTAGCAAACTTATGGAAAGTGCGTATAATGAATCAAAGTTTGAGGAAATTAACGCAATAAATAAGGAAAACAAAGATCTTTATGAGAACATTATAGAATCAAGTAAGCAAAACAAAGAGCTAATCGAGAAATTAAAAGGGGAGATTGAAAAACTAAAAAAATCAAAGAAAAAAAACCATGCAATTAGAGATGATAGTGTTCCGCGGAATAAGAAACTCTTTAATAAACACAATAATTATCAGGGTCCCCATTTCAATAACAATTTTCATTATAATGATTATGAACGATATTATAATGATTACTACAATTCCTTTAATTACCCGACGCATTATGGGATGTGTGATTATTCACAACCTAACTGGAATTCGGGAAATAGAGATTTTGGATATATTTCTGAGAATTATGATCAAAATGGGTATCAATTTGAAAAGCGCAAAAAAAAAAAAAAAATGGGCAAAGAAAACAGTGAAACCGGATCAAGATTCGGGATTTTCAGAGACGGAAATCGATAAAATAAATAAAACAATCGCAAATATAACAAATGCAGACAAAGATAGTCTGCCAATTATATCACTAAGTATACAGGGCGTCGAAATACAAGCTTTATTGGATACTGGAGCTGCTGTTTCCCTTTTATCACCTTCTTTATTTAAAAAAAATTAAAGATACAAACGTCAAAATCAAATATTTGGGCAATCAGATCCAAATTAAAACTTTAACGAATTCAAAGATTTTTTTTTTAAACAATGTGTAAAATTAATTTTTCGATTAAAATGTATATTCACAACAGGCACATTTTATGTCACTAATGATGATTTTGATAGGCAGTACCAAATGTTATTAGGGTACGATTATCTCAAAGAAAATCATATGATTTTGGATTTATGCAATAAAACCTTAAAATTTAAAAATCAACAAATTAACTTAAACGTTGCAAGTGAAGTAAATAATTATGAAGTGAATAACATTACGCCATGTAATTCAGGGGAACATTCAAATAAAATTATGTTTGCCATTACTAAAATTAGAATTTTTCTCCAACCTGAAGAATCGAAAATTGTAAAATTAAAATGCTCAGAGGATATAAATATGTCAGATGTGATTATTTTTTACCCCATTCAAGAAAATAGTAAATTTTCATGCGAGACTTCGTTACACGAAGTTAAAAAAATAATAACATAAATATTATAATAAAGAATAAACTGTTAGAAAAGTTAATTATTCAGAAAGGAACTAAAATGGGGGAAATTATAAAGAACTTTGAGTGCAAGCAAGATGACTCAACTGATAATATAGAGAAAGGGACATTTTATAAAATAAATAATTTAAATATAGAAGATGTAAGAAAATTGCGAGAAGCAGAAATTAAAGAGACGGATTTCGATTTAAGCCATTTATCAGAGGAAGTACAACAAAAATTTCGAGAAATTTTCATGGGCAATGTTCATGCATTTTCAAAAAGTTATCAAACATTGGGGCAATCAGCGTTTGTCGCAATAAGTTTTCAATTGAATCATGAATTCCCGGTACAAGCTAAGCCATATAAATTGCCGCAGGCAGTAAGACAGTATGCGAAAAGGGAAATTGAACAATTGTTACAGGCTAAAATTATAGAGAAGACTGACTCCAAGTATGCTTTTGCAGTTATTTTCGTTAGGAAGAAAAATCCGAGTAATAACCCGAATGCAGAACCCAAGTTTAGAATGGCAACGGACCTAAGACTATTAAACCAAATTTTACAACCGTACACTTATCCAATGCCGGACGTAAAAGACTTATTACAAAAAATAAGCGGTAAGAAATATTATACGGTGCTAGACTTACATAGTGCTTTTTTTCAAATAAATTTAAAACCAGAAGATTGTAAAAAAATAGCTTTTATTACGGAATTTGGAAAACATATTCCGCTTTGTTTAGCTTTTGGCACACGAAATTCTAGCGCAATTTTTGCAGAAGTAATTGATAAAATTCTGGAACATTTTGACAAAAGCAAAGTATCATACTACATTGATGATGTGTTGATATCTGCAAACACAATAGCAGAGATGACGAAAACATTAGAAGAAGTTTTACAGGTATTAATAAATCACAACATGACAATCGAACCTTCAAAAATGCAAATTTGCAAAGCAGAAATAGAATTCCTAGGATTTAGGGTGAATCAAATGGGATATTCTCCATCACAAAAGAATATTGAAAAAGTGAAAAATTTAGTCAGACCAAAATCGAAAAAGGGGGTCAGATCTTTATTGGGTTTAGCGAATTATTTTCGGACACTAATACCCAACTATTCAGACAAAGTTAACCCTTTAATAGAGCTGACTAAAGATAAAGTTAAATTCAAGTGGAGTCCAGAAGCAGAAAAAGCTTTTCTGATAATTCAGGAAGAAATGGTACAAAAACCAACACTCAGACCCCCCGATTTTAACAAGGAATTTTTCTTATTCACGGATGGGAGCAAAGTTGCAATTTCAGGTGTTCTAGCTCAAGAAAAGGATGGTCATTTGCTACCTGTTGAATTTTTCGGGAGAAAACTTAGAGAACCGGAAAAAAATTATCCGAGTATTAAATTTGAGTTATTAGCAGTGCATGAAGCAATTATGCATTTTAAATATATGCTTTCGGGTAGAAGGTTTACTGTGTTAACTGATTCGAAAGCACTAACTCAGCATTTACATTTACAAGATGAATCGGAAATTATAAACAGATGGGTAGCAAATTTACAAGACTTTAATTTCGACTTCGAATTCGTCGAAGGAATTAACAATCCAGCAGACTATTTGAGCAGGAATTTAGATAATCTTATAACAGACAGAGAACTCCAAAATAATTTGTTTGCAAGTAACATAGCACTTACAGACGAAAATATTAAATCGGAGCAATACGCAGACGAAAAATTAAAAATTATAATAAATAAAATCGAAAAAGACAAAAATAATAGAAGCACGAAGAGATTTACTTTAAATCAAAATAAATTATTAATTTTAAAACCTGGTTCAGATAAAAATGAGCTTTTAATTACCCCGGATTCATTAAAAATTGCAGCCATAGAAGAAGCTCATAAAGCGCATTTCGGATTTCAAAAAACTTATGATAATATGAAAACAAGGCTTTTTTGGCACGGAATGTACAAAGACATTAAACAGTATTGTGCAAATTGTGTGCAGTGCCTCACATCTAAACAACACACGACAATAAAAGTCCCTGTTAAAAAAATGGTGAAAGATCACGAAGTCGGTACAGTCCTGCATGCTGACGTCATTGGAGCTTTAAACCTCACGTTAAGGAAAAACAGATACATTTTAATTATAATTGATTCGACATCGAGATTCCTGGAAGCTGTTCCCCTACGAAACGTAGAGTCACAGACTATATTAAATGTACTAAATAAATATTTTGCAAATTATGGGATGTGTAAAGAAATTATCTTTGATAACGCAAAATATTTACGAAGCGAAATTATGAAAGAATATTTGGAATCTTTAAACATACAAAGGAAATTTGTGAGTGTATACCGTGCGCAAGGAAATGGACTTTGTGAAGTTACCAATAAAATATTAAAAACATCAACTGTAGCTATGTCGAAACGCATTACGGAATGGGACATAAGACTGGATTTTCTTAAACTAGCGTATAATTCCTCGAAACACCGCGCTACGGGATATAGTCCCTCACTGCTATTTTTCGCAAGGGAAATAAAAAATCCCTTCACAGCCCATATTCCTTCCGAGGAAATATATACCCACTCTTATGTTAAAAGCAGAATACAACATATGAAGGAAATCAAAATTCAATCCCTTGCAAACCAGGAGAAAATAATGCAAGAATATATAGATGAAGAGGCATACGAAAAAGTAAAGGATTTAAATTTGGGTCAAACAGTATATTTAAAATGTATTGGAAAACCAGGCGCATTAGAGCCAAAATTTCAAGGACCCTACGAAGTTACTAAAAAGTTTAGAAACTTTAATTATTTATTACAATATGTTCCAGATAAATCAATAGAGCCGATCAAACGACATATGGATCAGCTGTACGCTCCGAAATATGCAACAGGTCATACAGAGGCGGAAATTACGAATTTACAGGCGTCTCAGAAAAAAATTAGGGGGGATAAAAATTACAAAAATAAATGTGGCATTTGTCAGAGAAAATCGCACTCAACCGAAAATTGTTGGTTTGAATTAGACAAAAATACGAGTCAAAACGGTGACAAAGTTACTAAAAAGTATTATAAAAAAAATAATAAATATTCTGAGAATGTAAACCCATATTTAAAGTATCAAAGACATTACGATGATAAAAATATGTCGTTATATGGTTATACACCATATACAAACTTATACGGGGATGTTATACAAGATCATTACCTTTTCCCCCCTCCCCAGTATTATCCATGGGATATGAATTGGTATTAAAAATAAATCAAAATACATAATTCATCGAATTTAAAAATTTAAAAATTTTCAAAATTTAAAAATAAATTTTTCTCTTTTAGGTAAAAAAATTGAAACAAAATTAATATCTTGACTTTTTAAAATTCAAAATAATAATAAGAAAGGATAGGAACATGGGAACGCCAATTTGTCTCAGGGTTACAATATTGAGCAAATGTGCAGGGCGCACCCGAAAACATACTTATAAAATTATGTAATGTGCTTCACAAAACTTCACTGGAGCAGTGAAATATTTCTCTCCAGGCAAAAGTTATATATTTTTTTTCTTTTCGAATATGAATTAGAAAATATAAAATCTTAACAAAGCCAAATAACATTAAAACTTAATTAATTTAATAGTGAATAATGTTGGAGTAATTTTCAAAAAAAAAAAAAAAAAAAAAAAAAAGAGAGATTTTTTTCTGTCTTCTATAAGGTTAGCCTTTGCTAATAGCCTTACAATTTAGATGACAGAATTTCAGAATTACTCTTTAAAATGAGTAGGTGTAAGCTATTAGGTTCAGGGTAGTTAGAACAGCTTTATAGCATACTCATATATATATATATTTTCTTATATAAATATATGGTTGACAAGGAATAAATTATTAGTGCACTCTATATTAGGATAGCGGCCAGCTATAAGCCTAAATATAATAAAATATACAAAAAGTGCTAAGATTTATTCCGGTAGTTCAATTACAACTTATATGCTAAAGTCTAGAATTTAGACAGCAGGGATAAGTTTTATGAACAAAAGTGTTATAAAAAAAATAATTAAAAAAAAAAGGATTTTGGTGTAGCACATTGGTTTTTTAAAAAAACATATATATATATGACAATGGACAAGGCAAGTTATTTCAATATGATTGCACACAAAATTATAGTAATCAAATACACAAATAATTAATTGAAGCAAAATTAAAATTTTCTCACCAAAGACTTTCTGTATAGGGTGCAATTTTGGCCTACGGCTGGGTATGCACCGACACCAACAAAATATTTGTAGTAAACTTATTCAAAGGTAAATCAGGGTGTTGGTCATCACTTGGTCATTCACTTCAGGATTCTTGGCTGAAAAAGGAATCGAAGAAAAAATTAAGTATGGTATAATTACTAGATGTTATGCTCAGAAACAATAAAATTAGTAATATTATATTGTAAAAAGCAGCATTTTGAGTTTTATTTAGTAAAACTTTTTGATTTTTAGGTTTTACACATTTATGGAGTGTCTAGCTCAGTGTATAGATCCTAAATTTAATAAAAAAAAATAATAAATAAAAATATAAGTTCGTATTGTTTTCAAAATAAATAACAAAAGGTATAGCAATTAGCATTTACAGTTAAAATTTATGGAATTTTCAGCAAAATTAACATTAGACAAACATAGTTTATATTATATTTAACTTGATAAGCTAATTTACTTTTATTAACGGTATTCAATTAGAATTAAAGTAGGCTTAAATCCAAGTTAAATTAATTAATAACATTGTTGTAGTGTGAAATTTTATGTAAGACTATTATATTTTTATTGTATATATATAAATATGCGAATTTAATAATTAATAAAATGTATCAGCAAAATTATTTAATATAAATATTAAATGACATCTTGCTGAAATCAGCTAGAAATTAGTTTTTTTTTTTTAAATAAAATATTTTATAAATTTATGTTATGTTAGAATTTAAGCATTTTTTTTTCTTTACTTTCCCTTAGAATTAAATGCAATTCTAAATTTAACACATATAAATATACATAGGATTGATAAATTTGAGTGTGTGAGTTCATAATTTTTTTTTTTTTTATATAATTTGGCCGATTTAACATAAGGAAACAAAATAAATAAATAAATATATTTATATATATTGGACTTATTTTTATTAAAATAGGTAGTATGGCTTAATAAATTTATTTACTGAATTTTTTTATAGTACGTACAGTAATTATTTTAAAAAACTTAATCTGTAACAATTGGGTGTAGATATTTATGAGTATACAAAGATTCTTTTCTGCTGGCTGAAATTCTTTGGTTCGGCCGAGTACTCATGGGTTACTAAATACGATTTTACGTAGTAATTATCATTTGCTTTTGTATTTTTAAAATTATACAAGTGTATTAATTACATTTTTTTATAATTAAATAATAATTATTAATGTTTGATTAATAATAATAATTTATTATCTTTTATTTTTAAACATATCATTAAAGTTTAGACAGTAGAATTCACATACGGAATGTTAATGATAAATAAAATTTTGAATAAATAAATTTTTATTTCATTCAGTAAAAAAAATAAATAAATAAATAAATATGAAAATTTAACAATCATTTAAGATAGAATTGTTGGCTAAATAAATAATAATTAAAGACAAAAAAATTGTTCTCTTCTTCGTCAATGGCATTTTCTGACAACACTAGTTAATAGTATTAAATGAAGGTGCATTTTTAAGGTCAGCGTAATGCATATTTTGCATTTTGAGAGGCTGTAGAAGTCATATTTCCGTGTTGTTTACATTTTAATAGTAAACAATATCATGAATCAAAATTTGTGTTTGTTAGAAAGGTCTAAAAATATACAATGTAATCAGTTAAAGAAAATTATATGCATTTTTTCTTAAATCCTGAAAGGCAATTTTGTTTAGATTTGAACCTGACAGCATAAAAGGCACGCTCGCTTCAGTTGCACTACGAGGCAGGAAAATTCAAATGCTAGAATCGCCATTTTTCCCTGCAAAATAATAAAAAAAAGCAGAAGGTTTACATTAGATATGATACAAATACATATACTGTTTATGCATAGATTATGTTAAAAATTACATACAGGCATGCACAGTTAGTTAAGAAGAAAGTATATCAAGAAATTATACTAATTAATAAGGTAATTACAAGCATGAAATGATTTTAAATACATACTTTTGGAAGTCGTAAAATTTTGTCACAGCACAAATCACCTCAGCAGAAAGTGATTAGTAGCTTGACCAACCCCTCGTTTCGGGAGGATGGGGGACGGTCAAAAACTGGTTTTATTCTCTTTTCCTTCCTTTTTTTCTACCCTGTTTTGATTCTCGTATCGGGTAAAGTTGGAGAGCATTACGTAATGATATATTAAAGGAGAGGAAATAGCTTGTATATTTTGACATATCATACATGTTAGAAGTAACAAATAAATAAATATAATAAGGTAACCAGTTTGTATACAATATTTTTCTGATTATAATTTGAATACATCAGATTAATTATGTGAAAAATAACATGTCATACGACAAGCATTGTATTTACTTTTATTCAGTATAAAATGTGTTTTAAATGAAACACTGTGTCATAAGGTTATATGTGATGAAATAATATGTCAAATGCGTATGCCATTATTTTTCCTGTAATTAGGTTTATTTCGGCATATTAGTTTCATACAAAATTATAGCTTTGAATGTATTTTGGGCACTTAAACTGTAAAGTTACAAAATTATTAAACGTGTGTGGTAAAGAAAAAAGGCTTCGAGAAAGATGTCAGATTTTCAGTACAGATGTCTTCTATAAATGTGAATGTCAACAGACAACTATGCTATCATGTGTTGAACTTTCTGTTATGAAAAATAGAAGAACTTCTTATAAAATATACCAGAACCATTGATAATTGAACTTTACAGACTTAGCTCAAAAACTGTGTAGATACACAGTCATATGGACACGTACATTCTTTTATGCTTTACAAAAAAAAAAAAAATAAATAAATAAAACCAGCAATCAGTTTTTATTTTTTTTTCTGACCACCGGGAGAGATGCTGGGTAACATATAACAATGATATGTTCCCGCACCATGTTGGTTAAATCAAAGTAAAATTGCGTAATTTGTTATTTCTGTTTGTATAAATATTTTTTTTATAAAATATAATTATCAGTGTAAAATTATAATGTTTATATATTTAAGTAAAATAGGAGTGTAAGTTCATAGAAAAATTATTAAGTTGATTTTAAATATTAAATATATATTTTTTAAAAAAATTGTTGTATTGTAAAATGAATGTATAATGTTGAATGTAGTTCGGATCTCAGATAACAACAATAGCCAAACGCCATGGTGTCGTTTTATGACAAGCCAGTGGAAAGTGGTGTAAAATTAGAAATCGTAAAATAATAAAAATGTTGGAATAAATTTATGGCCTTAATAAAAGTGTTGGGATAAATTTATGGCTTTTCAGACCACCCAAACTTTAAGGCATATAATAATATTAAAGTATATGTAAGGGGCCATTTGCAGACTGTTAGCTAATAGGCCTATCGAAGGATAATGCAAAATCTTCTCACATCCAATAAGGGTGGACTAGACAAATAGTTCCACCCATTGCAAGAGTTGGTGTACCAGAAGAAAAAGGTTTTGAAAAGAGAGTCTGAAAAAAAGATGTCGAGGACGCAGGAGCTCTCCTGAAAGCCCGTGCAATGAATCCTGAAAGCCCGTGCAATGAATCCAGAAAGCCCTAGTAATGCCCAGGCGAGATGGACATATCGGAGTGAGCCTAAGCAAGCCTAATTGAGGATGTCTTCCTGATGTTAAAATAAAGTGGATTGTTCTACTGAGTCCGTAGCTATGCATCCTGCCATCCCGATATCGCCGCTCTGATAAGAAGCGGATTCCTGATGACATATGGATATGATCCTTAGCAACGCGACAACTCTGAATTTGATGAATAAAGGCCACCATCCCGTATATGAAATAAGGTACTACCTTAAACTTTTTCTTTTACCACTTGAAATTATATGAGAAATTATAAATATCCTTTTCTGATATTTTATGGTAGAGAGCAATCTGAGATCCAACAAAACCAATAATTAAATATAATTAAGGTAATTTAAAAATGAAAGAGAATTATTCTTTTAGCAAAAAGAAAAATATATAATAATAAGAGTAAATGAAAAAATTGTCTTTTTTTTTTTTTAAGATTAAATATACATAAAATAATGAGAAGCAAACAAAAGGTGTTGCTTTCTTTTTTTTGAATTAATATTATGTATTTCTGTATATAGTTGTGTTCAATGTAAATAAAATATTTAATCAAGTTTTTAAAAATTTCTGTAATTATTTAATTGATAATGTTTAAGGTGTGTCAATTTATTTTTACAGCTTAAATTTTAGTTTAATTCATAAGTGGAAGAGTTCGTCTAAATAATTCACAACGCAAACTCTTAATTTTATTCGTAATTAATTAAATTTAATAATTACATTTTGACGCGGATTATAATTTAATTTTATTAATGCTTCGCGTTGCTCTTCTACTAGAATTATGTAATTACGATCACTTATGTTATTTGAATTTGTCTAAGTTATATAAAATTATATACCAATTTACTATGAGGTTGCTTGGATGATTTGGACCAATTAACAATTTTGGATGTAAATTAAATAGAAAATAAACAGGTGTAATTATCTGTCCAGCAGTTTTAAGAAAATGTTACTTTAAATGTTCAGTGTAAATGTTATTTCTATCTTTTTATTAGTTTTAATTTAGATAGTCGGAAAACCAAATATTCTATTTTTTAAAATTCTGAAAAAAATAGGAAATATATATATATCATTCTGAAGAGATATATATCAGGCTCCATACTATTAACTTTTTCATACAAAATGTATTGTTTAAATAGTTTTAAAATATTTTGAGAAAAGAAATGATAAACAGTTGTTCCTGCAACGTGAGCGTTGGCGTCTAATGGGTTTTAACGAGACCTTAATATACATCGATGTTGATTAGTTTTGGGTATTAATAGCTTAATAAATAGCGCTTTTGTAATGTATTATCACTGTGTCCGGTAGCAGTTGTAATCAGTACTCCTTAAACTTGATTTTAAATCTTATATGACATTCTTGTGTTTCCGCCTGGTCGCCTTGGTTTCAACACCATTCGACCTCTACTACATTTGCCTTTCGTTTTCGACCATGCATTGATTAATGATTTTTTTTCTCATTTTGCTCTGTACTACTAGTTAGTCTCATCTTTTCTAAATACTCTGTGCATATCATTTTAAAAACTCGATCATTCTAAAAGCATACAATTTACAATTCAATATCCTACAAGAAACTGCTATTTATACTCATTTTAAAAGTTATTTATTTCAGAAAATTTAAAAACATTGCAGATACTTTTTGTAAAAGAAAACCTTAGTAGCAAATCAGAATGATGAATTGTTAGTTATAAACATTTTCTCTTGGCAATGACGTTTTCAAAAGTTGAATCTATATTTACGTAATAATTTTTTCTACTGAAGAAAGTTACAGTTTCTGAAATTACGTAAATGAAAATAAATATCTTTATTTTATTTTTCATAAAAACGCATCATTTCAGTCATTTACACTAAGCACACTCTTGGTTTATTTTTTGTGTTTGCCAATTAATAAATCTGAAAGTGATTACATTTAGAAAAGGCAGAAAAAAATAAAAAGGTAGAAATATTATTTAAACCATGATTTTTTTTTTTTTTAAGTAAGATTTAATATTTGAAAGGAAGGCATTTGAATTATTTCAGATTTGTATTATTTTGAAATAATATTTTTATTCCTTTTAATGATAAATTGATGTATTTTATGTATCAATCATAACCAAATCGATTTGTAAGTGATATACGTTCAGTTATTTCGTTCAGTTGCAAGTTTATTTTTTAAAACTAATTAATCTAAGTAGATATACTGTATGAACAGATAATTAAAATTTATAATATGAGAAAAATATGTGGAAATATGGGAAGTATTCCCATTCCTATTTTGTAAATATTTATTTTATCTATGATGATATTATTTGCAATCATTGTTTACTATAATTAATTTTTCACATTACAGTAACGTAAATGAAAAAGCTAGAAATTTACAAAGTTGAAACGCACAAATTAGACCACCATGACATCAAATCACATAATGCCGTTTCAAGAATACCCAGATCTCCTTCATCAGTGGAAAATTAAGCATAAAAATACACACAGAAAAGAAAATTAAAAATTAAAAACCGGTTGAAAGAACGCTTGGGCTACAGCCTCGACTGTAGGTTGCTGTTGTTATGGGAACTTCAAGGAAACAATAATATCAAAATGTTCAGAAAAGATAGGTGTTTAGCGTGTACAACAAATAAAAAAATCGAAAAAATTGAAGCTTTAAGAGTCCTGAGGCCACTTAAGCAATTAAGCTTACATTGTGTGTCGATCTTCGCTTTTTATAATGCGCGTGATTCTGACATTTATCGCATACACATATTTTCTAAAATGGTAAAGCCCATGTGGTTAAAAAAACAGGCCTATTATGTAAAATTTAAAAGCTCAACATTTACTTAAAACATGACTATAAACAAGACAGATGTTAAAAATTTAAGATCTACATTTTATTTAACCGCCAAGTACCTTCCGCTTGCATCCGCAGCCTTCATGACGTAAGAGCTGTGGATTCAAGCCGATAATATACTGGGAATCAAATAAAATGTAATTTTTAATCATTTAACTTATGCGTTTTTATAGATACCTTTTACTTAAACAATGTACTTTTAAACATCACGTTATATTTTTCGGTTAACTCAAAGTGGGTTATTTCATTTCTTCTTTGTATTTTACAAAACCTAACTTAAGAAATTATTCCTTAGGTTAATGTTTTTTGGGAATTACTGCACTGTTATCCACAACAGAGTGCTGCACGGGTTAGGTCATTACAACCCGATCCTGCGAAAGGTATTTGCAATTAAACCAAACATTACACTGTAAAATACACGTATATTTAATTTTAAGGGTAAATACTTGGTGTAAATATTTCGGTAAATACCGCTTTTGGGTATTTACACAGATATCTTTTCTTCAATTAAATTTAGCTCTGAAAATCCCACATATTGCAGTGATAGATTAGTGTAAAATAATATTTTAAACATTACCTTTTAAAGAACGCAACATTTTACACTTAAATAATCATTTAAAATGTCTTTTTAAATCGTAATAAAGAATGTAAAAAGCTAATGCATTTATTGGGAAGCATTTTATTAAAAGATACTTTTTGTTAAATTATGTAATATGTACACTTATTACGAACAAAAAAGCCACTTTACTTAATGTACTAGTGCTACGCTGTTAAACGTTTGCAGCAAACTGCCTAATCATTCGATCATTTTTATAAAAATTGCTTACATAACAGTAGATTAACTCAATTCTGACCATAGTATTACCCATATTATGCTCAGAAGAGACTTGTGTTACGGTTATGTAAACATTAGAAAAACAAACAGTCGAAGGATTGGACGTTGGCTGAAAAGTTTTAACACTGTAAACGAAAAGTGCAAGATAACTTTTGATTCCTGGATATCCCTTTTTGCTCTATGTGTACCTAAATAGGTTTTTAGCTGGGCGATATCCAGTTTCATCTAATTACCAATTTAATAAATAAAGGTTAATCCGTCAAGTTAAACTGACCTTTTTATCGTGCAGTTTAATTAAATAAAGGAGAGAAACAGACAAAAAATCAGCAACATAATCAATCAATAAATTAAAATCATCATCGTCACATTTAAAAATATTATTACTACTAGTACAAAAATTTCTGCAGACAAAACCCTTTAAAAAATTTTAAATTGGAACTTTCGCTCAAGCGCCATGCGTAGAGAAACACAGAGAAAAAATAAGGTAGAAAATAATTGTGTAACCTCCTTCGTTGAATTCGGTTAAAAAAGGAATTGTGTAATTGCGCATGCAAAACATATCAGTATTCAAACTTAAGTTTATTTTTATATTTTAAGAAATAATATTTACCTACTCCCGAATAATTAGGAAAAGTGCAGACATATTTACATTTCAATAATCATTTAAAATATTATAAATATAACATTTTGTATTAAATTAAAAGTATATCCTGTACTACATCTGCCTTAAAACGTAGTATAAATAGTCGGCTGAGGCAATCTCGAAATTTTCTTCTATCTCCAACTTCTTACAGTGCCAAAATTACGTGCCAATCTTTACCTATCATGAAGATTCTAAAAGTATAGATTCGTTGAATTCTGTACATTTAAATGAGAGATATAAATCGCCTTTTTCAAAGAAAACGTTGAATTTAGCACACACCCTCTTATATGTCTGTATCCCAACTTCCCAAACCAAGGGCATTAAAGCGACACATTTTCTGTAGTATTCACCCAAGCCTAATAAGATTCATTTTTACGTGAAAGTGTAATAAAGTATGAAGTTACAGTAAATTCAGCAGATTAGCTTTTCAGATATAGCTTTTCTATGATTAACACGAAAACCTAATCAGCACAAACTTATATCAAGATGTAAAAGAGTATGGCGTTTTATGAAATTTGGTGGATTAGCACTTGAGCTATGACTATTGCTAAAATCATGTAAATCCTGAAAAATTCAGCATAGCATGGCCACCTGCAGGACGATTTATTCCAAAATCTAATCACCAACAACTTATGTAATTGTCTAACTGGATCTGAAGTTTGATGTATATCCGTGTATTATTTTTTTGCGATAGGGCTCTTGCTAAAATCACGTAAAATGCAGCCTTGTAGCAAACATGTTGCGCGAATTTACACTACAACCTAACCAGCAACAACCTATGTCACTGTCTAAATAAATCTGAAATTTGATGAAAATCCTTGAAAATGAAGTTCTTGCGCTAGGGGTATTAGAGAAATCGTGAAAATTTTCACTGAGAACCACATGTATAGATATTTACACAAAAAACTAATCATCACAAATGTATATCAAAGTGTAAATGAATTTAAAGTTTGTTATGTTCCGTGCATTAGTTCTTGAGGTAGTGCGTCCACAAATATTTTGTTGCATACAGACCGATAGACGGACTCACAGAGAAACATTTTCTAAAAACAGTCAAATCGTATTTATGACCATGTAAAACGTATAAATCTGTCGAAAACCAGATGTCGAAATTTTCACGAATACAATACTTTCTTCTTCTAAAGATAGAAGAAAGTAAAAAAGTGACTGATACAAATCAATTAGTTAACCGGCTGTGTATAAATTAATTTTAGAGTATTGTCTTTTCAAAGAAATATAACAATTTTTTTAATTTTCTATACTGACATGCAATTTGAAAGTGCATTTTAATTCGTTGATAAATTTTAAAGTCGGATACCAAACGGAAAAAAAAAACATTCGGTCTAGTAGTTTATGAATTACGTACGCTTAAGATTAACAAATGTTAAATTCATTTATAACCGTTACAAAACATCTTTCATTGTAAGTAGCGATTTTCGATTTGGAATATTTGCAGTTTTCTGAAAATTTCTTTCGATCTGTGTTAAATATAAGTTGTAGTTCTTCATCTTTTCCAAAAATTTACATATAATTTAAAATTAATGTTAAACCAGTAGGATGTGGCAATCCCAAAACTTTCTTCTGTCTCATATATGTTAACATTTCATAAAAAATAAAGCATAACAGCGTCACCGGGTAGGTGATTTACACCAAAATCTAATCAACAACAACTTATCACAAGTTCTAACTGAATATGAAGTTTAATGAAAATTTGTAAATTAGTATTTGACATACAACTATTGCAAAAATCGTAGAAAATTCTGCAAAACAGCACCACTTGTTTGGTGCTTTACTCTAAAATCAAATCAGCACCAACTTATATAAAAGACTAACTGAATCTAAAGTTTGATGGAAATTCGTTCATTAGTTCTTGAGATAGAGTTATTGTGATAACCATGAATAATACCGCATAGCAGCATCCACCTGTTAGGCGATTTACACCAAAAAGTAGTGAGTCTAATCAAACATAATCTGAAGTTTTACAAAAATCCGTGCATTAGTTCTTGAGATATAGCTATTGCAGATATCCTGAAAAAAGCAGCATAGCAGCGCCACCTATTGGGAAATTGCACCAAAAAGTAGTCAGCACCAATTTATTTTAGGAACTAACTGGATATTATGTTTTATTAAATCACGTTCATTAGTTCTTGAAATAGAGCGCCCAGAAAATGTGTGTCACATACATACAGACAGACAGGCAGAGTCATAGACTCACAGACAGACATTTTGTAAAAAACATGTTTTTCGGCTCCCGTCGGAATGCTTCAAATGCCAAAATTCAAAAATTTTCACGATGCCAATACTTTATTCTTGCAAAGATAGAAGAAAGTAAAAATGCTATGAATTTTAAACTATGAAATTTATTAACAGAAATTGATTCCTAGAAGCTTCAAATGTGCTTCAAATACGTTACATATACATACGTATTTTGGTTTAAACATTGTAACATTCAAATGATTATAATATTTTATAAGATTTCGTTTCAATGTACGAGAGTATTTTCTTATGGTATTTACATTCTTTTATTTGGGAAGAAAACACATAATATTTGGATTAAACATTGTCTTCTTGAAATGCACTTAAAGCAGTAAAAAAATGTTGTAAGTACCATTACGGAAACAATTACTTTTATGAATATGCTGTTACAATCAAAGTGAATTTTGTTCTCATTAAATGTGTAAAAATTTAAATACAATCATGTAGTAACTTTCGAAATATTGTTAAACACAAATAATTTTTGGTTGCTAAATCAATCAGAATAAATAAAACAACATGGTACTTTCGATAAAACATTTCCAAAACCAAAATAATTATTACGATATAATAAACGTGTTTATAGATTTATAATATTCTTCAAACATTAATACACGATTAATTAAAAAAAAAAAAAAAAAAAAAAAAAAAAAAAAAAAAAAAAAAAAAAAAACTTTTTCTCACATTATGTAAAACTTCAAATTTTATATTTTTATCGAGAGTCGAAAATATCAATATTCAAAAATCAGAAAATAGACAAAATACAAAAAAAATTCTTTGTCTATTTTTACGGGTTAAACAAATTTCCTTTTAAAATTTACTAGATGTAGAAAAAGATTAAAGTTTTTTAATCTATGAAAATACGAAAAAAAATATGAAAGTTCGAAAATATACAATAATCCTTTCCAAATTAACCCTTAAATACATAGTGCAACTTTGTAATTACATGATATTTTTTTGCGATCTGTCGGTTTCTTTTGGCCTTTCAGTTAACTCTTATGCGTTACCTACGAGGAATAATATACATTTAAGATCGTGAAATCCGATTTTGTTATAATTTCTTATCACGGGGAGTTTTAACATATTTTTTTTGGTACTGTCTGTAATGTGCTCCACTGGCGTTTTCTTTTCTATCATTATAAGATATTAATTATTAATTCTGAAATTTATTAAAAGTATGGTAAAGCTTATTATATCTTTTAATGATTGTTATTGTGAAGTGTAAACACTTTAAAATAAATATTTAATAAAAAATTATCTTTTTGAGCAATTTATGTTATGTGACTCAGGAGTGATATTATGACATTATGTCCAGCAGGAACATAACTAAATGTTTTCACTATTTTTCTAGTGGATAATTAACAAAAACAGAGTCACATATAATGTTTTCCGATCGAAATAAAGAATCATGCGTTAAAGTGTTAACCATGGTCTCAAAAATCCTTTTTTTATGTTTAGAATAAAGAAAACAATATACTTACAAGATTTAATCATTTATGTACTAAATTTTGAATTCATAAAAATTTTATCTTCTAATGCACTTTTCGTGAATTTTTGAAACTGCATTAGATGATTTACATTATCATTCAATAACTTTCAGAAGGATTTTAGAAGGATTCTGAAGGATTAATTAATAGTTTGTGCCAAAAGTTCTGGGTAATATTTAATCTAATAGTTACCAGAATGTTTATCGTATATGATGGTCGTATCATCAATGCCGAACTCTTCTGCCAGCAGATGGATCGCAACCTACGACAAATTGATGCAGAAGTATCCAAGAAAGTTCCACCGAAAGCGCGGTTTGTTTCAACAGGACAATGCCAAACGGCACGTTTCCCAGAGTTCCGAGGACAAGTTTGGACAGTTGGACAGCGTCGAAATTCTTCCACACCCCGCCTATATTCCAGACGTGGCTCCATCCGATTATGGCATCTTTCGATTAATTTAACACTTTTTCAAGAGCCGTCAATTTGAATGTTTTAATGAATTTGAAGAAGCATGTCAAGAGTTTTTCGATTCCAGGAAGCCGCCATGGTAATTCCAGCAAACCGGAATCTGGCAGAATGATGGCAGTAAGTCGTGGACTATGATGGTCTCTAATTTGAAGAATAGTCCTTGTTACTTTTATTGTTAATTTGCGCATAAAAACGCAACTTTAAAAAATTTCCCAGAACTTTTTGCTCAACGTAGTAAATTTAAACTTATAGAGAATTTGTTCAATATTTATAACCTAACTCAAATCTTTTATTTTAAATAGTTTTCGTTGTATTTTATAGAATTAGGAAATGTAAAAATATAATGTTCTTACAACTGAAATATAGAAATATTTCCGAATTGAAAAATGCCCAATCCCCCTCCCCCCCAACGCCAAGAAAGCTGAAAAGGCAAAAGAAATCATCCTTTTAAAAATATTTTGTTTTGTGTAACGAATAATGCTTTTGGAACAAGATAAATTAATGTATCTATGACTGATTCTAAATTGTATTACAACTAATCGATGTATTAAATGAATTTTATAACAAGTTATTTTAATGATATTTATAAGTATCGTCTATAGATAAACGGTTAACGAAGCACTTACAAAAATAATGTTTATTTTGTTAACACAAACATCTGGAAACATTTCCGGGAGTTTTTATATTTTAATAATCAGTTTTGTCAAACAGAAGTATCATATTTTTAGTATGCTATCAATTTTCATTTAATGTTGTTTTAGCTGTTTAACTGAATTTATGCATGTAAAAGTAAAGAAAAAATAAATATTTTTAATGTTAATGTTGTTAATTTATCATATATGTAAAACATGTTTCTAGAACATGAAAATGTTTACTTAAGAATTAATAGCATTTGAAACACTAAATTTTAGTTTAGTAAAACTCAATAATACGCTTTTAAAACATTTCTAAAAATCATTGGTAGAAAAAGAAACTTTGTTTTCATAAATGCTTCTTTAAACGTCAAAATATGTTAGGTGCTGACATTTTTTTAGGTACAGATAGATTAGAAAGATATTATTGTATTTTATGGTTATATTATATTATCCAAGTTTAAGGAACATTTGTCTTTTGCTGCATTGTAGATAGAATAAATCAATATCAGTAATGTTTTAAATTTCCTATAGAAAAAATATTTGTAAGAAATGCTTTCATTCTTTGAAAAGATTTGACTACGACAATCACATTTTCTTAGGTGAAATAAAATAGGAAATCTCCTTCTAAGCACCCGCATCTCCAAAATTGTTTCAAGAAGTAAAAAAAAAAAAAAAAAGTAAAAAGTGTTAATGTCGATAGATTACAATTCCAATTAAATTTGTATATACTAAAATATACTGTAAACACACAATCTTTTTCTAACAACTTACTTTTTCGGTTTTTTCCACAGACATAAAAGCATAACATTATTAATTAATTTGTTATTACAAAAGAAAAAAAAAACATTTCTTTGATGTAAAATATTACCAAACATATAAAAGTATTGTATGTAACTACAATAACTAGAGTAATGTATTTTTATTTTGCTTTTCGAGGCCTTGTGAGAATTTAATTAGTTAAAGTGAAAATTTACTAACGCTAATTACATTTTCTCAGACGCATGAAATGGAATAATTTTTTCAACGACCCGTACGAATACACTTTAAAACATGCGGTATGAATAATTCCATAAATAAGAAATTTTTTCTTGGAAAGTTTTAGCAGATTTAAGTAAACATGACCTTGATAATTTAGGAAATATTCACAAAAAGGTGAAGTTAGTTTCCGTTTCAGAGATATCTGTTTTTAAATATATCTCATTATGTTATTTTTTTGCCTTTTAAAGTGTTTTGTATCTACTGTCTAATGACCCTAAAAGTGAACAAATATCTGCTACTTATAGTGCATCTAGGTGGCAAGAAGATGTGTTTCGCCCAGAGGAAAAGTACAGCACGGCAGCGCCACCTGTTGGGCGATTTACGGCAAAACATAATCAGTACCAATTCATATGAAGGACTAATTTAACTTTGTATACTTTTTACATGAGAAGTAGAATGCAGAAATATATATATAGAGATAGAAAATTAGAGGGTTTTTACACATTTCTCTAAATAAAGAACAAGGAATTTCAAGGACCAGAAAAAAAAAAAAGTAAGGACCTACAAATTAAACAAACTAATAAATTATAATATGCATTTTTAATTAAAGGGTTTCATTTTTATAAATACAAGTTTTAAACATTCAAATGGCCGGGATAGGGAGAATTTCAGCGTGTGACAGTAGAAATTTTGAAAATATCAAAATAACATATACAGCAGACGAAAAACTTGTCGGATGTCCCAATCCCAAAACTTTCTTCTATCTCATACATGTTAATACTACAAAATTCACTATCAGAGTGCCAACATAAAATGGCAATCTAAGCCCATCATCAGTATTCTAAAGTAATAAAATTCCGTGCATTAGTTCATGAGGTATAACTATTGCTAAAATAGTGTAAATCATGCACAATGCTGCATAGCAGCGTCACATGTTTGGAGATTTACACCAAAATATAATCAGTCCCTATATTTATCAAGGTATACCTGAATCTGAAGTTTGATGTATTTCATTCTAGGACGTTGTGCATAATGTCTTAGGGAATAACAAAGCTACCAATTACAAGTATATACTTAAAAATATGGTAAACAACTTTAAAAAGCTAAATTGTCACATGCCATTAAACCTTCATTTCTTGCGCTCTCACGTTGACTTTTTACTAGATAATATGCTAGATAATATGAGATCAATTAGCGACGAGCATGGTGAACGATGTCACCTACAAATTTCAGCTATATTGTCTCGTTATCAATCGCAATGGAATGCAGCAATGCTTGCCGATTACTGCTGGTTCATACAGAGAGAATTTACTCAACATAAATATAAACGCAAAAATATGTACTAATGTGCTCAAAGTAATACGCTCAAATTGTGTTCAGCAGCGTAAAATGTGTGTAAAATATGTGAAAAATGTGTATAAACAGTGTACAGGTATATTGCTGATAAATCTAACATTAATGTATTATTATTATGCATTATTGAACGATCTCCTAAATCGTGATATATCGTAATAACCTATAAATACATATCCTTTATTAAAAAAAAATAAGAACCAAGTAAAAATTTCTAATATCATTTTTATTTTCTCAATAGTGTATATAATTGGAATATTACCTTTAAATTTAAGAAAAACATAAAAAGTCAATTTTTGTTTATCAGTGTATTTTATTAATGTATTATTTCTAACTAACTAATGTATGATTTTTTTTTTTTTTTTTTTTTTTTTTTTTTGGTCAGAGGAACTAAAATCAAAATGCTAGTAAGGATTTTTTTTTTTTAAACATCTTGTTTTCCTTAAATATTACTAAAAATATCAAAATAAATTCTAAAAAAAGAGAGTACTTTATAACAACATTAATTTCACTTTTAAAATTAAATTTTCTCTATGGGAGGAGTTTAATGTACGACAAATGAATTTGAGATGGAAAAAGTACTGCTATTTTCAATTACTTACCTAAACCAGGATTTCGGAGAATGTTGTGCCAGGATTTCATTGATTCGATCTTTTCAAGGCCGCATTGTGGAACGTTTTAAAGTATCAAAAAACGGACGAATAAAATAAATCAAGTTTGTAGTTGTTATCCGGTGAAGTTGTGAGTAAGTGCTTCCTATTTATATGTATCCACGTTTAGGAACTTAAAAGTAAATTAAAGTAACATGTAATGCGTACTGTATTTACATGTTACATACATGTAATTTGTGATTTGATTGACGTAAATGAATCAAATCACATTATAGAATACATATAAACACTTTTAATGTTTCACTGTGCACTGCTTGGTTCAAATCTCACTGTGTAAAAATTTTCCATATGTCACTGAGTACAAGTGTTTTGTATATCTCTGTGTACAATCGTTTCATATATGTTACAAGCGTTTCACATCTCTCTGTCTACAAGAGTTTCATATCTCACCTTGTACAAAAGCTTTATATTTCACCTCGTACAAGAGTTTCATATCTCACTTCGTACAAGAGTTTCATATCTCACTGCATAATAATTTGTAATAAAAAGAGGTACTTTGCATACCTCGTCCTTTTCCTTTCTTTCAGTTGCTTTGTTTCCTTTGTTTCACTTTGTTCAGTCAGTGGTATTCAGCCATGTCAGCCGTGGGAAATGTACAGTACGTGTACAAGATTCAAACCTAAATAATAGGTACAAATAAACGGAAAATATATGTCATGTCAGATATTATAATGAGTAACTTTTATGCAGAGATGTGCTTTCATTTAGCACCATGTAAACCGCGAAACATCCACTTTGGAATATGATCGGTTGACACTCCAAACAAATCAACAGTGAACAGCATGGTATGAAACCGTACAAATACAAACTTCAATATCATGAATTTTTTTTTTTTTTTTTTTTTTTTTTTGCGCACGACATCTCCTATAGTATTACCAAGCATGTTATTGCAGAATAAATGAATTTTGTTCAATGGAAGTATTATTTTTTCCAATAAAAAATTCTGTTATAAACATAGCAACCGACAATTTTTTAACCAAAAGACTCGGAAAAATAAAATAAGCGCATTTTGAGTGCTTGAAAGCTCTGAAATTTTATAAATTTTAAGCTATAATAATTTTGTGAGTTTTGATTGAAGAAGAATTGCATTTCTATTGCTGTACTCGAATTTGCCAAAGCATGATGAAAGGTTTTCTAAATATTGCTTATAGAACACAAAAAAAAAAAAATTAAATAGCGTAAATTAAAAAAAAATAATTAAAGCAATATTTCAGCAGCATAATCTTAATTCCTACCTTGTATTTAATACTATTTCAATTTATGTTTAGCCTACAGTAGAGATCTCCGCGGACCCAAGCTTGGCCCTAGGCCCCTGCACTGCCCGGCAAAATGACATCCGGGCTAGATGAATAAAGAGAATTTTTTAAAGGGCTGTCCCGGCGTGAGCAGAAAAAACAAAATTAAACAGTCCAGCCGGGATGATAAAAAATAATTAAGCAGGCCGAGCTTCTCGATGTAATTTGAAATGGTCCAACAAAGTACATAAAATATAAACAATTTCAAATGCACATGACTGGGACCGATAATAAGTATAAATGTATTGCACGAGCCAATGCTAGTTTGAAAATATCAGTACAGAAGTATAGTATGTCCAGTGTAGAGATAGGTATAGGACAGTTACATGGTGTCTGAGTCCGGTCAAATCTTTTTCAGCAGACTCAGGTTTACATTTTTTTTTTTTGAGCATAATTACATTTTTTTTTCAGAAATATGAATCCATCTTTCAAAAATATTTATTGTATGTTAAGGTAAATCGTAGTTTTTTTTAAGAAACTGAGCCAAGTCGGACCGAGACGGACCTGACTATAAATTTTTTTGTACGGGCCGGGCCAGAACAGAACTTTTAGTTTTTACATAGAACCGGTCCGAGATAACAATCGTTCATGCATGGAAATTTCGGCCCGTTAATAACTCTAGCTTACATATATCCAACAATTAAATCGATAAACTGAGTTTCAATACTTTTGGGAAGCCTTTTGTACAATTCCATTTCACAAATTTCTTTTGTCAATTTATTTTGTAGAAGCTTTGGAAATAGAACTTTTTTGCCTTAATTTTACATAAAATTGTGGTAAAACTTTGAACCTACAATAAACCTTAAACGGAAAAGTTATCATTATGAAAAAACTTCTTTGCAAATATGTGATGAATTAGTGTTACCATGATAAAAACGTCACACCGTGTTCTTTAACACTTTTCAACTGTGTTGGAAAGTGTTTATGACATCGGATTGTCTGTATGCTGTCTTTCCGTGCTTTAACGCGTGTAAATATAGAAGAATCGCAATTGTAAATGATATATGTTACTGATATTCTCTATGTTATGTTTGGAATTGAAATTGAAGCATGCAGCAGTTACAACTTTTTTACAAGGACAGTGAAAGTAATTCCATTACATTACGGCCTATGGGGAAAGTGGTTTTAAATATTGTTTCACAATTTCAAACGCTTGTAAATTTTTATGGTACTCTGGAAGTCACTATAAGATGTTTACTATCGCATTCTGTATGGTATCATTTATCGTAAATTTACAGGGACATTGAAAATAATTACATTGCATTGCGTTCTACGGAGTAAACGCATTTGCGATGTATTTTTTTCATTTTACATATTGGAATTGATATAACTCTCTGAGGCGCCTTGAATGATATTTACTATCAAATATGATGTGCATAGCAGTTATTGATACATTGGGACACACAAAATAATTCGATCACAAAAATCTTTATGAACAGTAATTGCTGGAATTGAATTTTCTGTTGTGGTACGTGCTTTTAATTAAACTTTTTTTGCGTATTTCTTAGGGTGTAGAAATTCTACTCATCATTTTCAGGGCTGGACAAAATATCTGAAGTACATTTCTGTTTATTAAAGAAAGTTTCTGAAGTGGAATTAGTATTTGTATTGGAAATTTGTAATTGTAATAGGCGTTTTCTAATTGAACAAAAATTTAGCATACAATGTATTTTATGCTAAACCTATAGTTCTTATACATGGCTGCACAAAAAATTCACATTTTTTTTTTCGTCTTTGTATAATAATTGTGAGATTGTGTTTTCAAAAGCGTTATATGTTTTACAAACTGTTTATTTAGACATGGTATTTCATCGTATTAACTTGTTGAGTATTTAGCCCCCGGTAGGCTACTTTTTTCTCCCAGCTTATTTTGGGTCATCTCCAAAAAATAACGTTGCGTTGCAGAAGCCAGCCATACAACAAAGGAGATGTATCATTGTACTATTATACACTTTGCACTTTTTTAAACTTTTAAGCATCACACATTTTCAATGTTTATACCGTCGTATTGCGAAAAAAAGTACATTTAAATGATTTTTTTTTTTTTAACTGCATCTCCATTTATTTTTGAAATAATAATTTTTTTGTTGTTTTTAGAGCGATTTCCTTAATGTTGGCAACGGAAGTACTCCATTTCTGTAGTAGGTAAAGGAAAAATAGTTGTAAAATAGTAATTATATAGTTTTGTTGTCATTTTCTCATGAATACCGAAAAATATGTATAATTAAAATACGTGCTATTTTGAAAAAATATAATCGAATGATTTTTGTTAAAGCATGGGGTTTTATAAACTATATTTAATTTTAAGTATCCATATTAATGTGACAAACGAATGAATCATCTGAATCATTACATAGCCTTTTTTTGTCAAGTTTTTTTTTTTTTATGACGGCATCTTTTTTCTTCATTTCGGTATTATTTCGCTATAGTGACATCCTATGCATACTTTAAACTGTAGCTGTTTAAGAGTGGATCGTAAATGTGGAATTCTTAAGTGGAATCAAATGACGTCCTTTTACATAAATGAAAGCATGTGCTTCAAGACTTAATATTGAAATATGTTTTGTAATATTTACATATATACATATATATTTTTTTAATCGGGGGCGACACTAAATTCTGAAAAAGCAGAATTCCTGTTTTCTAGTTATATTATTTTAATTTGTTTCAACTATTCTTTTGAGATATTAATAGCAGTTAGATGTATAATTTTAGGATATAAATAGTGAATAAAGTGAAATATGAAGTAGTTGTTGACTTAGCTTGTATTATAATATTCTGAATGTGTTGGAAAGTGTTTCATAAACCATTCTTAACGCATGATTTTACGTTTTTGTTTAATACAAATTTAATTTCTAATAAGCGAGAACCTATATTAAATGGTATATTTCTCCTTTCTTTTGCATATCACTCTTATCAGGTTTTATTTCACTTTATAAGTTAGAGGAATATAAAGTTTTCTGGTATAAAAAGATTATATCTTATTTTATAACTTCTTTTAAAAAGTTTAATATAAAGACTAAATGCCACTTAAAGAAAAGGTTATTTCATTTATATCTCTTCATTATGGCTTTTTTCTTTTTTTAAAGATTATTAAAGTGTTTTTATTTCAAGGAGTGAAAAACCTTTATTCTTTATATATGACTGAAATTAAATATTTATCTTCCATAAGAACAGTCGTAAACAAAGAACCTATTTCCCAGAAAGAATTATAATACACAGCATTTTGTATGTCATCAATAATAAAATATGTTGGTAGTTTCATTATAGTTAATTTCTAGTATTCATATGTCTAGATGATAAATTATAGTGTGAGTAATGTAAAACAAGTCCTATATATCTGCGCATGAACATACATACATATTTAAATATGCATTTCAGCTACGGAGATGTTTATGTAAATATTTGAATGTATTATTCTACGCATAAAAAGTAATACAATGTGAGATACATGATAATCTGAAACAAATATGTTAATTACTGTGCTTTATTTGTTTCTAGATAACAGTTATCTAGGAACCTGAATATTTCTGCATTAAGATTTATTCTAAAAATAATGTTTAGTCGTGGAAAAAAAAGTAAACACCCCTACTAACTCTGTAATAAATTATTGTATAAGAAGGTTACTTGAACTAAACTATTGAAAATAAATTATACTATTAAATAATGCACAAAAACGTTGCTTAAGGGGTCGTGAACATACGAAAACAAACATAAACGGTTTTGTTTTCAATTGCTATACCCAAGTTCGACAAAATAAATAAATTCTACTGCCTTCAATTAGCCTAAATCCAAATTTCATGAAATCCGTACTGTTAGTTTCTGCGAAATTAATTGTTTTAAAACCAGCCTATTTTAGTGAATGTATCCAAATTAAGTTCTGTATTTGATTGTTGATATGCTACATAATGACTAAGTTACTTCTATCAATTAATATATTATATTTTGATAATAGGACCATTTCACTCGCTTAATATGTTTCGACTATTGCCAACCCAAATGTTTCCATACAATGAGTAAAATATATATATTTTTTCAAATTAATTTGAAAAAATATATATGCTTTTCTGCACATCATAGACCGCCCCTTTAACCATCATTTGGAATTTTTCTAATCATAATTCGAAAACTATTTAGAATAGAAAATTCAAATTCAGACTTTGAATAAAGCAGGACTTAATAAATATAAATACATCAAAAAATTGTAGGTTGCGATTCATAATTTTTTCGAATATTAATTTCATTATTCATAATTCATATTATAATTTTTTAATTAAATATTCAACATATTTGTGTTCGGTTTATTTAGTATTATATCCACACAATAATTATCACAGTAGGATTATAATTTCAAGAGATGTCAATAAAAATATCGAAATGTAATTTTACATTAGCAGTTCTAAATTTTTAATGTTATAATTCAAACACTTGCCATCCAAATGGCTTTAAATTTGGTTTCTAGGCATAGTTTGAACCGAAGATTTAAAATATATTGTGAAAATTGGGTATTGCCATTAAAAAGAACAATGTTTTGTGTTTTTTTTGTAGATGGCTGCCTAGAAAATTTTATATACATCATTTAAAAGTAGATTTTATTTCCAATCGTTTGGTACTAATAACTTTCTTCTGTGACAATTAGTTGCAGAGTTAGTGTGTGTGTTTACTTTTTCCCCATGACTGTACATAAAAACAGTATCTTTCTAGAACATAGGATTTTTTTCTGTTCTGGAAAATTGTTGTTATATAAATCGTATGATTTGTTTTAAAAAGCATTTGGACTGCTAAAAGGAAATAAACTTAGATTATTTCCAAAATACTGTAACATACTACCCGGTGTTTTAATTAATTTTTAAAAACGATTTTATAAGGTAAATGTTTATTTCTATAAGATACTGAAACATGTTTTGTTCAAAAGCTCATATATTTGATTTTTTGAAGCTCAAATTCGTTTATCGGTTATGTTAAGTAGAACATTAACATTGAATATTTTCTATTAAGTTTGGTGGCTTTTACAGGTGATACTAAATATCACAGTATTCCGTTTTTATTTCATCGGATAGAATACAATATGCACATTAATTTGAAACGAATCTGGAATATCCAACCTAATGCAACGACGTTTAAGCTACTACAAAAATGTAACCATTTATTTGTTTGTGTGTAATTTATCAACATATGATGAAAAAAAGTTTTAATTTGTTTGATACAGAGTAAAGAAAAATCATGAGTAACATACATAAATAAGCAAAATCAAGTGGTCAATTTCACCAAGACCACATGATATTTCTTCATTTAGTTTTATTGTTTGACATTTCATATAATTGTCGAAATCTTTCTTACAAGGAGTCCGATGAATCGCATTTCTTTTTGTTGCTGTACTATCCACTTTAGAAAACAGATATTCGAAGGTTTGACTGACATAAAAGTATTTTTCCGGTCTTAATGAAGGCAAATTTAGCTCTATGTTTAAAACTATAATTAAAATTAAATCACCAATGTTTATAAAAAATTTAATCAAAATTAAATTGCTAATATTATAAAACATATAATATGAACTTTAAAAAGCTCATGTTTTACTTAAAGGGTGACTAAACTAATAAAAGAGATGTTACAAGTCTAAATATTCATTTTATTTAAACCTTCTTAGTCGACGTCTGGTCGTCCCTCTGTCGCATATAACAGAGGAAAAACTACCCAACCGAATAATGTGAAATTTAATATATTATAGTCATCGCAGGATTTCGTCGAGTTATTTCAAATTTTCTAAATACCTAATCAAAACTTTTCTTCATTCTATTAAATTCCATCAGATGTAATTAATTTAATGATATCCCATGACAGCTAATGATTGTAGGTGGCCATGGTGATTATTCTATTAAATCCTATAATACATAAAAAAATCAATGGCATCCCATGATAGGAAATGATTCTGGGTTGACATGGTGATTACGTCAAATTTACGATGGAGTCATATTTTTTTCGCACCACTAAATTTAATATACATAATGGTAATAAATTTCTTATTCATGCATTTTTGCATAAGGAGACATATGCTATTACACCAATATCAGTATATTTATAAAACTAGTTTATAGTAAGAAAACACCTCATTTTCTACGTCTGACGTGCAAATCCCGACCTGTTTTTGAAATACGAAATACTTATTTGTTGTTTAAATAAATGTTAACATTTTGACAAGTAATATGATGGAAATCGCATTCGAGACGATAATTAATTACATTTTCATAAACTTTCAAAATGTGAACTTGTGATACATCCTATATTCCCAAATGCAATAAAATGTTTTGTCGGTAATCAAAATAAGTAAATATAATAAGTTTCTTTGAATAATTAAAGTTAATGAATATCTAATTAAGAAAATATTTGCTATACATTAATTTATTTCGCTTAAAACAATCTGTTTTAATTAGTTTCAATAGGTGCAATTCATTACTGAACGTTAATACTGAAAAACTAAGGAAAATAAAAGTAAATTAACAAAAACTCATTTCTATCGATGGTTCATTTCATTTTATGTAGTACTAGCAAACCCCGCGGCTTTGCTCGCGTAATATTTGAAACATGCCAAGTGATATTTATATGTCTAATTTTTATTAAAAGGTACAAACTAAATTTTTATTTTATTAAAAGGTAATATTTTATTTTATTAAAAGTTTTTTTCTATTAAAAGGTACTTATAACTTTTAGGAATAATTCAAAAATTACTATTTAAAACACAGTTTGATTAAACATCATTATTACACTGCAATGGCAGAAATGAGGCTTAAATTAATAAAATGAAATAAAACTTAATAAATGATAATTTAGAAAATATTTTGAAACTTTTATGCTCAATTAATACGCTCATTTGAGTATTCATTTGAAGTTTTGATTTTTTTAGAAACCACCTTCTTACATCTTAAAATTAACCACCATGTCAAATTCCAAGTCCTACCACCTCTCTCATCATAAAGGGCTATGTTGAAACAGGAACTGTCACCATTAATTTTGAAATCGGTTTGTAATTTCCTAATATTCCACAGAAACGAAATTTAAAAATCTTTTAAAGCCCTTTTTTAGAACGTTTGTTGTTCCTGTGAACCCCAGGTGGTAGAATCATCGGCATAAAATATAGCCTGTGTAGGATCAGAGACTGTTACCATTGATTCGCAACTATTACTTTTATAATCTGTTTATATTCCCTGAAATTGCATAGAATCGAAATTTAGAACTTTTTAGAATGCTTTTCGTACCTCCCCTTCGCTTCACCCCTTTTTAATTCGAATTTATTTTCGACGTTCCTTCGAGGGCATTTATATTTTTTAAGTAACTACCATGTCATATTTAAAGTTTCTAGCCTTTTCAGTATCACAGAAATCGCAATTTAGAAAGTTTTTTGTTCCTGCAACCCTCTGGTGGTAGTGGAACAGACATAAAATATAGCTTATGTTTGAACAGGTTCAATCACCAAAATTTGTCATTATTATTTTTTTTATCGGTTTGGTAATTCTTAAGTTTGCTTAAAAATTGTAATTTATAACGCTTTTCACTCAATTCATTTTTTTAAATTCGGAATGTTCTTTCGACTGTACTTAGAAAGCAGTTGCATCTTATAAGTAAATACCATGCCATACTTCAAAGTGTTAGACCCCTCAGTTGTGCAAAAAACGCAAATTAGAACATGTTTTGCTTTTGCAACCCTCAGATGGTAGTGACAGCAACATAAAATATAACCTATGTTATAGCAGGGACTGTCACCATTGATTTGCAACCATTACTTTTTAAATAGTTTTGGTATTTCCTTAGATTGAGTAGAAATCGTAATTTAGAACGTTTTTAAGACGCTTTTCGCGCATTTTCACCCCTTTTTAAATTTCCAATTTTTTCGAAACTGTTCTTAAAGATCATTTATATGTAATAAATATGTACCTTGCCTAATTTTAAGTTGCTAGCCCCTACCGATCACAAAAATCGAAATTTAGAACGCTTTTTTGCTCCTGCAACGTCTTGGTGATAGTGATACCGACATAAAATAGCGTCTATGTTAGAGCAGAGGCTGTGAGCATCAATTTCCTACCATTACGTTTGAAATCAGAATAATTCTTCCTGAGATATTGCCGACAAATGTTTTTAGAGTTTTGTTTTTTGAATGTTTTTAGAACGCTTTTCGCGCATTTTGCTCCTGCATCTCCTCTGGGGTAGTGGAAACAGATATAAAATATAGCCTATCTTGGAGCAAGATCTGTCACCATCATTTTTACACCATTATACTTGAAATCGGTTCAGTACTTCCTGAGATTGCATAGAAATCGCAATTTAGGAAGTTTTTTACAACGCTTTTTGCGCATTTTGACCCCCTTTTAAATTTCGATTTTTTTAGGAAATGTCCTTAGAGATCATTGATATCTTATAACTAACTACCATTCCAAATTTCACGATTCTAGGCCCTTCCGTAACGCAAAAGCCGCAATTTAGAACGTTTTTCTCCTGCACCCCCTTTGGGGTAGTGACACCGACATAAAACATAGCCTATCTTGGAGCAAGCGTTGTCACCATCATTTTGACGCCATTATTTTTTAGATCTGAATGGGATTTCCTGAGATTGTGTAGAAACCACCATTAGAACGTTTTTTAGAACGCTTTTCGCGCATTTTCACCCCTTTTTAATTTCGAATTGTTTAAGAACTATTCTTAGAAATCAAATTTCATATTTCTGGGCCCTTCGGTAACGCAAAAATCACATTTTTAGAACGTTTTTTGCTCCTGCACCCCCTTTCGGGTAGTGGCACCGACATAAAACATAGCCTATGTTGGAGCAAGTGTTGTCACCGTCATTTTGACACCCTTATTTTGATACCATTATTTTTTAAATCGGTTTGGTATTTCCTGAGATTGTGTAGAAACCGCCATTTAGAACGTTTTTTGGAACGATTTTCGCGCATTTTCACCCCTTTCACATTTCGAATTGTTTAAGAACTGTTCTTAGAAATCCTTTATATCTAATAAGTAGCTAATATTTCAAATTTCATATTTCTGGGCCCTTCGGTAACGCAAAAATCGCATTTTTAGAACGTTTTTTGCTCCTGCAACCCTTTGGGGTAGTGACACCGACTTAAAACATAGCCTATCTTGGAGCAAGCGTTGTCATCATCATTATGACACCAATATTTTTTAAATCGGTTTGGTATTTTTTGAGATTGTGTAGAAACTACCATTTGGAACGTTTTTTAGAACGCTTTTTGTGCATTTTCACACCTTTTAAATTTCGAATTGTTTAAGAACTGTTCTTAGACATCAGTTATGTCTTATAAGTAACTAATATTCAAAATTTCATATTTCTAGGCCCTTCAGTAACGCTAAAATCTCGTTTTTAGAACGTTTTTTGCTCCTACACCCCCTTTGGGCTAGTGGCACCGACATAAGATATAGCCTATGTTCTAAGTTGGACTAACACCATCATTTCGATACCATTACTTTTGGAATCGGTTCGGTAGTTCCAGAGCTTATCTCCGACAAATAAACAATTTTTTCCTCTTTATAATAGGAGTATAGATAAGTGTACATTGAAGTAATTACGGCAAGATTCTGGAGAAGAAAATGAAAATAGCTTTGGAGAGAGATAATTAGATCCTTTTTTTTCTCTTTCTAGTGAATTCCTGAATTTTTCACTTAATTTATAACAAGCAAAATATAAGATAGTATTAAAATGCACTCAGAATATTTATTACTGACAAATGAAGAATAAGCCTGCCTATCTGTTATCCAATTTTGTGTAGTTAATATGTAATTATTAAGATATTTACTTAGTTTTTTTTTATTCTTTTTTATTTTTTAAGTGTTTAATTTTTTTATACAAAGCTATATTTATTGACTTAAAAATTTTAATTTTTCATCGTGTTAAGTTTGCATTTAAAACTATCATTTTTATCTCTTTCTGCAATAATAAAAAATTAGCTTTAGAATCAGTAATTTTTACTCATTCTCTACTATAAACTACCAAACACAATGTTTAAACACACAATAAAATACTTAAGGTAGTGAGAGCAGAGGTACGTTTGGTATGTGTCAATAATCCTGATTCTTCTGTTACTGCAGTTTCTTTTTCTAAACTTATCATTTTACCATTTTACCATTTTACAATAGTATTAGCTTTAAATGTGTGAATAATCCCGATTCTTCTGTTACTGCAGTTTCTTTTTCTAACCTTATCATTTTACCATTTTACAATAGTATTGGCTTTAAAATAGCTAATACCTTAAGACATTATGATTTCAATGTAGTTTTTAAACCAGTTTTAAATTAACCTTTTCAAAGTTTAAGGATCAAATTCCTCCTCAAAATTATTGGGGTGTTTACAATATTCAATACCAATTTGGTTTGTCCTATATTGGACAAACTAAACGAAAACTCCGTTACAGAGTCAAAGAACACATAAATTATGTAAAGAAAAAAGAATTGTAAAAATCCTCTATTGCTTCTCATTGCTGGGTGGACATCATTTCAATTTTGACTCAGCTACCAATATGAAGAAATGCATTACTCTTCTAGATTTAGACTTTTTTGAAGCTGTTCAAAAAAAAAAGTTTGTAAATCCATAGATTTACAAACGCCTTGGTTAATGATTTTTCTAGTGAACCTTACATCTCAACTTTCTGAATGGATTTGTTGTGTCATGACACTTCACTTCCGCTTTGATTTCATTGGCTGTTGGAACTTGATGGTCTTTTGGTATTGTGTTTTCTGACATTTCGGTTTTCGCCGTGGATGTAGATGTAGGGATATTGTTTTTATAGATTTCATACACTGATGATGTGAGTCCTGGAACTCACGAAATGTATACATCTGTTCACATACCTTATGTATTTTATTGTGTCTTTAAATAGTTTTTTGGTAATTTATATTTCCACACATGTTTTTATTTAATATTTTCTACTGTATTCTGCACCTATAATATCTCTAAGCAAATGAATGATTAATACTTGCACACTGTAAAAATTTATGTAACGTTACTCCAAAAATTGGTGGCAGCCTTAACGTCTCCTTTCTATTAAATAATTTAACCGATATATCTGGTGTTACGTTACACTAATGTAGGCTTGCACAACCTGTGGCCCGCAGGCCAAAAGTGGCTGGCAATGTGTTAACATGTGGCCCGCGAATTTCGTCAATTTATAACTGGAAAAACTGCAATTATTTTTCCATAGCTCGCAGTAATAAATCGTAAATTTCGTCAATTTGCCACGGGAAAATTCAAAATTTCGCCAGTCAGTTAAGAATCGCGATTTGATAACGAAAATAATAACACCATTTAAATCATATTTATGACGGCCTTGTAATAGTTGGAAACGTTATGTGTTTCTCTAATGTATTTTAAGATATTTTTTATTTGTATTTTAAGTATCTATATTATATATACGCATCTTAAAGTAATTTTGTAAAATTATTTTTTGTTTTTATATGCATTTTAATTATTTAACACACGGTGAATTTAGCACTAGAATATTAAATTTGATTTATTGAAAAGATACATTTTGCGAGAGAACTATTTTTAACTGTTAAAAATTGTTAATAGGGCGATTCTCAAAAGGTGGGCACTGGACACACGTCATAACTTTAAGCCTTTCAAACTTTAATTATAATTGACTTTATTTATTTTTTTTTTTTACACTGAATTTTTAATTCTATTCAGAGACAGAATATGACATAATTTATTGTAAGAGCTTTGTATAAATATCTTAAAACTTTATTATTTTATGCTAAAGAGGCCAATTTCGGACATTCATAACTTTAACTGCTCCAATGTACCACTAAGAAAAAAAGGTTTTAACTTTTTTCCAGGTGGTTCTAATGGTAAACAACGAATGCATAAAGGAAACGGATGATTTTTTGATAATTTCGTTAAGAGATGGCAGGCTGATTTATTGTTTGTTTTTTTTTGAAGATAGAAGGACATTTCTATAAAGAATTTTTTTTTTTTGTATTTTGTTATGTCCGAAATTAACGTACGCGACAAAGCATTTGATTTTATTATTATTATTACTGGATAACAAAAAGTTAATTATATATGTATACACATACAATTATAGGACACATTTACTACATTCTTAGTCTTAGGAATTTTTTAAATACTAAGCGCAACGTCTAAAATCCGTAACGTACGTGCGAAAAAAATGTCCAAAATTTATAACATACACAACTACTAATTAAATGCTTTAATAATTAATTTTCCAGAATAGTTGCTGTCTTTTAATGTTTGTGTATAATTTTGCAGACATACTATTAAAAATATTAATATATTATATTTATAGATAAAATACTATACTATTAAAGAAAAATTGACCTTAAATTTGAAAATTTAAAAAATTACATATTGTTAACGTTTAATGATCCCACCTTTTGAGAATCTCCCAATAATTGAAAATGTCCTATGATACATAGTGAATACTATTTTTAGTTGAAAACGTCAGAGAACTAAGAAAGTAAATGTCTCATATCTGCGAACGTCTGGTCATTCATAGTTAATTGTATTATTATCTGGAAACATGAGAGAAAATCCAAGTTTTTCTTAGATAAATATACTGCTGGCAGGGCTGTCCCAGGTGACTATTTTTTTAATTCTACTTTGCACCACTTTTTTAAAACAAAAATATTTTACATACACTTAGACAACATTTGTAAGAGAAATATTCTACAAAATGTATTAAAAAAAAATAGTGGTGTGATCAGAATATAAAAATAGTCGCTTGTGGAAACCCCATTTTGGCTACGTGCCTCCTTCACATATTACACATGACTAATCGGCCTGCACTAACATTCCATAGCAAACAAGTAATATAAATGTAGTCCTATAAAATGGTTAACTTCAAGAAAACAATTAAACAACCTAAAACGTCTATGCCTTCGTCGTCAATGTGTTCATGAAATATCAGTCATCCATTCAGAACAGAATTATATTGAAAAATAAACATTTGTGCTTGTGTTTTCGGGCCAAAACGCTCTGCTTGGCAAAATAAAACTGTTTAAAAGCCTAAAGATATATATAAATGTTTTATAGACATACATACAATGAATACAATAACCCAACTGGAGTGAAAAATTAGCCAGAGCCAGGAATCGAACCCGGGACCACAGTATATAATTATGTTGCTCTAACCACTAAGCTACTCCGGCCGATAACCGAGTCTGCAATTTCTCACTAATACACCATGTTGGGGAAGTTACCAGCCATCTGTACGACATCCTTGAATGACCGGACAAGGATGAATAGATTTTACTGTTACATCGATCTACGAAATATAATAATAAACACACATACAACAATACATATTAAAACACACATTCACACATAAAAAACGCCTGCATTCAACAGTTAAAGGTATATATAAATATTTTACAGACATACATACAATAAATACAATAAACCCAACTGGAGTGAAAAATTAGCCAGACCCAGGAATCGAACCCGGACCACATTATACAAGATTGCTGCTCTAACCGCTGAACTACTCCGGCCGATACCTGAGTCTGGAATTTCTCACTAATAAACCATGTTGGGGAAGTTACCAGCCATCTATACGACAGCCTTGGATGACCGGAAAACGAAGAATAGATTTTACTATTACATCGATCTACGAAATATAATAATAAACACACATACAACAATACATGTTAAAACACACATTCAGACATAAATAACACCTGCATTCAACAGTTAAAGGTATATATAAATATTTTACAAACATACATACAATAAATACAATAAACCCAACTCGAATGAAAAAATAGCCAGAGCCAGGATTCGAACCCGGGACCATTGTATAAAAGACTGCTGCTCTAACCACTGATCTACACCGGCCGATACCTGAGTCTGCAATTTCTCATTAATAAACCATGTTGGGGAAGTTACCAGCCATTTAATGACAGCCTTAGATGACCGGACAACGATGAATAGATTTTACTATTACATCGATCTACGGAATATAATAATAAACACACATACAACAATACATATTAAAACACACATTCACACATAAATAACGCCGGCATTCAACAGTTAAAGGTATATATAAATATTTTACAGACATACGTACAATAAATAGAATAAACCCAACTGGAGTGAAAAATTAGCCAGAGCCAGGAATCGAACCCGGGTCACAGTATACAAGACTGCTGCTCTAACCACTGAGGTACCACTGAGTTAGGTTTATTTATGTATGTCTGTATAATATTTATATATACCTTTAACTGTTCAATGCAGGCGTTATTTATGTGTGTATGTGTGTTTTAATATATATTGTAGTATGTGTGTTTTAATATATATTGTAGTATGTGTGTTTTATTATATTTATCGTAGATCGATGTAATATTAAAATCTTGAATATTCTTATTTTTAAACTTTGACTTTACGCACTCACAATGTATGTTCAGTAATTTAAAGCAAAATAGGTAACTATATTAAATTATTATTGTTATTTAAGACGCCCCATTAATATTCTTCTGTCTGCTTTACTTTATTTTTATCTATTCACAAAATAACAAGAAAAAAGTCATACGTTAATCATAGAATATGAAACATTTTCTAACACATTCAGCATACCGTAACAATACTTCCACATGTAATAAGACGAAACATGATATCTAAATAAACAATTCAGAAAACTCAGTGGTAGCTCAGTGGTTAGGGCAGCAGTGTTGTATACTGTGGTTCCGGGTTCGATTCCTGGCTTTGGCTAATTTTTCACTCCAGTTTGGTTTATTGTATTTATTGTATGTATGTCTGTAAAATATTTATATATGCCTTTATCTGTTGAATGCAGGCGTTATTTATGTGTGAATGTGTGTTTTAATATGCATTGTAGTATGTGTGTTTATTATTATATTTCGTAGATCGATGTAACAGTAAAATCTATTCATCATTGTCCGGCCATACAAGGTTTTCGTATAGATGGCTGGTAACTTCTCCAACATGGTTTATTAGTGAGAATTCGCAGACTTAGGTATCGGCCGGAATAGCTCCGTGGATAGTGCAGCAGTCTTGTGTATTATGGTCCCTGGTTCGATTCCTGGCTCTGGCTAATTTTTCACTCCTTTGGGTTTATTGTATGTATGTCTGTAAAATATTTATACATACCTTTAACTGTTGAATGCAGGCGTTATATACGTGTTAATGTGTGTTTTAATATATATTGTAGTATGTGTGTTTATTATTGCTTAATAGCCTATTTGAAGGCCACGTATTAGGCGCACCCTCACCGTATCCTCTCTAAAGTAAGGAATTATTACTGTACCAGGTAAAAAATAGGGACTTATGTATATGATAATGATTTAAACTAAATTGATGTCGACTAAATTAAATAAATAAATAAACATCCTATCAACTGAGAAACGTTGCCACATTAAGAAAACAATTGAAATCCATTTTTCAGTAATCAATCCCATATCATTCTTAGTCTGATGCATTAAAATCCGTCTTGCAAAGACTTAATGTTTTGTGTGTTTCAGTTCAGTATTTCTGTTTCAGTTCACTATTCAAATAAATGTCTAATTGGTTTGTCGTTGGTTTTGATATATATATATATATATATATATATATATATATATATATAGAGAGAGAGAGAGAGAGAGAGAGAGAGAGAGAGAGATACATATATTAATGAATATATATATGTATAGAAGATCAAAATTATTCAGTATTCTTTTATTTGTAATTAACAATTTAAAACTAACATGATTTTGTATTTTTTAAATACATAAATACTAAATAAAATAAAATAGCATTTAGTTTCTAAAAGGAAAATAATTTCGTATGTCCATTCACACTTCAAAAATTGATGAAACGAAAACGTATAGCAAAATATCGTATAGGAATTGAGCTTAGGTTATATTTTTAATACCATAACATTTTATTTTGTGTAGCAAAAAAAAAAAAAAAAAAAAAAAAAAAAAAACGTCAGAAAAACTTGAACTTTCTATTCGCCTAAAACATTCCGCCACTTCAACAAGTCATGCTGCAAAAGGCATTGTAATGCAGCAATAGGTTAACGTCTTCTAAAATTTTGAAAATTATATGGACTTGGAGGACACCCTGTATATTCTAGTGCAAGAAAACTATCTTTATTTTAATACCAGTTATTTAACTAAAATTTTTAAATATTCCAAATTGCGAAAATATTTGCTATAAATAAATTATTTGGTTTAAAACAATCTGTTTGAATTATTTTCAAAATTAAACGTAATTAACTGAAACTCATTTCGATGGATGATCATTTCCATTTTCTATATGCATGTTGGCCTTGCAGTAATTACTACAAGATTCCAGATAATAAGAAAAAATAAGTTAGAAGAGAGATAATTAGATCCTCTTTCTTTGAATTGAGTCTGTGTATTGATCAATTATTTAGAAAAAGTAAAATGTAAGATAATATTAGAAATTCCCTTATTATATTTATTCCCTACAGTTTAAGTTTCAACAAAATAAACATAAGTATATCATTATTGTATTGTGTGTATTTAGCATGTAATTATTAATATATTTAATAAGTTTTATCTAAATTTGATTGATAAAATTGATGGAAAAAGAAATTTATTCATCGTTGTCACGTCATCCAGTGCTGTCTGATAGATGGACGGTGACGTTCCCCAACTTGGTTTATTAGTGAGAAATTGCCGGGCTAGGACATCGGCCAGGGTAGCTTAACGGCAGAGCAACAGCACGTTACGCTGTCGACCCAGGTTCGATTCTTGGTTCCGGCTAATTTTTCACTCCAGTTGGGTTTATTGTATTTAATTGTATTTATAGTCTGTTTTAATATATATTTACCTTTAGTATATGAAATTGGAATTCAGACGTTAATTTATATGCTTTATCTAAATTTCTTTGTATAAGTCTAAGGACTCTATAAAATCTTTTATATGTATGTATTAAATTGATGTTTCATGTTCTCTCATATGTATTAATTAAATGTGTTTTTTTCAAGTTTTTTTAATTATTAAATTAACTGAAGTTTAAATAACTAAATTTAAAATTTTCGACGCATTTGATTATCCTATGTAATTTTTATTTTCCCCCTCTTTTGCCTAATAAAAGAATATTTTATACAAATAAGTAAAATTTGTTTACATTCTGGTATAGTTTTGACTTATAATTTCTGTGAATAATTAAATTACCATTGGAAATCATACCTACACACATTTGGAGTATGATAATTGTATAATAATAGGCCATTTTCTTATAATGAGCCACTTCAAAACTTAAAAGAGGGTAGTAAATCACAATCAAAGCGAAGCATGTTTCATCCAAACTCATGTCACTTTAGACTGTTGTATATGTATTGCAAAGGCTTGTTTCTTAGTTGACAAAGCGGCGGCCACTATAGATATTCGGCTTAATATTATTAATGTAATAAAATATAAATATATTCTTTTTTTTTTATTACGTTTAGTTTTTTTTTGAGTCGTTGAATAATTTAGATGTTAGTTTTTTTTTTTTTTTATGTTTACATTGAAATAAACTGAAACACAATTTTGTCGACTAAAACTGCCGACACATCGGATGACAAAACAAATGTTTAATGCAAATCACTAGAATGTTGATAGCAAAAAATATCTATATATTTAAAATGCTAAGGATTTTCTTTCTACAGCCCGTGAGAAGAAACTATTGCATCAAATTACACCATTCTTTTTTAAATGAAAGATATTTGGCCACAGATTTGTAATCGTACATTCGTTTATTAAAAATTATATTAATTAGCCGTAATTTTCAATTAAAATTTTACTTGTGTGCATGCGTAGTATATAAGTACGAGTCTGTGTCTTGGAGCGACGCGCTGTTGATGCGAAGTAACAAATCTTACGAGTGGTGAACCGTGATTCTTTCATACTGATACTGCATGCGATTGCCATGTGACTACATTAGGATACTGCAACAAATAAGCGTTTTATATTATGCTTTTGATAAACAAGGTATTTTTTATATATTTTCATTGTAATTTGCAACCGATTCCATTTGGATCGCTCATTATTTTAAATATATTGCGAATCCTATTTGGTTCTATTTCGTGTAATCTATTACATTTGGTGACAATGGTGTTGGTAGAGCTGAAAAGTACCATAATGGTCCCTCCAAGAAATAGGAATGCTCAAATTAATTTCAGGGGGTGGGGGTTGGTTTTCTGTATAAGTGCTTTATTTCAACTTGGAAAAGTCTGTTTTTAAATGTTTCATATAATTTTTTTAATAACTTCATTTTTCGGTTTTTATGAATTTAAATTTGTTTTGTTAGTTGTACTTTTTATCAGTAATTCTATTTCTCCCATCTTTTCAACAGCTGTGGATGGCTTATAATATTTTTAATTTTTTAAATATAGAGTCAATTTATGTCAAGACTTGACCCATAAAAGTTCTTTAAAACAATGTGTATGGTTTATTAAATCCCCATAATATTGATATATTTGATGAAACCTTCAAAATTTGAACAACTAACAACTTTGTGGTACCATAGATGCATTGCAGTACTTTTCTGTTTTACCGACACCATTTTTGCCAAGCGCAATACTAATACTTTGCGCCAAATGGAACATTTGAAAAAAAAAATTACGTTGTTGCGAAAGTGATCAGTTGAAAATTCTAGGCTTTCACAAAATATTTTTTTTAATTAATTCACAAATAGGTGTTTTAAAATAAAATGAATAAATAAATATTATGCCGTAAAATAAAACTAAATTTAATCTGTGTGAAACTGTAATTGTCTCTAAACATTTCAGTAAACATGTAAATATTTTTTATATATACCTTAATGTCACAAACTTTATTATATAGGGTGGTAAATAATGAATAATAGTGCTATGCTGTCTTTCATTATTTAAAATCGTGCTCTATATTAATTCTACATTAATATATGTATATATGGAACGATTTCACACGTATCATATAAACATGCAGATCTTAAGCACCAGCGCACCCATATTATGTGCTCAATGAAGAAATCATGGTTTTTTGCAGTCGTATAATCGTGATGGAAGAGTGGAAGGTTAGGCTGTTGTCCATTGGAATGTTTTCCGAAGCATAATAATCGAAGACTATAGATGCATCAAAACGTTTATTAATCGACCTTATAATGCACCAAATCCCTCTACTTATAGGTGATCCATGTGCGAGCAGTTGCTACGTAGTAAAATGTACCACTAGATGTTACGTATTAGAACAAATGATGAAGATTCAGAAAAAAAAACCACTCTAGGTGGCGTGATTTAATTAAGCAACTCAACAATCGTAAAATTCCACCTCTCCTAGCCCATGCAACGGGTTATATACTTGCGAAAACTGCATGCGTATGAATACAATACACGATAAATGACAAATGCCGACAAGTATCCGGAAGGACGCGATATGAGCAGAATACGATAGGAGTAGCAACAATGGCTGCCGGTATTTGCAAGGAATTGTGGGAAAAAAGAACATCATCGAACAATTCTATTAAAAAACATTCGGAAAAAAAAAGAATTTATTTTTAGAATAAAATTAAAAAAGTAATTTAATGGGTTTTATGAGAGGAGGCGAATGGATTAAGATTTTTAGACTAATAAAGAATACGCAGGTATAAATGCATGAAATAAAAGACAAAAGATATTAAGATATTAGTAAAGATAGGTAAAAAATGACAAATGTTAAGAATTTGGAATAGTTTTGCTAACATAAAAGGGCGAAAAGTTTTATTATTACACACACATATATATATATATATATATATAATGATGCTTTAAGCAAAAAGAAAGTACATTTTTAGAATTATTTGATATTGACCGAGTACAATGTAAAAATGTCATCGAAAACTGAGTACTCGGCACACCCGTAATTTATATTCACAAAAAGTAGCTAATAAAAAAAAAAGCATAAATTAGCTATTAGAAAAATTCAAATAAACTATTTAAGAAATAAATTTTAATTTTTTTCCAAGAGCAAACAAACCCCTTTCTGAGAAAAAATCAAAACACTTGAGCATTCCTATCTGTGATCAGGAATGTGATGGTGGGGGGGGGGGGGAGATTATTATACTTTTCTATTACAGACAGGCTAATTTTCGACGGAAATGTGGAATTCTTCTTTTTTCGGCACATAATTTTATTATCCCTGGGATCAATGGAAGTCCGTATTAAAATTTGTCGAATATTTTAGTGTTGGTGGTGGTGGGGGAGGTGTGTAGTCGTATCGTTCGAAATGCAACAAAAACGCAAGTACAAACATGTATCAAATTGAGTTTCTCTCCCTTTCTCATTTGACCTTTTCTTTCCTGTGACCTACCATGCATTTTATCCGCATATAGAAACGAACAGCATGAAAACATAGCCAGGGGCATGCAACTATCATCTGCTTTACTGAAAGACTGCGCAAAAAACGCGAATTTCATCAGAAGGATCTGAAAATGTATGCTTTTCGTCAAAGTATTGTGGAAATACATCATTTTCATCAAAGTATTGCAGAAATATGTCATTTTCGTCAAAGGATCTCGGAAGACGCAATTTTTGCCGAAGTATCGCGGAAAATCGTGATTTTCGTCAAAGGATATCGAAAAAAGTACTTTTCGTCAAAGGATCACGGGAAAACGTAAATATCGTGAACGGATAGAGAAAAATTCATGAATTTTGTCAAAAGGTCCGGAAAAACGTGAATTTCGTCAAACATTCATGGGAAAACGCTTCCATCAAATTATCTCAGAGCACGTGAATTTCACTAAAAAGCCGCAAACACTCAAATTTCATCATAGGATCCTGGAAAAATGCGAATTTTGTCAACGAGTTGCGAAAAAATCACTAATTTCAATCAAAGGATCATGGAAAAAACACAAATTTCGTCAAAGTGTTTTGGAAAAAAAACAGCTCTCTTTGAACGTCGGGCCGTAAAAGTTCAGGCTTTTTTGACCCTGTAGCGTTTCTGCTATTAAGCAAACCTCATTGTCATATAGCATAGTTTTTTTTTTTTTTTTTGTGTGTGTGTGTGTGTATGTTGGAGGGGGGGGTGCGGTGTTAGAGCTACTAGGTTCACCTGTAATTCTTATTGTTACCTACACACTGTTTTGGTAAGTTACTCACGAAAGTTGCGTACTTTAGCAACGATCTCAGATATACCCTACAGAACATCATTTAAGTAAAATTCATATTGTCCACCAATAATTAAAAAAATAAAAACAATGTCGAGTCATTTTCAAATATTTTAACAGTTATTAGAATTTAATAAATCATGCAAATTAATTTAAAGGATTTTACATATAATTTAAAAATTTTCAATATTTTAAGCTAGCCACATTTCTTGAAAATTACATGAAGAAATAGAAAGTTGCAAAAAAAAATACAATTAATAATAAAAAGAAATTAAATTAGTAAAAATAGTGGGATGGAAGAAAAAGTACAATATTTAAAAATAAAATTTCAACTTTTTCATTCCAAGTTAAAATAAACAACCTCAGCAGAACACCCCTCCCCCCCCACCCCCAAAAAACCCCCCAAAAAACGAGCATTTTCATTTCTATGTTGCGAAGAAGGGATTCTGGAACTTTTTTAGGTTTAAGATATTCTAAAGCAGTTGTATCAAACGTACAACATAAATTAATGTTTACTAACATTTAATGCAGGGGTAATGTTTACTGTATTTTAAATTTAGCACTGAATTCTTCACCCTGAATCTAAAAGACACAGTCATAATCAATACTGGTGAGCTTAAAATATATTAACCCAAATTTATTAACCCTTTCAAGGGCAACTAATTGTGTTTGTCTGTTAAATTCACCAGAATTTTTCAAAAAATTTATTTAGAATTAGGAAAATGAAAATTTGCAACTTTTTTTTTTTCATATCAGTTATAAAACTAGAATTTCATTCAAAAATTCTGGTACGAATCTTCATTAAAATTAAGCGGGATAAAATATATCACAACGTCCTCCAATCGGTTAAGCAGTAGTGGTGTACTAAGTAGTATTTTGGTAAAGTACAGTGTAATTGTGTGTAAAAAAGAATCGCTGATTCGCATATGAAGTCAGCTAGAGTAACATAGCACTGTGAGTTTGTTGCACATAAACTTGCATCTTGGGTCATATTATTAAATAATAATCATAAAAAAATAATTGTTAAATAATATATATTTTTTAAACTAACTTCAGTACTGAAATATAATTTATTGTCATCTTTTGAAGACTATTTTTGTAAATTCAAAGATTTAGAAATGTTATTTAAAACTTATGGGGAAAAAACGAATTTAGCCAAAAAAGTACAGTTAGCCAATATGTAATTGAAACTGATTTTTAAATCATCATTCTCATTTCTGAGCATCAAATATGTCTATTAAAAATGATTATTTCTTGCGATAACAATTTCTTGAATAATGCAAAACATTTCATATTTTCTAGCAGTAGCTTACTTTCTTTTGATTATAAAATTGTATTGGCATTACCGTTTTTTTTTTAATTTTGTTATTTGTAAAGCATATAAAGCAGTGCTTGCAGCGAAGGCATTTTTTCTGAGTCAAGCCATATTTACAATAATAAAAGTAATGCCTTACATCCTGAAAACGTAGAAAGATTGATGTTTTTACACCATAATTTGAAATATAACAAATTTATTTATATAAAAAAGAAAATATTGTATTTTTATTCTTCTACAAACTGTTTCTTTACCCAAAATTGTATTTTTTATTTGTGTAAATATAAGACTAAAGTAATTTTAATTGGTGTTGACTCTGGGCCAATTTGGTTGGCCAAAGCGCCTGGTGGCACTTTTTAAATAATTTATGCACCCAGTGGCATTTTTGAAATATTTTGCATAGTCAGGGTTCCTTACTGCCCTTTTTGACGCACCCTTTGAAATTTTAATCAGTCACGTATAAAAAAAAAAAAAAATGCTAGTCAGTTTCAGGAAAAATCTGTGAAACTGGTCATTCAGTCATGAAAAATAAAATCTCAAAATTCGCCTGTCGACTGCAGAAAAAATATGTGACATACAGCGATCGTTGAAGGAAAAACATCCACGATTTTTGTCAATTCAGGAGAAAAATTGCAAAATTCGCCGATTGGTTGAGAAAAAAATATCACAAAATGTACTATTCGGTTGCAGAAATAAATCATGGTTTTTACCAATTAAACAAAAAATTACTCAATATAATAAACAGAAATTTCTTTTGCACATGGCAATTTTTTAAAAATCTCCTCTATAGCTCTTCTTACATTATTTAATAGTTTTATAAATTCAAAAAAATGTTGACATGTTCCCCATGAGCGGGGTAGTTGTAAACACACGTGAACAAATGAACACAAGGAAAAAATATAATTTGTCATGCTTTTTATTCTGTTATTCATTTGTCATCGCAATCATTAGTTATATTACCTTTGAAATTCACCACAAAGTATATATATAAATATATATATATATATATATTTCTCTAGTTTCTGGTTGATATGTTTAAGAAAAAGATTATAAAATGAAAATAAGTAGATTCGGGATGGTTGAAACTTAGATGATTCATTAAGTGTTGTTGCAATAAAATAAGAAAAATAAACAAGCAATTAAAAGAAAAATTAAAACTTTTACTTTTGCTTAAGGGTTTTTGTTTGGGGGAAATTTTAGGGAGGGCATTTACACACTATTTATCGGAAATCTGCCGAAATGCCTTATTTACTTTTAAAAAATAGATAATGAAGGGTTTTTTTAATGATTAAAAAATCTCGACTATAACAACCCCCCCCCCCCCCCCTCCTCCGGCTAACTTATTTTGCTTTTGCTAAAGAGGAGGGGTACAATCGGGAATTTACGGTAGATATCAGTTTAAAAATTTTACTTTCTTAAAATATTACTTACATCTATCTCCATTCAAAGCATCATATACATAACTGTTTTACAGATGGGAGTAAAACGTCATTGCAATTTTAGAACAAATGTAATAGAAAAAATTGCAAAGTTGTTCAAGGTAGTACTTTTGTATTAACAATGCATAAAAAATATTGTTGTAAACCGTTTAGTAAAATAATGCATAACACTTATTGCATTTTGGAAAACATTAAATTTATTTAAAGTACAACTAAATGTAAACGTGTTTGTTGCTCTTTATGTATTTGCTAAGAGATGTGTTTGGTGAAGTTTGAATACAAAATCAGCTTTGTGTGGGAAATATCTTCTATTTCAGGAATATTGTAGATACTGAAACTCACATTATTTCTCATTAAGTTAATTGAAAGGAACAGAATCACAGAATGATTATTGGGGCACTTATGAACTGTTCATATCTGCCCCCAACTGGTCTATTCACAAGTGCCATACATTGCTGCTTCTGTTAAATTGATAAATCATTATCATTTCTGAATTTTAGGGGAAAAAACTGTATCCAAAATATTTATTAGCATTCATACTATATGTTAAAACACTCAAATTCAAATAAATGAATCAATAAATTAAGTTATTCACTTATCAACTTGGAACAAAGATTTTACTTTTGAGATCTAAAAGCATTGTTTTGGCTACAGAGGACAAACAAAATGTCATAGAGTTTCAAAACATTTTTACCATATGTCTACAGGTGCTATTATCTTTAGTATTTTTTTTTTTCAAATTAAAAAACTTATAAGAACTATCGAAAAATGGCGATGTTCACATCTGCCCCGTGTTCACAAGAGAAAGGTGTCACCATCTTCCCTACATATAGCAAATTTATTATCACATAACATAAACTAACCAACACGATGCTGGAAAGTCACACACTATTGTTGTTTTCTGACTTCGATGTATACAAACTGCATTCATAATACACTAGGTTCTTTTCCACCTATTATATAGATGGTGATTTTGGCAATCAGAAGTATTCAAATTTTTATGTTCCTATGTATTTGAATCCTATTTATTTGAATAATTGCTAAGAATTACTCTGAATTTTTTTAACATTTTATGGCAGCCATGATTTTTTTTTCTTTTATATGGTGCCGTCAAGTTTTGACGGTTTCTTTCTAGTAAATAATAAATTGCTTAATTTGTAAAACAAGCCTAAACTTCTAAACAAAAAGCAATTAATATTTGTTTGTAAGATGTGTTTCGTAAGCCGAAATCATATTCATGTCGATTATAAAAAATAAACGATATTTTTAAAATTAATGTCAAATGATTTTCTGTATTTGAATAAGCATACGATTCTCTAAATGAATGTAATGAACAAAATAATGAGTGATCAAAATGGATACCTCAGATACCTCAACAAATTGCAATAAATAAATTAAACAAATATCTTATTTTTCTCAAAGCAGCAGCTACAGTATACTTTATACCAAGCAGAATACTTAGAGCTCTTTTCCATTAACCGGCACAATATGATTAAGTTGTACATGATATATGACATTGTTTTTACTGCAAAATTTACTTATATACACTATATCAAAATCAACATAAAAATTGATAGGAAGAAAAGCAATACGAAAGATTTTCATTCCCGTATTTACATTATTTACTTTTAAAAATAGATAAAGAAGGGATTTTTAATAATTAAAAAAATCTCGACTATAACACCCCCCCCCCCCCGGCTAACTTCTTTTGCTTTTGATAGAGAGGTGGGGTACAATCGGGATTTTGCTGTAGTTATCAGTTTAAAAATTTTACTTTCTTAAAATATTACTTATATCTATCTGCATTCAAAGCATCGTATACATAACTGTTTTACAGATGGAAGTAAGACATCATTGCAAGATTAGAAAAAATGTAATAGAAAAATTTGCAAAGTTGTTCAAGGTAATACTTTTGTATTAACAATGCATAAAAAATATTGTTGTAAACCGTTTAGTAAAATAATGCATAACCCGTATTGCATTTTAGAACGCATTATTTTTCTTTAAGTACAACTGAATGTAAACGAGCTTGTTGCTCTTTATGTATTTGCTAAGAGATGTGTTTGGTGAAGTTTCAATGCAAAATCAGCTTTGTGTGGAAAATATCTTCTATTTCAGGAATATTGTAGATACTGAAACTCACATTATTTCTCATTAAGTTAATTGAAAGGAACAGAATCACAGAATGATTATTGGGGCACTTATGAACTGTTCATATCTGCCCCCAACTGGTCTATTCACAAGTGTCCCACATTGCTGCTTCTGTTAAATTGATAAATCATTAACATTTCTGAATTTTAGAAAAAAAGAACTGTATCCAAAATATTTATTAGCATTCGTAGTATATGTTAAAACACTCAAATTCAAATAAATGAATCAATAAATAAAGTTATTCACTTATCAACTTGGAACAAAGATTTTACTTTTGAGATCTAAAAGCATTGTTTTGGCTACAGAGGACAAACAAAATGCCATAGAGCCTCAAAACATTTTTACCATATGTCTACAGGTGCTATTATCGTTAGTATTTTTTTTTTTTTTAAATAAAAAAACTTATAAGAACTATCGAAAAATTGCGATGTTCACATCTGCCCCGTGTTCAGAGAAAGATGTCATCATCTTCCCTACATATAGCAAATTTATGATCACATAACATAAACTAACCAACACGATGAGGGAAAGTCGCATACTATTGTTGTTTTCTAGCTTCGGTGTATACAAACTGCATTCATAATACACTAGGTTCTTTTTCACCTATTATATAGATGGTGATTTTGGCAAGCAGAAATATTCAAATTTTTATGTCCTTTGTATTTCAATCCTATTTATTTGAATAATTGCTAAGAATTACTCTAAATTTTTTTAACATTTTAAAGCAGCCATGATTTTTTTTCTTTTATATGGTGCCGTCAAGTTTTGACGGTTTCATTCTAGTAAATAATGAATTGCTTAATTTGTAAAACAAGCCTAAACTTCTAAACAAAAAGCAATTAATATTTATTTGTAAGATGTGTTTCGTAAGCCGAAAACATATTGATGTCGATTATAAAAATATAACCGATGTTTTTAAAATTAATGCCAATATAGTGTGTTGTCCAAATGCCTTTGAAATTCGAGAACATCCTCAAATGTTGAGACATGATTCATGCAGTTCCAGCAGTTTTTGATTTACATCATTTACTACATTTTCCGAATCTGAAATATTATACATATATATATATATATATAGATAGATAGATAAAGTTCAAAACATTATACATTACAAAATTAGAAAATGTTTTTAAAACCCCCGATATTAATCTTTAGTAACATTTGGTAAATATACAGTTTATTAATATATATATATATATATATATATTCTGCATGGATACACGATATTTCATGAAATTGTGAGTTTCGAAGATACCATTAGACATGATTAAAACTGTATCAATCTAAAATTTGTGAGACTTTTGTGACATTGCAATTTGTAGACATAGAATTCCTCAACATGAGAGAGGTGACGTACTAGATGTAAAATTCGACTCGTTTAGTAGGATTATAGGACAAAACGAATTGCCGAGTATTTTGGCGAATCTGCCGTTGTCCCCAATGTGATGTTTCTCAATTTGTCTCACTCGTCTGATGGAATTCGTCCGAACAAGTATCGTCAGTAGTTCAAAGTTGCACCATAGTTAGCATGAGAGAGATTCTATCATTTGGAAAATTTCTTCAAGTATAATGAAATTACGGCAAGTGTGCACTAGAGTAGTGTTGCGTGGTATTCCACACTGTAAAAAAAAAAAAAAAAAAAAAAAAAAAAAACACTGTAGATTTGCTAGAACAAACTAGATCACAGTCAATGTGCTGTATGTTTCTTTGGTTTCCTGATTATATTAACATGGAAAATACAGTAGTTGCGTAAAATTAACATCACAATGTGCTAGCAATTTGGACGCATTTTTTTTTACAGCACAAACTGCTGGCGTCCAAATTGCCAGCACATTGTGCTGTTAATTTTACGCAACTACTGTATTTTCCATGTTAATATAGTCAGAAAACCAAAGAAAGATACAGCACATTCACTGTGATCGAGTTTGTGCGCGAGATGAACTGTACTTTGTACTGTAAATATGTCGTTTTTTTTACAGTGCACGTAAATGCTGGATCCGAATTCTCTTGACACCAGTATATTAAAGTAATTGTTATTGGCTTATCTAATTGCAGAATTATATGTGATTAACCCTTATGTCAATGACCGGGTACCCGGGTACCTTTTTTCTCTTTTCATCCCGTTTTCAGGGTGTTAATATCAAGAGAAACTAAATTGAATTTAGATCCCCATTATTTGTAGTATTCACTGTCCATTAGTATAATCACTTTAAAATTTGGAATTTGTTTTATTACTTTTTCGGGGCATTAAACAATTTTATACCTGTGATCAATGACCAGGGTACCTGGGTATCTATGACAATTTTCAGTAAAAAAATACAGATAATGATAGATTATTTAGATTTAGATGAATAAAACTTGAATTTAATTTGGAAAAAAGTTTTAGACATATTTTTTTAAGGTAAAAAATATATCATTTACGTGAAATTTTATGGACAAGCTGTACGATAGCAAAAAGTGCAGAAATGTACATCGCATACTGGCTTTTTACATTGTTTACATGATTTTCTGATTTTTCTGCGCCGTTTTTGAAGTTCTAACAAGCACATCTCACACAAACTGCTTTTATCCTTCTTGTTTCAACGTGCCTTAAGCTTTTTGGACTGTGTTCTGAACGTGTGGCAGCTTCAAATACGGCCAAATATTTTTTTTTTTTTCGTTTATTATCAATTCCTGATTTGGTTGAAAAATATCTGATATCCTGTGCATTTTGCGATGATCTTGAATTGCTGGAAGCCTCAAGATCTCACCTAATTCCCGCAATAACAGGTGACGATTGTCTGTTTTATTTATAACCATATCATCATTTGCAGTATGTATAATGTAAGTAGTAAGTGTTGCTATATCCACAATATAGAAAAAATTATGCAACTGGCCATGTGGTTGTACGCCTATGTGCTATATATTGCCCCACTAATTTATCCATGATATCCACTCCATATTTCGTTTCCTTATAAAACTGAATCATTTCGAGTTTATCATTCGGTCCTGTGATTGTTTTCTCATGATGCATAGTAGACATTAGAATGACAGCTTTGTTCCTTTTTGGAATATACGAACAAATACTTATGTCATCATGAAATACAAATTCTGTGGATAAAACGTACGCGATTTACATGGTCTTTCTGCTTGGGGAATATAAGGTTTGTTTCTTTTCAGAGTGCTAAACATTGAGAGATTCCATTATACTAAATGCTTGGCCAAAGAAAAGGAAGAAAAAAAGCTGTCCATGGTGATGTTTTGTCCAGAATCCTTGCATAGAGAGGAGTCTTTCACAACTCTTTCATCTTGGTTTATTTCATGGTCTGAACCTGTTTTTGGGATGCATAGTTTGCCGTAAAGAGGTTAATAATTATTTGTATCACATACCCACCATATTTTGATCCCATATTTAGCCGCTTTAGACGGAATATATTGGATAAATCTTTTTCTTCCTCGAAGCAGAAATAACGGCTCATCAACCGTTTACTCTTCCTTCGGTATGTATTTTTTCAATAGGTTAGGATTTAGCATAGTCCATAAATCACGAATTGCTGCAGCATTAACATTTTGAAGACATTCCACTCGTGTGTTCTGGTTGCCAAAATGAATAAATCTAAGAATATTCCAAAATCGGTGTACACTCATACTTGCTCAATGAAACGGATATAAGTTTTCCACATTTTTAATGTATGATCTTTGTTTGAATTGTTGACACCTGAAGTACAGTAGAATCCCGCTAATCCAAAATTCTGGTTAATCCGAACCGATTTTATTTAACGGATAAATGTCAGGAAAAACGTGTAGACGTTAGAATTAAACAAAAAATGGCAGTAAAGCATGTTTTTTTAGGGTTTTGTTCATCTGAGGAAACCCTATTTGTCTCGCTCCTCTGTCTGTCCGTCCGTCTGTCTGTCTGTCTGTCACAGAAAACATTCTCAGAAACTATATATGTTGGAGACTTGAAATTTTGCATACTTATAGCTGGACATCTCAGGTCAAACGACAAATCATAAAATTTTGAAAAAGTTGTGCATTTAACCCTTTGGGCTCCTACATGTGTATTTTAAACAGTTCTTTCTATGTGAACCCCTAATTAGGTTGGAAGCGTGAAATTTTACATACTTATATCTGAACATCTCACATTAAACGACAAACTATAATTTTTTCAAAAAGTTGTACATTTAAACCTTTGGGCTCCCACATGTGTATTTAAAACAATTCTTTCTAAGTGAGCCCCTATTTAGGTTGGAGGAGTGAAATTTTGCATACTTATAGCTGAACACCTCAAATCAAATGACAAATCATAAAATTTTGAAAAAGTTGTAAATTTAACCCTTTGGGGTCTCACATGTGTATTTTAAACAATCCTTTCTAAGTGAACCCCTAATTTGGTTGGAGGCATGAAATTTTGCATACTTATAGCTGAACACCATCATGTGACAAATCATAAAATTTTGAAAAAGTCGTACATTTAACCCTTTGGGCTCCCACATGCGTATTTTAAGCAATTCTTTCTAACTGAGCCCCGTATTAAATTGGAGATTTGAAATTTTGCATACTTATAGCAGAACACCTGAGGCCAGGCGACAAATCATAAAATCTAGAAAAGTCTTACGTTTAACCCTTAGAGCTAACACATATGTATTTTAAGCAATTCTTTCAAAGTGAGCCCCTAATTATGTTGGAGGCGTGAAATTTTGTATACTTATAGCTGAACATCTCACAAGAAATGACAAACCATAAAATTTTGAAAAAGTCGTACATTTAACCCTTTGGGCTCCCACATGTGTATTTTAAGCAATTCTTTCTAAGTGAGCACTAATTAGGTTGGAGGCGTGAAATTTTGCATACTTATAGCTGAACACCTCACATCAAACGACAAATCATAAAATTTTGATAAAGTCGTACATTTAACTCTTCGGCCCCCCCCATGTGTACTGTAAATAATTCTTTCTAAGTGAGGCCCTATTTAGGTTGGGGGCGTAAAATTGTGCATACTTATAGCTAGCTGGTCCCTTCACATGAAATGACAAACCATAAAATTTTGAAAAAGTCGTACATTAACCGTTTGGGCTCCCACATGTGTGATTTTAACAATTCTTTCTAAGTGAACCCCTAATTAGGTTGGAGGCGTGAAATTTTGCATACTTATAGCTGAACACCATTATGCGACAAATCATAAAATTTTGAAAAAGTCGTACATTTAACCCTTTGGGCTCCCACATGCGTATTTTAAGCAATTCTTTCTAACTGAGCCCTTTATTAAATTGGAGATTTGAAATTTTGCATACTTATAGCAGAACACCTGAGGCCAGGCAACAAATCATAAAATCTTGAAAAAGTCTTACGTTTAACCCTTTGAGCTACCGCATATGTATTTTAAGCAATTCTTTCTAAGAGAGCCCCTAATTAAGTTGGAGACATGATTTTTTTCATACGTATAGCTGAATAGCCCAGACCACACGACAAATCATAAAATTTTCTAAAAGTCTTATATTATTTACTTCTCTGTGCTGTAACTTGTATATTTTAAGCAATTTTTCTAACCTCCGCCCTTTTCACCCGGGGAGCACTTTTCCAACTTTTGCCGACACCCCTTTGACCATTCTTTCATATTATGTACCATAGCCTTACATATTTTAGTTCCACTTTTTACCGCCAGGGGCGCCTACTTATATCGTGTGCTATGGGCCCAATCCCCTCGACTAATATATCTACGGATAGTATGCAAAACGGAGTTTCGTGCGGATAGAGGTTTGTTTAGAACAGAGTGCGCCCCTGGTTGCGAACTGTGGAACTAACAGATTTTTCAAAAGGATAAAGTGTTTTGAAAGAAATATTAATCTAAACCCTCTGTGCGATCTGTGATCTCACTTAACCACTTGTTTTTCTTTAAACAGCTTGAACAGAATTAACAAAATACTCAATAATGTAAAAATACAACATATGTACACAAATATAAAATGAAAACGTGCACTGTAGGCCTACTGGCAGAACCCCATCTCAAAAAATCTCGAATATCAGTTTGTTTGCCAGTCCTAGAAAATTATTTTCTAAAATTCAAAAAGTTTTTAATTCGGATGATAAAAATTTATTTTTCCTTTCAACAGTTTGATTTCTCAAATTATCTATAGAATTTTTTTTTTCATATCCCTCGTCGACGTGGTGACTGAGCTATTTGCAGATTCGCGATTTTGAGCCGTTTATAATGGGTTGTTACGTAATTACGTAATCCCTAATCCTGAAGTTACATTGGATTTTTATAAACATCGGGAGTGATTTAACAAGGAATAATTATTTTCCCGAAAGTCAAGCCGGATTGTCCAGCATGCCAGACCCTAGTATGTCGGATTAGAGGATATTTAATGTACTACTGAGTACTTATAAATTACATTCTTTTAGAATGCATCTTTTTCGTTTCTATTTTTATCGAAATTCCGGATAGACCGAATTTTTTGTAATCCGAGCAGGCACCGGTCCCACATATTTCGGGTTAGCGAGGTTCTACTGTAATTAATATTTATAAAAATGCGTCAAATTCCTCTTCTCTAATGGCAAAAAGTTATACTGCAAGAAATAGGGGTGTGATATGGCTCGCGTATGTTAAACCGCAGAAGGTACCCGGGTTCCCCGGTCATTGGACACAAGGGTAAATTTTGGTCATTGACATAAGGGTTAAAAAAATAAACTGTAAAAAATTAGCGGTGTCCAGAACATTTGGAACCCTGATTTACACGGGACGCCCGTCAAAACTTCTTACGAGACATTTACTGCAATGTTTCTTGAACACGAAATGAAATAGTACTAATTATATTAGGTAAATTTATTTTCCTTTTTGTTTTAATAAAGAAGTTTTGCATAATATGTATAGACTATCACTATATATATGTGTGTGTTTATGTATAATGCAATTATATTTGCGTTAATTAATATATCAGAAATGCTTTATTTTTGCAATGTCATGCAACATATTATCAAAACATATTTATTTCGATTGGCTGTGGGAACTGAATGTCCTTATTTCTTCAAATGAATTTCTTAAGACATTCATTGCAATACGTAACATACTGATATTTTGTATTAACCAATGTTTCCAATTAGGAATACGCGTCGCAATATTTTTGAGGTTAAAGTTTTGTATATTACAAAATTGATAATATAGTTCGGGAATTTTTAGTACGCATAATTAGAAAAGTTCAATGTAATTCAAATCCTTTAGTTAGAAGAAAAAATGAAACTTCGGAAAATAAACTTTAATATATGCATGAAGAAGAAAAAGTTATGAATTTCCACTCGATGAAACGGAGAAACGATTAATATCATCTCACTTTATATGGTTCTTGGCGACACTACCAACTATTAATAAGAGCGGCGCACTATTGTTTGGTAAATTTGAATGTAGGCAAATTGTATGAATTTGAAAAACATAAGTAAATATATGCGTAAGAAAAAAGCGAATTGAAAAGGCAGGGGCGAAAAGCTTAATATCATCTGACTTTATAGGATTTTTGGTGACAGTATCATTTATTAACATGAGCGGCGTATTGGCGTTTTATAAATTTGAATGGAGGCAAAATTTATGATTTTGAAAAATGTAAATAATTATATGTGTAACAAAGGTCTAGAAAGATGAAAGTGTACAATGGAATCTGCGTATATTGGGAAGAATTTGAATAACATGATTGAGATTATTTGGTTTTTTTCCTGACACTTCATACGCTGAAAAACAGGTATGCCGTCACCAGCACAAAACTTACTTCTATTGGTATCTGATCATGTGCGATCAAACTTAAATGAGAATATCTTCTTTCTTGATATATAGCAACCGCGGCCATTTTGAAAAATGCAGTGTAGTAGCACCACATTTTGGACGACTTACTCCAAAGCTTAATGGGCAGCAATATATGTCAAGGCATAAAAAAATATGAAGTTTGATAAAATTCCGTGCATTAGTTCTTGAGATCTAGTGACCACAAAATTTGTATCGGATGCAGACAGACGGAGATTTTCTAAGAAAAAACAAATCGTGCACAGGATCATCTACAACATATAAAAAGTTTAAAAAAAAAAAAAAAAAAAAAAAAAAAAAAAAACGGAAGTCAATTTTTTTCTTTTAGAAATCCAATATCTTCCTTTTGTAGATAGAAGAAAGTTAAAAAGACAAACGATTCTTAGTCTATCTCGTATATAACTTAAGGTTCACAATAATGTAATATTATATAACCTTTTCTGAGTTACCAAATATGCGTACTTTTTTTCTTTAACTGATTGATTAAGACCAGGTCTGGGCGCTATTATTATACCACCAACGTGTGTGTATTATACCACCAATTGTGGTGTGGTCAACCACACCACAATTTACAAAAGAAAATCTTTGTGGTATATATATATATATATCTTAAAATTATCCTAATATAAGAGTATGACAAATCTTATTTTTCAAAATGTGGTACAACTGGATTAAAATAATAGTGGCTGGAACATTCCATTCACTTCAAAACTTCCAAAACTTCAGAAACCGTTAGAATTCATAGATGTATAGAAGCCTTTTTATGGCAAAATTGTAGTTTGCTGCTCTTAATGTTCTGAAACATTTTCGAGTACTTTTTACAGCGTGTTATTCATTTTTCGAAATCCAAAACATGAGGTTTTTTTAAGCTCTAAATTCTCCAACTGACGGTTTCGTGTTCAACAGACATGGTAAATTAACTGTAATTTCAATAACATTAAAATAGTTAGTATTAATATTAACATTAAAATTAACATTATTTTCTTACTCATGCACGTATACACTATGACGCAAAAGTTTAGACAATGACGTCATTCAGCTTTAAAATGTAGAATTATGACGTCAGAATTACAAAAACCTGTAAATATATTCAAAAACTGATTTAAAATGCTATGTACATAAGACAGTCGTTTTATTTGCTATAATACTAATTTTTTTCATAAAAATTCAAATGTGCTTGTCGCAAAAGTTTAGACACTATTCTAAATTTCTTTGAATATTCGCTGGCATATGCAAATTTAGAATCGATGATGTCACAAATTTGGAGTACTTAAGTTCTGCAAACGATTGCGCTTCATAGTCGACATGCCGAGAGCTAAAGAAATTCAAGTGAATGAGGTTTCAAGGATTTGGCAGTTGAAAGGTGAAGGGAAGAGCGTTTCTGAAATTTCTGCTATTATTAATAGGTCAAAAAAATCTATTTATCGAGTTTTATCGAGTGGTTCCGAATATAAAGCAAAATGTCGGTCTGGGAGGCCACGTGTGACAAATGTACGAGAGGATCGCCTGATACAAAGACTAGCGAGTACTCAACAAATGAGCGTACGTGGAGTTCAAAGCTCATCGGGACTCTCTGTATCAAAGGATACGATTCGTAGACGAATTTTGGAAAAAGGAACAATCGTTTATAGCAAAATGCAGAAGAAACCAGCTCTGAAACCACATCATAAGTTACAAAGACTTATGTGGGCTCGAAAGCATATGTCATATGGAGAGAAATGGCAGTCAGTCATATTTAGCGATGAAAAAAAGTGGAATCTGGATGGTCCAGATGGTTGTTTATCGTTTTGGCATTACTTGCGTAAGGAACCTCGACGTTTTTTTAGTCGCAGACAAGGAGGGGGCTTGGTGATGGTTTGGGAAGCCTTTTTCTATAATGGACAAGTATCTCTGACCTTCACCAGTGGTCGTCAAACTTCACAGCATTATACACAGACATTAGAAGAAAACCTACTGCCATTTACTGAGCTTCTAGGGGGTCCTCAGTGGGAATTTCAGCAAGACAATGCTTCAATTCACACTGCAAAACATTCAAAATCTTGGTTTAATTCCCCTAATATAAGAGTTCTCGACTGGCCAGCATGTAGACCAGATCTTAACCCTATAGAAAACCTTTGGAGCATCATGTGTCGCAAAGTTTATAGCAACGCTAGACAATACTCTTCTGAAAAGGAACTTAAAACATCTATTGAGAATGCATGGTACGATATCGATCCACAAACTATGCAAGATTTAGTTTCTTCCATGCAATCTCGTGTATATGACGTAATACATAAGCATGGATGCGCAACCAGGTTTTAAAAATTGTTTATTTCGATTTTATTTAATTTGTGTCTAAACTTTTGAGACGGCAGTTTATTTTTGTTACCATTTAATTTATTGCAATATGCACAATTCCACTTTTCTTTGTTATAAATATTGTTTATATGTACAGAACATTAATTTCAAGCAGTGATTTGAAAATTGAATAAATATTTTTCAAAGTATGTAAGAATTTCTTCATTGTCTAAACTTTTGCGTCATAGTGTAGATTCTGTAACACATCCCGGATAGAGAAAGCTTCTTAATACATTGTAAGAACTACTCAAAAAAGTTACCGAAAATTACGGCCTGAATGAAAGACTTTTGCTTTACAAATGCTTCGCTAACTCTCGGACATCTTTTGGTTTCAGATGCTTCTGAAGATAACGGAAAGATTTTCATACTCCATTAAAAATTTGCGTTTTAAAAGAAAACAGTTACATAATCGTACTTAAATTTTATTCTGTCAATAATATGGTCAATAATAATTGTCAAATACGCTTAATACGGTCAAGTAAGCATTATGTGTAAAAAAAAGTCCAGTGGGCAGTTTGTTGTTGATTTTTAATAGATTTTGACAGGCTACTCAAAAGGAAGTGTATAACATTTTTGTGTATTTTAAGATTGAAGAGCTGGATTAAAAAAAAAATAATAAATAAATAAATAAAAAAACATTTAGTTTTGTTTTAGTGTGTATACAATCTTTTATGTACTATTGAAACATATATATCACAAATTACTGTGTTAAATATTTGCAACAAAGAGTTAGATAACCATACTTTAACTCTGTTGTGAACATGTTATTGCATTAATTCTAGCCATAGTAGAGTTAACTTACGATTATATAAACGTTTTCTCTAAAAACTGTTGCATGAAGGGGCAATTAGTTGTAAATTTTTAACAGTGTACTGGATTGATGCGTGTCTTGAATTTAAATAAACAAATTTCAAGCACTCTTTTTTTTTTTTTCTCACTGCTTTTTCAATTATTATTGCATTTTAATCAATATATTTTTAATTATTATTCTTACATCTTATTTCTTTTTACTTCTTTATATATTTTTGATTAATATATATATATGTATATATAAATCTACAACAAACCATTCTTTTTTGGCTTTCCTTTCAGTTAAAAATTAAAACCCCGTTTTCTTAAATTTCACATTTTAAAGAAAAATAACAAATGTTTTAATTTTAAATACGAATGTATCTATACAGTATCTATACTGTATAACTCCTACGACATTTTCTTTCAAAATATCAAAATATGTTTCAATTCCTTTTACTATTTTTATCAACTGACCAACTATTGAAAGCTTCAAAATTTATAAAATGACATTTTTCAACAAATTGATTTTGACGTTCTTCTATAAAATAACAATTTACCGAGTTTATGTCACGGCTCTGTAAGCAACTTTTGGATGTTTTAGTCAAACAAAAATCTCAGTTGTCACCAAGAATGATGAATCGGCAGTTATAAACTTTTCTTATTGAAAATGTCAGTTTTATATAAAAAAGTTGCTTTTTGTCTGTTTTTCTACGAAATGACAGTTTCTAAAATTACCGGAATGTGCCAAAAGTTTTTAAACGAAAGAGTTTTCTGATATATATTTTCAAACTCTGGGCGACTAGTTTTAAAAATTATAGTTATGTGATTTATTTTTCTCCTTCACAATGATTAAACAGAACGATTTACCATGTAATTTTTTATGTATTAACGATAATTTTAAAAGAAAGATTTTCTGTGCAGCATGTTTTTACGAAACATTTGTCAAGTTTTATTATTTTTATTATTTAACGATTACTTTAAAAATGTAAGAATTATATTTTTTTAATATTTAATATGTTTAAATATAGAGATATGAAGACATAATTCGCACATTTATAAGGAAGTAATTCGTTTTCCGAGACATGATATTTTAAAAAGATATAGACTAGTTAAAACATAATCTGTTTTATCTGAGTGCATTTAGAAAATTACATTGTTTTCATTAAAATGATTTGGTTAATGTAATGCATCATGGCAAATTAATTTTTCGTTTTACGAATTAAATGCCCAAAAAGCAGCCATGCTATGGTATCTAGCTTATCTCCATATATACAGGGTGCAAAGGAAAGACCATTTAACCTTAAAATACTTGCGAACGGAGGAGCTAAAGCTGTGCAAGTGATTTACCGGTATAGTAAAGAGACTACGCAAGACCTAATGCAAACGAGAGCAGCACCCGTAGTGGCGAAATTTGGAAGATAGACATTGCAAATCGAAAACGAAAAGAAATAGAGCAAAATGTCCAATTAGAAAGTTTTAGAGCATCAATTAATTAGTACGAAACGACATTTGGTTTACATGGATAAGATAAATGGTCGCCTGTATACCCAAAAATGTCCGAAATCCATGAGCGACGATTCTGCTTTACATATTCTCATTCTGGAAATGTAGCAGTGCACAAATTCAGATTGTGACGATGTACTGTGCTGTAATGTCTGTAAAAATATAATTTTCAATGCATTTAAAATTTTAGATTAACCCTTTCAAGGGCAGAAAAATTCGGTTCGTAAACAGATGACATAATTGACTGACACCATATTATTGAAATTAATTTCTTATAAAGTAACAACCCATTAACTTGCACTTTCATTACAAAATCAAAATTTTATTAAAATATTCTTGGAGCCATTTGTCAGTTTCGGAATTAAAATTAGGTTGCTATACCATTTAGCTACCGCCCTTCAAAGGGCTAAATCTATGTCGTCGTATTGAAGAGGCTTGCAATAGACGTTCTATGCTGAGAAATGTGCATGAATTACTTTCTCGAATACAAACGTGTATCGTGAGCAATGGCGAACTTTTCGAACATACTGAATATTAACTTTTTGTCACTGTGAGACATTTTTTCTGTTTTTTTTTTTTTTTGTATGATGTTATCAAAATGTATATATTTATACAATAAATTGTTAGCATTTGTTCATACTTCTGGCTATTCCAATCAAAAGTTTACACAAAATCAAAAGAATCGATTTCGGACATTTTGGGGTATACAGGCGAAGATTTATCTTATCCATGTAAACTAAATATCGTATGGTATTAAACAATTGATGCTCTAAAACATTGTATCTGGAAATTTTGCTGTATCTCTTTTCGTTTTCAATTTGCAATGGCTACCTTCCAAATTTCGCCACTAGGGGCGCTGCACTCGTTTGCATTAAATCGGGCGTAGTCGCTTTACTATACCGTTATCTCACTTGCATAGCTGTAGTTCTCTCCATTTGCAAGTACTTTCAGGTTAAAGGGACTTTCTTTTGCACCCTGCATTTTTAGTATGAAAAATACAGATAAGGTTGTTCGTATTTGACAAATTTTAAATTTTAGTATCATTGCTTATACTGTCATCAATATTTCTTCAATAAATTTAATTAAACGTTTCTTCATACTATATGTAAAAATTAACGAATTTTTTAGTAAACATATTTTACAAACTCTTATATTATTGTTTTTACAAAATGTGTTTTGTTTGCAACTTAGTATTTGCTGATTTTGTAACTAAAATGAAAGATTTCAAAAAAGTAATTGTGTTCTCAAAATTTTTGTTTGAATTTATTCCTTACTCACTCCCGTGTTTTAAAATACATCAAAGTTACAAGATCTTAAAATTTATCATTTTATTGTCTAAAAACAACAAGTGCATAGCTGCAAACTTTTTTATCATAGTAAAGCAATATTACTTTTAATATGACCATTTATTCAATAACCTAAAAACAAAGAAACATTTTATTAAATCATGTTCTTGTTTAAATTATGTTTACGTGACTTGGAAAGCGGAAATTTGCAGCTACACTCTTAAAACTAGATGTGTAAATCAGTCAAATTTACACATATATATATATATATACGTAATTTTTTTTAATTACACACTTGTCATAAAAATCACACCCCTTTTGGAAAATTTTACCTATTTTTATGTGTATTTAGCTTATGAAAGTGAGTGTATATTTTTTTTTCACTTGAAAAACACAAATAAGTGCATAATAGTAGAAAATGCCTAAATTTACACGAATTGGTGTGTTATTATATTTTACACGTAACTATGTAGACACACAAAAGTGTGTAAATTTCTAAAATCACCCACTTATCATAAAAATTACATTTTGAAGAAAAAATTACCTTTTTTATGTGTATATAATTTATCACATTAAGTTTGTAAGTTGTTATTGATTGATAAGCTCAGACATGTGTGTAAATGTAGAAAATACATGGATTTACACTAATAGTAGCGTTACAAAAAGTATAAATGTGTAAACGTTAAAAAAGGGGTGAAAGGCTTAACTATAATTCAGGGCGCATTTTTTTTTTTTCAGTAGTTCCGTTGCATAAATATAGTACTGTAACATCATTTTAAAAATAAAGAACTAAAACGTTTACTTTTTTTAAAAGATGATCTGACCCACCCACCCGTTTCAGCTAAATAAGCAGCACATGAACATTAAAATAATAATAATGATAATAATAATAATGAATCAGGAACTGAGGGTGGGAGGGGAGGGGCTCACATGACCGAAAATGTTTAGTTCTTTTTTTTCTTTTAGGGCTTGATTATTCTATAACAGTATAGTAAGCATGGTCTCAAAAACATCACCACAAGTCACAGTGATCACATGCCATATGTGAATAAAATGACACTACTCAGTGACCTATGTTGTTACTAAAATATGAATTTCTTCCAAGACTAAAAAAATATATAAATGCCACTTTAAACGTGTTATTCATCGTAAAAAAGTCTCTGACCCCGATTACAATTCTTTTGCGTCACTTCTAGTCACGTACGCCTCGTCAAAACTGTGACTGCAGATTGAATATCTTCATTTCGTGTGCTCAAATAAAGTTTGAGGAGATATACCTTTCAGCGCATGGCGAGTTGTACAGAGCCATCTATCGGTGGTTTCTGAAACATTTTCTTTTGTTTGAACAATTGTTTCCCCATGTCTTGAATAGCATATGGGCAAAATGTGAATGTCATGCACTGAGTAGTCCAGTATATAATTAAGTCGAAGTAAGGGTGTTTTAATTATGGCCACCCAATATGCAAAATTAATATAGTGCACTTTGAAATTTATTATTACTAATTATTAGAAATTAAAAATTCTGAGTCTCAGGTGAATTACGAGAGGACTTGAACTTCCCTCACGTAAATGTTCAGCGTTGAACGTACTATAGATTTCGCTAGCCATCGCGAACACACATATAGACACAGAAAGTGTGAATATTTATTATATTATTATAAATAACAAAAAAATTAAAATGTAGGGGAGGATGGGGAAAAATAGGCGTACTCACACAATGGACCACCGTTTCAAAATACATTTCTTTTACGCAGTTTGCAATTCTTGCTTTATGTACATATCAATGGCAGTATAATAAAGAATATTCCCAGTAATACATTACTTATAGCAAATAGTATTCCTTTTATGAACAATTTCTTGTTTTAAGCTATAAAGAAAGAGATTTCCTCTTTTGAATTTTAGAATTTTTGCTACTAAATCTTAGGAGTACGGAGTACAAAAGGAAGTTTAGATATAAGGCGCATGTTTATTGGTATATAATGAAAATTTAGTGCTTCAAATGAAACATTTTAGAATATTTTCTTTGTATCTTCTTTTTTTTCCTCGAAAAGAGAAACAGACAATGACTCTTTGTATGAATTTAATTGTTATATTTTCAAAAGAGACACTTAAAATAGATACACAACTGTCTTATTTTTTATTAATAAGTAAAACAACAGTTAAGATAAAATGTAATTATATTCCTTGCGGTTGTTATATTTTTAAGAAAGGAAAATAATTTAATTACTTTTGTGTTATATGCAATTTTAATATTTTGAAGTATTACAAGTTTACTAATTAATATTAATTGAAAAATCTTTAATTACAAAACTTTTTTTTTCCTTCTTTGTAAAGAATTAAAAATTATACAATCTATCTGTAAACGCAAAAATGTGTACTTTTAATGTGCTTTAACAGAAGTCAGGAAGTTGTAAAAAAAAAAAAAATGCTTAAAATGATTATATTCAAATATTGTGTTAAACAAGTTCAATGGCTTACATTTGGATTAAACATCTAAGTTGCTCATAACTTTGAACACCTAAATTTTTTACTGGTGGAATAGACAAAGTTGTTGTAAATTTCAACGATTATTGCTAGAAGAACATTTGAGATATTGCAGGTAGTAGATATTAGCAAAAATTTTATTTTGAACATTCCAATGTTTAAGTTCGACGAGAAATAAAGTCATCATGAAAAAATCAGAGACACCTTATAAAACGTTTTCTGCACATAACAAAAAAAAATGATAAATTTCTGTGACGATTAAAAAAAAAAAAACATCACATAGTGTTTTTTTAATATGACAATAAGTCGTAAACGGTTATATATAGGGGAGTATTTATATGATGTTTTATGCTCCAGTTGGGTTCTTCTGTTCTTCTGACATTGTCTTTTTTTTCAAGAGATGACCAAATTCACTCTGTATATATATTGTGCTCATTAATGTTCCTTGCCGCCATCTTAATTTTGTAACGTCTGTTGCTATAAAAGTGGTGTGTAGGAATAGTGAATTAACCATATTTTACTGAAAGAAACCACCTATGGCGCTACCTAGTGGGAAATTTTGGAGTTAGCATTCCAATCTCGAATCGGAAAAATACAGGGAAAACATTGATTTGCAAAGATGAAGAGCATAATCAATTTAGTACAAAAATACACCTTGTGGACATTAATGCGAAGAATAGAACGGTTAAAACGCCCATTTTTTTTTTCGTGATTTCCTGAACTGTGCGTCATGATAATTTAACAGAAGGAGAAATCATTATCTTTAGGACAAACGTGCATTCAAATGTGTATTGCAGCTGACGGTGAAAATTTCGACCATCTCAAATAAAGGCATATTGTTATAACCATTTATCTTTTCTTTCGAAGATCATTTGTCACGTTACAGTGTATGAAATCATGAAACAACAAATGCGCGATTTAACTGTTCTATTCTTCGCATTAAAGTTCTCAAGGTGTCATTTTGTAGTTATTCGATGATGCCCTAGTACTTTGTAAACAACTTTTTCCCCCTATCTCTTTCCGTTTTCGAGATAGGAATCCTAACGCCGTAGCTTTTCAACAGGTGGCGACGTAGGCGGTTTTATTCATTAGCTCACAGCTACTTTAATATACCTAAACACCACTTCTATGAATATAGCAGCAGACGTTCTAAAGTGAAGAGTGTGGCAAGGGAATTTAGTAGGCATATATACGTATATATGTATATATATATATATATATATGCATGTATGTATGTATGTTGTATGTACATACATATATATGTGTATATGTATGTGTTTCGATAGAAATTTTACATTAGTTATAATTTCACATAGTTATTTATTTTCTTTCACATTCCTCGATTCAAGTTAATAAAAGTATTTAAAATGGCCACTATAATTAAACCTTCTCTCGCATAGTTTATTTCGCCACAGAAAAGTTAAAACAATTTCTAACTCAATTAAAGTTTCTTAATTAATACGTTACAAAATATTTCAGTGCTTTTATAATAACAATCTTCTGGACATGAGCGTGTGAATTTCATACTAAAATTGGTTGAACTGCTATTAACTTTATTTATGGCTCCGTTTAGTTTATGTAATAAAATGTTCTTGTTGTTAATACAAATTTTAAAACGTAAATCAGAAATGATTTACTTTGACCATTTTAAAGTAATGTTTCATTGACTAATAGGAAATTTATTTTCAAAGACTTCATAAAGGAAATCGTTACTATCCACTTTCTGACCCGCCCGGCATTTCCCGGGACCGTGATAATATATATATATATAACTAAAATAAGATTTTATATTGTTTAACGAAAATCTAAGTAAAAGGGGCTTGTAAGAAATATTCATTTTTTTTATTACTGACTACCATCAAATGTGATTAAACTTTAAAATGTCTATATTTTTTACTGACCAAATACTTTTGAAATACATATTACGTCTCAAAGCCTTATTAATAATTTCGTGGTAAACAATTGGTTTTATTTGAAAAAAACTGTATTTTTTTCGTAATTTTTCCCACTTAAATCCTGTGAGAAAAAATGAAACTCGTGAAATCAGTGAATATTTGTGTTTGTTTTTTAAATGCATTGCACGTGTGGACAGCGAAAGGAACGCACATATACCTTGGCATTTTTCTTTCTTTCTTATTTTGATTTTCCAAGTCGATGAGTAATATTGAATTATGCCGAAAATTAGGAGGCATTGTGGTCGTCGGCAACATATAATGGTTAAAATAAATCAGTAATTATGGTCTCTTTTAAATTTTTAGTAGTCAAAAATATTTTTCCGGATAATGTGTAAAAAGAGAAAACATATATTGATATTTAGTGGTAAAACCTCTTGGACATACACTGTTTCCCATTGTGTGATTTAATAATTACAAAAAATAGTTCTTATTATCCGGACTCTTAGAAAATTTGTTTTCCTTATAAATGTAATGAAGGATGTGTAAAAAATATATTTATATATATAGTTGTAAAACCCTGAGTTAATTTTCTTTTCGCATTTTTTTTCGCGTCGGATCTTTAACATAAACAGCAAAATAGTTATTATCACATAATCTTTTAATTTTTTATTATGAATTATAGATTTAACGTTTCGAAAGGCTGCGAATAATTCTCTAGCATAAGTATACATATTTAATTGTAAAGAGCTTTAGCGCAGCAGTTTTCTCATGTAATGTAGTTACTAATTTATCAGAAATGATTAGATGATTGACCTATACGAAAAGTGTCGGCACCTCTAATCTTAGCATAATTTTACCACGATGCTATTAAACGCTATACAAATAATAAAAAAGTTTCATTTTGATTCCTTCAAAACTTCAAACATTTTATAACCACGCTTTGGGTATCGGTTCTTTTTCACTAAGATATATTTCTGTTAACTACTTATAACTCTTAATTTATTCTCTAGAGGTATAAATTAACAAGTTATCTGCTTTATAGCCTAAAATATTTAATAGAATTTCATCCTGGAAGTTCTCCGATATATTTTTAGTTCATAATGCACGTTTCAAACCGTTAAAAATAAATTCCATCCTTTGGTCACAACTGGTATTTTCATAGACAGAGTTTTAACACGTTTGATCATTTTTTTATGCAACTGTCTTTTTTATGTCCCCTGGCTCTATTAGTGTGGTTTGCAGTTTTTTTAATTTTTCATCTTTCCATCTCTAATTCATGTTCCGTTCTTAATTTTTCACCTTCAAACATTCCTTTATTTCTAACTCAATCTTTTTTCGTTCTAATTCATGTTTTAACTTTTCAGCTCTTTCTTCTTATTTTTAAAATTTCTCCCGCTTTTTCACTCAGTAACTAACAATAGTGTTAGGTAATTTCATAATGTCATCTTCCTCATAATTTTTGTTTTCCATAATCTTTTTCCTAAGCTCAATTTTGGCAGAATTCTTCCGACAATATAGACGACACTTCCTCAGCTGCGACATCAAGATCAGCCCTTTTTAATTTTATTAAGAAAGCACATTTCTTCTCGTTATTTAATAATACCGCTTCACGTTCCATTCTTATTTTTTCAGCTTCTAACATTCCTGTTTTTATAACTCACACTGTTCCCGATCTACGCATGTTTTAAATTTTTAGCCCTTCCTTGTTTTACTAACTTTTCCTCACTGTTATAGCTTAGTATCGACAGTATTACGTAATTCCATAATGTTTCCTAATCTCTTCCTCATTATTATCGTTTTAAGTAATCTTTTTCCTAAGCACAATTTTGATACCTTCTTCCGATAAATCGACACATACGTCCTCAGTCCCGATCTAAAGCTCGGTCTTTTTTAATTTTTTTTAACCCCAGAAAAATCACATTGGGCGTCTCAGACCAGGTCATTAGAAAACTATACTGCAGCTAAATGACCTCTTCAAAGAAAATGGACGGGTTTGAAGGTAACTGGGTTGAAGATCACCTACATACTGACCACAAACATTTCAGGAATGTAGGAGCCCATTTTTCTGAGAAAATTCCGTTTCAGAAATTCTGTGTTCGGAGTGAGCACTCACGCGTTTCATTTCAGATTGTGAATGTGAAGGAAGATTTGTAAAATGTATAGCTATTTAACATTTAAGGTTGAATTGAAGAGATTGAAAACATTGTTAGCTGAGATTTCAACTGGATGAGAAATCTATTAATGAAGAAGATGGAGAAGCAGTTGACACTAATCATCAGTCAAATTCAAAAGACGATTTAGATTTTTCTAGTGAATCAAATGTTATTGAAACTGTTGACTACTACATTCGCAAAGATAAAATAATGAAATGGAATAAAAAGAAGCAAGGCGAAATATCAGAACTCCTGCTCAGAATAATGTATCAAAGTTGTCCGAAAATTTTGTGTTTGAAAGCAACGTATCCTGCATTATGGATTCTTGGCAAATGCTTATTGACGAATAAATAACAACCAGTATTGAGGAATGTACAAAAATCTATATAAACTCGATTGCTGCAAATTTCCAAAGAGAAAGAGATTCTCCTCTGACAAATATCACAAAAATAAGACCATTTATTGGCCTTCTTTATTTAGGGGGGATTCACAACTCCTCACATGTTAATGTTCGTGATATCTGAAGTACCGATCGATTTAAAATTTGGAATAACAAGTCATTGAATTTTAAAATCAGTCAGTCCCTTTTAGGACACCCTGTATATTATTTGGGATAAAAATAAAGTAAAGAATGAATATTACATTTATATAAAAAAATATTTATACAGCTGGGACGAGGAAATAACCATATTTTTAAGTAAACCGTGAGACAAAAATGTTCAAAAACACTGCTTTAGACAGTATTTCGAGGAATTATTTAACGACAATTAATACTATAATAATTATTATTTTGATTGATCACTTGTGGGTTTTCCTTTACCGCATTCATTAATCACTATCTAAAACAGCATGTTGTTTGGAAAAATTAATTACACTTTCTGCAATAATAAATTTCATTAATTATTGTCAAAGCCAAGAATGAAAAGATAGATTGTTTTAGAGATCTTGAAAACAAGCCGTTGTCCTGAGAATTGTAAATTTGTTTCTATTTTATGTTAAGAAACATACTACAATTAATATTATTCTGTCAAATTTTAAAATCTTAATATATTAATTTGAATTTAAAGTAGATAAATTATACAAAATTGCAATATAAAATATCACTTTATATAATAGTATTACTTTGAAATAACTGATCGTTAAAAGCATTTTTACTTTCTTCTATCTTCAATAGAAGAAAGTATTGTAATCGAAATTTTTTTCGACTTCCGGTTTTCGACGGATTTGCATGTTTTAGGGGTCAGAGATTCCAAAAAACATGTTTATAGAAAATGTCTGCCTGTCTGTGTGTCCGTCTGTCCGTCCGTCCGTCTGTCCGTCTGTCCGTCTGTCCGTCGCCATTGTACCATCAAAAAGTGTACTAAGTTATGTATAGAATTAAACCAAAATTTTATTATAGGTTTTTGGTTATGGCAAGCAGGTCCTCCCGGAAATTGGAAAAAAATCGCCGGTAGGGTGCGCTGATATAACAAGTTTTGTGCGATTTTGAATATTGTACCATCCAAAAGTGTATGGAGTTATGCATAGAATTAAACCAAATTTTTAGTTTAAGTTTTTGGATATGACAAGCAGGTCCTCCCTGAATTTGGAAAAAATTCGCCGGTAGAGGGCGCTGTAAATGCGTTTTTTGTGCGATTTTGAATATTGTAAAATCGAAAAGTGTATGAAGTTATGCATAGAATTGAACCAAATTTTTATTTTAAGTTTTTGGCTATGGCAAGCAGGTCCTCTCTGAATTTGGAAAAAAATCGCCGGTAGGGGGCGATGTAATAGCGATTTTTGTGCGATTTTGAATATTGTACCGTCCAAAAGTGTATGAAGTTATACATAGAATTAAACCAAATTTTTATTTTAAGTTTTTGGATATGGCAAGCAGGTCCTCCATGAATTTGCAAAAAATTCGCCGTTAGGGGGCGCTGTAATAGCGACTTTTGTGCGATTTTGAATATTGCACCATCGAAAAGTGTATGAAGTTATGCATAGAATTGAACCAAAAAAAATTTAAGTTCTTGGCTATGGCAAGGAGGTCCTCCCTTAATTTGTAAAAAAATCGCTCGTAGAGGGCGCTGTAATAGCGATTTTTGTACAATTTTTGTGCCATTTTATATATTGTACCGCCGAAAAGTGTATGAAGTTATGCATAGAATTGAACCAAATTTTATGTGTTTATTTTTGGTCATGCCACGAAGGTCCTCCCTGAATTTGGAAAAATTCTGCCGGAAGGGGGCACTATACTTGCGACGTCTGTACCATTTTCATTATTGTACCATCGAAAAGTGTATGAAGTTATCCATATAATTGGACCAAATTTGTTGTGCATGTTTCTGGCTATGGCAAGCAAGTCCTCCCTGAACTTGAAAAAATTCCGAAAGAAGGAGGCGCTATAATTCCGATCTCTGTGCCATTTTCATTATTGTACCACCGAACTGCGTATAAAATTATGCATACAATTGAACCAAAATGTTTGTGCTTGTTTTTGGCTTTGGTCAACAGGTTCTCCTTGAATTTGGAAATATTGCGCGGTAAAGGGGCTCCGTGCTAGCGATTTTTGTATACTTTTCTTGATTTTTCGTAGTTCTATTGTGCATCGGCGGCTCATGCAGCGGCGGGAACTCGCTTCCTGCTAAGCCGGCTATTCGCAAACAGCTGATAACGACAGAATAAGGAAAAATTAATAATTTTAAGAAATATCATGATATAGATTAACCCGTTTTTAGACCGTTTAATTGACTTGAGCAGAAATTTAAGATGAAAATCAAAGTTGGTATAGTATTGAACTAATAATATTGAAGTATTAACATGTGTAACTAGGTTTTGAAATATTAAGATGTATAAGATAGAAGAAAGTTTTGGGATTGGCACATCCAACTAGTTTAATAATGCATATGGATCATTTTTCCCTAACGCAGCAACTTAAGATCCACAGCGATTATTTTTTGGGATGCGTTATTTTATGCAACTTTCTTTTCTAAAATGAAAAAAAATAGCACTTTAGGCTCAACAATGTTAGAAATAAGTGAATTTTAGAGCAAAAATATTCGTAAATATTTTTAACAAATTCTGCTACAAATCTTGAAAAAAGATTCAGTTGCATAAAAAATATCCTACCGCCTTTGATGCTGTTCAAGAGTAAATATTGCACCTTCGCTGTCCCAAAGGCTGAGTGATACAGATAACCGGAAAATATTATTCTATCAAACTTTCATTAGTTATTTACACTTATCGAGAAGTTCCTTGCTTTCACAATTTAGTTTTACAAAAATCAGTTTATCTGAAGATTAATCCAATAAAATACGTCTCCCAAATGTTGGTTAGCAATCTCCGCAAAACTGAAACTTTCTTCAGAGAAAAAATAGTGCATATTTTAGCATATTAAAAGTAAGTGTTAATACTGCGCGTTTTCACAAAGACATTCCGCGCGCTTTAAAACCTCAAATTTACTTTCTACACTTCTTAATTATAAAATTTTACCGGGTGTTCTAAAATGGACAGGCGGATTTTAAAATTCCGTAACTTGCAGATGGTGACAGATATAAAAAAAACATTCTTGTAGGAGGTTTATGTAAGATGTCAGTTTTTGTATTTCTGCTATTCTCATTTTTGTTTAAAATAGCAGCAATGGATAGAGCTGTAAGAAATAGGCACTAAGTCGGGCCAATTTTTGTCCCCTGTCTTCTGTCAGTATTGTTCCCAAAGGAGGTTAAATATATGGAGTAGACAATTGCATTGTCGATTGAGCACCACTTTATATATTTAACCTACTTCTTTCGCATGAATACTGAGAAAAGAGATGCCAAAAATCAGACCCCGCTTTAGACTCTATTGCTTGCGACATATATCGCTGACAATTTAAACTAAAATCGAAATTCGAATTTAAAAATCCCCGACATCTTGCATTACCCTTCTACAAAAAACATTTTAATAGCTTTCAATATTTCCAAGTTCTCGAATTTTAAATTTTGCCAATCCACTGGAAGACACCCAGGACCTTGGGCCCACCGTGGCTGAGTGGATAAGATACCACGCCGCTAATCGTTTGAGAGCGTAGGTGGGAATGGTTTCGAATCCCCCCCCGGTTCCGTTGAATAGTCTTTGTGGAGCCCCCAGGATATAATTCTCTGTTGTTGTAAATTTCCTTGTGCTATCTCGTCCCTGTATATCGACGATGACTTATAAGCGGGCGCTGGTGTCAAACACACAAGTCAACACAAATACAAGTGATGTATGTGTTCAATAAAACAAACAGACAAACCCAGTACCTTACGAATAGCGTCAGTATATTTAATTTACGTAGTCATGTCATATTTATACGCATTGTTAATAACCGATATTTTACTGATTTTAGCATAAAGTTAAGTGTTTAGAGCAGTTTTCTTAGCGTGCTAAATCACATTACTGACACAGAAACCGAATGAATTTTATTCGGGTATATGTTATAAAAATAACAGTTCCCTTGAATTTCCTCCGGCTATTTTATCTCTCTGGATATTTCCTAATTTTAACCACAATTTGTAGTTTTTATTTATAATTTTACATTTTTGATACCCTTTCATTAACTAAAATGTTTTGTGTTGAACATGATTATTTCTTCTACTAATCTGGAGATAAAAAGAGTGGTCCTCTGTTTTAACCCTCATAGTACCAAGTTTAAAATTTTGATGAATTTTCTTAGTTCTGCATGATTTCAACCAAAATTTGGAGCTTTTACATACAAAGTATCTGTTTTATTTATTTATTGTTTAAATTATTATTTTTATGAATCAAAACATTCCAAAAATTTGGAAATTGTTCGTCAAACGTGACAAATGAGGTGCGTTCGAACTATAACTATTTTTATAAATATTTTTGGCACCGCATATTGTAAGGAATGTATATTTTAATGCACTTCATAAGTGAAAATCATTTTTATTATGTTCGAAATGCTGTAATATCATTAAAATGCACGTGAAATAATTTTTTCCTTTTGGCCTTAATGTAACGGAAAACTTTTGACAGTCCCTGTAATTAAACTATACACCCGATTTTCATGAAATTTGAAAGGACTCAACAAACTTCTGAAATAATTATATATTTAAAATTTCAGACCATTCGGAAGACTGTAACGTCATTAAAATGCACTTGCAATAATTTTTTCCCATTGGCCGTAATGTAACGGAAAATTTTTGACTGTCCCTGTAATTAAACTATACATTCGATTTTCATAAAATTTGAAATGACTCCACAAAATTTTGCAGCAATTATATATTTAAAATTTCAGACCATCCGGTTGGGTAGTTTTAGCTCTGTTATATGCGGACGCACAGCCAGACAGACAGACGGACGGACTGAACGATGACTATAGGTGCTACGTATTCATATAATTACGAACGCATCTAAAAATTGGCTCAAAAAAGTCCAATTTACTACTGCTTGGAATATTTATCTGTATTATTTTTTTTCACAAATTAATTATAATGTTTTCTATATACTGTTTGATATTGCAACTTGAAAAGTCTCCAAAATATCATATAGCCAATTTGTGCATTAAATGGATTTTCCACGCAATATGGGCAGAGTATCTTTAATTATCTTACTTCAGTGGATGCTATCTCATGCACTGTAAGAAAATTTAAAAGTTTATTTAGCTAGGTATGTTGTCGCGCGACCGTTACCCTTATATGCTTTTTAAAACATAGAGTACAGTGTAAAATTTAAAAATTGTAAAATATTTACGAAATAAATTAAAATAACTGAAATTTGCACGTTAGTGCTTAATAAGTCGTATTACTACTCGCTTTAACTTTAATTGAAATTGGCAGACTAAAAGAAAAAAAGGGAACACTTCATATATTTTAATAACCAAACTGTCCCACAAAAAATAGAAATGTCTATTCGTCATGAAATTATGTCTTGTTTAAATTTATGGTAAAATAATAACATTAATAGGTCGAATGGCCATTAACAGGTCGCCTTCAAACTGAAATTGTACCAAACTATAATTACCAAAACATCATTTTTTACAGTATATATCAATTTGTCGTTACAATTTACATTAGGAAAGAGGAAAGATTACTGTTAAAAATATTTATATGTAAAAGTCATGTTTTTCTAAAATATATTTCGAAATGCACGTATTTTTAAATTAACTTTCAAAATAAATAACATATGTAACCTATAATTGTCTCAACAGAAACCGATTTCTTTAAACTTCGAATTTTGACAACTACCTGTATAACAGTCTCTTTGCAACGATTACAATTAAATTTATGATAAAGACTTACGATCTTTAAAACTTCATAATTTCTAAACTACTTGACCGAGTGACTTGCCGTCTGAAATCGTAAGGTAAGACTTACCAGAAATGTCATATATGATGTAATTATTAAGTCTTCGTATTGAAAATTTCAGAGTTTTGAACAATTACAGTAGGAAGAGGAGACCTAAGCATATTTTAAGGCACATGAAAATCAGTCATAATTTCTATTCAAGTGTATGTGTCCCTTTTTTCTGACACAATTTAGGGATAACTAAAATGAACGTTTTCTTTACTCATTTTTGGTTAATAAATATAAAAAATCCGCCACGAAGAATATTTTCTGGAGATAGTAGTAGTAAAGTGACCGCTCTAACGACTGTTATTACAAACCATGAAAAAAAAATGAGTAAAATATTTCAAATATCTAATAAATCACAGTGCTTACTTATTAAAAAATACTTTTTCATGACTAATTATTGAAATCATGTAAACATTAAATATTTAATTCTTAAATTCTGCAGAAAATTAACCAATATGTAAAAAAGTGAAAAGTTGCTGAGAATTTAAAAAATCTGCTTAAATATGTACATTTGTTCCCGTATTAAAATGCACTTTTTGAAAAAATACTAATAATTAATTAGTACAGCACAACCGGTTCCCTAAAAAGCTGTTATCTTTCTGTTTTACAAAAATCTTCGATTATTTTCAACATAATTTTGCTAATATTTTTCATTTTTATCAAAACACAATTAAACATATACTTTGTGATTTCAAGCCGAATTTTAATTTCAAACTGACAAACGGCACCAAGAATATTTAAAAAAAAAAAAATTCTTGTTATATAATGAATGTGTACAGAAGATGATTTTTATTTTCGAAGAAATTGGTTTATAAATTCTGGTGTCAGTCAATTATTGCATGATTTTACGAACAAAATTTTTCTGCCCCTGAAAAATATATCATCATAACAGTTTAATATGTATACCTATTCATATATATATAAACATATGTATAAACATATTAATTGCAGACACTAGGTTGGAGTTTTAAGGTTGATATTTGAAATGCATCAGAGTGAAAACAATGGAGTTCCAAGTTATGAAGATATATTGTTGATATAGCTACGAAATACTGAATGAGACGATTACGTCAACGAGAGATTGAATTATGTCGCAAAGCTTTGGTACATTAGACCATTGTTCCCAACTTCAATTTCTGTATTGGATACTTTTCGTATAGAATACCGAATTGGATATTAATTCTCTGGTATGCAGATGAAATCATAATCTCTTTATTTTTAACAATGAAAAATGAAAAGCCATTTCGTTATAATTTAAAAACATTTATTATAGACTGTAACAGTGTTCGTACGCTTCAAGGACTTTGAAGCACCTTTTACCAGATTTTATTTTTTACCAGAAGTAATATTTGTCTTATTTAATGAATAAAAATCTATCTTCGATCAATACTGAACGAAAAATCTGGTACTAAAACATTTAAAATCCCCTGGATATTTTGAGGCGTACGAACCCTGGGTAAGTTCGAGAATAATTCTTCAATTTGAAATCCAACATATTAAAAAACATAAAGTTTTATATAAAGACACAGCTTGATATTAGAGGCAGCGTATAATGACACAGCTTTAAATGTGCAGTTGCGAATTGCAGGATGAGCTGATAGTGAAGTGACAGATTGAATTGAATCACCCAGAATTGTTCAATCAGCCTGGATAGTTACATTGGATAACCGTTTTCACGTTAAGGGGATCAGAAAACCCTATCTTTATGTACATTATGCCCTATCTTTATGTTAAATTCGCCAACTTTATGTACATTTTTCTCAGAGATGGTGAAAGATAGAGGTCTAGATTTTTTAGAGTAGTTTAAATAACATGCTTTATCTATTTATTAGACCATTTTCTTTCTAAGTGAAACTGAAAATTAATTATTAATTATTTATTGAAAGACATTTTAAATTATCATTTTTGTTACGATTTCACTGCCTAAAATAAATAATTATCAACAAATCATTAAGCCCCTGTGTTAAAGTATACAATATAACATAAGTATTAAAAAAATCTGAGTTCTTAAGTATAATAAATATTGAAAAAAGGGAACATAAACATGAAAAATCCAAGTTTTGAGAAAAGTCAAATTAAAGATTTTAATGGCCATTACGCTGTGAAGTACTCTTAGAGAGAATGAATAATTTTAACACCTTTTTTTATTATATATAAACATGTGTAACACATATCGTTGGAAAGATAAAAGTTTAAACTATTTAATGATATAAAAAAGTAAAAAACGAATTTTTTCCCAAAATTTGGTTTGGCTGGTCCCCTTAAGTAATAGATTCTGAGTTCGATACCTGTCCTTGATATTTTAACTCTATTGCAGATGTGATCATCATTTAACAGTCAATCCAAAGGTTTAAAAATTAAAATTAAAATTAAAATTACAAGTAATTTACCATTTGAATTGCAATATGAGACGAACACCCATGAACTGAAGGATTGCAAGTGGCGAGTATTGTTTAAATCTATCTCACACCACTTTTTAAAAACAAAAAAGTTTTATTTGATAATATCAGTATGAGAAAATTGAAAAAAATCCATCTTCTTAAAATAGTGGTGAAAATTCGCATATAGAAATAGTCGCTAGGGGCGGTATAGCAGTATCGCTAGTGGCTGGTATTTGTATTTTCCGAACCCTAAGTTATATCGCCATTATATTATTAATAAAAAAAATACTTCGAATTTAAATAACATAAAAAATTACTAAATACAACATCCAATGTGCAAAATAATTCATGTGCAAAATAATTCATTTCGAAAAGTGCATGAAGGATTTTTACCCTATGTCCATTTATAACACATTAGCACCATTTTACAAAAAAAAAAAGATATTTTCTGACATTTCATCTTTTTTGTTTTATAGAAATATGTACAGGGCTCGCAGCGTTCCTAAAATTTTCGTGCTTTGCTACCACTAAATTAAAACAATAATCTTAGTTGTATAATTCTATTATAGATGTCAAATGATATACCACGAAGAATTCTTAATTAAAATACTGGTAGCAAAGTGCGAAAATTTTAGGAACGGTGCAAGCCCTGTGATGTATGAACTCCTACATTTTCGAGCGATAAATCAATGTCTGTACAAAGCATGCATTATACTGTTAAATCTAGTTTCAACATCGATTAAAACTCCTCCTTCCTGAAAATCGTGGTTTGACCTCTGACACATGCCAGTCTGTAAAACTCCCCTCTTTTCCAATCTCATGTAACGATTACGTTAAACAATTACTTTAAAGCTAGTCGCAGTTAAAATAAGTGAAATCTCTAGATTTATATTAACTAGAAAAGAAAACGAGTGATAATTTAATCATGCATTAACTCAGTGAGAGAGAGAAATTAAATAATGAAGAATATTAACAAAATAAATAAAGGATTGTGAAATACAAACAATAATAAATAGTGAAATACATTAATGTTTTTTTTTTTTTTTTTTAAGATATCATTTTAAACAAAAAATTACAAGAATGTCTACAAGACAACCGTTTCAGACATATAATCTACTTAGATTCTAGACAGATGAATAAGTCACTTTTTTGAGGATTAATTCTTGATCTATGATTAATTCTTGATTCTTGATTCTAAGTATGTATTGTGTTCTTAAATTTAACATCGATTAAAATTCTTCCATTCTTAAACTCATAATTTGACATCTGACCCAAATCTTCCTCGCTGCGATATCATGCAATTTTACTGGTCATAATTATAAAGACTATAAAGTCATAATTATAAAGATAAATGGATATTGTAAAATAATAAAGGCGAATTCGGAAATTGTACTTGTGAATTTTATTTTTTATACAGTCTCGGTGTTAGTCCAAGAGCTGTTAAACATTTTAGGGAAGGTATTTGAGGCACCCTGAAAATTTGTGCAACACTCCTTTTGTAATGGCTGAATACAAAATCGAATGTCTGGCTGAAGGATCGTGGCCCAAAAACTGTGCCAGACACGTGTCAAGTGCCATTTTTTGACTACCCAAAAAAAAGTTTTTTGAGGCACGCTGAGATTGAGGCAGAATAATATTTATACTTAGAAAAAATATTTTGAAAACGACAGACACTTTAGTCGGCACTAAAACTGTGCGTGAAAAGTGTCAAGTGCCAAATGGCACTTGACACGTGTCTGGCACAGTTTCTGGGCCACGATCCTTCAGCCAGACATTCGATTTTGTATTCAGGTATTACAAAAGAAGTGTTGCACAAATTTTCAAGGTGCCTCAAATACCTACTCAAAAATGTTCAACAGCTCTCCTACTATGTTAAGAAAATCTTAATGAAGAAGAAATAAATTCAATAATAAATGTGTCATTTCTGTCAAATGTTAAGCAAAATATGGAAGTCTCTTCAACAAATTTCACGAAAATAGAAATGCAGCCTGTATAACAGTTTTGTGTCTGAGTTAAGTTGCCAAAAAAAAAACAAAAAAAAAACACTTTTCTAGGTGCAGATGTGAAGATGTATGACATCGTCGGATTCATAGAATTATAATAAAAACATATTTGAAACAAAAAGTTGATCCTTTTGATAAGTAAAAGAATTTGAAATGACTTATCAAAGTTAATGTTCTTTTAGACTTTCTCCATGAGAATAAGTTATTTTTTATATAATAAGAATTTTATGTTACAGAAGGGAGGATGTGTGTGTGTGTGTGTGTGTGTGTGTGCGGGAGGGGGTTCACCAATATTTTAAAGATGCTTTGGTGGAGCGCGGCCAAAAAAAGGTTGGGAACCACTGCTTTAAGGGAACAAAACTTGTCTAAACTTGACATTTTTGCGATATTGAAGGAACAGGAAACACGAAATTTTCCATGGCGGTTACTTTAAAGACACAAATTAAACCGGGAGACGGAAGCACAGACAATCACCTCATCAAGTTCACGAATGAAATTCTAGGATTAGTTAAATATTGATTCGCAAATTGAAACGCAATCGGTCTGCCAAATCATAACTTGGTGGAAAACACCTGAAAACCCGATTTTAGAGGCTGACTCGTAGGTTTACCAATGTACTTTTCTGCTCCCAGTCCTCCATGTTTATGGTGCAGGAGAACATAATGGTAAGCCTACGAGTTAGCCGCTAAAATCGGCTTTTCAGGTGTTATCCAACAAGATATGACTTGGCAGACCGATTGTGTTTTAATATGCATATCAAGATTTAACTAATCCTAGAATTTCATCCGTGAACTGGATGAGGTTGATTGTCTGTGATGCAGGGCTCCAGATATAAATGCTCACTAGGAATTGTTTGTAAAAACATCGAAATTTAAAAGTGTGAAATGAACGTAAAACGCTGTGCGATTTTTATGGAATTGTACTTACATATCTGTTAACTAATGAAATCTACAGTCATTTCAAATTTAGCTGCCATATTTGCAATTCTCACTTCGAATCTCTAGGAGCTCCAACTATGTGCTATTGCAGAATGCAGATGTCTTCGTTATTGAAAAATGTACTTTGTTAAATTGTAACTAAATTAAATGTTAATTTTAGCCACATTTTCTTTTTCAATCCTTCAGTATAGTACGTTTTGCCCTCTGCTATTTATTAGTTTCGTGTGATTATTTATTTGTTTTTTTAAATCCAGATCCAGTCTATATACAGGGTGTCCACGTATAATCTGACCGACCTTTCTTTTCGCAACCGTTGGTCCTAGATGCATACTTCCAATTACAAAAGTGGTCAAAATTAGGTGCAGAGATAAGATAGAAAACTTTGAAGCGAAAAAACAATTTAGTGAAGAATATCAGAATATAAATTTTTATACGGTCTCCCGATCCTATAAGTTATATTTAGCAAAATTTTCCTATTACACTAACAACTAAGGCAAAAAAAGTCCCATTATTCTACGATTAAAATTGACCGAGTAATAGCTGTTTAAAGTCGGAGCATATTTTTTGTTGCAAATTATGGATCATTCACAAATTTAGTAGAATTTTGTCAGATATATTAACGAAATGGTTGTGAGTAAAATTTTCATTACAATATAAATTTGAAATCTTTAATCATTCTGATATATTACTGCAAACCATACAATTTATACTGAGCATATAAAAGGATAAATATAACAGATTTTTTGTTAAATAAAAGGATGAAAAAACAACAGCCTCAATTCTTTATAAAATGCAACATATTTTAAAATGCTGTTAGATTACACTGTCTTTCAAATTTTGTGTTGTGCCATGTTTTTAGCTTTTGGAAATTGATTCTTATGTATTTTTTAGCGCTGAATCCGAAAACGACCTTAATTTTATAACCATCACTTCAATTTTTTTTTTCAATTTGTAAATTTCAAAGTTAAAAAAAGCTCAAAGTTAAAATTGACCAACCCTCCCCTCCCAACCACATTGAACTTCTGAGCTTTTTAGCTGTATGAGACCCAATATAAGCCAAAAAATTGAATAAATTATTGAATTAATTAAAATTAAACTGAATAAAAAAATCTTACATCTATTTTATAGTATCAGATTTTTCGTAATTTTTTAACCTTGAAATTTACGATTTGCGAAACATACTGACATGATGGTTAAAAGTGAAGGTAATTTTTTTATTCAGCGTTAAAAAATACATAAAACGTAATTATAAAAGTTAAAAAAAAACACAACCATCGCAGGTTTATTTTATCTAATCTAAAACTCTTTTTTAACTTGTTGACGGTAATCTATCCGAATTTTTTTGTGTTATCCTTTAATATAAGTATGTATATGATGGTAAGCGTCGAAAATCATAATAATATTACATTGTCATCGGATTTAAGTTAGTATGTAAAATTTAACTTCGATTAGACATTAGAAAGTGAGTTAAAATTCAAGTACAAATTTTAAACTGAAAAGACGATCGTTGCAAGTTAAATAAAACCTCATGAAATTAACATAATTTTTGTTAAAGGAAATCATAGCCTCAAATCCTTACAAAATAAAACTTATGTTAAAATACAATTATTTTAACTAATCTGAAACTTAACTAATAAAAGTAAACTCAATCGTAATATTAAAAAGCAGAAAAACCAACGTTTAAAATGCACAAATAACATATGAAAAGCAGCAAACAGCTGTTTCGAATCTACTAGCGAGATTCTTCTTCAGTGCAAAAGGTTCCTTTTGCACTTGCTTTTCATATGTTATTTGTGCATTTTAAACGTTGGTTTTTCTGCTTTTTAATATTGTTGCACAAAGGCTTTATTTGCTATTTTTATCAATCGTAATATTTGGGCAATTTCTTTCAAAGCGCAGATACCTTGAAATAAGTTTAAGTACTTTATATATGACACCTGAAAGCACGGCCGAAATCATCTGTTTTGAGATGCAAAAAAATGGTATAAATCATGCATTTCAAAGTTTCATAACTCTGCCAATTTTAATGTCAAATGAATGGGACTTTTTTTAGTCTTACTTGTTAGTGTCACAGTATTTTTTATATCTTACTTGTTAGTGTCACAGTATTTTTTGGTCTTACATGTTAGTTTCACAGTAAAGTTTTACTAAATACCCCTTATAGAGCTGGGGGACCGTTCTAAAATTTCATTTTAGTATTTTTGTTTTATTAAATGTTTTTCTTGACCCAAATCACTTTAAAAATATTTCTTTACCTTATTTAAAACATTTTTGTAATTGGAAGTCTGCATCTAGGACAAACGGTTGCGAAAATAAATGTCGGTCAGATTATACGTGGACACACTGTAAATGTGGGCGTGAGTTTCAAAACTCCTCTTATCCAAAATTAAAAAATAATGAGATTATCTCTATCTTCCATTTCTATTCGGGAATATATTTCGAAAAAACACTACAACTTGCAAAAAACCCTACTTTTTAACGTGTCTAAAAACGTGTATTTCTGGCATTGTACAATCTTGTTCCAGAGTTGGGCAAATTTGTAATCGCAATTATCTGCAATGAAATTACAAGTTAATTGCATGTAATTTATTATAGTTACACACATTCAAATGCTGAAAGTTCATCAAATAATAAGACGTTCCGGCTACAATGCTGCAGCAATTTTTTACGGCATGTAATTTTAACTATGATTAATTGCATGCAATTAAAATGTAATTATGCTGCAGATAATTACAATCACAAATTTGCCCAACTCTGTCTTGGTCTACAATGAAAGCCAATGACGCAGTCAGAGGCTTTTCGCGATTTCGCAAAATTTGATTTTCAGTATAAGGCGATAAAGCGAGTTTTGAAACTACGTTATACATACATATATATTATTTGTAAAATCATTTGTTATAGAGAATAAAGTTTAAATTTGCTTTTCCGCTAACATTCCATTTATAAGTATAGAAGGGGATTTCGAAATTCATTTTGAGTTCTTAGCAAACAGCAAAATAAATCGAAAATGTTTAGCTGTTTGTATTTCTTGAAAAGAATAGTATAAATGTTTCTTTTTTTAAGTTTGAAGATACAAATAAATATCTTTGACAGAAAGCAACAGCAAATTTTTGTAAAAAATGGAATAGCTCCAAAAGTTCTGAAACTATATTTAGTGGTGTAAGTTTTATAAGAAATTCTGAAATGATAAAATCAGTTATCTGTTGAAAAATATTACATTTCATTCGAAAATATTTTCTAAAGTTATTGCTGTTTAAACAAATGTTGTAAAATGTGTACCATAAAATTAAATTCATTCAAACATTTATATATACACGTAAAATCACATGTGTAGATTTGTCTTCAAAAGTTAATGTGTATATAGTTTTTTTTTATTTATAGTTAAATTAATATAAATGAATTTTGCTATACATAACTTTTGTTGAACTAGATAATAGATGAAATGAATAAAAGAATTTCGTTATACCGACCTCTCTACTCTCCAAATACCCTTTTCCCTTTTATTTTTTCGTTAATTATAATTAAATATACATTCATATTAAATTATACTTTGTGTTATGTTTTTACAATATTTTTATATTTCAAATACATTTTTTGTATTATTTTGTTTTCCTTTCAAGTCTGCAAGATACATCAATAACCAGTCAAGTTAAATTCATGAAAGTTTAAGGATTTTTTTTTTTTTTTTTTTTTTTTTTTTTTTTGATATTTCTGTCAATTAAATAGATGAAACGAACTGACGTAAATATTATCATTTTAATGTATTGCTTTGCTTTAAACATAAAAATATTTAACAAAAGTACCTATTATTGAACTATATTAATGTGGCGTATTTTCTAATATCTTTAAAGACTACTGCGGATTTAAGACCTTTTTTTTTTTTTTAAATTAGCATCCTCTGTATAATTGCATTATTATTTTTACTTTATTCTATCTTTACAAAAAAGTACTGGATTCGTGAAAAATTTCGACTTCCGGATTTTGTTGGATTTATACGTTTTAAATGTACTGAAAACGAACTGATGCTTTGTAGAAAATGTCTGTCAGTGAGTCTATCTTTCTGTATGTGACAAAAGTTTTGTGGGTGCTCTACTCAAGAACTGATGTACGGAATTTCACAAAACTTTAGATTCAGTTAGACATTGATAAAAACTGGTGCTGATTACTTTTTTGTGCAAATCGCTCAGCAGACGGCGCTGCTATGCTGCGTTTTCTCCGATTTCTCGCAATAGTTATATCACAAGAACTATTGCATGGATTTTCATCAAACTTCAGATTCAGGTATACATGCATATGATTACGTGCGAATTATGTTTTGGTGCAAATCGCTCAGCAGGTGGCGTTTCTATGCTGCATTTTATATGACTCTGCAATAGCTCTATATCAAAACGGATTTTCATCTAACTTCAGATTCAGGTATAACAGGATATGAGTAGGTTCTGATTATGTTTTGGTGTAAATCCCCCAATAGGTAGAGCTGCTATGCTGCGTTTTCCATGATTATGGAATAGCTTCATCTTAAAAATTAATGCACAGATTTTTCATCAAACTTCAGATTAACTTAGACGTATTGAAATAAGTTGTTACTTACAAGGTTGTGTTGATAATCGTCGAACAAGCGCATTTTTCTCAATTTTTGAGATACCTGGATCTCAAACACTAATGCACGGAATTTAATCTAACTTCATATTATGTTACACTTTCATTACCCAACTGCCAAGAAGGGTTATGTGTTTCACGCGTATCTAGGTATGTGGATTTTTTTATACCCTCGAAACATCCCAACGGCTGGATGGATTTTAATGAATGAGCCCTGTATCGATTCGTCTTAACCGTCCGATGGTTATTGGCTATGTTTAGTTTTTATAAATTCAAAATGGCGGTAGACACGAAAACAAATACTCACCATATTGAGTGGCATATAATTGGATAGGTCTTTCAAAATGAAGACGATGTTTCATTGACTATTTTACAGTCAGAAGCTCCGTTTAAATATTACACAACCTGGACGTTGTGTAGTTAGGATCTCTAGCTTTGCTGCAACTCTAACCATCATAACCATCTATAGGCCTCACCAAAACAGTGCTTATAGTTAGGAACTAACAATGAAACACAACTTAAACGTCACCAATACAAGTAAATAAAAAAATAGGTAAATAATATTTTAAAAAAGTTTATCATTGATGAGAAATAATTAATTAGTTCGCTTTTTACGCAGTCGGGTTTTTTAATTTTTAAAAATTAAATTGTTTTTTAAATAGATTATTTTAGGCTTGGATATATACGAGTACAACGCGACAGGTGTCTCTTTATGCTCTTTGCGTTCATAATTTTGGTTGCAGACATCAAAGAGGTGTGTGCGTGCCAAAATTCAATAAGTTGTTCAAAAGAGGCGATGCTTGAATCTACTTTTCAATTGCACACAATTCATAGAACCTAAATCTTTTAAATACTCGTATTGGGCATAAATTTTCATTTAATTTTGGTAATGTGATGGTACATTTCAAGTATTAACATTATAATAAAGTATAGACATATAAACATATAATAAAGTTTTGGGATTGACACATTCGACTAGTTTTTTTTATTGTTTTTCCTTATCTTTTGATCCAAAAATTCTAAAAGAAAATTTTAAAAATTACATTTTGTTAAAATTAAACTATTCGAAATGTAACCAAACCCTTCAATAAGAAAATATATACTGTTGTGAACTGTGCATGGTTACACCGTTTTATACATAGTTAGCATGAAATATACACATTCTACTCATCTGATTTTCAAAATTATGCGAAATGTATCTAACTAAATTCTTCAGGTACCTTATAATTTTTTATAAACTAACAAAGGAAAACTATAATAATTGCATTTAATGTTTTATGAAATAACGTATTTTCGAGTTTGTGTCAAAGGCCAACAATCAAATTCTTGAAATGTTAGTAAAAAAAAAAAAAAAAAAAAAAAAAAAAAAAAAAAAATCAGTTGTCACCAAGAAAGATAAATTAGCAGTTATAAACTTTTTTTTATGGAAAATGTCAATTTCATATAAAAACCCGCTTTTTTTAACTTATGTAGACTGTTTTTCTGAAGAAGCGGAAGTTTCTAAATTTACTTGGAAAAAATTTTGAATCAAATATTGCCACTTAAAGGTTTTTATTTTATTTTAAAAATCTCACTAAGTTGGCAACACTGAAGAAGGGAGACGAAATTCGTATCTTGCTCAATGAATTTGTTAATTACGCGATTTTTTTATGCTTCAACGGAAACGAAATTTTATCACGTATTAAGCACGAACGCGTCATAGCCGTTCACGTACTAAAACTGATATTTTAATACCAGTCTTATGTGCGATTATCAAGGGATCTGAAAAAAAAATCATATAATTAGCGTGTTCGCGATGTTCTATTAATGATGAGCGTCTTAAACCAGTTTCTTCAGTAGTTTAATTTTTTGTCTAAATTATCTGATTTTCGTGTAAATAAAATTCTCACACGATGTATTTTCTTTAAGATTATTTCACATCCAACTTTGCCTTATTCTTACGAAACGCGAAATCTTTGCAAGTATTCTTATTCAGTAATTATGAAATAGTGTAGTGTTTATAGTTTTTAATAAACGGAAAGCATATTTCAGAAAATTAAGTCAAAGTCGGGATTTTGAACATAATTTTCGGGTACTTCGGCTCTAAACCGTTAATTGGTAACTGCATTAATAGGGACTTTTTAATAATGCAGTATTCTGGTAGCAGATCCTGACACAAAAAATGTGTTATCTATCTTATTATGCTAAATAAACCTCATTCCTAGAAAGAACACTGACGACTTAACACAAAACTCCTGCTACAAAAAAATAACAACTCTCAGCAGTTGCCTCTTATTGATTCTAAAAATCTTGACTTCATCGTATGTCACTTGTATATTTAAAATTATTTTCCAGAAACAAGAGCGTTTTCGTCAGTGAGTACTACCGTAAAATATCGAATACTTTTAAGTTTCTGTAATTGAGATGATTCCCAATTTTAAACTTTAATTTCAGGAAGAAAAAAATAATCTAAAAAAATATTTTAACTTTTTTCCAGAACAACATTTTCATCATAAATACGCTTTCCCTTAAACATAGTTTACACTTCACAATTAATAAAATTTTCATAAACGAGACATTTCATTTCCGTGTTTCTTTTTTTATTATTTCTGGATATGATATTTCAAAGCCCAATTAAAAAATCTTTTTTTTTCAATTTTGTTTATGCTTGCGTTATTAATTTTTTTTCAGTATTACAAAAAGGTAAAAATGAGGTTCTTTTTTTTCAAAAAACGGCTTAGTTTGAATTAAAAAAATGTCTTATGCGTTTCTCAAGAAATTGTACTAAGCAAATATCCTAAAAAAATGTATATTTAAAGAGCAGTGAATGAGTATGTTTTTTAAATAAACTATTAAGAAAAGATAAGCTTAGATGCCTTTTTTCATTTTTACAGTATATTCAAATGTCATGGTATTTTCTTTTTATTTATAAGAGCTATTTTAAAGCATTTTAAAAGGTTTTTTTTTTTTTTTTTTTTTTTTTTTTTTTTAGAAAAGTTATTTTTTTATATATTAAATTATTTTAATGATGTAAAATATGTCGTATATTTTATTTTAGTTAGTATATTTTATTTTAGTTAGTTTTTGTCGTATATTTTATTTTAGTTTTTTTTTAAGCTTCAGCCAGAAGGAAAAAGTTTAGCGATTTCACAAGTACACTTTTAATTTTATATCTTAAGAGAACCGGAAGCTTATTAAACTGTGTTTTCCTGACGATGGAGACCATGAAAACACGAAATGTTTGCAGATGACAATGCCACTAAAGTGTATTTTCAGAAGCTTTTCTTTTTAATAGAGCCCTATACTGCCGTCTGTTCGCTTATTTTAAGTCGTAGTTTTAAATGTCACGTATTACTTTTCCGCATTAATTATGATTTACAGTGTCAAATCATTTTGCGAGAAAACAAATGTGTGTCGTCTGTAGAAGATTTAAAAAAATAGTCACGGTAACTTTAACTGGAACACAGATTCCTGAGCTCATGCCTTAAAATACCAACATTCGAAATGGAATTTAGCTTATTTGTAGAGTACGTTATCCAGGGAATCATACACAGGGAAAGTATTTTTTTATCACTACCCTATATATGTGTACATTATATATGTATGTTTGGTGTTTAGTTGTAAAATAAACATCATTATTAAGCATTGATTTGTTTACATTTATATTTTGCTCAAATAGCATGTTATATAAGCTATATATTTTAATTGAAGAATTTTGCAATCGTTCCTCAATATTTTAAAGGAAACTATTAACCCTTTAGATCCCGAACCGCCCGAGGTACTGGGATCCCATAACGCCCGGCCGAAGGTCTTGTTCTTTTCTCCCCCCTCTTTTGGGAAGTGCAAGTGATTGAACATGGATTGTGCATGACTGCCTAATCCGCTTAACGAACAATAGATAGGAACAAATGTGAATATGGGCCGTTGAACAATAGGTATTCGAACGTGTTCGCTATTGACAAATAAAAATGTACAATCATATGGAGACCAGAAAAGCGTCCACTAAATAGAGAGAGAATTAAACTAAAGATTATTAAAAGAATTAAAAGAGAATTAAACTGCTTGTCTACAGTAGAAAGATCAAATTAAATAATAACAAGTTTTAATAAATATTTTCGATTCTTTTATAATTTTTCACTTTTTTTTTTTTTTTTCAAGTAATAAGATATAAAATTATTAAAGAAATCTTATTCTCATGCCAATTTATAAAATCGAATCTCAGGAGTGAAAAAAATATTCATCAGTTTAATTCTTACAGTTAATTAATTAAATTTTTGCATCCTCCTTTTTTTTCACAGTAATTCATTACATGCAGCTATTAAATCATAAGTTTTGATATGGACACATGAAATTTTGTTAATCTGTTTTTACACCACCAGCTGTAATCATTAGAGAACTTTTTTAAGTGTTTTATATTTTGATGATTAAATCTTATTATATTTTGAATTAAAAATTATCCAAATTCTTAAATTCATGAAAAGGTCAAGAGACTATTCAAGTATTATATAAGCATTTTTAATAATAGTAATTTTTAGTGATTTTTTATCCCCTCCTCCCATCTTGTAAAAAATAAACAAATGCTTGACCACCCACTTTTTTTTTTGTTTATATAAGATTTTATAATATTTTGCACATAAACACTTTTTCCAAGAAGAAAACAATTACCTATAGATTACATTATTAATTGTCGTAGCTCTCCCACCCCCTTGTCGGGAAAAAGTAGATTCTAGACCCCGCCCCTCCTATCTTCCATACTGCTTACATAATAATTGGACGGCTCCCAACAGGAAAATGACTTTTTCAATTACCTTCAAAAATAAAAACTATAAGTGGACGAATATTTTAAGATAATAATTATTTTTTTTACATTGCCTTTTTTAAATATAGTTATTTAATTGACCAAATTATTTATTAAATTTATTGCATCATTATATATTAAGTAAAAGTTACCTAGAAAAAATTGTATCAAATAAAGTTTTAAAAAAAATTCAAACATATTAATATTTATTTAATAATTTATCGCTTAATTTAAATTAATGTACAAATGTTTCATTATTAAACATTTTTAGCATATAACTTTATCTGAAAAAAATAGATATTCTGTAAGAATATGCTGTATATATTGTTTAAAAATGCATTAAACATTTTGATTTAATCCTGCCTATGACTGCCTAATCCGCTTAGCGAACAGTAGATAGGAACAAATGTGAATATGGGCCGTTGAACAATAGGTATTCGAAAGTGTTCCTTATTGTCAGATAAAAATGTACAAACATAGGGAGACCAGAAAAGCGTCCACTAAATAGAGAGAGAATTAAACTAAAGATAACAGCTTGTCTACAGTAGAAAGATCAAATTAAATAATAAAAAGTTTTAATAAATATTTTCGATTCTTTTATAATTTTTTCATTTTTTTAAAAAAAATCTTCAAGTAATAAGATATAAAATTATTAAAGAAATCTTATTATCATGCCAATTTATAACATCGAATCTCAGGAATGAAAAAAATATTCAACAGTTTAATTCTTACATTTAATTAATTAAATTTTTGCATCCCCCCCATTTTTCACAGTAATTCATTACGTGCAGCTATTAAATAATAAGTTTAGCTATGGACACATGAAATTTTGTTAATATGTTGTTATACCACCAGCTGTAATCATTAGACACGGCACCATTAATAAGAGGGGGGCAATGCTGGGAAGTTCTAGGCAAGTATAATACTTTTACCCGGTTACAGCCCTAAAGAGCATCCCAAAACACAGCGGTGGAGTCAAACAGGTAAAACTCCCCCTTCCTATCCTGATTTTCTCGATTTGCAGGTAAACAGTTAATATTTAGGATCATATAAGTTCCTAGTTGAGAGGGAAAAGTAATTCGGTAAAATTGCATAATATAAGAATACAATCATTAATTACTCTAAATGATAAATTAAATCAAACCAAAGCGCTGTGTAAATTTTTGACGAACTCTCAACTTTTAGGAAAAGACTGCACTAGACTTTAAAGTTCTCAAAATCTAGAAGGTTAAATTTATAACTGCAGCTTGACACCTGCATATCTATGAGGAATGTAAATAAATACATACCTCTCTAACTCGATGCAAAAACTAATAAATCACACTAGATAGACATAAATAACGAGGAGAAAGTTATTTTATATTTACAGTTATTTTATTTACAATATATACATGCATTAATGAAAAACAGATTATCGACATAGCAAAGGCTATAAAAGCATTAAATTTTGGTAGAATTCTTTTACTCAGCATATTAGCATAATAGAATTAACTCCTGACTGTAAACAGGCCCTATCGTATTATTTAACAATACTTATTTTACACATACAAAAACAATATATAGAGGCTACCTGTGATCCATCGCTTACTGGCATTGTCGTCAGGTCTTTCAAAGTCCATCCTTCGGAGCGTGCACATGGCTCTGTCTGAGAATTATATAGATATTATTATGGTTCTACTACCGTGGAATCATTCCACAAATTTTATCGTAAAGATATATATTATTTTATTGTCTACCACGACAAATTTTACAGACTTAACTCGCAAGCCTATTATCTGGCCAACTGGACATCATTATTTTTTTTAGTTGCCCGGCTCTCCTTCTAGACACATCTCTTGTCAGCTCCTCTGAGTAGAATTAAAAATCTCCAATCTTTTTTTTTTGTACAGGGGGCCGTATGGACCGCCCTCCTTTTACGCTATCCGTCATTGGATCACGGCAGGTCTTGGGTCTCGCCCACCATTGCAAATTATTGGCTATTTCTGTATAATGCACATTGCTAAGGATTGGGTAGGGATTCCCCATCTCTTAGCCCCGTGTGCCCCCCACTCCTGTAGTAAAGGCTGATATTTATGACTGGCCTAAATTGTCCTCAATAAATAATTGTTTGTCGTAAACGTCATCTTATTGTGCAGTAAGTCTTATTTTCATCCCTGCAATAAATTCGGGTCGTAAATCCGTCCACTTGGGTTGTCCAGGACCCTGCAACTCTCATATGTGGGCACTGTAATATACATACATTTATACATAATACATAAAAACAATATTTAATTAATGTACTTTATTTTTTTTATCATTAAAGTTTGCATTTTTTTGCCAAAACTTGATATGCTGTGCAAACGCACCAGCAAGAACTTTTTTAAGTGTTTTATATTTTGATGATTAAATCTTATTATATTTTGAATTAAAAATTATCTTATGAATTCTTAAATTCATGAATTAGTTAAGGGTGCCTTTTTAAAATATAGCTATTTATTTGACCGAATTAGTTATTAAAATTATTATATACATTATATATTAAGGAAAAGTTACCTAGAAAAAATTGTATCAAATAAAGTTTTAAAAAATTTTCAAACATATTAATATTAATGTAATAATTTATCGCTTAATTTAAATTAATGTACAAATGTTTCATTATTAAAAATTTTTAGCATATAATTTTATCTGAAAAAAAAATAGATATTCTGTAAGAATATGCTGTATAAATGGTTTAAAAATGCATTAAATATTTTGATTTTTTCGAAAAATGTAGCAAGCATAAATTTTAAAATGTAAAATATAAGTTCTGTTTTTTCTACTAATAAAACAAAAAGCTGTTAAATATTATTACATATATATATGATTAACTTACAAGTAAAAGTTAGGTTTATAAAACAAAGAACTAAAAAAAATCTTTTATCGTATGATTATTCTGTAGAAATATCATAAACATACTCTTAAGTCTGCAAATAATTTATCACTTCGCTTAGCAGAAGGTAACGGGAAAGCAAAACTTGGGGATTTATGGTTATTGGGTATAAGGGGGAATTGGATAACAACAGATAGTACAATAGATTCTTCTTTGGACAGATACTTCAGCAAAGGGGTTGAACCATAGCATATTCATCTGAATAGCTAAAGCTTGCCGCTACCTCTTTCTAGTTGTAATGAAATCTCGGGCGTTTGGTCGGGATTCTAAGGAGGTTAAAAATCTCTCTGTTTTGGGACATAAAGAGTTAAGTAAATAGAAGTCGTACAAACACGTTTAATTCTAAAATATTTTTGTAAGTATCGTAAAACAAGTAGATGACTTTTTTTTTAGTTGCTTTGAATTATACAAAAATCCTTTAACTAAGAAATTACTACATTTGAAAATATACGGTTGAAATTAGTTTTCAAGTGACTCAAGTTAATCATTAAAAAATGTAATGCAAGTTAAAGATAATATTTACAAATATTGTAGTACGACATAAATTATTTGCTTTTTTGTCTCTTGATGTGGCTCATTTGTTTTAATCATTGCTTTTTTCTGTGTTTTTTTAACCTACATTTGCCGTTTACAGTACTAAATGTTCCTTTTATAGTCATTTGTGATTTTTCACCGTCAAGATTATTCTCCGCTGAAAAGCAAATGTTATTGTCATCAGAAATTTTCTAGACTTTGTAAGTGTGGCCGTTAATTGTGAGTGCCTGTTGTTTTTCATGTTACAGTGGAAGTTAATACAAAACAGAAAACCAGCCGAATGTACATTGTACTTATCTCAGAACAATAAGCCACTCTGTAAATTTAACTCAATATGATGGGCTGAGTCGTATTGAGGAGCCCATGCTGCAATATACCCGTACATCAAATAGTATCCTGCTTCCTTGCGTAGTAGATTCGCTATGGCTTATAAAACAGCTTACATTTTTTTCTTCTTATTGTCATTGCGATTTATATGTTTATTCTATACCAGTTTATTCTGAATGTATAGTCTATATGTTATTCTTTTGAAATAATTTCTACCAAAAAAAAAAAATATATATATATATATATATATATATATATATATATATATATAGTTTTTTTTTTTTTAATGTAACACTTCATGCATTTTCTATCTTAAAATTATTAACTTTTTTATATTAAAAATATTCTTACGTAAATTCGAATTGAACAATATAATGTTTTAAAATATTGTGGCTGTACCCTATAACATTTTCCATTGTGGTTCAATTTGGCGTGCATTAATAAATGTGTATATCTGCTTTAGTTTTAATAATCCTAAGTTACTACAATTCAGTTTTAGCGATTGTCTTGTAAATTTTCTCTCTGGTATTAAGGATGTATATTAACAATAATCAGAAGATTCTACAATTCGAGAAATTTTCTTGTTTGAGTCTCAGCTGATAATGAAAAATGAGTTTATTTTATATAATTATTTTGCAACTCTATTATTTTATTTAAAAAAAACTTTATCAATAAGTTTTGCAGAAACATGTGATATTACATATGAGTAATGTACATTTTATATAGCATTCTAGTTTACCCTTTCCCATTTATAGCTTCAAGTGAATTTCTACGGCTTCGGTCGATTGATGGTATCTGTTAGTCTAAACATTTCAATATCAATTTTGTTTTTAAATCATAAATATAAAATAAATCCATGCAGAGAGTCACAATTTATCTTTTTGTTCTATTTATTTCTTTGTGATAATTGCCCAACACGACATAATGCGTTATTTTATTTTGTGAAAACATTGTTTTGAGAAGAAAAATAGTTTTTGAAAACAATGCTAATTTTATTTTAATTAACTGCGATTTTGAATCAAAAAATGTTTTAATGAAATACGAGTGTACTGTGTCAAAAGACGGTTCAAGACTCTTTTTAATGATACATCATTCATCACTTTGCTTTTTGGAATTGGCTAAAAAATGGATGTTTACAACAGAAATAATATCCCAAACAGCAAATAATCCTTATTCGATCTTCCGCCGAAAGTCCTAACTCGACTATATTTCATCCTGGCGATCTCATTTTCCGGGATTGGCAGATATGACTTCTTGTCCGCAAGGCTGATCACCTGTCGAGCATCCCCTTCCGACTACAATTGAATCGGTTATGAAGCCTTTGCGTATTAGTTTTCGACAATTTGGTCACTTGGTAATCTTTTACCGAGTACTTTGCAATATCATATGATCTTTTACCGATTAGCTAATCATATCGAATAGAAGAATTTGTACGATGCTAAAATAGCATTTAAAACGTAAAAAAATTCGTTTTAATTCAAAAAATAAATATTGTTAATTGGGAATATTTTCCACTATAAGATGCAAAAATATTTCCATATCAAGGATGTAACTAATTGAAATGTAATAAATCTTGTTTTGTTTAAAGTCAAAATATTGTTGTTAAATAATTTTACAATTAAAATTACAATTAATTTTTCATTGTAAGATACAAATAAAATTACATTTAATTTAAAAGTTATATTCTTGCTTATAAGTAACTCACACTGTTGATATACAAATGTTATTGCATCTTATAAAGAATAATTAATTGTAATTTTCATCCCGAAATCAGCAATATTTAGAATTTAAATTAAACAAAATGTATTACCTTTTAATTTATTACGCCCTCGATATGAAAACATTTTTGTATTTTATAGTGGAAAATATTTCCGTGTAACAATATTTACTGTTTGCATTAAAACAAACTTTGATACATTTTAATTAGATAATTTTTTGCATGGTACAATGTAAAATATTCTCATTTAACATTGCGTCCTGGCTGTGAAATTTCTATCATTTAAAGCGTCTCATTAAATTTTTGTTATTTATGGAAAAAAATTCTTTTTTTTCTTTTTTTCAATATCTAAATAATTATTTTAATAAAATAACACAGTTTTTTTTTTTTTTTTTTTTTAAAGCTATAACATGAAATTTATTATTATCTGGAGAAAAAAAAAATAGGATCAAATTCTTTATAATTTATACAATAACAGTATCATAATTTTTTCTAAATAAATTATTTTTTAATCAGAAATTTATAATTCATAACTAAAAAAATACAATTAGAGCAAGTATTTTGTTGTTGTTGTAAAAGTCTAAATTTCAGATATTATCCTGATATAATCTAAATTTCAGATCTTAAAATTTTCAATAATGAATTTAATTTAAAAAATTATTCAGTCATTTTTTTAACTTTTAAAAAGGTATAAAATTAAATTTATCACTATTTGGGGGGAAAAAAGATAATAAACTTATTTATAATTTATGCAATGCATTATCTGAATTATTTTTAAATAAATTAATTTTTAAATCAAAAATTTCTAATTGTTTGTTGTTGTAATAGTCTAAATTTCAGATATTATCCTGATATAATCAAAATGTCAGATATTATAAGTTTCAATTTATTCATCTAATAATTATTTTAATAAAAAAAATGTTCTGTCATCGATTTTTAACTTTTAAAATGTATAAAATTAAATTTATCACTATCTGGGGAGAAAAAGATGATCAACTTCTTTATACTTTATACAATAACATTATCGGAATTATTTCTAAATAAATTAATTTTTAAACCAGTAATTTCTAATTCATAATTAAGAAAATACATTTAGAAGAAATAGTTCGTTGTTGTAATAGTCTAAATTTCTGATGTAATCTAAATTTTAGATCTTATCATTTTCAATTTATTTATCTAATAATAATTTTAATTAAAAAAATGTTCAGATATTTTTTTAACTTTTAAAAGGTATAAAATTAAATTTATTACTTTAGAGAGAAAATAAAAGAAAAGATGATCAACTTCATTATAATTTATACAATAACATTACCTGAAATATTTCTAAATTAATTAATTTTTTAATTAAAAAATTTTAATTCATAACTAAGAAAATACATTTAGAGCAAATAGTGTTGTAATAGTCTAAATTTCAGATATTATCCTAAATTAATCTAAATTTCAGATCTTATAATTTTCAATTTATCTATCTAAATCAACAAAACAGCAAATATCTCTAAACATTTTATTAAGTATAATTTTAAGTATGAATGTCTATACGTAAATATTAAAAAAAAAAAGAAAGAAAGAACAAACAAATGCTTTTAAATTGTCAGTTTACTTTTACAGTAATTGCCCTGCTATCTGTAAGTTTTTAAGAGATTTAAGTTTACTGATTTGCAAATAATAATGCATTCTCACCAAAGAACATTTCTTGGAAAGTATTTTTTCCCCTATTCCTTCGACTGTCCATTTACAAATGATGTCCTTGAAACGTGAAAAAGTATTTTGAGCGGGAAGCAGATAAGATATTGCAGCACATTGGACATATTTATTCACGTGACACACACACCCTATCACAACTGCAGGGGGTATCTATACAGCGGAAACAAACAATAACAACTCAGTAAAAAGATTCATTTTTCATTTCTTTCCGATTGCCGGCCGATTACATGCATAAGAATACTTTTCCGATTAATTGACTTGTAAAAATAATACAATTTCCTGCCGACGTTTTTCCACGATATTATCTAGATTAATCGCTAGATTTTTTTCAGACGATATTATTTGAAGCTCTCCATTCAACTACTTATCATTTCCCGACAATTCTGGTATTAGGCCGAAATTAAGTCGATTTCTCTTGCTATTGGGGATATATCACCAACATGTTAAACTATATTTTTTAATTCTATTATACTGTTTGGAATGATTTCAATACAATTTCCTGTGCAAGTTCGATAGTTTTTGTCACTCATGCGAAACAACGTTGTAATTTCTTACCATAAAAAGAAAAGTATTTGTCTTGTTGATTAAACACTGGGCTTTGGATGCACGTCATGCAATCGACATTCCGTTATAACATTGTCGACACTATATCCGAACCAAAAGCACAGTTTAGGCAGTTTGGTGTATCTATTACACTAGCATTTTGTCATTTCCAATATCCTAAATTACATTTTATTATTTGTTTCTATTTTGTAGTATTATTAGTATTATCATTATTATTATCATCTAAATTATATCTGATGTCATATCTCTTCGAGATTTCAGAATCGAATTCTAAAACATTTAAATATAAAAGAAAAGCCTATATCTTTGATTTATTGCGAAACATTTTTCTACTTTTCACATGGAGAAATATATCAGTGCTTCGGAAATGAATTCAGCTGTTTGCCCATAAAATGCTCCGGTCTCCACATGGAACCATGTATATCAAATTCATCTCTCTCCGCAGATAAAATTGATTTCTTAGTTGTCATTGTTTTGGAATGATTGAGATTGTGAAAAAAAATTTTGAACATTTTTTGAATATCACTCTACATATTTGGGGAAATTGGACAATTATAAAGTTGTTTAATAGGCGTATGGTTAAAATGAAGATACCGTTATAGTGGGCAAATTGTACATTAAGAAAGTTTCATCTTTTAAAGTTTATTAAGCGTTTCCCGCTTTTGTACGAGATACGAAGGCAAACTCCAGGAAAATATGATAAAAAACAAATTATCTGTGTGATTTTCTTCAGAAAATTTGCTGAATTTTAAATATAAATCATTTTCTTCCCGAACTCTGTTCTCTCGAACAACATTCTCACATTAACATTACAACTGTAAAAAAAAGTACTATATTATCAGTTTTACTACAGAGAAGATCAACCTTCAAAGAGATCCCCCACCCCCTCTATCCAAGAAATTGCAAATAAATTGTCCTAATCTTTTTAGACCTTCAAACTCATTTTTTTCATTACTTTCACTTTAAATGCTATTCAAGTTGCACACTATATGCATTATGGTATATAACTATCACACAAAAGAAAAAAAAATTGGAAAAAAATAAGGAAATTTCCTGAATACTTTAAGAGTTACGAAAAATTTTTTCAAACGCACCATATCAATAAAAATACCCAATATTTTTATACAGGTTTGGTTTAATACAAATAAAACTATGCATTGTTCTTTTAAATTATATGTAATTGCAAAAGTAAATACAGTTCATTGTAGAAATATTTTGAAACAAGCTGAAAATTCCATAAAATTTAGTTTTTTTTTTTTTTTTTTTTTTTTGTTACTTTTCTATTCAAATACAGATTATTCGACGAATATGATTTCTTTTATTTTTATGTATAAACTAAACTTTCATAAACAATATTGGGGATTTTAATATATATGGAATGCGCATGGGGCATTTTGAAACGTTCTTCATAACGCTTTAAATACAAGAAAAAATTTCTTATTTTTAACCAAACTTCTTTTTATTTCTTTGGTGATATATACAAGGTGTCCCAGAAGTAATGGGACAAACTTTAAGGGGAGGTAGGGGACATCACAAAGATTCAGATTTGCATAGCAAGCCAGGGTCGGAAACGCTTTCCTGTCGCTGTAGTGACGACACAAAACACAAGAAAGAAAGGACACGAACAGGGAGACAAAACATGTTTATTATTCTTAGTACTGCAAAAATGCCGGGACAATGCTGGAAAGTGTTGAGGAGCTTGTTGCACGCATCGTGGCAGCTACTGGGGAAGCCCGGGGCACTCCCAGCATTTTCGAGAACATTAGATCTTCCATACGCCGAAGATGCGCTTCCATGCATCACGGCCCGGGGTCGTAATTTCGAATACCTACTTTGATAACGATCATTGTCCCTTTAATGTTCTTTCTTCTTAGTTTTTTGATGTACTAAGGCTAATAAACATGTTTTCTCCTCTTATTCGTATCCTGTCTTTCTTGTGTTTTCTGTCGTCACTACCGCGCCAGGAAAGCGTTTCCGACCCTAGGCTGTATATTTATATATATATATATATAACCCAGGGTCGGAAACGGTTTCCTTTGAATGAGTTTGAAGGTCACTTGTCCCCTTAAATCCACAATTTTGGCGATAACTACGTGTACCTAGCTTTTTAATGTACCTTTCTATACTGTTCATATTAAAAACATATGTGAAATCAATATTTTGTTAATTTTTTCCGGAAAAAATTATCATATTAAATTAATTTCAGAACTGACATAATTATAACAATTGATATTAAAAATTAGTCCAATTACGTGTGTGTTTTCAAAATTATAATTATTATCATCATTATTACCATTAACGATTAATCCTATGAAATTTATAATTACCTTGTTTCATGTATTAACGAATGTCCCCTGTATTTTCTTTTCATATATGCATTAAGCGCATGTATTTTTTATCGTTAAGAACACAACATCAAATGAGTTTTAAAAATCACGCAACTGAATTTAAAATACTGACAAAGTTCTTACTCATTTATACCATTTTACATCCTATAAATGCATAAATTGATAAATATTTTTAAAAGAGGCTAATGGAAATTTACACCTTTTTAAAATTCCAAAATTTTTAGGCATTTATATGGTGATATAGAAAATGAAGCCAAAATATGTAAGTGCAAACGCACGTATGCAGTTGGAAATAATTCGGTCTCGAATAATAAAATAAATTTTTAAAAAAGTTAAAAGAGTCTTATATTTATCTTGATTGATTTTTTTCGTTGTTTCAAAATTGTATTTATGTTTTTCTCTTTTAGACTCAAAACAAAATCTAATAAAATCTAATTTCGCTCGGAAAAAATAATTTTAAAAGAAACTTCAGATATTCAATTAGTGTAGTAAATTTCTTTAAGAATATGATAAATTAATTAACGACCACAATGCCTCTTGGGTGCATTTTATATATTATTTGATTTTTTAATTATTAAATAAAGGTACTTATTAAGTTAATTAATTAACCGAGAGAGAACTGCCAAATTCATTTGCTGCTTCTTTGATTTTTTAACAGTCAAATTGAATCATTTTGAAAGAAACATAAAGCATTTAAGGCAATAGAAAAATTATTGACTTTCAAAGTGATTTTTTGAAAGTAATTTTGCGATTTCCTAAAGTTAAAAATAAATTTTAGTTTAGACTTTATAGTTTAATTGCAAATTAAGGGAACTGCAAATAGAAGTATTCTTACATGTAAAAATTACAATGTCAATAAAAAAAAATACTTGTTTTGTCACTTAACGATTTATTACGACTTAATTCGGGCACACATATTTTGTAAGAAAATAATTATCGAAAAATACCTCGTACTTCCATGATCCTGGATATATTTTTATCGGATTTTATTTAATTCAATTATGTGTTTTATAAATATTTTAATGAAAAAAATAACTATTTCTTTACACATCAGTTATTATGTTACAGACTGTGAACGTATGATAATTATTTATGAATCATTCTATAACGAAATTTGTAAAATACGAAAGTTTCGTAAATATTTTGAGAGCACTAAACACATGCAACAGCGGCTAAGTTTTCAACATTAATTCTCAGTTATAGTCATTGCCTTATTTATTTGCAGAGTTGTATCAATAGATAAAGCGATAATTATTATTTGGAAATAGTGGCGATAATTGGTTTACCTCTTTCGGAAATCAAAATAAATGATAGAATAATAGCGTTAAAGAAAATTTACGAGCGGTATTTTGATTTTTTTTAAATGAGTGAAATTATGTCGCTGCTGGAACTCTAATTCAAAACTATTGGTTATAATTGCCAATCCTCTTCCAGTTAGGCAATTTGGAAGACATACCTGCCAACAATATTCACTCAGCTAATTCATTCGGTAATGACACCTGGTCTGTTAAAGATCATATTAATTATTCATTAACTCGATATTTTATTAGTTTCAGCTTAGTAAAAAGTATCTTTGGCGGCAGTCGAACCGAAGTTTTCAAATTTTTCTCTATCAAACTTTCATAAAGAATTTATACACGCTAAAAAATTCATTATAATTTTACTTATAATTATTATTAGTGTTTTGTGAGTTTTCAAATGTGAGAAACTAATAACAATTTACATGCATTGTATATGATGTATAAATATATGTATAATTACTTAATTACAATGCAATCAGAAAATTTTATTTTAATCTATGAAATGGCATGCGAACTTCGTGTGTCAAAATTGACATTTAATTAGGAATTAACGATTAGACTACTTAAATAACATTATAGATTTTTTTTCAAAGTGGAAACATCTGCTACACTTATAGTTAAGGAAAATTCATAAAAATGTGTAAATAACAAGTTGTAGCTGATAACAAATTTTGAAATTGCAATTATTTTTTATCTGAATTAAAAGAAATAGCATAAAAACTAGAAATAATATCTGGCCAATCAAAACAGCAATGGAATGAACAGCAAATTAAAGGAAATTTCGCAAATATATATATTTTGTAAGATGAATTAGTACTCTGGCTTGTCTATATTTTGCATACTGAACAAAAAGGTGTTTGACACATCTTTACATCTCGTTTTTTTTCCCCCAGAAAAAATAAATTATTGATTCTGTGGAATGGGGCATGGCAAGTAACTAAGGGTAAAGTGGAATCCAAAGAAAAGGTTTTTGTTTGTGTGATTTTAAATGTGCAGTTTTTAAAACTTTTTATAATTCTTGTTTATCACAAATTTTAGTCAGGTCTACAGAAATATGTGATTATTTTATGTGTACGTGGATTCATACATTTTAGTGTTTTTGTTAGTTGTTGAGCACTTTTTAATTTCATGTAGAAGTATTAACTAATTTTTGAGTTATACATGTTTAAAGTAATGGATTGTATCATCCCACTAATCCTCCAACCTTTATTTAACTAAAGTAAAATTAAATGAATTTTTAAAAAGATCTAAGATGAATTGAAGTGACGAGAGATGAGCGGTTGTGAGGGAGTCAGTTAGAGGTAGCTTCTGACTTTTGCAAGATGTCTGGAAGGCATATGAGGAAATATTATTTTGAATCGGAGGACTCACGGAAGAGTGCTTTATGAGAAAATATTATTCTGTTTCTAAGTAACCGCAAAGAGTGGTTTCTGTATAGTTCTGTAAATAGTAAGTGTTTTGATAAACATTATAATTAAAGTTATAGCTTGAATCCCACCATCGGTTGTATAGACATTACATCACGTCGCCTTACGAGAAATAGCGTACGATTTTTTTCGAATTAAATAAAAATATTTTTGATCGGATCATTGTGTTTTGTATTACGTAAATAAAGGTTAAGGACGTCTTTTCAATTTAATTGTGTGGAAAGTTACTATAAAGTTTGTTCTAATAAGTTTAAGAACGGCGCCATATCGTATTTACTTATTTTTTGCGAGAATTCGGTGAAGAAGTGGATTCGAACTTTACAGTAGTAAACTTAAAGGATTTATTATTGAAGTCTAACGAATTCATAAATGGTCAATATTTTGTTACAGAATTTCTAGCTACTGCCCACATAACACAGATTCGTCCAATTTTCGCCTAAAGTACGTACGTAATTTGGATGAATGGACGTGTCCAATTGAAGTCTAAAAGTCCTCCGGACTTCACCTAAATTTCGTCAAATTACGTCCAAATGTCACCCCCCTTTACGTAAGAAGTACGTCTTTTGGGCCATGAAATGAGCATAAAATGAACATAAAATGAACGAAATTCGGATCGGCCAAAATTTGTTCATATTACGTCCAAAAAATACCTCCATCCGGACGAATTATACACGAATTTTGGCTGTAATATAGGCGTCCAAAATTTGTCCATATTACATCCGAAAACACAACCCACATTTGGACGAAATATAGACCCCTTTTAGCCTTAATATGAATGTGTTTATTGATCCAAAATACGTAGTTTGTACCAAAATGAGACGAATCTGTTACCTCCTCTAGGCAAGGATGACGTTATATTAAAAAACTGAAATAACAAAAACTTTTAATATAAATAATTTTGATAGAAATTTACTTAGAATTTTTTTCCCAAAATCATATTAAATACTTAAATATTTTAAATTAATTCCTTGCCAGGACTCATTCATATAAATCAGTAAAAACATATATATTTTATACATATTGCTAATAAACTTTTTTTTATGATACTTTTAATTTTCTAAGATCTTTAAAGAAAATACATTAATTCCTAAAGTATATGTTATAGCTTGATTTGAAAAACAGTGGCTACAGGAGACTTTAATCCGCTACATTCGGCCCAAACACAACTACGTTTTTTCACGAAAAAAGAAGAAAATTTTTGGTAATACAGTTTTTAATTCATAATACAATTAAATGCTACATCAGAATGCTTTAATATAAGCCGTAAATTTTTTAAACTTCAATGAAAATTTTGCACTACTGGAAAGAAATGAATATAATGGATAATGAATACAAGGACATTTAATAATTGTTTTGACGTTAAGTACAGCCAAACATTTTCAAGCTTCCACATTTATAATATTATTAGGATTAGTATACTATCATTACTACATGGAGGTAATAACAAAACTAATCGTTAAGATAACACTCTATGAATTCAACAACACTCAATGAAAAGTATATTCTTTTAATAGGATGCTAGCGTCCTATTAAAAGAATTATGTTTTGTGCATTGCTAGATTCTAGAAATCTATGCATTTCTGCTATTCTTCACATTTTTATTTTATATACTATTTCTCGTGGAAAAAAAAATATATATTTCTTGGTTTTCGTTTATATTATCATTGGTGATGATAATGCTTCTAAAAAGGTCCTATATTTGCATAGCTGCCAACTGCTAAAATTTTTAACTAGCACTAATTTTTAATGGAAATCTTCGCTTTACTTAATAACATATATCTATAATTAAATCAGATGAAGATTTTAAAAAGAAATTAGTGATGGGTAGAACTCGTAGAATTTTGCCGTTGTATTTAGAAATTTTATTATATTATTCATTAGCATACAATATCGTCAACTGCAAAGTTTTACATTTTGTGAACAATGGATTTTTTCTTTTAAATATTTGTAAAATCAGTGTTATTCAACTACTCCACTTTTTTTCACTTGAATTAAAATAGCTCTAACAGGGAATATGATTTTCCTTTTAAGGATAGTTACACTTAAGAATGGAATGTATCAAAGAAATTGAAAATTTTGAGTTTTTCAAATGCTACTAATTCATTGAAGAAAATGTGATATTCCCTAACAACTTTTATGTATTGTGAATAAAATTTTACACACTGAAATTTGCATTTGTTGTCAGGTGTGCAAAAAAATTATTTTACATTTTTAATAATAATAACAAACAATATTTTGAAATATCATTAAAGAAATTTAAAATGTAATACGAGCGTGAACTTTGTTTTTCATAAGCACACCTACTCCCTACTGCACCATCATAGTATGTAAAAAAAAAAAAAAAAAAAATATATATATATATATATCCCTGGACTCCAAGATTAACCTTCCATTACTCATGCATGGATTATTAAAATATAGTTCCATTTCATTCATTTTAGTAATTGACTTTTCACTGATTAATGTAAAAATACATACTGTATATTCTGGTATGTAACAATAATTTTTGATAGAAGAAAAATTATCAAAATTTATAGGTGCATATTATGAATCAATTTTAAAAATAAATTATAAAAAATATGATCATAAGAACTAAGACTTTTGATTTAATAAACCTGCAATTTATATTTTAAAAATGTTGCTATTAGAGTATATGAAAAATAATAGTATTGTACTTTAAAATAATTTACATCTTATTTTTCACTATGTATCTCATGAAAGTTTTTGCGAACAATCAAACAACAATCTGCACAACATATGGCAATTATAATAAAAAATACAAAAATTAAATCTAAAAGTATATGTATGTGTTACATGCCAGAATACAATATCAGTAAAATGGATTCGTATACATGATAAATATCTTTCAAAAAATATTTTTTCAAGTATATCAATCAGTTTAAGCTAATTTTGTGAAATAGTGTTAGGGAGTTGGTGTTTACAAGACTCACTAAAAGGAAAATTCTTTTGAAAAGCCATTGGGAGGGGGGGGGGGTAAACTTAAAATATTATTGCATATTGTTATACACTATATATTATTGTAAAGCAAAGATAAGAGTACTAGTACAAAATTTAGTATATCATCAAAACTTATTTATTTAAATACTGATTTTTATTTATGTTATCACCAAACTAAGTCTTAAAAAATTAATCTGTGCTCTTAATTAAATATCATATATTCAATTAAATATTGAATAATCATTTATAAATTAATTTACATTTTGTACAATTAAATATGTAAATTATCAAATGTATTTCAGATTAACCTGATTATTTGTAGTATATTATAAAATAACAAAAACAATACATTCAGTGTATTTAAGTAATGTTTTGAAATCAAAGTTTATTTAAACATTGCTTAAGCATTAAAAATGAAATTTATCAAATATTTTCATGCATAAAATATGGTTAAAAATTATGTACAAACTTTTAGTTTAAAATGATTCAAAATCTTTAGTGAACAGTGTACATATATTATCATTTTTATAAAGGAATATACAATAAAGATGCAAGAAATATTTTCAAAAATGAAGTTTTATTTATTTATTTTCCAATCTGGCTCTTGTTGGCAACAATATTTTCTTTTTACAATTCATATATAAAATATATTTTTCACTGAAAGGCAAAAAAGGTGCTATATTTCATTACTATAAAGTAGACAGGATGATCCTGCAGAAACTGTTTGGGGAAAACTCTGTTCTATGTTGATGCTTCTCAGATTTATTTTCATTATATTTAACAGACAGCAGCTTCAAAGCCTATAAATAAAAATAATAATAATTCATTAAATAGCACATATCAATAATTCATAACGTTAGATGCAAATTAAAAATAATTTAATTTTAGTTTTAATTTTTCCTTACAGATAGCATCATCAGACATCTTGTATTATTTCATAATAAAATGAAGTTTTTTCATCCAGCTTTGAATGATATAAAAAAACATTTATATATTTTTAAAAATTACTAGCCGGTGTTTAATTTAATTTATTTATCAAATTTTTATGATTATTTTTTAAACAAACAACTACTGATGCAATGTTTACAAAATATATAAAAGTCAAGTACTTTATAATGTTCAATTGTGTCCTTTATTTTGAATATTTAAAGATCTATATTTATATAAAGTAAGGATAAAAAAAGAAAAATCAAATAAAATTTGGTGCTTTCTCGTTATAGCAGCCTCCTCAATTACAATTATGTCAAGGTAGCAGTTTCAAATTTGCAAAAGGTCAACACCAAGCTTATACAGTACAACCTCGATATCTCGAATCTGTGGGGAACTGAAAATAACTCGAGATATAGAGGTTTCGATTTATCAAGGTTTTGACAAAATTTAATCTCACAAACTGCTTTTTAGTGTAAAAAAACAGGATTCATCAAAAACTACGCATAAACTGTTAATAATTAACAAATTACACTTCTCATAGCCTTAATAATTTCAAAATTGTGTTACACACAAACTTGTTTCGATTAAATAACATCCAATTTGTCATTAAGAAATGCAAGCAGTTGTTTCGGAAGAAAAAATTCTTAATTGAAGTCTGCCGTCTCGCAGAATCTTTTTGCAATCGCACAGTCTCCTCTCACATAGCAATGGTACCAAATGCTGATGTTCTGATATTTTCATTTGATTCAAGAAATCTTCGCAGCAATTCAACTTCCGTCTCAGCTTCTTTCACTGTAATTTTTTCATGCTGTTGTTGATCATGTAGATCTTTAATTTCTTCATCAGAAATTTCTCCATTAATACTCGAAACAATCTCCTCATCCGTCATAGTGTCGCATGTTTCAAGCTCATTGTCTACATTCAAGAATTCTTCGAATGAAATCTCAGTGTGACACTTTTTTTTATCGATTTCCACTGTTCTGGATTCAGTTCTCCTTCTTCAGTTGCTTGCTTAATGGAATCAACTTCCCCAGTTTCACTGGAAGTTACATATTCTAAAAATTCTGCTATTATGAAACAATTTCTTATTGTTTCTGTAACATTTTTCCATGCATAGTCAGCCATTCGCATTGACTGTAAGATGGTGATAGGTGCGCTAGAAAGTTTACCTTCACCGATATTATTCAGAAGTTTCTCACAATTTGAGCTCGATAATCAACTTTGAAGCTAAGAATTATCTCCTGGCTGAATGGTTGTCCTGGTCGAAGCTTCGAAATCTTGTTTGGCAGCAAAAATTTAAGTGATATTTTTTAGCGTTGGAAGATTAGAGTGGGCTTTACAATTGTCTATGAAGAGGAGAATGCATATTTTACTTTTAGCCATTGTTTTACGGATTCCTATCAGCCAACCAGCAAAAATTACGTTTGGCATACAATACTTTATATTTGACCTGTACAGCATTAGAAATTACTTAATTTTAGCAAAGCACCTCAGATTTTAGATCGTCCTATCATAAGAGAAGGAAGCTTTCCTTTACCACTTTGATTTGCTGCCAAAAGCGCAGCTACATGAAGTTTACTCTTTTCCATGTCGGATTTCTTCACCTTTAAATGCAGCAGTTTTGTTGGGAAAACATTGGTACAATAATACAGTTTCATCTGCGTTAAAAACACATCATCTGCTTTATAGTCTTTTAAAAGAGAAGGAAGGTCTGAAAGCCACACTTCACAGGTAGCTAAAAAACCTGATGCACTTTCACAGCAAAGTTTCCAAAAAACGATGTTGTCCAGGCCTCCCACTGGTCTGTTTTTTGAAAACTAATAATTTTTTGGAAAGAAATTCATGGAGGGTTTCTGCAACAATTGCAAGAAAAACGCGCTTCCCGGTAGGATACTGTGAAATTTATAAAGAAGATTTTTCTTTAAATAAAAGTGGTGTTCAAAAAACGGACTGAGTGGGAGACCTGTGTTGTCCCTTTTTTCGGTTTCAAAAGCCTTCCAATCTTACACTTTAAGTTCTTTGTATCATCAAAGTGATAAAAGAATGTGAAACCAGCATCCAGATCAAATTCGACAGCTGACAATAGCCAAAAGTAAAAAGTCGAACTATTCTGTGGAAAAAATTTCGACATATCAAGGGTTTTGAAAAATATATTTTTCGAGATAAATATGGAAAATACATAAGAATTTTGATGAAAATGCAGGGGAAATTTCTTTTTTCGAGATATCGAAATAAGGAGGTTTGAGATATTGAGGTCCGACTGTATATACATCATACAAACATCATGCACAATATGTATAAGCCAAATGCTCATATATGAGCCATATAAGTAATATTTATATCATATATCAGTCATATATATCATTAAACAAAAACATAATTTGCAGAAAAAAAAATTATTTTACACATTGTTTATGCTCGAGAAGGGTTAGATACAGCAGATTCGCTCAAATCCGCACAGCTTGGGACCAGAGGTTGTGTAGATTTTAGAATTTTGTGGATTTCTGGTTTGTTTACATTTTTTAGACAATAATTTGAATGTAATAATGCAATCAAATGTATAATGAATGTTTGCAATACAGCAAAATATTAAAATAATTAAGTAATAAAATAAAATGATAAAAAGTGAGATAATTTAAAAAATTATTAAATTATTAAAAGTAAAGGTCAAATAAATAAGTAATAATGTATAATTAAATATGCATAATAAAAATGAGATACATTTTCCTTGAATCATTCAATGATACTTTTCTCATAAAGGTACCCTATTAATCCACATCAAAATCAAAAAGTAAGGAAGTGTTATTTCAGGTTTGCCAGTGTTAATAACTATAGAAAAAAATTGATTAATACATATATATATTTGGTAAAAAGGCTGATTAGCAGTGATATCAGCAATATCCTTTCTTTTGAGTAATAAATTTATATTTCCTTCATGAAAAACAACGAGTTTAGTCTCATCATGTTATCGAGAATTACATATTAAAATACATACGAAATGATATAAAACTAAAAAATCCTGTTACTTTGCCTCTACAGCTTAACTGAAATTTTCATTGTTTGCATATGAAATGATGTGCGGATTTTAGGCGGTTGCAGATTTGAGGGAGTCCTGTATTATATTTTTTCTTCAGCGGCTTCTACAGTTAATGTTAAAGTCTTGCAAAAAAATATGTTTAAACCAAATGAATTTTTAAAAATAAAATTCGAACAATAGGATACTTAACTACGATAAAAACTTAAATTACAAAGATACATGGAAAATCCAAACCTTTAAAAAAGTCTCAGCTTTATTTCCATTTCATTCGAAGGGAATGTAAGTTTTTAGATTAGTTTAAGTATCATATTGTTCGAATTTTATTTTTATTTCTTTAAGATCAATTGGTTTAAACGTATTTGTTGCAAAACTTTACCATTTACTGTAGAAGCAGCTGAAGAAAAATTCTAATATCTATCCCTTCTTGGGACTATACAATGCATGAAATAAGGTGTTTGTTGTTGTTGTTGTTGTTGTTCTGCAAATTATGTTTTTTTTTTTTTTAATATGTCAAGTTTTATAACTACTGCAATTCAGAGAAACTCATTACAAAATTAACAGAGGATGTTATAATTAGGGTTGGATATATAGGGTATTGCATCACAATTTGTGATGTAACTAAAATCCATAATAAAAACAAAAAATTCAAATTTACTTAAATTTGGTTATGCAATTTTCCACTGTTAGTGGTCTCTATGAATGCAAAAGTAAATTGTGTTGCCTGTTTGCTGGTTATTTATGCTACTATGAACGGCAATTCTGCGGTATTGAAACATTTCACCTCTGAACTGAGAAGTCCGGTGAGTGAATCAATTTCTTTTCACCAGTCTTTGACAGAGGAGTTAATTAATGGTAATATTAAAGAAAGTTGAAATCTTTTTGAACTGCTTAAAAAAATAAATAAATAAATAAATAAATAAATAAAATAAATAAATTTATCTTGTAATCAACACCATTACATTTTAAGTTGTCCTATCAGAGCCTAACACCATTTGTCAGTTTACTGGTTCATAAATGTCAGTTATTGAATACTTGCATTATTAATAATTTAAAACATGAAAAGAGAGACACATCTATAGTGTGGTATCATATATAAATAAGGTTTAAGTAATTTGTTTTATAATAAATATTTAAACTATTTTTAAAGCATATTTTTTTTCCCGTTGCAAGTAAAGTGTCAAACACTGGTTCATTTTGTGTCAGTTATTGGTTTTTCAAAATGGGGTAGTGTCAGTTACTGAAGTTATTCACGATATTTATGAAAAACATTTATTTTTAATAATACAATATACAATTTTTCAAAATTTTGTCATCAGTAATTTTTAAATGTATCTTTACCACCCATTCAAAAAAAAAAAAAAAAAAAAAAAAGCGTAGAATGGATTTAAAATTTTCTAATAGTGATTTGAACAATAATTTTTAATGTGTCAGTTACTGGTGGTTTCGCCCTAAATCAAGTAATAAAGAAATTTAAAAAATTATTAAATAGAACATAAATTTGTTTTTAATTATTTTTTTCATTTTAAAATTTTAAACTATGTATGCATTGCATATATAATCAAAAGTTATTTTCTTTATTGGAAAAAAAACTTGGTATTCGGTTATTTGGCCAAATCACTATTTGCCCCATCCCTAATTACAAGTAAATTTGATTCATTACTGTTTATTGATTATTTTTTGATAAGGCAGGGGGGGGGAGGTGTTAGCATGTTACAGTTACATAAAATATATTTTTGGAAACCTTTGGCATGCGAATGTGAAAAGGTTTGCCATCCCTGAACTATTCATTATTTATAATTGCATTACATTTAACTATTCAATGTCACAATTTTAAACAATTATTTTTAATATGAACATTTTTATTAGTTTGTGGGCTAAACCTTAAAATTCAGGCACGCTACACCTGCTGAAATCCCAACCCCCAGGCATGTAAAATTGTTTTATGTTTTTAAATTTACGTATCCAAGGACTACATAAAAAATATTGGCATTAAAATATTATTTAAAAATGGAAATTTGCATTTTTTTTTTATATACTACCTTCCGATATATTTCAATTTAACCTTAAAAAATATATACTGTTTATTCTCCAAACAGAAATTTTTATGAGTTATAAATATATGTTTTCCGAAACTGAGATTATACACTGTACTGTAAGCGGGTGATGCTGCCCGCCACAAAATTGAATAATTTGAATTTAAATAGTTCTTTCTTTAAGTATCTCAATCAAAAAATTTAAACATAATATCACATTAGAATTGATAGTAGATAGATAGACACATTCACACGCAGATGGTGTTATATAGTAACAGAATATAAGAAAAGAGATTAGGGATAGAAAAAAATAGTTGTAAATAGAGTTGTAAATAATAAATAAAATAAAACAAAAGGGTTTTTTTTTCACTCATCATTACAGTTGAAGTACTAAGGTTTAATAAGAAACAATAACAAAAACCAAAACATTTTATTTCAATTTCTAATCGTTGTTTCTAATATTTACTATGTGGAAAAAAAAGTTGCTATTGGCAAAGAAAAAAAAATCTGTTAACATAATTTGCACCTGGCTAACATAAAAGTACCACATTGTTCATTTTTTATGCAAGCTGACAATTGTAAAACCAAATACCCACAGACATATAAATTGAAAATTTTATTTAATAACAGCATTTATGGACTTTAACTGAAAATTTACCTTACTCAAAGTTAAATCCTGCTTGAAAAGAGTTGAGTCCTACTGAGTCCAACTTTTATTCAATCAATAATGATATCTATACACAAAACAGTTGTTTTTCCAATGACAAGAAGCTTGTATCTACTGGGAGAAAAAGAAAGAAAAAAATGAGTGGATCCAGTATAATCTTATTTAAAGCAATTTTAAAATGCATGAATTTTGCAAATATTGTGATTACTTTAACTCATACACACACACATAAAAAAATAACAACATTAGATTAATTTGTCTAATTCACCATTTTTTCTTCTCAGATCGAGAATCAAGCATAGATCGATTCTCGATTGTCTTGTTCACAAAAGAAATTAGCACCGGATAAATGTGCTTTCCACAACCAATGTTTTATGTGCATTGTACTATAAAAGAACGTAAAGCTACTCAGTAATGTAATGATTATGTTGACTCTAGGCCAATTTGGCAAGGGTCGGCAGCCCTTTATGCACCTAGTAGCCCATTTTAATTATTTTATATCTCTTGATTATAAGAAATATTAATTTAATTATTTGGTTGCAAGGAAGTAACGTGAAATATATCAGATGCATGAAAAAAAAATCAAGATACTCATCCATCGATCTATCGCATAAAAAAAAAAAAAACCTTGATACTTTTGCCAGTACTAAGTCAAAGGGAAAAATTCAGAAATTCGCCAACTGTTCATGTAAAAGAAAATCATGAAATTTGTGGATTAGTCGCAAGAAAGATCTGCAAAATTCTACAAAAATGAAAAAAAAAAAAAAAAACTGAATTTCACCAATCGCTCATAAGGATAAAAAAAAAAAAAATTGTCAACTGGTAGAGATAAAATATTGTGAAATTCATCAATTAATTGCAAAAAAAAAAAAAAAAAAAAAAAAAAAAAAAAAGAAAATTGTCATTTACTGGTCAGAAAAAATCACAAGATTTGCCAGTCGATCCTCAGAAAAAAATTGAGAAATACTTCAGTTGGTTGCTTTAAAATATTGCGAAATTAGCCAATCTGTCACAGGAAAAAAATCATGAAATTCATCAGTCTATCGTTAGAAATATTGAAAAATCAGGGGTCGATCCAGACAAAATTTGGGGGCCTATTTAGGGCCCCTTCACAAAAATAATTTTAATAAAATGGGCCCCTTCACAAAAATAAATTTAATAAAATGGGCCCCTTCACAAAAATTAATTTAATAAAATGGGCCCCTTCACAAAAATAAACTTAATAAAACAGGTCCCTTCACAAAATTCCTTTTAATAAAATAGACTCCCTATGCAGAGTTGCATAATGTAGACGCACATGCGCACGCCATGCGCGGAAAGTTTTCCGCAAAATTCGGAACTTTGCGGAAAATTTTTCTGAAAAAAAAAAAAAAAAAAACGTAATTTTTGTTTTTGTAACTTTTTTTTTTTTTTAAATACCGAAATCTTAGAAATATTTCCCAATTTTATGTATGATTTATTTATTGTTTGCCAGGGGTAATTCTGTCACGAATTTTCTGAAAATTTAAGGCATTCGGTTCCGAAAATTTAAAAAAATCGGCCATCAGCCCGAAAATTCAGGCATAAAAAATATCACATAAAAATATTGCGAATTTCAACAAACGGTTGCCAAAAAAAAAAAACAATTTTGTCAATCGCTCGCAGAAAAAAATCACCACTTTCGTCAAAGCATCGCGGCAAAAGCGTGAATTTCGTCAAAGGACCGTGAAATGACAACTGGTCGCATGAAAAACTCGTGCAATTCGTCAGTTTATCATGGAGAACAAATCATGAAATTCTTCAGCCTATTGTGGGAAAACACAAAATTTAACAAACAATTGCGGGAAAAAAATCCACAATTTTCGCCAATCAGTTGCAGATAAAAAACCGTGAAATTTGTCAGTGCACCAATGAAGAAAACTGTGAAAAAAACCACGATTTTCTCTAATCGATCTCAAGAAAAAGCCTCAAAATTTGCCTATGATTGATACAAGAAAAAAAAAATCATGAAATTTGCAAATCGGTCGTGGTTTAAAAAATCGCGAAATTCGTCAGTAGATCGTTGGAAGAAACTGCGAAATTCATAGATCAGTAGCGGAAAAAACTCATGATTTTCTCTAAGTGGTCTCAAGAAAAAGCCACAAAAATTTGCCTATTGGTTCAAGAAAAATATTGCGAAATTTAAAAATTGGTCACAGGTTAAAAAAAAAAAAAAAAAAAAAAAAAAAAAAAAAAAAAAAAAAAAAATTCGTCAGCGGATTGTTAGGAAAAATCAGAAATTCATTGATCAGTCGTGCAACCCCCCCCCCCCCCTTCAAGCTTTGGCCGATGAATCGCAAAAAAGCGACGAAGTTTTCCAATCGACTGAAAGAAAATATTGCGGAATTCACTGATTTGTCGTGTGTAGAATGCAAAATTAGTCGATCAGTTGCACTAACAAAAAAATCAACAACAAAAAAAAACGTGATTTTTACCAATTGTTCGCAAGAAAAAGCGGAAAAAATTGCTAATCAGTAGAAAGAAACTATTGTGAAATTCATCAGTGTCTCGTCATAAAAGCTGCAAAATTCGTTGCTCTATCGTTGCTCGTTCGTCTATTAAAATTCGTTGTTAGAGAAAATGTACGATTTTCTAAAATTGGTTGCAAGAAGCTGCTGCAAAATTTGCTTATCGGTACAAGGAAATTTTTTCAAAATTCCCCAATCTGTCGTGAAAACGGCCTGTGAAAATCGTCAAAAATTGGAAATTCATCGACCAATCATGGAAAAATCCACAATTTTTGCCAATCGGTCGCAAAAAACCCGACAATGTTTGCCAATAAGTAGAAAGTAAATATCGCAAAATTTGCCAATCGGTCGCAGCTAAAAAATTGCAAAATCCTTTTGTTGATCTTTTAAACAAATCGGAAAATCGTTGATTCAATCTGTCGCAAAAAAAGAGAAAAAATTTGCCAATCGATTAAAAGAAAATATAATGAAATTCGAATCAGTCACGTGTAAAAAAAAAAAAATGTCAGAAAAATCACAAAATTCTTTGATCAGTCATGAAAAAAGCCATGATTGTTTCCAATCTGTAGCAAGAAAAAGTTGAAACATTTGCCAATCAGTTGTTGTTAAAAAACACGAAATTCATGGATCAGTCATGTGAAAAAAAATACGATTTTCACCAAACGGTCAAAGAAAAATATCGTAAAATTCACCTACCAGTTGCAGTTAAAAAACGCAAAATTTGTCCGTGAAATGTAGAAAATATCTCGAAATTCTTCAACCAGTTGCAGGAAAAAAAGTCTCATAATTTGATGATTGGTTCCGAGAAAAAAACGTCAAATTCGCCAGTTGACAGAGAGAAAATTCTGAAATATTGCGAAAATCAATTGATTGTCAGAAAAAACAGTGAAATTCATCATTTGACCACAGTAAAATCACAAAATTTACCAATGGTTTCTTTCGGTTGAGTATGTCAGCGTTTTACAAAATGTATTTTGCATTCCTATAAAAGATGCCATTGCACTTCTTCATGTATTAAGAAAATCTCGCTGCAGCTTTCTTTTTTTAAATTCCCACAGAACATTTTTGTTCAGATGAAGTTTGTTGCAGAACATTGCAAAGTATTCTGCTTTGGGGATATATACATTTTTGTATGAAACGACAAACAAAATCTTCACTTGGTGCCCCCTTCGCCTTTCATTCTAGCACCCGGAGGACACACCCCCTCTGCTTCTCTGTACCCTCCTCGTTTCAGCCCTATATAATATAAATATGATAGGTATAAGATGTATAAATGGCATCCAACAAGTAAATAATATGCATATGATACATATGAGGCACATATATATGAGCATTAGTAGTACAGTTTCTTTTAGGCCATCATTTAAGGCACAGCACCCTGCTTATTCTAAAATTGACAAAATGCATCCTGTCCTTTTTAAAAATTGTGAAATGAACCTCCAGTTGTATCTAGAATATACTAGTAAAAATTTTCCTCATACATTTTTCATGCACACAATAATATAACAATTCATGTTGTTCAGCAAAATAATTCAGACTTTTTTTTTAAATTTTTGGTATTAAGTAAATAAGTTCACATTACAATATGATAATGAATGAATAACATTTGAGTAATGATCTTTCCTTAGAGCACTAGAAAATTTAAAATATAAAAAATTTGGTGTCTTAGTAAGAACTAGATATTACATAAATTTAAATCAGTCAAAAAAAGAAGTTGCTATCAAATGGGAAGTTTTTAGAAATTGCGTACTTGCAACACATAATATATTAATTGTCAAAGAATTTTTTTTTTTTAATATGCCCCTAAATCAATGTAAAATTCGTTTCAACCCAATAAATTTTTTTTTACTTTTTATAAAACGGCATTATGACCGAGAAAAATCATGTAAACAAAGCATTCTTATTTGCGTAATCAAATGCTGATTTCTCCTATCAAAAAGTCAAAACTATTGATAAATCAAATAAATAACAACACACAGAATCGTGACAGAAATGTTTTATGTAAAGTGTGCACACAAACACAATAAATCTAGAAAACAAAGTCAATTTACTTACCAGCATTCACACTCATTTTCACTATTTCCGCATGGCTTTCATTTCCGCGATGAGATAAACAAATCTTCCACACGTTGATTGATTGATGCGGAGCTTAACTCCACAATGTGATATTCTGATAAAATTAAATAATGCATTAAATTCCTTACTTGTTGAAAGCTGTATAAAAAATTAATAAAACAAACAAAAATATATAATACAAGTTTCGGTCAATTAGGCCTAAGTCTGTATATGCCGCCATTTTAGGATGGCGGTTGATAGGTTAAGTTTTTGTCCAGATTATGTCCGTACATGGCGAGGTCAGGTTTTTGTCCTGGAATTAACGAAAATTAGATTAGTACTGTTTCCATCCAGTTTAAGTTATTAAAACAGAAAATTGGACAAACAGGTGAAGGTTTAGTTTGTGAGTTGACGAAAATTGGATTAGTTGCGTTTTCATCCAATTTATGTTCTTAAACTGATGTCCATATTTTGTAGTTATTTCGTAGTTACGTCTATGTCAAACATTCAACAAATTCTGAACGTATTTTAGCTGGCTGTATACGTCCAAATTACATATATAGACGTATTTCGGAAATGGTAGATGAAAACTGAATATAATCTGGACGTATGTGTTGTGTGGGTGCAGTCACTGAGAAAGGAAAATGGCAGATAAATAGATTTCGCTTGGTACAACAAATGGGAAGCGATAATTTCCTTCCTAATGATGGTGAAGGCAAATGAGTAGCTTTACATAAATATATAAAATCTGTTCATGGTTTGCAATTCCAGTTACCAAAAACGAAACATAAATTCCGTTTTTTAATTCTTTACAAAGAGCGTTTAAAAAGAAAAATGTTCCAAATGAATATAAATCAATAATCCTATTGAAATAGATAGCTGAGAAAGCATCAGATATTCTCTTGTACATTAATAATGAAGATTTACCCGATTATGATAAAGTCAAATACTTAATCATGTAAGAATATGAACCGCCAGCATTCTCTAATTAGAAAATTGTAGAAACGGTAAAACATTTCCTGGTGAAACACACCAACAGTTTGCTTCGTGATTAAAATGCTGTTGGCTGCATTTTTGTAGAATTCGTAATTTTAAGAATTTTGATTCGCTTGTTAATTAAAAAAATCAGATAAATAAAAAAAATAAATAAATAAAAATTTAGCTAATTTTTACAGTAGTCTTTCGACTCTTGTTGCAGTGAAAAGAACGTTCAACTTCAAACGAGGATTAGTGTGAGTCATCAAATAATAAATAATGAATCTAAATCATTAGATTTAAATGTTTATTTAATTTCTGCAAAAGATAAACAAAATAATTTAGATGAATTTTCCGAGTACAATAAATTTCGTATTGCTCAAAAAATGCATTCAACATTAAAGTTCTTTTTCAAGCACGCTAATTTAGGGAAAAGAGATTTTTTGAAACACAGCATTCTTTATTGTTTCACAATGAAACTATTTCCGGTGTCAAAATTTACCAGCTTGTGTTAGGTAGGAGCTACGGAGAGAAAGTGTTAGAATTACGCAAGATCCCTTTTTTTTTTTTTTTTTTTTTTTTTTTTTTTTGTAAATCATTTAGGAATGCGGAAAACTATGAAAAGAATTAAATTATCATTGTATAGGCAAAATCTTTCAAGAGATGTAGAATTTTTTTAGAGCAACTAAAGGACTGTCAGTTAAAGAGACAGGAACAGACAAGAGATAAACATACAGATAAAATTTCTATAACACATGTCGTTCGTCCACAATATTCATTTCGTACTGAAAACATTGACAATATAGAAAATTGTGCCACATTCTAGAAGAAAACATAATTTATGTTTGTGTTTAATTTATCAAAATTCTAAATGGCCGGAAGTCGTGCCATTAAGAAATCTTTTCATGAAAAGAACATGTTATGTTTTATTAGAAATTTTCTACTACCTTCTGCGAACAGGAATTCCAGAAGCCATATGTTCTGATGATGATTTTAATTTAAATCGAACTAACAAAAGAATTTCAGAACGGGATAGAAGCCTGCACCCGCTTCTGAACTTCATCATATAGCTTCAAACTTTTCTGCGGAAAATACAACTCCGTGTTTAAACAAATGCTGTATCGTTCAATCCGTACAGATCATGTTAACAGAAATGAACTTATTTACTTTTTCCCTATCGTTAAGTTCTAACCCGTGTAACTAGAGTATCACCGTCTAAACGCATGTATGGTCTTGAAGCTAGGTGTCCCTTGGCAATATAAAAGTTACCGTGGTCAGGTCAAATACCTTTACCGTTCAATCTTATCAATCTAGCAGTTGAATACCTACAAGAATTATAATTAAATCTGAAAAGAGCCAGCTGAATTTGCTTTCCTAACGAAGAAAATAAACTTATTTCCATTATTTCCATCATCGCAGCAGAATGAAAGAATTTCGAAAAGGTGAAAACTAATTATGTGATAATAATAATAATAACAATACTAAAAAGTAATAATAATCCTTTATTCATTTATATGTCCCTATTTTCTCCCAAATACTCCTCTGTAATGTAAAAGCTATATATTTAAAATGAGCAGCAACGTTTTAAGTGAGCAGTATAATTAACACTTATCTTGCATAGTTGAGTTTTACGTAGAAAAGTTCCATCATAATTTGGCTTACTCAAAGTTTCTTAATTAATATGTTGCAAAACATTTCAGCACTGACTTAAGGATAATCTTCTGGACATTGGCGTGAGTTTCATTCTGAAATTTGGTAATGAAATGAGGTCCAATTAACTTGAAATAAGGGCCATTTAAAAATTCCCTTAAAATGCTGTTATGCTTAACTTAGAGTTTATCGTTTATTAAAATATAATGAAAAAACTTTATTGACAAGGAAGAATATAGGAGTTTAAAAATAGTTAAAAATAAAGTAAAACTACATATTAAATAAAGCGTTTTAAGTAAAAACATTTTATAAATTCTTCTAATTTTTCCAATTTTTTTTTTTTTGTGCGTTTTCGAAGGAAATTTGAAGCAACTGCATGTGAATCATTAATTCACCTAATTTGACCCCGATTTCAAGAAATTGACGATATATTTGTGCGGTTTTAAGCGATTGACGGTATAGCATGGTATCGTTGTATTCTGGTATCCCTCAAAATTACCTATCTATGACTTAAAATATACTAGTAAATTAATATTTTATTGTAGAAATACATTTAAAAATTCGTAATTTTATTGGCTTTTGAAAAATTTCTTTCACATTAAATTGAAATCTCATTCTTTATTTAAGTTGACTGTTTCAATTTAATATGTTAAAAGGTATAAAATTTCTGCACTCTTAAAATTCATATTTTTTGTAATGTACACTGTAAAAACAAATCTGTGAAGTTACTAAAGTTTTTCTAGGAAACTTCGATTCCTAGAACTTTTCATGTAACGGCAACAACAAAATTTCATGTAACAGACACACTTTTGCGCCGAAAATCAAAAAATCTGTAAGGTTACTAAGAATTTTTTTGGAAACTGGGATTCCGAGAACTTTTCATGTAACTGCAGCCAGGGTTACAAATAAAAGTTTAGTAAGATTACTGAAATTTTAGCAGATTCATTTGTAAAGTTACAGATTTTTGTAGCTTTACAAAAACTAGTTTTGTAGATTTGCAGCTTTTTTCGTACAGTTACAGGTGAAAGTTTAGTAAGCATGTAACTTTACATCTGTAGAACTACAGATTTTTTTACAGTGTAATATATATTGGATAATAAATTTTAACGAGTTAAATTGATTTTAATGAAGTATTTTTCACTCACCTTTGGTGAAATAATACTTAGTTGTAGTTTCAATACTTAGTTGTAGTTTCATAATAATTTTCTTGTAAGCATTTTGAATAAAAGCATATATGACCAAATAATTTAATTTAGAAGCAAATATCTTTAACAACTTATACCTATTAATGCTTTATCCTACGCTCTTAACATAAACAGAATAGCTTCCATCTAAATACGTACATTTGAAAGACGATTTAGACTTGATTTAAAGTCTTCAAAGATAATAATAAATAAGTTAATTATGCTATGATAATAATAATAATAAAACTAGAAAGCAATAATAATAGTTTATTCGTTTATACTTCGCTTTAATGTAATAGCTATATACTTTAAGTGAGCTGCAAAGTTTCAAGTGAGAGTATAATTAATTCTTCTCTTGCGTAGTTGAGTTTTCCGCAGAAAACTTTCAACATAATTTAGCTTACTCAAAGCTTCTTAATTAATATGTTGCAAAACATTTCAGCACTGGCGTAATGATAGGCCTCTGGACATGGGAGTGAGTTTCATTCTGAAATTCGTTAATGAAATGAGTTCCGATTAACTTTAAATAAAGGTCATTTAAAAAATCCCTGAAAATGATGTTATGCTTAAGTTAGAGTTTATCGTGCATTAAAATATAATGAAAAAACTTTATTACCAAGGGAAAATATCGTAATTAAAAAATAGTTAAAAATAAAAAAAAAACTTTTTAAGTAAAAAATTCTTATAAATTCTTATCATTCTTCTAATAGTTTTTAGAAGAATTCGTTTTCGAATGAGATTCGAAACAACTGAATGTGATCTTTAATTCAGCTAGTTTGCCCAGGATTTTTAGAATTGATGCAATATTCGGGGTATAGTTTTAAGCAATTGAAGGTATAGCATGGAATCACTGTATTCTGATACCCATTAAAATGACCTATCAATGACTTAAAATATACTAGTAAATTATCAATGACTTAAAATTTACTAGTAAATTAATATTTTATTGTACGAATATATTTAAAAAATTGTAATTTCATTGCCGTTTAAAAGATTTCTTTCGCATTAAATTGAAATATCATTCTTTATTTAAGTTGACAGTTTCAATTTAATATGAAAATAGGTATAAAGATATCTGCACTCGTAAATTTTTTTGTAATGTAATATATATTTTATAATAAATTGTAACAAGTTAAATTTATTTTAATGAAGCAGTTTCCACTCACTTTTGGTCAAATAATACTTATTCTTAGTTGTATTTTCATAATGATTCTCTTGTAAGCATTTTAAATAAAAGCATATATGACCAAATAATGTAATTTTGTAGCAAATATCTTTAACAACCTATGCCTATAAATGCGTTAACCTACGCACTAAACAGAATCAAAATTATTTCCATCTAAATAAGTACATTTAAATGATGATTTGGACTAGATTTAAAGGCTTAAAAGATCATAATAAGCAAATTAATTATGCTATAATAAAAATAATAACAAATCTAAAAAGTAATAACATTTTATTTGTTTATATATTCCTATTTTCGTCCAAATAACATTTTATTTGTTTATATATTCCTATTTTCGTCCAAATACTTCGCTTTAATGTAATAGCTATATATTTTAAGTGAGCCACAAAGTTTTAAGTGAGCAGTGTAATTAATTCTTCTCTCGCATAGTTGAGTTTCCCGCGGAAAAGTTTAAACATAATTTAGCTTACTCAAAGTATCTTAATTAATATGTTGCAAAATATTTCAGCACTGACGTAATGATAGTCTTCAGGACATGGGCGTGAATTTCATTCTAAAATTCGGTAATGAAATCAGTTCCAATTAACTTTAAATTAGGGTCATTTAAAAATTCCTATAAAATTATGTTATTCTAGTTAGCGTTTTTCGTTTATTAAAATATAATAAAAAAAACTTTATTACCAAGGAAAAATAGAGTAGTTTATAAGTAGTTACAAATTAAATAAAATTTTTAAAGAATTTTTTTTTTTTTTTTTTTTTTGTATAAATTCTCCTTCTAATCCATTTTTTGTGTTTTCGAAGGTAATTTTAGACAACTGCATGTGATATTTAATTCAGCTAGTTTGACCATGATTTTAAGAAATTGACGCTATATTCAAGGGTGCAGTTTTAAGTGATTGACGGTATAGCACGGACTCGCTGTATTCTGTTATCCATTAAAATTTCCTACCACTAACTTAAAATATACTAGTAAATAATGTTTTATTGTGCATATATATTTTTAAAGTCGTAATTTTATTATCTTTTAAAAAATTCTTTCGAATACTTTATTGAAGTAGACCATTTCAAATTAATATGAAAAGTTGTATAAAACTATCCGCACTCGTAAACTGCATATTTTTTATAATGTAATATATATTTTATAAGTTTTAATGAGTTAAATTCATTTTAATGAAGGATTTTCCACTCACTTTTGATGAAATAATACTTATTCTTAGTTGTAGTTTCACAATGACTTTCTTGTAAGCCTTTCAAATAAAAGCATATATGACTAAAGAATTGGAGTTATTTTGGAGCTAATATCTTCAACAACATATACCTATAAATGCTTTATCCTATGCACTTAATATAAACAGAATTGGGTCCATCTAAATAAGTACATTCGAATGAAGAAGTGGACTTGATTTAAAAGTTTTAATGATATTATGAAAAAATTATGCGATAATAATAATAACAATCCTAAAAAGTAATAATAATCCTTTATTCGTTTATATTTTTCTATTTTCGTCCAAATATTTCGCTTTAATGTAATAGCTATATATTTTAAATGAGCAGCAACGTTTAAAGTGAGCAGTGTAATTAATTCTTCTCTCGCATAGTTCAGTTTTCCGCAGAAAAGTTTCATCATAATTTAGCTTACTCAGAGTTTCTTAATTAATATGTTGCAAAACATTGCAGTACTGACGTAATGATAGTCTTTCTGGACATGGGCGTGAGTTTCATTCTGAAATTCGGTAATGAAACGAGTTCCAATTAACTTTGAATAAGGGTCGTTTAAAAATACTCTTAAAATGCTGTTATGCATAAGTTAGAGCATATCATGTATTAAAAATAATGAATAAACTTTATTGCCAAGAAAAAATACAGTACTTTAAAAATTGTGAAAAATTAAATTAACTATTAACTTTTAAAGTAAAATATTCTTATACACAACGAGTTAATAACATTATAATAATTTATAAAATTATAGAAATTTAATATTACAAATGTAAATATTCTAGCGTGTTGATAATTTGCAATTGTTTTCATATCTTTGGAAAATTAATATTTATTTCTTTTTTTCAATTTTTGAGCATTTATTCTTTCTTATACGTTTCCTATACTTTATGTATCTTTGTACTATGTCTATATCACTATTTTTAAAGAACAGTGTAATAGGGTGGGCCTAAAAAAACCTTTTTTCGATTTTCGATGATGGGTAGTGCGGAAAAGTTGCCACTCGTGGCACTAAGTTCACACAAGAAATTTGAGATTTTTTGGACAATTTCTTCATTTGCCGCAAATGGCTTGAAGTTTTGCTCAAATCCGGATTTTTGATCTTTTTACTAAAAATTTTAAAAATGTTAAATTAAATTTATTTTAGCTGAATTTACTTGAAATGTCATATTTAGAGTAAGAAATGTTTAAATAAGCTCTTATTATGTATTATTTAATAGTTATGTGTAGTTTAAATTATGCGATTTTTATAGCCTTTTCGCCTGCAAGTGAGCAAAAATTGTAAGTATTGTTTGGTTCTTTCGTCTTTCTTTCTCTTTTGTCGTTATTATGTTATTTGCTTTTCCTTCAGTTTTTAGATGCGTTCAGAGTCACATATTTGGATGACGGACCGCAGCATGTCTTGACAGCAATTATGGAAGTAGAGGAGAATGTACAGCTGAAACTAATGAAAACGCAATTAGTCATCATGGGAGGAAATATAAGAAGGGAGAAACTGCGAAATGGGATATTAATTATTTTTCTACTCTAAAATAGAGATATTCTCAGAAGATATAAATAGTAGGAACCTTGAAGCAGGTAGTTCGTCTGAATAAAAATTTGAACCAAAAGCAGACACTTGAAAACGACTATTCCTTTCTCACGCAGTGTTCACCATATTTAGAACAGGTATATAATGTAGATAAATTGCTTTAAGTGATTCATCTGTGCTTCAGAATGCAGGAATTATGACAACAGGGTCAGAAGACCGAAAACAAAACTTGGAAAGAAGATACAGGAGGAAGAAAAATTACGAGCATATTTCTTTTATAGTAATATATATATATATATATATATATATATATATATATATTCTGTTCTTCCGAACTTCATAGGAAAAAAAGGACAAGCAGTACCGTCGAGAGAAATACAAAACAAATATCCCCATGTTGTCTGAACGTGGATCGGAATATTTGGGTCACTTGACACCCCCTTCTGGTCACTGTGGAGAAATAGCAAAACCATTATATAATTTTCTAAGCCAGAATAATGCCTGTTTGGAAAACTTTAAGAAAAGAACTGCAGCATGTGATATGTATTCTTCATACGAACGATCTTTCCGTCCGATACCGACATCAACTGTCTAAACTAGATGATAGAAACATTTGTCCTAAGACCTTTGCCAACACAATCAGAGCTATATTACTAGAGTACACAAATCTTCTGCCTTTTGCCTTTATGATGTCCATGAAACAGAAATAGGCTCATAGAAAGCGATACGTTCATTTTCGCACGCCCTTAGTTATATATGCTTCGTCTTTCTCTCGACGGTGCCACTTGTCCCTTTTTTTCTATGAAGATCGTTTTCCTGTTCTACCATCATAGACTATGGTTGTAATTTTTCATTCTCTAAGATCCTGGATCTAAGATCATCCTCCTGGTGCCTTTCAAAGTTACTTTTTCTGTCACCTAACCATGTGTTAACCATGAAGAGATTATTCTCCTGTGCTGTCACAATTCTTGCAGCTTGAAGCACGGATGCAGCTCTCAATATAATTTCCTTATCTGATTTACTAGTTCTAAATCGAAATTCTTCGAACGCTGTGTGAGAAAGGAATATGCGTTTGGGTGTGTATTCTTTTGAAGCACCTGGTTCAAATTGTGATTCAGATGAAATGCCTGCTTCAAAGTTCCCACTACTTGAATCTTCTGAGACTATCTGTATTTTAGAGCAGAAAAAAATAACACCCCATCTCGAAGAATCTCCCATCTCCTATTTCCTCATTCTGCTTTCCTTCCAGAATTGCTGACAAGACATGCTGTGGTCCGTCATCCAAATATGTGACTCTGCATCGAAAAACAGGATGAAGAGCAAGAAACATAATAAAGACGAAAAGTAAAAATCGACGAACGAACCAAACAATACTTAAAACATTTGCTCACTTAAACACGAAAATGTTATAAAAATCGCCTAATTCAAAATACACATAACTATTAAACCATACATAACCAGAGCTTATTTAAACATTTCATATACTAACCACGACATTTCAAGTAAATTCAGCTAAAATAAAGTTAATTTAACATTTTTGAACTTTTTTGCCAAAAATTTCAAAAATCTGCTGTTGAGGAAAACTTCAAGCCATTTGCGGCAAATGAAGGAATTGCCCCAAAAAAACTCAATTTTTTTCTACGAACTTACTACCCATCACTGAAAATCGAAAGAAAAGTTTTTTCTCGGCCCACCCTACTGTTTAACATTGAAATGTATTTTTATAAACCGAATATAAAATCGCATGTACATGAACAAAAAAGACATACAATTAATATAAAAAAAAAAAAAAAAAAAAAAAAAAAAAAAAAAAAAAATTAGAACGCCCTTAAATTAAAAAAAATTATAAAAAAAGATTTTTTTGTACATATTAAATAACATTATAACACATTGTATGTAAAAACAACACTATTAATCATGACTTAGCAACATCCACATAAAAAACTTTTTTATTTGTAATTCAAACTATTGATTGATCTTGATATCACAAATTTTGAAATACTGTTACATATAGAGGAAAAGGTCCAAATACCGGCTACCACTTTTGTTTTCAATCTAAATCATACAATTTTCAAAATTAATAAAATAAAAAGTGACAGCAGGGTACCTTGACATTTTTACACATGTTTAGAGAAAAAAAAATCAGTTTAAAAGGCGTTTTCTATTTATAAAAAGCAAAATTCCGAAAGTCTTCAAATTTTGAGTTTTTAAAATGGGGTCTAAATACCGGCTACCTAAGTTTTTTTTTTCCAAAAGATCACACAAATAGAGCTAATGACAATTATTTAAGCAATAAGAATATTACTTTAATAAATTTTATTCATTAATAACATTTCTTATGCAAAGTAAAAATACGCAATTTTTTATAAATAAGTATTTTTGTCAACTTTATAAAATTCTTTACGACTATCTCTCACAGTCTTCTTCCCATTATGTTTCTAGTTCTGTTTTTTTAACGTTTAAAACAAAAAAAAAAGCTTGCTGATTGAAATGAGAATTATTTTATCCGAAAAAATCACAAACATAATGTCGCTCTCTGCGTCGGTGCAGTCCCTATTATCCCACCTATCGCATTCCTAACACTGAACCCAGAATCCCCTCCACCATTCTTGCCCACAGGGATAGACCCCTGCAGAAGACGCTAATTGCATCATCTTCCTCTGTTGGTAAAGAGAAAATTAAGGGAGCGGTGAGTAATTTTGACAATGACGTTAGTCAAAACGTCTGACCCAGTCAATTAAAAAATATTTAGATGTAAAATTAAAGATCCTACCTTTGTTTGCTGTACTTGCAGCAGTGATTCGATTTTATAGAGCTGAAAACATTATGTTTTATTCGAGTAAATGCACTTAATCAAGATTAACTTGAATGGAACTAAAGAATCTTCCGAGACTTGTCTTCGGTATGATACATTCCTTTATTGGTACTTGATTACTATTAAATAAAGAAATAAAACAGGTAAAAATGTATATAACATAATACTCTATGATTCCGATGGTCTTTAACAGGATTTGTAGGTTGGTATGCTGCATATTTTAAAACGGGACATTGCCCATTCACAAACAATAAGATTTCAGCAGCGAGCTGAAAAAGGTTCATCCTGCATTACATATTCGACGTAGACTAAAAGTTTGGGGTTACATATCTGTTAAAAAGGGTTGAACAATAGTTCTTTTAATTAATCGGCAAATTCTTTGTTTAAAGGTTTCAATGGATTGTTTGCAGTGAATAGAGTCGTCATCCATCAGCACAGAAATTAAATAGGGCTCCGTCTTGAAGGAAAAGCTGTAGTGCTAACATCTATCGGCATATTTGAAGACTGAACTGTTCGCAATTTATTTGTTTAGAATGCTGGTCACTTACACATGATTTCACAAACGTTTTCTTGAGTATTGATTAAATATGGATACATATTTCACAAGTATATATATTGATTGAATGTGTATGTAATTGCACACCTCACTTTCACAAATATATTTCTGGATTAAATAAATGTTAGTTGTGTGGATTCCTCACGCAAAATAGTTTGTCTGAAGGACGTATTTCAACATTCCTCCTTTTTGCGTGAAGAATCTATCCCATTGTCAGTTGAAGTTCTTTCCTTATAATTTCAAATTGAGTTTTTGGAAGTGGCTTGGTGAGAATATCTGCAAGCATTTGCTTGGTTGGGTAATAAACAATTTTAATTATGCCACTTTCGTATTGGTGTCTGATATGATGGCATTTCACCTCAATGTGTTTAGTCTTGGTCTGTGCTTTTTCATTCTTAGTGAGTTTTATGGCGGACAAGTTGTCCTCGTAGATTTCTATTGGTAATTGTTGAGGCAATTCGAGATCGCTAAGTAGGTTTAATAACCACATAATCTCTTGCGTAGCGGTTGACGCCGCAATGTATTCGGCTTCAGTTGATGACAGTGCTACGCTGGATTGTTTTCTAGAAAGCCACGTTAGTAAATTCGTTCCCTAGATTAAATAGATTGCCTGTGGTAGACTTCCTGTCTATCCTATCATTCGCCCAATTGGCGTCACTGTACACTGTAAGAATCGGTGGATTCGACTTGTCAATAACGAATTTCATTTTTCTACTAGTCATCAAGTATCTGATCAGTTTTTCTATGGCTTCCCAATCAACTTGTCTTGGCGATTCATTTCTCCTCCTCAAGAGGTTAACTATCGCCGCGATGTCGGGTCTTGTTAGTGTCGCGATGTATAATAATCCGCCTATTGCTTGTCTGTACCTTGTGTTATTTTCCATTAGTTTTCCCTCTGGATCCAAATTAAAATAATTAGTGCACATCGGCGTGTAGGTGGGTTTGCTAAGGGCTAAGTTGAACTTTTCGGCTATTTCTATTATTTTGTGCCCCTGATCGAGTTGTAAATTACCGTTTTCTGTTTTTGTTATATTAATCCCTAAATACTGTGTTACATGTCCCAAGTTTTTGATTTCATATTCCCTGGACAATTGAGTATAAATCTCGTGCGTATCATCTTTATTACCTGCTACGAGAATATCGTCCACGTAGACGATAACATATGCGATTTCCCCGTTTTTGATTCTCTTAAACAGACATTGGTCCGATTCTGCATTCTGTGAAATTTAATTTCCTTAGGGATTGGTTAATCTTTAAATTCCACGCCCTGGCGGCCTGTTTGAGGCCGTAGATCACTTTATTCAACTTACACACCTTTTCTTCCTCTCCTTTCTTTAAATACCCTTCCGGTTGATACATATAGACTTCCTCCACAAGCGTGCAGTGTAGGAAGGCTGTTTTGACGTCAAGGTGCGTCACGTCTAAATTTTTGTAAACGGCTGCATTTAAAAATGCTCTCAATGTGGTATGTGATACGACGGGTGCATAAGTTTCGTCGTAATCACATCCTTATTTTTGTGAGTACCCCTTGGCCACTAACCTCGCCTTATACCTTTCTACAGTTCCATCGGCCCCTCTTTTAGCCTTAAATGTCCACCTTGACCCTATGACGCGCTTTCCGGGTATAGCTTTGATTAATTTCCATGTTTTGTTTTGATGTAGCGAATTCATTTCTTCATTTGTCGCTTCCAACCACTTATTTTTAATTTCCGTGTCCTCAATGTTTTGTAATTCGGTCCACGATTTAGGTTCCTCAATTTTACACAAATTTACAGTTATTCCAAAACGATTCGGAGGTACGCCTCTATTTTGCCTATGTGACCTTCTCGGTTCGAGATTATCTTCCGTCGAGGTTTCAATTTGATCTTCGTTATCGTTCGTTAAGTCAATTTTGATGTTTTCCGCCGGTGTTGGAGCGTCATTTTTGTTTTCTACCATATCATTGACTTCCTCACATTTAGTACCCTCTTCAATAAATTTTACGGTTCTTGAAATTATTATGTTGCTATTCCCCATATGAATTCTGTATCATTTGCTTCGAAAATCATATCCCATCATGACCCCCTCAATTGCCTTTTCGTCAAATTTAGTTCTTTTTGATTTATCTACGTAGGCAAATGCCTTACACCCAAAAGTCTTAATGTTTGATAGGTCGGGCTTCCTATTATATCACAATTCGTATGGTGAGGCGTGATTTCCATTTGCGTTCGTCGGCAGTCGGTTGGTTAACTATGTGACTGTCATCACCGCTTCCCCCCAGAAATGCTTAGGCAATCTTGCATTTGACAGCATAGAACGTGCCATTTCAACGATTGTTCTGTTCTTTCTCTCAGAAACCCCATTTTGGGGGCTACTGTACAGGACACTCAACTGTCTTTCAATGCCGTTTTCGGCTAAGCAGTTTTTGAAACTCTCCCCAATATATTCTTTGGCGTTATCTGACCTTATAGCTTTTATTACCTTCCCGAATTTATTTTTTGCTAGGGCTACGTACTGCTTTAATTTCTCTACCGCTTCAGATTTATGCGCTAATAGATACGTCATAGTGAACCGACTGTAGTCGTCCGTAAACGTTATGAAATAACGCTTTCCTCCTGGAGTTTGTGTCTCCATAGGTCCACAATGTGCAAGCGAACATATTTCTTTGCTGCTATTTTTAGCTGATTTACGATAGGGCAAAACCGAAATTTTCCCCTCAATACACTTGGTGCAATATGTCTCATGCTTGCAGTTGTTTATGACTATTCCCTCAGCTAATTTATGATTTACTAGATATTTAATCGCGTCAAAATTTTTGTGGCCCAGTCTCCGGTGCCATTTGTATATACAGTTATCACTATTACATGAGGTTTGTGTACTTAAGATGTAACCGTACTCATCTCTGGGATTTATTTCGTAGAGGTTGTTGTTTAGTTTAGCAGTTAAGATAGTGGTGTTATCTTTAACAAAAAAACATGTTTCCTTCTCAAAAATTACTTTTATATCATTATCTGTTGCCTTTTTTACTTATAAAAGGTTACTCTTTAATTCCGGGCAATACAGCACATCCTTCAGTGTTATACTATTTTTCAGATCTGTGTTTAGCGTTACGTCATCCAAACCTAGAGAATTTAATCTTGTCCCGTTAGCTATTGTGATGTTACCAAAATTCCCTGGTGTAAATGTTGTGAAGTGCTCTGATGTTGACGTTACATGTCTTGTACAGCCTGAATCAATAATATATGTGTTAGGGTTTCTTGTATGTGCTTCGTTAACTAGTGTGGATTCATTTTCAATTTTATGTTCAACTGGGGGAAGAGGAACATTTGACACTTTTTTATCACTAGCTGTATTTATTTTGCTGTTGAAGCAAAAATTAGACGAGTAGTCTTTATTTTTTTGTTCATCTTTGTAGTTGGCGGTGTTGGATCTGTAACTACCGCTGTTGTTGTAGTTGGTGTTTCTGTTATATTCATTTTTATAATAACTCTTTTGCGAATTATATTGTACTTTGTTTTTTAACTGAAAACACTCATTTCTATAATGACCAGAACGGGAACAGAAACTGCAACTTTTTTTGTTTCTATAGTTTTTGTTTACTGTTTTGTATGCCGTGTCGACGGGGTGCAGGCTGGCGTTTCTACTCTCAATGTTGTATGCCGTTTGTTTCGTATGAGAACCGTTGATTTTGTTTTTTTATGCCATGAGAAAATTCGTCGATTAGTTTATTTTTAACAAATTCCAATTTGAGATCATCCTCATCCCTAGATTCAAGAGCAGTAATTAATGTTGCATAAGATGGAGGTAGCGAGCACAGTAAAATAGCAACAATATGTGACTCGCTTACCTCTTCGCCGATTCCTGACAGTTTTTGTCTAATAATTAAAATGTTATTTATATGCTCTATAATATTTCCTCCCTCATGTAATTTCTGGGAATAAAGTTTTCTAAGTAGAAAAAGTTTTGACGATAAATTTGCCCGCTGGTGTATGGACTTGAGCTTATCCCAAATCTCTTTGGGGGTTTGAAGATTTCTAACATTGACGATCTGACTGTCTTCAATACAAAGGTTTGTAATGGCTTTTGCCTAAGTGCTATTTTTGTGTATGCCGCGTCCGGTGTACCGGGTGGTTCTTCTAAACAATATTTAAAGAGGTCGTCTTTAGTGAGCAGGTTCTCTAACCTGAACGACCAATTTAAATAGTTGGTATCATTTAGTTTTTCCATGCACGCTAAATCTTTATGGACTGCCATAATATTATTTATATATGATATCAGTATACAGTTAATAATTAGGAAGTTTCATCTTTCCTTGATCTCCTATTTATGACATCAATATAATATACATGCAATATATAATTATTTCTGATATTCAATTTGTTATGATACTATATAAATATTTCACTTTTATATATGAGCATATTGATATATCATTTATCAATATTCATGAAAAAACTATATGTTTTTGTTTTATCAACATTCATAAAAAAAACTATTTTTTCTTTTTCTTCTGTATATCATAAAATTATATAGAATGCTCTTTTTATACCATTAAATAATATATATTCATTTTATATATTACTGGGATTATTTATTTATCTATAACATCTCACGTCCCTTAACCCTTTGAGCTCTGCCGGGTGAATTTTCACCCACATAAAATCAAAATCTTTTAATTTCCTTCAAAAACTCTCCATTTTAAAAGCAAAAACTGGGTTTTGTAGATTTTACTTGTCTTCTTAAAATCTAGATGGCAGCACTATTCTCTGCAAATATCTAGTAGGTTTTTAATGCGACCTTAAAAACACTCCACTTTTGAATGTTTAGAAATTTTGTATTTTTCAAGTATTATAAAGAAATATTTTTCAAAGGAGATAACATTTTTTTCTCTTGGACACATCAAACATTTAATAATAATTACATACAAATCACTAAACTCAAAATTTAAATAATTACAGGGGATAGAAATAAGTAATGGTAGAATTTTCTACCAGCAGAGGTCTAAGGACTACAAAAATGTTCTTTGTCACTAGATGGCAGCACTAAAATTACATAACAGACAGTGTTTCAGAACCAAAATTTAGATGCTTATAATTTAATTCCAAGGAATTTAAATTTGTGTTTAATTCAGCAGATTGACGAGTTTATTATGTTTTAAATATTTCTAAACAAAAATTAAATATTTTTAACATCTGTTTCATCTATAAATTTGATTAGTTTATATTTTTATATTATGATTACATATTTTATATTACATATCTGTTAAAAAGGGTTGAACAATAGTTATTTTAATTAATCAGCAAATTCACAATTTAAAGGATTCAATGGATTGTTTGCAGTGAATAGAGTCGCCATCTATCATCACAGAAATTAAATAGGGCTCCGTCTTGAAGGAAAAGCTGTAGTGCTCACATCTATCGGCATATTTAAAGACTGAACTGTTCGCAGTTTATTTGTTTAGAATGCTGGTCACTTACACATGATTTCACAAACGTTTTCTTGAATATTGATTAAATATGGATACATATTTCACAGGTATATATATTGATTGAATGTGTATGTAATTGCACACCTCACTTTCATAAACATATTTCTGGATTAAATAAATGTTAGTTCTGTGGATTCCTCACGCAAAATAGTTCGTCAGAAGGACGTATTTCAACAGTTGGCTATTTACTTTTTCACTTTTTTAACCCTCTCGCTGCGTAATTGTTTTATCAAAATAGCTTCAAAAATTGCGCATTTAACCCCTTCGCGACGGGCGTCCCTTAAGAATTTTTATTCTTTTGTCACCGGTTTTTCAAAACAAAAATTTTTGCCTAATTTTATCGGAAAAATGCTCCTATTAAATAAGGGAAAATTTAGAATTAAAAAAAATAACTGGTGGGAATAATCAAGGAGGGTTAATTAGACGGAAAAATTGTATCCCCGAGGACATCTCGTGTTGCGCAAATTTTGCTTCTTTTACGTTGCCCGAGGAAATCTCGGATTGCAGAGCAAGGGGGTTAAAATCCAATTTCTGCCTCTTTCGCATGGTTTACTCCGTTATTTTCTTTTCTTCTTCTTCACATTTATTACGGGCAATTTTGGAGTATCCAACAGAGTTATTTGGGAAGTGATCTGGTAACCAGTGTCGGTCTTGAAGAATTATGGCCACGGTTCATATTACGAAATTGGACTGGAACTATTTTTGAACCATTTAAATTAATTTATTAATTATGTAACTATTTAAATTAATTTATTTTCCTCCCCTTCAAGCAGAGCTACCGAGAGCGGTCCAAATACCGGATAGCCGGTATTTAGACCTCTCTAGGTAGCCGGTATTTGGACCACTGCTATGTTTCAGTTAAAACGGGTATTACTCATTCATATAATAAAATACCAATAATGTGCGCGTGGATATTGAGAGCTAAATATGTCCAGAAAACAACTTCATCAACAATTCAAGCAAACATACGATCAGTATATTTTTAAAAAATGAGAAACACACATGTGAAAAACTTTTCATGTACCAGATTACGTCGATTAGACACTTTTGTAGTTACTATTTGTAAATGAGACATATTTCAGTGACATACTTTCGTAACTTTCTTCTCTCAATTAAAGCTACAAACTCTGCCTATCATCGCTAGGCTGCGCTGCGCCCAGTTCTCAGAACACCTCATAGCCGGTATTTGGACCCTAGCCGGTATTTGGACCTTTTCCTCTACTTTATTTTTCGACAGGTAAAACTCCAGATAGTACAATTTACTAATTTCACACGATTCAAAAATAAAAGAAAGCATACTTTGTTGAAATATGAAATAAAGGTGTTTATTTTAAAACGAGATAGTATATTTGTGAATCGAAGAATATAATTATATATATTATAAAAGCAAAGAGAAGTTGATAATGATAAATAAACTTCTTTCTTAATATTTCTTCACTTTTTAGAGTTACACATGGATTCTTTGAAGAAGTTCTTAGATGTTTCCAGTATCAATGTTTAAACTAATCATGCATTATTTACTAACTTTAAATCTAACATCAATTAAATATCTATGAGAAAAATCAAAGTATGGCCGATGATTTCATTTCATATATATATATATATTTTTTTTTTTGTCAGCTGCATATCCAGCCAGTTGTAATTCATAAAGTTTAAATGAATTCTTATAAAATAAGTTAAAATTGGTGATTTAAGACTATCTAAAATGATTTAAATTTAGTCACAAATCATACAAATGTTTCCACGGTTTTAATTAAAATGTAATTCATTCATATTTTGGTTATGCAAAAACATTTACAAAGTACTAAATGAAAGAAAACAAATAATGACATTACTCTTCCTGAATAATATCGCGCATGATTTTAAAATTTTTACAGAGGATGTTCGTACATTTAAAACAATATTCATGGTACTTACAAACTATTTAACTTAAAGCATTTGTGTTTTATAAGTTCCGTTTGGTAACACTTATTCTAAACTATTCTTCTAAACCGCAATATCCATAGAAAAAAGACCTTTTGTAGTTTTGGAAAGAGGCATTTTGGCCCATCTCTCTTGAACAGCTTTCTAAAGTCCATTAAGGGTTCCACGTTGATGTTTAGATATTTCGCTTTTAAAAGGCCAAAAGTGCAAACAACCATACGTGATGATACATCATTAGATATACTAGGTATATCCGTGAAGGTTATAGCCCTGATATCCAGTTCTTACTCCATTTTTCCATGAAATTGGTAATGGATTGTGATGTGTGGTTGCTGGACTTATCTTAATTGAATTCAACAGATTTCTGGTACAGGAGATAGAGAGTCAGAAATTCATATTTCAAGGTCTGTTGTAAAATATATTTCTTATAACATGTGGAGTTAATCTTAAAATTTTATCATATTTTTTTTATCATTTTTTGTCGTTATATGCAAAACAAGCAACAGTCCCATATGCTTTGATAAAACTTTCTTTAGATGCATTAAACCATGATTTAATGTTTATTCTCATCTTTATTGATAATAAATTGAACACTTTTTATTAAGATAATTTTAATAAACCGGATGTTCATTTATTATAACAACACTTTTTCACGAACAAATATTTCTCATAAAGAATTCTGAACCTATTCTACTTTTGGCGATATATCGTGAAGAAAAAAACATTGAATATTTTTTTTTTAAATCTTTTTAAAAATCAAATGAATGTTAATGATTTTTTTAACAGTTGGTATTGAGCATATAAACGAATTTTGCTCGAAAATGGCCAATTGCATTATTGTTTGTCGTTAATATCCTTTAAGAATTTCAGTTCTTTTAGAATTTTTGATTTCGGTAATGTGAACTTGTATAAAGAAAAAGACTTTTTATGGAAATTACACTCACAAACGCAAAACTAAATATTTTGTGCTAACTTTATAGTAACTTACTAAACATCAAGTGAAAGTTTAATGTAGAAACGATTGTTTTCTCTTTTTTTTTTTTTTTTTTTTTTTGGTTGTATGTCTCGCGATAACTGTCACGAAAAACATCAGCTTAATCTGTAATTAGATATGTTGGTTGATTAGGTAATCATAATTGGCTGTTTAGTTTGATTAAATTTGATGCAATTCGTTTGAAAAATAAAGATCTTTTTCTTTTATGATATAATTCTTTTAAATGAGAATTCAGAAGATTTTAAAATTTTACCAATTATTAAAAAGGGATTGGGGTAATTGATTTCAATGTTAATTTATGGATATTAAAACATTACAAATTTTAATACTTCAACGTTGGAATTTTGCCATTATTTGTACATGCATTTTCTGTTTCTTTAGCTAATACTTAGCAACAATATTTAATAATGCAGGAAAGAAATACTGTTTATTAAAAAAAGCAATTCATGGTTACAATCCCGTTATTAAAAGATTAAAAAAAAAGTTTAAATGAGAAACAAAACAAAAGGGATTAACTATTTTTTTGTAATTGGATATTCAATCAGGCTACGAAAGATTTTGTAACAGGTAGCGTCTACACATAAGTGGACACGTTCCAGTGTAAGTAGATAATTTGGTGTATCACTGTCGAAATGAATATGTTGAGATTTTTTTTTAAATTATTAACTAGAAAGCTGAAATACATATCAATAAATATATACGAAAGACTCCCATTATTGAAAATATTTTTGTAATCACTATTGGTATCTCCTCATTCAGTGTTAAATGAAGTATCTAAATTGAATTGAGGAATGCATAGTGTACATTAAAGAGTTGTCAAGCTATTCAAAGCAGAAAGATATTTAAACCAAAATTACAACATTTTATTCTATAAATGAATTTTGGCGATGATCTTTTCATTGAAAGATATTTGAATTCCATGCAATAAGGGCCTATCAATAAATCTTTCTTTTTTCGAACAAATATTATAAAAATGTTAGATTTCTAAATTAACACATATTTTGATACATATTTAGTAGAGAGATTTACATCTGCATAAGTATTGAACAACGATCTCCGTCATTCCATCGAAATATAGTTTAAAACGTACATTTAGATATAATATAATCTTGAAAGATCATAGTTATTTGCTAATGAAATACAAAAACAATGCGAAAACGGAGGATTCATTGGGAATAAGCAATTGAAAAGTATAATTGCATAGAATCGTGTTTACTATATAAGTTCTTAAATGTTGGTTTTTTAGGTGCGTTTCTAATTATATAAATACGCAGCACGTATAGTTGCCACCTGGTATCTCCCTCTGTCTGCCCGTCTGTCCGTTTATAACAGTGCAAATGTTACACAACTGAATCGTTTGAAATTTAATACATATAATAGTTTCAGAATTTTGTGAAGTCATTTCAAATTTTTATTCTCTTTCATAATTCCTTCTGTTAAATCCTATTGTAGCTAATTAATTCAATAATATAGGTAATGATTATGGGTTGCTATGGTGATTACGCCCTATTTAAGATAGAATTATATTATACAGGTATTACTGAATTCAATACATATAATCGGAATAAATTTATATTAATGTATATTTGCACAAGTGTTTAACAGATATTTTACCAAGATCTGAATATTTATAATACTATTTATTGTACCTGTTGCCAAGTTTGACGTCAATTTACGATTTGTTATCTTTGCGGAAATCGTATATGCATATAATCTAACATTATTAATGTGCGAATTTCACGATCTCAAATATTGTTTAAAGTGAGATGAAAATTGAAATGTCTTTCAAAATTTACGTTGAGACCATTGATCTGTAGATGTACTAGTAAGTTAATTTAAGTACTGACATTGTTAGAAAAATTAATAGTAGTAATTAGTTTAATTATTTGTTGGTTTTATAGATTTTAATTATCATCGCGGATTTGGTGAGTTCCGGTTAATACGAAGAATTATATGATCTCCATGGTTCTCGTATTAAATGAGATCGACTGTATTTCATTCTTGTTAATTTTATTAATTTCGTTATTTGCTGATACTTGCTTAGGTGTAAGATTGAGGCATTTGTCAGTTTGTAAAAGAGTGTTTTTCCGAAATATTTGTAGAATAAATATATAAATATAGTGTGACGATTGAAAGACTGTTTTCATTCTACACGAATCCAAATTTCGCCGCTATATTATCTATACATATTCGCATTTAAATATTTTATTAAAATAAAAATTCATTTTCCAACTAGACATTTATACAATTATTTTTATTAAGAACTAAAAAAGGAAATAATCATCAAAGAAAACATTACATAATATATCTTTCTCAAATGTGAAAATTAAAACCTATAGAATTTATGTGGGTTATGTCTCTAATACAATCATATGTAAGATGATACTTATACTGTGTTTTTTAAGATTAATCAAAAATTTTCAATAAGTCTTAATTCATCTTTTAATAGGACTTAATTCACTTAATTCACTCTTTTAAATATAACACACATGCGTAGAAGATTATTTAACTCTGGAAAGCTTTTTTAGAATTATTTCTTGTTACTTTTGTTATTTTAAAGTTTTGCAATATACAGTGGCGGTCAAAAGTTACTTTCTCTGATTTGTTTGCCAGAAAGTTTCAGCGAAGAAGAAGCACGATTGCTCCAAAAGTTAGGAATAAGCAAATTACCCCTGACCACGTGATCATTTTGATTGGATAGAGAAGATACTTGATGCAAAAGGGAAGGAATGAAATTCATGTGTGCAAAAGTTTCCGGCCATTCGTCCTTCGTTAGTTTTTGCTATCAGTAAACTGTGTTTTTGGCCGTGTTTGTTAATTAATAAACGTGAATAACGTAGTTGAAATTCAAAAATGAGAAGTTCAACAATTATTGATCGTAAACGAGTGATTTGTTTGTCTCTAAAGGGCCAATCCTCTCATAAGATTGTAGCAAAGTTATCGATCGGAAAATTTACTCTGAACGATTTTTTTTTATAAATATAAAGATGGCCATGACCTTCGGGGCTTGCTATGGTCAGGGTAACTCCGAAAAATGACTATTCTTGTGAACAGAGTTATCAGGTGAAAAGCAGTTGATGACCCGCATAAAAATGCCGCTGCAATTCCCCGCAATTTACGGTGTTAAAATATTACTGAAATAAGTCGGTCTACCGTGTCAAGACGCTTACGTGAAGTAGATCTTTATGGAAAAGTCGGTGTTAAAAAACCTTTCATAAGTAAAAAAAATTCAGAGGGCCCGACTGGCGTTTGCCAAGGAATACAAAAACTGGTTAAGTGAAAACTGGAAAAAAGTACTATTTTCCGATGAATCGACGTTCAGTCTTTTTGGGATTGATGGCAGACACTACAACCGACGACCTAAAAACAAAGGATAAGATTCGAAATATGTTATTTCTGGAATGAAGCATGGTGGAGGACACGTTATACTGTGGGGAACATTTTCTGGAAAATGTATCCGTACGCTAGTTGAAATTCACTGCAAGATGACTAGTGTAATGCATACGGATATCTTGCAAAATTATTTGCTGCCTTATTGGTGAAAAAATTGTGCTCGCAACTACCTGTTTCAGCGCAGATAACGATTTAAAGCATACATGCGAGCTCCTCAAGGAGTGGTTTTCGGACAAATATATTCCTCTTTTGAAATGGACAGTCCAATCTCCCGGTCTGAAACCAATAGAAAATCTTTGGAATGAACTTGAAAACGCGTTTGGAATTATAAATATTCCAATTCAGCAGCATTTTTTTTCCAAAATTGCAAGAACCGTGGAAAAAACTTATCATAGACGAATTTCAACCGTTCATTGAATCGATGCCACGTTGCTGCGCCGCAGTACTTATTGCTAAGTGTATGAATACAAAATACTAATTGTAAATGTTGTTGATCACTGTTATTTTCTATTATAAAACCATTTTTTCCCAAACTTGCCAAGATAGCCGGAAACTTCTGAGAACATGCGTTTTCTTTTGCAATTAATTTTGTCAATTAAATTTATTGATAATTATTTTTTAAACCATAAATAGATTCCAAACTGCTCTGTCAACAAAGTGCATAAGTATTACTTTCATATACCCCTTCATATAGGTATACTTACAATTACTTAAATTAAGCTTAATTACTTAAATTAACTTAAATTAAGCATTTTATACACGAAAATTTGAATAATGGGACAAAGTAAAAATGAACTGACATTAGGAATCATTGCGTAGCATTTTCCGCCAATTTCAACTTTGCTCTTAAAAATGTACCTGAAGGAAAAAATAGAGATGACTGTTGTTACTTCACTATGGTGGTGGAGAAATATTTAAAATCAGTTACATGATAGTTGTCCATTGTATTTGTAAGTGAATATGAGTTAGGAGAAGATAATTTATATGGGTAACAAAATGACCAATACGCAACTACTGCCGGGTTAAAATAGCAATGGTAGATGATATATATAGTAAAAACGTACAAAACTCTATCAATACTTATATTAAAACATTCGTGTTTCAAATTGTTGATTAATATTACAAATAATTATATTTCATTTTTTTAGTTCAGAATATATATTATATTTGAAAATATTTATATAATATTCAAATGTATTGCCCAACTGTATTAGTTAAACTTTCCAGATTCCACGTAAGATCAAACATTAACCTGAACATTCAAAACAACATCCTTTATTTATATAAAATAATTATGTGTTTATGCAGAGTTTATAATTTATTATAAAGTTGCATTAAATTATTCAGAAAATGTTTAGCATGAATAACCTTACATCAACTTTGTTTTAAAAAAATCAAGCGTAATATTAATTTCATTTATAGGAACGCTTATAAATCTCCCATGTTCTTTTATAAAGTATCTGTGCATCCTACAAAGAACGCTTACAAATCTTCCACGTGCTTGTATAAAGTATTTGTGCATAATATAAAACAATTCTAGGAAAAGCATATTTCTCCTCACGATACTTCTCCTAAGTACATTTTTAAAATAAAATGTTAAAAATAATTGTATCTTAAGATTGTTTGTTTAAATTCATTATTTAAATATAAAAGAAATGTAATTAATGTCTAGAAATAACATTTCGTTAAATTCTCTCGCAATTCACTCATTAGTTAAAAATTTATGTATTCATTGGTTGTTGTATCTATATGGTTTATGAGGAGAAACAGATAGAAGTTTCATATTTTTAAACTTAAAAAGCGTATTTCAAAATGTAATTTAATGTAAATAAGTGCGAGTATTAAGTCAAAATTACGTCTACTACTAACCATATCACAATATTAAAATATTTATTTGCTTAAAAGACGTTATAAAAACTCAATAAAAGTAAATTAAAAATCTATATTTACATGTTTTAACTCAGTCGTCATCATGTATATCAGAATCATGCATCAGAATAGTTATTTATAAGAGAGTCCATTGAAATTTATTTAAGATGTGCAGGAGTTTGTAACGATACATTATCTTTTCGTATCCCGAATTTATGGGCTGAATGGTTGGACAACTTACGGCGTCGCGACATAGAGGGACACGAGCAATCGCGAAAATGTAGGGCACGTTACATGATTACTTGTTTATATTCGATGATTTTTTTTCCATTTTTCATATGCATATGTAATTTTCTGTTATATATTATGATGACGAGTCAGTAAAAGTGTTGAAACATATAAATATAGATTTTAAATTTACTTTTACAGTAAAGCCCCGATTATTCGCGAGCGGATGATCCGCGGTGCGGTTTATCCGCGAAGGGAAATTTTTATTTATTTATTTTTTATTCAAGTTAAACGCAAGTAAAATACAATAATCCCAACTAATAAATATAAACAGAAAAATTCATGTATTCGAAAGTAATGGAAGAATATTTCTAGATTCGGTTGCCATGTTTGAAATATCAGATATAAAGTCTTGATGTCTTTTCTTGATTTTACTAACCAAACGTAAACACAGCAATTCAAATATTTAACAATTAAATAACACTATTATGATAAATTCTGGAAGAATTCAAGAATAGCTTCATTTTTGAGAAAAAAATTATTCCATACTAAAAGAAAAACTATAGTTTGCAATTTAGGTTAAAGAAAAGGCGTTTCCAAAGCAAGAAGAAAAAACAAGTGACTGATTTCTTTAAAAAAGTTTAACTCAACTGTTTTTGTACAGTATCTATGGCATTGTTTCTTATTTACTATTCTTTATTTTAGTGATGTAGACGCAAAGCAAATGTTTCTGCTTTATGGTGCATATGTATGTATTTTAAACGTTTTATTATGTTTTTTGTACACTAAAACATAGTTTTTATGTTGAATATTCTTTTTTTTTTCGTGTTTGCACCCCCAATTTTCAGTCTTTTTCGGGTTATCCGCGATTTTTGTTATTCGCGGTGGTCTTTCCAACTAATTCCGCGGATAATCGGGGCTGTACTGTATTGTGTTTTTATAACGTCTTTTAAGAAAATATATATTTTAATATTCTGATATGTAATTTAATATTATAAAAAATACAGTAACTTCATGTAATTGTTTGGTTCAGAAGTAATATTATTACTAGATTTTTCAATGAGTTGAAGTTTCAGCGTAAATTTCTGATGACACGTCTTTCTCACGAAAGATTTTTAAATTTTAGTAGTGCTTTGTTAACCATCTAGTGCATGATTTTCTTTTATTTTTCCTTGAAAAAATATATATTTGATTCCTTAATGGGCATTAAAAAAAGGACAAATACTGAAAAAATTATCATTCTTTTATTTTTCAATATTTTCGATTTTTTTAAATGCTTGCAAAATGGCAACACCATATGTTAACCACATTCTGACCAAATTCTATGATACTTCTCTTATCTTTTTTGATCTATTGTCGGATGGTATTTTGCAGCATGAGATTCTATCTCTTCTTATTACTCCAAGGCAGGAAATTACTTTTGATTTTAAAACTGTCATTAGGTCCACTGATGTATAATAGTTATCAAAGTACAGTTTATGATCTACATTTTCTATAACTGGATGAGTTAGCTTAGCATTAACCCCCGAGCAACTAACACCCGAGTAATGTCCACTTGGCAGGCTGTTTTTTAGACCCCGGTATGCTATTTCTTTCTCACAGCTTATTTTGTGTCGTCTCCGAAAAATAACGTTACGTTGTATAATTAAGCGGTAAAACAAAGCAGATGATTAAGTACTCAATAGCAATTTTTTAAACTACTAAGCATCGCACATTTTCAATTTTTATACCGTCGTATTGGGAAAAAAATGTACTTCTAAATGCAATTTGTTCGAAAATTGTACCTCCAATTTTTTTTAAAAAATATTTTTTTTGTAGTTTTTAGAGCCATTTTCTTAATATTGGCAACGGAAGTACTCCATTTCTGGTGAAAGTAAAGGAAAAAAATAGTAATTATATATTTTTGTTGTCAATTTCTCATAACAACCGAAAGAAAAAGGTAATTAAAATACGTGCTATTTTTAAAAAATATAAACGAATGATTTCTGTTAAAACATGGAGCTATTATAAGCTATATTTAATTTTAAGTATCTATATTAATGTTACAAACAAAGGAAGGTGTGTGAATCATTAGATAGCCTTTTTTTTTGGTCGAGTTCCTTTAATGGCGGCCTCTCTTTGCTGCATTTGTGTATTATTTTGCGATAGTGGCACCCTATGCATGCTTTACTGTAGATGTTTAAGAGTGGATCGTAAATGTGGAATTCTTAAGCGGACGCGAATGACGTCATTTTACATAAAATAAAAGCGTGTGCTTTAAGTCTTAAAATAAAAAAAAAGTGTACTATTTATATATACATATATATGTATAACACTAAATTCTGACAAAGCAAAATTCCTGTTTTCTAGTTGTTGTTTTTTTTTCGCCATAAGTATCAAAATTGTACGCAGATCCAGTTACTCCTGACTAAAAATAATTTTAGACCATATCTATGCGATATATATATATGTATATATATATATATATATTTTTTTTTTTTTTGGGGGGGGGGGGGGTGATATACTGCTCCGTATGTTTACGAGCGTTTGTCGCACTTATTTGCTCATCAACGGAGAAAGTTTTTTACTTGGGAATGGATAAGAATGTTCTTCTAGATCATAATCAACAATAGTCGGTATATTGCTCTCAACTTGAATAACTTATCTTCTCCATTAGACAATGTATTATCGTTCAGATAGAAAAATTGTTGTATATTTTCAAATTTATTTAAGGTGATGATACGACAAACCAGTGATATACCAATGACAGGGGTCCCCAAAAATCTTATGTTTTTGAAGTTTGCCACGCAATTTAAAATACAAATTCAATTTTTCAACAAACCATATTTTGTGTGTAAATATTGTAATAAAAGAGGTAAATCCAATTCATCCTACGGTACTCCTAATAGCATTAGTTGACACTTTGCCTTCTCCATATATTAGCTTGCCGTTAAATCTGCATCTTTAAATTTTTTGTGCATAATACTACCATAAAATACTATCAGAGGCCCAGAATTTCCCATTTTTATCTCGTGCCTCAACAGAGATATCAAAGGCTTAAAAGTGTGATTTTTAATTTTTTTTTAAATTTTGGGGATTTTTTGGAGTGAAAGTCCCCTATCTTGGGCTTGGTGTGTGAGTACAATTACTCTCTGCCTATTTGTAAATAAATAAATAAATAAATAAATAAATAAACACTTCCTTTTGTAAACGGACAGATTTTTATAAAAAAATCTTAAAGTTTAATTTAACATTTCACCTGTGAGGATTTTTTTAGGAAAATATTTTATCACCAGATTTTTAGCCCATTCTAATCTGAACAAATTGCTTTACACCCCACTCGAATTGGAAAAATAAAATATGAGTTATTTATAGTTCCACAAACCCTAGGATGTGAGAAAATGCTGCACACGATGAAACAAAGATGGCTGCCAAGCAGAAGCAAACAACTGTAAAATTAAAATAATAGTAATTTTGAAATTCCACCATGTTAGGGTTGTTGAACAAAAAAATTCTTTTTTTTTTTTTAAATCGTCAAGCAACCAATAAAATATTTTCTGACCACTTGATCCATGTGGAACAAGTTTAGTTTCAGAATTTATCTATTTATTTTGCTTTAAGTTTATATATATTATTATTGTTATAAATATTTTACAATCATAATTCCATTTTTTTCATTGTATTATTTCCCTTCAAATAATTTTTATTAAAAAGTAGAAAAGTGAATTATACTGAAATAATAATTAATTCTTTTTTATTTAGTATATTTTATAATATATTTTTTTACATATTAGTAATTTTTTTATAAAAAAGAAATTATTTATTAAAAAAATATATTTATGATAGTAAATGTTTGATAGTTAAAAAATAAAAATAATATTAAAAGTGATTTTTTTTTTAAATTAACACTTTTTGCAATATACTTTTTCAAGCCGTTTTCGGAAGAGTACTTTATAAATTCAAGTGTCAAATTTACAGATATTTAATTAGTTTAAGAGAAGAAAAAAAATGTCAGGACATAAATAAAAAAGAGGAGGGGGGAGATATTTCACTTAACAATTTTATTTTATTTTTAAACAAACTATTCCTGTTATTGCTTTTAACGGACTTCTTAAAATTAATAAAAAAAAATAATTTATCTATCTCAATATTTTACGGGTGGGCCACAAAGATATATATTTTTACATATCTTTATGATGTTTACTTTTTAGTATAACTTTTTAAAATCGGTGAATAATAAATAATTTAATTTTAAATTGTATATATTTCAGAATTTTTTAAAATATATGTTAATATTAAAATTTTCGTTAATTTTAGTAATCTCTGAATAAGACAATGTTTCTAATTGATTAGAAAAAAATATTTTATATTTATGAAATGAATAGAATAATTACAGTTTCGAAGTTTCCCGGAAACAAAATAATTTTATTTTTAATTTTAAAAATACGTTAACTCATATTAAAGTCATATTAAAAATTTTCTTTTTTTAAGAAATGTAAATTTAATAATAATCATCCTATGTTTATAGCTATTTATTAATGTTAAAAGAAGTAAAACTTGATAATAAGAAGTAATAATTCACAAAGTTTACAAACCTTTGTACAAACAGTACTGACAGTATTAAAGCAATTTTTTTTGCAAAAATTTAAAACAAAAATAATAAATGTATTTATATTATTTATGTACATTAGAGTGTCCAAGAAAATGAAAGTCGTTTTATTTTTTCGCATATTATCTCATTTTTTTTCCTTTTATGACAAAACAATTGTAAATAAAGTTTCATGCAAATTGATCCACGGAAACCTGTGCCGACTTGCATCTAAATTTCTCAGTCAGTACTCGTGTACTTAGCAAGCAAACGCTGACATATGTCACCCTGTCACGTGTCTGTAACGGAGCACCCAGCTGCTGCAAATGAAAAAGATAAAACAAAACAAAAAAATAGAAAGTTTTTGGAATGCTTCTGACAATATGCAACCCCTGAAGAGACAGTGCGAAACCTGTGAAACGTGTCAGTACCAGTTTACTCAGGATAGCGCACGTCTGTCAATGTGATTATAATTCCAAATTAGTATTTTGTTAGTAAATGTCTGGATAGTTTTTAATCAGTGAGCAGAACATGGCAGTAGAATGTGTAGATCTAAAAAGTAATATTTTTAATAGGGAAAATTAAACATCAAATAACGGGTTCAAAACTTTCATCTCATGGACAAGTTCTCGCAGTTTTGTTTTATAATATTCGAGAAGTAAATTTAACTGTTAATGAAAATGCAAATATCGCTATTCGCGAGAGTATTATCATTCGGGAAAAGGCACACATGTCTAAGAAATTGTTGCCAAATGTGTGAGGAAGCTTGTTAATATGTATCAAGTTTGTAGAGACTTACAAAAAATGCAAAGAAATTACAAGACGTATTCAAGCGGCGACAACATGAATTTGCAACTAGACAAATTGTTCGGCATTGCACACGCTGATGCATTTCAAATAATGAAAATAGATGAAGATAGGATGTTATTGCAGCGCTAAAAAGAGCCGATCCAAGCCGGTCAGTTAGGTAAGTAGATAAAAAAAATGGCCAAATAGAGGAAAGAGCTCGACTTCGAGTTGTCAAAGAAGAAAATTGGTGAATCAAATATGGTTCCGCTTCAACATCCTCAGCATCATACGAACCATTGCAAGAATATTTCTCTTCAAATTCTAATGAAAATATGGATAAATAAGATTTCCCAACACTGACCGAAAGCTCAGAAACTGGGACAAGTAAAGCAGAAATGAGGAAAGATTTCATTATTAAAGTTAGTTGCTGCATTAGACAGGTGTCAATTAAGTATGTGAGATTATGTGTTTATTCTTGAAGCTACTATTGGGGTGGGGTGGGGTCTTGGATTTCACATTGACAAATTTCCGTTAAGTAAGTCTTCAATTCAAAGAATCCGAACAGATACATGGAAAGAACGCGCGGAAAATCTAAAAATTGAGTTCTAAAACGAGGTACCTGATGTAGTGACCTTACATTGGGATGGCAAACTGTTGCCTGCTTTGAGCGCTCGAAAATCGAAAGAAGAACGCTTGCTTATAGTTATTTCATATGAACTTAAAGAACGCCTCACTGCTGCGTCGAGACATTATAATTATACAGGACAAGAACAGGCGCAGGCTATTTGGAAGGCTATCTTAGATTGGAATCTCGAAAAAAAGTCCAAATTCTCTGTTGTGATAATATGGCTTCGAATACAGGTCGTTTCAATGGTGCCAGTATGCTCCTCGAAAACAAAATCGATAGGGAAATACTTTTCTTTGCATGCTGCGTGTATAAGAACTGATATTAAAGGCTATATTCGAAGTGAACACTAAACAAGTGACAACAAGTCTCGATATTACACTCTTTAAAAAGCACAAAGAGAATTGGAAGAACATCTATTCCACTAAAATACATTGCTATAGAGAAACAGTGAAATTGTTCTAACCCGTATCTGAACTTGGCAATTTGCTTGAATTTTACCGCTCTGAACTTTAAAATGTTATGATCAGAGAGGACTATCGAGAGTTGATCAAAATTTCTGTCATATTTTTAGGTGGAGATGCAGAAAAAAAATTAAATCAGACCTCTGGGTGCTATGTACCAAGCTTTATGGATAGCCTGAGAGGGTTACTCCCTAAAACTCTCGTTATTTAGTTTTAATCTGAAATGAAACTTCCAGGAAAAGAAATCACTGCTAAACGCCTGCTTGTTTATCGTGACAATCTATGTTAATCACTGTTTCAATACATTTTGGCAGTTAAAGAACCCTAAAAAGATTTGTGCTTTTTGAAATCTTTGAAAGCCTACCAAAATGTGAATGAAAGTATCTCGAAAGCTGCTTTACAGAAATTTCTGCAGCATTTATGGTATCTGACTGATAAATAGCAGTATTAGCTCTGTTTGATGATCATGATGTTGACAACGAAACAAAATTAAAAATTATGACAAATTTACATAGAGAAAATTTCTCCATTTTTTTCCAGAAAATTTCTCCATTACATAGAGAAAATATACATTCCATCGAAGGAAGAAAGTTGTTCAATGTATGGCGAGTTTTATATATTGATTCTGTAATTGTTTATTTAGTTATTCATTTATATCACGCGATTGTTACATGTTATTTTATTTTTTTACAGAAAAATGCATCGATCTGTCAAAAGCCATTCAATGTTTTCTAGACTCAAAATTTATGATAGTTTTGAAGAGTCCCTCTTCAATGGAGAATAATGCTTCGTTTCCCGACGCGAAAAAGACGATCTCAATGCTCAGAGCTATGATCAATCAGTTGAAAGAGCGGTAAATTTGATGCAAGACTTTCATGATTTCATAAAGGTGACGGAGGAACAAAAAAAATTCGTTATGTTGCGTATAAGAACACACAAAGTTCTATACCTACTGTAAAAAGAAAACATTGAAATGAAAATAAGTTCAGTAATGTTTCTTTTACTGTAATATGTTAATAAATATCTTATTTGAATAAATATCTTATTTGAATATCTTATTTGAAAAATATAATTATAATAAATATCTTATTTGAATATCTTATTTGAATCTTTCCATAGTATTCCCCATAGAAGATTTCATGTTCAAGTATGACCTAAAGTCGGCACGGGTTACCGTTATCTGACTGCAGTAATATTTTTTATTTATGTTTCACAGGTGAAATAGAAAAAAAAATAGAGGGTATGCGTATTTGATTTTGCAAAAAAAAAATTACCTTGTATCTTGGGACACAATATCGTACATACTTTTTAAATTATTCTAAATCATATTAAAATTGAGTTATAATTAAATTGTGTACTTAAGGAATGCGCGTGATGTTATGTAATCAATTACTGATTACAAGAAATTAAAAGTCTATCTTCTGGATATCTGAATCAGAGGAGCCAATCAGATCAGCTCTGAAATACGATAGTGAAGTGTGAATAGAAATATCGCCTATTTATGGATGTCCTTATCTATGGATGACAGTGTCTCTAAAACAGACATTGAATCAACTAAATCCATTACACGTGTCTAGTGGTATTCCCTTGTTCTACTATTGTTATTCCTTTCTCCGTAAGTAGTTACAGCACATTTGGACCACATTGAACATTGTTATTTCATTACTTGTAACTGATAAAATAATATTTTTCTTCAAAATGTTTCTTTGCTACAGAAACCATTTTAAATATTGAACAAAAAATTGCGTTCAATGCGAATGAAGAATATCTTGATATACAGTGAATTTTCGATAAGTCGAATTCGAAAGGACAGGCAAAATTATTCGAGTTATCGTAAGTTCGACTTATCAAAAATCCTTAAATACATACAGAAAATATATGAAAAATAATTCAATCATATACATACGAATTGCAATTATAATGTAATAAGGAAGTCTGACAAAATGAGCGCTAAAGAGATATGTAATTTAATGCTTCATATAAGGTACTTACAAACTCAAGTTTTCTAAAAAAAAAAAACTGTTTGAAGAAACCTTTTTGTTATTCGCACGTCAGTAAGTATGTAAACAAAGGAAAAGACAATCGACCACACCGTCTCTACTTTCGAGATATTACTGTAGTGTCGTCAATGCCGCATGTGCTTCTTGATTGTTTGAAGGTGAAACGCAATTTATTTCCTCATCATCCTCAGACTCAGGATCGTTCTCCACCTTTTTCATTGCTTCAACTATATCTGAAACACTTATTTCTCCGCAAACAGCGACATTTTTGTCAATATTCAAAAACTCATTATCGTCATCTTTAGAAATAATTTGATGGAGTTGATTTTCATTCACAACACATGGGTGCGCATTGCTTTCAAAGAAGCCACATCTACTGAAGCAATTTTTGATAGTGATTTGTTCCAGGGACTTGAAATCAGTCTAATAGCTTTTAATTTGTTCCATTTTCGTCATCCTCGATTGCCTTCAACCCTTTTCTCTAGGAATGTTTTAAACATTTAATTATTCCCTGGTTTGCTGGTTGTAGTTTAGAAGTTGTGTTAGAAGGGAGGAATTTTAACTTGATAGATTTCAAGTTCAAAAGTTGATCGTGAGCTGTACACGGATCAACGAAGATCAACATTTTACGCTTTTTTGCATGAAACACTATATCCAAATTTCTGATGTACTCATCAAACAATATCAGTGCCATCCAACCCTTGTTATTGGATCTGTAGTCTACCGGAAGTGAATTTTTATGTTTGAAACAGCGAGGATTTTTGTATTTAGCGATGACTAGTAAAGATAATTTTTCTGTTTCAGAAGCATTTGCTCCGACAAGCACATTAAAACGTTCTTTACTTAACTTTCCACCGGGACATGATTACCTGTTAAACGTCATTGTCTTGTTAGGAAAAAAACTTGTAAAAATCTCCCATTTCATCCATATTGTTCCCATTCATCCGTCCGCACTATAGCCTGCAAGAAGTATGGATAATGAAACCGTCTTTCATTCATCACACAGCGTATCAGACACATCTTTTCCTTCAGTGTCTAATGTCCGAAACGCAATGTCGTGTCTAGATTTAACTTTTTCCAGTCATCCCGTGCTTGCAGGGGATCCTTCCACATTCAGTTATTTTGTGAAATCCAAAGCACTCTCATGTAACATCATACCACTTAAAGGAATTACACTCTTCTGTGTACTGTAAGATGTAAACCATTTTACGAGGTCTGTTTCGATACCTGGGAAGGCACTTGACTTACGTCTTTAAAATGCGTTCTTTATCTTTCAGTATGGTAGGCAGGGTATGGGGAAGGATACCACATTTCAGGGCTAGATATTTTTCATTAAATTAGGATTGTTTTCAATATCTCTTATCAAATTTACTTTTTGTTCTAAAGTAAGAATTTATAATTTCCGCTTCGACATCGTAAAAGACCCAACTAAAAACGTATCACGATGTGAAAGCAATAACTACTAAAATGCCAAGACTCAACATTAAAACAAAGAACCCGAGTGAAAGCTGGAATCGAAAGATTTAAAAGAAAAGAAAAAGAAATTCCATAAAAGCGTGAGAAATAAGGAGAAATGCATGGCGGAGGGGGAACGATTGCCACCGAAATTGCAAACTCGCAGACTCTTTTCACTGTCCAAGATGGGAAGTAAAAATAGCGTCCTCAAAGCCCGCGAAGGAGTGCATAAAAGTTTTATCTAAAAGAAAATGTCAGTATTTTTGAGCTGTGGCTGAAAAATTAAGAAATTATCCCAAATACTGTTACTTCTCTTTCTGAAAAAAAAATCGACTTAAAAGATGTAGACTTCGACAAAACGAAAAAGTTTAACATTGATTTGTAATCAAGGGGTCGGGACTTCGTGTAAACTTCGACTTAAACGAATATTCGACTTATCGAGAATTCACTGTAATGTTCAAATCATCAATAAATGTACTAAATTAAAAAAAATTAAATATTTTTCTATTTATTATTATCAAACTGTTCCCATTTGTTTTTTTTTTAAGCGAATAAACCAATGAATAAAAATAATGTAGAATCTTACTACAATGTTATTTTGTTATTTGATTTTCAATAAAACAGTGTTTACCTTTGTATGAAATAGAGAATAATTCTAATATGCTGTACTTAAGGGTCTGTGATCGAAGGAATATTAAAAGTTCCGAATAAATTTAAATTAAAACAAAAAACACATCCCTACATAAGATATCGAATATTAGCTAAGTAACCATATTCGTTATTGATCATTTTTATAAGTACGATATTAACCACTACCATTTTAAAAGCCAATATATGCAATATTAGAATATTTCGATACAGCGACTGTATTTGATATACAGTTACTGATAACATAACAATAGTCACATTGTTCAACGTATATAAACATTAGCTTATGGCATCTGTTTGCTATTATAAATATGACTTATGCACTGCATTTTGGAATTTCGCTGTCTGATTAAAGATATACGTAATATTCCACACACTTAGTAATATACAAAACGTGTCTTTCATAACACACAAATTTAAAACAGTGCTTGGAAGTGTTAATTTCTCAATATACTTTTTAATATGCATGCATTTAAATTTAAATTTGTACTGAGAGCATATTCAGTCTATTATTAAACTAAACTTGTACAGAATATACGGGTTAGGCTGCATAAAAATTATGTTGCTTACTCGCAAATTAACCCTTTCACTCCCAGTGAGTCCAAACGGCATCATGATGTTAGTGGATTTTTTAATTCGGATATTCCAAGTTCATACCAGAAAATTAAAATAGCAATATTTGGTCTATTTAATAACAGACCATTCCGTATTTAAATAAAGCGAAATTTAACATAGAATTTTTTTGGTGTAAATTCGGATTCTCTGAACTACGTAAGTTCTAGAACGTATTCTACCATGGGAATGAAAGGGTTAAATTTCTAATTTGTGCCACACAATAAGAAAATTCTCTGACTTTAATTAACCCCTTAATTCTCGCTCATGTCATATTCACGGGCCGTGCCTTTTACTCAGATTGTTTGATTCCCACCAGTTTTAAAACAGTGAAATTGGCTATATTTTAATATCGTTTTACCTGTCATTAAATAACATGAATATTTCTTTTTCATAAAAGTGGTGTCAATAAGCAATTTGAATTTTTAAACCGTAATTTAATTCGAGCGTTAAGGGGTTATAATTAAAAAACGTCCGTTTTAAAATTTGGGGGTCTCCTTCGTAATAATGGCAGGACGCCACGCCCACTCATATTACTTTTACTCAAACATTTTATGCTCATTCATTTTATGTGACTAAATTTTATCCAAGTGTTTATGTGTACTTTAATTCATGTGATTGATAAAACTGTGCAAGAACTTCGCACAAATTAGTCAATTTTTTTTTAATTAAATTCTCCGAAAAATTGTACTTTTCAGCTAAAAGCAGCATTCACTCCTAAAGTAGTACTCGAGCGATTTCGGGAAAATATTTTTTAGTGGTAGATTACAAATAAAAGGTCATAAATGGCAGAGAGTTTAATTTTTTTTATTAATAGTTTCAGAAAAAAATATTTTTGAAAATAGTAAATTTTCAAAAAAATTGTCATTGCTATAAAATTAAAAAGTTTTAGTCGTAGAAAAAAAATATCTGCCGTAAGTCTTGAGCATAATCCAGTAAATATGGTCTGGTAGTTTCCTAGGAAACGGGTCTTAAAGCTCGCATATTTTCATGGGATTGCACACAGTCTTCTCTTCCCTTAAATGTGATTTTTCTTTATAACCAGGATATTTTTTAACACGTTAACCGCCACGTCAGTCACCGGTGACTGACACTGAACATTTCGTTTAGAACGAGTGATACAACGATGACTGACGGTCTAAAATATGATATAAAATTAAAAATATATGTATCGTTTTAAGTAGTTACTGAAAATGTATTTAAAATTTACTTCCCTGTTATTTATTACAGGATTATACTTTCTAAATAATTACTTAACATATTGCAAATTTTTCATCTTCAGTGTCAGTCACCGTGACTCTCAACATGTTAATTTGATTTTTCTCAAGGTAAATGTTTTACATAAAATAGGGATGTGATTTCCGCATTTTTGCACACGAGTATTTTGTTAGAGAAAATGTTATATTATTTAATCGGAACATTTTTGCGATTTAACAGAAAATCATTTTCTCTAAGAATATACTGGTGTGCAAAAAAGCGGAAATCTCATACCTGATAAAAAGAATAGCTAACGAATTTTAAAACGAAATTATTCTTTAAGTAAGAATCGTTTTTCACAACACCCTATTGGAATATATTCCGTTTTAAAAAATGATAAATTTCATTACTACATGTCTTTTTTGTTGTATTATTTTTCCCACGTTAACCGAGCATCATTTATCACCGAAAAAGTGATAACATCATGAAATTTCTTTTAATTGCCTTACTTTATTATTTGTGTATAAAAAATAAAAATAATACTTTTTAAGAAACAGTTTGAATAAATAATTATTTAGATGTTTTTAAAAACTGAACGAAGTGAATTAATTCCGAAAACAAGTTTTAAACCACAGAAAGATTTAGGAATAAATTACGAAGGAACGTAAATGTTTATTTTATTTTTTTACTTTTACTACAGTTTAAAAGTTCACAGTAATTTCTTTTACGATGGTTGTTCTAAGTATTTTAGGTTCTTTTTTGAGGAGAAAGTTATATGTTTCTGTTTCGAATTATTTTGAAGAAAAGAAAACACGTACTATATTTTATTTCTATGTGAGAGGAAATAAAATTTACATTTAGCTAGGGAATTTCAGTTTCATCAATATTTAGATTTTTATTCATAAATGTAAATCAAAACTTCAGCACTGCTGTAATTTTTGCAATTGATACGTGATTTCAGTAAGTTTAATTAACTTCAATTTTTAATGAAACAAGATGTTTTAGAAAAATGTGTGAGTATTAAATTAATAGTCTGTTCAAACATCTTTCGAATGATACTCCATTCCTGGCTGTGCGTTTTTCCTAAACGTAGAAAAAGGATATTGGCTCCAGAAATAACATACAAAATTGAGAAAAACATAATAAATAAATCTACCCTATATATATATAAACCTAATGAAACGGATATTGTGGAACGAATTTATGTAACGATTCTATGAAACGACTGATTAAACAACTGATTATGTTTCACGGCGATTTCTCATAAAATACGGAATACTTTCTGATGAAATTAACACCAAAAATCCGTATTGATCTGCAGATCTCAAAACTGGTATTACAATTTTTAAATTCGAATTAGTTTTCGAAATATTAATTTTTTTCTAATTTTATATACTTTTTTCTAATGATGGCAACTCAAATTTTAATCGTAACACATATTTTTTTTTCATATTTTAGAAAAGGTTACTATTTTATACTAATTTAGCGACCAGTTTGGCCTCCCTTAAATGTATGCTAAAAAATGTATCATGTTAATTTTATTCATAATTCCATTTGTATTTCATTATCATTTTATTTAATACAAGCTGAAACATTTAAAATAAATGTCTTTCACTTCTTTCTTTATTTTTAAACGAGACGAAAAGAAACATATTAAGCACAGATGTCATATACGCACCGCTCTACCTAATTGGAGCCAAAATGGCGTTATTTTGGTTGACATGGTAACCCGGCTATTGTTGTTTATTTAATAATAAATGTTTATTTACTTTATTTCTTTTTTTTTAAATTACATAAATTGTTTTGTTCTATAGTTAATTATTTTTTTGGTTATTTTCTTTTAAAAATAATAGAAAATAATTAAAAAATACGGTACTACTTAGTTATTCCGCCGACCCATTTCGCCAAATTATACAAATTGACGTAAATTTTATTTTAAATAACGAAAGAAGAAATAAAATAGTATAACATTAATAAATATACAAATAAAACGTCGAAATAAAAATCACTTGATGACGTAAAGACGTGTAACTTGCTTAAAGTCAAGTGACTGTGACATTTACGATCAACCATTATTGGCATTTAATCTTATTGTTTGATGATAGATTTTTGGTCGACGGTATAACTAAGTAGTACCAAAAATACATATGTAACTGGTATTCGAAAACGAGGTTTTCGCCAAATTTTCGTAAAAAAAAAAAAAAATAAATAATAATAATAATAATAATAATCACACCAAACCCGGTTCGTATATGACATCTGGCCAAATATTAAATGATGTAACAAACCATGACATTTAATTTCAACTTCAAAGCAATGTTTTAATTTACAACTCGAAAAAAAAATGCTAACTGGCGTGTTGAGAAAAGCTATTGGCGAGATTTGCACCCGGCTAGCGTAACAGTACCAAGAATTCTTTGCAGCCATGACAACTTTTATGTAGTTTTATTCGAAAAAGAAATTTGATTTTTTAATTAAAATGGAAAACTTTTGGCACAGTCATGTACTTTTCATGTCATATACGCAACGGGTACTTAACTGGCGCCATAGTATCGTTATTTTGCTTGATTTGGTAAGCCGGATGTTGTTGTTTATGCTGTTGATGCGTTCCCCAAATTAGCGTCGGAAAAAAATCGCGCCAATATGGTGCCGTACATGATATTTGGGCCAAACTTTCATATGAAAAGCGAAGGGATCAGAGCGTATTTAAATATGGTAGTTACATGACTTGGACTATTACAATATAGATGAAATGATGGTGGTAGAATAATATTTGACGTACCTATCACCTGCGCCTGGCTAACATTAAAGTACCAAAATGGTACCTGGAATATAAAAAGCGAAGTGATCCGCCAAGAACTGTTTATGATAGTCATATGACTTAGGCTATTGTTCTAGAAATTGTTTTAAAATACCGGAAGACAAAGACTCTGTACACTTAACTCATTTTATTTTAGATTCTTTTCAAATATTTAACTGATCCTCTTTAATCAAACACGCAAACAACCATTGGATGTATTAACAGCAACTATGATTCCGCCTTAAATTTTTGCAATCAAAGGGAATTGAATGGAAAATAGCTTTTTTCAGTCTAATTCAATCTTCTCTAATATTTTTAAAACCGATCGGATTAGCGTGTTTTTAGATTCTGCGGTGTCTGAACGGGGGTTGGCGAGCGTAGCTTGCAGGGGGCAGAGCCACCTAGTATAAGTATAAAACTTCAGCGTTTTAGTTTGGGGTTAAAGAAAAAACATCATACCAAGCATTAATCCAAATTTATAAAGATAGCTGAAATTTATAAAATGTTTTTAAGACCTTCACGCTTCATTCATATATTCCCATGGAAATACAAAATATGTTATATATAGCTGTTAATTTAAAATTATGTTAAAAGATGTTAAATTCCTTAATCAAAAGAGCTTTTTACATGTAGTTCTGCTTGTGATATATTTGTCTATATATATATATTTATTTATTGAAAAATAATGAAATATTAATGAAATATAATCCCAATGAATTAAATTTGTATGGGAAGGTGTTGTTCCTTTGACCACTTCGCAAATTTTCAATTTTCTTAGCTTAACTATTAAGACTAAATTCACTTTCTTTATTTTATTATAATCAGTATCATCTGGTTTATCATACGTAATTTTTTCAAGGTTGTAGTAATACTTTTATTATCTTTAATTTCATTTTTAAAAAAAATAATAGTATTGTGGTCAAAGATAGAACACATTGTTATACCTTTGACCACGGGTTGTTTTACCTCTGACCAAGGAATTGAGACAACAGAGCAAAGAAGAAAAAAATTGTTTTATTCAGTATTATTGTTCCTTGCGTTAAAGGAGTTGCTTTTGTTTCTTTTTCTTTTTCAGCTTCAATAATTAGCTTTTCAGGAGTATCAGTCAGGATACGAGATTTCCCTTTACGCCGACCCTATTTGACATTTTCCTTGCTTGCACCTTTGAATGAGGTGTCACAGTTTCATGTGTAATAAGTACAGATAGATTTGAACTGTTACATTGAGGAATGATATTGTCAGTTTGAACAGCACCACTCGTTGATGGTTCATCAAAATCAGTTTCATGCAGCATCGGTCTGTCTGTTACAGTAGCTTCAAGAAATTCGTCAGAGAAAACGTTCTAATTGAAAAATACAAACACTGTGACCATGATACCTTTCATACTATTGTTTGAAACCACAGATTTAGAATATGCTATGCCCGCAAGTTCAACAATGTTGTAGGCTGTAAGTGGCTTCCCAACATTTCCTGGAGAAACCATTCAGTTATTTACAGCCTGATTATAAAAGGCTTTAAAAGGAGCATAAACATCTCTATCAAGAGGTTGCATTTTATGGCTAGTGTGTGGATGAAACATAATTAGTATCACACCGCTAGTCTAGGCTAAATCAATTATTGGTATGGTAATATGAGATTCGTGGTTATCAAATAATAACAATACTGGCCTTTTAGTACTAGATCTAACATTTTTCAGAAAATGTTGAAAGAACTGCTGGAATATGGCCTGATTTAACCATCTTTGATTTCACCATCCTGGTGGGTTTACAGCTCCGATTGATCCCGGAGGCGCTTCATGAAGTATAAATGGTTTAAGGGTGTTTTCAAATCCAAAAGGACAACTTCCTGACATAAGTTTTAATTTATTTTTGTTCGGAAATGCATGACACTAGCTGCTGCTGTTGTTCAGAAACTATGTAATTGAGCTGTTTTTTCCATTTTTTTGCAAACGCAATGGATCTTTCAGAAAATAGAGTCAAAGTGGGCGTTTTGAACCGAATTTCCGCTCGAAGGGAGAAAGAGCACTGAAGAGCGATCGAAAAAATGTGTTTGTCACGTGATAGAATTAGCTTATAACTCAATAGGTAATTGATTGATCAAAAAATGGAAAAAACTGTTGTGGTGGTTCACTTCCAAACAGGTGGTTCAATTCCACATCGCTCCCATGGCCAGGCTTTCCAATTTTATATCTTTCCGTTAAAAAATGAATTTGTAAATATGTCAAAACGTTTTGTGCTTGTTGAGCAGAGCAGTTAAGAACAGCCTTAAAGTCGACACGGGGAAAAAGAAACAAATGGGAAATGCTGTTTTCGGATGCACCAACAGTAGTAATCATAGTGATTGTTGTCCCCCTTTCGGCAGACGTTATCTATGCTTATTCCAGTCTCGTTGTAATTCCAAAAGGCACGAGGTTCAAACGAGTGACGTTGTGAAATATTCTTATAGTTATTAAACATCGTCATACAATATCGTTAACTAATTTCCAGACAGTTGTAGTAAGTAAATCATAAATGTTGAAATGTTAGAAAATCTTTTAATAGTGTTGTATTTTTGACCTAGTAAAAGGAACAACAACTAATCATGGTCAGAGGTACAACACCATGCAAGTAAAAATTACATAGCATGCTACAGTTTTAGGGTTAAGATAATCATTTTCACAAGCCTCACCATATTTATAAATGTCCATAGCAACCATGTCCAATTGTTTCTATAAACAAAGATATAGCATAAAAAATATTATTAGGCAAAACAGTAACAAATAAATATTTATATTTCTATGATGTAAATCGATTAGTATTATTCACAGGAATCCTCTTTGACTAGAATAATCCACAGTAGGTTGCACAAGCACTCTAGTGAAGGAACTATGCACGAATTACACCAAAATTCATAAAATGTTGCTAGATGGCGCTACAGGCAAGGTGGTAAAAGGCACAATACGGTCAGAGGTACAAAACCTTCCCCTACTATATATTTCTACATTAAAGAAGCTTTTGCATTGAAAAAAGACTAACTTATTAAGGAAAATCTACTTGCGGCAAGAACCAGATAAACATTAATCCATATTTATAAAGTTAACTCAGATGTTTAAAAATTTTTTAAGACTTTTACTATTGTTCCTTTTCCATGGGAATACAAAGTATGTCCTATTATTTATAGATTCTAATTTAAAAATATGCTTAAATATCTTAAAAAAACATTTTCTTAGTCAAAAGTTCTTTTTACATGTACTTATACTTGTGGTATATATGTCTATAATTATTTAATTCTTGAAAACTAATGAAATATTATTCCATAAGAATTAAATTTGTACTATATGTTTCTACATTAAAGAGGCTTTTGCATTGAAAAAAGACTGACTTATTAAAGAATACTTACTTGTGGCTCGAGCCACATAAATATTAATCCACATTTTAAAGTTAACTGAGATGTTTATAAATGCTTTTTAAGACCTTCAATGTACCTTCACATGTTTTCATGGGAATACAAATTATGTCCTGTTACTTTCAAATTATGTTAAAACATCTTAAATAAAATTTTCTTAGACAAAAGGTATATTTTCATGCAGTTCTATTTGTGCTATAGTTGTATTATATTTAATTCTGGAACACTAATGAAGAATCATTCCAAATTCATTAAATGTGTACTATAAGTTTCTACATTGTGTAAGCTGTTGCATTAAAAAAAAACTGACTTCCCGTAAGGCAAGGTGACGTCACAGCGACGTCGTTGTGAAGTCACACTGTGACTTTCTGACCGTCGATGTGACGTCATAGTGACTAAAATACGAAGTCGTTATGGCCGTTTTAGAACTCGTTTGTGACGTCACATTATGACCACTTTGCGAAGTCACGGTTGGACAAATTTGTGAAAAGTGTGTCATTTGTGACAAAATTCTCATTAACATGTGATGGTTATGTGACGGCAGTGACAATGTTGTTTATCACATTGTGACAATTTTATGAAAATTGTGTGATTTGTGACGATTTTGTCATTAATTTTGTGACGAATATTTGACTACAGTGACAAAGTTGTGAAGTCACGCTGTGACACACTTATAATGTTGTAAAATCATTTACATCTATAACGTTATTATACTTTGGCGATACATCGCAATTAAAATTTGTGGCCGCTGTAACAATGTTATATCAAAAGAATTTTACTGAATAAAAATGCAATGCCCCGCAGACTTCAATCTTTGTTGCAACTTTTTTTTTCTATTATAATGAATGAGAATATTGAAGACGATTAAATATTCGATATATCAGATTTTCTGTTTCAAAAATATCTATTTGTTCTAGTAAAAAGCATTAAAATTACCAAAGAAACATTCTTGTTTAAATATTTGAAAATTTGTCAGTTTAAAAGTAATATAAAAAACATAATAGCTTATAATATATATAGTACTTTTTCTATTCTTTGAAGTATAGAAATACGGAATGAAATTAATTTATCACATTTAAAACGCATTAACCCCTTAATTCTCGCTCCCGTGATATTCATGGGCTGTGTCTTTTATTCCGATTGTTTGATTCCTACCAGTTTTTTAAAATAGTGTAATTGGCTTTTCTATGGTATCATTTTACCCGTCATTAAATATGGTGATTTTTTTTTTTTCAAAAAAGTGGTGCCAATAAGCAATTTGAATTTTTAAACCGTAATTTAATGCGACCGTTAAGGGGTTATGAACTCTAAGTCACTGGGGAAGGGGATTTTTTTCGATTAATACAACATCTATAAAAGAATTGAAAGATAAAAAGGAATGCTGCCAATATTAATTATATTTTATATGTCTTACGATATTGATTACTAAAAAAAATCTATATATGATTTTAATTCAAACGAACGTTAATTCAAAAAAGTTGGGGCAAAGAAAAAGTATACTTCTTTGTTATAGAGGGTCCTATTAATTTAATTATGCCAAAGTTGCAGTTAAGATCTCGCTAAGAGCATCGTGGAGATTATACATGTGCGTCATATACACTCATTGCCATAAAAATTTGCGCACCACGAAAAAGACGTCCAAATGAAACGAAATTTTACACGCGTAAGTACTACTGTGATATAAGTAAGTGAGTAGAAAACCAAAGAAAAGGGATAATTTATTGCAGAAAAAAGTACAAATAAACGGAAATTTTAGTACTCTGTTGGACCCCATCTAGCGCGAATGCGCGATGCGATACGAGCGTGCATTGAGGCATACAAGTTCCGTATGATGTTGTGAGACATCTCGTTCCAGAGTTGCTGTAAACGCGCCTCGAGTTCAACCAAACTCCTATGGTGTCCAACTTGCCGTCCCAAATGGTTCCAGATATGTCCGATTGGTGACAAATCTGGGGATCGCGCAGGCCAGGGAAGGGTGGTAATGTGGCGGAGGCAGGCTTGTAACATCCTTGCTGTGTGTGGCCGAGCATTGTCTTGCTGAAAAATGGCTCCTGGGAAACCTGCCACGAGTAGCAATACATGTGGCTGAAGGATGTCCTGGACGTACCGCTGGGCTGTCATTGTGCCACGGATCAATATTAGGGGTGACCGTGTATCGTAAGCAATGGCAACCCATACCATCACACCAGCTGTGGGAGCAGTGTGTCGCTGTAAAGCGAAGGCAGTATTGAGGCATTCACCCCGGGGCCTCCACACACGAACACCATTGTCATCGCTGCTCAAATTGAATCTATACTCGTCACTGCAGACGACCTGGTTCCATTCCGTTGCAGTCCAATCCCAATGTGCGCGACACCACTCCAAACGGAGGTGTCGGTGGGTGGGTGTCATTTCAGCACACGTAATGAGCGCCACTATACCAGATGTCCTTCAGCTAGGCACCTTGCGATGGTTCGGGAAGACACAGGGGTCCATAGTGAAGGTGCTGCCTGTGTCTGGATAGTGGCCAATGAGGCAGTAGGCTCTACGAGTGCGTTTCGTATGATGTGACGGTCTTCTCGACGACTGGTCTGTCGAGGGCGTCCCGAGCCTGGTTGCCGTGTAAGTGACGTCTCTTCAGTCCACTGGTTCCAACACTTCCTCACAGTAAAATCAGAACGGCCTACTTGACGACCTACTCGCCGAACTGACCACCCAGCTTCCATCATCCCGCTGATTCTTCCCCTCTCGAACTCTGACAGGTGCTCATATTGTCTTCGATGGCTGCGTAACGCCATGTCTACCTCAACGTTTCCTTTGCAAAAGAAAAGGTACACTCAGACAAGTTCCACTTACAGTTTTATACTCCAAGGAGGACGAAGTTCAACGCCCTCTAGCGGCATTACGCAATGCACAATCACGCTGAATTTCTAATCATTTACATATCTCCCTGATATGTACCTTCATGCCAAGTTTCGTTACGATCCCACAATTATTTCTTGGTGCGCAAATTTTTATGGCAATGAGTGTATATGTATATCATATATATAATATATATGTATTCTCCAAACGCTTACTATGCTCCATATAGTTATTATATACGTATTATTTACGTCTTTTATGCCACATATATATACTATATTTATATATGTCATGTACATGCACAGATATATATATCTATATATATCATGTACATCATATACACATGTCATACATATAAATGACTATAACTGGACATTTTAGTTCTCGAAATGTTGTTTGTATTGTATCATATATTATTATAAAGTCATATATGCTTTATAATTTTGTCATTCATAATCAGGATTCTTTATATCACAAAAATACCTAAACAAGTTCAAACTATTTCGATTCTAAAATATACAATGATTTGTCATGCTAGCGCTTTATTCTGGAAAAAAAGGGGAGGGGGGCAACAAACGCTGCTGTTTCTGTAAATGCATCGTAAACTTTTAACTACATAATGAAAACAATCGTATGTAAAAATATCAAAACTGTTAGTTTTATCGCAACATATATAATAAATATGTTAAAACAGTTTTAAAATCGAATAATTATTTTAAGAGCTATTTAATGTCGAAATTGCTTATATTTACTCTCGATGTTAGAATATGTTATTTTAGGTATCTAAAAAAATGATATAAGACATAAAAATAATAAATTGTTGATTTTTTTTTTTTATATTTGAAATAAGCAGAAAATTGCATTTACAAATACAAAATTGAAAAATATATAAACTTACCTTTGTAAATATCTATTCGTGGCTATCTCCATCCATTTTTATTTTACAAAATTTATGAAGTACATTTTAGCAATAACGATCCTGAACTACTCAAATGATAAATACAACTTTGGTGTAAAAAATTAACTCAGTATTGTCAGTATCGGTATGTTGAGAATTCTAAAAACAATTTTTATAAAAATGGCAATGTTGTAAGATAGCAGCAATAAATAAATTCGTATTTTTAAGCTCACTGTAAAAGTAATTGCGACTTTTTAGTACGTTGCAGATATGTAGCACGGCAATACAATGGGTTAGTCTAATTTACATCAGGGCTTGTCTGCAGTAAAATACATACAACTTAAAAACTACTTTTTGATTATTAAAAATTAACTTTAATAATTGATTACCAAAATTACATTTTTATTCACGAAATTATATATTAAAAAATTAACAACTATTACTATCTATGATTTTTTAAACAATAGTCGTTTATTGTTTACATAATAAAACCATTAACATTATTTTTTTTCTTAATATTACACGTCCACGATTTTTAATAGTAAACCTTTTCTTCTGTCCATTTCTTTTAATAGGGCTTCTTCGTTGCAACCTTGCGAAACCGTTGTTCTTATAAATTCCTCTTCTGCGCAAATGCAATTAAAATATATATATATGCATTGCAAATTGATTCAGAACATTACTTAATACACAATAAAAAAGTTAAGTTTACAAATAATTGTATTCTATAAAAAAAGGCTTTTATTAATAAATAATTTAATTATCTTTAAAAGTTAATAATTATATTAATGATTGATTATAATACTTGTTCATATACTTCCATATTTATGAAAACATGTAATTTTAACCCGATATTTCAAATAATAAAACAAATACGATTAAAATGCAATTTAAATCATTAATCTGATCAAAATGGTTAATAAGCAAGTTATCCATTTCAACAAAATAAATAATAAATGCATGTAACTTATGCTTATAAGAAGATGACTAAAATCAGATAATTTAAGAAAAAAAGCAAACAGGGAAAATATTTTTATTTTCATACCGATTTTTCCTTGACGTTATTCTTTCTGTACTTTTTTTTTTTTTTTTTTTTTTTTTTCAGTACAAATTAAGTCCGATAATAATTTCTGTAACAAAGACTGAATCATTTTCACCAAGCCAAAGTCACTGTAAATTTCTCGGACTCATGTTTTGTTTCATGTATTATCTTGGAATTGCTTCAATTTGTTAATCCGTGTCAATAATACGCATCCAAGCAGATCTGTGCTGTCAAAAAATCTTCCCGCGTCTGTCGCGTTCTAAACGCTTCTCTATTTACTCTTTTCTGCGGTCGTGTACTCCGCAGACGATTTTAAGTACCGATGCAGGTGTCTTTCGTTTCCGTTTATTTGTTTTTGTATACAACAGATTCCGAAATTTAATGCGAAATAATTTTAGAAGAGTGTTTCTAATTAAAATTTTCTATTTGAAGAATTTTTTTATGCATTTTACCTTTCATTTTTATCAGTTTCATAGATTGTAAAGTTTCTTTTTTGCAAATAATAATAATAATAATAATAATAATAATAATAATAATAATTGGAGTTTATTAGATAAAACATTTTTTAAAAATTTTAAATGCGTAAAAATAAATTTAATAGTGATAATGAAAAACCTTTTCTTAAAAAAAAAAAAAGGTAAAGTTTGTATCACACGTAATAAATAAAATATAATTTTTTTTTTTTTTTTATTATTATTATTATAAACAAGAAAGAAAAATCATGCGTTAAGCATAGATTATGAAACACTTTCCAACACTTCCTGAATGCTTTGGCAAAACTTCGTTATTTAGGAAAATAAGGTAAATAAGATAACTAAGTAAACATTTTATAATACGCATAAAACATTTGGAAAAGTGATTTCAGTAGTTACCGTTCATAGCCAAATATGTATTCCAATTCTTTTGAACAGCCCTGTATTTGATCTGTAGGTTGATATATATACTATATAATGGGAAAATTTAGTTTAGCAAGAAAATGCATAACAGGTTGAAATTCATCTTTCAGCAATTTATACTAATAGATGGAAAAATACTTGAATACTTGTGTACAGCCCTGTAGTTTACTTAGTACCTTTATTAGATGCCACTATTTAGCTAAAATTTAATTCAAACTAACACACTCTTAAAACTACTGAAATTACATTTCCAGAAAATATCATCCATAGGCGGCCATGTATCCAACACTTTGCGTGGCCCTATATATCATTTTATCTATATTATACAAATATTTCTTAGTAAACTAAATGTTGTTCAGCGTAAAAATGCATAACTCCTTTAAAACCCACGTTTAAGCAATTATGCTCATACTCAGTAACCTTTACGAATTCATTTCTGTAGCCCTGTATATGAACTATAGCATTTATACGCACTTTATAGTATGCATAAATATAGTGAAAAAAGTGCATATCATAATTAAAATGAATTTCGAGCAATCATTACTAATATACAGTAATTCAGATGCAATATAGTATGTGAAATCTTTTCAAATACACCGCAAACAATTCTCCCTATACCATTATGAATGGAGTTTTTTTTGTGTGGCCCTGTAAATGAACAATAACTATTTTTCGCACCGCATATTCAACAGAATGCATATTTTAGTGAACTTCATAAATGAATATCAATTTTACTATGTTTGAAAGAGTGTAACTCATTTGAAACGATTTTTTCCCATTGACCGTATGTAACGGAAAAATTTTGACAGTCACTGTGAATGAAATAAACATGCTACAAACTTCATTTGAAATAGGGAACGTGCTATGGTAGAGATCACTAACATCCAAAAACTTCAGGCCCCACCAGTGGCCGAGAGGTTCTGCTCTCGAGGCTGGTAGACGGGAAGTGCTGGGTTCGATCCCAATCGCGCCCGTCGGCCTAATCGTTCGGAGTTTTCGTGGTTTTCTTCGAACCTTGGTTCTCCAAGCGTTAATACGGGTTAGGTTCCCTTAGAAAGACCTCCACGGAAGGCACTCCCCCCTTAGGGCCTATATCCCACGTGCAGATAATTGGCCGACATAAATACAACCAACCAAAAACTTCAGAACGATCCGAGCATATTTACGAGAGTTATAGCGAGCACAGATGGACATCAAACCGAAGACAAAAACACTTTTCAACTTTGTTGGAAAGTGTTAAAAAGTGTTCTGGAAGAGAAATTTTCTTTGTCAATCTGTCATTCTTTTCATATTAATTTTCTATAGAATAAAGCATCTTGTAAAGTAAATATTTTTAAAGACATTTGTGGAAAACAAAGAAATGAAAATACGAGTAATTAATTATGCCATGGGTTTTCTTAAATTTTGTATACTTATTTTATATTCGGAAAATATTAATTTTATTTAAAAAATCTGAAGGTAGTAGAATCTTTTTTAAAAATAGTTACTTAAAATAGTTAAACACTAACAGGAAAAAAAATATGACTTGAATGCAAATTATAAAGCAAGCAATTCATATATGACTAAACTTTGAAGTCGCTTTCTAAGTACATTAAAAGCTGCAGACTTAACTGTAATGGAAAATTTTTAGTTTGAAACCGCAGAAGATTCTTGATTAAGCTTTGAGAAACTTCTAGTATAACAGATGATCATTTACAAAAATCATTATAAAAGTTAAATCGAGGTGTGTATAGCTAAAACATTTTTTGATTAGATGGAATTCGTATAATTAGAAAATAATTTTGTGTTGCTGATAAATTAATTACATTTGATGTTATGTAAAATAGGTTTTGGTCAGAGGCACAGGGATTCAACTTGGGCCACCGTTATAATTAATTAATAATTATGTATATTTATGTATGCATTAATTACTCAAAAAAATTACATTTTCATTTACGACCAAAAATAGGAATATTACCGAAATTCGGTTTCGGTATGGAACAATATGGTGGGTTTTTGTCACACATGTGACGTGACGTACGTTACATACCATGACATTACAGTGATGTCGCAAATTTTTTTTTAATTGCCATAAAAATATTTTTTTACAGTAAATATTATTTTTTGAAGAATTTTGTTAATCTTTTAAAGTTTTCTAAGAAGTTCACATCTCAGTCACAATGTGACATCACTAAGTGTTGGCATTTTGGTCACAGATGTGACGTGACCACAGTGACTTACAGTGACGTCACAACGACGTCACCGGGACCATGCATGCCATGAGGGTTATTAAAGAAAATTGTCTAGTTATTTTTCTTTAGAACTTGGAAATGCAGCACTGTCATATTAATACGTTTTGTACATACCATATAGCTAATAATCGTAATTCGAATTGTCACGGACAAAATGGCAGCAAAAAGTTTCACACCGTTATTTCTAAACAGTAAGCTTTGTATCAAATATCTACATCATATTCAATAGAAATCATGTTGAAATGTTTTGAATTGGTGATTTAAAATTTTTTAGTAGCATTTCTTCCACGGCAAACGTTTAACTAGTTATATTAACTTTATTATTTTGCTTTGTTATACTACTTTTATTACGTTACTATTTTAAATACCTTTTTTTAAGTTATTTTATAAATGTATTGCGGCCTATTTAACATTCCAAACACATGTTTGCGGACCACGAGTAAAACATGCTGAGTATAGAGGATCTAGACACTACAACTGCGCGAATTTATGTGTCGCGTAAAACATTTTCACCGTCTTAAATGTTTCTTAACTCGAAGCATAACATTTACAATTTTTCTAAGTGATTGAACTTCACTCTCCCTGTGCCGTCTCTCCCCTTTATTCTGTCCCGTAGTCTGTTAAAACATAATTCAAAATATTTTTCTTTTAAATCACTTTAGGTTATTATCTCTAACCATCAGGAGAAACTTTTCATTACTATTAAAAACTATAAACTTGAATAAGCAAAATCTTAAATGAGTAATATAATCAAATAATGCATTCAAACATTTGAGTTCATAATTTTGGTATATATTCTTAAAATTTCTGAATTTTTATTTACAAGAATGTATAATAGAAATTTTCGTGAAATCAATCGTGACAAATATAGCCGCTGTTATTCTCGAGAGGTTTCAAACCCGTGAACTCTTTCTGTACATCTTGAAAAAAATTCTAAAGTAAAAACTTTGATGGATTTATATCAAATATATATAATACATTAAAGTTTTTACTTTAGAAAACACAGTTCTGTGAAACAAATGTTCAAAAATCATATTTTGATAGTCTAAAATGTTCATATGACCGTTGATGAACTCAAAAATCTTTTCATATAAATAGAGAAAAAAATCCACCGTTCTTGTTATAACACAAAATAATTTTCCTGCTATATAACATACATAAGATAATTATGATATTGCTCAATGTCGTTTGTCAGAACAAAATTAAAAATAATTTGATATGGGTGAAATATTGCGCCACATCCTACTGAGCACAAAATATATTTTTGAGCTAATGCCCCCCCCCCCCTCCCCCATGTTTTCTATGGGTTTCTTATCTATAATATAGATTTGATTTTTGTTTTTAAGACAATTTGCGATTTGTGCAAGATATAGCAGTAAAATCGCACTATCTACTCTTTCGAACGTTTCCTTTTTCGGTATTCAGAATGTATGATAAGTTTTCAAATAGTAAGCACAGTTTTTATACATATTCTTGAGATGTACGATACTTTAAAATGAAAAATGAAAAATGGTCATGTTACAAAATGCTTAATTATATTTTCCTAAAGCACTTCACAGTACTAGAAAAATCCTTTATCATAATACTGTCGTGGTAACAAACAAAAGAAGGTGGTGGAGGGAGGAGGTGTAAACATTTATTTTTGTGACAGTCGAAAAAAAAAGGAATCCAATATAGAGGAATATGATAAAAAACGCGCATTAAAAGAATATTGCGCATTATGAAATGTTAGCAATAATGTATGAAATACGCTGGAGCTCGGAAATCAAAACGCTAATATTGAGCAAATATATAATTGAAGGAATACTACAAAAAAGTTTTCTTAACAATTTTTAGGCTCTTTTTTAAATGATTATTATAAAAATTGCTAGAACTTAAAATTATTGAATTGCGCTTTTATTATGCATATGCGCATTAAATTATTATTGAGCTGCTTAATAATAATGTTCTGAAATCTAATGTTCTGAATAATAATCTTCTGAAACAAGAAGGCGGATGAAGTTGGCCAGCGTACTCGGCCGAGACATTGGTATGTAAGTAAGTAAGTAATCACCCACCCTGGGAACCCGCTTTTGGCTTATGGTTGGGTGTAACCCCCAAGCCCAGGGTAGGGAAAAGTTTTACTACCTGCGGAACCCTTTGAAAACAAATAAGTTTTAAGATTAATTATAACTATTCTAAATATTGTTATGTACAAACGAGGGTTTATAGATTACCCACAACTTTTTAAAGTTAAGTGTTCATATAAGTTCATGTATAAGTTCATACACCTTGTAGTTATAACTAGTCCCATCAAAACCAGCCACCACCACCAAGGCCACTAGTGCCTGGACTGGAAATGTCATTCCTGTATTTAATCTGATTCATAAAGGTGGGACATTGTGTTGAGTTCGCTGTGTGTTTATAATAATTTGGTAAGTTTATACAATTTGCACAGTTTCTGAGATCCTGTTTGTTTATATTCGTGCAACTAGTGGTCTGATGACCCATCGCACAGAATGCGCAGATTGAATTTCTCCTGCAGTTACTTTCGTAGTGTCCGTACAATTGACAGTTCGCACACCTGATGATTGGCCTGTAAGGATGAATCCTGCAGTTTCGTAATCCCACATTTATAAGTTCCATGCTCAAAAGTGTGTCTGAAGTTGTCTTGTCTACCTCGAGGAGCAGTTGATAATATCTTGACGAAGTTTTTTGTATTACTTTTTGAATCTGGATGTATGAACTTTTCTTTATGTTTGGATGTTGATTTATTTGATTTATAAGATATTCTCCCTGTGTATCTTTTGGAATACCTATAATGATAATTCTTTTAGTGTTATGTTTTCTGTATTGTATTTCCGTGATACTTTTTATATCTTCTATTTTTTCTATATGTTGATATATTTCTAGTAACTGCGATTCTTGTTGGGTTTTTATAATTATAGCTTTTCTGTTTTTAGATGTTCTGCTATAGAATAATGGCAAATGTTCTAATTGCAATAATTTTGCAGTAATTATTCCTTGGATTTCGTGCCTCATTTTAAATTTAAATTTTTTTTTCAATTTTTTTAAATGGCTGCCATTTTGAAACTAAATGGCTTCCATTTTGATACAAAATTGCGGTTGAAGCTGACCAACGAACTCGGTCCATACATTGGTATGTACTATATACACACGAAATTTTGTCCAAATCCGTTCATAAATACGAGAGTTACAGTATGACAAAGACCAGATATATATCTGGGACTCATGATCGATGAAAATATACCAAACTTTTTTGAAATCGCTTTCCTCCGAACGGCTGCAATAGGTAGCTTTTTGTATTGAAAGCTACCTAAAATCCTTTTTGAAGTTACCGGATTTCTGAATGCCGGATTTTTGAAGTCACATTGTAATAGTATTCACTGTTACTTATCCGTGTTCTGTTACATCGCATTAAAACATACAATTTAAAAATGTTGCGCTTGTACACAGTTATTTCACAGTAATTTTCCATTATGTCAACTTCATATGATTTTGTAGTTAAATCTATACCTTACATTTTTATTCAAACATAGGATTTCAGTTTCTTAACAAAGAAAAAAATATTACACAATTCAAATGCATATTCTTTGAAATGGAATTTGAATTATTTTACGGTTTTTAATACAGATTTACATTATTTTTCTGTTTTGTATTCATATTTGCATTTTTTTCTGATTGCGTTCTTTTCTATTTTATAATATATATTTTGTTTTATATTACTTTTTTTATTATTTTTACCTGTATCGCTTTCTAAAGAGAATATATTTCTTAAATATTAATTATAATGCAAAAATAATCATCATTTTATTATATACATAGGAATAGATAGGATATTACATATTTTGTATGCATATTGTTTGAAATGGGATTTGTATTATTTAACTGATTTCTTATATTTTATTTTTATGTGTTATTTCTCTACTTTATATTATTATTTGTAATTTTTTCTTCTGATTGAGTTCTTTTTCTATTTTGTATTCTATTCAGTTTTATATTCCGTTATTAATTATACCTGTATAACTTTCTGAAAAAAAATATATACATATTTTTTAAGTTTTACTTCTAATGAAATTATTTTTCATCATTATTTTATGAAATTTGCTGTTATCAATTCTAAATAAAAGTAACAAAAAGACTAACAAAAAATATTTTTCTGCGTTTACTTAGGTGTATTTATGTATTTGGTCTTCGAGTAAAAAATATTAGTTGCAAGTGGCGATCGCATTTGCCAAGCCCTGATTATTACGATTCATAATTTTTGTAAAAAATATATATAAACTGAAAAGTTTTAAAATTACATTTGCATTCCAACAAAAAGTCCTATTAGAAATAAGGACTTAATTTATATAAGGATAAAAATTTCAATAAAAATTTGTTTGTGGCCTTCAATAATTTAATTACTACTAAGTTTTAGACTCTTGTCAAGTTTAATTTGAACTTAGTTTATCACATTAGATGTCATTGATATCTTTATTATTAAAAAATATATGCATATTAGCATTTTTGTGTAGAAGGAGTTGCCAAACCGTAAAAATTCTAACTCCAAGAATTCTTTTAACACATTTTTACAATTTAAATAGTAGATGTAGATAAAAAAGAAAAAAAATATATTTACTAGTTTTATTTTATCAAACATCAAGATAAAGCTGCATGTAGTACAATATTTTGATATAAAACTTTCAAACAAAATTTTTAATTAACTAGCATTCATTTTATTTTTTTTATTTTAATGCAACGATATAACACCCCTATTCAAAAGGGTTAAACAAGGTAAATTTTAATATTTGTTTTTAAGTAATTATTTTGAACAACAATATACTATTAACAATTTTCACGATTATTATCCAACATTCATAAAAATCTACTGATGAACTTCCTTAAAAGATCTAAAATTTATTAGAATGTAATAAAAGTTATGAAATTTTTAACAACAACCAAAAATTCTAAATCTCTTCACCTAGTTTCTAAATACGATGCATAAAATATTCTTTTAATCAGATCATAAAAAGTAATTTAATCCGGGAAAATAAAACTTCATCAATGTAAAATCGCCAGCAAACTCGAATACTACTTCTTAAATTCACAATTTAAACAATTTCTAAGTGCTGTATTCCACTATCGAAGAATTTGTTGTTTCCATGGCAACAACGCACTGCATTGAAATCATATCGAATGAGTCGAGAATCGCGCACTAAGACCTAGATTGTGCTGGCGAATGAGAACCACTCCATTTCCTTAACCTCCTTACTTCTCATCAATGCGGAATGAGTCAGTTTTGGCGTCGACTGAACGTCAATCGCTGTCAGCGCCATCTATTGTTTGAAATTTGATCTAAAATTAAGAATCAGTAAATTAAACTCCTGACATCATACATAACCCTCCTGCAAGGATTATTTAAATATATGTCACCGTTTGCATGTTATTGAATTTTCATTAGTCATTTTTGGAACACCCGGTATGTGGTTATTATTTTACATCAATAATTTTAAATTATATAAGTAACAGAAGGAAATTTGATTAAATTATTAATTATAATATTAATTTACATACCTTTGTTTATGCATGTACTGTTATACGAATTCTTTACTTAAATATAATAGCTATGTGTTTTAAGAGAGAAGCGTAATTAATTCTTCTGTCACATAGTTTAGTTTCCCTCAGAAAAGTTTCAACATAATTTAACTTACTCAAAGTTTCTTAATTAATATGTTGCAAAACATTTCTGCCCTGACGTAATGATAGTCTTCTGGATATGCGTGCGAATATCATTCTAAAATTCCTTAATAAATGCGTATTAACTTTAAATAAGGTTTACTTTATTAAGTCTAATAGAATGCATTTTGCTTAATTTAGAGTTTATCACATGGTTTCTCCAAGAATAACGTAGGTGTTAATTAATAGTGATAAAAACACATTAAATAAATAAATACACATGTATATATATATATATGTATGTATGTATATAGATAGATAGATAGATAGATAGATACATAGATAGATAGATATAGATATAAATAGATAGATAGATAGATAGATAGATAGATATTTAGAATGTAGGAATTAGTTACTGTTAAAGTATTAAAATATTAGCTATGTAAAAAAAAAGGTAAAAAAAAAATGTAAGAATATACAGCAAGTTGAAAGAATTTGTTAAGAATGTCAAATCTTTCATCTAAGTACTGTGCATGCTGTGGCGCAGAAAATGTTTCAGCATAAAATTTGCATCCAGCTATATGAATTAAGAATGAAATAAATACCATGTTATGTATTTTTCCGGTAATTTACCACTTAAAAAAAAGTAAAACATAGATTATGTGTAGAAATAACAATTATCTTACTGGAATAAAAATATTTGAGACATTATTTGTATTCACTGTAACATACCACATAAATTACATGGGTATGTCTTGAAAAGCTCTTTGCCGTTTTGACTGGAAATAGGTGCACAAAATCCAAGTGTTTATTTATTTATTTTTGTAGATAACCCACCAAATTAAAAATATATTTCATTGCTAATACAGGATTCGTTCGCTTCACGGGGGTCAGGGGATTTCAAAAGTTTGAATATCAGAATTTTAGTAATGTAATTGTTTCGATAATGCACAGTATCTTTTTATTAAATGGGGAAAATATTACATTATGAAATTTCTGGTATTATTTTCCCGAAAAGCACGAACTCTGCAATAATTTTGAAAAAATAAAATTAAAATAAAAATAAATAAAGAAAATGCTGCAACTTTCGCGTTTCATTACAGACGTGTTCAATATAAATTAAATATTTTCTGAGTCGGAAATCCATTCGATATATTTTGAATAAAAAGGATAATGATGCATTGATATTTTGCTATACAGGGTATCCATTCTCAGCAGTGTCCAATGGCTAATTTCAAAAATAGGGGTGCACAACCTTTTTTAGAGAAGGGACACTTACAAAAATGACTGAGCTGTCGAGGGTCACATCAGTAATACGGAGAGAATTCTATTTCGGGGAAGTGATCTGTGACCAATAATCAGATAAAAAACGTGGTTTAAGAGGGAGAGGGGATATTTTTGCTCCTCTTGTTTCCCTTATCCAGTCAGCATATACAATTCATTGGGCAAAGATGTATGAACAGTTCATGTTTGTATATATAACACATGTATAGCAAGGATTATTTTCAAGGAGTGATAATATTCCTTGACTTTATTCAGGGGAGTAAATTTAGTTTTATTATAAGTGCTAAAAAACAAACATAGGCATGAAGGTGGCTAGTGTCGAAAAAAATGTGAATTTTTGTGAACGGTGGGGAGAAAAGGAGCCAATCAACGAAATTCGCGATTTTTCCGCACTCGATCGGCAAAATTCACTATTTTTTTGCTCCCGAAAGGGGAAATTTTCAATTTTTCCGCGCCTGATTGACAAAAGCCGTGATTTTTTCGTGCCCGACCAATGAAATTCGCGATTTTTGAAGACCGATCGAAAAACTCGCAATTTTCCCGCCCCTGATCGACGAAGTGATTTTTCCGCGTCCGATCAACGAAATTCAAATTCTTAAATGAAGCTGTCGAAATTTGCAATTTTTTTCAGCGACAAATTGACAAAATTGACGTTTTTTTTTCTCCCGATAAGCTGACGAAACTCACATTTTTTCCGCTACCGAACAACGAAATTTTCAATTTTTCCGCGCATTATCGACAAAGCACGTGATTTTTCCGCAGCCGATCAACGAAATTTAAGGTTATTCTCTTCTAATCGACAAGATTCATAATTTTTTCCTACCCGACCAACGAAATTTTCGATTTTTCGAAGCACGATCGAAAAAACTCACGATATTTCCGCCTCTGATTGACGAAATTCGAGATTTTTCCACGCCCGATCACCGAAATTCGCAATTCTTAAACGACTCTGTGGAAATTTGCAATTTTTTTTTCTCCTTCAAATTGACAAAATTCGCGTTTTTTTTCTCCTGATAAGCTGTGAAATTCTCATTTTTTCCGCTGCTGAACAACGAAATTTTCAATTTTTCCGCGCATCATCGACAAAACACGCGATTTTTCTGTAGAAAATGAAAGAAATTGAAGGTTATTCCTCTCCTAATCGACAAGATTCGATTTTTTTCCTACCCGACCAACAAAATTCGCGATTTTTCTACGCCCGATCAACGAAATTAACAACTCTTAACTGACTCTGGCGAAATTTGCAATTTTTTCCGCGGCAAATTGCCAAAATTCGCGTGTTTTCTACCGGTAAACTGACGAAACTCAAGATTTTTCCACAGCTGATCAACGAAAGTTAAGGTTATTCCTTTCCTTATCGACAAAATTTGAGATTCTTAACTGAGTGACCAACTTTGCAATTTTTTCCAGCGACAAATTGACGAAATTCGCGGTTTTTTATCGGAACTGAAGATCGGAACTCACGATTTTTCAGCGCGGAAATTTTCGCAAAAATTTTTCATTTTTTTCGCGCCTGATCAACAAAATGAACAATTTTTCCGTGCCCGATCAACGAAATTTGCGATTTTTCCGCATTTTATCGAGAAAATTCGCGATTTTTCCGCACCTTATTTACAAAATTGGCGATTCTTAAATGGCTGACGAAATTTTCAATTTTTCCTACGGCAAATTGACAAAGTTCACGATTTTTTCTTGCTACCTATGGACAAAAATTGGAATGTTTTCCAGTTATAAATTGACGAAAATCGCTGGTAATTTTTTTCTGGTGGCCACGGGCCGTCAAAGACATATAGTTCCAGTTACAAAAATATTTTAAATGAGGCAAACAAGTATCTTAAATACTGTTTTTATAAATAAAAACGTATCTTAAAAAGTTACGAAATTTACATTTTTATACTTTCCCGTTCTATAAGCAATACTTAGTAATAATTTCCTGTTATACTAACAAGTAAGATAAAAAAAGCCAATTCATCTTACACAAAAATTGGCCTAGATATGAATCTTTGAATTGTATGACTTATTCCAATTTTCTGCATCTGAACGCAGATAATTAAGGCCATGCTTCTAGGAAATTTTGTGTACCACAAAGTTCTTAAAGTGTCAGAAGGATTAATTTTTCGTGCACATTTCTGGTTTGCAGCCAAAGGGAGTCACTTTCAGCAAGTTTTATGATAACTTTAATTTTTCTTAATTAAATTTTATATTTTGATAATCTAATATCTATATATTTAAAATGCTAAGCGTTTACTTTCGACAGTCCGTGAGGACAAACTACTGCATCAAATTACACCAATCTTTTTTTAAATGAAATATATTTGACCACAGATTTGTTATCATACATTCGTTTGTTCAAATATTTTATTAATTACCCTTAATTGTAAATTAAAATTCTACATTTTAGTATGCGCAGTATATAAGTACAAATTTGCCTTTGGAGCGACGCGCTGCATATGCGCAAAGATGCTCGCTCAGTTAAACTATCACATTACAGATATAAGTTGTTTTAAGTTCATCTGCTATTCGATTGTACTGTAAACAAGCTTTTCTTTCTTTCACAACAAAGTTAATATTATTTCAGCATTATTAACAATTCAAAAATTTATTGTGTCGATATTAAGAGATACGGTTTATTTCGGGGTCGTCATATTGTTTTGGCTATGTTACATACAGAAGATAAACATAGTGATTTGAAGCTAAAAATAAAAGTTATGGCTGATGATCCATCTTATGAACTGCCAATAGTTACATACGAAGATTGTGAAACAAGCATGTTAAGTTGTAGCTGCTTCTTTGAAAAAGTAAGGTATCATAAATATTAAAACGTGAAACTATTTCTGTAAGATCAGGAACTAAAATTCAAGACATTCGTATGCGTCAACCGTTTTTCGAACATCTTCAATTTAGTAGGAAGTAAAACGAGTTCCCGCTAACGCAGTGGGTTAACGCAGTTCTTTAAAGCACTGAATTTTCGTAGAGGACGCAAGATCGAACGCAAGCCTGGCAAAATGTGTAATATTTTTGTCGATAATCTATTTAAATAATGATATATTTTATTAAGGAGAGAAGTTTTAGGATTTTTATTTTATTATTATTATTATTTGAATGCTTTGTAATTAAATAAAATTTAATACTCAATATTTTGAAAAAATAATGATTTTATACTTAAAATATCTAATAGTTAAAATATTTTGCATGTTTATTATATAGTATGTACCAAGTACATACTATCAATTAAGTAAATTGAGCTAATCTAAAATTTTCGTTATATTTTCTAACCATTATCAAGAATATATATGTGTGTGTGTGTCAGAAAGAAACGTGTCATTCATTTGCGCAAAAAATAAAACGGAAAAAAGAAAAATATTCGTATAAGAGCTGTAAAAGAAATTATCTTGATATCCAGGCTTAATATTTAAAAAATGTATCAAAATGTTAAATAAAATTTAAGTAATAAAAAATATATATCATAAATCGTTAGCTGCATCAAGTTTCAAATTTAGGTTTTTAGAGAATAAGACTGATAAAATAAAGTTCATGGCAGCTTTTAATAGTCATGTAGTTAAAAAATATAAATACATGGAAATAAATATCGCTATTAAAAAAAGAGAACGTAGTAAGTAAAAATAAATCCTCTACCCGGTATTTTTAGGTAAATTTCTGATAAGAGTCAAGCATAATTGATTGTAAATTATAAACTAAAAATTATTTCACTTCATTGAATAAGTTAGAAGAATGACAGCACCATCTATCGCCTTAAAGAAATAGAAATCACTTACAGCCCAATGGTAGGGGAGCAAAAAAGGCCCAATTCGGAAATAATTAGGGGGAAGCTGGAAATTGTTTTAATCCCTTCAGTTTATGTATAGAATGAATATGCTACACTTTTCCCCTCGTAGTAGAAGAGCGTTAGGAATTATACATTGATTTATAGTAAAAAAAACACGTTTTTATTTTAAATACCATAACACTATCTCGAAATTACTAACATTTTCAAAAACATTCTCAATACAAATGTTGTAGAGCTTAAAATTCCGAATAAAATAAGTACCTACACTTAATATTTTTTGTTGAATATTAAGGTCACAATTCTACTTTAAATTTTTAGCACCGTGGTCAGAGGGTTGAACTCAGAATTAATTAGGGAAAAACTGGATATCGTTTTAATCCTTTCAGATTACGTCTAAAATGAATGTTCTATGTTTTCCCTCTTGTACCAAGTGAGCGTTAGGAAATATGTACACATTTACATTCGAAAAACACGTTTTTCTTTAATATTTTTAATAATATCTGAAATTGCGACCTTAATTTTGAGCAAAAATATTTATCTGAGTATTCATTTTATTCAAAATCCTAAGCTCTACAACATCTGTATTAGCAATTTTTTGATATAGTTAGCTGTTTTGAGATATTGTTAAGGTAATCTGGTCTCTCCTATCTTGAAGCTCTTGATTAGTGGTTAAAGCAAAATTTTGAAATGGAATTGCGACCTTAATTTTGAACAAAAACATTAATGTGGGTACTCATTTTATTCAGAATTGTATGCTCTACAACATTAGTATTGACAATGTTTTTGATAGACTTGGTTGTTTTGAGATATTCTTAGGTAACTTGGGCTCTCCGGACTTCAAGCTCTTGATTAGCGATTAAGGCAAAATTTTGAAATTAAAATTGTGACCTTAATTTTGAACAAAAATACTAATATGGGTGCTCATTTTATTCAGGATTTTAAGCTCTACAACATTTGTATTGTCAATATTTTTGATAGACTTAAATATTTTCAGATATTGTTAAAAATATTAAGGAAAAACATGTTTTTCGAATGTAAATACGTGCATATTTCCCAGCGCTCACTTGGTATGAGGAGGAAAACATAGAATATTCATTTTAGACCTAATATGAAGGGATTAAAACGATAGACAGTTTCCCCCTAATTAATTCTGAGTTTAACCCTCTGAGCACGGGGCTAAAATTTTAAAGTAGAAATTTGACCTTAATATTCAACAAAAGTATTAAGTGTAGGTACTCATTTTATTCATAATTTTAAGCTCTACAACATTTGTTTTGACAATGTTTTTGAAAAAGTTAGTGATATCGAAAGACCCTTATGTTATTAAAAAAAAAAAAAAAAAAAAAAAAAAAAAAAAAAAAAAAAAAAAAAAAAACGTGTTTTTTGACTATAAATCAATGTATAATTCCTAACGCTCACCTAGTACGAGGGGGAAAACGTAGCATATTCATTCTAGACCTAATCTGAAGGAGTTAAAACAATTTCCAGCTTTCCCCCAATTATTACCGAATTCAACTCCTTGACCACTAGGCAACATAGAAATTTGTCACATAATTCGTCATTTAATAATTAATTTAAAAGCAACTAATTAAAAATTCAAAATTTTTTTCTAATGAAACATTCAAGTTATTTACCGTCAAATCTTAACGGGCACTATCATGTAGCATATTAAAATATGTAGGGGAGACCGGGGCAAGAAGACTATGTTAAAATTTTTTGTTGTTTTTTAAATTCATTTTTAAGTATAGTAAAATTAATTTTACATGAACTGTTAGAGTATTTCTTGTAGTATTAAATATATCACCATTTAATTTTTCAAATATAAAAACAAAGGATAATATTATTTTTTCATAACATTAACAAATCGTCTTTGGCCTTGGGGCAAGATGACAACACTGAAAAACGTTGAATATATTTTATTTTTTGAATATGTTACAAGTTTTAACAAATGATAACTGTGTTTTTACATCTTACAAAGTATCAGACTAAGCATAATGGGTTGTAACGTATTGTTGAACTGTTTAGTTGTGCAGCTAACAATAGTCACAAATAAAAATACAACTTTCATAATTGGAGCATTTTTTAAGCCGCCACTCTTGGTATTTACAGCACTGGATCCATTCTTCTGCTGGTGGGTCACAATATTCGAATTATCTGGGGAATAGGGACCAGCGGGAGAGGGGGAGGTCTTGACCCAGAGGTCAAGCCCCATCGAACGGTATCCCCCCCCCCCCGTACCGATCGGAGGCTTGGAAACGGAGATAGGGGCTCCGATAGGGTTTTTCATTCGGGGGGGGGGGGCTAGGCTTATTTACACATGCATAAAAGTTGTAACGGTGCAGCCGTAAACAATCAAAGCTTCACAACTAACACAAAAATGACGATTTCAGCGTCTCTATACTATTGTTTAACGAACGGCCGATAGGAGAGCCAGTAGTGTCCAGTTGATGCTACCATCTAGTGGAAAACGGGAAAATTAAGACATTCGTCATCTTGCCCTGTTCTTCATCTTGCCCCGGTCTCCCCTATCAATTGTACAGAATTGCGACCGTTACTTTTCATAGTCTCATTTATCTAAGATTCTGTTTTTTTTTCTTTTGTTTTTTACTAATATTTACGGTACTAGTTGTGTATTTTTCTTTAATATGCCAGAATGAAAACAGTTTTTAAATTTATATTGTAATGTTTATTTATTCTCAACTATTATTATTTTTTTTTTTATCTGACGATTATTAATATTTCTAGTAAATTTGTGAATCACCCCTATTTCACAGAAATAAAAGATGCCTCAAATTTAAACAGTTATTACTCGGTCAGCTTTAATCAAAGAAGAATGGAACTTTTTTTTTTTGCTCACTTGTTGTTGTAATAGTATGTGTTTACTAAATATAACTTATAGGACCGGTGGATCATAAAAGTTTTAATTTTGTATTTTTTTTAAATATTTTTATTGACCCAAATATTTTTTCAAATACTTCTTTATCGCATTTATTGGAGTCGTATGTTTATGGCTAACGGTTTAGGAATTAGTCATTGGACACTATTGAGATTAGACATACTTTTCAAGCATTATAGGTACGCTATTGAAGTTATATCACTGATTTTCTTTAACTTAGCTTACAATTAATTTTAACTTTTTTTTTAAAGTTTTGTTTTACAATGTTTGAATAACATTAACATTTTTGATGCTATAAAATCCTTGCCGTTTAAGGTTTCTTAAAGATTTAATAGATCTTATACGAAAATTAAATTTCAAATACGTTAAATAACTTGCTGCTGTTGATTTGTCGTAAGGTTGCTTTGTCTGAATGAAAATAAACGAAAAATGTTAATTTCCAAAGAAAATTTTTAACTACTGCTTAAATGCTTATTACGATTAAAATCCTGAAATAAAAAAAATATGCTGCTTCTTAAAAGTACCTATGTCGATTTCTAACAGCAACATTGCAGTCCTTTAAAATGTTCATGTAAGTATAGATATTTTTATGATGCGTGTGTTTTGCCAGAAAAGTACTGAGTGACTTGAAACACTTGACCTTACAAGAATATTTTTTCATTCATTTATAATTTTCCTAAATTGTATAGATATATAGATTAAATCAAATCACACCGTAAAAATTTTACAAAAATTTTAATAGAAATATATAGATTAACTAATAAACTTTTGTATCTTACTTTGTTATAATTGTGTTAAACTAATGTATGGTCTCTGAATTGAGTCTTTTTTTACGGGGCTTCCTTTGCTAGCTTTTTCGCCTGTCCTGGACATTTTTGGATCATATGGAACTTTTTTTTTCCCTACTAGTTATACTAACAATTTTTTCTTTTAAAAATTGTCTGTCTTTTTAGTTTACTCTCTATTTATTCGTGGGTACTAGCCGCGTTTAAACGCTCTTTTTTCTAAGGATCCCATTGCATTGTAAAACGATCTACTCTTAGCCTGGATGTAAAGTTGCCACGCAACTAGGGAATCCATACACCAGCTCTATTGTTCCATTGTTCCAACTTCGGAAAGTTATGTTTACGTGGAGATAACATAGGAAAATTTAAACATACAAAAGTCAAAAGTATAATTTTTTAAAATAAAAAGTTGCTAAATATATTTATATGTGTTTTTAAACTTAAACACCATCGTAGATATTAAAAATGATTTTGCAAACTTGACACCCGCGTATATTTGACTGATACTAGAGTCATCACCAGAGGAGGAAAATCTTTCTTTAAGGCCTCGTGCTTTTTGAAGGATAGGTGGTTTAATAGTTCGGAGAAGAGTCCATTTATTAGGAATAATAATCCGGGAATCATTAGTAACTTTATATAAAGGAAGAAGCACGTGTAACGATATGTTAGCTTACAATATACCCGAGATCTCGTATAACATACTAAATATTTCTTGTGGCATTTTAACGTAACCATTGTACAATCCTCTAGTAATAAATAGACTATCAACTAACTCCGTTAAACGAAAGATCATTCAAGAACGATTTAAGTCTTAAAGATTTTCCTACCATTATAATTATCAGTGAAAGGGTTCCGGTGAAAAGATATATATATATATATATATCAGTGGCGTGGCGTGAAAATTTTCGGTGGTCATCGCAATTATTTAAGTTTGTGGTGAAAGATTATTAACTCTAAAATACAATGGTTGAATGTTCAAAAAAGAAACTTTAAATCTTACCTTCACTTATACATGAACTCCAAATGTTCTGCTAAAACTGGATCGTAGAGTTTTAAAAGCTTATTAAGAGTTTTAAAATATTGCTTGGTCATCGCCGCATCCAGCGATGACCGGACGCCACGCCACTGATCTATATATATATATATATATATATATACTAGACTAGAATATAGACCGTCAGGATGACGTGTTTGCACTTTTAAAAGAATGATATAAAATTGCACTATAAAAATAATAATAAATTGGTGGTATAATAAATTTTTACCTGATTTGACTAATAGAGTCAGGTGGGGTAAAATAGTTAAAAAAACAACCCTTTTTTGAGGTACTATTTTATTATTGACCAAAACTCTCGCCAAAGTGTAAGATTAAATACCAATAATGGATGATCGTAAATGTTACATTCACTTGACATTATACATGTTACTCATGTTAGTTACATCATCAAGTTTATTTAATTCGACGTTTTATTTTTATGAAAGTTTCACTAATTTTTGTTTTCCTTCGTAATTTAAAATAAAATTTCTGTCAATAAGCGATTACCGAATGATATTAAAAGAGAAAAAAATAGATATATGGTTTATTATAATTATATCCGTCTACTTGTTTGACTAAATATTGAACAATAAGCTCCTTACAATCTTCCGTTAGCATTGATATTTTTTTTATGTCCGTCAATAAATTCAATTATCACATTCAAAATATTTAAATTTTATTCACAAATGAAATAGTCTCGTCGTACTTGTTTATCTGCAGAAATTTCCGCCCGAATTTTATCTCGCTACTCCTGGCTTTGCCTGGATAGCCATCTTTTCGTTCCATTCAAAAAAAATAATAAATAAATAAAATAATAATAAAAAATAAGGGTAGGACTTCAATTTCTAATGAATTTGTCAGCTAATAGTCAAAAAGAAAGCAAGTTGTTTGATTGATTGATTATCGGAGCATACGCTCGAATATGATTTTTTTCCTTCGTAGAAAGCAAGTTATAAGCCTGAAAAATAAAATCTAAACAGTAAACATTCACTCATGATGCCACTTGTACAACACAAATCACAAATGCAGAAACAAACGAATGACTCCTTGAATGAATCATTAAAAAATTATGGTCGACATCCGATTTTGCTCTTAAAGTATTTGTAAAAGCATAATAAAGCCTTTAAATAATCTGAAATACGTTTATTTTTTGAAGGGAGACGTTACTTCGGTACAAAATAATTCACAATTCACTGAATTCAGCTTACGCTACATAAACACCTACCAAGGGTTCTCATTGGTCAGAAAATAGATAGCCTTGAAAAACAGAGGTACTTTTTTCCAATGTTTTTAACAGTGTATACTGGATTCAAACTGTAAGGAACAAATGTAACCAAAGAAAAAAATATATCAAATATTATGTTTCAAAATATTAATATGCTTTTGCAAAATATTTTACGAGCATTTAATGAATAGCTCAAAGAGTCATTCATTTGTTTTTCGAATTTGTGCTTATGAATGGCAACAGTATTCTCTTGTATAGATCGGTAACCTGTTGGTGGTTATCATTAAATTATATCTTAAAAGATCCTATTACATCTTGTTGTTAAACTTTTTTGTTGAATACAAAAAGGGGTTGAAAAAACTAATGAATAAGGTATAAAAAATGGAAACGTTTTCGAAAATCAGTCGCATCAAAAGGCGTGCAGAAAATATATTGTATATATATATATATATATATATACTTCTTCAATTCTCTAAAATGTATTGGTTTCTGGGGTTTTTAGAGATAAAGAACGCTTTTTGAATTTGCTAGAAGCTCGGAATCGATTATTGTATGTTATAGTATGCAATTATATTATATTTTCCTAGATTAACATTTTCCGGTCTGACATTTAATTGCTGTTGTGATTGCAGTGGACTGGGATATTTTGCTTGTTTTCAAATTAAAAAAAAATATATTTGCTTGTACTTCAGATATCCTATTATTTTCCTTTAACCTAAAATTACAAATCTTTCATTTTGAAAATATATACAGAATGTAATAATAGTTGTGTTAGAAAAAAAATATATATATAAACAATAAATGATGAATTAAGTTTTATCGTGAGAAAAAAAGTTTTACTTAAAATTTTTATTTAAAATAATAATAATAATTTGCATATTATATTATTCTTACTCCATATGGTTTAGAACGACAATATGCACAATCCCAGTAAATCTAGCAACAATTTAAATACTAATCATTTTGTAAAATTCGCTTTGTTGTGAAAAATTTCAAAACATGCTTTTGCACACAGAGCAACATTAAATTTTTCAAACAACAAAGTATGTTGTTCTGTATTTTTATTTTAGGAAAAAATATCCTTTTAATATCATAGTTAATCTGCGCTCGAGTAGATAACGTGGAAACCGAAATTTAAAGATTAACCCCTTGGGAACGTGCATATGGTTGCTCAGGATCCTTGATTAATCCTACCAGTTTTTTTCTTTTTCTTTTCTTTTCTCTCTATCTCTTTTTTTTCTTCTCTTAATGCCTTATTTAGTCAGAAAACGTGCTGAATGGTAGAGCAGCATTGATAGGTTGCATTGTTGTGATCAACTTAACACCCAGTCTATTGTTTGAATGTCTTGTATAATTGTGAGCTATTGGGAAAAGAAAAAGTATAGTTTAAAACCACTTATGAAGAAAAATGACGATGCATTTAAAGCAAAATCTAAAATTAAAGATTTATAAAAAATATATAATATTAAGAATTAAATATATATATTTTTTAAACTAAAGTCAAGATATTTAATGAGGTTATTTTCCCGATTAAATTAGAAAAATTTCGTAAAACACGCTAGTCACGAAGGGCTAAAAGACATGTTCGAGCGCCGCCGTCTAACGTAATAACGTATTGCTCTTCAGCAGAGCTCGAGCATAGACTGGAAAGTGTTAGGAAAATTTTGTCCTATGTAACTGTACATCAGTTAATCACCAAATGCTATTGCCACTTTTTAAGTAGTAATTTTTAAACTGTGGGGTATTAATTTTTTTTTTTTTTTTTTTTTTTTTTTTTTTTGTAAAACCAGCATGTTTAACAATACTGGTTATTAATTTGTAATTCTAATGCGATAAAAATTATAGATTTATATTGGAAATATTTGTTAACTTTTAGTAATTTTCGTTCTCAGAGCTTCACAGAATTAATTTGTCCAACTAATAAAGTAAAATAATAAAATACAACAATGTGCCATTTATGTGATTTTATTTATGCTCAGTAAATAAATATATTTGAAAAAAAAAACTTCTTTTCCTACTTTCAATAATTTTATCGTTTAATGTTTTGAAAATGTAAATTTTTATTATTTAATCCAAACTATGTAAACTATTTACAAATTGAGTTATATTGTACGTGCTGAATACTGAATTATATTTTGCGAATTTATACGTGGCGAGAAATTCGTAGTTTGAAGATACAAAATTTTGAACACGTAACAATTTTATGAGTTAACAAAAGTACTTTTGCAGAAAAGAGTAAATTCATATATTTTTCAGCTAAAAGATTGTTGCTTTGAATTGAGTTTCAGGCATTTATCATTAGAAATTTATTTATCAACCATTTGTGAAAATGGTTATTGTCCTCGGTCAGGGTAGGAAATCAAAAACATTTCTGAAGCGTTTTATTAGTTGAATCCCGCATTTTATTCGTTTTCTGATTGGTTTATACAGTAATCTGTATTTTCCCTTTACTTTCAATAGAGATGGACACTTCTGTTGCCACTATGATAAAAAAGTAATAAAAACTACAAAAAATTAATAACTCAGAAACAAATTGAGATACAGCTTTCAAAACAAATTGCATTTAAAAGTACATTTTTTCTTCTATACGACGGTGTAAAAAGTAATATTGTGGGATGTTTAGAAGTTTAAAAATGATATTTCATTTAAAATTGGTCCAAGAATATTAATATTTAATCCATGGCGTGCGTAATGTGTGACCAGCTACGTAGAAGTTTAAAAATTTACAGTACCGAAAATTGTAAAACTGAAATTTCTTTTAAAATTTGTTCATGATGGGTCCAGGAATGTTAATGTTTAATTCATGGCGTACGTAATGTATGATTAACACCGTGCAATTTTTTATGTCTTAAATTTTAGTCTTTGAAAAAATCATTTGCCAAATGGTCGTTGTAATTTGTTTAAATTGTTTTTTTTTTTCACTTACATTTTACAACATTATAAAAAACTCTGTTTTTTCTTTTTTCTAGAGCGTTGCAAACAACTGTGAGAAGTGTATGAAAAATTGTAAATTTTTTTCGACCTTTAGCTCTATTTTAATATTAGTATTATTTTCATAATTTCGTAATAAAAATCTAATGCGATAAAAATTATATTAGAAATATTTCATAACATTTAGCAATTTTCGTTTTCAGAACTAGACAGAATTATTTTATGTTCAAGTAATAAAGCAAAAAGATTAAGATACATTATTGTGCCATTTTGATTGAATTTTACTTATGTTTAAAAAATATATATATTTGAAAGAATGAAAACAGTTTTTTTCTATTTTCAATAATTTTTAAAGTTTTGAAAAATGTGCTTTTTTTTTTATTTTATTTAACGAAAATATTTAAACTATTTACAAATTCAGTTATATTGTACGTGCCGAATACTGAAATATATTTTACGAATTTATACGTGGGGAAGTTTGTATTTTGAAGGTACAAAATTTTGAACACGTAGCAATTTTATGAGTTAATAAAAGTATTTTTATAGAAAAGAGTAAATTCATCTATTTTGTAGCAGAAAGATTGTTGCTTTGAATTGAGCTGCAAACATTTATCATAAGAAATTTATTTATATATATATATATATATATATATATATATATATATATATATATATATTTTTTAAGCAACATAATAAAAACTCGTGTTTCTGTTTTTCCTAATACGTTGCAAACATGTATGGAAATTGTATATACACTTGAATTAAACTTTTTCGAACTGAATATTTATTTTCTTCCTGATAGTTTTTTTAAATTTTGCCACCTTCTCTAACGTATGAAAGATGAATTTTTAAAATCTTTAATGATTTCCATTTATATAAATTTCAAATTCTAAAAGGTGAAACTAAAACTTTAAAACCAGTAAAATATTTAACACGTTAAAAACGTTAAAACGTTACACGTTAAACGTTTAAAAACGTTATTTTGACTGTTGACGAGTTTCGACTCACCCCGAGTCATTTTCAAAAACAAACATATAAAGCTATTCTAAATTTGCACGGTCTATGATACGCCATCATTCAGTTTTCCATGTATTCTTTTATTTTATGCACGTTACATTTTTATTTTATATGGATGTTTATTTTATTTTATTTTTATACTCATTCAGTAGCTCGAGCCATATTTTTGGAAAGTGAAATATGGCTCGAGCTACTCATGAGTATAAAAATAAAATGGCGCGCAAATTTAGAATAGCTTTATAGTAAAGCGAGGAGAGTTCGCGCGGTAGGAGAGATTGCGCGCAAAGAGATTCGACGGGAAGGAGTAGAGTGCGCGCCCAGCGACTCCAGGTAGTTGTACAGCAGCATTAGTGCAGTGTCTACATGAATGTGCATATTTATTGTTCCAAGCGTCTTGGATAAAGCAGTGCTATTTTGGTATTTTTTCCAAAGTAAGTGCTTGAATTTTGATAACTGTTCGTCAGAATTTTTATAGAGCGTCAATAATACCAAATATTTTGAACTTAAACAATTTCTTATAATCTACTAACCTGGACTAAGTATGCGAACACCAGAAATTCATTTTAGAAGTGGCCGTATTTAAATAAAAGACCGCGCAATCTCTCCTACCAAAATAGGAGAGTTTGCGCATCTGCTACTTAGGAGAGATAGCGCATTTCCCCATAAGTTTAAGTGCTAGGAGAGATAACACAGCTTATTGATAAATTTGTATGAATTGCAAATTACGCGTAAAACATATGAATGAATCAATTTTGAAATAATTTCGGAAAAACACATAATTATCAAAACTAAATTTGGCAATAAATTAATTTGCAAAAAAAAAAAAATATATATATATATATATATACTTTTGCAGATAAAAAATTTATTAATAAATTAATAATACAGTTGTTATTAAATAAATTTTATGTAATTATTTTTGTTAATAAATTAATAATGTATTTGTTAATAATTTAATTATATATATACATATATATTTAATTTATGAGCAATTAATTTGCTAATAAATTAATTTTGTCAACTAAAATAAATTTTCTAATACAATGTTTTCACCCATTCCAAGTAGTGTAATGCCATCGAAATCAAAAGGTAACAGAGTGCAACTAATGTTACTGATCCACAAAATATATATGAAAAAAGATTTAAGAAGGATGCCGCTACAAAAAAAATAATAATAATAAAAAAAATAAAAATAAATAAATAAAAGCTGAAGATAAGGTGCTTTTACAAAACGTGGGATAAAAAAAGTCAAGGGGAAAAAAACGAAGGTCAATGAGGATGAGTGCACTAAGTATCAGGAACTGTACCAGGAGACAATTTCGACAACTGACTGGATTCAATGTATTGCTTGTTGCAGGTGATTGCACGAAAGATGCACGTTTTACAATAATAAGTGCATCGATTGTGGACGATGACAACTTCGGTTAGCAAACAAAATACAATAAAACTGTGGAAATCGAAATGAAGTAATTTTCAAGTTAAACATGTTATCTACTAGGTGAATGTTTTTTTGTAATCTTATTAAGGCTTGCTTTTTCTGATATTTTAATCTTTTTAAATCAAAAATTTTAACTGTTGTTAAAATTATTTCTTTTATTTATTATTTAAACATTTGGTTGAAATATTCACTCCTAATACAAAAATATTTACTCACAAAATGTCAATTAAGTGTAATTATTATTGTTAACAATTTAATTGTAGTTATTATTAATAACAATCTCTTCTACCTATGTGCGCAATCTCTCCTACCCATGTGCGCGTTCTCTCCTATCCTGTAAGGAGAGATTGCGCAAAATAGTTTTCTTGGTTTTATTACTGCTGTTCTATTAATTTACATTATAACAACAAAATAACAATGGAGATGAATAAAAAACAAATGAAGTCAAAATTATTCATGCATAGTTTAGCAAAATATTAATATTTAGATTTTTTATTATTATTCTTTTGAAAGGTGCGCAGACACTCCTCGCTTTACTATATTTATTTGTTTTTGAAAATGACTCGGGGTGAGTCGGAACATGATAAGAGTCGAAATAAAAGTATTTTTACTGGTTTTAAAGTTTTAATTCACACCTTTTAGCATGTGAAATAAATATATTATTATAAAGTGTTATTTGCTATAGATTTCCATTTGTTTAATTTGTTTTATAAACTTTAGTATACAATAATGAAATTTTTTTATGGCTTAAAAAAACTAAAAAATCTTTCTTTCAGCAAAAACAACCCTCCTCCCCCCAAAAAATAAAATAAAATAAAATAAAATAAACATAAAAATAAAAATAAATAAATAAATAAATAAATATTTTTGTGCATATTATTAGTTTCCGGTTTGTTCTGAGCCTTTTGCGAAAAAAACGCATGCAGAAGCGATTAATACATCGGCTGATAAGTTCCCGGTCTGACCCACAGTTGGCGCCACAAATACAGAATTAATATTCTGTTTAGTAAGTACTAACCTTTAAAAGGTAGCCTTAAAAAATTATGACGATCTGACGGTTGCTTCAAAAGTTACAGTATTTTTAGTACAACAACTTTTTGTATTTTCAAAACAATGGAAAAAAAATTTCGTATTTTGATAAAACATTGCTATATGATGTGGAAAAACACCGCGGAAACAAAAGCTTGTCTTGATAAATGTTATCCGGACTCTGCACCAGAAAAATCGACCATTATTGACTGGTTTGACTGAATTTAAACGTGGTCGTACAAACATCGATGATGCCCAACGCTCTGGTCGCCCAAAAGATGTGGTAAAACCGGAAAATATAAAAAAGTTCACAAAATCGTTTTAGAAAACCGTAAAGTGAAGTTGCTGGAGATAGCTGTCAGTCTGAACATATCAAAAGAACGTGTAGGCTTTATTTTGCATGAACATTTGTTTATTAGAAACCTGTTTTCGAAGTGGCTGCCCCCTCCCCCCACCCCAATGCACACTGTCGCATGTCTTTGGCTGCGATGGCAAAATTGCACGAATTGCACTTCGAATTACTTCCGCAACCACCCTATTCTCCAGATTTGGCTCCCAGCGACTTTTACCTGTTCACAGGCCTTAAAAAAATGCTCGCCGCAAGAGATTTTGCTCGAATGAGTAGGTGATCGCTGAAACAAACGCCTATTTCGAGGCCAAAGGTAATTCTTTCTTCAAGAAAGATATTGAAATGTTAGAGGAGCGCTGGAATGGCTGTATCGCTCTTAAAGGAGACTATGTTGGTGAATAAAATCGAATTTGATGAAAAAAAGTTGTGTTTTCTTCATTAGACCGGGAACTTATCAGCCGCTGTATTTATATCAAAGTTACAAGAGCTCGAAATGTGTACACAAACAATTTTTCGGCCCTTTAATTTACTTTAAATCTGTTTTTCTCAAAACTATTTTTTCAACATTTTTAGACAATTGTAATGCTCTATACGTCTTAATTTTTATCAAAGTACATAAAATTAATAAGAAAGACTCCTGATATTACTTACAAAGATATTGTGTATCCATTTTAAAATTCGACTTCATTAAGGTACATAAATTTAATTTGTAACTTATTAAAATGTAAAATTTTGATGAAAATCGATATGGATTTCAGAAAATATCACTAAACAATTAACTATTCAAGATATTAAAAAATTACTACACCGAGTTGCTAGTAGTAGAGTATTAATAAATTAAATGCAAAATCGAGGGAGGAAATATCTCAAAAATTTAGACGCATTGCTCATTTTAAAATTTCGTTAACTTTTTAAAATCTTAAAATTATAATAACATTGGAAATTTATTTTAAGGTATTCTATATACTTATGGTGAAATGTATATTTCCACAAAACTTCGTATTTCTATGATGAAAAGAAAAACATCCACCTTCTCCTTAACACTGATTTTACGTTTATAAGATTTTATGCAATTGAAGATATATTTAGAAATTTTATTATAAACAATGTTATAGAAAACTTTAATACACTTCATATTGTATATATTTCTCTTTGTCTTCTATTAATATATTTCATTTAACTTCCAAATTTGAGAGAGTTTTTAATTTACACAGGTTATTAAAAATCAATTTTTTTTTTTTTTTTTTTTTTTTTTTTTTGTTCTTTATTAAACTTTTTAAGGCATGGAAAAATTTAGTAAATTATATTTAAAATCAAGAATTTGCATTAATTGTATATACATTTAGCCACCATATAACAAATAATAAAAGAGCTAGCAATTTACACCATAAAAAGTTCAATATTAACGTGAAAATAAAAAATCACAATTTTACTGAATGTTATTTGCAAAATGTTGTAAAGTCAAAAACTAAACAAACATTAAAATAAAATTCTGTATATTATAATATTTTAAAATAAAAAATATTAAACTAAAGCAACTATCGACGTTTCGGTCATCCTCTTTCACCATCTTCAGGGAAGACTTGTTACATTCCATTTAAAGATTTAAAGAACAATGTATTGGACAGTTTTCAAATGCAAGACGGCTTGACTTTGTTCTTTAAAACTTTAGAAGTAATGTAACAACTCTTTCCTGAAGATGGTCATAGATTCTGTCCGAAACGTCGATGCTATAATTTTATTTTAATGTTTGTTTAGTTTTTGATTTTACAACATTTTTATACCATTTACTAAATTTGTGATATATTTTACATTAATATAAATAACAAACATTTAATATATCACCCAACAAGTACTCACCCTTAGCAAAAAATGACATAGGATTTTTTATGGAAACATATGGTTTTATATGGAAAATCATAAAAATTTTATGGCATTATATGGAAACATACTGTATCCATATGGTAAATATTCTTCATTCTATGGTATTCCATAGCAAAGTGTATGGTAAAATTATAGGGTAATGAAATTTACCATATATTCAATGGTGTTCCATAGCATGATGTATGGTAAAATTATAGGGTAATGAAATTTACTATATATTCAATGGTGTTCCATAGCATGATGTATGGTAAAATTATAGGGTAATGAAATTTACCATATATTCAATGGTGTTCCATAGCATGATGTATGGTAAAATCTTGTAATAATTGCTTGTACCATAAACTGTATGGTATACCATAGCATGATGTATGGTAAAATCATGTGATAATTGCTTGTACCATAAACTGTATGGTATACCATAGCATGATGTATGGTATACCATAGCATGATGAATGGTAAAATCATATGGTAATTGCTTGTACCAAAATTATATGGTATTCCATAGCATGATGTATGGTAAAATCATATGGTAATTACTTGTACCATAAATTGTATGGTATTTCAAAGCATGGTGCATGGTAGAATCTTAAAATTAGGGATGCACCGAATATTCGGTATCCCGCCTATTGGGCCATGTTACCGAATATTCGGTTAGGCCGAATATCAAACTATTTGGTATGCCGAATATTTGGCTTGGCCGAATATAAGAGATTTCGGTATACCGAATATTCGGCCAGACCGAATATTTAAAAAGCCTTAATTTTTTTTTTTTAAACCGTAAAACAACTTCTATTTTTAACTATCAGTTAATAATGATATTTAGAATAATTAGAAATAAAATTATATTTAAATAAAACAGAATACTTTTACATTTTTTACTTGCTATTTAAAAAGTATCACGTAAGAAAATTAACCAATAATGACGATTTATTTAACTTTTTAATACTTTGAAACTCTGAAATTTAAACTTATTCGGCAAGCCGAATATTCGGAATTCGGTTTACATGTTGGCCGAATATTCGGTATTCGGCCAAAATCACTATTCGGTGCATCCCTACTTAAAATATACAATACCTTTTGAAAGTTGATAATATATTGATTTTTTTGTAACTATAGTACAAAAAAAGTTGTGTTAAAAAGCCGTATGCTAATTATTTGGATAAACACCAGTGTTGAATTCAGGGGGTGGCCGGGGAGGACCCCCACCCCCGGAGCAATGAGATGATGTCCGCTCCCACTCCCGGGAGATTTGAGATTTTGTGTTATCACTGAAAAACACAAAATGAAATTCATTTTCAAAAAATGAAATTTCCCCCTGGAACTGTATAATGCCCCCTCACCCGGAACCACAAAAATCCCTCCCGGAGAAAAGTGCCTGAATTCAACACTGATAAAGACCACTACTCATACATTTAGATTTGGAGAATGGCAACGCCTGCCATCTCCATGCTTGTTTTGTTTACCTCTCACTCCGTAGCGTCCCTTGTGCCGCGTCATGTTTACGAAGAGCGAATACGCAGTAATTTCATCAAAGCATCCTGGCTACATAATTATTGGACATATTCAGGTATTTATTTATCTGTTTTTTACCGTATTTGATCTTAATTTTACTTATATAACGTTTGTCATAATCATAACAATATTCTTATGTTTGTTAGATTGTTATACATTTTCTTACACGTGATACGCTGAAATGAAAGTGGATTTTAAGTTTGTCACACTGCAACATTATTGATTGCCCGAACAATTTCAAAATTTTTAATGTACTGTATATTTACAAGCATAAAGATATTCAAAATATTTGTAAACAACCTTCTATGCTATAAATCTGCAATAAAACTTTTTACATAAGCTTATGTAAAAAGTTTTATTTTTATTGCAGAACCGCTTTATATGCCGAAACGCTAATCTTTATGTATGTACATATAGTGTATATATGAAGATTAGCGTTTCTGTAAAGTTCTGAAACTCTTAATTAATAGTATCAATTTTATTAATCTAATCTAATTTCATAAAAAATTTTTATTATCGAAGTTTATAAAAATAATTACAGAGAAGCCACGATTTGAGCTGGAGTGACAGTTTTTTTCTGTTTTGAATTAGATGATCTTCAATTTTGTCATATTGAGAAAAAAAAAAAAAAACATTCAGAATAGTGTTTTACCTATTAAGTTTTCATGTTATCTGCATTATGTTTTAGTTTCTAATTCATATAAAATATAATATATATCATCAAAACATATTCTTTATATTTTAAAAAATATAATATTTACAAACCCTGAAACCTAAACTATATTTGGTAATTTATCGATTTATTACCTGTTACCGGCTAATGGAAACATGCCTTAAAAATGTATTAATTTAAAATGAAGTTCTAAGAATATTAAAATGATGTTGTGGACATGTTCCTAATGTGTTGGAATTGTGTAGGGGAGACCGGGGGAATGCCGCCAACCCGGGTTATGCCGCCACCCCACCTAGTTTAAAAACTAAGGGCAGTTTGAGATAGTGAATGTGCCTGCACTATAGCGGCCAACAATATAAACAGTGCCTAAAGTGAGAGTGACTTTGCTGTACGTAGTTCGTTTGTTCTAGTGAAAAATGTAGTTTTCATCTAGTTGCTTATTATTTTGGAGCTTCAAATGAGTACAGATAAGCACCTTTTATTGTAACATTAGGTATTTAAGATAATATGACCCGTAATCTACATGCATTCGCCGACATTTTGATGCAATGTGTTGAACAAGTTCGGTTCTTCTTTCGGCTTTGCTTGGGGATTTCAGCCATATTGTCCTCTCGGGGTAATGCCGCCGCCATGCAAATCGGGTGAGAAATGGCCTCATTTTAATGTAGTGGAGCCAATTCAGCAGAGTGACTTTTGCAATATGAAGTAAATTGTAAGCTTAACTATTATTCTGCTCAATTACATTGCTTTCTAACTATTTTTTGTAGGTTGTGTGTTTCCTAGTATCAATTTGATGCATGTACTAGGTCTTTAAAGAGTGGCGACATTACCCTGGTACAGTGGCGGAATTACCCCAGTGTCCTGGGTAATCCCGCCACTGTGCAGAGGTTTAAAAAATATTTTTTTTATGTATGCTTACTTTACAGTTATGATTACGGTTAAATTTATACAGATACTAAAGATCATGATTCAGCTTTAGAATTTTTACTATTAAAAAATAAACATTTTTTCGAGGTGAAAAAATTTAAATTCCCTTAAGGTGTCGCCATTCCCCCGGTCTCCCCTACATATTTTGTGTTATTCTAGCACGCAAGAAAGTGCAAAATTGATTGCAAAATTTCATCGTTACATACATAAACCAAGTTAAATTAGAATGCAATTAAAATGTACTTATAATATTATATTTACTTTGGTGAAGGTAGTTTAATTACACTCAGTAAATGGTTGTACTATAATTCCTTTTCCAATTATGAATGTCTACTCGAGGTTTTCTTTAGCATTTTTGCTAAATGATTACTCACAGGTATTTTAGCCTTTTCTTTGGTGAAGAGGGAGGGGTGGGGGGTATTCTTATGAATTTTGATAATTTAAATTTAAAGCTGCAAATTCATGTTAGTGTAGGTATTACTTAACTACTAACATTTACATAAAAATTCAAAATTTACTTTTTCAGATTTTCTTTTCTGTTTGGATTTTTCGTTAAGTTTTATTGACATATTTTTGAAAACCTTTTGAAGTGTTAAGAGAAAGAAACACAGCTTAAAACCTGTATCAACTGTCAGTATCGGATATCTGATCATGTGTCAGTGAGGTTTGAAAAACGTCATTGCATTATGAATCAATTGTAATAGTATTAAATATGGGGAAAAAGGGCTGCCTGGCGGGAATTTAATAAAATAGGGGCACATTGCTTTCCAAAATGGCACTCTTTTGCCCTGTTCATAAACCATTTTTTGAGATGGTTTATTTAGTGTTCCCTTTTAGTAGAATTTTATAATATTTTTCTGAACGACTGGTGAATTTTGCGACATATTCGTGCATACAATCGAAGAATTTCACGATATTTTCCTGTGACCATTCAACGAATTTTGCAATTTTTTTTTTCACAGTTGACAACACTTAAAATTTTCTGGATTTGTCCCTGCGACTTATTGGTGAAATTTGCAGGATGCAATTGAAAATTGTGTGCATTTTTTAAACGATATATAGACAAATAGATTTTTCATTTTTTTTTTTTTTTTTTTTTTTTACGACAATTTGATCTAAGAATTTCTTTTTTTTTTTTTTTCCCTTGTGTTTGATTGACAAATTATTTTATTTTTTCCCCTCTTGCGACCAATTGACAAATTTCAGATCCCCCCTCCCCTCTTCCTTAGCCGATTAGCTGATTTCATTATTATTTTTTTTTTTTGCCTCGCCCGATTGATGAAATTCATACTTTTTTTTTACATCCGAGATCGATGTATTTTGCTAGGAAATTAACAGAAAAGGTACATCAAAAAGAGCAGTAAGGATCAACGGGCACATATGTAGTTTGAATAGGGCTACAGGCAGGGCTTAATTTGCGCCGGAGCCCACCGGAGCTCAGCTCCGGTACTTCTCTTTTTTCAGTAAATATTTAGATATTGGTCGGAATTCACCGGAGCTCATAAATACAGGGCTCCGGAGCCCGTTGCAATAGCGTTTCCGAAAAACTGAAGTCTAAATTACCCTTTCCTTTCCCTCCCACCTCCAAGATTTAACTTTTTTCTCTATCAAAGCACTTATGTGTGACGTAATGTGTCGCACACGTAGGAAATGGAGATGAAACAGGCTCAATTTTTATAACAGTTGTTGCGCTTAGGCGGGCTCAAGCTCAGTCTGTCTTACATTCAAAATTATATTTATTCATAAATAGAAAAAAAGAACTTTTCCCCCTTAAAAATTACATATTTCATTATATTTAACATTTTTATTTTACTAAAGTAAAAAAAAAAGATGTTTTAAATTTTGAAAATAATGTATGAAATATTAATTTTCGAATTGGAGAGAAGGTGGGGTGGGATGGGGGGGGGGAGGGCACTACGGTTTTACTACTGCAGAATATTAGGGCTCCGGTACTTTTTTTGTTAGAAATTAAGCCCTGCCTACAGGACATATAAAGTGGACAAGTCAAAGAAGGTCCACTATGCACTGTGCTTGGCCATAGTGTTAACTCTAGGTAAAGGAAATTTTCTTCTGGTGAATCGATAAATGTTATGTAGATAACTGATTTCTTCATTAGTGCAATATAATTGTAGGCTTTAAAGTATAAATTTTATTTTAAGGAAAGCAATTAGAACTTTTAAATGAAGCATTTTGTTTCAATAGAATGCAAAAGCAAAATAAGGTTAATTAAATATAACTTTTATATTGTGTGTTGAGTAAATTTGTTTTTTGATAAATATGTGTTTTAGAAAAAAATTGTGAAAGTAAATTTGTTTTTTATAATGTTTGTCATGTTTTACATTTTTTGTTTGTAGCTGATGTCTGCTTTGGATATTCAGAAAATTAGTAAATGCCCCCCGAAGAAACATTGATTAAGAAATGGAAAGCTGATGCTGTTGATTGTATGAGAGATTATTTAAAGAGGACTGAGCGTTTTAGCCCCATGAAAAAACCATATGGTATGAGATTCTTATTTAATTTTTTCATTTGCATGTTGATTTATTTATGACAATATAATATATTAAGCTAAGTGATCCTGCTATATTTATCAAATCATTGGGACTCTAATACCTCATAATTTGATTTTGGGGGGAGAAAAAGGAGGGGAGGGATGTGAACTTTTTGTAAGGTACTTTCAATTTGAATGAATAAAAACTTCAATTAGATGTACTTACAAAAATGTTTATTTAAGGGAAATAATGTCTTTTTAAAATACTTTACACTGCTCCTTTTGGCAACAAATTATTTCAGTCGCACAATGCATTTTTCCCCCCTTTACATTTTTCCCCCCATTCTCATACCATAGATTAAATAATGATACAGATGTGAAAACACGAAAAAATTTGAAAAAACCCACAGTAGTTTTTTTTTAAGTGGGCCCGTGATTTAAATCAATATGGGTTTTTTTTAATCTTTGATTTAAATCAACTTAAAAAAACATATTTCAAATTTACGTCAAGATATTTTGTGATAAATATTAAGTTTTGCCATATGAATGCATTGTAAATTTAAACGGTGGGAAAGGCTGAGAACTAAAAATCAATGTTTTTTTTTTTTAATTTCACTTAAATGAAATATCACATTTAAAAATAAAAATTCTAAATTAAAAATAATCTCAGCTAACACGTTCTATTGTACACACTGAATACATTGTGAAAATTATTAAACAATTAATGCATATAATGTATATTTACCTATTGGAAAACAACCTTATGCGATTTTTTTAATACAAAAAAAAAAAAAAAAAAAATGGAGATTTTCTGCAAGGATATGGAAAACTTTGGAATAATTAAATATATGTCCTTCAAAAGTATTTTTATTCATATCAATGTAGAGATTTCATTTTGTCCTTGTAAACATACAATTTGTTAAAATAATTTATTTATGGACAGATTTGGAAAATAAAAATAAGGATTTTACGGTTAGTAATCTGAAATATGTTTATATATTTTTTAAATATAAGTATAATTTTAAGTACTTATAAATGCAAACTAATTAGTAACTAACTTCTTAAGTTTTTAAAATGTATATATATCTGATTTAAAATGTTTTAAATTAAAATCAAATAAATCCAATGTTCATATTCACACTAAATTCTGTAATCGCTTAGAAACTCATGAAACTGAAAAATTAGTGTGTGTGTTTTTTTTTCGAACATTTTAATGACAAATATAATAATTTTTCAGACCCATTGAAATTTATAATACACTATATGGCCAAAGGTGACCAGTCACTTGCAATTTTAGACGTTTTGTTAAATATCTAGAAAAATACATACAAGAATTAACCTGAAACTGCAGATGTGTAAACAGTATAGTATAGGTCATATATTTCCATGAAGATTTTTTCCCAAAACCCTATAGGGGACCGCCAACAAATTAAAAAAGAACGAATATCTTTTGGATAACCCTGTAAAATATAATGTAGCAAAAGCGTTCAAACTCGAGATTATTAATAAGTGGCTTATTGTAATATACTGTGTTCATTTTTATGAGGATAGCATTTATACTCATAGAGAAATTAAGGTTTTTATAAAAACAGCCCCAAATTTCGCCAAGTTTTTTGCTTATAATTTGCAGAGTTCTTAATATAAAAAAAGTTCTTTTTCAGAAAATATGACAAACAACATTGTACACAATACCCTGCAATCAGAATGAAAAAAAATTGTATGAAAAATGAGCAGGTTTACTAAATAATGCTTCATTGCGCATGCTCGAACGTAATAAAAATATAATTTGCATAATGTGTTAGCTAAATGTATAGAGCAACTTTTGTGAAAGTCTTAAAAACATAGTTTGAAAAGATTGATAATAATCGTTTATAGAATGAGCTCAAAATCCATTATTCTTAAAAGGAAGCAAACAGATGAGGGGCTGTATCCAAATACAATAATACATACAATATTGTGTATGCTATATTGGCACTAATCAATGAATATATGGATACAACCCCTCATCTTTTTGCTTCATTTTGGGAACAACCGATTTTGAGCTTATTCTATAAACGATTATTATTAGACTTTTCAAACTATGTTTTTGAGAATTTTACAAAAGTTTTCTCTATACATTTAGCTAACACAATATACACATTAGATTTTGATTCCAGTCGCACAAGCGCAGTGAAACATTTTTTAGTAAACATGTTCATTTTTCATCCAATTTCTATTATTTTTTTAATTCTGATTGCTGGTTATTGTGTACAATATCGTTCGTCATATTTTCTGAAAAGAACTTCTTTTTATATTAAGAACTCTGCAAATTATAAGCAAAAAATTTGGCGAAATTTGGGACTGTTTTTATAAAAGCCTTAATTTCTCTATGAGTATACATGCTATCCTCATAAAAATGAACACAGTATATCACAATAAGCCACTTATTAATAATCTCGAGTTTAAACGCTTTTGTTCAATAAGTTTTTACAGGGTTATACAAAATATATTCGTTTTTTTCAATTTGTTGACGGTCCCCCATGGTGTTTCGGGAAAAAATCTTCACGGAAATATATGACCTATACTATACTGTTTATACACCTGCAGTTTCAGGTTAATTCCTCATGTATTTTTCTAGATATATAACAAAACGTCTAAAATCACAAGTGACCGGTCACTTTTGGCCAAATAGTAGTGTATATAAATGATCATCTTTACGTGTGTGTAATACATGCTCCAGTTTCATTAAATAAATATTGTGGTATGTATTCCAGAATGTTGTATATAATCTAGAATAGATATGTTTAAAAGAATAAGTAGTACAAAAGTCCCAAATCCCCTGCCCCACCCTGACTGAAAAACATTGTTTTTTCCATTTTCCTCCTCCCCCTTCCCCCCCTTGGGTAACTGAAAGCTAAAAGAAAAAAATCAAGTAATTTTCAGTTTTTTTTTCTTCATCTTTTTTTTTTTCAATAATGTTGGTTAATTTGGCTGGGCACAGGGCCTGGCAGCCCTTTAAAAATATTTTATTTTAAAAGGATTAAATTAAAATCAAATAAATCCAATGTTGATTCACACTAAATTCTGTAATTGCTTAGAAACTCATAAAACTGAAAAATTAGTGTGTGTGTTTTTTTCGACCATGATAATAACAAACATAATAATTTTTCAGACCCATTGAAATTTATAATATATAAATGATCATCTTTATGTGTGTGTAATACATGCTCCAGTTTCATTAAATAAATATTGTGGTATGTATTCCAGAATGTTGTATATAATCTAGAATAGATATGTTTAAAAGAATACTTTAGTACAAAATTCCTCTATATTGTACAAAAGTCCCAAATTCCCCCCCCCCCCCCCCTTGTGTAACTCAAAGCTAAAAAAAAAAAAAAAAATTCAAGCAATTTTCAGTTTTTACAATAATGTTGATTGTTGGCTAATTTGGCTGGGCACAGTGCCCGGCAGCCCTTTAAAAATATTTTATTTTGAAAGGAACCCCCCTCTCCCGTTTCTTGTACAATTGAAAGCTAAGAATTTTTTTCTTCAAACTTTCAAACGATTTTCAGTGCTTTTTAAAAATAGTGACTGTTTCTAAAAATAGTTGACTGTAGACTGTTTTGGCAAGGCTTAGCACCTGGCAACCCTTATTAAATATTTTGCACATCCAACAACCCTTACTGCTCTTTTTGGCAACAAATTTTTTCAGTCGCACAAGGTAGGCTTTTTTTTTTTTTTTTTTTTTTTTTTTGTGACCTATTGATAAATTTTGAGATTTTTCTTTGCAACCGATTAATAAATTTCATGGTTTTATCCTGTGATAGATAGATAAAATTCACCATTCCTCCCCCTACCCATTCAGCTAAAAAGTTTTATTGTCTTTTCCTTTGCCCCTCACCCTCCCTTGTGCAGCTGAAAGCTTTTTTTTTTTTTTTTCAAAATTTCAAGCGATTTTCAATGTTTTTAACAATACTGACTGTATCCAATTTGAACAATTTTTTGTACTTTTCAGTTAACCACGTGCCAGTGTTATATATACATATAAAGCAGAGTCGAGCGTCAGTATTGTTGTTCCTGCATCTCTTATGCCTGGCTGTTCGACAAGGAGGTTCCAAGTTCGCTCCCTGATGTGGACAGCGAGGACAATTTCGAGCTTAGCCCAAAGCATCTGAAATGGGCCTGGAGTTAGTGATGCGCACAGTCCCTGCTCGTAAATATATCAGTTATTTGCAGCCTGTTTTTTCTAGAAAAAACCTATGTTTATACACCACTATTTTCTGTTAATAATTAATTTTTTTCTTATTTTTATTCATTTCATTCCAATGTTTATTTATATATATCTCTGTGAATTTTATTTTCAAATAAATGTGTGCAGTAGCACTTTGAAAACTTAAAATTTGTTTGTTTATTTATTAATTAACAAATTTTTAATTTTCAGATTTTAATTGAGTTTTAGCTTGTAAAATATATTTAGTCTCCCTTAATGTATGTATCATGCTACTTTTATTCAAGAACTCTGTTTTTTTATGTTAGCCAAATGCAGGTAATAAATTGCCAAACATTTTTACCATCGCATTTTTTCGTATTTCTTTAGTATAATTTAAAATATAATCCTTTCACTAATTTTATTTAAAATACATAACTTAAAGAGTGAAATATTTAAAATTCATGACTTTCACTTATTTCTTTAAAAAAAAAGAGAGAAAAAGTAATAAATTTCATAAACCATGATATTTAATTTCAATATCAAAAGCATTGGTTTAATTTACCACACGAAAAATCTGGCAAGTTATAAAATGCTATTGGCGAGATTTTCGCCTGCGTAACATAAAAGTACTAAGAATTCATTGCGATCATGGCAACTTTTATGTACTTTTATTCAAAAAAATATTTTTTATTATAAAAATAATCGCCTTGCACATGGAAAGCAAAAGGGTCAGCCCACTCCCGCTGGAGTCATGCGATGTTCGAATATACCAAGTGTATGAAAAGAGCATTACATCACTCTAGCAGTCTGTAAAAAAAGACACTTGGGATGCACTGTGGTAGCCTGTCTTTTTCATTTGCCTCGGATAAAGGGCAGGGGGTCAATCCTGCTTTGACTGTAAATAGATCTCGCACTTGAAAGCTGTAAATTGTGCATGTTTCGAGTGTTTCTGGAATCAAGTTCTGCTTAGTCAGACGTAATCGAACCTCTAGTCATAGTATGTTTGTCATACAAATTGAATATTTCCAACTGAGTGAAAAAATGCCCAGGCCGGGAATCGAACCCAGATCCTTGGCTTACAAGACCAATGCTTTACCTTTTAAGCTAACTGGGCTAACAACCAGCCAGCATATTTTGCTCAGAAAACTTTATTGGTAGTAACATCTGGTCTGTCATGTAGCTCAACAGAATAAACCGCAGGTATGGAACTCCATATAAACAATGGATATGTAGATGAACTATTATTTTAACACAGTCAAACTGATTTGTAAAGTTATCATATGAATTGAATATTTCCAATTGAGCGAAAAAATGCCCAAGCTGTAAATTGAACCCAGATCTTTGACTTGCAAACAAATGCCGGCCTGGGCATTTTTTCGCTCGGCTGGAAATATTCAATTTGTATGATAAGTTTACTAATCAGTTTGATTGTGTAAAATAATAGTTCATAGTATGTTTGCTTTGCTTGCATAAAAACTGCTGAGCGGCTGCATAATGTCGCACAAGGCAGGCTTTTTTTTTCTTTGTGACCAACTGATAAATTTTGAGATTTTTCTTTGAAAACGAGTAATGAATTTCATGGCTTTATCCTGTAGCAGATAGATACTTCCCCTTCCCATTCAACTGAATTTTTTTTTTTTCCCTTACCCCTTTTGCGACTGAAAGCTAAGATTCTTCTGTTTTTCAAAATTTCAAATAATTTTCAGTTTTTTTTTTAAATTTTTTTTTATTAACAATACTGTTGACTGTAGTCCAATTTGGCAGAGCGGAGGTTACTTTTCTGTTATACGGAATCCATTGTCGCCAAGCATAATAGTTGGCGCAAAATGAAAATCACGTGAAGCATTGTCGATAGTAAAGTGAACCTGGCAGAGATGTCATATATGCACCGGGTACTTAACTGGCGCCAAAGTGTCATTATTTTGCTTGATATGGTAACCGGATATAGATGATATGGTAACAAGTTTTTTCGCCGGATAAAAATCGTGCCAGTATGGGGCATATATGATATCTGTGGCATGAGCCTTTTAATTATATAACATTTAAAAATTATAGACTTTTACGAACTATGGCATGTCTATATGTATATGGTGTATGGTATATGATGTCTATATATGTTTACGGTATATGATGCCATATATTACAAACTATGACAATACGTCACATGGTTTACAATAAAAATCCTTTTCGCGATCAAGGTTGAAATAATTGGTGCATCCGTATAACGGAAAATTTCCGAGCGGAGCGCTAGGCAGCTGTTTTTAAATATTTTACACATCTGATAACCGTTACCGCCCCTTTTTGTCAACAATTTTTGGTAGTTTTCAGTTAACCAGGTGCCAGTGTTATATGTACACATATACATGTGTATATATATATATATATATAATGTATATATATATATGTACTTATATGTTTATGTGGTCGTTGTCGTCAATGAAGGATTTCTTATGCTGCTCAAAACATAAATTTAAATTAATAAACACATTTATTTGATGAAATTATTTAATAAATTTATTGAAGCTATGGCATATTGGAATTTAGTTTATTACAAGATGTATTTTAATGTTTGTGCATGTACTAAATTTTAAAATTCATTTTTTTAATAAATTTCAACGGTATCGATTATTTCAAAATGCTCCATGTGTATAATTTTTTCTCTCATTCCTTTGAAAATTTCTATGGCTGTTTGTCCTTATATATTTCATAAAACTGTGCATGATTTTGTAAAACTAAATATAATTTCAAAAGTTAAAAGCAACTAATTGCAGCAATACGATGCAAAAATCCTGAAAATTTCATAAAACTAAGATTTTTTTATAAACTTGTATATTAAAAATAGATAAAATTTGATGCACAGTTTCATTTATATGTATAAATCAATCTTGCATTAAAAATATTGGTGATTTTAATTGCTGTGAAATGTGCATAGAACAGTTCGAAAATTCTTCGTAACACTACGAATTTTTTCATCAACGAATGATTTCTTATGTTCTTTATTTTTCTCAAAACAAATTTAAATTGTATAAGCGCATTAACTTGATGAAATTATTGAATAAACTTATTGAAACTGTGGTGATATGTGAACTTGGTCAATTAGAAGGGATATTTTAATATTTGTCTTCATTAAGCCTTAAAATTAATTTTTCTCAGTATAAAAATTTTGTCGATATTATTAATTCAAAATGTTCCATGAGCATAATTTTTCCTCCAATTGCTTTGAAAATTTTTATAGCTATTTGTCATTATATATGTCATAAAAGTGTGCATGATTTTTTGAAAATAAATATCTCTCTATTCTAAAAAAAAGTAACTACCGCTGTCACCGCCGCCGCCGCCGATTTTGAATTTTTTGTGACTGGAGGTCCTTCTCCATAAATATTAAGAAAAATAATGCATACAAAAATATGAAAATCGGTGGTTTTATATAGAAATGTTTGATAAACATGCTGATGCAGACAGTTTTCAAATCGAAGAATTATAATAAGAGATATTTAATGCTAAAGTTGGACAAAATCGTTCCACTAAAAAAGTTTTATAGCAGCAAAAACTATACATGGCAGTGTAATCATTTTATGCGTTAGAACTTGCCGGAGTGCAGATTGCATTAATTTTTTTATTTTGACTCAATTTTTGAGGTTTTATTTCTATTTTAAATGCAAATTTTCAGCATTTCTAGAGATATTTTTTACATTATTTTAGAAAATGGTATTAATTTATACTGTTGCCAAATGTATAAACAGCGCAAACAATAATGTTTGCTTCAAATTAAAAATTTATTTACACGAGACTATTACAAACAGAAAAAATCATTTGGAATTAGAATTAAATAATTATGTACAAAAAGCAGGAACTTATTAAAAATTACGTCATAAAAAGTATACACGTGAATTTATAAGAGAAAGGATATTGTAAAATAATAAATTCATTAACATGCGTTAGAAGTCTTAACTAGGAGAAATTACGTCACATTATAGTTATTACATAAAATGAACACAAAATAATATTGCAAAACAGTTTAAATTTAGAAATTGCGCTAGACATTTATTTGATATTTTGAGAGGATCTTTTCAACTATTTTTGTTAGGAAAGCGCAAATAATATTTCATTTCTAACAAAAGTATTTTTACGTGACTATTTCAAAGAGAAAGAATAGCTTGGTAAAAATTACGTCAGATTAAAAACGATTAATTTAAAATGTCTCATTTAAAAGAACTTTCTTTTCGCTTTGTTAAAAAATACCAGGAGACAAAGACTCTGTTTACTTAATTCCTTTTATATTAGCTTATTTTGAAATGTTGTTACACGTGTCTACGTCATCAAGTTATTTTTATTTCGACGTTTTATTTGTATTTTTATTAATGTTGTACTAATTTATTTGTTCTTTTGTTAATTAAAATAAAAATTATGTCAATTTGTATAATTTGGCGAAATTGGTCGACGGGGTAATCAAGTAGTACCGCAGCGGATTTGGCGTTAAAATTCCCTAATCAAAGAGAAATGAATAGAAATTTGTTTATAGGGAGATCGCCACTGTTTTTTAAATTATAATTCAATCTTTCGAAATCTTTTTAAGGCCGATCAAATTAGCATGCATTTAGAGTCTGTGGTGTCTGGACGGGGGTTGGCGAGCGTAGCTCGTAGGGGGCCGAGCCCCCTAGTAATTGTAAAAGTTAAAGGTAGTTAATTATAGAAATATGGTGCAAAAATGCTCAAAATTAAAAAAAAATTCAGAAAATACTTTTTTCTAACCTTTATATTCAAATATATAAAATTTGATGCACAGTTTTATTTATGTGTATAAACCAAACTTGTATAAAAAATATTGGGGATTTTCATTGATATGGAATGGGCATGGTGCATTTTGAAAAGTTCTCCATAACATCTAAAATATTACAAAAAATTCCCTTTTTTTTAAATAAAATTGTTTTTTAATTTTCTTTTTTTCTTTTTTTTTTCTTTTTTTTTTTTTTTTTTGTGATAAATGTATCCCATAATGCATATAATGTACCCTTGAATAATATTTAAAGGGAAATTTACAAAAAATAAAAAAAGGATTTAAAAGAATTAGCTTCAAAAGTTCCTGGCTGTTTTTTATCGTTTTCTTGAGTGTAACTCTCTTAATTTTACTTGGGATTTCATAAATGAGACATCATTTTAAAGCATTAATTGCGTACTAACTAATTACTTCTGCACTCCCTCCTATATTGCTCCTTTTTTATTTGATAATTATCAATACCATATGATTTTATTCTAAAACACCATAGATTATGCTATATAAATGCCATAAGATTTCACTTTAAAAACACCATAGATTGTGACCCAATTCCATAAGATTTCATTCAGAAACCCCATACAAATGCCATAGGATTTCATCCCTAAAACGCCTTAGACATTTACCATACAGTGCCATAAAAATTACCATACAAATGCCATCCCACTAACTCCTTAGACATTTACCATACAGTGTCATAAAAATTACCATACAAATGCCATCCCAAAAACCTTAGACATTTACCATACAGTGCCATAAAAATTACCATACGTACCATTTCCATGCCATTGTTTCTATGGTTTTCCATAGGAAATTTTTTACCTTAGGCAAAAAGCCATAAGATTTCACCTATGGTTTTTCTATGGTTTTTTTTATGGTAATTCTATGTCATTTTTTGCTAAGGGCAACGAGTACTCCAAATTAAGTATTCCTACTTGCATTTGCTTAAGGCAATAACTGTGATTATTAAGGAAAAACCTCTTTACATTCGCCTTTGGGGAGAGACTGTGACCTTCATTTTAGTAGAGTAACCATCAGACACTATTGAGACTATTTTAGGAATGCACGCACACAACAGCGCTTTACGCGATTCCCTTTCATTATTCACCTGCATCAGTGGATTCAATCACTGTTATTATATATTACTGTTCAAGACGCACTGTATTACCGCAAATTATGCATATTCTTTTACGTAGGATAATATACGGTTTGTGCAGTTATTCTGAGATTTCATTTCAACCAATTACACATACATTCACAACTAAACAATGTGTTATAAAATATTATTAATCAAAGGTTGTTTACGATTATAAGTATATGGGATTAAATTTTTATTTTATTTATTTATTTATTTTAACTTTTTTACTCTAAATTTGCTACCCAAAAATATGTGGGGATTTGCATCATTAGTTTAAGTGCAATATCATCAAACCAAAAATAATAATTTAAAGGACTAACTTTCCAAATTAATTCATATTAGCGTATTGAATGATGCTAAAATGACTAATACGTGTCCTAGTTTGAAAATGATTACTTGTTATAATTCGAGTGAACTTACCTTTTTAATATTTTACTAACATCACATTATTCGTACTTTATATATTGCTCGTTGTTTCTTCTTCAATATTTCATTTTTAAATTCGAAATAATACCACAGTTTATATCACGTGTAAATATGTATGTAACCTTAAAATTTTAATAGCATTTTGTGCTATATGATGGCGTATTACACTCAGATATTTACCGATTTACAAGTAATATAAATTTCAAGCTGATCATTTAAAAAAAAATAATCTTTCAATTCATGGTGTACGAGAGTCACCGGATAAATTATTATTAATGGGATCGTCTCTCTGAGTACATTAAGTTGTTCAAATCTCAACGATGCATAGTTTTGGAGAGAAGTGCAAAAGAATATCACGACGTCACATACTCTGTAGTAGTTTGTAATGCATTACCTTTGCAGTGTCCGAAAAAAATGCATATCGCAATATATGCAAACAGAATACATTAACACTATGCAATGAATGAGGATAATGCGATGTTGCCGACTTAGGGGCTCTCCATAAATGATGTCACACTTTTTTGCAATATTTTTAACCCTCATCCCCCCCTTTGTAACAAAGCGTCACACTTCACCACACCCCATCCTAACCTTGTCACATGTCATGCTATATTGCATAAACATATACTTGCAGCTCAGAAACAAAGCACTACGCTATAGATCATGCTTAAAATTTTATTTTTAAACTTTAACTATGTATTTTAATGACATTTGTGAGAATAACGATAAACATAATTCGTGTACTTATTTTGTATGAAATAAGATTATGTTTTACAACAAAAAACATAATATACAATATTAAAAAAATATTAATATAAAAGAGCAATTGAAAACAGTAGTATTCTGGAATTTGAAATGGAATTAAATACATTTCGCTTTAAAATCTTTACTATATGAACACAAAATACTTTAATTTCAAAATAACTTCAAAATTTAATCTTCTGATTTTTAATTTTTTTATCTTAACCAAAATGTGTAATGTCACATTTCTTCTTACCCCCTCAGACATCCTTCTCACAAACTGTCATAATTTCACGAACCCCCCCTTTCCCTCCAAGCGTGACGTCATTTCTGGACGACCTGTTACAGAGCTAGCAGAACTATTAATTTGCGTATTAGACAAATGCATACCTACCATTTTTTTGTAAGTCATTTCATTTTCAAAAGACAAACAGGTACCACTTTTGTCTTTTATTTTTTAATCCGTATGTCTCATTTTTTATCTTCTTGCAGGTTCATGATACAATAAAGCTTATTTTTTACTCCCACAATCTGACGTCGCAAGTGTGCCTCTCGATTTTTCTCGAGAAATACGAGTTTAAGTGATACGGCTCTTTGAATATTTCTCATGTACTTTGAGTGAGCATTCTTGTTTTGCACAGTTCGTCCGGAGTTATCTTGAGACACTGTACTTTGAAAATAAAAAGTCTCCTAAACCGAAATTACTGTTGCTATAAAAGATTATTTATTGTTTTTTTACACATATACTGACAATATATACAAGAAACAAAAATCTGAAATTGATATTTTAAGGTATTGGTAATTTAAAATTTATTACTTTAAAGCAAACATACTGATTTGTAAATAAATCATATTAGTAGTGATTTTTCAAAATGAGTGAAAATATGTCCATGCCAGGACTTGAACACAGAACCTTTGATTTTAATTGATAATGTTATTCTAATAGCAGGGCTACCACAAGCGACTATTTTTATATTCTAATTTTTAAAGTACAAATTTTGTAGTATATTTCTATTGCATATGTTGGAAAAGTGTATGTGAATGATTTTTGTTTAGAAATAATGGTGCGAGATAGATTTAAAAAAAAATGTCACTTGTGGCAGTCCTTTAATAAAGTTATTTAAGCGACATCAAACAATTCAGTTATAAACATATTTGGTAATGGCATCTGCTTTGTTATTTGAGCTCAAATAACCAATTTTTACGAAATTACAGTTTTAATATTTTAACAGAATCATACTGATTCCTAAATAGATAATACCCGTAGTGATTTTTACAACTTATTTAAAATATGTCCGTGTCGGGTTCCTAAACCAGAACTTTTGGCTTTAATTGCCAATGTTCTTGCAATAGTTATCTGTTTGACATCCAACTATCGTATTAATTTATAGAATCATTTGATAATGACATCTGGTAAGTTATTTGGAACAACTCGAAGGAATAAACCATTCACTTATTTAGAAAAATTAGTACTCTAATGATCTATTTATGAATTGTATGATTATGTTGAAAATGTAATAACATAGCCATTGTTTATTGGATTTCATTTATCTACGGTTTATCCTGTCAAACGTTTCAAATAACACATTAGATACATCAATAAATGTTTATCTCACTCAAATGAATTATCTGGGATGTCGTCAATTTAGATCAATTGGAAAAAACATTGGTAATTAAAGCCAAGGCTCTGGTTTCGAGTCCCGGACTAGGGACATTTTTATTCAATTTGAAAAATTATTACTCGTGTGATTTATATATCAGTCAGTATCAATATTTTAAAATAATAAAAGTGTAATTACGTATCCATTGTCTATCTTGTTTTCCTTAAGTACGAAATAATGAAAATTATTTGTGCGGCCACGTAGTCACGAAGGCGTTTTGCAAAGACATATGAAAATAACTTGCATTTTTTTAGGAAATCAGTGCGTATATTACTAACTATTGACGCCAATTAAAATATTGAGTAATTTTCTACATTGAAGCGAAGTCAAAATCTCGAAAATTATTAGAGATTTAGTTTTTATATGAAAATCAATATATATCCATATATCAGCTTGTAAGAATGGATTATATTTAATTTAATTTTATATATGAAATAATAATGTGTACGTTAAAAACACTTAACATTGCTCAATCGTACACATAAACAAGAACATTTGTAAGAACATGTAAAAATAAAATTAATGATGAAAACATAAAATCTACGTTTCGAACTGCTTCTGCAGTCGTCCCCGGGATAATATATGATGTTGTAATGATCAAAAGTACAGAGACGAAAGCTTTCTGTGTTTGAGACATTTTGTTGAATCTTGACTATTTATATGATTTGAGAAATGCTGTGGTGCCATCCAATGAGTACATCAGAAAAATATTTAAATGAAATAAGTTGGAAATGAATTGAAAGTTCGATTAAAGTTCCCCGAGTGTCACCATCTATGAACGGGGAAACGAACGGATTACATTCAAACAATTTCATGGCAAAAAAAGGGAAAAGGTGAAATATTGCAAACAGAAAAAAATACTAAGACTTTTTTATAATATTAAGCCTTATTTTTTATATTTTAAGAGAAATTATCGTTATAGGCATTATAGTCCAGGCAATAGGGAGTTTCACCTAGCAAATTAATGGTAGTTCTGGAAATCGGCTTACTTTATGTTTTTTGGGTCGCTGAATCCGAATTTGTAAATTCCCAGAAAAATTTCCCCCGGCAACCCCCAAAATTTTGGTAAAAAGCCCCCCAAAAAGGTTTTTATTAAAAAAATCAAATTTTTTATTATTTTAGGGGAAAAGTATCTAGTAATTCAGAAAGTAGACAAAATTTTCAACAAATTAGATATATGACATTATGACTTATGATGAAGCGGAAGGTGGGATCTGCCTCGGAACATGTGCGCGGTACTGCGTGAACTACGTTGCGCAATTCCACTTAACCATTCACACTTTTACATTCGCCCTCCCACCTCCCCTCCGAACTTTCCTTATAAGGTTTACTTTAAGTTTTTTGCGTCGCTGAATCCGAATTTTTAACTTATACCCAAAAATCCCCCCCCCCCGAAACCCCCCAAAATAGTTGTTTTTAACTTAAATTTCCTATTGTTTTAGGGGAAAGCATTACGAAATTCAGAAACTAGACAAAATTTGCAACAAATAGGATACATGACATTATGACGTAGGATAAACGGGGAGAGAGGGGCCTGCCTCGGAATATTCCCCGCGCGCTTTCCTCAAAAACCAAATTTTTTCAAAAAATCAATTTTTTGGGGAGTTGTCGTGTGAAATTTTGGTGGGAAGTTACATATTCAGATTCAGCGACCCAAAAAACATATAGTGAGTCGAAATCCAGAACTAGTATTAATTTCTCCAGGTAAAATCCCCTATTGCCTGGACTTCATAACTTAGTGCACGTAGCGCCGCAGTGTATGTTCAGCGACCCAAAAATCATATAGTAAACCTTTTTCCAGAACTATCATGAATTTTGCTAGGTAGATCCCCTATACGGTCTCTATTGCCTGGACTATTATGCTTAAGAGAAATGATTTCGACCGACTCTCAGATTGAGTTATTACAAAGGACCTTGGGTTTTGCCTCATGAAAATTAGCATAGGAGACTTCGTTATCCAAATAGAAAAGATAACGAGTTGTATTCTGTTTAAATTGTTTAATGTCCCTACAATGCTCCTTAATTCTTTCAGAAAACTTCATTTTTGTTATGGTAATAGATTATGGTTTGGATTCAGTTTATACAGACTAACATGAATCATACGTTTTGAAAATACCATGAAAAAATATTCAGTAGTTTTTAAGATATCACGTGCGTTATGCCCAAAAACGTCATTTGGAAAAAAAAAAATGACTTCAAAGTTTCAGAAACCCCGCTTCAGCTATTCAGCGGGCATAATTCTAAAAGCCATAACCATTGTTCTAATGGGAATTTCAAGGAAATAAAAATATCAAGATGTTAAAAAAAGATGGAAATTTACCATCTAAAAAAATTTAAATTTCTAAAATTTTGAAGCTTTTAGATTCCTGATACACCTGAATCCTTTATCTACTGCATTATGATCTACTGGGACTTTTTTATTTTTTTTTTCTTTCAGTTACTACAATGAAAATTAAAGAATATACATAAAAATAATATTTATCGTGGGGAATTTAATTCATTAAAAGTAATTAATTAAAGTGTTACTTTACAGTACCGTTAGTAGTGCAGTATGCATAAAATATTCTCGTAACAGAAAAGCCACATGATATTTCAAAGTCAGATATTTTGTCAGTCTTTTAGTTAAGCGACGCCTATATTCTAGAGACAACATGTTCTCTCGCATCCTTACATATGCAGTATATAAATTTACATATGTAATTTCTAGCATAGCAAAAAAGGGCCGGTGCCACCACTTTTTCGACGTCCTATAAAAATAATAATGAAACAGAAGAGAAATACCAGGAAAAACATTATTTCACTACAATTTAGTATTGGCAATATAAAGCAGATAAAAACGATGGATAACTACACAGACGAAAAATAAACAAGAGATTTTTCTCCAACACCCAGTGTACTGGCAGTAGTTAAATGTACCGCCGAGTAATTCAACTGTTAGATACATACACATTTCACTTAAAATAGCTAGGCAAGTTGCATACTAAGATCATAATGAACACATTAAAAAATCCAACACTTATCTTGTGTCCTTTACTATGCTTGCAGCAATAAAAAGACAAGCGTAAAAATGTGTATAAAATGTCGGCGCAAAACACATCGACTATTTCAAAGGTAGCCCCTTCCTCGCTAAAATAACAAACCTAGAACTACTCCTGCCACGTATCCTGAAATAGGGCAGTTAAAAGACTTTTCCATGAGAATATTAATATTATTAAATATGGGATTAAATTTTAAACTGAGTGGTACTTATAATTACCGTTAGTAGATGAAGTGTGAAGCCATTTCTTACAAAATTAAAATGTAGCTTAACATTTAGAACATATATAACTCCATAGACTAAATATAGGGTAGCATAAGAAAAGATTACATCTCTTAAAATGTAAAATATATTTGAAGAGTGACATAAATGTAAAAATACATACTTCCAAGCATAATAAAAATATTTGCTAAAGTTAAAAAGGCCTGGTTAAATTTGTATGAGTTTTATGAGGTTGGTTAAAACATAAACTTTGCAATTGAAAATTGTTGAGAATTTGATTATAAGAGTATTAAGTTAATTTGTACAATTTTAAACTCTTTTCTGATGTACATTTAGAAAAAAAAACAATAAATGATAACATAAAAAATCGTTTTTATGTTATTATGTTGTTATGTTGTTATAGATTTTGTCATTATTTTCTGAATAATAATCTAAAAAAATATCAGTAAGAATTTTTTCCCCTATTTTTTTAAGGGGAAAAGGGACCTTAAAATCCTTAATTTTTATTATTTTTTTATTTTTTGTAAATTTCACCTTAAATATTATTCAAGAGTGCATATTATGGCATGCATTTATCACAAAAATAATATTTAAAAAAATTATTTTTGAGAAAAAAAATGGAATTTTACGTGTCATCTTAGAAATCTTCGAAATGCTCCCTGCGCGTTCCATATCGATGAAAATCCCCAATATTTTTTATAAAAGTTTGGTTTATATATATGTAAATGAAATAGAGCATCGAATTATATATCTTTGAATTTAAAAGTTTAAAAAAAATGAAATTTTTTGAAATTTTTTCGAAATTTTTCAAGTTTTTTTTTTTACCTTTTTAATTCAAATATATAAAATTCGATGCTCTATTTTATTTATATATATAAACCAAACGTTTATAAAAAATATTGGGGATTTTCATTGATATGGAACGCGCAGAGGGCCTTTCGAAGAATTCTAAAACGACGCGTAAAATTCTATTTTTTTCTCATAAATAATTTATTTTTATTTTTAATTTTTTGTGATAAATGCATGTCATAATGCATATAATGTGCCCTTGAATAATATTTAAGGTGAGATTTACAAAAAATAAAAATAATATATATCTATTTTTAAGGATTTGAAGGACCCTTGCCACCTTAAATCACTTTCGTTTTCTTAAATTTTACGTAAGATGATATAAGTAACGGTATGGTTCTTTTGCTTCTCATTATTCAAATAGCGTACAGCATCCTACCGAAAACTATGCCTGAAATAAAATTAAAAGCAGGAATTTTAATTAGAAGTAACAATTTAAGATTGAAATAAAGGTATTTACTTTGAATTAAACGATTCATTTTAGAATTAATGAATGTTAATTATTGGATTCAAATTCTTTTCAGCTACTTTTGAACGTTTTTGTTTCATACTGAAGGCTGTTTACTATGATAATTCAATTTGTTTAACTCTGAGTTAAAGGAAATTGTTAAAAAGGAATGCAGCTTAGGAAGTGCACTGTGAAACAATTACATTTTAAACTTTTAAGAGCTAAATTAAATCAACTTATCCAACTTATTTATTGTTTTCTTCATTGTGTCCTTAATACGGTCTAAGGAAGGTCTTGGTGTAAAACAAATAACAATAAGCGTTACTTAAAAAAAAAAAAAAAAAAAATGTCAATTCAATTTTATCCGCCTTTTTCCGGTATTTATTTTCAGAATTCAAAGACTCATTTTTTTTTTTTTTTTTTTTTTTTTTTTTTTTACTGAATATAATATTTTATTGCGTAAGATATACAAGTACCGATTCTTTTTTGTGCTATCATTTTATGAATAGTTAAACAGATATGTAAAAATATTCAGACGTGCTTAGAATGTTTAGAAATTAAAAATACATTAAATAGGATGAAATTACTTAAAAATAATTTGTATAAATTTAAAAAATGAGATTATTTTGGTGAATATTTAAAAAAATGCTGCAAATTTCATTATGCTTCAACAGCCTAGAAAGTATCGTCGTGCTGAATTAATGAAAATTTTTTAGAAAGAAAAATGTTTCTTCATTTATTAATACATCTGTCTTAGTTGTGAAACCAGCGGACAAAATTAAATACCTAGAATGGATCTTTTTCTTTAATTCACAGTCTGCCGTCGAACTTTAGGTGACACAACTGGCAACGTGAGGAAACCGAAGATTGTGAGAGCTGATGCAGAAGGAGTTGGAAAGGGTAGACGGTGGAACAGTTTTATGTAGTTCTGACTTATTGTTTTCATTTTTAAGATATGTGATGTTTTTAGAGTATTAAACGTGTTGAGTTTAATTCTGTGTGATGTTCAAGATTATATAAGTGGTGTGAATTTATTTCAACGGCTCTGTATTTGAAATGATACTCGTCTGCGAGGTTGATGGTTAAAGAAGCTATGTATCACAAAAACATTACTACATCAAATTAAGATAATATTTCAGTAAAAACAAATATACTATAATAAAACGGAAAACTTTGCATAATTTACTTTAGGGGTTTTTTTATTGTTGTTTTGTTTTGAAAAAACTACTGTATCAAATTTTTACCGAAAAATATACTTGAAAATATTGAATTATAATAAAATAAAACATGCATGCCGACAGGTAATTTTAGATGTATGCAATCCAGCTGCATTACTGCGATTCTTGAATCGCAGACAAATAAATTATAAATCCAAAATCTTAAAAGAATTAAGAAAGAGAAAAAAAAACATATATTTATTGTATGATATAACAAATCTTTCCAAATTGTAATGCAAAATTAAGTTGGTGGAATTTGAGTTATATGTAACTGAATATGAAACTCAACAGACTATCGAATTTAAGTTAAAATTTAAGAAATAAAAGGTAAAAATCAAAATGACGCAGATTTTTACCCATGTAATATAACATAATTCTATACTGAATATAAAATAGAGATTTTAGATTAGCACTAAACTGCAATTTATTATGAGAAAATAATAGTTAAGTTCTTTTTATGGTCTCTCGACAATTAGTTGCCTATTGTGGTAAATCTTCCATCAATAACTTCCCTTTTTATCCAAGACAAATGTGCATTGTTGAGATAGAATAAATAAAATGGTATTTAAACATTATTTTAAAATTCAATAATGCTCATCGAATTCAGCTTCAATTGTAAAGAAATTTCATTTAACAATGCATTTTGCTGGTATAGAATGATGAAAAAATTGAAATTATGCAAACTTTAGAAGTTATGTATCAGCGATAAAAACTGCAACTTAATTTTGTCAGCCGTCTAAAAGAGGGAAATACGTTTCTGAAAGTCCCAGAAAAATCCATATTACAAAACATTGGACTCCGCCACTGTAAAGAGATTTAAACGTATTGTCTCTATAAGCATAATATGTTTTCTGGAAACCTTGTACATGAATTAGCAATTTTCATTTATAGCTAGAGAAAACACACTTTTGAAAATATTAATTTTGAGGCTATTACAAGGATAAATGAAGGTCATGTGTATTCGACTGTAGAATTAATTCGTTTTGAGTTACACAGCTCCTTAAAAAAAAAAAAAACTTACAATCACGTGTGAAAATGAGAAATTTATCCGTAATAAGACATCACAAGTGCTGTAAAATCTTGTCCTTTTGAGGCACACGTGCTATATTAGTTTGAAACAGTGAGCAAGAATTTTGTAATACTGTGTCATGAGTAAGAAACATACACTCAATGATTAAATTTCATATAAAAATAAATCTCCTCGCCTGAAATGCCGCCTGAAATGTTATAGATAAAATGATCAAAATATAGGTAAATGATTATAGATAAAATTAAACTTTTATCCCTTCATGGTCGATTAAATGAGTACTTGGGAACTAGACACTGAGAGTGACACACTATAGATTGACCAACTGATCGCGACATACGCTGATACAATGGTGCTGGTTATGAAAACAGGACATGACTCTGCAGATCATAATCCTTCATTGATCATAGCACCACTGGATTATTATTTTTTTTTAGATTATCACCATAATTTACATAAGTGATTGGTGTGATGCAATCAAAACAAAGTAACATTATAGAGTAAGGCGACTAAACGTCTACGGCTTTTACGTAAGCAGTTTTCTATTACATGTTCAGCCACACCTTCCTCACTTAAAACCGTACTCGATTTTAAGAAACTTCAAAAGATTGTGGATAAAAAAGGATGAAGAATAAATAGCTAAATTATGTTAAGATCTAAATTCTTTAAATTTAAAAGATTTTAAAAACTTCGTCACAATAAAGTATAACTAGCAGTACATTTTTTTCCTTAGGAAAACAAACAATTCGACTATGCTGTTATCAATTTAACTTTTAAAATTGATGCAGAAAATGTTTTATTAAAAAATATTGACCCTAAAGGCTTAAGCATTTATCCCACTATAAAACAAGGTGGGATATTCCCCTCTCATAGAAATCCTTTGAATGCTGTAGATAGAAACAAAGTTCGAACCTCCTCCTGCACTTCACCGTTTGACTGCAATCTTCTTTCACGCAAATGCTTTTTTTGTTGCTGTTGTTGTTCTCCAAAAACCTGAAAATGGCAGGGAGATATGTCAGGACTGCAGCGTTAAGGTTTAGCAACTCCCACTTCAATTTTAATAGCTGATCTTTAACGGCATTTATTGTATGGGAGCAGGAGTTATCATGTAAGAGAATAACGCCACGAGACAGTTTGCCAGTTTTTTTTTATTTGATTGCTTTTCGAAAATTGACCCGTGTCCCTTGACACCGGGCTCCGTTAATTGAAGCTCCTTTTGTTTGTAACTTGTTAAGTAGTTCTCCGTATTGATCGAAAAAATGTGTTAACATGACTTTACCCGCACTGCTGCGAACTTTTTTTGGCAGTTGTGATCCTGTGTGTTTCCATTGAAGACACAAATTAATTTAAATAAAAGAAATTTTACGCTTGGATTCTAGTTCATAATGGTAATATCCACTCTTGTCCCTCGTAACAATTTTGGACAAGACATTGGCACGAATAACGTTGCAGAAAATCAATTGGCATAGCCATGCGAAAGGCTTCCTCTTCTCGTCCCAAATAATTAAGAACAGATTTCGCAAGTAATTTATGATACAGAAGCGTGTTAATGCAATGAACTTCTACGACACATAGTGTAACATTTTTAGCTATGTTGGCAACACTTAGACGTCGGTCTGCACGAATCATGTCATTCACTTTAGCGACAATGTCATCACTAACACGATTTATAGCGGCAGATCATCCGTCATCTGCTAGCCGTACTCGACCTTTGCATAAACGCTTGCACCACATCTTCGCTCTGGAAAGCGACATGCAATGTTCCACATAAACAATATACATTCGCCTCTGAATTTCCGCTCCTCCTCATCCTTTTGATGTAAGGAGTCGCAGTACGCCTGGTTATTCCTGTTTTGCTGCTTCCATTTCAAAGGTTGAACATAAAATGCGTTTTTTACGGCGATGGGTTCTTTTGTATTGCCTTCTCGTCACAAGTCGCTTCACGCATGCTCTTTTGTGTGAATAACGGGATAGTTTCTACGTTGGTCTAGTTGGAAGTTCCCCCCCCCCCCCACAATAGTGCTAAAGTCGAAAGAAACAAGCAGACAAAGAATTGGACATAACCGGTTGTGGCTCGTTATTTACTGATGCAACTTATAAAAAAGATACAGTGAGCTGATTGACAAATTTAGGAAAGTAGCTTATAATAAAGCACTCTTCGAAAAAATTCACTATATCGCCTGTATCTTTCTCAAATTTCGCGATATTTGACTGGACCTTTTATATAAGTTGCCCTAATTAGCTGGCTAGCAAATTATGCTATTAAAATTTTAGAATATTTCAACCATGCACAATAAAACATTATTTCAGACAAATGTCCATACCTCATTAAATATTCAATATATTCATATTTTCATTACAGTACACTGTTTCTAATGTTCATTTTCATATTTTCGGAAAGTGGCTTTGAATTTGGTTGAAAAGTCTTTCATATGGCTGGTCGCAAATATTATTTTATTATTAAATTTATTGTGGATCCCCTAATTGTAGCCGCGACTGATTATTCACGAAGAACTATGAAGTCAAAAATGTTCTTTGTATTCATGAAATTCCTCGACAATTCGTCAAGAATTTCCGTAGATATTTAAGAAACCGTATACAATAGAAAGAGTCCATCGACTGTCCCTTAACTTTTGCAGGGCATTTTAAAATACGTACTTCAAACGACACATTTCCTTAAATATACTTTTCGTTCAAAACTCGTTTTGCTTGGCGTAATCTCTTCTATAATATCGAAATTTGGCATCTATCTAGTATATGTAATATGTATAAAGTATTTGACAAATGATCTCAGATAACCATTTTACGAATACAGTAAAGTAGAAAATCCATAATTTTTGAAAACCTCCACTTTAATTCCGAACAGTTAGTTTAACTATTTTCTCACAGAACATGACATAGTTCTACAAAAGAATCTGTGTTCTACATTAAAGGAAATGGAAATAAGCACAATGCTTCTTTCGCATGTTCATTTTTCTACTTACGCAGCTTTTTCAGCTTTCCCTGGTATCTTAGTGGAGTCACAAACCTTTATGCTTCAAGATTGAATAATGGTTTCAATTTTTGCGACTTTGAAAATATTTTCAAATGCTGTAAGGGACAGTAAAATGCTAAAGTAGTTTTAGATTATTTCTCTAAGATTCATTTGGGAAGTACACTATGCTATATACATACAGGGTGATTCATAAAAGATGGGCAGAACTTTAAGGGGTTATAGTACACTTAAAGACAAATAATATTAAATAGGAGACTAAGGGTCGCAGACGTATTCCCAAGGAGATAGGGGGCATTAAAGTTTAGGGTCCGAAATTTCAAATGATTATAAAACATGGAAAAATTGGTCGATTCGTTTGCGGTTTTTGCAAAAATTTTCTTTATGCCAGTATTTTCTTGAAATAAAATTTTAAAGTTCAATTTCAAAAAATGCCGATAGGGGGCGCTTTAGACTTTGGAGTAACAAACAACTATTTTTTAACGTTATTTTTTGTATTTCTTTAAATGATTTCGAAAGCTTAGACTTAAACTTAAATTTTGATCTAAAAATCTGAGTCCTAACGAGTAGTTAAGTAGCGTAAACTGAAATTTGAAACCCTTCTCCCCCCAGTACAAAAATCAGTTATTCCCGATCTTTGTGTCGTAGATTAGGCTCTAACTACTGCCGCGTTTTGCTAAAATTATTCTTTATGTCAGTATTTTCTTGAAAATAAATTTTAAAGAAAATTTTCAAAAAATTCCGATAGAGGGCGCTTTAGACTTTGGAGTAACGAACAACTATTTTATACCGTTATTTTTTGTGTCTCATTAAATGCTTTCTAAAGCTTAGACTTAAACTTAAATTTTCAGCTCAAAATCTGAATCGCTGAGCGTGGTTCAGTAGTGAGGGGAGGGGGTTCAAATTTCAACTTCTGAACATAGTTCAGTTTGCACTACTTAACCATGCCCAACGATACTGTGCTGTGATACGAGGCAAAAATACAACTTTCGTCAAGGAGTGCATAGTCGGAATTCACTCATAAAGGCACTGGCACAGTTGGAAACGTCGCTCATGCAAACGTTAAAGCTCCATTCCTGACGCTAGTCACCGGGTGAAGAAGGAAACAGAAAGTATGCAAATGTCAAATGGGGAAGAAGAAGAACACGTATGCAAAATTTCGACACGATTCAGGCATAAAAACCACTGAACGGTGAGTCAAGTGTAAGTCGCTGTAGTAATGAATCGGAAGATGGTGCCCTTCACGAATAAGGAAAAGGCTGAGATGCATTTAATTTACGGAGCGGCAGATGGAAATGGTGCAGAGGCACAACGAATGTACGGAGAGCGATTTCCCAACAGGCGGTTGCCTAACCGCAAAACTTTCGAGCGCTTGCACAGACAGTTGTGTGAGACGGGATCATTTCTCGCTTCCCGGTCGAATGCAGGTCGTGCAAAAAAGGACGAATCAGTAGTTGTTGCAGAAGCCATTCTGGATGTAGTAGCGGCGCAGCCAAGTACAAGTACACGAACAGTGGCTAGGCAGGTGGATACCTCACAGTCCATGACTTGGAGGGTACTGAAGGATGAACATTTGCTCCCGTTTCATGTGCAACGAGTCCAGAAACTGTCTCCAGGGGATTATCCAAATCGTATTGAATTCGCCTGCTGGTTTCTGCAGCAGAACGCGCTAAATCCACATTTTGGACGAACTGTGCTTTTCACCGATGAATGTACCTTCACACGTGAAGGTACATTTAACACACACAATGCACATGTATGGGCGGATGTCAATCCACATGCTCATCAGAGACGCTTTTCCATCAATGTTTGGGCAGGAATCCTCTGAGACCACCTAATCGGACCGTACTTTCTTCCTGAACGCCTCAACGGTAAAACATACCTCACATTTCTGCAACATGTGCTGCCAGACCTGTTAAACGTTGTTCCTCCACGCATCCGGCGGGTCATGTGGTTCCAGCACGATGGAGCGCCAGCCCATTACGTACGAGACGTCCGCAACTATCTGGACATCACATTTCCGAACAGATGGATTGGTCGAGGTGGTCCTGTTGCTTGGTCTGCTCGCTCGCCAGATCTCTCACCCCTCGATTTCTTTTTTTGGGGACGATTGGAGGCTCTTATGTATGAGACACCCATTGAATCCCCCGAGGAACTGGTCGCCAGACTTTCCGCCGCTGTAGGGGAAGTGCTCGAAAAGCCTGATGTTTTCGCGAATGTTCGCCGTTCCATTCTTCGCCGTTGTTCTGCGTGCATAACCTCTGGTGGTCACAATTTTGAACATTTATTGTAATTACATGTTAATAAATATGCTTTGGTAACATAATCCTAATTTGTGTCTTTTTACCTCGTATCACAGCACACAATGTGTGGACATGGTAAACTGAACTGTGCTCAGGAGTAGAAATTTCAAACCCCTCTCCCCAGAAACTTAACCACGTCTAACGATTCAGATTTTGGGCTGAAAATTTAAGTCTAAGCTTTAGAAAGCATTTAATGAGACACAAAAAATAACGGTATAAAATAGTTGTTCGTTACTCCAAAGTCTAAAGCGCCCTCTATCGGAATTTTTTGAAAATTTTCTTTAAAATTTATTTTCAAGAAAATACTGACATAAAGAATAATTTTAGCAAAACGCGGCAGTAGTTAGAGCCTAATCTACGACACAAAGATCGGGAATAACTGATTTTTGTACTGGGGGGAGAAGGGTTTCAAATTTCAGTTTACGCTACTTAACTACTCGTTAGGACTCAGATTTTTAGATCAAAATTTAAGTTTAAGTCTAAGCTTTCGAAATCATTTAAAGAAATACAAAAAATAACGTTAAAAAATAGTTGTTTGTTACTCCAAAGTCTAAAGCGCCCCCTATCGGCATTTTTTGAAATTGAACTTTAAAATTTTATTTCAAAAAAATACTGGCATAAAGAAAATTTTTTGCAAAAACCGCAAACGAATCGACCAATTTTTCCATGTTTTATAATCATTTGAAATTTCGGACCCTAAACTTTAATGCCCCCTATCTCCTTGGGAATACGTCTGGGACCCTTAGTCTCCTATTTAATATTATTTGTATTTAAGTGTACTATAACCCCTTAAAGTTCTGCCCATCTTTTATGAATCACCCTGTATATTGAAATTAACTTGCATGCAGATATTTCTGAATATTTTTCATACAATGCATTGGACACATTCATAAATATATTTTGCTAAGTGTTGGTGGTCGAACTTAAATATACAGTATTGAAATTGTATTTTTAAAAGAAATATAACAAACAATTTAAAACGAAAAAAAAAACTATTAAAAAATTCAAAATCTAAAATTATTATGAAAAACATTCAAATTAATTTTACCTTACTCTCACCAAACACTTAAAAAAAAAAAATCAATGTATGAGTGGCATATCTTGTAAAGAGCATTCGGATATTACGGAATGCCATTTACATTTTGATTTGTAAGCCAATATAACAGAATGAGATGCATTAAAAGTTGGTAGTAAAATACAGAATTTGACTATTTCTTAACATATATATAATTCTTTTAATGTGAAAGAAAAATAGGTATCATTATATAGATTAATAAAAAATACACTTTTCGTGTAATTGTGGAATAGGCATGTTTGAATAAAATGCGGAATAGGTTATAAGAAATATCAACATTGCTAGAAAAAACATGATTTACAAGGATATCGAAAATTATTTAATGAACAAACAAGAGTACGTGACTTACAAACCATAGGATTATTCAAAAAATTGTTTAATTTTTATAAAAATCAAAAATGTAATTTTTTAATTCTGCCCACCACAGCCTACACGGTTTCCCATAGCATACATCTGTCATTTTATCCACTCTTTCCCTTTTCTATTACAAGGCAGGTACAGTCGTGAAAAAAAAAAAAAACACCCCCTACTAACTCCTCAACAAATTATCGTAGAAGAAAGTTATAGGTACCGAACGATTGAAAATAAAGTCTACTTTTAAATGATGTATATAAAATTTGCTTGGGGGGTGGGTGATCTAAATATTAAAACGAACCCAAACTTCATTTTTTTCAATAGCAATACGCAATTTTAACAAGCTATTTCAAATCTGCAGTTTAAACTATGCCTAGACACCAAATTTCAAGTCATTTGAATGAGAAGTTTTTGAATTATAAACATTCAAGATTTAGTACTTCTAACGTCAAATTACATTTTCCTATTTGTATTAATATCTCCTGAAATTATACTCCTAATGCGCTAATTTTTTGTGTAGCAATAATACTAAAATCCCAAACATAAATACTTTGAATTTGCAATTTTTATAATTTTATGATATGAATTATGAAATTAATATTCGAAAAAAATATGAATTGCAACCTACATTTTTTTGATGGATTTAGGTTTATCAAGTCCTGCTTTATGGAAATACACAATTTCACATTTTTCTTTCAAGTAGTTTTCAAATTATGCTTAAAAAACGGTAAAATGGTGGATTAAGGGCCCGTCTATGATAGAAGTGACTAGCTGCTTCGAAATTTCGTATGCTATCCTGTAATCGAGTAGTCTTCAATGACTGCTTGCGTGTCACTTAAGATGCCTTGATAAAGAAGATGGCTCTCTCGGTCAACAGTCGAGTACTGAACTTCAATTTGGATATTGCGCTTAAAATACACTCGTTTTAAAATAATCAATTTCTCGGAAACTTATGGTACGAATTGCATAAAAATTTGTTTTTAGGCTAATTGAAGGGTGTAGAGTTCTTTTGTGCTGTCAGAATAGTGTACTACTATTAAAAAAAACAAAGTTATGGTTCGTTTTAATAAGTAGATGGCCCCCTAAGCAAATTTTATATACAGTGGCGGTCAAAAGTTTCCGGCCAGCATAAATGTTTTGGTTAATTTCTAAGTATAACCCATATGAAGAGGAATCTCAAAGTCATACTTATACACTTTATTGACATAACAGTTTAGAACTTATTTATGGAATAAAAATTAAATATTAATAAATATAATTGACAAAACTAATTGTAAAAGAAGATGCATGTTCTCAAAAGTTTCCGGCCACTTTGGCAAGTTTGGAAAAAAAATGGTGTTATAAAGGAAAATAACAGTGATCAACTACATTTACAATTAGTATTTTGTATTCATACATTTAGCAATAAGTACTGCGGCGCAGCAACATGACATCGATTCAATGAACAGTTGTAGATCATCAATGTTAAGTTTTGTCCACGGTTCTTGCAATTTTTGTGAAAATGCTGCTAAATTGGAATAGTTATAATTCCACACACGTTTTCAAGTTATTTTCAAAGATTTTTTATTATATTCAGATCGGATGATTGGGCTGTCCATTTCAAAAGCGAAGTTTTTTTGTGCGAAAGCTACTGCTTGACGAGCTTGGATGTATATTTTGGTCGTTAACATGATGAAACAAATAGTTGCGACCACAATTTTTCCTCCAATAAGGCAGCAAAGGATCTTGCGAGATATCCTTATCCATTGCACTATTCATCTTGCCGCGGATTTTAAATAACGAACAGGCGCATTTTTCAGAAAATGCTCCCCACAGCATAACGTGACCTCCGCCGTGCTTCATTGTGGAAATAATTTATCTCGCACCTTATCTTTTGTTTTTAGGTCGTCGGTTGTAATGTTTTTTATCACTCACAAAAAGATTGAACGTCGATTCATCTGAAAATAGTACCATTTTTTCCAGTTTTCACTTGTCCAGTCTTGTTATTCCTTGGCAAACGCCAGTCGGGCCCGCTGAATTTTTTTACTTGTGAAAGGTTTTTTAACACCGAATGTTCCATAAAGTTCTACGTCACATAAGCGTCTTGACACTGTAGATAGACTTGTTTCAGCAATAACCATTACACCATAAATCGCTTTTAACACCATAAATGGCGTGGAATTGCAGCGGCACTTTTACGCGGGTCATCAACCGCTTTACTTCTTATAATTCTGCCCACAAGAATAGTCGTTTTTCGGGGTCCCCTGGACGGGGACAAGTTCCGAAGGTCATGAACATCTTTATATATTTTTTAAAAATATCGTTTACAACAAATTTTCCGATCCACAACTTTGCCGCAATCTCACGAGAGGATTGTCCCTTTAGCGATAAACAAATCACTCATTTAAGAGCAATAAATTGTTAAATTTTTCATTTTTTAATTTCAAATACATTATTCACCTTGATTAATTAACAAACATGGCCAAACAAACGCTTTAGCGATAGCAAAAACTAATGAATGACGAATGGCCGGAAACTTTTGCACGCGCGAATTTTGAATTCCCCCCCCCCCCCTTTGCATCAAGTATCTTAAGTAACCAATCAAAATGATCACGTGGTCAGAGGTAATTTGCTTATTCCTAACTTTTGGAGCAATTGAACTTCTTCTTCGCTAAAACGTTCTGTCAAGCAAATCAAAAAAACTAACTGGCCGGAAACTTTTGACCGCCACTGTACATCATTTAAAAGTGGATTTTATTGCCAATCCTGAGGTTCCAGTAAGTTTCTTCTACGGTAATTTTTTGCAGAGTTAGTAAGGGGTGTTTACTTTTTTTTCCCTCGACTGTACTGTACACTGCCGCTTGTTGATCTGGTGTACAACCTTTTAAAAAGCCCATCTAAGATGATATGTTAAACTGGAATTATGGTTCTTCTTCACTAGACCCGTCTTGAAACTGTTTTCTAGCTGAAATTTTGTATTACCAGATACGCAATCTTTACAAATTTAAGTTTTCACCCGTCAACTAGTCAGACGAGTAATAGAGATAAACTGACTAATACATCAATAAATATATCTCTTCAACGAAATATAGAACTTAGTTGACATCTCTACGCTGAGGTCTTAATGCGAAAATTATAAAAACTTTCCTGCAAAACTGCAACAATAGAGACTATTTGATTTCAACGTGTAACTCCAACAACAGGTATCCCAACATATCTTACCATAGTGCAGCATGGTAGTGCTAGGAAGTCTTTTGACACTTTTACGGTTGGCTTTATAATTATACTGGCTAGAGATTCAAGTATTCCATATTGCCCGGCCATTCCATACTACACCCTATATGTTAAAAAGATACAATTTTAATTATAATTGGATTTTACATAAATGATTTTGTCCGATTAAATAACTATTTTGTTGAATTTTTTTACAGTTATTCAACATGGAATAATATTTATTTCATTAATTTATTATATTCATATTATTAACATATGACGTATATCAGGAGGAAATATACCAGTCTTACTGCAAATGTAACATAACCGTTCGCGGAATGCTTAGTTTAGTTGGATCGTGTTCAATTTTAACCAAATGAAATTTCTAGTAAATTAGTAAAGCAAGCATCTATCTAGATTCAGACGCATCATATGCTTTTTGATATTTACATACTTTTTTTAGAATCCAAGTTTTTGGGATTAAATATTTTTTTGAATTTTTGTATAACCATCCATGAGAGATTCGATAAAGACCGTCCATATTCACGATCTTTATCTCTCGATCATTTTTTACATTGATCCATAATTTAAATTATCCCTTTTTTTAAAATTCCGTCATCATTGTATTTTTTCTATTTCTCTCAAAAGCAATTAATTTATGTTTCCATTTTATTAATTATAAAGAAGGAAATTCTTTAATAAGCAGCATAAAAACAATCTAGAAACAAATATAAAATGATTTAATAGAGAACAATTTAAGCAACATTAATGCTAAAAATATATAGAAAATTTAGAAACTAACATTTTATACTATAAGCAATTTCGTTATTTTTCCATCATGAAAAAAAAAAAAAAACTTTCATGAAAATTACATATACGCCATAATGGATTGTAGAGGCTGTAAAATTTTCTTTAAAAAAAGAGAAAAAAACATCTACAAGAACATTAGAAACATTAGAATTTACAGAAACACGAGAAAAAAGCATTAGAAACTACAAGTTTTTTAAAACAAGCAAAAATGTTTTTTAGTAACTGTAGTAAGTGTATCAATTAATGTCAAATATATTTCTGCAAGTCTTGAAATTCTGTTGTTTCCTATTATTTGTGATTTGTCTATTTCTAAATTATTTCTGGAGATATTTTTAGGGATATAGTAACACGGAGATTTCTTTGGTTTTTGTAAGAAATTTTTCTATTACAGAGATTTTTGTTTATCTTTTATAGTAAATCATTTGTGTCAAATAATTAATTATGTTTGACATTACTGCTTAATTGAAATTGATTTTGTGTCAGTAACACTAGAGTACTCAGATTCGTTTGTTATTCTACATACATTTTCTTCAAATATTATTATTGCACTGTACTATAATTCAATTGTTTTTTAATCTGCGAAAGTACAATATAATCACATACGAAAATATACTTTAAACTTTCCCGAATTTTCCGATTTCAGAAAAGTGCTCTGTATTTTTATAAACCCGAGAAAACAATATGTGTTTGATATTTTAAGCATAATTTATTTTTTAAAGTTTATTTTGTTCTCCGTTATTTTCAGTAATGTTTTCGTGATTTTTTTATAGTGTGTAAATCAGTTTTTACAAATAGTAATAATGATATTTGACACTATCAATTCTCAAAAGAACATTTTCAGCTATGTGACTGAATTTGTACATGCAACACTAACAAAATAATATTAATTTTATGTTGCTGTAGATGTTGTTGATATATAACTTTGTTTATATAATATGCTTGTTTAAACATGAAAATTTTTACTTTCGAATTTCCAGCAACCAAAATACCTATATTCGATTTTGAAAAATCTGACAAATATACGTTATTAAAATTACTCAGAAACATTTTCGAAAACCAGTGACAGAAAAATAAATTTTGTTTATATAAATCTTCTTTAAATCTGAAAAATGTAGTTGTTTTTTAGGAATTTGTAGATAAAGAATGATTTGGGAAATCGTGGGTATCTCAGAGTATATTGCTGTATATTTTTAATTGTGGTTTTAGGGTACTTTTCTATATTAAAATGTATTTGTCTAGAAATGACTTGTCAACTAATATTCCTATGCCACAAAGAAGCAAATTGGATAGAGTAACTTACAAAATTATCTTCTATTAACAGATATTGTCAATGGTGATTTCAAATATGTAAAAAATATAGCTTTCACGGACTGAATGTAATGACTCTTATTCCACTAACCGAGGAATGGATAATGTAAAACTCATATGAAACGCATTAGTCAGGTTCCTTTATTTTATTGCGTTTTTAGAAACATATATATATATATATATATGAGGCACTGTCGGGAAAACTAGCTCTGAATTATTCAGGATAAGCAATCCAAATGTGGCTACAAAGACCATCACCTCATCGAGTTGACATCTGAAATTCTAAGGTTATACAGAATTCGATTATCATATTAAAATGCAACTGGTCTGCCATGTCATATCATGGTGGAAACCACATGCAGACCCAATTTTAGTAGATTTCGATGCTTCTATGGGAACTTTCTTAGGTTTTTCTCTGAATTTATCATTAAGTGTGCGAAATATACGAATTTGTGTTATGAATGAAAGACTTCAATATAACATTTATTTATTAAGATCTTATGAATTATAATTACATTTTTGAGAAATGTATACATTACAAAAAAAAAAAAAATACCGCATTTAGATATTTTTTAAAAATTGTAATGCCTAAAATCAAATGATTCTTTAAGAAATGAAAATAAATTATTTGTTGAGCTTTGTTGTTTATTTTCTTCGAAAGCCCATTTAAAAGTTGCGACATTAGACTTGCTTCATCAGAACGCAGTCATATTAATTTGCTTTTGTAATCCTATTTCTGTAAAATAAAAATTCAGTTATTTTGTAAAAAATTCCGATATTTTTTTATTACTAACACAGTTAAAACCATAAGGACTGTTGATTCGCCTTTAGACATGCAAAATAATAATGATTAAGGAAGATTGGTCTGGTGTCACTTACAATTACAGTAAATAATTAGAATTCGTTTTTTTTTTTCTTGGTAAACAATAATCTAAAATGCATTATGATATTTTTTTTCAGTCGTCTTTTATTCTCTAGTAAATACATTGTGAATCTTTTCATACTGGTTTTGTTTTCTAGCGAACGTGTTTATATTTACAATATAAGAATTTCCTTTTAATTGCCCCTTGTATATTGCATACATACTTTCTCATAGCAACGGAATGCAAGTTTCTGTTTACTCAAATGTAAAATAACATCAGTAACATTGATAAACACATATCTTTAGTGATCTAAACATTGAAAATCTTGAAATTTGCCATAGTGGCCATAGTGGGTTTTCATCTCTTATTTTTCAAGGTTTGTGAAACTTAATTCGTATATTTTAAATGTTGTCATGAATAACCTTGTGTACATAGTAATCTTAATACATAAAATCCTCAAATGTTTTCGTTATATTCCACGCCTATTTATATTCAGCGAACCAAATATTTTAAATTTACAAATGTTTTGCAGGGGAGACTATGATCACGAACCTGAATAAAACAAATATTGAAAGCTATAGACTGTAATAGCATTTTCGTTATCAGGAAATTCTAAATTATTACTTTTTTTTTACAGAAAATTGGTGTTTTAGAGTATTTTTTAGAATATCAGTCACTTTCAAAATAGATTTCCATGATTCTGATAGTGATGATAGTGAAACAATTATCAATGAGCATTTTGTTTTTAATCTGAAATTTTTAAGCAGAAATTCGAAATTTATAACTAAAAAATTTTAATAGTTAGTTTTTCGTTTTATTTTACTCAAGGAATCCATATCATAAAATTTAGAAAAACAACTATCCAAACTTCCTTGTGAGAATTCGGCATTTCTGAAAACAAAATGTACCATATTTAGCAACAGTGCTGATACGGTGACTGCAGAGGGCAATTACCGACGGAACAAATTTCAACAAGTAAAATTTATTAGAAATTTCAGCGTTATAAATCTTATTCATGAAAATTATGTTCATGAATAAGAAAAGAAAACTCTTTTTGTCCTTGTCCCGTTGGTAATCGGGCCTTGAGTAACTGTATCTATCTATAAATAGCAGTAGGTAATTTATTAAATCGCGGTGTAACTGGTAAATTTTTTATTACTCATTAGACGCCAACGCTTCCTTCGCGGAAACAACATTTGTTATTTTTTCCTTATGTTTTTGGACTATTTTAAAAATACATTTTGTACGGAAAAGTTAATAGTATGAAGTGTAGGATATAATTTTCTCAGACTGATATATATATAATTTCTATTTTTTACAGATTTTTCAAAAAAGGAAATTTTTGGTTTTTCGACTTCCTCAAGTAAAATTAGTAAAAAGAAAGAAAGAAAGAGATTCTTTAGTTTTTAAAAGTGCAGTGATTATTTAAAACCAACAGATTGTCTAACAAAAAATTCCTAATCCGAAATAAATCTATTCATTTAAAGCAATATTAGAAAGGTTTCTTTAGGATGTTCCCACAAAGGGAGCATTGGCGGCTTGTAGTAGCATTTCCATCCCTTTGCCTGCAAGCACACTTCCATGAAGAAAGAAATGCATTCCGAGGCGGTAAGTGAAAAAGAAATCGATTAAACTGTTCGAGAAAAAATGGTGATTTATAGATCATATAACTATTAGATACTGGGATTATGAATTGTGGTTAAAGACATTTTATTTTGATTTTTATGAATATCAGTTCGCTTGAATGTGGATTTGTAATATTATACGAAAACACAGAAAAACTGTGAACCAGATTAGATTGAAAATAAAATGCATCACCTCCCCCCCCCCCCCCCGCCACACACACACACACTTTAAATTAAAAAAAAAAAAATCTTTAAATTGCAATTAAAATGCAAGATGAAAAAATACAAGATTGTGCTATGCATGAAAGTAAACAATTACTAAAACATTAAAAAAGCATTTTCTGTAATTTCTTGTGACAACTTGTAACAATAAACTTGATCATAACTGAAGATATAATGAAGCAACTTTTAGCAGCAACTTTTGAAACAGATTTCAATATACCATAGATTAATATACCATAGACCAATAGATTCATATACCAAATAAAAAAGAAGAAGCAAAATTACAAAAATTCTGATTTGTTGCATCAATTGTACTAACGGTGATACTCTTGTAGATAAATTTTTAAATACATGCAGGCATCTTACCAAAGCAATAATACAAAAATGTTTTTATTTATTTATTTTTTTTTATATAATTTGAATGGTTTGGTAATAGTAGCGTGAAACGCATTTATTATATTTATATAACAGTTGTCTCAATTTTCATTTGTAAAACAACTACATTATTTGAAGCAAATAATAAAGAAAATTTAAATATTATTTAGGAATATATAGTGTTATAAATATCAGTTAACGTGTCGATGGAATAAACTATATTTTAATATAACTACATACCAGGAATCTAGGTTTGAACCAAATATATACTTATGTGCGTGTAGTGCACAATACAATATGTTATATCTGATTTATTCCTTCAAGTTGCATAGAAAATGTGTAGGAAAATAATAAAAATGAAATAGTGACTTTATGATATTTTGACTATTCGATAAAAATTTGGATAAAAGCGATTTTTAAGTATTAATATTAAATGTTTAATCTATATAATTTTAGTAATTATTTAGATATTAGTGTAATTGTTTGCATCATGCTAGAAAAATGAAGTTTTGTTAATATTTTGTAACCGCAACTGCGTTATGGTAGGAGAAAATAACGCACGCTTGTTTCCTATTCGAAGGAATGTTCACCCCCCATTTGACGCCAACGCTCCCGCTACGGGAACGTATATTTTCTGAACGGTTACAGTTATTAAAAAAATTATTACGGCCAATTATCTCCATGAAGGATATAGGCCCAGGGGGTAGTGCCTTTCGTGGGGGTCTTTCTAAGGGAACCTAACCCGTATTTACGCTTGGAAATCCATGGCTCGAAGAAAACCACGAAAACTCCGAACGGTTAGGCCGACGGGCGCGATTGTGTTCGAACCCATCACCTCCCGCCTACCAGCTTCGAGAGCAGAACCTCTCAGACACTAGTGCTCTTGGTATAGCGGCGTTTGATTTGTTAACAAAGTTAAGTCTCTTCACATAAAAAGCAAATTTATTATGTTGGTTCACATGAACAATAATGGAACTTAAAAAAACTGAAAATGGCACCCGCCGTAGAAAATATTAACTTTCGAAAATTTTACATGCTTTTTTATCTCTTGATGTGGGTTGAATTACTAACGACTCTGTTGTTCTTCTATAAGGAACTAAATCCCTTTTATTATCATCTTGCCATAAATTTCATAATGATTGTAATAAATTAAAAACAATACCACTAGTAATGCATTTACTAGAAAAAAATTTCGAGCAACAAGTGAAACATGTATTAAATACAATTTACTAAAAATAACTAAAAACGGTAATACAGTAGAATCTCATTTATCCGAATCCCGGTTATCCGAAAATCGGCTTAACCGAAAGACCTTAAAGTTCCTTAAAGTCATTTTTAAATGTGAAAAATATTATTGTCAACACTATTTTTACCAATATCAAGTGACACCTTTAAACATATTTTGATTTATGATTACTATTTTATTTGTAAGTTTTAGATCAAAACAATTCCGAATCATTTTTTATACATTGAACAGCTGTTTTAATACTTATTACCTTTAAAAATTAGAAGCAAAATAAGTAAAAATGAAATATTTGAGAGGTGTTATTTGACACTGGTAAAAAAAGCATGTTCTTTATGAAATAAATAAACAGAGTCAGCTTATTTTGGTCAATTGCGTAATTTCTGGCACTTTATTCGATAGAAACGTACGAATTCATTTTTTTTTTTTTTTTTTTTTTTTACAAAATCTGAATACCGAAAATGCATTGGTCCCATGCTTTTCGGCTAACCGGGGTTTTACTGTAATAATAATAATAATAATAATAATAAACACGTCGTTGTTATACAATACCTAGTATCAGACTTCATATGGAGCATTATGATTTAAATAACTGAAACGCAACACAAACTGTAGTTTCTCCAAATAAAGTAAAATTTATTTTATAAAATCTAGAATATATAACAATTTTCGATTTTAACACCTTGTATTTGATGTTCTTCAGAAACTAAAAGATGTTCCCAACTGGATTGATGAAAATGGTACTATAACAACTGTTCTTATAGGACCGATTATATGGAATAACTGGTAATTTGGAGTAGTTGTTTGGATAAAATTTGTTGATAGTGCAACAAGAACACACAGCTAATATCATACACAAGAAATCGTAAAATAAACATGAGTAAAACAGGTCCATATTTTCCATCTTTTGTTATTCGATACCATTCTTACCGGAAATACTATACTAAATATTATAAATTATATAAAGCGGAAATTTTGCTTTATGTTTCTAACGTTTCCGTTAACTGTTATCATGTTGAAAGTTTCGAATTTTTGCAAGGCTGCACATTGTAAAAAAGAAAAACAATTTCAAGAATAAAATTAAAAAAAAAATAAGCTGTTAAAGAACACCACTGTACGAAAACGTGTTTAATATTTACCTTAATTTAACAGTTATTAGAAATTATATTTTCTGGATCTTCAAAATCATTTATATAGCCTTAAATATACATAACTTCTAATATTTAAATTGCTGATTATAGGATATCCTAGAAACTCGACAGAGTTCCTCCTCATGCAAAACATTCTAGAATACAATAAACCGTAAATGAAACAAAACTCCGCCAATTGCTGCTAAACGATTTTGCAAAAAGTTTCAGTATTCTGTCTAGTTTATATTTTGCGGACTGAACAAAGCGGAACATTGACACTTCTATAGCTCGCGTTCTATTTATCACAGAAATTATTGTTTCTATACAATTCGGTATGCCAAGTTACTAAGGAAACAAAAGCAAAGCGGAATCCGACGAATAGCTCTTCAGTAAATGGGATTTTAAAAGTTCTGTTTTTTTAGTTTTTTTAATTTCTTGTTCATCCTAAATCAGCCGAGAGGACTGCAGAAATCTGTAATTATCGGATGATTTTTACGCGGTTTGCTGAATTTGAATTGATTGCATAAGTAGTTCAGAACTTTAAAGTTTCATGTAAAAATATTAATTAGATTTTTATTTTTACCAGTTTAATGTAATTGATTCATACACTTAAAATAGAGCGAAAAAATATTAAATAACCTAACTCTAGTCAAAAGCTTCGTATGTACACGATATTCAGACATGTTACTATGCAATAGCGAGTCAGCGCAAGTAAGCTTCATATTGAAAAACGGAATTATTGCATTTAAGTTTCGTTTTCAGGGTCGCTTAAAAGGTCTATTTATAGAGCTACAGAGAACTGTAATTAACGGGTTTTCAGTATTTATTTATTTTTATAAGCAGTTCAAATCTTTGAAGTTTCGTATAAAAAATGTATTACTTTTGGATATACTTCAGTTTAAAGTACTGGTTTCCTATACTTAACGTAGAGAGGGAAACAATAAAGAAAAGCCTAACATTTGACAAAGTGGTTATATATACGATATTCGAAAATGTTATAACATTCGACATTATTAAGCTCGATATTTTAAAGCGGCATTGGAGCATTTAATTTCGTTTACAAGGTCACTTAAAAGATATTGCTTACATTACAATCAGTATACATTTTACGAGTGAGATGTGTTTTAATGTCTGTATACCATTTGTCTGTGTACTTAATCTCTGTAAAGTTTTATTTTGTACCTAAAAATGAATATGAATTCAGTTTCATCGTATGAAAGCTCGTCGATCCAGGTTTCCACTTTATTAAAGGTGTTTCTATCATCCAATTTGTTATAGATGATTCTAGATTTCAGAACGCACCCTTTTGAAAATACAATACTACAGGGATTTTTGAACACAACATTTGGCTAACAATTAAATAATAATATATTTCGCGTAAATTCGCAATGCTTTCTAATGGAAGTACTGCGGGAAATAATCATCACGGATTGTCCTGCTCATATTTGCGAAGAAACTAAATTATGGAGACTTCCTAGTGGAACCCAAATATGGTAGAATTCTAGGTGGACACAGACTACAAAGGAATTTCAGAACATGCTTAGAAAGATAATCTAAGCACTTTAATGTGTCACAGAGTACTTTCAATCGATAAAATAATTTGAAAGGCCTTCAGAATAAAAATCAGACATTTTATTCAAGTCCACAGTCGCTGAAACACACTTGAACAAAATATATCAAATACATCAAATACGTCTATGGAAATTAGAAAACATTTTAATAATGTCATTCTTTTCACTGCCCATGGCGAAAATAACTTGAACGAACGGTATCTCAATTATGGATGATTGCCACCCTCTTTGGCAACCATATGTGCACTGAACAAAAAATATGTAAAGTTACTCCATACAATTGGTTGCAACATGCTGCCTCCAAATTTTTGGTGTAATATAACTGATATAATGGTGCAATTTAAACTGACATAAACATAGCTGCCAACCGTCCATTAATCTTCCGTAATGTCTGGATTAATTTGACCCAGGTTAACCACATTTCAAACCAGAAAATTTATTTAATGAATGCTTATTTATTTAAATCCAGGTTTCTACGTGGAACATACTTATTTTCATTTATTTAAAAAAATTCTGGTTCGAAATGTATTAAACCAGTGTCAAATTAACTCAAGTATTACGGAAGATTAGTTTGAGGTTGGCACTTATGCATAAATGGTGTAATATTACACATCAGTGTAACGTAACGCCAGTTATGTCGGATAAATTAATATAATGAAAGCAGCTAGATTGCCACGAATTTTTAGCAGTAATGTTACATAAAATTTCTTCACGGTGTTCATTAGATCCAGTAGATAGATCACCGTTCATAGATTGGTATAAAAACCATTTATTACATAGACACCGTTCATTTTGCTTTAATTGTGGTATGTTGCGGCCCCTCCTTTCGTATCCGCCGCATCCACGACACAGCTGGCGGCTGACTTGATGATTGATTCAGTAAGCTCAAATACATTTCTGTAAATTTCTCTTGCATGGTACCACTTTAAAATAATGAAATCATTTTTTTAAACTTATAATACTCTTTATTGGGTAGTTATATATTTTATTTTCTATTTTTTAGTGTTTAAAAGATATTTTGTGTTGCCGTTCTACAGGCTTCTGTGTTTAGTTAACGACGCGTTCGGGCGCATAGTTAACTCAATTTTTCTTACAACTCGTATCCAGTTGAATCTATAATGAATATTACCACCTGCGGCAGGCTTAGGGATTTCGGCCAAGCTGCGCTAGGCTTACGAATGAATTAAATAATTTTACTAGTTTGTAATTAGCCTCTAAATGTAATCCTATAATAATCCAGTATTATCTATTTTAAAAAATGAAAAGTTCATAGAATCAAAATTATATTTTTATCTCTTTCACCTTTATTTTTTTAATTAAAATAAGGTATGTATAATGCAAATGAAATATCTTACAAAAAGAAGTATTATCTCATGAAAAACAATTCATTGTAATGATCCCGCCAAGCCAATAATTTAAAATGCCAGTCATAAAAAAAGTGATAAACATAAAAAAGGTGATCTAGAAGTGCATATTCTGAGTGCGTGTAAAAATCTATCACTGATTTTTATTTGGTGTCATTTAACATGAAATTTGATGTAAATATTAATAATAGTTATTACGATAATAACTATTATTTTGAATCACTAGCAAGTTTTCTTTTATTAGATACAAAAACTATTAATTTTCACAACATACATTATAGAAAAAATTATTGCGTTAACATGAATAGTAATTCTAATAAAGGTCAAAGCTTGAAAAGCATAATTAAATAATCCACGAAAGTTACCAAATACAAATTCATTTTTTATTTCATGAAAAAGGAATATTTAAGGGGACAGATCACGTTGAGCAGCCAGAAAATGGCCGTATTTAATCATTTCAAGGGCGGTGGTACTTTTATGAAAGACTTAATTTTAATTTTAAAATGCCACAGTAACACCGCAATTTTGGTAGCGAGATGTTCTGTTCGTAAATTCCGGTGTCAATCTTTCATTTTAACATTTTCGCACAAGAAGTGTTTTGCCCCTGAAAGTGTTAAATCAGTACGAAAAACTCTGTAGTTTCTTAACCAATGAAATAAGCGCATTTTTTTTTTTTTGCTTTACTTTCACACAGTCTTATTGTTTGTTAAAATATTCAAATACATATATATTTAGTATTATTAATTAATTAAATCATAACGACAAAAGTGGCTTTTGAAAAATATGAATATTGAAATATGCAATTTGTGCGCACGATTTTACAAATTCTACTGCAGATATATATTTAATGTTTCATATTTTGTTACTTATGAAACTATTTTTTACACTGAACCTAAATTTGGAAGTATTTTCAAATTCTTTAGTATAATTAATGGCTTATCTAATCATACTCACTAAATTTCACCAAGTAATGTATATTTATTTTTTCAATCCACAATTTTCTGTTACAAAAATCAGATTAAATTGAGGTTCGGCATAAAATAACAAATCTAAACTAAGAATATACATAATTCCAAGGTACTATGATAATTAATTTTTAAATGAGAGTGCACCCCATACCAAAAAATCAATTTTTAGACAAATTTCCTCAAAGTTGGCTTATAACATTACAGCAAATGCTTTCATGCAAGATATTTTTAGACATAACGTCTGTTCTAATTGGTATTTTTGTAAAATTATTTTTGCAGTGGATTTGTAACTTTTGAAGGTATTTATTCTGAAATTTGTGAAAAATCATTTTTTTAACCGTTAACGTGATCTGCCCCATTATATATTCTATCTATTAAATCCCTTAATTTTAAAAACGACATTTATTGCTATGTAAATGAATTTTCAATGAAACTTGCTTATATAAGGAACATTAATAATTTTTATTATTGTTAAAATACACAGTACTAAGCTTTCACATGTAAAATTTCAATTTAAAAATACATTACGAATACTAATTCACCATTAATTGTTGTTTTTGACTAATCTATAAACTTCTTTCAAAGTCCCTTTTAAGGAATGAATATCTCTGGATAAAAAATTTTTAATTTAATGCAAATCAGAATTAACAGTGTAACGATGTTATCTGGTTCCCTGGTAGCACTAAACAAACGATGATTTAACATTGAATATTAACTTTATTTAACAGTTTATACTTCAAAATAAAATCTCTTCAACCATTAAAAAAACACATCGTCACTCTTAAACAAAAGGCACAACTTTTCAGCTCTCTCTAAAATACATTACTTTAAAACACAATCAATAAAACCACCATGTCCACACTCTTTCCCCGGCAACAAAAGAACGTCTTTTTTTCATTACACAAATCAGCTCGGGTACTATCTGCCAAACTTTTCTCAAACTGCATCTCCATCGCACAAGCGACTAGCTCTCTTCATTTCACTTGACCTTTCACCTAACATCTTCAGCTTTCTTTCCGCATATCGAAAAAGTTTCTCTCCGATACGAGAGCATGGCTGATCAGTCTCCGAAACCCAGGCGGCGATCCATGGACAAGATCTGACTCTAGGCTGCGATTCAGGGACAACCGCTGGACAAAACCAGTTTCGCAACATGCGAAACAAAATAGGCTGCAGGGTTTTTCGGTCGTTACAGACTCCTCCAACCTCCAAATTTTGGACATGTCCAAACGGGGTCATGGACAGGAAAAACAGTTCCGACAAGTTCCACTGAACACTAAAATTTTTCTCTCTTCCAAAATGTTCAGGAACAACTTAGAAATTTTTTCACAAACAGGTCTCTTCGCCCTTTCCCAATCCATCACAGCCATGTGCCGCCCTAAACAAGATTCTTTAAATTTTAGAGCTACTAGCAATTTTGAAACAAAAAAAAATGTATAGCAATTCACAACATGTCAGTAATAATACAAATACTTAAATTACACTATATAAAAGTTACTCTAATTTACCACAATTCAATATACACAAAATGTCCTATAACTTCAAATAAAATTATAAGCAAAGTAATTTTTCTTAAAATATCAATACAATCAACAATTTTTTTTTCTTTTTCTTTACTTAAACTTAACGTGATAAAAGGCAAAATTGTTTAGCATTTTTTTTTCTTACTGACAAAACAAATTCAATACATAATCATACAATTACAAATATTAAACATTAAATCATAACTTAATATTTCAAAGTTATTTCGATATTTTTCTAATACTGACAATAAATAAACATAATATATACACTTTTTTTTCTTTAATAACACCACTTTAACATATAGAACTTAATAAATAGCACCCAATGTATAAGTATGGCTATGGGTATGGGGCCCGCTCAGAGTGTCTGCATTTTGAAATTTTCTTCTTTTCTTATGATTCCTCATTCTTTTTTTTCTCGATTTCATTTCTACCCTTTTCCTCTCGAAATTAACAACATCTGTTATTTCTGATAATCTTTTAACACGCTTGCTCGGTCTCCTGAATTGTACAGCCAGCCTTTTCGGTTTACAAGTAGACATGTTCAACACAGTTTTAATTCCAAATCTCTGGAAAAAATCTACAGTCAAGTTACTCATTAATGAGAGTTCCTGTTCAGTCTGTATTTCCTTTGGAAATATCATTCGACTGAATAGCTGCAATATTACATCAAATATAGACGTCAATTAAGCATTCCGCACTGGCATTGCATCTGGGTAGCTAGATGCCATACACATAGCTGCAATCAAATACCGATTTCTATTTGATGTGACCGGTAAAGTTGCACAAACATCTACATTTAACCAACTAATTTTTTCAGATATCATGGATACCAAAGCCAGTGGAGCCTTTTTCTTGTCATTAGGTTTTCGAGCTCTCGGGTAAACATCACAAGTTTTCTCCAACTCTATTTCCTTAACTATTCCAAATTCTTTGAATTCTGTTTCAGTCTTTCTGGCCAATGTAAACAATGGAACCAATTCTTTACTCTTCTGTTGCTCCTGAGCAAATCTATTCGAATCCACTTTCATCAAATGCAAAATAGTTTCAGTTTCCAAAACCTTCGGCAAAAGTTTACAATTTACATCAGAATACTCATCTCTCTCCTCTTTCAATTTTAAAGTCAGTTGCAATTTCCCTTCTTGACCATTCACTTACTCCTCTTCCTTTACCTTATCAACATCCCCAATACTTGATTTTATCTGTCCGCTCTCAAAATCTTCTTTAAACAGACACACCAGGTCCAACAAAATTTCATCCGTATAATCAAGAACTGTAGGCAAATTCACTTCCCTCTCCATCTCTTCGACATCCTCTTTAACTAATAGTTTTTCTTCCACAAGTTTAACTTTTACATCTGGAAGGCCTTTCTCAGCCTCTCCATCAACCTCTATCTCTTCCGAAAATCCAATTTCTTCTCTTCCAAAGTTACTAAATCTCTCTTTTCAGCAAGTGGTTTTCGCCACTGTGCTTTTGTCACTATTGCATTCACAATTCCTCTTTCCTTTCCACTATCACCTAAAAACTGAAAGTTCTCTTTCAACAATGCAGCAGTTCTATTTCCAAGAATATATCTCCCCGGATCCAGACCATTTCTGATAACTGCTGCCTTAGTTTTAACATGACCCAATTCACATTCAATTTCAACTTCGGCCATAGGCAAACGTGTCATTCGGTGGTTCAACAAATGCTGCACCCACACATATTTTCCCGTCATACTTTCAGGCGAAACATACATTTGACACACAATATCGACTGTTGCTCCAGTATCTCTTAAAATTGAAATACGAATCCCATTTACCCTTCCAGAACTCGTGTACAGTGCAAATAATTCATCATCAGCTCTATTTCGAACATGATTTACAGTTCCTGTTTCTATTTTATTTTTAAGTCTAGAACACTGAGGCCTAAAATGATTTGAATCCCCACATTCAAAACAACGAAACTGTCTTCTTCTATCAAAATTGGGTTCAGGCTTCCGACCATTAAAATAGTTTTCCTTATCGACTACATCTTGCACACGTTCATTTCTCTGGTTACTTCCTTTCCACGGTTTCGAATGCCATGGTTTTTTCTCACTTCGATTCTCATAACAAATCGAATCTTTGTTACGAACACACCTTCTTACATCTTCAAACTCTTCAATCCTAGTCACGAGATCAACTGGCGAAATTATAGTTGTCCAGTGATCCAAAAATCTATCCTTAAATTCAGGCGGTGCCCTCTTTTTTATTTGATCAACAATCATTAAGTCTTTTAATTGATCATAAGTCTCTATATTCAATCCATTCAACCAACACTCCAAATAATTTTTTATCTCATAGTAAAAATCATGCCAAATACTATCGGTTGCTTTTTGAGTTTTTACAAACTTCTGACGAAACCTTTCTGGACTCAATTTAAACCGCTTCAGTAATACTGTCTTAACATATTGATATTCACTAGCTTTTTCCACCGGTTCACGAGCTATCAATTGTGAAATTTCAGACAGTAAAACACCAATTAATTGAGTAACCCACTTTTCGGGGGGAATCTTAAGAACATTTACTTGTCGCTCAAAAAGTTCCAAAAACAAACTGATATCATCTTCCTTCACATCAAATTTCGGCATCAATTTCTGAATCTCCACTCTCGATTCAAAACCTATACTAGATTTAACCGAATCGTCAGGGCTCTTACTATTCTTTAATTGTAACTCCAATCTCTGTTTCTCCAATAGGAACTCTCTCTCAGCCGTCTCTTCCCGTTTTATCCTTTCATTTACAACTGTCAAAAGCATTTCCCTTACAAAATCTTCATCATAATTAACACTTTTCGTTATTAATTCACGTAAATCAATGATTCGCATACTATCGTTAATTTCCTCCCCCAATTCCACTGCTACAACTTTCAGGTCCTCTTTTCGGCCTTTTCCAAAATAAGCCATCTTAAAGTTCTGTTTCTACACTCTAATGCGTAACTCAAACACTCTCAGAGCAACGGACACCCAACCAACTAACCGAAGTTAAATCAGTACACTATCAACATTGATTTACTCAGAATAATAAAATCACCAAATTCATGGATAAGTACATTTTTAAAACAAGTAATTAACTTTAAATATTTAAGACACATCTGTTCAATCATAAATATACCAATTCCTTTTTTTTTTTTTTTAACAAAAAAATATATACACCAGTTCCATAAAACTTCAAGACGATACTTCAATTTCTGAAATCACAAACCCCCTAAACCACTTTTTGCACACATTCAAATCAATTAATAAATTCACCAGTTTGGTATTAGCAGTTCTATACTTTTACACAATGTGAACACAATTAACACAAAATCAGTATGATTTCATCCAGCTATTTAACCAGTTTGGTTTTAAACACTATATTTTCCCAGTACAAAACACAATTACCTTAAAATCAGTTTGATTTCCTCCAACTATTAAACCAGTTTGGTTTTAAACACTATTTTTTTTTATTTACAGAACACAAGTACCTTGAAATCAGTTTGATTTCTTCCAACCATTAAACCAGTTTGGTTTTAAACACTATATATCTTTAAATACAAAACAAGATTAACCTGAAATCAGTTTGACTTCATTCAACCATTAAACCAGTTTGGTTCTAAACACTTTAGTTCATAGATATCTCAAGTTTCAAAATTTTACTGAATCCATAAAATACACTCTTTTTTTTTTCATTACAATTATAAATCCAAAATTTAGAGTTTCTGAATAAACATATAAATTACCGGCTGGCATTTGCGAACGCTATATAAATGTAATACCGGAGGCCAGTTTGGCACAAAATTTTACCAAAAAGAATTCAACTTCCCAAATTATAAATATCTAAAACTACAAACGCTAATGGCACAATGTACCGCAATGGAAGAAAGGGGAAAGACATACCTTTCATTTTTCTTCACTTTACCGAAAACAAATCTCGGTAGAAGCTCCACTTAATACATATCACTTGATATTGTAACGATGTTATCTGGTTCCCTGGTAGCACTAAACAAACGATGATTTAACATTGAATATTAACTTTATTTAACAGTTTATACTTCAAAATAAAATCTCTTCAACCATTAAAAAAACACATCGTCACTCTTAAACAAAAGGCACAACTTTTCAGCTCTCTCTAAAATACATTACTTTAAAACACAATCAATAAAACCACCATGTCCACACTCTTTCCCCGGCTACAAAAAAACGTCTTTTTTTCATTACACAAATCAGCTCGGGTACTATCTGCCAATTTTTTCTCAAACTGCATCTCCATCTCACAAGAGACTAGCTCTCTTCATTTCACTTGACCTTTCACCTAACATCTTCAGCTCTCTTTCCGCATATCGAAAAAGTTTCTCTCCGATACGAGAGCATGGCTGATCAGTCTCCGAAACCCAAGCGGCGATCCATGGACAAGATCTGACTCTAGGCTGCGATTCAGGGACAACCGCTGGACAAAACCAGTTTCGTAACTTACGAAACAAAATAGGCTGCAGGGTTTTTCGGTCGTTACAACAGGTCTATTCCTCACACTATGATTTTTTAATCTATAAAATAATGTGAAGTAACCGTCTTAATTCTATTATTAATGCATCGCTACATTTATAATATTTTGTTTGAAAGTTTCCTCTTCAAAAATATATATTAAATAAAGGAAAGTTATTTGTATTTCTTATTATTGAAATTACGTATTTTATTATTTCAAAAACTGCATCTGGAATCGAATTAAAACAGGATGTTTGAACTAGAAATTACTATTTAAGATTTAAAGAAAAGTGTTTATCTTCAATTAAATAATGCGTTCTAAAAATAATAAAATTTAATTAAAGAATATAACAAAATTTCAGCCGCTTTTCAAGCGTTAATTTCTTCGTAAAAGGTGTGTAGTTTGACAATTCAGTTTGTTTTATTCTTAGAGGAATTTAAGAAAACTGAGAAAATTATTTTATGCCTTACGCGTTTTCAATTAATTAAATTTAAAAAAATAGAGTACATATGAAATAGATAATTAGTAAATAAATTAATTTAATAAATTCTATAATCAGTTAATTAAATGTATTTATTAATTCACAAAGGGTCTAGCCGGATAAGCAGAGCGAAGTGGCCCCCACGGCCGATGTTTGAAAAAACATGTATGGTAATAAGGCTCACCATGAGAATACAAAATAGAGTGTTTTTAGCTTCTGATCTTGAACTGTCCTTGAGATAATCGGGCAAGTATGCGCCGGCGCTACTATTTTTCAAATACGTTTTTCTCAAAAAGTGCAAATGTTAAAGAAATAAAACCGATGCCAATTATTGAAGGATATATTAGTTCACATTATATATATATTTTACATTTTTACACAAATTTTAACATAGAAAAATAATCAAAAATATTTTTAAAAAATTATTAATGTAGTAATTTTATACTCACACCAAACAAAAAATTACAGAGTAATGCTCAAAGTATGTACTTTTAAGAAACAAAAATTCGTTAAAATCGAAGATGCGCTTTTCGAGTTATAAAAAAAATAATTCCACCAACTTGCTAAAATATTCGGAACTCTCCCTGTTTGCATTTGCAGAAATACGCTACTATCAAAGCATTGGTCGATTCGTGACATTTCAACTCGTCCAGGATGCGCAGTGAGCCAAAATAAGAAAATGTTTCCATACATACCATTTCTCTATAGGTTTGTTTCGTGTTTGTAAAAATTCTGTTATTTTGGTGTACTGCGAATCCTTCTCGCGTAATCAAGTCGATGGTCTAGTCAGTGCTAGTCGATTGTGCAGGTGAAGCTGAATAGGGTCTGTAAGTAAATAAGTTTATCAACTTTTTGACAATTTCGGACACCCCCTCCCAAACTTCCGATATCATACGTTATTATTCCTCGAATCCTCTCTCCCTAATAATATCAGTGTCTAAAAATTCTTTTTATTTTTACATTTTTTCTTCTTTTATTTTTCTTTTTATACGTTTGCAATAATATACAGATATAGTTGTACATTTTTTATTCTGATATTTTACTGATTTAAATGAAGAGAAGAAATTCATAAAACGTCACTGCTATGTAAAAAATAACTTTATATGAAATAACATTTTAAAGAAATACTTATTATTTAAAAGTTTTTAATAATAGCTCTTTGTTACATAATACATTGAACAGTGATATTGTCTTCTTGCACTCCGTCTTTGTACGGGGCTAAACAGAACTTCTTGTAAGCAAATCAGGTGGAGAACATTCTTCCTCATTTTTTACTAGCAAAAGTATCAAGTATCATTTCGAATCTGGTTTCTCTAACAACGAATTATGTACGCATATGGCAGGAGAATACTAATGGAGAACGTTGGGTTATTCCATATTTTGGAATGAAAGGTTTCATAATCATTCAAGGGATTTAATAACAACTTTGTATTTCCATAAAAATAAGAAAACAGACTTAAAAAATTAAGATAACAGATGTAAAGAAAAAGATAAAAAAAAATAGATTTTCGTTTATCAAAAATGATAACCATATTAAATAACAACCCCCTCCCCCCCTAGAAATATCTTCCGATGTCAAGTGCGAGACACCCCCCCCCCACACACACACACTACCCCTAAAATGATACTTTATATATGTACACTGTACAACCCCATTGCCTTCTTCTCTGTGAAAATCATCCTAGGCAAATGCTACCATTTTGTTTGTTAGTTCTTGATATTATTACGCGAGAAGGATGCGCAGTACACAAGATAACAGAATATTTGCAAAAACGAAAGAAACCTATAGGGAAGTGGTATGTAGGGTAACATTCTCTTATTTTGGCGCACTGCGCATCCTGCCCGAGTGGAAATGACACGAATCGTTGATAGCAGCATATTTCTGCAAATACAAACAGTGAAAGTTACGAGTATTGTAGCAAGTTGCTAGCATTATTTTTGTTATAACTCATCTTTGATTTTAACGAAATTTTTTTCTTAAAAGTACATACTTAGAGCATTATTCTGTAATTTTTTTGGTTGGTGTAAGTATAAAATTACAACATTTATAATTTTTTTAAAAAATATTTTTGATCATTTTTCTATGTTAAAATTTGTGTAAAAATGTAAAAAATACATATAATGTGAACTAATATATCCTTCAATAATTGGCATTGGTTTTATTTTTTTAACGTTTGTACTTTTTGAGAAAAACGTATTTGAAAAATAGTTGCGCCGGCGCATACTTGCCCGATTATATCAAGGGCAGTTCGAGATCAGAAGCTAAAAACACTCTATTTTGTATTCTCATGGTGATCATTATTACCACACATGTTATTTCAAACGTCGGCCTTGGGGACTATTTCGCTATGCTTATCCGGCTAGACCCTTTTACGAATCATTTTTTTTTTTTTCGTCACAATCAAGATTTCCAATTTTTTCGAAATAATTATTTCATGATTAGAATTTTCTATGTAATGAAATATATCTTTTAAAATCTTAAAAACAGTGTTTTTCGAACTTCGTTTGCACAGAAAATGTAGACAGCAAAAAAGAAAATTCAGAATCGTCCTTTCATAACAACAATTATTAACAAATGTTCATTGCAGCCTATAATTAGTAATTGTTGTAAAAAGTTTCCTTACCTTTAGAAACATTTCAGAGAACATGTTATCAAAAACTTCTGGGGTGATTAGTTTTTCAAATTAACAGAAACATTTTATATAAACTTACTGGCAGAAAATGAATCTTAATGCAAAATTTTTCCGTAAATCTTGAAATTATCTTTTTTTTTTCTTTTCTATTATTTACGGTTAGTATCTCCAAACGATTTCTGGAAAAAAATGCAATAGAATCAAAACACGATACTAAAACTTGTGTCGTGAAGGAATTTTCACCTTGTTATTAATATAAAAGTTAAAACAAGCATGTAATTCCTTAAAAAGTGCTAAAAAACGTACAATTAATAATACGTTAGTTAATATCATAGATTAACTACAAGATGGGACATTTCCGGCAAAATCTGTAATGACAACAGTACTACCGACTCTAGTACTACCGTCACTACCGACAAGGGGGATTAATTAACAAGCCTCCTAAATTTACCTATGTTGAGGAAATATGTTTACGCTCTATGTTTTGAATATCTATTCTTTCCTAAACGAAGCAGAGCGGCAGACGATGTTGTATTTATGTGTGATTTATTTAGCAGTTTTTTTTTATCGTACTTGTTCGTTCACCTTTAACTTACAAAATGATAATTATAATAATAATATAAAAGAAAAGTCCCATGAACTTCTGTTGAAAACGTAAATATGTAAGTTAATGAGATAAAATTGTAAGAAATTAAATTCGGGTATTGTGTTAATGCATTCACATCGAATACAATTTCATCAAGTTTAATATCAGTATGCTATGTTTTCCTTTTTTTAACTTTAAGATTCATATAATTCGAAAAATTTGTAAAAAATAATTTTTCCCTATCTATAATTTTATTATTATTTCTCATATGTTAATATCATAAATATTATTGAACTGACTGTACGTTATTTACATTTAAAACAATCTTTTTATTTTATCTGTGAGAAAGTGAAAATACGTAAATTTTAAAAGATTGTTGTAACGATTGTTTAATACACTAAACTTCATAAATTAATAAAACATCGGCTGCTAAAAAATTTCTGTCAAATGGGAATATTTATGAAAAGTTCTGGGACTTGTAAAGTGCAATATTTCGTATATTTTCACATTACACCATCGCTTTATCACATTGACTTGACATATAATATTCAAGACGACATTTTAGGTAGCTTTCATTACAAAAAGCTACCTATTGCAGCCGTTCGGAGGAAAGCGATTTCAAAAAATTTTGGTATATTTTCATCGATCATGACCCCCAGACCCCGAAACCACCCTCCGTTCAAAATTGATATATATATATATACTAGAAAGGTAGCCCGTCAAAAATGACGGAAATTTAGATATAAAGATATATACAACTCATGTGCAAGAATATGAGTTTTCTCGCTTGTTCCGCAGTGATAGATGAAAATAACACATTCTAAGAACGAAACACATTTATGAAAAACTGTGTACAGTAAAAGACCACTATTCTGAACAGTTTGGTTCCAAGTGTTATGCAGATTTGAGGATTTTTGCGGTCATTATTCAATCTTTGTTTACATTTTTTTCAATTCATATATTGGACAATTTAGATTGTTGAGCCTTAAAAATAAATAAATAACACACTTGAAGTAAGGTTAAAAACTATTAAATTATCGTATACGATTTCATGAAATGGTATTATATGGTATTATATGTGTGTGCTACACGATCTTGGTTACGATGTTGGCGAAATTAGCTGCAACTTGTCATAATCCTAATAGTGTGGGCCGCTATAACAAAAAAGTAACCAGTTTTTTGTAAAATTTCTGATATAAAGTTTGTTAAAAATTTGTGTAAAATTGCAGGCCGTTCTCGTGTTATGTCAGTCCAAGGAATAATATTTCTAACACTGAAGATTTTCCATGTATATATGGAATTTAGAAAAGCTTCTCCAAAAGAAAGGTCCTGAAATGACATTGTAATTCCTCTAACTTCAAAGTTTAATCGGGCCCTGATGTTGAGTACTGAAATCTAATAAATACAGTTATTTTGAATATTACAACAGAATTAAACAATTAAACTTATTTAACTTAAACCGCTGTTACTTCCCGATGTTATTTTTTAGTATTAAGAAAGAAAATTATTTAAAATTTTCAAATCATGCATTTATGATTTTTTTCCCTCTTTAATAACTAAATAATGAAAAAATAGGCTTTTGTTCTGAGCTCATAAATATGACAATAAAATAATGTAACTAAGAGACATTGCAAAATTAAATCTTTGTGATTACAAACCATAAACAAACGATACCACCACCATTTTACCTACTATGACGTCATTAGAATATTGCCCATTGATTGTTGGAGAACTTACTTTGTGAATGATTACCTCAATGATTTAATATTTTTGACGTTTCACGATGGATGAATCACTTGTGTTTGTTTAGGTTTATGGAATGAGATATTAAGCTGTAAACCTAATTTAAATTGAAGTTATCCATGGATATATGTATTTTTAATCGAAATTAAAAACAATGCTTTGATCGCGAAATAAAAAGTTTTAGTTTGTATAATTTGTTATTTCTGTTAATTATTTATTTAAGTACTTTTCCATTATAGCGCATTTTTAAAAAAAGCTTGGCACGATTCGGGCATCAGAAAGTGAGATATGTTGCGAAAATATATAAACAGCTATGAAAACATATCTAATGAACTTTTATCTTTGTTTATATATGCACTTATATACATAAAAAATCGTTTCTAAATATATATATATATATATATATACAAATTACGGCACAGATTTCAGATATGAACCGGGATACCTAACTGGCGCCAAAATGGTGTTATTTTGCCTGCTATGATAACCCTGCTATTGTTTTTTATTTATTAATAAATTGTTTATTTACTTTTATTTTCTGTTTTTTAATTATATAAACAGCTTTGTTCTATAGTTGTTATTCAAACTTTTATTTATTTTTAGTTATTTCCTTTTCAAAATGATAGCAAATAATTGAAAAATATATAAGTAACTGGTATTCGAAAGCGAGATTTCTGCCAAATTGGCATCATAGAAAAATAACGCCAACAACCATGCGTATATGACATCTGTGCAAAAATTACTTCTGTTTCTTTATAAGAATGGGTAAATAGCTTTTTTTGGAACAGATGTCATATTCGCCCCATATTGGCGCGATTTTTTTCGGTTGCCAATTTGGCGAAAACATCAACAGCATAAACAACATAATCCGGGTTACCACATCAAGCCCTTGAGAGCAAGTTAAGTACTCGTTGCCTATATGATATTGGCGACAGAAAAAAATCGCGCCAATATGGGGCGAATATGACATCTGTACCCCTTTTTTATATTAAATTGTCGGCACAGATGTCATATACGCGCATATATGCATTTTTAATTATGATATGCGCTTTTATGTTTCTATTTAAGCATACTATACTGTGTGTATAAATGCTACAGTTCATATGCAGAGCTACACAAAAGAATTCGTAAGGGTTACTGAGTAGGAGAGTAAATTACTTAAAGGTGGTTTTCAAAGGAGTTATGGATTTTTACGCTGAACTGCATTTAGTTTCCTAAGAAATGTTTGTAGAATATACATAAAATGATATACATGGTCACGCAAAGAATTGGATACATAACCGTCTATGGATGATAATATCTGGAAATGTGATTTCAGTAGTTTTAAGAGTAGTTTAAATTAAATTTTAGCTAAATAGTGGCATGTAATAACGGTACTATTGGCTATGGACGGTAACTGCTGAAATCAATTTTTTAATTTTTTTATGCGTTTTCTAAAATGTTTACTTTGTTATCTTGGTACTTCTTAGTTATCCCGTCGACCAAATTACTGTCGCCAAATTGTAAGATTAATTGCCAATAATGGTTCCCATTAAATAATTAATTGTAAGATTAAATGCCAATAATGGCCAATAAAACCATTAATTCGACGTTTTATTTGTATTTTTGTTAATGTTTTACTATTGATTTGGCGATTTATATAATTTGGCGAAATTGGTCGACGGGATATCTAAGAAGTAACGTTATCTTATTTACCTTATTTCCCTAAATAACGAAGTTTTGTTAAAGCATTCAGGATGTGTTGGAAAGTGTTTCATATTCTATGCTTAACGCATGATTTTTCTTTCTTCTTTAGTCTTAGTTTGCATTTATTTTATTCTTAATTTTTTAGTCTTATACTGCTTTATAGAAACTTTGGCACAGTTGTCATATACGTTATCATATATTGGCGCGATTTTTTTCCGACGCCAATTTGGCGAAAACATCAACAGCATAAACAACAACATCCGGATCACCATATCAAGCAAAATTACGACACTTTGCCGCCAGTTAAGTACCCGTTGTGTATATGACATTGGCGTCAGAAAAAAATCGCGCCAATATGGGGCGTGACATCTGTGCCGAAACTTTAATATTTAATGTTTAAACTCTTCGCTCCACTCCCCTTGCATATAGTACAAACTATAACACGGATAGCGCAAAATAATAGACAGTTTGGTACTTTTCCACTGTAGGGGCTTTGGCATTTTTTAAAAAAAAGCTTGGTGTAATTTGGGCCTAAGAATGTGAGATTTGGGTACTTTTCCGTTATGTGGACACCATTGTCGCCAAGCGTAATAGTTGGCGCAAAATCGTGAATTGAAGCATTTGAAAAATAAAAAAAAAAAGTCGATACTAAAGTGAGCATTTAAAAAATATAACATTTTAAAATTCCAGATTTTTACGAACTATTTCATCAAATCACAAATATATATTTAAAATAAGTGAACAAATAACTGCTATAAAATAAACCAATAAAATAAAACTCATATTAAACTGCTGGCATAAAATTACAAATATCTTTTAGCATTTTGAAATAATTGGCGCATTAGCATACATTTTGGCATGGTGTCCGTATAACGGAAAAATATCGAGATTTGTTGTCAAATCATATAAACAGCTATGAAAACAAATTCGATGAGCGTTTTTGTTTGTTTTATATGTATATTATTGATGTTTTTATGTACAAATTGCATCTGTTTCTGTATAAAATTAGAGAAACGGCTTTTTTATGTTAAATAAGTCGCATAAATATCGAAAAAAATGCGTGTGTATATAAAATGAAACAGTGAATAGGTTCCCGGAAAATATGTTACCAAATTTCCTTTTTCGCCAAGGCACCTATACTGGAAAAGTACCTAAAGCACATTAAAATCGCGCAGTTAGGATCTCACACAGTACACCGTTGTCTATTGGCGGTTATTTTATTAGTAGCATCGGGAGGAAGATATAAAGATGTACTTTAAATTCTCACCCATAGATTTCGAAAGAATATCTTAAAAGAGTGGAGTTTAAATTAAATTTCGGTGACCTCCATTATGAAGGATTAATGATTTTAAATGGGAATTTCGCCAAATTAGGCAGCTATCGCCAATTTGGCTAACATTTGGTGCTACTGTGGTAACCCTGCATTAATATTTTTAAAAAATTACTCATTTCAATGAGGCGGTCCTACCGGAATAGTGAGGGACACACAGAGACTTGGATTTTATATAAATAGATATATATATATATATATATCTGACCTATGTCACACTGTAACTCTCGTATTTATGAACCGATTTGGATGTAATTCGGTATGTACATAGTACATACCAATGTCTCGACCGAGTTCGTTGGCCAGCTTCATCCGCCATTTTGTTTCAAAATGGCGGCCATTTAAAAAAATTTAAAATTTGAAAAGTGGTACCAAAAAATTGAAAATGGAAAATATTTTTTTCTTATGTATTTGACCTTTAAACAAAGATTTCGGAGCAGTTTTTGTTTCGTCTATATCTTAAAAAATGGCTCAGTTATAGCATTTTGAATTTCTAGAGTGGCTGACATTTTAAAACGTCCTGAAATTTGTCACGCGATAAAAGGCGTATTTATCAACCAATTTGGATGCAACTTCGTTTATACATAGTACTTACCAATGTCTCGACCGAGTTCGTTGGCCAGCTTCATCCGCCATCTTGCTTAAAAATGGCGGCCATTTAAATTTTTAAGAAAAACTTCAATTTGAAATGTGGTACCAAAAAAATGAAAATTAAAAAAATATTATTTTCTTATGTGTTTGACCTTGATAAAAAGATTCGGGAACAGTTTTTGTTTCGTCTATATCTTAAAATGTGGCTGAGTTATAGCATTTTGAATTTCTAGCGTGGCTGACATTTTGAAACGTCCGGAATGTTGTCACTTGATGACAGGCGTATTTATGAACCGATTTGGATGTACCTTGGTTTGTACATAGTACATACAAATATCTCGACCGAGTTCGTTGGCCAGCTTCATCCGCCATCTTGTTTCAAAATGGCGGCCATTTAAAAAAATTTAAAAATTTAAAATTTAAAATGAGATACCAAAAAATTGAAAAATAAAAAATATTTATTTTTGCATGTGTTTGACCTTAATACAAAGATTCCGGAACAGTTTTTGTTTCGTCCATATCTAAAAAAAATGGCTGAGTTATAGCATTTCGAATTTCTCTTGTGGCTGACATTTTAAAACGACCTGATTTTTGTCACGCGATAACAGGCGTATTTATGAACCGATTTGGATGTAACTTGGTCTGTACATAGTACATACAAATGTCTCGACCGAGTTCGTTGGCCAGCTTCATTCGCCATCTTGTTTCAAAAGGGTTGCCAATAAAAAAATTAAATTTAAAATTTAAAATTTGGTATTAAAAACTGGAAAATGAAAAAGATTTTTTTATGTGTTTGGCCTTGATACAAAGATTCCGGAGCAGTTTTTGTTTCTGAAAATTTGTTCTTTTGTTTATTTCTTAAAAATGATGGTTGAATTATAGCACTTTGAATTTCTAGCATGGCTAACATTTTGAAACGATCTTTTATTTGTCACGCGATAACACACGTATTCGCCTATTTCGATGTAAGAAGGCATGTGGATAGTATATATCAATATCTCGACCAAGTTCGCTGGTCAGCTTCATCAGCCATCTTGTTTCAAAATGGCGGTCATTAAATTAAAAAAAATTATATTTAAAGTGAGGTGCAAAAAAAATTAGAAATTGAAAAAGGTTTCTTTCTTAAGTATTTGACCTTGATATAAGGATTCAGGAGCATTTTTTGTTTGTCTTTATCTTAAAAAATGGCTCAGATATAGCAGTTTCAATTTCTAATGTGGGTGACATTTTGAAAAAACTGATTTTTTGCCTGCGACAGCACTTGTATATATCAACCGATTCCGATGTAAGTGAGCGTGTGCACAGCAATTACTAAGGTCTCGACCAAGTTCACTGGTTAGCCTTATCCACCATGTTGTCTTAAAATGGCAGGCACTTTAAGAAATCGCCGAATTTGGCAGCGAAATATAAGTTACTTTAAATAAAAGCAGCTTGGATAAAGCTGACAAATTTCGTGAAATTCTCATTCATAATGATTTAGTATTGATAAAAATTAGTATTGAATCTTCTACATTCGGTTTCCACTAAATTGAGCTTCGTGTGTTTGAATAATATAAGTTGGTTTTTTTTTTTTTTAAATAAGGAATATGAAAGCTACCTCTTCCTCCAGGCACTGGCCGGAAGGACTTTTTAGATTGTTCCTCGTTGCAATTAAATCTTTCACCCATTATGTACGAAAACAATATATATGTGCACGAACATAGAATAGATATTAGATATATAGAATAGAATATCTGTTCTATGTTCATGTATCGGTGTAACATTCTGTTGAAAACGTAAACATACAACATTAAAAAAAGAAAGATCACATTAAAATCGATATAGATGCTCAATAACCAAAATATTACAAGAATGGGAAGTTTCTTCCCCATTGTCACTAAAGTCGCTGCGATTGCAATCACAGTACTATTACGCTCTACGAAAATGTCCGATCTTATTTATCGTATGTTAATCTGTGGTTAAAATAACCCCGAGCTCTCTCGAACGTACGAACGTTCATTTTCAAAGGGCAATGATGACGGACTGGAATAGAAGAAAACCTCACGGAATAAGAACTATGCAGGGGAAACTTACTACGCATGACTCGCCGAAAACGCGAACGACATTTTGGTAAATACCGAGGTCGCTGGAATCCGTGGTTGGCCGATCTTTTTGCAGAATATCATTGGGTTGTATGCATAAGACGCGTGTGTTAGAATTAGAAAAATATTTTCTTTTATTCTTTTATTTTTCATTATTGAGATTGCATAACATAAATTAAGATGAGGTATAAGTGTTTTGTTCCAGGATGCAAAACAGATTACGCGAATGACGTAGACAAAGAGACAACGAAAACAAAGAAACAAAGAAAAAACGAGGGAAAAAATAAGTTGAGTTTGTTCCGTGCTTCTCCACCCCCCCCCCCAAACCTTCCTAATGTGTATTCTGGAGGAGGGGAAGGTGTGTGTGTGCGGGAGGGGTATGACTTAGATGATTTAATATTACCAAAAAGCAACAAACATGATTTTTTTTTAGATTTTAAACCATTAATCAAAGTATTGATACCATTTAAGTTATGAAAATAATAGGAAAAAGAACTAATTTAAATAAGGAATTAATTCTAAAAAAATATCTTCAATAAATCTTGTATATGTTTTTAATAACTATATACTTTTCAAATAGTCAGGGAAGCTTCTTACCTTTTTTATCTGTAACAGTGAACTGAAAAATGCGCTTTTCTCAACAACTATGTGACCTAGGGTAATCGCTATATTTTTTCTGCAAGGTGTCTACTACCTAACTATTAATGTCTATTAATGTCTACTACCTCTAATTTTTTCATAATTTTAGTTTCAGTTGTGGAGGAGGTGGGGAAATTTGAAAGTATATTTTGAAAATATATTACCTAAAATTAAAAGAAAAGAAATTTTGAGTTCAGCGTTACGATTGGTTTCATACGATACCCCACACGATATACAAATAAAAGATTTTTTTCAAGTAACATAATTAGCCCCTCTACATTTTTCCTAAACATATTTGTGAATTTTTAATAATCTGTAAATATGTGGCTCAATATAGTTATTGTTATTTCCTCCAATTTGAACATTCCAGGTTCCATAGTTTACGAGTAAAATGGCTATGATAGACAGACAGACACAGGATTGATCTTATATAAGATCACCATTATATAATTAAGGAACCATTACATAATGGTTCCGTTTTTACTTTTTAAGTACGACACCCTAAAAACAGTGTTTCTAGAGTCGACCTCAGCTATACAATGCAATGCATTGCAATGGAATTAAAAAAAAAAAAAAACATTTAGAAATTGTATTGAAATGCAAATGCGGTATCTTAAAGAAATTATTCCATTGGCGAGCAGGTCTTTTCGCCTGACTGAAGTAGCCTCATCTTGCAGGCAATTTATTTTATGAAATTAATGATATTATTAATAAACTTTTGGTAACGGAGAATTTGGAAATATAGCTTAATAAATTACGCCAAAATACTTTTAATAATCTCGTCTTTTACGTGCGTTCGTAATTATATAGCACCTGTAGTCGTCGCCTGGTCCGTTCGTCTGTCCGCATATAACAGCGGAAAAACTATCCAACCGAATGGTTTGAAATTTAACATATATAATCGTTGCAGAATTTTGTCATTTCAGATTTTATGAAAATCAAATATAAACTTAAAAAGATATTAATAAAAAAAATCTTCATTGTATTAAATCCTATCATACATAATAAATTCAATGATATGTAATGATTCTAGGTTGCCATAGCGATTATTCTATTAAATCCTATCATACGTAATTAATTCATTGATTTCCCATGATAGGTAATGATTCTATGTTGTCATGGTGATGATGTTCTATTTAAGATGGAGTCCTATTATTTCCGTATTACAGAATTTTATCTATATAATCGTAATAAATTTTGTATTCATGCATTTTTGCATAAGAGTGAGTCTAAGTGATTATTAATGTTGTTATTCTGTATGCTCTGACTTGGAAACATATAGTGATTAAAACTATACTGTTAAATTTTCCATTAATATTTATGCAGTATTCCAGAAAATAATATTAACTGTATGTTAAGAAAAATCTGTAGAAATTGAGTCGGGTCTGATTTTTTTTTTTTTTCAGGGCCGTGCCGGGGCATGAACCGCGAAAATACAAACGGTCCGAACTTTTAGTTTTTCCACATGCCCGGTTCGGGCCGAGCCTAATTATTCCTCTTTCGGTGCGGGCACGACCCGGGTATGGAAATTCCTGTCCTCTTCTCCCCCCCCCCCCATAAGTAAGATTATATTAAAATCATACCTAACGAGTTTTGCAAAAATTAGTTCCTGGACAATAACATATAATTTACATAAGTTTTCTTTCCTGAATAATTAAGATAAAAATTTGTTTTAATTCTACATTTATTAATTGCATAGATATAAAAAATTATGAATTATTAAATTGTTAGTTATAAAATATACGCGAGATTAAACTTTACTCAAGAAAATATTGAATAATACTTTTAATTTCTAAAAGTCATAAGTCCATTTATTTCTGTGCGGTAGACTAATCAGCGATATTCAATGTTTTTAAATGGTCTGCCTTCGGTTTTTTGTCAGAATGATCACTGATTTTAAGTGTCTTAAGAAGCAATCGAAACGCCAGATGCCTTTAAAAAATAAGTATATTATGAAGAAAACAGTAATTAATCAGATTATTACTTGTAAGACTTTCTTAAAATTCAGATTTTCTATTTTTTTTTTTTTTTTTAATCAGTGCTTTTCCCATTGAAAAGCATTCTAAAACCATCGATCGATAGCCTACCATCTACGGTGTCGCCACCTAATGGGGAAAAACCTCATAGCAAAATTTAACACTACACTGTTAAAAATATCGTGAAAAATTACCTGTGTTGTTAAAGGCTATCTATTTTCTGACCAATAAGAACGATCCGTTGGCGTCTATGGAGCATTCTCATTGGTCAGAAAATAGATAGCCTTTAACAACACAGGTAATTTTTCACGTTATTTTTAACAGTGTAGTTACTTCTCCATCTCTTTTTCTCCGTGGAAAACATACGTAAAACAAACAAAATGCTACGCATGCGCAAACGAAGTTCACTCCACAGCTCTAGAAAATGATCCACATTGCGTCTAAAAGAAAATATTAAGATAAACTTCGAAAAATATAAATAATCACATCAACATCTAACCATAACTCTTCAATAATCCAAAAAATCCATTGAGATTTTACTTAGGAGTGATACTGTAGGTAACAATGTCCTTTCTTATAATGTTCCCGGGATTTGATTTAAAATTATGGTTATATCAAGAGCTGCTGAAAATATGACTTGATCTTTTCACCCCTCTTATAGAGTAGTTGACAGAAGTTCGTTCGCGCATGCGCAGTGTTTTATTTTCTTTTAAGCATATTTTCTTCTATTCTAGTCAGTCATCTTTCCCCTTTGAAAATGAACGTGTGTGCGTTCGAAAAATAGCGGGGTTTTATTAACTAACATCTTTACATGTTCTAGAACCTTTTAAGTAATTATATACATGTTTTAAGTTTTATATAAGGAAAGTCTTCCAGAAGCATGTCTATGTACAATATTATATTGAAATTTCGTAAGCATTCCTATTATATAGGGAAATTCCACTGAATTTTATACTGTATAATTAATCTTATGAACTTCACAATTGTTAATGCTTTTACTATATGAAACAGAAAATAATCTTTTTCAGCTTGGTATGATCATTTCTTCTCGTACATAAAAAGGAAATGTACAGTCGTAAAAAAAAAGTAAACACCCCCTATTAACTCCTGAACAAATTATCGCAGAAGAAACTTACTGGTACCGAACGATTGGAAATAAGTCTAATTTTACATGATGTATATAAATTTCCTTAGGGGGCTTGCTTAGGGGTCATCTACATATTAAAACGAACCCAAACTTCATTTTTTTCAATAGCTATACCCAATTTTATCAAGATATTTCAAATCTTCGGTTCAAACTATGCCTAGACACCAAATTTCTAGTCATATGAATGATAAGTTTTTGAATAATAAACATTCAAAATTCAGTGCTCCTGATGTTAAATTACATTTTCATATTATTATTAATATCTCCTGAAATTATACTCCTGATGTGCTAATTTTTGTGTAGCAATAATACTGAAATACCCAAACATAAATACGTTGAATTTGCATTTTTTATAATTTTATTATATGAATTATGAAATTAATACTCGAAAAAATTATGAATTGCAACCTACAATTTTTTTGATGGATTTAGAATTTTTAAGTCCTACTTTATGGAAATCCAAAATTTCAGATTTTTCTTCCAAGTAGTTTTCAAATTATGCTTAAAAAATGGCAAAATGAGGGTTTAACACTAGAAACGCCGGTAAAAACTATACCTAGAACCGCCAAAGCGGGCATTTTGACCGATGTGGATTACCATGCTCAACTATTGTTTACTTGCCATTTTTTACTCTTAGTATCGTTTTTTACTTTTATTACCATCATTGTCCATATAATATATATTTCCTAATTTTTATTATATATATTTTTTTTAATTTCATTATGTTATAATTATATTATATTAAGATACATATATATTACTCATATTTTTAATTTTAAGAATATTTTATAGTAAAAAATATTTTTCATAAGAAATCGAAATTGCTAAAAACAAAAATAAACTTGATGAAATAAAAGCATACATAACACACAGGGGATAAATATAAAATCACCCATTTATATTTATCCCCTGAGCAATACAATATCCAAGGTGGTGAGTGGTCAGGGAAAAACACAGTGAACAAAAGAGGAAACTACCAGTATTTTCTTCCAGGAAATACTAGGAATAATATAAAAGGATTAAAGAAAGCTGATTTCTCTTTAACAAAATACTGATATTTAACACCATTTTTGACTGTATTTTTCAGAATTGACACACGCTTGATTAAGAATATTATAAAACACTTGTAGAAGTCATCGTCTAGAACTAGTTTTTGTAGAATACTTCTGTACCATTTGGTCGAGTACGTGGACGCCAAATTTTGTAGAATTATAGAACTTTACAATTTCTGGTAAGTGTTTATCACCAGTTTCAAATGTAACAGATGGATGTTGGGAAAATAGAATGAAAACATATTTATTTTTCTTCCCTTGATGAACGCAATGTAATATCATCTTTGGAAAGAATTTGGCTACAGTACAAAGACTTTTTTTCAGATTTTATGGCCTGTGGAATTTTGTTTTTCGTCCACGATTGACTGTGCCAACAATGCTTATTTTTAGTGACTTCAGCTTTTCTACAAGGGGCAGTTAAGTAAAGAAGTTATCTGTGGTAACGTTGTATCCTTTGTTGAAGTATGGACTGTTGCTACATCTACTAGACAAAATGTGCATTAAAATTGGCGGCGGTCATTTTGACCGTTTTGGCGGTTCTAGGTATACTACTGCAATACTTCATAAATTTTGGTTGACTAGAAAATTTATCACTGGCATATCATAGCTTTTCGAATTGTAGGAAAAGACACGAAAACTGAAAATTACACACTAAATAGAAAGAAATTGGTACGGAATGAAAGCTTCGGAACGGTCAAAATGACCGACTTGGCGGTGGTAGTGTTAATGGGCGGTCTATAATAGAAGTGACTAGATATTTTGAAATTTCTAATGCTGTCCTGTAATCTAGCAGCCTTCAATGACTGCTTGAGTAGCGCTTAATGAGCCTTGATCATGAAGGGCGCACTTTCGGTCAACAATGGAGCACCAAATTTCAATTTGGATACAGTCCCTAAAATACGCTCGTTTTAAAATAATAAATTTCTCGGAAACTTGTCGTGCGAATTGCATCAAAATTTGTTTTTAGTCTAATTGGTAGGTGAAGAGTTCTTTTATGCTGTCAGAATTGTGTACTATTTTGGAAAAAAAAACAAAGTTACGGTTCATTTTAATATGTAGATGGCTCCCTAAGCAAATTTTATACACATCAATTAAAAGTAGACTTTATTACCAATCGTGTAGTATCAGTAAATTTCTTCTAATATATTTTTTGCAGAGTTATTAATGGGTGTTTATTTTTTCCAAGACTGTACTTCATATTCATCTAGTATACTTAAATAAAACCCGCAGGGAAGACCGAGTTCGGTAGATTAAAATTAGTTTTGTGTTAAACTCGATATAACAATAAATACTCGCTGTATTATTGCTATAATAAATTTTTGACACTGTTTTTAGAGAAACAATCTGTAATAAAACTGTGTACATATTTCTAAATTCTGTATTACTTACATATTTACAATGAAAGAGCATTCTTCCAAACTAGTACATTTTTAAGTGTTCAGTTCATCTCACGAAACCCTATTCGGACCACTCCTCTGTCTGTCTGTAAAATTCTTTTATCTTCAAAAATTCTTTCTTTGAGAAAATGCCAAATATTAAATTGACTACATTTCATTGTCCGGTGGATATAAATAAATTAATTTTAGTATTTTTTGTCCATTTTAAATGTGTTGTTTTTTTTTTTTAGCTAAAATTAAATATTGTAATTAAATACAGGATGCTAAATAAAAGATGAGCAAATATTTAAGATTTGATTGTACACATCCAAAGAAACAACTTTCATTAAATAATGAATTGCCGGAATTAAAACGCAAAGGTACTAGATGGCGCAAAATGCGATGTTGTTATTCGAGGAAAAAGCAAACAAAGAACGATTAAGTGACTGAAGCAAGTTTAATAACATGTGATTAAAATAAGCAATCAATCGTTGAGTCTCTAAGTCATTTTCCTTTTCAGTTTCGTAAATAAAATGCATATCAGCCATTTCCCTATTAGTGAAGGGCAACATCTTCCGATACGTTCCTACCATTATTGACAGTTGCACACTCGGATCAGTGTTTTTTTATATATTAATAGAAACGAAATTTTGCATACGCGTTCTTCTTCCTCATGTTTTATTTCCCTTCTGTTAGTGTCGATTTTATTCCGATAACGCGAACAGGAATGGACCTTTAACTTTTGCATGGATCCAGTTTCAAAATGTTCCATCATCATTGCGTTTTACTTCCGCCCACGCATTTTTGTTGAAATTTGTTTGTTTGAATGTGCACTATCACCTCTTAAAATGTTGCCTATCTTTTATGAAACACACTGTATTTTTCCAGATATACAAACATATGCTGTTATACAGTTGCCAGAAAAGCAGTTTAATATTTTAAACCTGATTAAGAAATAATCTTTATTTTGTAAAAAAATTAAAATTAAATTTCGTGGTGCTGCCAAATATGTTCTTATTTAACTAAGGATTAAATAATTATAAATTAGCTATTTGGATTAATTAATCAAAGTATAAAGTATTTTTAAAGCAGTATTAAACGAAATCCTCTATGCGATCTTCGATCGCACTTCACCACTTGTTAGTTCGTTACCCTCATTCTTTTGATAGCAGGACTATTAGTCCTGAATGCCTTTTTTTACACTTGAGAAAGCAACGTACAGCATTCCATGATTAATTGCTAATAAGTTCAATGTACCCTCGATGGTTGATTTTTTTTTTCAAGAATGTTATATGGACTCTGATTGGTAGAAGCATGTATTTCTATAATCATGCTTGGAATTTCTGAAAAAAATTCTTCAGATTCTGAAAGTCACCCTTTTTCTCAAATATCGCCAAATTTGGCAAAATTCTTTCATTTGCCACTAAGCACTGTTGAGAATTTCCATGTACCCTGATTAGTTAATTTCTGTTTTCGAGTACGTTGTATGGACTCTGATTGATAAAATCACGCATCTCTACTACAATTTGAATTTGAAGAAAATTCCTTTAGATTCTGTAGCCCAACTTTTTCGCCAAATATTTACCATTTTTTTTTTTTTTTTTTTTTTTTTTTTTTTTTTTTTTTTTTTGTACTTGGCGCAAAGCATTGGTTAAAATTTTTTTATATACACTGGGTGTTGGATTCTCAATTCTAGCACCTTCTATGGATTCTGATTGGTAGAATCATGCTTAAACCTCTGCTCAAATTGGGCATTTTTTTAAAAAAATCATTCAGATCTTGAAAGCCAATTTTTTCACCAAATATCTCCAAATCGGCAATATTCTGGGATTTCGCGTCAAGCATGTGTTGAATAGTTCTATCTACCCTGATTGGTTGAATTCGGTTTCCTAGTACGTTCCATGCACTGATATTGTTAGAATCATTTACTTATGCTCCAATTGGGGATTTTGAGAAAATTCCTACAAATTCAGTCGGCCATTTTTTTTGTCAAATGCACCATATTCTGGCGACATTCTTTTATTTGGGCCAAACATGTGTTTTTTTTTCATTTTTGAAAGACTATAGTTTCGCCAAATGTGATTAATGTCACTAATATTTCGTCCAATACCGCCAAATTTATGAAATCTTTACAAATTTTTGACTTTGTTAATTTCAAACTGTATAACGACTTAATAACAACTGTAAAAAATTTTTGCTTCATTTTCGTTCAATCTAATTCATATACATTGCCCGTAGTGACACAAAAAAAAATCGAATTTTCTCGAACATTTGAATTAGACCAAGGGTCTTCTCTTATCCCAAAATTATAAAATATATAATTTAGACAAAATCATTAGAGAATTTTTTTTTGATAAAATTTGCACATAGAAATTAAAAAGTAAACGACTGTAAATCAGTGATAGATTAAATTTCTATTTTTAAAATTGAAAATAATCATCAAATGTTCCTACCAGAAATAATATAAAAGAAAAATTAAATTATTTTAAAAATATTTCTGTATAAACTAACAGGCTTCCTACCAATCAATTGAATTGTCTAGCATCTCCTAATTGAGAGCTAGAAATATGAAACAGAACGGTTGCTTCGTGATTTCAGGTCGCATCGAAGACCAAGTATACGTCGGAATGTGCAAATCATCCGGTATTTAAAATTTAAATTTGTGGGTATTTTTTTTCTGATTACTAGTTTTGGCTTTTTCCTGGAATAACAATTATTTCAGATTACTGTTTTAAGGGGATACTCGTTATGGATATTGACCTCTAAAATTTTATCTACAATCGATATTTGCAACACGTCATTTGAAAATTTCAAATGGAAAATAAACTTTTCAAAAAACAATTAACTGACATAAGAAAACGCTAATATAAATTAAGGATTTTTTTATCTACACTGTAAAAAAATACGACCCGTTTTCCTGTAGGAATCGGAAAAATAGTTGCCCTTATCGTACCGGAAATTTTTCCAACCCAGCTCGGAATAAAATCCGTAAAAAAAAGGAAATAGTCAATAAAACGGTATTTTATAGATTTTATTCCGATTTTACGGATTTTATTCCGAGCTGGGTCGGAAATTCTTCCGGTACGATAAGGGCAACTATTTTTCCGTATCCTACAGGAAAACTGGTCGTTTTTTTTTTTTACAGTGTAATAAAAATTGTTATCCAATAACCAGATATTCGATATTATGTATCGGCATAAAAATAATAACTTTGATGTGTACAATAATACCCACCAACCATGCATTTTTGAAGAAACATTTTTACCAGATATGAGTTTACAGAGTTGTGATTTAATCTACGAATATATACATATGAATATAATCAACTACATTTTGAAGTCGGTGCCTATCTGAAAGTATGTTATTTGATCTTGACTCGGAATCTGATAATTGAAGACAGTAAAGCTGTACACTACACATAGGGATGCACTTTGTAGTGTACAGTCAAATGGAGGCACTTTAATGTGTACTGACATATATGGTATACATACCTGATATATGAATCAAATTCATTCGAATCATCAGATTTTGAAGAAATAGCAATAGGACTACCAGGGTGTCTTACACTTTCAAACAAAAAAGAACATCAATAACGGCGCATGTTTATGAAAGTTAGGACCAAAAAATACATACATGCCTGCGGGTCGGATTGATAACATCCTTGTTTTAGGTAGCTTTCATTACAAAAAGCTACCTATTGCAGCCGTTCGGGGGAAAGCAATTTCAAAAAATTTTGGTATATTTTCATCGATCATGACCCCCAGACCTCGAAACCACCCTCCGTTCAAAATTGATATATATATATATATATATATATATATATATATATATATATATATATGTAATAATAAAATAATGTTATCCAGGTGGTATTGTCCTGGATGATGTCTAAGATGGGATGAGAAATTGACTCTGGAACCTTTGTGCGAATCGAATTCATTTATTAGGCGCTCATCATACATCTGATTCGCAAGTCGATCGCCGGTCCCGGAGCCAACAGCGTAGATTTTGGGAGGTTACATGCCCGTAAGTTTAGCTAGCCTCTCAAATAGCCAAATTCCATCTTTCTTCGCGCGTGTTCTGGGTAATATGCTGAAGATTCTAATATTTTTCAGCAGAGGGCAGAATTGTTAATTTGGGAGGATCATCTAATTTAATTGGTTCATTAAGTTTTGATTGATCTGTGGTCAAGGCCCGCACAATGCCCAGGGACTGTGACGTATCAGCCCTACCCACAGATGCCTGCAAAAAGCGCTTAGATTAGCAGTTTCACTTTTAAGAATCGTCCTAAAATGGTCTCTGAAAGTAATAAGATGTATTGCTGGGAAACAGTTATGAGGGGTAAAACTGGTTTTAGAAATAGATTTAAAGTTAGGAGAAAGAAACTTCGGATTTTAATTTAAATTTGGAATTTTAAAGGCTTTTTATCCTTTCATATCCCCCCCTCCAAGTTGAGGTCCACCCGGAATTGCCTGCAAATCCGGGGGGACTCGCACGGAGAATGGCGAATACAAAAACAGATAAGTGCGACCTTACAGATTAGGGTTAAAATTAAATCTAAAAGTAAATTTAATTTAAATGTAACATTAAAGTTAAGTTTGCTAAGATATGAGAACTGAATTTTGCTGCTGGAAAATATATTTAAAATTTCAATTTTGAGTTGTAAACTTTAAGGAAAAATTTTAACATTTTAAGTTTTTATGCAATAATATCTAAGTTTGGGATTTGGCTCTCGGGACAGCCTGACCGAACTTTACATAATACTTGAAAAAATTAATGACATAAAATATAAGAATACCACAGAATATAAAGAAAAGCTGAAAAAACAAATTACAATAATAATATAAGAAATATATGGGAAAACACAAAATAAAATAATATAGTTTAAGTATTGACCATAATTTTCTTTTTTCGAAGTCCTTTGGTCAAGAAGTTTATGCTCTTTTTGTTAAAGTCTTTGAGCATATATTTCACATTTTTATATAAAATTCAACTATGTAAAAATATAACTTTAGGTACAACTATAATATTAGAAATTGAAAATAAACATAGGAAAACTTAAATCAAAATTCTTTTCCATAATTATAAAGAAAACACAATATAAGATTACTTTTCATGCATTATAAGAGATTCCTCTAGTCATGAATTATGTTTTCCAGAATAATTAAAATTATTTTAATAAAAATATAAAAGTACACCTGATTACTGTGGAAAATATGTTTTATGTACAAAATATTAAAATTATAGAAATATTAAAAAATTGAAAACTTTTCTTCACTCATTTGGCAATGTAAAAATTTTCAAAATATGTTGAAATATAAAACTGATTAAAAAAAGTTGTAAACATTACACAAATATAACAATAATATTGAAATGCACACTGAAAATAAAGAAAAATATATTGAAGACTATTTACAAGGTAAGTAATATTTATCCTAAACCTCAGGGAGGTTTTAGCACATCCTAAACCATTTACGGTTTTCGCATAATCCTAAATCTCAATGGAGATTTTAGCAAAAATTAAAAAAAAAGAAAAATGAGCTTTATGTTTATTTTTTGTGTGAAGATGCAGATGCAGTTTACCTGTAAGCAATGGTGTTTATTATTTTGCAGACTGAGGTATTATTCATTTTCCTCAGTGGCATTAATAAACTAAAGTCATAATTTAATAAACCACATTTACATCTCACTCAGCTCTTGGCAAATAGCAAAAATCTCTAAATTTTTAAGAATTCAAGAATTTTACTACTGGCAAAAAGAAAAAAAAATCAATAAATAAAACAGGAAAATTAAATAAATAAAACAAACAAAAAATTAATAAAATAATAGACCCTGGTTCAAACAAACAGGATTATGACCAAGACTTCTAAGTGCATGGCAACCCGTTGACAAATTTTTGTTAGCTAGCTTTTATTGTCCGGACATTTATTTTATCAACAGTTGCCATATTTGTTCAGATTATACAGGTCACTGAATCTCCTTTGTCTGTGGAGGGTTGTTTTCGGTGGAAGTTACTTAAAATATATATATATATTTTGTTTAAGACTTAATGGGGTGGAACCATGGTCATCTTTAAAAATTGAATGTGTGGAATTAGACACTATTGGATTTACCACGGTTAAAGTGGGGTTACCAAGGTCATGTCTAAACCAATGATTAAATTATGGGAAATATTTTGAACATGGTCGGAGCGGGACCTTCACCTGTTTTCTAAAATTGGCAGGGGTGAAATACCTGCTCATATCTTTTATTAATAAAATGGGATTTATTATAAAAAAACTATATATTGGATAAAATATTAAAAATTAAAAACTCAAGTATTAAAATATAACAATATAAAATATAATATTTAGCTATACACAAAACTCTAAAATGAATAATAATTGGCATAAAATTCTATATATAAAAACAAATACTTGAAAAACGGGCTGATCTTTTCTCATTATGCACAAAAAAAAATTTACTTACCAACACAAAAATGATTAAAATATGGATTAAATGAAAATAACACACAAACTGACATAACTTACTATTTACACACATGTAAAAATTTCAGGATGCTCATCTCTATTTATAAAAATAATTACTGGAACAGGACACTAACTATTCAATGGCGCAAGTATTTTTTGATAATTTTCTGTTTAAAACATGTAACTAGTTCAACATGTATTCACAGTATGCCACAAAACTTTAAAATAAAATAAATTTACTTTTTGGTGATCGCACATATGCTTCACCGGATGAATAAGAAAACAAAAACTACTGTTACCTTAGTTATTACGATTTTAATGCGCATGCAGTATGTCTACATCAAATTTTCAAAAAAAATTAATCATAAACTTTAAATCTCACAAGAAAATTAAAAAATAAAAGTAATAAAAATTTGAAAATAATAAATTTAATTTGGCTTAAAATCTTTAAAATCCCTTTAATATAATACCCATATTGCTAACAGTATTTTTTGTTATCTTTTCATTCATAGTTCTCATTATTACGAAAAACTTAACATTGTTTAATGTACAGAAAAACTTTTCTTATTATCAAAATATTTCATAAAATGAACATAAAAAGAAATCTGTAATGTTATCTAATTTACAAACTGAAAAAAAAAATTAAAAGGAAAATAACCTTTAAAAGAAAGCACGTCAGTTTTTTTTTTTTTTTCCAACTTTTATACGTAATTTTTCAAAGACAAACATCGATAAAAGTAAAATAAAAAGAAGCTTCATACCTGTAAGTTAGCATATCCAAATAAAAACATGTAAATAAATTTATAAAAAAAAAGTACACTTTATTACCACTTTAAATGAAAAATAAAAGAAGTTCAGTTGTCCAGTGATTTCAAATGTGAATCACTCTTTTTTTTTTTTTTTTTTTTCTTTTCTCTTCTTTAGATTCTGCATGTTTCATGCGATGATAAGCGAAGAAAACGAAAAGTTGACCTCTGTCCTTGAAAACAGCTGTCCGTGTTTGACCTAGTTTTTCTGCTGATAGTTTTCATCAGTTTTTATTTCGCAAAGAGAAAGCGGTGCAAAGATCAGTTCTGTTAGGTGTTGCAGTAGGGAAGAAAAAGAATGTTTCTTTTAAATCTCACACTTCTATTATCAGACTGTTAATTTCTGTTATCAGACGACGCAGAGAGAGAGGGCAAAAAAAAAAAAAATTAATGGTTTCTTTTCTTGTTTCGTCCAAACATTTCATGGCAGGTTGTTTTACAGATTTAGATAATAACACCGAGATTTTCACAGTGGTAAGTCTTTTCCGGGTGTCCTTTTGCCGTAAAAATTGATTTAAAAAGTTTTTCGCCGACTTACGACGTTTTCGGAAACACGTCACTGGCCAGGCATGGGATTACCGGCGTAGATATTATGTAGGCGCTGGGATTTTCGTTGGATTTCAACGGCAGGTGACGGGCTAGGCTTGGGACTTTTCAAAGCATATGAGCGGGATCTATCCGGTCCGAATTCAGCATTCACTGGGCTAAAGTAACTGTTCGTGGCCGATCTCAGCTCTCGGAATTTGGCTTCGTGTGTTAAGTCTTGGGATTTCTTCACGCGCATCCTTTATCCTGCGCGACTTCTGTAATAATAAAGATAAAGTTTTCCAGGTGGTATTGGTCCTAGATGATGGTTAAGCTGGGATTGGATGAGAAATTGACTCTGGAACCTTTGTGCGAATCGAACTCATTTATTAGGCGCTCATCATACATCTGATTCGCAAGTCGATCGCCGGTCCCGGAGCCAACAGCTTAGATTTTGGGAGGTTACATGGCCGTAAGTTTAGCTAGCCTCTCAAATAGCCAAATTCCATCTTTCTTCGCGCGTGTTCTGGGTAATATGCTGAAGATTCTAATATTTTCCAGCAGAGGGCAGAGTTGTTAATTTGGGAGGAACATCTAATTTAATTGGTTCATTAAGTTTTGATTGATCTGTGGTAAAGGCCAGCACAATGCCCAGGGACTGTGACGTATCAGCCCTACCCACAGATGCCTGCAAAAAGCGCTTAGATTAGCAGTTTCACTTTTAAGAATCGTCCTAAAATGGTCTCTGAAAGTAATAACATGTATTGCTGGGAAACAGTTACGAGGGGTAAAACTGGTTTTAGAAATAGATTTAAAGTTAGGAGAAAGAAACTTCGGATTTTAATTTAAATTTGGAATTTTAAAGGCTTTTTATCCTTTCATATATATATATACAGGGTGATTCATAAAAGATGGGCAGAACTTTAAGGGGTTATAGTACACTTAAAGACAAATAATATTAAATAGGAGACTAAGGGTCCCAGACGTATTCCCAAGGAGATAGGGGGCATTAAAGTTTAGGGTCCGAAATTTCAAATGATTATAAAACATGAAAAAATTGGTCGATTCGTTTGCGGTTTTTGCAAAAAATTTTCTTTATGCCAGTATTTTCTTGAAATAAAATTTTAAAGTTCAATTTCAAAAAATGCCGATAGGGGGCGCTTTAGACTTTGGAGTAACAAACAACTATTTTTTAACGTTATTTTTTGTATTTCTTTAAATGATTTCGAAAGCTTAGACTTAAACTTAAATTTTGATCTAAAAATCTGAGTCCTAACGAGTAGTTAAGTAGCGTAAACTGAAATTTGAAATTTGAAACCCTTCTCCCCCCAGAACAAAAATCAGTTATTCCCGATCTTTGTGTCGTAGATTAGGCTCTAACTACTGCCGCGTTTTGCTAAAATTATTCTTTATGTCAGTATTTTCTTGAAAATAAATTTTAAAGAAAATTTTCAAAAAATTCCGATAGAGGGCGCTTTAGACTTTGGAGTAACGAACAACTATTTTATACCGTTATTTTTTGTGTCTCATTAAATGCTTTCTAAAGCTTAGACTTAAACTTAAATTTTCAGCTCAAAATCTGAATCGCTGAGCGTGGTTCAGTAGCGAGGGGAGGGGGTTCAAATTTCAACTTCTGAACATAGTTCAGTTTGCACTACTTAACCATGCCCAACGATTCTGTGCTGTGATACGAGGCAAAAATACAACTTTCGTCAAGGACTGCATAGTCAGAATTCACTCATAAAGGCACTGGCACAGTTGGAAACGTCGCTCATGCAAACGTTAAAGCTCCATTCCTGACGCTAGTCACCGGGTGAAGAAGGAAACAGAAAGTATGCAAATGTCAAATGGGGAAGAAGAAGAACACGTATGCAAAATTTCGACACGATTCAGGCATAAAAACCACTGAACGGTGAGTCAAGTGTAAGTCGCTGTAGTAATGAATCGGAAGATGGTGCCCTTCACGAATAAGGAAAAGGCTGAGATGCATTTAATTTACGGAGCGGCAGATGGAAATGGTGCAGAGGCACAACGAATGTACGGAGAGCGATTTCCCAACAGGCGGTTGCCTAACCGCAAAACTTTCGAGCGCTTGCACAGACAGTTGTGTGAGACGGGATCATTTCTCGCTTCCCGGTCGAATGCAGGTCGTGCAAAAAAGGACGAATCAGTAGTTGTTGCAGAAGCCATTCTGGATGTAGTAGCGGCGCAGCCAAGTGCAAGTACACGAACAGTGGCTAGGCAGGTGGATACCTCACAGTCCATGACTTGGAGGGTACTGAAGGATGAACATTTGCTCCCGTTTCATGTGCAACGAGTCCAGAAACTGTCTCCAGGGGATTATCCAAATCGTATTGAATTCGCCCGCTGGTTTCTGCAGCAGAACGCGCTAAATCCACATTTTGGACGAACTGTGCTTTTCACCGATGAATGTACCTTCACACGTGAAGGTACATTTAACACACACAATGCACATGTATGGGCGGATGTCAATCCACATGCTACGTATCCACATGCTCATCAGAGACGCTTTTCCATCAATGTTTGGGCAGGAATCCTCGGAGACCACTTAATCGGACCGTACCTTCTTCCTGAATGCCTCAACGGTAAAACATACCTCACATTTCTGCAACATGTGCTGCCAGACCTGTTAAACGTTGTTCCTCCACGCATCCGGCGGGTCATGTGGTTCCAGCACGATGGAGCGCCAGCCCATTACGTACGAGACGTCCGCAACTATCTGGACATCACATTTCCGAACAGATGGATTGGTCGAGGTGGTCCTGTTGCTTGGCCTGCTCGCTCGCCAGATCTTTCACCCCTCGATTTCTTTTTTTGGGGACGATTGAAGGCTCTTATGTATGAGACACCCATTGAATCCCCCGAGGAACTGGTCGCCAGACTTTCCGCAGCTGTAGGGGAAGTGCTCGAAAAGCCTGATGTTTTCGCGAATGTTCGCCGTTCCATTCTTCGCCGTTGTTCTGCATGCATAACCTCTGGTGGTCACAATTTTGAACATTTATTGTAATTACATGTTAATAAATATGCTTTGGTAACATAATCCTAATTTGTGTCTTTTTCCTCGTATCACAGCACACAATGTGTGGACATGGTAAACTGAACTGTGCTCAGGAGTAGAAATTTCAAACCCCTCTCCCCAGAAACTTAACCACGTCTAACGATTCAGATTTTGGGCTGAAAATTTAAGTCTAAGCTTTAGAAAGCATTTAATGAGACACAAAAAATAACGGTATAAAATAGTTGTTCGTTACTCCAAAGTCTAAAGCGCCCTCTATCGGAATTTTTTGAAAATTTTCTTTAAAATTTATTTTCAAGAAAATACTGACATAAAGAATAATTTTAGCAAAACGCGGCAGTAGTTAGAGCCTAATCTACGACACAAAGATCGGGAATAACTGATTTTTGTTCTGGGGGGAGAAGGGTTTCAAATTTCAAATTTCAGTTTACGCTACTTAACTACTCGTTAGGACTCAGATTTTTAGATCAAAATTTAAGTTTAAGTCTAAGCTTTCGAAATCATTTAAAGAAATACAAAAAAATAACGTTAAAAAATAGTTGTTTGTTACTCCAAAGTCTAAAGCGCCCCCTATCGGCATTTTTTGAAATTGAACTTTAAAATTTTATTTCAAGAAAATACTGGCATAAAGAAATTTTTTTGCAAAAACCGCAAACGAATCGACCAATTTTTCCATGTTTTATAATCATTTGAAATTTCGGACCCTAAACTTTAATGCCCCCTATCTCCTTGGGAATACGTCTGGGACCCTTAGTCTCCTATTTAATATTATTTGTCTTTAAGTGTACTATAACCCCTTAAAGTTCTGCCCATCTTTTATGAATCACCCTGTATATATATATATATATATATATATATGACCTATGTCACACTGTACCTCCCGTAATTATGAACCGATTTCAATGTAATTCGGTGTGTACATAGTACATACCAATGTCTCGACCGAGTTCGTTGGCCAGCTTCATCCGCCGTTTTGTTTCAAAATGGCGGCCATTTAAAATTTAAAAAAAAAAATAAAATTTGAAATGTGGTACGAAAAAATGGAAAAATATTTTTTCTTATGTATTTGACCTTTATACAAAGATTCCGGAGCAGTTTTTGTTTCCTCTATATCTTAAAAAATGGCTGAGTTATAGCATTTTGAATTTCTAGCGTGGCTGACACTTTGAAACGTCCTGAAATTTGTCACGCGATAAAAGGCGTATTTATGAACCGATTTCGATGTAATTCGGTGTTTAAATAGTACATGCCAAAGTCTCGACCGAGTTCGTTGGCCAGCTTCATCCGCCATTTTGTTTCAAAATGGCGGCCATTTAAAATTTAAAAAAAAAAAATTAAAATTTGAAATGTGGTACCAAAAAATTGAAAATGGAAAAATATTTTTTCTTATGTATTTGACCTTTATACAAAGATTTCGGAGCAGTTTTTGTTTCGTCTATATCTTAAAAAATGGCTGAGTTATAGCATTTTAGGTAGCTTTCTTTACAAAAAGCTACCTATTGCAGCCGTTCGGAGGAAAGCGATTTCAAAAAATTTTGATATATTTTCATCGATCATGATCCCCAGACCCCGAAACCACCCTCCGTTCAAAATTGATATATATATATATATATATATATATATATATATATATATATATATATATATATATATATATATATATATATATGACCTATGTCACACTGTAACTCTCGTATTTATGAACCGATTTGGATGTAATTCGGTGTGTACATAGTACATACAAATGTCTCGACTGAGTTCGTTGGCCAGCTTCATCCGCCATTTTGTTTCAAAATGGCGGCCATTTAAAAATTTAAAATGTGGTACCAAAAAATTGAAAATTGAAAAATATTTTTTTCTTATGTATTTGACCTTTATACAAAGACTCCGTAGCAGTTTTTGTTTCGTCTATATCTTAACAAATAGCTGAGTTATAGCATTTTGAATTTCTAGCGAAGCCGACATTTTAAAACGTCCTGAATTTTGTCACGCGATAAAAGGCGTATTTATGAACCGATTTGGATGTAACTTCGTTTATACATAGTACAGACCAATGTCTCGACCGAGTTCGTTGGCCAGCTTCATCCGCCATTTTGTTTAAAAATGGCGGCCATTTAAAATTTTAAGAAAAATTTAAATTTGAAATGTGGTACCAAAAAATTGAAATTTGAAAAAATATTTTTTTCTTATGTGTTTGACCTCGATAAAAAGATTCGGGAGCAGTTTTTGTTTCGTCTATATCTTAAAAAATGGCTGAGTTATAGCATTTTGAATTTCTAGCGTGACTGACATTTTGAAACGCCCTGATTTTTGTCACGCGATAACAGGCGTATTTATGAACCGATTTGAATGTAACTTGGTCTGTACATAGTACATACCAATGTTTCGACCGAGTTTGTTGGCCAGCTTCATTCGCCATCTTGTTACAAAAGGGTTGCCATTTTTAAAAAAAATGTAATTTAAAATTTAAAATGAGGTATTAAAAAATTGGAAAATGAAAAAGATTTTTTTTTATGTGTTTGGCCTTGATACAAAGATTCTGGAGCAGTTTTTGTTTCTGAAAATTTGTTCTTTTGTTTATATCTTAAAAAGTGGTTGAATTATAGCACTTTGAATTTCTATCATGGCTAACACTTTGAAACGATCTTGTATTTGTCTCACGATACCACACGTATTCGCCTATTTCGATGGAATTTCATGTGGATAGGATACATCAATATCTCGACCAAGTTCGCTGGCCAGCTTCATCAGCCATCTTGTTTCAAAATGGCGGCCATTAAATTAAAAATATATATATTTAAAGTGAGGTGCAAAAAATTAGAAATTGAAAAAGGTTTCTTTCTTAAGTATTTGACCTTGATATAAGGATTCAGGAGCATTTTTTGTTTGTCTTTATCTTAAAAAATGGCTCAGATATAGCAGTTTCAATTTCTAACCTGGGTGACATTTTGAAAAATCTGATTTTTTGCCTGCTACAGCACTCGTTTGTATCAACCGATTCCGATGTGAGTGAGCATGTGCACAGCAATTACTAAGGTCTCGACCAAGTTCACTGGTTAGCCTCATCCACCATGTTGTCTTAAAATGGCAGGCACTTTAAGAAATCGCCGAATTTGGCAGCGAAATATAAGTTACTTTAAATAAAAGCAGCTTGGATAAAGCTGACTAATTTTGCGAAATTCTCATTCATAATGATTTAGTATTGATAAAAATTAGTATTGAATCTCCTACATTCGGTTTCCACTAAACTGAGCTTCGTGTGTTTGAATAATATAAGTTGGGTTTTTTTAAAATAAGGAATATGAAAGCTACCTCTTCCTCCCGGCACTGGCCGGAAGGACTTTTGAATTTCTAGCGTGGCTGATATTTTGAAACGTCCTGAATTTTGTCACGCGATAAAAGGCGTATTTATAAACCGATTTGGATGTAACTTCGTTTATACATAGTACATACCAATGTCTAGACCGGGTTCGTTGGCCAGCTTCACCCGCCATCTTGTTTAAAATTGGCGGTCATTTAAATTTTTAAGAAAAATTTAAATTTGAAATATGGTACCAAAACATTGAAAATTGAAAAAATATTTTTTTCTTATGTGTTTGACCTTGATAAAAAGATTCGGGAGCAGTTTTTGTTTCGTCTATATCTTAAGAAATGGCTGAGTTATAGCATTTTGAATTTCTAGCGTGGCTGACATTTTGAAACGTCCTGATTTTTCTCACGTAATAACAGGCGTATTTATGAACCGATTTGGATGTACCTTGGTGTGTACATAGTGCATACAAATATCTCGACAGAGTTCGTTGGCCAGCTTCATCCGCCATCTTGTTTCAAAATGGCGGCCATTTAAAAAAATTTAAAAATTAAAAAATTTAAATGAGATACCAAAAATTGGAAAATGAAAAAGATTTTTTTCGTATGTGTTTGACCTTAATACAAGGATTCCGGAACAGTTTTTGTTTCGCCTATATCTAAAAAAATGGCTGAGTAATAGCATTTTGAATTTCTATTGTGACTGACATTTTAAAATGACCTGATTTTTGTCACGCGATAACAGGCGAAACCCTGAACCGATTTGGATGTAACTTGGTCTGTACATAGTACATGCCAATGTCTCGACCGAGTTCGTTGGCCACCTTCATTCGCCATCTTGTTTCAAAATGTTTGCCATAAAAAAATTAAATTTAAAATTTAAAATAAGGTATTAAAAAATTGGAAAATGAAAAAGATTTCTTTTATGTGTTTGGCCTTGATACAAAGATTCCGGAGCAGGTTTTGTTTCTGAAAATTTGTTCTTTTGTTTATATCTTAAAAAATGGTTGATTTATAGCACTTTGTATTTCTAGCATGGGTAACATTTTGAAACGATCTTGTATTTGTCACGCGATAACACACGTATTCGCCTATTTCGATGTAAGAAGGCATGTGGATAGCATACATCAACACCTCGACCAATCTGGCTGGCCAGATTCATCAGCCATCTTGTTTCAAAATGGCGGCCATTAAATTAATATATATATATATATTTAAAGTGAGGTGAAAAAAAAAATTAGAAATTGAAAAAGGTTTCTTTCTTAGGTATTTGACCTTGATATAAGGATTCATTAGCATTTTTTGTTTGTCTTTACCTTAAAAAACGGCTCAGATATAGCAGTTTCAATTTCTATTGTGGGTGACATTTTGAAAAATCTGATTTTTTGCATGCGGCAGCACTCGTATATATCAACCGATTCCGATGTGAGTGAGCATGTGCACAGCAATTACTAAGGTCTCGACCAAGTTCACTGCTTAGCCTCATCCACGATGTTGTCTTAAAATGGCAGGCACTTTAAGAAATTGCCGAATTTGGCAGCCAAATATAAGTTACTTTAAAGAAAAGCAGCTTGGATAAAGCTGACTAATTTCGCGAAATTCTCATTCATTATATTGATAAAAATTAGTATTGAATCTCCTATATTCGGTTTCCACTAAATTGAGTTTCGTGTGTTTGAATGATATAAGTTGGCTTTTTTAAAATAAGGAATATGAAAGCTACCTCTTCCTCCCGGCTCTGGCCGGAAGGACTGTTTTGATGTCGGGTAAAAATAACAGCAGCATATGGCATTTACTCATGTATAATGAGCTCCTCCATCTGATTTGAAAAGAAAAAGTTATCTCTCATCTATAACGCTCATCATATTGGTAGAGAATATAGGAATTCGAAGAAAATTCTCAACTAGCGCTGATATATAAGGAAAGGAATAAAAAGAAAGAAAATGTAGAACCTAAATTTTTATATCTATACTTGGAATATAATATTTACCGATAAAAGAAATACAAAACTACAAGCAAACATAAGAATTTTTTAAAAGCGTTAACAATGGTTCTGTACTGCCTACATCTTTTTTTTCTCTAATGAATACGCGATAATGATTGGGAACATGATACGTTACATAACCGCTTTCAAACTGCAAGTTTAAGATTATGCTGAAGCAAATGGCTGCACAAGAACAGCTCATAATTCCATGTTGGCTAGGCTTGGGTGTAATTATGTAGAAATGTAGAAGACAAACTGAAAAACAGTTCATCCCAGAAGAGGTGATTCAATGAGATAATGAACACATGTATCGTTTCCTGTAATTGAAAAACCTCCGTGTATAAGAAGCAACCCGATTTTTGACCGAAAATTTAAAAAATATCGCGCAATATACATTGGTAAATAAGTTAACATTTATGAAGAACTATATGTAGCATTAATGAAATACGTCGAATCAATTACACCTACCATTGTTTTGTAGTTATATAGAAAACTAATGTCTAACTAAACTCTTTGTGTTTATAGCACATTTCTAATGCGTTTATTCTTGACGTCTGTCCGAATTCAGTTTTTGTTACGATAATACTATTAGCTAGCTGAAGTATAAATCGCTTATGAGATTCTTTATGGGTAAAATCGTTCCCATAGTATTAAAATGGATTTATCCGAAACCGAAGCTATAAAACTGATTGATGTCAATCGCATTGTGATCCAAAAATTTTTAAATTCAGTTTCAAGCAGGCCCATTCCAAGTTCAATAAATTATAGCCTCTTCTGATAGTTGAAACAAAGCATATATTTTCTACCCAAAAGATTAATGCTTAATTAAAAAAATATATCATTGTTTTGCTGTAGGTAAAATATTAACAACTACTATGGTGCGAAAACGTCTTTAGAGTCGTATTAAGCATACATGAATACCAAATGTTTAATGACTTCTTAAAATGCTGTATTACATAGGACTATATATTACGCACAAGAACCTTTATAAAAGGAGGCAATGGAAGATTAACAATAGTGAGTCATTCTTGTCATATACTCATTTGGAAAGACCAAGATTCCGGATACTGCAAATTTGAATTAAATGAAATAAATTCATAGAGCACGAGGAATTTTATTTTGTAGTAGCTGTTACCCGGGACTTCGATCACGTAACACTTAAAGAAGAATATATGCATCAATTAAGCAAAAAAGTTCGATAGTTAAAACCATATACAACTAACCATTTATAACATTTTATAATAGAAAAACTTCTAATGATCCCAATTTGCATATCTTTGTTTATCTATGTACGATCATTTAGATTTCTTTCGTTAAATATGACGTCATTATTTATCCATTTTCATTAGTTACTGATATTCATGTCCCTTGTATTTTTAACGTATAATTGAAAAGGCCTGTTTTATTTTAAATATGACGTCATATTTTTCCAAGCGAAATGTTGTCTAAAGAATATAAATATTTTTCATTATTATTCCTTCTAATTATTACGCCATTTTTGACAGATAATATCTTACTAACATAAAAGATATTCATACTTCAAGTATAATAAAAAATATTCCTTTTTTTGTCTCAAATATGACGCGATATATATTTTTTTTCTTTTGAACACTTTGTATTAAAATTTTTCGCGTAGAAATTGTTCAGAAAATTAATTGTCGAGAAGAAAGTATTCTTCGGGTTTTTATTTTCTTGGCAACGTTAAAAAAATATGGTTAAATGTTACAGAGAAATTGTCGAATCCTTGTGTATGAAAAATAATACAATTTTGGATTATTAAGCAAACTATCTGAATAAAATAATTAAACATTGCCTATGTTCATTTCTGGGTTGTAATCCATCTATATCCAAAGATACAAACGCATTAATTCATTCGTTTAGATGCTAACTTCTTTCAAACATTCGGACACGCATCCGCATTTATAATATTACTAGCATGCTATGCCCACTGCGCTGGTCCATTTTTCCAAGCGAACCTTGAATCAAACGAAATGATGTGTTTGATCTTGTGATTTAAAGAAATAAGACCTTTAGCTGAATTTCCTTCCGCAATGCTAAATCGATATGAACGCCATTGTGCTATTATATTTTCTAATGTGCAGACAAAATTTCAGCTGTTACGGTTTAACTCTTTTATATTATCCCTCACAGTAGGATTTGGTAATGAATGATAGTACAATATATAATATTTTATTTTATATCAGAGCATTCTCGTTAAAAAGAGCCAATATGGTGAGACTTCCGATCACAGAACTTTCCTCATCTATATTTTTAAATTATTTAAAGAAAATGCATTTTAATGTCTCAGTGCCAACCTGAAGCTATAAACCAGTTTTTTTATTGTGCATTGTCCCATGTTATATATCATAGCATCCATGCTGCAATGTGCAATCTAAATGCTTAGTAGTTTTCTGGTATTTCAACACCATTGTCGCCAAGCGCAATTGTTGGCACCAAACGAAGCATTTGAAGAAAAAAAATAACATTGTTGGCGCGAAAGTTATCATTTAAAAAATATATCATTTCAAAATTACAGAGTTTCGACAACTATTTTATTAAATGAATACAAATATATACTGAAAATTAAAACACAAATAAATATTATACGATAAAATATTTTATTTTAAATAGCAATTTAAACTACACAATGAAAATGTGTCTCTTAGCAATGCTGTAAACATTTCCATTTTTGAGTCAGCAAAAAATGAAATTATAACTTAATTTTACTTAATAACAAAAAATAGTTTCGACTGGAAAAATAGTAAATGAAAAAATACATGGTTACGACTAAATAATAATTGAAGTCAAAAGTGATTCACGTTCAATAAATAGCAAGTTACAACGTTTGGCGCAATTAGGACATCAGAAAGTGAGATTTGTTGCCAAATGGTATAATCAGTTATGAAAACAAACTTGATGGACTATTTTGCTTTAATATATTTATTTTAAATGTATGTATATTATTAATGTTTTTCATACATATTAAATGGGTTTCGATATAAAATTAGATAATTGGCGTTATTACGTTAAAAAAAAAAAAAAAAAAAAAAAAAAAAAAATGCTTGTGTATATGAAATGAAACAGTGAATAGGTTGTCAGAAAATATATTGCCAAATTTCCTTTTCCGCCAAGGCTGTTTTTCCTATTTCGCCAAGTTACCAATATTGAAAAAGTACCAAAAAATCTTTGCATGTTCAGGTTTGAAATAAATGACACAATAGCAAACATTTTGGTATAGTGTTGGTGTAATGTAAATGTTGCAAAATGTCTCCAAAAAATTGTCCCAAATTACTCCAATTCTCTTTAAAACTCGGTTATGGAATAGGTCCGCTTTAAAAACAAAGAATCAATTTAACTTATTTTATTAAGTTAATTATCATCAAACCACGACCGATAACATATGCCATTTGTTTGTAGACTGGATTACGTAATTTATTTGTACCAAGTATTTCAATTGTCTGTAGACTGAAATTTATTTCCTTAATTAATACATACTTTACAAACTAAACCTACTTTCCAATTTTTCCTGATTTTTTTTAATCAATGGTTACAGTTAAATGTATATATGTTTGTCACTGTCACGGTATTTTAGTTTGATCTGCGAAATATTATTATAATATTCAATATTAGCACTATTTCTGATAGTATTAACAGTCATAGAAGCGGTCTTTTTTTTGGTCACCAATCATTTTTTAAAATTATTTCTGTGATAGGTTGCCTCAAAAATCTCAAGGAAAAACAGTACTTTTATGTTAGCCGGCCACATTTGATAAACAACAAAGTATTGTTCCCATTGCCATTCATTTAAAATATAAAGCTTTCACTCTTTTAATTTAAAATACACACATGTTAAATATACATATTACATACATTTAAAATAGTTGCTTTTCACCCATTTCATAAAAAGTTCAAAAGGATAAAAATAACAAATAATGCTATAAACAAAAATATTCTACTTCATCATCAATGTATTGTTTCTAATTTACACTTGTGAAAAATAAAATATGCTACTGCCCGGGGAAAAAAATGATATTGGCGAGATTTGTGCCCGGCTAGCTTAAAAGACCGTAAAAAACATTCTCGCGTAGCTGATTTCTACGAAATTTGTAAGTGAAATCTAAAACGAAAAATTTTGTGAGGAAATTGTGTTAGTCAAAACAGAGACCACTCTGACGCCTATATTAGTGAACAATCAAGTTTGATGTCAAATATTGGTAAGGCATTGTTTTATTAAACCCATTTAATGGATATTTCTCCTCAAATTGACGATGGTTAGCCAAATAGCAATGCTGTCATTTGAGATCTATCATAAACGGGTTCATCTGATTACATAATTTTCTATACTTTTCCAGTATAGGCCTTGTCGTTTTTTTTTTTTTTTTTTTTTTTTTTTTTTTTTAAGCATGGCGCAATTTGGACTTCAAAAAGTGAGATTTGTGGACAAATGCTATAAAAATAAATATGATGAACTTTTATGCTTTTTTACCTATGTATTCATAAAATAAACTTTTCAATGAAATATATTATTACTATTGTTATTAATATTCAATTTAATTATGTTTTTAAATAAAAAGAGATAAATGGCTTCTTTATAGTAAATAAATTCTATAATTATTGAACAAAAAATACTCATTGAAACTTTACTTCTTCCGTCAAGCCCATTTTCTGCATCTCACCAAGGGATTGCCAAGGATCGCCAAGGATATTGGAAAAATACCAAAATTTCCCCCATTGATGTATAACTAAGCAATGTAGAACAATATATTATATGCTAAAATTGTCTTTGAAAAATTACCAAACTAACAATGCAAACCTAGAATAAACAGTATATTAGAACTTTTTAAAAAGGTAAATTTTTGATAATTGGTGTCACCAGATAACACAATTCTCCACATAGCTGTATAGCTGAGCAAGGTAGAAGGATATGTTAGATACTTAAACCGTCCCTGTAAAATTATCTGATTAAAAGTGCAAGTTCTATCGAAAAACATTCGGCAGAATCTTTTCAAAAGATTATTTTTTCATAATCTGGTTCATTTCATTAAAGAACTTTAATCCAGAATTCAATACCTAAGCAACGTAGACAACGTAATTATATACTATATACTAAAACCTTTAAAAAAAATTACCTATTTAACAGTGCAAGTTCAGTAGAACTTGAGTTATAAGCAACCGTAGCGAAATTTCCATTTGTATTATATGTATATATATAATTCCATTTGTATTATATATATACATATATATGTGTGCGTGTATGTATGTAGTAGAATTAGATTACTCCAAAAAGGATACCGTCCGCTTGAAAAATCACCAATATTGTAAACGTCGCTCAAACCAATGCTACGCTTATGCCTTTTTGGCTTAAAATCATATTATTTGGCGATAAAATCAATATCGTAAATAAACATACAACATTTAACTCACAAGTACCGTTATTTTAAGTCTAATGATGGATACGTTTGATAAAAATAAAAAGCAAATAAAAAAAGAATCCAAAACAAAAACAAAATTGTCAGTCTAATACTGTCTTATCAAATTTTCTGGCGCATTTTTCTTAACCTGACGCAATAAATAAATCGCCAAATGTTGTTTTAAACTGCAATCTTTTTTTTTTTTTTTAATAATTTTTTACGCATTACGAATATTCTCTTTCTTGTTTAAATTAAATATTTTCTTTTTATAATATTACCACTCGTCAAAACTGTTTTCCATTTTCTCTTTTTCTTCTTTTTTTTCTTTTAATTAAAATTAGTAGCAGTTTTTTTTTGTTTTATTTTGCAAGGTGTAATAGCCATTTCAATTTTTTTTTTATCAACGATAAATTTCGCCAAGAAATAAAATGGTAAACCTTATCGTCCAAAATAACAGAACTTTCCGTCATAATTCTATAACTAATATAGGTAGAATGATGTGTTATAGCTAACCTTTCCTGAACGATACCTATCTAACGGTATAAGTTCCGTAAAAATCCATGCAGTAGAACTCTAAATCTAAGCGTTCTAAATGGAACTAAATTTCCATTTGGATTTTATATATATAATAGATAGAATAGATAATAGATTATGTGTTATGAACTATCTCAAAGTTTAAAACAGATCGCATTGTTAGATGTCCTAATTTTAACAATATCGCGTTATGTTAATTCCACACTCCACCTCCAGGGAGCGCACTCTATTATTAATTAAGGCGTATCTGAACAAAACTCCTTCATGCAACCTTTCCGTAGATACATGAATCGGGAGGGTGGCGGTCTTAACCAATAATTTAAGATAATTGCTGAAATTACTACTAAAAATATCTTAAAGGGGCCCTATGCGGGCCCCTAATAGAGTTAGAGGAAATCCGAAGACGGCAAAATAATCTCGGGGAAACGTTTGCATGGGTGCTTTGAAGCTACTTGAGATCTAAGATACTACGTGATACTACGTGAGATACTACGTGAGATCTAAGCTCTACGACCAATAGGAGCCCAGATATTTAAGGAAATGTGTAGTAACAAAGTCCAAAATAACAGAATTTTCCGTAATAATTCTATAACTAATCTAGGTAAGATGATATGTTATAGCTTAAAACCTTCCCTGAAACGATACCTATCTAACGGTATAAGTTCCGTAAAAATCCATGCGGTAGAACTCGAAATCTCGGCGTTCGGAACGAAATTTCCGTTTGGATTATATATATATACTATCAGGCTATGCCCGCTGCGCTGGTCAATATTTCCAAATGAACCTTGGATTAAACTAAATGGTGAATTTGAACTTGTATTTTAAACAATATGGATCTTCAGCTTGACCTTGCACATTACTGAAAACTATGCGAACGCCATTGCGATATAATGTTATCTTAAGCGTTGGACAAAATTTAGCAATTAAGAAGTAATTGTTTTAGTTGATTATAAACAGCACACTTATGGTCGGGTAATGAGACCGTTATGACAACAGGAATTAATACCTCTGTAACTAATCAACATATAATGAAATCGTATATACTAACACCATTCCTAAAAGTCATGCAACAGGGCCACTTGTAACAAAATATGTTCTGTAGATTTTTTTTAAAAAGGCTAAACTTTCATAATCAGGTTCACTTAATTTTTGAACTTTTACTGTTGCTCTATAACTAAGTACCCTTGAACAATATGTATACACTAAAACCTTTCCAAAATTATTACCTAACTAATTGTGGTATATCCTACGAAAGTATTATAAACAATCGGAATGAAATACAAATTTCCGTTGTAAATATATAGTAGATGATGATGATGCGATTTTGTGTAATAGTAAAGTTTTCGCTTCAAACAAAAACGATGCTTTCAACATTAAAGCTAATACACCAATATGTGAAGTATCCGATTACGGAAGGTTAACTTGAATTCTCATGAGCAACTACTCAAAGAAAAGTGAATATGTGACTTTTGTGATGCTTTTATGTCAGCCGGGCGCAGGTAATAAATCAATAAAGATTGTTTTCATAGCATATTCTTATTTTATTATTTTCATTTAAAACACAAACCTTTCACTCATTTAATTTAAAATGCATGCCTTGTAATAATTTCATTTAAAAAAACTGAAAAGATAAACAATAACAGGAAATAATGCCATAATTAAAAGCAAAAAAATATTTTTAATTTACATACGCAAAATGTAACTACTTCTACTGGGAATTTTAAAAATGCTATCAGCGAGATGTGCGCACGGTTGTTATAAATGTACCGATTTTTTCTTCTTATCGAGGAGCAATTTATATATCGCACAATATTATTCCAATTCCAATTTCTTTCATTGAGGAACCTATGACCGGAAAAAATGGAAAAAGACTCTTGTAGATTCTTCGGATGACGGCATCTGACGCCATAAACCGAGTTTATATATATGAAAATAATTTTTAAGTCGTTAGAAACATTGCTTTCATACTTAAATATTTTCATTGGTACTACTTGTTATCCCGTCGACCCATTTCGCCAAATTATATAAATCGCCAAACCATTCGCCAAATTATATAAATTGACATAATCTTTATTTTAAATAACGAAATAACAAATAAATTCGTATAACATTAATAAAAATACAAATAAAACGTCGAAATTAAAATCACTTGATGACGTAAACACGTGTAGTTTGTTTAAATTCAAGTGAATTTGATATTTACGATCAACCATTATTGGCATTTAATCTTATAGTTTGACGATAGATTTTTGGTCGACGGAATATCTAAGTAGTACCTTTTCCATTTTTGTTTTATAACGCTAAATTCTCAGTAATTTTTTCCCTTTTATTTTACATAAAATCACTATTTTTAAAAAAAAATTAAGATGCTTGCATTTTTATTTCAAACTCATAGAGGAGTTTTTATCTTTTAGCCAAAAGGGTTGATTTGAATTTTTTCCGTTGCTAGAGCAACGGATGTAATGATAGATAAATTTGAGTTTAAGATGCCAAAGACACCGCCAAATTAGAAAAATATGAAATGTGTCATGAACTGTTGGACTTATAAAAATTTATTTGGTAGCATTCGATTCAGCATACAAAACTACATTAAAATATGCTATCATTTGACGCATAATTTTGATATTCGATTTTTTCCCTCTCCCCGTGCAAAAACCATTAGGGGTGACACTTTAGAAAATACTTTCTTAGCAGAAGTTTATGTCATAAGAAGTATTTTTACCACGATTTTCAAGATTTTAGGTTCAGTAGTTTGCGCTGTGCGTTAATTAGTCCCCTAATCCAGACTTTATTTCATATACTATATTAGATATGCGATTTTGTGGTGAATCGATGATCGAAAATTAGTCCAATATCATTTGAAATATTACATAACAGAGGAGAAAGTACGAAGAAAGACGAAGAAGAAATGACGAATTACAAAAGACTTGTAATTTTTTTTTTCAAAATGTTGAATTTTTCCATAGTAATAACGTATTAAAACATAAATTTCCTTAAAAATTATCTTTATTTCGTAGATTTCGAATCTGTGAATTTTTCTATAAATGAAATTGGCGATATGACTTGAGAAAATAGATAATATTTGCTTAAATAAAATGGGTAATATTCGTTGATCTGAGTTCGAGTTTATAAATATCACATGCTTTCGGAATTACGGCGAAAAACATTTTAAAAAGTATGACATTATTTTACAATATGTATGTGTGGCAGAAATTCACACTGAAATTTAAGTATTCGATTCCATTTTTAAAATATTAACTGATATCTATATAAGTTACAATTGAATATGAAAATGTACTCAAAAAATGATCTCTTTCACCTAAAAAAACACCATTTGTGAGAACATCCTCAAGCTAATGTCACGCTTATGCATTTTTGGCTTAATATCACATTGTTTGGCGACAAAAGAAAAATAAAAAATTGTAAAAAAACAAATAGTAATTACACATGTGACTCACAATTACATCTGCTTGTTTCTTCTATAAGTCACGTGATGGGACAATTAGATATAAAAAAAAAAGAAAAGAACAGAACAGAAAGAAAATGTCGTTAAAATTTCATCTAATCAAATTTTCAGATTCGTTTCCATATCTAACGCAAGCGACAAAGAGCCAAATGTTGCGTATCAAGTGTAATATTTCTTATTAAATTAATTTTTAAGCATTACAAATATTTCTTTCAGGTTTTGATTAAATGTTTCCGTTTTTTAATATTATCACTCATTAAAACGGATTTTCTTCTTCTTTTTTTCTTTTTTTTTCATTTAAATAAAATTAGTAACAGTTTTTCTTTTATTTTTCGAGGTTTAATAGCCGTTTCAATTTTTTTTTTATCAACGTTGAATTTCGCCAAGAAATAAAATGGTAACCTTATCGCCCAAAATAACAGAATTTTCCGTCATAATTCTAAAACTAATATAGGTAGAATAATGTGTTATAGATTAAAACCTTCCCTGAAACAATACCTATCTAACGGTATAGGTTCCGTAAAAATCCATGCAGTAGAACTCGAAATCTCGGCGTTCGGAACGAAATTTCCGTTTGGATTTTATATATATAATAGATAGATAGATAATAGAATTGATAATAGATTTTATATATATATATAATAGAATAGATAATAGATTATGTGTTATGAACTATCTCAAACTTTAAAACAGATCGCATTGTTAGATTTCCTAATTTTAACAATATCGCGTTATGTTAGTTCCACATTACACCACCAGAGAGCGCACTCTATTCTTAACGAAAGCGTATCTGAACGAAACTCCTTCGTGCAACCTTTCCGTAGATACATGAATCGGGAGGGTGGCGGTCTTAACCAATAATTTAAGATAATTGCTGAAATTACTACGAAAAATATTTTAAAGGGGCCCTACGCGGGCCCCTAATAGAGTTAGAGGAAATCGGAAGACGGCAAAATAATCGCGGGGAAAAGTTTGCTTGGGTGCTTCGGAGCTACTTTTGGCGCGAGATCTAAGCTGTACGACCAATAGGAGCCCAGATATTTAAGGAAATATGAAGTAACAAAGTCCAAAATAATAGAATTTTGTGTAACAATTCTATAACTAATCTAGGTAGAATGATGTGTTATAGCTTAAAACCTTCCCTGGAACGATACCTATCTAACGGTATAAGTTCCGTAAAAATACATGCGGTAGAACTCGAAATCTCGGCGTTCGGAACGAAATTTCCGTTTGGATTATATATATGTAATAGACTAGCAGGCTATGCCCGCTGCGCTGGTCAATATTTCCAAATGAACCTTGGATTAAACTAAATGGTGAATTTGAACTTGTATTTTAAACAATATGGATCTTCAGCTTGACCTTGCACATTACTGAAAACGATGCGAACGCCATTGCGATATAATGTTATCTTAAGCGTTGGACAAAATTTAGCAATTAAGAAGTAATTGTTTTAGTTGATTATAAACAGCGCACTTATGGTCGGGTAATGAGACCGTTATGACAACAGGAATTAATACCTTTGTAACTAATCAACATATAATGAAATCGTATATACTAACACCATTCCTAAAAGTCATTCAACAGGGCCACTTGTAACAAAACATGTTCTGTAGATTTTTTTAAAAAGGCTAAACTTTCATAATCAGGTTCACTTAATTTTTGAACTTTTACTGTTGCTCTATAACTAAGTACCCTTGAACAATATGTATACACTAAAACCTTTCCAAAATTATTACCTAACTAATTGTGGTATATCCTACGAAAGTATTACAAACAATCGGAATGAAATACAAATTTCCGTTGTAAATATATAGTAGATGATGATGGTGCGATTTTGTGTAATAGAATTCATAGTAAAGTTTTCGCTTCAAACAAAAACGATGCTTTCAACATTAAAGCTAATACACCAATATGTGAAGTATCCGTTTACGGAAGATTAACTTGAATTCTCATGAGCAACTACTCAAAGAAAAGTGAATATGTGGCTTTTGTGATACTTTTATGTCAGCCGGGCGCAGGTAATAAATCAATAAAGATTGTTTTCATAGAATATTCTTTTTTTATTATTTTCATTTAAAACACAAACCTTTCACTCATTTAATTTAAAATGCATGCCTTATACTAATTTCATTTAAAAAACTGAAAAGAAAAACAATAACAGGAAATAAGGCCATAATTAAAAGCAAAAAAATATTTTTAATTTACATACGCAAAATGTAACTACTGCTACTGGGAATTTTAAAAATGCTATCAGCGAGATTTGCGCACGGTTGTTATAAATGTACCCATTTTTTCTTCTTATCGAGGAGCAATTTATAAATCGCACAATATTATTCCAATTCCAATTTTTTTCATTGAGGAACCTATGACCGGAAAAAATGGAAAGAGACTCTTGTAGATTCTTCGGATGACGGCATCTGACGCCATAAACCGAGTTTATATATATGAAAATAATTTTTAAGTCGTTACAAACATTGTTTTCATACTTAAATATTTTCATTGGTACTACTTGTTATCCCGTCGACCAATTTCGCCAAATTATATAAATCGCCAAACCATTCGCCAAATTATATAAATTGACATAATCTTTATTTTAAATAACGAAATAACAAATAAATTTGTACAACATTAATAAGAATACAAATAAAACGTCGAAATTAAAATCACTTGATGACGTAAACACGTGTAGTTTGTTTAAATTCAAGTGAATTTGATATTTACGATCAACCATTATTGGCATTTAATCTTATAGTTTGACGATAGATTTTTGGTCGACGGAATATCTAAGTAGTACCTTTTCCATTTTTGTTTTATAACGCTAAATTCTCAGTAATTTTTTCCTCTTTTATTTTACATAAAATCACTATTTTTAAAAAAAATTAAGATGCTTGCATTTTTATGTCAAACTCATAGAGCCGTTTTTATTTTTTAGCCAAAAGGGTTGATTTGAATTTTTTCCGTTGCTAGAGTAACGGATGTAATGATAGATATTTTGAGGTTTAGATGCCAAAGACACCGCCAAATTAGAAAAATATGAAATGTGTCATGAACTGTTGGACTTATAAAAATTTATTTCGTAGCATTCGATTCAGCATACAAAACTACATTAAAATATGCTATCATTTGACGCATAGTTTTGATATTCGATTTTTTTCCCCTCCCCGTGCAAAAACCATTAGGGGTGACACTTTAGAAAATCCTTTCATAGCAGAAGTTTATGTCATAAGAAGTATTTTTACCACGATTTTCAAGATTTTAGGTTCAGTAGTTTGCGCTGTGCGTTAATTAGTCCCCTAATCCAGACTTTATTTTATATACTATATTAGATATGCGATTTTGCGGTGAATCGATGATCGAAAATTAGTCCAATATCATTTGAAATATTACATAACAGAGGAGAAAGTACGAAGAAAGTCGAAGAAGAAATGACGAATTACAAAAGACTTGTAATTTTTTTTTTTCAAAATGTTGAATTTTTCCATAGTAATAACGTATTAAAACATAAATTTCCTTAAAAATTATCTTTATTTCCTAGATTTCGAATCTGTGAATTTTCCTATAAATGAAATTGGTGATATGACTTGAGAAAATAGATAATATTTGCTTAAATAAAATGGGTAATATTCGTTGATCTGAGTTCGAGTTTATAAATATCACATGCTTTCGGAATTACGGCGAAAAACATTTTAAAAAGTATGAAATTATTTTACAATATGTATGTGTGGCAGAAATTCACACTGAAATTTAAGTATTCGATTCCATTTTTAAAATATTAACTGATATCTATATAAGTTACAATTGAATATGAAAATGTACTCAAAAAATGATCTCTTTTACCTAAAAAAACACCATTTGTGAGAACATCCTCAAGCTAATGTCACGCTTATGCATTTTTGGCTTAAAATCACATTGTTTGGCGACAAAAGAAAAATAAAAAATTGTAAAGAAACAAATAGTAATTACACATGTGACTCACAATTACATCTGCTTGTTTCTTCTATAAGTCACGTGATGGGACAATTAGATATAAAAAAAAGAAAAGAACAGAACAGAAAGAAAATGTCGTTAAAATTTCATCTAATCAAATTTTCAGATTCGTTTCCATATCTAACGCAAGCGATAAAGAGCCAAATATTGCGTATCAAGTGTAATATTTCTTATTAAATTAATTTTTAAGCATTACAAATATTTCTTTCAGGTTTTGATTAAATGTTTCCGTTTTTTAATATTATCACTCATTAAAACGGATTTTATTCTTCTATTTTTCTTTTTTTTTTTTCATTTAAATAAAATTAGTAACAGTTTTTCTTTTATTTTTCGAGGTTTAATAGCCGTTTCAATTTTTTTTATCAACGATGAATTTCGCCAAGAAATAAAATGGTAACCTTATCGCCCAAAATAACAGAATTTTCCGTCATAATTCTAAAACTAATATGGGTAGAATAATGTGTTATAGATTAAAACCTTCCCTTAAACAATACCTATCTAACGGTATAGGTTCCGTAAAAATCAATGCAGTAGAACTCGAAATCTAGGCGTTCGGAACGAAATTTCCGTTTGGATTTTATACATATAATAGATAATAGAATAGATAATAGATTTTATATATATATAATAGAATAGATAATAGATTATGTGTTATGAACTATCTCAAAGTTTAAAACAGATCGCATTGTTAGATTTCCTAATTTTAACAATATCGCGTTATGTTAGTTCCACATTCCACCACCAGGAAGCGCACTCTATTCTTAACGAAAGCGTATCTGAACGAAACTCCTTCATGCAACCTTTCCGTAGATACTTGAATCGGGAGGGTGGCGGTCTTAACCAATAATTTAAGATAATTGCTGAAATTACTACGAAAAATATTTTAAAGGGGCTCTACGCGGGCCCCTAATAGAGTTAGAGGAAATCGAAAGACGGCAAAATAATCGCGGGGAAAAGTTTGCTTGGGTGCTTTGGAGCTACTTTTGGCGCGAGATCTAAGCTCTACGACCAATAGGAGCCCAGATATTTAAGGAAATATGAAGTAACAAAGTCCAAAATAATAGACTTTCCCGTAATAATTCTATAACTAATCTAGGTAGAATGATGTGTTATAGCTTAAAACCTTCCCTGGAACGATACCTATCTAACGGTATAAGTTCCGTAAAAATCTATGCGCTAGAACTCGATATCTCGGCGTTCGGAACGAAATTTCCGTTTGGATTATATATATGTAATAGACTAGCAGGCTACACCCGCTTCGCTGGTCCATTTTCCAAATGATCATTGATCAAACAAAATTATGAATTCGACCTTGTATTTTAAATTAATATGGACCTTCACCGGGAAAATCTTTCCGCATTTGCTGAATACTCTGCGAACGCTATTTAGCTATTATAATATCTTAGGGGTTAGGCAAAATTCGGACTGTTCAGAAGAAATTCTTTTTACAGTATATATTTAAAGTAGAGGTTAGGAAGAAAATACGGTCGTTGTGATAATCAGAAATGTTAAAATGTTCTCTAGTCACCACACTACTAAAAGGAGAAATAATTACAATGATTGCAGAGAGTGACCACTTATGTTCGGATTATTCACTTTCGTTTGATAGTTCTTGAACTCCGGGCTTCACAGCTTGGTGCTATGTGTGGTTCTGGTAGCTTAAATACAATTTCTCTCTACGTTGCATTATATTTTGTAATGCACGTCTTCTAGCAGGTCTACTGCAGTTTTCTACCTTCGGATTACAGCAGAGTAAATATGGTAAAAAAAAAAAAAAATGTAATAAATTGTTTGCACACTAAAAGTCTTTAACTTTCATTAAGAGGAATGTGAATCACATAAAAGTGAATTTTTAAAAATGAAGTGTTTGAATAAAATTAAAATAATGTCATTTTCATTACCATTTCCTTTTTATATATATGCCACTTTCGATTAAGTAACTGTTAACCTGAAAAAAAACCTCGATAACTCATTATGATAGAAAAATAAACCTCTTGTTTTCATCCAATCAAAATCTTTCCAATCGTCCATAATCGGGTGCACAGCTAAGTTTTACGGCAAACATTAGAAGTGTTTGCAAACTATATGGTTACAAATTTACCAGAGTTAACACACGTAAAACATACGTAATTATGTGCCAGACTACATCCCATTAAATAAAGTCAAATTGCTGTTGGCTGAATTATAGATCTTTCGCCAAAAATACTCTTTGTAGGTAACAAATAAAGTCAGTTATACAAAACTTAATAACCTAACACGTTATAATATAACGAAATAATCTTTTTGATGCACCGAAGACCTTTTTTCATTTCTCTAAAGAGTGCAATAACACGGAGAAATAAATACACTTTTTATTTTCAAAATTACATTATTCTTCAGTCTGCTGCCTAAATAAACCTAAAATCGTTAATTTTCCCTCAGTTTAGCGAATAGGATTGTGCGTCAGAAGAACTTGCTTTATAATGATTTCTATTTTCAATTTTATCTGCATTTCAGGCACTTTTTTTCTTATCCAGGCTAAAATGATAAATCAACAAATATTGTTCCACCAGCCACCATTGGAATTTCAATTTTTTTTCCAAGTATTTATTTTTTAGTGACAGTGAAATAACTGCAAATAAAAATATATATAATACTAAATCTTCTGTTTTCTGTTTGCTTCATAATGAAAAAACATATACTTACTAATAGCTAAGTACAAATTTCATGCAATCTTCTACAATCGCGATCACTGTCTGACAGTCACTGTCTGATCACTGATCTGACTCTTTCAAATGTAAAAGAAACATCTAAATAGTTCAGTAAATACACTAATTAGCAGGTAACCTGATTACGAAAGATTAATCCAATATCAAAAACCTTAAAAAAAAAAAACTGAAAATGGGATGACGAATTAAAAAGACAATCGAAAATGTATTTCAGTAAACAATTTTTATTGCAAAATATTTTCTATTGTGGTATTAATACGCAAAATTGCATAAATTTTCTTATGAATAATCTTTAGTACTTAACATTTGAAACAGTAGACTTTTCTAAAAGAAATATTGGCGATATATGTAAAAAAAAAAAAAAAAAAGAGAGAGAGAGAGAGAGTGGACAATATTTGTTGATCTGAGTTCGAGGTTATAAAAGTCATAAGTTTGGGGAAAAACAAAATAGCATGTATCCGTAGTAAAGTACGCGAAAAATATTTTAAATATCTGAAATTAAATTATTTATAATATGTGTGTGTGGGGGCGGGGAGGCAAACGTTTGCATTAAAATTTAAATATTTGACTCCACTTTTATAATATTAACTGCTATTTATGTAATATCATTATTTTTATAATTACATCTGCTAATTTTTTCTGTAAGAGATACATAATAATAATAATAATAAAAATTGTTACTCACAAGGAAGGTCTCCTTAAAACGCATACTCAAAATATTTTGAAAAAGGAAATGCTAATAAAATGATCGGTAAAAACATAGTTTTCGAATCGCAGTAGAAAATCTGTAAAAAAATATTTTTTCGAGTATTTGGCGCGAACAGACGAACGCTCGACGCTCTTTGGCGAACCAATAGGTTTCCTCGCCAAATGCAAGAGATTGAAATGCATTTATAAATTCCTTGTTAAATAAGTAATTAAATGCCTAATGCTCAATGAATTTAAACTTAAACTGTGGATTAGTTTACTATTTTTGCTGTAAGCTTATATAATATATGCAAATTGCGTGTTACTTGTATTGAGCTATTTAATTTTATACGGTGTCACCGGCTGGATAAGTTTTAATGGTATTTTAACCCGTTAATAGTCGCGCGTTGGTCTCTTCCCCACCAGAAATTAGTTATCTTCCTGTAACTCATTTCCCGTTAAAGTTACGATAGCCAAATTCCGTGTAGCTGACCTTGAGTGTTCACACTCTTGTGTAGTAAAATTGCAAGTCATTCCTGCTATTTCTTAGCATTTTATCGCATTCTTAAGTTTCAATCGGTCTAAATGACCGCGTTGCGACCACTTGCGTTAGTTGAATTTTTTTCCCTCGTGTTCATCCTTTCCCATTTCCGCGAAATGTGTTGGGGAAAGTTCCTTCGAAGTAAAGACTCTCAGCCTGTTGTTATTTCATCTTTCTTTCTTTCTGCTATTTTACCCGTTCATAGAGTACTTTTTTTACTTTTAGAATGTGACTTAAAATTGTATTATTATATTAGTTGTGAAGTCAGTTCGCACAAAAAACTGATGGACGGTCACTTAAATTTTTTTCATTGTCAAACATTGCGGGAATAAATTCAAATTGATAATCGTTTAAATATGGAAAAAAAGGGAAATTCATCATTATAATTTGAAAGAAGTTGCTTTCCATTTACTACCGGAACATATAAATGAAAGAAAACAGACAATAACACTGCCAAACCATAAAAAAAAAGATAATTTTGTGGGAATCAGTAAAAAAATTGCCGTATCTCCAAAATCTGTAAAGTATCGCTTTTGTACAATAAAACAAATTCGAAAGATAAAACAATTTTCTCAGAAATATAGTATGTATATCTGCGAAGAACATACATATAATTTATTTGTACAATAAGAAAAATAATGAGAATTTTATAATGTAGATTAGAAATTACGCAAATAAAAATCTCTTTTGGATAATTCAGTGAATGTTTATACTATGATTTTAAAAAAATATTTTAAGTATTTTTCTAAAATTTATCTATTTTTAAATTTTCATACTGTAAGTAAAAACACATTTTTTTTTTTTAACAATGCCGCAGAAAATGTTTTATTATTATTATTATTATTGAAATCCAATAGAGGCTTGGGGGCGGTTACTAACAAATATAAATTTGTTGTCCTTCATCAATTGTTCAAACTATTTTTCAGAATAATGTTTTCCAGAATACGAGAGAAAATTCATTTAAATAAAATTATTGCTGCATATTTATAATTTCGGAGAAAATTTTCTTATTGTTTTTCTTATTTTAATGAATGTTATTATAAAACAATAAATTATAACATTAATACCTTATTATAAAATGTACAATTGAATATTTATTTTAATTAAATAGTTGCTGTAAAATACGTCCCTATTAAGATGACCCTTTCAGTGATTCTATTAATTAAAATAATTTATCCATCTTAGGATTTAAATCTACAATTGCAAATGTATTTAAATTAAATACATAATTTCAACAACTTATTATTTACTTTATATAAGGGAAGTTCGTATCTAGAGTTTTTATTCAAGGGCGCTGCTCTCACCTTGAAATAAGTAGAAAAACTACAAATCGTGCATTTTCATTTGAAAAGTGAATTTAATCATAAAATCTCGAGAGCCCCCCCCCCCGCTCCTCTCCCTCCCCCCCTTACACACACAGACACCCCACAAACTAAATAAATAAAACTTAGTTACAATATTTAAATTTATAATTTCGAATTAAGTACTTTTTTTACCTTTTTCTTTATTATATATATATATATGTATATATATATATATATATATAATATGCTGGTGAATTAGTAGTATTGTATTTGATTTTCTGTTGCATGTCATAGGTTCCATTTTTATTTTCAGTTTAATTGTTTAATTTAATGTCAGTGTAATATATTGATGCTAAATTTATTAATTTTATTTTATTAAATGGATATAGAGTGCCGGAGTATCATAAAAATCTACCTGACTCTGATTCTCCCCTTCCAAAAATAAATAAATAAATAAATAAATAAATAAAAAATAAAAATACCACTATCACGAATTTAGATTCATATTCGTAAATGTTTTCCTACAAATTATTGATTCATAGTAACATCAGAAATTCAACCAAATCATTTACTATTTACTTTTAAGTATTTATGCAAAACGAAGAAAGCGTTATTAAAAACATTTATCTAGATACCAACTGAATATATACTTAAGCGAAATAAATAATTTGCTGTAAAAGGTTGTAAAATGAATAATTGCTGTAATCTTTTAAAGTTCAGTCAATATTTTCACCCTACGTTATCCGTTTCGATCATCTGATAACACCGGCAAGTTTCCCCTTCGTTTTCGGCCTGCTGGTAACGGCGGCAAATAGACCGAACGCGACTACTAACGTTCTAAAAAATGTCGCGACTACTCTCGGGTTAATTAAGAATATTATCATTAAACATTTCGATATTAAATTGTTGTTTCCATGGCAATAAAACTCTCTTGTTGTCTCTGACACTAACAATATCGAAATCAAATTGCCAATGTTCAGAATCGGACCTTAATTTGAGTTTGAAACTTTTTTAATCCATTTAAATTTCATTGTAAACGGCATAAATACGATCGTTAAATTTCATTGTTACATATATAAATGTATATGACAAAACTGCAGTTATAAATATGTATTTATTTAAGTTAAACTTACTTAAACTAACTTCGTATCGAGAGTTGAAAAAGTTTTTCTTTAAGAATATTTATCATAGTATTATTCAAAATTTTACCGTGTTGCCATCCAGCGCTAAATCGCAAAAAATGAAATTTTCATTATTTTTTTAGGAATGCTAAATAGAGGTTCTGCCGATTTTTTTATGGATATATATATATTTATGAGAAGAATATTCTATAATTTTTTTCAAATAATGCTGAGCATGCGCTTATGGGGAACTTCCTTGATATCATTTTATCAATTTTCAGATGCATTTTTCTTAACCTGATGCAAAAGATAAATCGCCAAATATTATTTCAATTGCAATATTTCAACTGAGTAATTCTTTAAGTATTACGAACATTCTCTTTCATGTTTAAATTAAATATATTCGTTTTTTAATATTATCACTCATTAAGATGGATTTCTTTTTTTTTTCTTTTTTAAAGATTTTAAATAAAATTAGTAACAGTTTTTTGTCTTTTATTTTTCTAGGTGTAATACCCGTTTCAATTTTTTCAACAACAAAAAACTTCGCCAAGAAATAAAATGGTAACCTTATCGTCCAAAATAACAAAACTTTCCGTCATACTTCTATAACTAATCTAGGTAGAATGATGCGATATAGCTTAAAAACTTCCCTGAAACGATACCTATCTAACGGTATAAGTTCCGTAAAAATCCATGCAGTAGAACTCGAAATCTAGGCGTTTGGAACGAAATTTCCGTTTGTATTTTATATATATATATAATAGATAATAGAATAGATAATAGATTATATATATATATAATTGAATAGATAATAGATTATGTGTTATGAACTATCTTAAAGTTTAAAACAGATCGCATTGTTAGATTTCCTAATTTTAACAATATCGCGTTATGTTAGTTACACATTCCACCACCAGGGAGCGCACTTTATTCTTAACGAAAGCGTATCTGAACGAAACTCCTTCATGCAACCTTTCCGTAGATACATGAATCGGGAGGGTGGCGGTCTTAACCTATAATGTAAGATAATTGCTGAAATTACTACGAAAAATATTTTAAAGGGGCCCTACGCGGCCCCCTAATAGAGTTAGAGGAAATCGGAAGACGGCAAAATAATCGCGGGGAAAAGTTTGCTTGGGTGCCGCGGAGCTACTTTTGGCGCGAAATCTAAGCTCTACGACCAATAGGAGCCCAGATATTTAAGGAAATATGAAGTAACAAAGTCCAAAATAACAGAACTTTCCGTCATACTTCTATAACTAATCTAGGTAGAATGATGTGTTATAGCTTAAAACCTTCCCTGAAACGATACCTATCTAACGGTATAAGTTCCGTAAAAATCCATGCGGTAGAACTCGAAATCTAGGCGTTCGGAACGAAATTTCCGTTTGGATTTTATATATATAACTAGCAGGCTATGCCCGCTGCGCTGGTCAATATTTCCAAATGAACCTTGGATTAAACTAAATGGTGAATTTGAACTTGTATTTTAAACAATATGGATCTTCAGCTTGAACTTGCACATTACTGAAAACGATGCGAACGCCATTGCGATGTAATGTTATCTTAAGCGTTGGACAAAATTTAGCAATTAAGAAGTAATTGTTTTAGTTGATTATAAACAGCGCACTTATGGTCGGGTAATGAGACCGTTATGACAACAGGAATTAATACCTCTGTAACTAATCAACATATAATGAAATCGTATATACAAACACCATTCCTAAAAGTGATGCAACAGGGCCACTTGCAACAAAATATGTTCTGTAGATTTTTTTAAAAAGGCTAAACTTTCATAATCAGGTTCACTTAATTTTTGAACTTTTACTGTTGCTCTATAACTAAGTACCCTTGAACAATATGTATACACTAAAACCTTTCCAAAATTATTACCTAACTAATTGTGGTATATCCTACGAAAGTATTATAAACAATCGGAATGAAATACAAATTTCCGTTGTAAATATATAGTAGATGATGATGATGCGATTTTGTGTAATAGTAAAGTTTTCGCTTCAAACAAAAAATGATGCTTTCAACATTAAAGCTAATACACCAATATGTGAAGTATCCGATTACGGAAGGTTAACTTGAATTCTCATGAGCAACTACTCAAAGAAAAGTGAATATGTGACTTTTGTGATGCTTTTATGTCAGCCGGGCGCAGGTAATAAATAAATAAAGATTGTTTTCATAGCATATTCTTATTTTATTATTTTCATTTAAAACACAAACCTTTCACTCATTTAATTTAAAATGCATGCCTTGTACTAATTTCATTTAAAAAACTGAAAAGATAAACAATAACAGGAAATAATGCCATAATTAAAAACAAAAAAATATTTTTAATTTACATACGCAAAATGTAACTACTTCTACTGGGAATTTTAAAAATGCTATCAGCGAGATGTGCGCACGGTTGTTATAAATGTACCGATTTTTTCTTCTTATCGAGGAGCAATTTATAAATCGCACAATATTATTCCAATTCCAATTTCTTTCATTGAGGAACCTATGACCGGAAAAAATGGAAAAAGACTCTTGTAGATTCTTCGGATGACGGCATCTGACGCCATAAACCGAGTTTATATATATGAAAATAATTTTTAAGTCGTTACAAACATTGCTTTCATACTTAAATATTTTCATTGGTACTACTTGTTATCCCGTCGACCAATTTCGCCAAATTATATAAATCGCCAAACCATTCGCCAAATTATATAAATTGACATAATCTTTATTTTAAATAACGAAATAACAAATAAATTAGTATAACATTAATAAAAATACAAATAAAACGTCGAAATTAAAATCACTTGATGACGTAAACACGTGTAGTTTGTTTAAATTCAAGTGAATTTGATATTTACGATCAACCATTATTGGCATTTAATCTTATAGTTTGACGATAGATTTTTGGTCGACGGAATATCTAAGTAGTACCTTTTCCATTTTTGTTTTATAACGCTAAATTCTCAGTAATTTTTTCCCTTTTATTTTACATAAAATCACTATTTTTTAAAAAAATTAACATGCTTGCATTTTTATTTCAAACTCATAGAGGAGTTTTTATTTTTTAGCCAAAAGGGTTGATTTGAATTTTTTCCGTTGCTAGAGTAACGGATGTAATGATAGATATTTTGAGGTTAAGATGCCAAAGACACCGCCAAATTAGAAAAATATGAAATGTGTCATGAACTGTTGGATTTATAAAAATTTATTTGGTAGCATTCGATTCAGCATACAAAACTACATTAAAATATGCTATCATTTGACGCATAATTTTGATATTCGATTTTTTCCCCCTCCCCGTGCAAAAACCATTAGGGGTGACACTTTAGAAAATCCTTTCTTAGCAGAAGTTTATGTCATAAGAAGTATTTTTACCACGATTTTCAAGATTTTAGGTTCAGTAGTTTGCGCTGTGCGTTAATTAGTCCCCTAATCCAGACTTTATTTCATATACTATATTAGATATGCGATTTTGCGGTGAATCGATGATCGAAAATTAGTCCAATATCATTTGAAATATTACATAACAGAGGAGAAAGTACGAAGAAAGACGAAGAAGAAATGACGAATTACAAAAGACTTGTAATTTTTTTTTTCAAAATGTTGAATTTTTCCATAGTAATAACGTATTAAAACATAAATTTTCTTAAAAATTATCTTTATTTCCTAGATTTCGAATCTGTGGATTTTCCTATAAATGAAATTGGCGATATGACTTGAGAAAATAGATAATATTTGCTTAAATACAATGGGTAATATTCGTTTATCTGAGTTCCAGTTTATAAATATCACATGCTTTCGGAATTACGGCGAAAAACATTTTAAAAAGTATGAAATTATTTTACAATATGTATGTGTGGCAGAAATTCACACTGAAATTTAAGTATTCGATTCCATTTTTAAAATATTAACTGATATCTATATAAGTTACAATTGAATATGAAAATGTACTCAAAAAATGATCTCTTTTACCTAAAAAAACACCATTTGTGAAAACATCCTCAAGCTAATGTCACGCTTATGCATTTTTGGCTTAAAATCACATTGTTTGGCGACAAAAGAAAAAGAAAAAATTGTAAAGAAACAAATAGTAATTACACATGTGACTCACAATTACATCTGCTTGTTTCTTCTATAAGTCACGTGATGGGACAATTAGATATAAAAAAAAAAGGGAAAAGAACAGAACAGAAAGAAAATGTCGTTAAAATTTCATCTAATCAAATTTTCAGATTCGTTTCCATATCTAACGCAAGCGATAAAGAGCCAAATATTGCGTATCGAGTGTAATATTTCTTATTAAATTAATTTTTAAGCATTACAAATATTTCTTTCAGGTTTTGACTAAATGTTTCCGTTTTTTAATATTATCACTCATTAAAACGGATTTTCTTCTTCTTTTTTTCTTTTTCTTTTCATTTAAATAAAATTAGTAACAGTTTTTCTTTTATTTTTCGTGGTTTAATAGCCGTTTCAATTTTTTTTATCAACGATGAATTTCGCCAAGAAATAAAATGGTAACCTTATCGCCCAAAATAACAGAATTTTCCGTCATAATTCTAAAACTAATATAGGTAGAATAATGTGTTATAGATTAAAACCTTCCCTGAAACAATACCTATCTAACGGTATAGGTTCCGTAAAAATCCATGCAGTAGAACTCGAAATCTAGGCGTTCGGAACGAAATTTTCGTTTGGATTTTATATATATAATAGATAATAGAATTGATAATAGATTTTATATACATATATAATAGAATAGATAATAGATTATGTGTTATGAACTATCTCAAAGTTTAAAACAGATCGCATTGTTAGATTTCCTAATTTTAACAATATCGCGTTATGTTAGTTCCACATTCCACCACCAGGGAGCGCACTCTATTCTTAACGAAAGCGTATCTGAACGAAACTCCTTCATGCAACCTTTCCGTAGATACATGAATCGGGAGGGTGGCGGTCTTAACCAATAATTTAAGATAATTGCTGAAATTACTACGAAAAATATTTTAAAGGGGCCCTACGCGGGCCCCTAATAGAGTTAGAGGAAATCGGAAGACGGCAAAATAATCGCGGGGAAAAGTTTGCTTGGGTGCTTCGGAGCTACTTTTGGCGCGAGATCTAAGCTCTACGACCAATAGGAGCCCAGATATTTAAGGAAATATGAAGTAACAAATTCCAAAATAATAGAATTTTCCGTAACAATTCTATAACTAATCTAGGTAGAATGATGTGTTATAGCTTAATACCTTCCCTGGAACGATACCTATCTAACGGTATAAGTTCCGTAAAAATACATGCGGTAGAACTTGAAATCTCGGCGTTCGGAACGAAATTTCCGTTTGGATTATATATATGTAATAGATAGATAATAGATCAGGATTGTATTCAATGCACATGGGTATACGGATATTTCTGTCGTCCATAACGGTATTATAGATTCTGAAATAGATCTGAAGTGTTTGGAAAGTCACCCTTCTTATCTATGTTGGTGCATAAGTCTGCAAATCTTTCTAAAATTTTTATGATAAATGGCATATCTTTATCATTTGCCATCAAACGCTTTAGACAGTTTTATCTACTTATAACAATCGTTTTAACAATATATGGAAAACAATATGAATAGCATATTTCTTTTTTTTTAATTTCAACTAAAAATTGAGAATGTATGTCAAAACTCTTCAATTGATCAAAAACAACTTTTAATCAAAGTACTCATTAATTGCTATAAGTGATAAACATAAATTTTAAAACTGCAAAATACCTTTATTTACATTTCGACATGTTCCAGTGCATCAGAAGGCAACATTCTCAAGAAAATAAAATGATAAAAGTACTTTCTCAAAAATTCAAATTGAAAATCTAGTAAAGAAAAACAAAACTCACAAAACACAAGCATAATGAAATTAACTACAATATTAAAAAGGGAAATTTTGTGAATTATTTTAAATTATTGTTTCATTATTCTGTATAGCATTTGTTTCGAATTTTAGGGAGCTCCAGGGATTCTAAATCATTGCAAATATTTTCATTGCGTGAGAACATCTATATTGATTCTCTGATGATGAATGGCAAATAAGATCTTGATGGATAAATTATTCTACTATTTTAAAAACCTACTTGTAAAGGTTCTCTTTTGTATAGTCTGGCCAGAGCTGTATTTTTCTTGTTGTATTTCATGTCTGCTATATGTTCTTTGATCCTTTGATCCTTTTTTTCAGCTTTAAACTTGTTAAGTTTATGAGCTTTAAGCTGAAAACTACAATCAAAGAATAACAGCAGACATCAAATAGAACAAGAAAACAACAGTTCTGGTCAGACTATACAACAGAGAAACTTTACAAATAGATTTTAAAAATAGTAGAATAATTTATCCATCAAGATCTCATTTGCCATCCATCACCAGATAATCAATAGATATCTTCTTACACAATGAAGACATTTGCAATAATTCAGTATCCATGGAGCTCCGTAAAGGCTATACAGAATAATGAAACAATAATATAAAACAATTCACAAAAATTCCATTTTTAATATTGCTGTTAATTTCAGTACCATTCAAGTTTATGAGCTTTAAGCTGAAATCTAGAATCAAAGAACAAATAGCAGACATCAAATAGAACAAGAAAACTACAGCTCTGGTCAGACTATACAGCAGAAAAACTTTACAAATAGATTTTAAAAATAGTAGAATAATTTATTCATCAAGATCTTATTTGCCATCCACCACCAGATAATAAATAGATATCTTCTTACACAATGAAGACATTTGCAATGATTCAGTATCCATGGAGCTCCGTAAATGCTATACAGAATAATGAAACAATAATATAAAATAATTCACAAAAATTCCATTTTTAATATTACAGTTAATTTCAGTACCATTCAAGATTACGAGCATTAAGCTGAAGACTAGAATCAAAGAACAAATAGCAGACATCAAATAGAACAAGAAAACTACATCTCTGGTCTGACTATACAACAGAGAGACTTTACAAATAGATTTTAGAAAATAGTAGAATAATTTATCCATCAGGATCTTATTTGCCATCCATCACCAGATAATCAATAGATATCTTTTTACATAATGAAGACATTTGCAAAGATTCAGTATCCATTGAGCTCCGGAAATGCTATACAAAATAATGAAACAATAATATAAAATAATTCACAAAATTTCCATTTTTAATATTGCAGTTAATTTCAGTATGCTTGCGTTCGCGTGATTTCCGTTTTTGTTTAATAGTTTTCAATTTGGATTTTTGCAAAAACATTTTTATCATTTTATTTTCTTGAGAATATTGCCCTGTGATGCAATGAAACATGCCGAAATGTAAATAAATAAAGGTATATTGCTCTTATAAAATTTATGTTTATCGTTTATAGCAAATAATGAGTACCTTGATGTTTTGAAGTGATTTTTATGTATAGTTTATAACAATTTTTATATTAAAGTTTTCGCAACAGTGATTTTTCAGTAATAACATTTATGTCCGTAAGAATTTCCTGAGATCATTTTTACCATCATCTATTTATTATGATCGAAAAAACATATATATTTTTTTAAATTTTAACTTAAATATGTTTCAATTGTTACATTGGAGAGATATATTCGAATAACTTAATTAATATGCATATAATATATGCATGGAAAACAATACAGTTTTTAAGGTGGGAAAATCATGAGCATCGAGTACAATTAAAAGTATAAAAACATCAACTTCTATGGTAATTCTCTGTAAAAATATCATTCTTTTTCTTCGCACCGTACTTGCATTTGGCAAGAACATTTAGCAATCGGGAAACTTATATTTCAAATATTTTAAAATAGAAGCGCTCATATATATTTTTAAATTATTCATTTTTGTTGAGCCACAAAACGCAACATTTAATTTTGATAATTGTTAATATAGTCACATATTACTATTTAGAATTAATTAAGGAATAAAAACTGTATTTATATAGTATCATACCCATATTTCTAATCTGACACAAAATTTGGAATCCAAAGGTAAAATCTAGTCTAAAATTTAAAAGTGTATAAAGTGTAAAAGTGTCAAATATTGGTATCGTTTTTACATTCTTGAACTTTCTGTGTATATTTACTTCATTTTTGCCTGATAAACATACACTGTTAAAAATTTGTAGCATTCTGCCCAGTCATTTGACCGTTTTTATCGAAAACGGTTACAAAACCATAATTTAATACTATTCCCACCATATAATTGGCCATTTTATGGTCAGAATATAGTTAAATTGCGGTTATGAAAACCTTTTTTTTCCAAAAATGGTCAAATGACTAGATAGTTTGGTGCAAATATTTAACAGTGTGGTATTCTCATAAAGTATTGCTGAAGACACACTATCCTTACTACGCTTTTATGCGCCATAATATTGTAGGTATAGATGCGGTTTTGGATTTTTATTTTTATTTTTATTTATTTATTGTATTGAACCCCGTAATATATGGAAATTTCTGACTTGTAATTTTAATATTTTCCAATAGTCATTTAAAGTGAACAATTACTGAATATTATCTATTTTTCCCCACCAAAAAAATCCACTCCTCTTTTGCTATTACTATAACATAGATTTATTACCACACCAATGCTGATTGCTCTTTGCAAAGTTCTGATGATCTGTACGGTGCATTAAATTTTTTTTTTTGACAAGTCTCCCTCTTGTCATTAGAGAAAGAATACATTTTGTGGAAAGTTTAATTACCAGCGTCTTATCAAGAACGTTTGATTGAATTTAGTATGTAACTAGGGTAGCTAAAAATTTTTTTTATAAATATAATGAGAATGTTTAAGCGGGTAGGATACCTTTGAACATGTCAAAAAAGTAAAAAATATCTCTATGTTCCAAGCTTCAAAACTTATGTAATAAGTCAAATATAAAAATCAAACTTCATTTAACTATAAATCTCATATTTAAGTTCACATTAAAAAATATGTGTATACTTGTAAATTCATAAATAAATATTGAAATGATAAGTTTAAAAATATATGATAATAAAAGGAAAAATTTTTGCGAGCATGATAAAATCTGAAAATATGCATATAAAGAGGAAATTTTGGTGAAAATAAATACATAATAGTGTATCCTTTAACTAAAACCAGAATATTTGTAAAAAATAATGACTAAATAAAAAAATTAACAAAAATTAAAATTTTTCAATTTTTAAAAATATTTTCAACGTACAAAAACAGAAAAAATATAAAATCTTACCATTTTTCTGGTTTTAAGTTGTAGATAATACAGAAATGAATATGTGGTAAAAATGTCTTTTGATTGCCAAGCATATTTTTATAGTAACGCTGCGCGCAGTATCAAAATTCATCGTTTTGAATAAACGCAAAGCAAATTTTAATTATCCTACGTAGTCTTAATATGTAGTCGTAATAAAACTGCCGTAATTAGTAAACTAATGGGAATTTTTTAATGCGGTTTTTTGCATATTGTTCAGAAATTAATACAAAATCAAAATATGTGTTAAAACTTTTTCGAAAATTTTGAATTTTTAAAGGTATCCTACCCCCTTAATAAATGAACTTCAAAATTTAATAAAATAAAAACGACTTCTAGCAATGATGTACCAGAAAGGCTTCTTATTCAATTACTTATAATAAAAAAAATCTTCATTGCATTCATTTATTCATCAATCATTCTCACATACCTATTTATATATTCATCGGACTTAGACTATTTAATGTCCCTGGACAAACTTCCTTCAGTTCCATCCACCGTTCTATTTATCCATAGAAATTGTTCGGGAATCATGCTGAGATAAATTTCGTACCGGGTTTCACTCACATCTGCATATAGGATATCATAAGATAGATTGTCACAACTTTAAGAGCTAATGAAATACACTATTTTTTAAATGGGAATATAAGTGCTCGTTTGAGACTTTAAAGTTTAAGCACAGCTCTGTCAGTCACTTTTGGGGTCGAGGAGGGTCGTACTCGTTTCCTAAATCTTTGCAAATGAAATCAGTTTGTTCCCTTTTGGACAATTTTAACCATTTAGCACACTTTTAACAAAATTCCTGATTATGACCACGTGGCCGCACAAATTTGGGGGCCGGAAGCAGCTGTCCCGCATGCCCCTATATTAGTCAGCCCCTACCTCTATCCCTCTGAATCCACTACTTTCTTATTAAGTTTATGTTCGCAATTTAAAAAATTGATATTACAGTCAAATCCGGTTAAGACGCGTTTCAAGGGAGTGTACTGAAGTAGCATATTAAGCGGGATCGTGTATTAAACGTCATTTGTATAAAGCTGAAGAAACTTTCTTATTTACACAGCTAATCATCTAAATGAACCGTAGAGCTTTCATTTATATGTTTAAGGTTAGAAATTGTGTCTTTTTTTGTATATTTAGATTAAAATTAAATTTTATGTCATTTTAACTCATTGCATCCTTTTATAAGAGCGACTGGGATAATAAGGGAAAATAACTATGGATTCCAACATGGCTTTATTGTCGATTAATTCATTGTAACAAGAAATAAAAAAAAAGAATAATTTACCTACTAGAATCATTTTTTTAACAGAAAGAAAAAAATTCTAAATCTTTGAAGCACGACACAGTTTTTAATATTCTATTTAGTACTTGTAATAATGAGTACTATTATATTCTTCTTTCTTTCTAATACAAGAAACATCTAGCCCTATTAATCTTTGTGTAAAATATATTGATCGCATAAAAAAAGTAAAGAAAACATAAAAGAATTTTCCAACCGCAAGGTTTTGTTTAATCTTTACGAGTTTCATTTTTTGTTGCATATATTATGCATTAAAAACATAGTAGTGAAGTGATATAACGTACATTTAAAACTTCAACAATAGGTGTGATCATTTCTAATCAGACTAATTTTTATGATGCATCTGAATAATCTGAATTCGTACATCTCTCTCAACTACAGCAAAAACTTACTCGAAGCGAAACACAAAGAATATTAGGCGTCAGGATCTAAGAATAATTGGAGATTTGCTAATTTGCTTGTTTTTGTTTTATTCTATTTACCATTATTTCTGATTAATAAATTTCACCTTGATTAATCTGTTATTAAATAAAGTAAATATTACTATTCTGAAAAAGTGTGTTTTAACTGAATAAATAAAAAAAATCCCCGCTAAATTAGCGACACTCGAGAAGAGAGAAGTAATTCGCACCTTGATCAACGAATTCGCGTCTTAAGCATGTTTTTTTAGTCAAATGACAGAAAATGTATCGCGTGTTGAGACGCGATACATTTCCTGTCGGGATCGCGGAAACTGTCGTCAAAGGGGTGGCGTAATAACCGTTTGCTTCTTAAAGTTGAAATTTTTGCATTATCCTTATGGATCATGTTCAAAGGATCAGAAAAAACGCAGAAGTGCGTTTTAACCGGGTTCGACTGTATTTTACGATTTGACTATAATACAAGTTGGTTTTGCACAGTACTTTTACTAACACAAGCATCTCGTTCGACAGGATATTTATGTTATCTTATTAACAATACATATTTATCTTTCAATTACGAAACGCATCTTTTTCAGAAGTTGTTTAAAATTTTATATAACAAAAATATTAATGGAAAATTAAGTTTCTGTTACGAGCCGTACATTATTTAGAAATCAAAAGAGTCTTGTTTGGAGGAAAACAATTTGCTGAATGTTATATAGCACTGATTCAACAGTTGCCCAATAGTCGGGCGATTGTCACCACTAAATTATTATATTATTCTTCGCCTTTAAAAGTCTCAATAATTCTATCCTGAAGTAAGATGAAGAATACTTTTAAAATATATAATGTTAACATTAAAAAGGTCCACAATCTTACTTAAAAGGCGACCAATGTAGCGAAAAAGATGTTACAAGTTTAAAATATGCATTATATTTAAAACTTTTATGCTTCACTTTGTTTTGAAAATGAGAGAGCCAATAATTACTAGAGTTGAAAGTAGAAGTAGCAGTAGTAGTTTCTTGGATTGAATTTAATTAGAGGAAATATATTATTATTATTATTATTAATTGCAGTTCCATTTATTTTATGACATCACTTTGTTTCACATATGTCCTTTTCCATGAGTAGAAGAAAATATATAATTTCTGTACTTTACATTTTTATTACGTCACTTTGCTCAGGTTTTCAGGATTTATTTTCAGGATATTGAACCACAAACTGGGGATATTGTACGATAGGGCCTCGTTACATACTTGATTGATTTTGCATATGATTTCTATTTATTCTTTTATAGTGGATGCGTAATAATTGGATGTTGGGAATATGATTTTTACCTGATCGAAATCTATTGCGATATTCTGATTGAAACTTAAACGAGAGAGAGCTGTGGTTTGACGACAAAATTTTATGTCTGCTTTATGTTCTTTTATTCTTTTTTTTTAGTTTTCTGTTGGTCATTCCGATGTACTCCATTAGTCTATTGCTGTCGGTTCTAAAAATATCAGTTCAAAAAAAGTGACGTATTTGTATAAATAAACAACATTTAGTTATTACGATATTGTCTGATGATGAGCCTGGAAGGCTTGAAAGTACTAAGAAGTTTTAAATAAAATGCATATTTTAAACTTGTAACATCTTTTTCATTACATTAGTCGCCTTTTAAGTAAGATTGTGAGCCTTTCTAATGATCACGTTATATATTTTATGTTGAATCAAGGTTAAAAATTACGTTTCATCTTATGATATTAATACTATCAAAATTTAGCGGTGTCAGTTGATTCTTTGGTGCTACAGTGTTCCATCACAGATATAGCCTTTAATAGAGTGTTCATCTATCACAATAAGAGATCTAAACTAACAAAAGCCATGCTTTGTTTGGCATTATTTAATAAGATAAATATTTGAAAGTAACAATATTTTTTATATAATTTTTGCATTTTTATTATTTTTCATATTTTCAATTTTATTATTGCGCATTTCAATTTTAGAAATGTAAATTCAGCCAAACAATTAAGAATTTCGTCGGAATTTTTTATTTACAATATAACGAACTTAACATAATTTTATTTGTTTACAATTCTTTTGAAGCCACTTAAAAAAATCATAATATAATTCTTTTAAAATGTGTAAGTATCGTATGCGTAAATGATTTCACATAATAAGGATAAATTGTGTATTTGAATTCTTAACACTGAAAAATAATTTTATAACTGAATGTAAATAATTGAGTTTTTACAAATTTTAATTAATTAAAAATATGCTAAAATTTTCATAAAAAAGTATTTAAAAAATTTCATAAAAGAAATCCTGGAACTATTTAATTAATCATGATTCTATCTATAATGACCGACTCAAATATTTATTATTTCTTCTGAAAATATATGTGTTTCCTTTTTTATTTGCAAAAATGCATCCGTAATGATAAATCATGCAAAATAAATTAATTAAAATAGTAATTATTTTAAGATTATTCTGTAAAAAAATAATATTGTGCAAATCTACAAATCATAATTTATTTTTATATTTAATTTCAAAATACGGAATAGTTTTTTTGCAAAGTGTACGACAAAATGTAATTTGTGTAGCCTAGTAGATGATTCGCTTCTCTCATCCTAATAAATCCTTATCTACTTCGTTAGAAAACGCATATCAAAATTACAAGAAAATAAAAAATGCCGTAATTTTAGATTAATTCTGTCAAAATAGACCTATTTTAATTATTTTACTATTTTGCATATGCTTCTAAATGTAGTTGCAAGCATTTTTTAAATCAAACTTGAAAGCAAAAATGACATACGTGTCATTTCTAAATTTTAAATGATAAAGAATTTATGTACTGTATGAACATCTGCTTTTTCCACCAAATCTTTTACAGGCAGGTAACTGAAAACTCCTAAGAACATTATTGAAAAGAAAACTGATTTAATGAGAACTTTTTATACTGAAAATTAAACACCCATAACGTTACAATAGTGTATCTTAATAACAAGAAAAAAAAATTCCACATTGCTCATATTAACAAAAGTAAATTGAAACTCCACAGCCATTTTTGCGTACCTCACCAACATAACTACAAATGATGTACGCAAGTGAATGTTTGACAACTTACCATATAAAATTCAGAATTAATTATAAATTAAAAGTTAATTTTTATGCAATATTTGACATTTAATGAACTGATTAGAACCTAATTTGAACTGCTCCATTACATTTATATATTTATCAATATTAAGTTTATTTCTTATTCAAATCTTATGTGTGTTCCATAGCAAACTGCTAACTCTATTTGTTCTCATTTTTTGCTACATAAACATTTAAAATATTTTCGCACTTAAAGTAACTTTATTATATAAAAAAATAGGTATACATTTTATCAACATAGATAAATAAAATCAAATAGTTATCAACCTGTAACATATTTAAACATATTAACAATTTATTACTGTAGAGATAAAGAATATGGCTGACAAATAAATATCTTCTTAAAAATTTACATATCAGTTACATACAATTCGTAAAAAGATAGAAAACAATTGTCCAATGTATAAATATACGGATTTGTATTGTCGTCATTACGTCCTCTAATTGTTTGGATGCGTCGGTAATTAAAAAAAAAAAAGAAAAAAAAATACAGACAATTTACACGGGACTCATTTAAAATAATTTTATTTATTGAATCAAAATTTTAAAATTTTTTGTGATGGTTAATCATATCATTTTTAAACAAGATCGCATAATAAAGCTTTTCATATTTTTGTTTAATTGAATTTAAAATTTATTAAATAAGTGGGGTAATTTAAAATCGTTATAACTCGAAATATAATTTGTAGAATTATTTTTTTCATTTAAATTAACTGAAATATATAAGTTTTATTTTGATTTAGCATTTTTTAAAATTTTAATTTAAATAAAAATAAAAATATTTAAAGTCTTTTTTAATGATGTAACGTTTTTTAAGTCGTTTTTTTTCAAAAGTAAATACTTTTCTCAAATTTATTAGATCAAAAATAAAGTAAAACAATTGAAAAAGACATGTCCCAAGTTTGAACCATTTATCTTTAACAGTTCTTGACTTATAACAATTTAAATACGAAAAATGGTGAAAAAACCAATCATGAAGAAAAATGCATTTTCGCAACAAGTCGTTTACATGTACAACCATTGCTTGGAAGCTAGATTTTGGAAACAAATAAAAAAGGGAAAATTAATATTTATTGTTTGAATTAAGATAGAAGCATGGTTTAAACGTAATTTTAAGTAGAAATCACATAGAAATGTTTAATACAAAAATTGTGTTTTAGATAATTTGAAGATTTTTGTGTCCGAGACCCATTAAACAAAATATAAAGGGCTTTTTATTATTTTAAATGTTCGAACTTTTGGTTCTTGAGCTTAACGCTAAACAAAAGCAGAAACATGATAATTTAATTAAAAACATTAATATATACTCGTTTATATACAAAAAATATTCGTTTATTTAGTGACTTCTTTTTAAAAGTATAACCGGATTAAATAGGATGACATCTTTCAGTTCGTATCTGAAAGCTTTAAACATTTAATAAAACGAATTTATTAAGTTATTTTAGATAATTCAATATTTACTGAGCTAAAACTCAAAATGCATATTTGTTGTGGGTATTTTTATGAAGACGGTTTTTATACCAGTTAAAAGCGAAAATCAAATGTTGAAGACATTGCATTAAATATTTTTTCCAGTTTAAATTTATATATTGGGAAATTTAATTAAATTCTCCACTCTTTAAAAGAAAATTTGGAAAATTAACTTATTTGAAATTTTCTTTTGAAATATTTTGAGATCTACTACGATAATAATGCCTGAAATATTGCTATAAGATGAATATAAATATAATACGTGCATTAAAAAAGACAGTAACTTCTGTCGATAAACTTTAACTAAATATTTTGAGATCTTGAAACATTTTTTTTCCTTAGTTGCAGATAAAAACATTTGTAAAATTATCTACGTTAAAATTCAAAATTTTTATAACGGAGCTTTCTTTCTTTCTAACCGATGACCAGGCCCCTACCTGCCGGGTTGCCCCAGCTTAACGGGTTTAATACCTGGCATCGGGGCGAAAGACCGTCTAATCTCCGCGAAGCGGCAATAAACCTGACATCATTGACTCGATCGTCATCCTATCTTCAGTGCCTACTGTTCGTTTGTGTATACTTTGTTTTGCCGGTTACTTAACGTTATAACCTGTTGTTTGGCACCTGCTCATTGCTACTCATGTTGGTCTCATAATTTAGAACCTTCATCAGATGACGAGACCTTCACCTGGCAAGGCACCTCCAGAGGTGTAATTCATAGGTAACTTGGAGGACTTTGCACCCACGACGGATTTTACATGCACCAGGCGCCATTAGCGTACATGACGGATTATAGCCAGCAGTAGGCCTCGATTCCGCGGACTTAGCTGCGGATTCGAAGCTCTGCCATCTAGGCCACCGCTGCCCGAACTACCTCTGATTGACCTGGGGTTTAGAAGCCGAATTGCTGGTGCAGACTTGTCGTAAGAAACTGGATTTTGGAGGGGGTGGGGAAGCAAAAAAGAAAAAAAAATGGAGCGCCGCAGATGGACAAGTTGCACCGAAAGTACATTTTGGGCTAAAATGCTAGGCAAACATAACGATGCAGAGGAATGAGACTCCGCCTATCTACCGCACCCCACCGCGTCGAAACTGGCTCCGTAGACTTCACACTGAAGAGGGTCCGATAACTTGTGCAGGCTATAGCCTATGTGCAACTACGAATAATAAAGAGGCGGCAGTAAAAAAAAATTGACCTGCAATGGAAAAGGGTTAGCTTGTACACGTTATTACACTTAAAACTTACTTATAGCTATTTACTTAACTATCATTTATTACATACATTGTTTTAATATTATCCTATAGCACTAGGTGACATTAAATTACTAGAGTAATTTACTTTAGATTACTTAAATATTGCTTGACTATTGAATAAATGGAATGCCTGGCTAAATGAATTTATATTTTAACCCTTTCTAATATTAGAATAAGGATTTTATTTATTAATGATTATTATTATTTTTTTTTTGTATTATCTTATGGCAAGTTAACTATGAATTGACATACTATTACTTAGCTAGGAGGGAATTGATAGGACACTAACGAGCTGGCCTAGTGAGATTAATGTACTAATTTCTAATTGAGCTAGCTGCTTGAGGTTGTAACTTAGACATAAGCTGTGGGGGTTGTATTTGACCTAAATTAACATTTAATTTAATATTTCATTATATTTGTCTAGTATAATATGCTTATCTCACCCAGTGGACTTGTTCATCTGGGGAGGTTTCCTTGTCTTGGTATTTGGTCACTGTCGTGGTGGCTGTCTTTTTAATATGTTGACATATTCTTGTGGGTCTTTTCTTTTTCCTTGGTTAGATATATGCTTCTCACATACCGTTAGATGCTTGTCTCTATCGTAGGTTGTTTTTTTATGACTCTATTAATGGTGGATATCTAAATTTGAGGTTTTGTCACTTTGCGAAGTTGCCGCTGATGGGTTGCCTTGTTATGGTCTTTAATTTGTGACCCTTTGAATTGGCTTTGATCACTTAACAGGTTCATTTTCCTTTGTTTGTATGTTACCTTGATACGTGAATGCGCACATGGCGATCAGTCCATTGGAACCTAATGGCTGTTATCACGTTTGAACTTAAAATAACTGACTGAGTAACTGAATAACTTATAACTGAGCTTAAAATGTGACGAAGTGATCTGACTTAGAAAAATAGTATTAACTTTCTAATTTCAGTATTTTACATTCCCAACACTCGTAAAATATTGGAACTACGCGCTGAATATAGCTATCAGATATGTACAAACACTCAATGTGTTATTTGTCAATTTCCATTCTACATGGTATGAGATAAACCCTGAAGACAGGGCTGGTGCATGAATTTTATGTATTATCTGCAAAAATAAAGTATGGTATATTTTTCAATAAAACATGTCTGACGTTATGCATGAATCATAATCAGAGTTGTTGAATATAGACAGGCCAATTTAAATCGACTGTCTTTATTTTGTTTTTACCACTTGGAAAAAAAAAGATAACTACAATTTAAAAAAATCATATGTCAAGCTTTGATTTTCTGAAGATTGAACACTTTCCAACTGCAATAAAACTTTACCGTTTACGAATGTGAAATATGACGTATATGTGAAGAAATTGGAAAATACAGAATACTTTCGAAAACTCAACTTCAGCAATTATAATTTATTATCAGAACAAAAAAATATCCTAATTATAGTCCATATAACCGAAAATAATACCATTTTTTTTTTTAAGTAGCAAACCGCAGGTTGATGTAAAACGTCATTATCATAAAATTTAAAAACTTGCTAATATGTAGTACGATATTATTAAACTGCTATGTTAGAGAAAGCTATGAGCCTCTTATAATTTTTATTCTGCATATGCTGCTGTTTCTTTCAACTCAATATTTCATATTATTCTTTTTTAGGGGTGGGGGAGATATGGACTGAGTAATTATATTAATTATTAATTTCAATTTGGAAAGTTTTACACAGTTCTTAAAAACAAGTCTGTTAAAAATTATAGACATTGTAAATAAATTATAATTTAAAAATATTCTCTATTTTTATATTAAATTATAATTCAATTGAATTTGTTATAGCCAACATTTTAGATCAGAGTACTGATTTGCAGTTTCATAAGATATTCATATTATTCAGAATGAAAAAATAAAAAGAATAGAAAATGCCGTACCTCATTATGCGCTAACCTAAATAAATTTAGTAGCCCGATTAAATCATTAAAAATATTGGCAAATTTTAAAATTAATTTATAAGAACTGTTGATATTATCACTTTTGAAGTATTTTCTACCAAGTATTATTGAAATAAAATAACCATTGGTTAATGCCCCGTTTTTTGCCTTAGTATGATATAATTTGAGATCAATATTCTGGTAATCTATTATATTATTCAATTATGGCCAAACATTTAATTTTTTTTATTCAGCGCAATGTTTTATATAGATATTGATTTTAATGACGGTCTTAGAATTACGATGTGTTTTGAAATTACAATTAGATATGAGATTTCTAAATCATAGTGTGAAACAACGGAGTAAAACCCGTGTTCTGAGATACCGAATATAGGCGAAGAACATCACCTGCAAGAAAAGTGACACACCTCGCAAAAATTCATTTTGCGTTTTATTCCACAAATAAGTCTGTCATAGGTGTGTCTTGCTCCATAAAAAGTTCCATAAGTTTTGTTATACTGAAAATCACTTTATTACGCAATTTGTCCATTTGTGACCACAGAAGATGGTTGGATTTTGTGAGGAGGTAAATTTATCCAAGCCTCCAAACCTCATCATATACCTTCATTCTTAGGTGTTTTATACTTTTATGCACGTTTTTACTCCTGCATGCAGAGCTAAGTGCTGTTATTTCATGTCACAGAAAAATCATGTAAATTTTCTTTTGCCTCTCCTGTGAAATTTACTTTTGTCGAGATGTGTCACTTTTCTTGTGGGTGAGCGATATGTATGATTTCTGATGTTTCTATTTTTCTCTTCACAATTTAACAAGCACAGCAATGAATGAGGTATTTTTTGAAAGTTTCCAAAAACGGCTTTTGACGTAGTATTCTAAATATATCGTTAAAACATGTTGTTTGATTTTTTTTTTTTTTTAATGCAGTTAATCAAAAATTAATGAAAAAATGTATCGGCAAATAATCTTAAAGATTGCGGGGAGAGAGACTCGTACTGGTTTACTGTTTTTATTATTTATTTATTTTTTAATTGATAATTGTGATAAATGTTTGTACAAAAATTATCATACATTATTTTAGAATGTCCACTAATAATACCTAAAATCATATTTATAGAAAAAATAGTAATAACGCGTTCAAATAAATATTTAAACATATTAAAAGCAATCATTTCATATTGGCCTCGCCTCAAGGGTTAACAGATGTCGAAATCGCCGAAAGTCGCAGTTTTTAAATCAGCTTTTTTGATTCTATTCATTTCAGTGGTTTTAAGGTCATCAGAAATTCCATTACCTGCCCTAATTTTTTTTTATTTTTGTTTTATATACATTTTATTGTTTTATTTATTGTTTGATGAATGTTTTAATTACCCGACTGAAAAGAAGGGTTATGTGTTTCACGCGTATCTTGTATGTGGATTTCTTTATACCCTGGAAACATCCCAACGGCTGGGTGGATTTTAATGAATGAGGTCTCTATCAATTTGTCTTAACGGCCCGCTGTTTATAGGCTAGGATTTGTTTTTATAAATTGAAAATGGCGGCTGTAAAATACAACATGGCGGAAAAGACGAAAAAAAATTACGCACCCTATTGAGTGGCATATCATTGGTTAGGTCTTTCAAAATGAAGACGATGTTTCATTGACTATCTTACAGTCAGAAGCTCCGTTAAAATATTATACAACCTGGAAGTTGTGTATGTAGGATCTCTAGCTTTACTGCAACCCTAACCATCATAGAGATCTATAGATCTCATCAAAACATTGTTCATAGATAGGAACTAACAATTAATCACAACTTAAAAGCCATCAATACAAGTAAATAAAAAAATAGGTAAGTAATATAAACAAGTAATATAAAATATATATATATATATATATATATATATTAAGTCAATTCCTACTTAGGTCAAAAAGATTTTTTTTTTCCTTTCATTCTTCTTTCCTCTTGAGTGGCGCTTAAAATGCCTTGATCAAGAAGAGGGCTCTCTCGGTGTTAAAATATCTTCATCAAGAGGAGCGCTCTCTCGATTATTGAAAATTAATTATTAAATTTAATTAATGAATTAATATTTGAAAAAAAAACTGGATTAATTTATTTCAGTTGTTTACAGTTTTTATCAGTTATTTTTTTTTTAATTATATATTTTTTTTTATATCTGATGACCAAAATATTTTCATTGAGTTAATGACTCGTAATCTATGTCATATAACTCTGCTAAAATTTGTTGTTTTTACCCGACTGCCAAGAAGGGTTATGTGTTTCACGCATATCTGGGAATGTGGATTTATGTATAGCCTTGAAACATCCCAACCGCTGGATGGATTTTAATGAATGAGGTCTCTATCGATTTGTCTTAACCGCCCGATGGTTATAGGATAGGTGTTTTGTTTTTATAAATTCAAAATGGCGGCTGTAAGATACAAAATGGAGGTAGAGACGAAAAAAAATGTTTACGCACCATATTGTGTGACATATCACTGGATAGGTCTTTCAAAATGAAGACGATGTTTCATTGACTATTTTACAGGCAGAAGCTCCGTTTAAATATTACACAACCTGGAAGTTGTGTAGGTAGGATCCCCAACTTTACTGCAACTCTAACCTTCATGAAATCTGTAGGCCTCATCAAAACAGTGTTTATAGATAGGAACTAACAATTAAACACAACTTAAAAGTCATCAATACAAGTAAATAAAAAAAATAGGTAAGTAATATAATAAATTGTTTCACATTCATGAGAATAATTAATTAGTTCGCTTTTTACGCAGTCGGGTTTTTTGATTTTTTAAATTTAATTTTTACTTATTTCATTATGGAATGTAAGCTTAAAACAATACATGAGTTATTTATATTAATTTAAGCGCAAACAGATTTAACTATTGTAATAGTCTGCACTCGACAGAGATACATTAAAAAAAATTATGCTTTTTTTTTTTTTTTTTTTTTTTTTTTTTAACAATAAGAATTGCGTACATTGCGATATTTGTTAAATAAATTGCATATGAAAGTATATATTTTTTTTCCTATTCGATGTTGTAAAAAGTGAAAATATATAGTATTTAGAAGTTTAAAAATATGGTTAATAGATGTTTTAAAAAATTAAATTTAATCGTCTGCTGTTACAATCGTCATAATGACGTCAGCGTTACATACGGGCATGCTTGTGCTTTATAATGTACGTAGATAAGAATTGATATTTTCCAAGCGCAGACCAATCTTGGCCATATTGTGACATGTGGACATGCCTTGGAAGAGGAAATTTAGAGAAAATGACTAATGTTCTCTAGCCGTACAACGAAAACCACAAATACCTTATACTGTTACTCAATTCAAACGATCACACAAACACCGTCCCATGCTTCTCAGTGGGTTGCAAGCACTCACTTAGCTGAACCCGAGAATAGTCGAGTCTTATTTCATAATGTTATTAGTCGCGCTCGGTCTTTTTGCCGCCGGCCCCCAACATACAGAAAATGTAAAATAAGAAACATTTTTCACTTAATATTCGAATATTACATTTCGATGAAGTTATAAATTTGCAGTTTAATTAAATTTTACACTGTTTAAAATGCTGTGATAGTTTGAAACATTTTTTAGAAGCTCCAGTAGCTGCAAATATAAGATTGGGAAATCGGGATCCAACATTTGGAGCTAAAGTTTAAGGGGTTTCAGGACTCTTAAAATTGGAAAAAATGAAAAAAAAGGACAATTTTCAACATTTAATATCTTAAAATGTATTTGATATTAAGACACAATTTTAAATGGGAATGAAAGATACATGTATGTTCTTTCATTTCAAATATTTGAAAAAATGCAAGATGCAGAATTAGCATTTACAGGGTGCTAAAAACTGTCAGACATTTGACGAGCAGAAAATCGGCATAACAGCTTATGCGCACGATTACAAAATACATTTTGAAACTAGAATGAAAATTTTGGTGCCTACTTATACCTCAGATTATAATAATTACACTGAACCTAAATAAATTTGTATTTAAAGCATTTTTATATTTTTAGTACAAAGTTGTATTTAGCTAATGCAAAATTTAGAAAATTTCAACAATATAAACCCTTAAAAAGATATTTTCTTTTTACAATAAAAAGAAAATTTTAGGTTCTGTTTATACAGACTGTCATGAAACATATGTTTTGAAAATTTCATGAAAAACTATTCAGAAATTTTTGAGATATCGTGCGCGTTATGCCCAAAAACGTCATTTGGAGAAAAATGAAGTTTTGAAAACACCGCTTCAGCTATTGAGAGAGTATAATTCTAAATGCCATAACTTCTGTTCTATTGGGAATTCCAAGATAACAATTATATCAAAATGCTCAGAAAATATAGAAGTTTAACATCTAAAAAAAAAAAAAATTTCGAAAATTGTAGAGCTTTATGAGTCCTGAGACCCCTTAATGGGTGCTACAAATATTGGAGTAAGACTTCACCATCCTATGGTTGTAGCTCTGCTGCAGCAAAATTTGGTTCAACATACTACACAATTTTCAACAATGCTCATTATATTCGTAAGATTTGGAATAATGGGAAAAAGGTAAAAATGAACTGACATTAGGGATCGTTGCGCAGACACTTCCACAAAATTCAAATTTTCTTGTAGAAATGTGCGTGAAGGAAAGACAAAGATGTCTTGTTACTTCAATATGGCGGTGCACAGTGGATCAAAGTATAGGCGATGTCGAACATAGGATTATCACGATAGTATAAGCCTATATATGTGATGTTCTTTGTTATATTTAGGTTTAAATGAGTAAAATAAATGATACTGAAAGTATCTGAATGGTTTTTAGGAATAATTTCGCGCTTTTATGTTGCAAACAGAAAGTTTAGAGAGATGATCAATAACTAAAATAAACTTAAAAAACAAAGCATGCAGTTTTCACTTATATCCAAATTACATTTGTGGAATATTTAAAACATGTGTTTAATTTTTAATTGGCAACACATGCGATATTTACATAACTCTGTAAAATCGTTCTACAAACCTGCAAAATTCTACTGCAACATTTTAGAACTTATTTCAGTGCATATTTGTTATTATTGTGTTTGAGATTTTTTTTTAATTATCTTGTAGTTATATTAATTTTAGCATATTTCTTTTTTATTTGAAACAAGATTATTTCATTTTGTCTTTTCTCTTATACTCTTTTGAAATATGACAACAATCAGAGATTTGTTTCTGTTTCTGAAGAATTTAAATAATGGTTTTAGTTATGAAAATCATTGCTTAGTTTTGTAAATGAACAGAATGGACTAATTGCCTCCGAAATTTATGATGAAAATTTAAAGGAGCTTTTACCATACGGTCTGTGTAAATTCAAAAGATAGCTGGCTGAAATCTGAACGAAAATTAGATCGTTTCAATAATAAAAACTATTTTTCACTTCAGTGTTCCTTTAAAGTTGGTAATGAGCTTAAACCATTTGGAGTTGAAAATTTTCAGAAATCAACATCACGAAACATTTTTTCAGACGTAACCAAAATTTATGAAAGAAGACTAACTCAATGTTTCAGAGAGGATACTTCTGGAGAAGATAAATTAAGAAGAATCAAAGAGAAAAATTCAACGCGAATTCAGAAAATAATTAGGTTTGCTAATAGATGTCGTTAAACAGGGAAGTGGTTTGACACACAATGGAAATACTGCAAGAACATTTTTTGTTGAGTTTCAAAAGACAACTGAGATCACTGGATTGGATAAAGAACTTATTAAACGTTTTGCAGTTATAATGCAAGTGATCACCTGTGACGAAATAATTAATGCCAAAAAAATTTGGCAATTTTGCACTGGGAACAGCTAAACAAGGTGCCTCATAACTCATGTAAAGGATATGATTACAAATTTTGCTGTTCCAATTGAATAATTACTGGAAGAAGCTAGCGAAGCTCAAAATAAAGAGTTTCGAAGGTACCGGGAGTCCCATACGAGTAAAATAAGGCGAAGATCATGTAACGAAGACTTATTTCATCATTTGCTAATAACATCTGAAACTTTGATTTCCATTATTAGACACAAAACAAATAACGTTTAAAAGAACAGAAAATTTCTGAAAGCATTGGAACTTTTGCTTTGAAATTTAACACTTTAATAAATGGATGTGCTGCTATGTCAGTGATAGAGTACATTTAACCCTCTGAGAGCTTTTGCACTTATCAGCATTTTCATGTAAACGTTTATATAACCCGAGAGACGAGTATATTAAATTTAATTTCGCAGTTTAATGTTAAATTAGTTTTTTTCATCATTTCATCATAGAAATTTCTTACAGCATAACCTTCTTTAAAAAATATTCTTGTGTACAGCCAATTTAACGTGTTTTCTGGAAACGGAAAATTACGTAATAGTCGCTTCAAGTCCATTTATTTCGAAAACGCGCAGGTTTGCGCAAACAAATCCTCGATACTACATTAAAGTATAGGCTTTCAGGAATACCAACATGTGTTTGAAATTTCAAACAACTTTAAACAATTTATGTTACGTAATTCTGAATATTATGATACCGTTAATTCTATATGTGTTATTCATAATGTAGAAGGAGACATAAAATTCGATCACAATGTAGTCAGTAGTGGTTTAAAATGGGTTTTAAGAAATTAATAATGATATTTCAAATGTGTTATTAGTAGAGGTTACTTAGGTTCCATTTCTGAGCACAGCAATATGTCACTAAAATTCGCAGAAAAATTCCTCTTCTGAAATGTGTCTATTCCGAGCTATACAAATACGATATAATTTTGTATAAGTTAAAAATAAACATGTTTTCGCTTTTTGTAGATATTCTTTTAAAATATTTCATTGAAAAAAATTAGTTATTTAATGATTATTTTTTGGCTCTATGTTCGCATTTTCGTAAGGATTGATCTACTGTGCGGTGTAGAAACATTTAAAGTCAGCTACATGGCAGTTTTCTATTGTATTTGTAAGAAGATATAAGTTAGGAGAAGATTATTTATATGGACGACTAATGCCGGGTTAGTGGGGTATATAAGAAAAAAATTAAACGTATAATTTACGAAAATTTTAAATGATTTTGATATGCTTTGTTACAATCATGGAAAAAAAAAGTAAACACTCCTAACTAACTCTGCAAAAAATTATCGTAGACGAAAGTTACTGGTACCACACGATTCGTAGTAAAGTCTACTTTTAAATGATGCGTATAAAACTTGCTTAGGGGGAATCTACATATTAAAACGAGCCATAACTTTTTTTTCAGTAGCAGTACACAACTCAGACAGCGTACATGCACTCTACACCTTTCAAGTGGCCTAAAAATAAATTTTTATGCAATTCGTGTGATAAGTTTCCGATAAATTAATTATATTAAAATGAGCGTATTTTCGGGGCTGTATCCAAATTGAAGTTCGGTACTCGATTGTTGACCGAGAGAGCCCACTTCTTTATCAAGGCATCTTAAGCAGCCATTGAAGATTGCTAGATTACAGAATAGCATAAGAAATTTCAAAATATCACCTATCATAGACGGCCCCTTAAACCATCATTTTGCCATTTTTTAAGCATAATTTGAAAACTGCTTGGAGGAAAAATGTGATTTCTTTTATTTCCATAAAACAGGACTTAATAAACCTAAATCCATCAAAAAATCTGTAGGTTGCGGTTCATATTTTTTTTTCGAATATTAATTTCATAATTCATGTCAAAAAATTATAAAAATTTCAAATTCAACGTATTTATGTTTGGGCATTTTAGTATTATTGCTAGACAAAAAATTAGCGCTTTAGGAGTATAATTTCAGGTGATATTAATAAAAATATGAAAATGTAATTTAATATTAGAAGCACTAAATTTTGAATGTGTATAGTTCAAAAACTTATCATTCAAATGACTTGAAATTTGATGTCTGATCATAGTTTGACCGAAGATTTAAAAAATCTTGTTAAAATTTGGTATTGCCTTTGAAAAAAGGCCTTCCGGCCAGGGCCGGGAGGAAGAGGTAGCTTTCATAATCCTTATTTAAAAAAAGCCAAATTATATCATTCAAACACACGAAGCTCAATTTAGTGGAAACCGAATATAGGAGATTCAATACTAATTTTTATCAATATAATGAATGAGAACTTCGCGAAATTAGTCAGCTTTATCCAAGCTGCTTTTCTTTAAAGTAACATATATTTGGCTGCCAAATTCGGCAATTTCTTACAGTGCCTTTCATTTTAAGACAACATGGTGGATGAGGCTAAGCAGTGAACTTGGTCGAGACCTTAGTAATTGCTGTGCACATGCTCACTCACATCGGAATCGGTTAATATATAGGAGTGCTATCGCATGCAAAAAATCAGATTTTTCAAAATGTCACCCACAATAGAAATTGAAACTGCTATATCTGAGCCATTTTTTTAAGGTAAAGACAAACAAAAAATGCTCCTGAATCCTTATATCAAGGTCAAATACTTAAGAAAGAAACCTTTTTCAATTTCTAATTTTTTTGCACCTCACTTTAAATATATATATTTTCTTTAATTTAATGGTCGCCATTTTGAAACAAGATGGCTGATGAAAATGGCCAGCGAACTTGGTCGAGGTGTTGATGTATACTATCCACATGCCTTCTTACATCGAAATAGGCGAATACGTGTTTTATCGCATGACAAATACAAGATCGTTTCAAAATGTTAGCCATGCTAGAAATTCAAAGTGCTATAAATCAACCATTTTTTAAGCTATAAACAAAAGAACAAATTTTCAGAAACAAAAACTGCTCCGGAATCTTTGTATCAAGGCCAAACACATAAAAAAATCTTTTTCATTTTCCAATTGTTTAATACCTCATTTTGAATTTTAAATTTTATTTTTTTAAAATGGCAACCCTTTTGAAACAAGATGGAGAATGAAGCTGGCCAACGAACTCGGTCGAGACATTTGTATGTACTATGTACAGACCAAGTTACATCCAAATAGGTCCATAATTACTCCTGTTATCGCGTGACAAAAATCAGGTCGTTTTAAAATGTCATCCACAAGAGAAATTCAAAATGCTATTACTCAGCCATTTTAGGTAGCTTACTTTACAAAAAAGCTACCTATTGCAGCCGTTCGGAGGAAAGCGATTTCAAAAAATTTTGGTATATTTTCATGGATCATGACCCCCAGACCCCGAAACCACCCTCCGTCCAAAATTTATATATATATATATCTGACATATGTCACACTGTAACTCCCGTAATTATGAACCGATTTCGATGTAATTCGGTGTGTACATAGTACATACCAATGTCTCGACCGAGTTCGTTGGCCAGCTTCATCCGCCGTTTTGTTTAAAAATGGCGGCCATTTAAAATTTTTAAAAAAATTTAAAACTTGAAATGTGGTACCAAAAAATTAAAAATGGAAAAAATATTCTTTTCTTATGTATTTGACCTTTATACAAAGATTCCGGAGCAGTTTTTGTTTTGTCTATATCTTAAAAAATGGCTGAGTTATAGCATTTTGAATTTCTAGTGTGGCTGACATTTTGAAACGTCCTGAATTTTGTCACGCTATAAAAGGCGTATTTATGAACCGATTTGGATGTAATTCAGTGTGTACATAGTACATATCAATCTCTCGACCAAGTTCGTTGGCCAGCTTCATCCACCGTTTTGTTTCAAAATGGCGGCCATTTAAATTTTTAAAAAAATTTTTAAACTTGAAATGTGGTACCAAAAAATTAAAAATGGAACAATATTCTTTTCTTATGTATTTGACCTTTATACAAAGATTCCGGAGCAGTTTTTGTTTCGTCTATATCTTAAAAAATGGCTGAGTTATAGCATTTTGAATTTCTAGCGTGGCTGACATTTTGAAACGTCCTGAATTTTGTCACGCGATAAAAGGCGTATTTATGAACCGATTTGGATGTAATTCAGTGTGTGCATAGTACATACCAATCTCTCGACCGAGTTCATTGGCCAGCTTCATCCACCATTTTGTTTCAAAATGGCGGCCATTTAAAAGTTTTTTAAAAATTTAAAATTTAAAATGTGGTACCAAAAACTTGAAAATGGAAAAATATTTTTTCTTATGTATTTGACCTTTATACAAAGATTTCGGAGCAGTTTTTCTTTCGTCTATATCTTAAAAAATGGCTGAGTTATAGCATTTTGAAATTCTAGCGTGGCTGACATTTTGAAACGTCCTGATTTTGTCACGCGATAAAAGGCGTATTTATGAACCGATTTGGATGTAACTTCGTTTATACATAGTACATACCAATGTCTCGACCGAGTTCGTTGGTCAGCTTCATCCGGCATCTTGTTTAAAAATGGTGGCCATTTAAATTTTTAAGAAAAATTTTAATTTGAAATGTGCTACCAAAAAAATTAAAAATTGAAAAAATATTTTTTTCTTATGTGTTTGACCTTGACAAAAAGATTCGGGAGCAGTTTTTGTTTCGTCTATATCTTAAGAAATGGCTGAGATATAGCATTTTGAATTTCTAGCGTGGCTGACATTTTGAAACGTCCTGATTTTTCTCACGTAATAACAGGCGTATTTATGAACCGACTTGGATGTACCTTGGTGTGTACATAGTACATACAAATATCTCGACCGAGTTCGTTGGCCGGCTTCATCCGCCATCTTGTTTCAAAATGGCGGCCATTTAAAAAAATTAAAAAATTAAAAAAATTAAATGAGATACCATAAAATTCGAAAGTGAAAAAGATTTTTTTTTTGTATGTGTTTGACCTTAATACAAAGATTCCGGAACAGTTTTTCTTTCGTCTATATCTAAAAAAAATGGCTGAGTAATAGCATTTTGAATTTCTCTTGTGGATGACATTTTAAAACGACCTGATTTTTGTCACGCGATAACAGGAGTAATTATGAACCTATTTGGATGTAACTTGGTCTGTACATAGTACATACAAATGTCTCGACCGAGTTCGTTGGCCAGCTTCATTCGCCATCTTGTTTCAAAAGGGTTGCAATTTAAAAAAAATTAAATTTAAAATTCAAAATGAGGTATTAAACAATTGGAAAATTAAAAAGATTTTTTTATGTTTTTGGCCTTGATACAAAGATTCCGGAGCAGTTTTTGTTTCTGAAAATTTGTTCTTTTGTTTATATCTTAAAAAATGGTTGATTTATAGCACTTTGAATTTCTTGCACGGGTAACATTTTGAAACGATCTTGTATTTGTCATGCGATAACACACGTATTCGCCTATTTTGATGTAAGAAGGTATGTGGATAGTATACATCAACACCTCGACCAAGTTCGCTGGCCATTTTCATCAGCCATCTTGTTTCAAAATGGCGACCATTAAATTAAAGAAAATATATATATTTAAAGTGAGGTGCAAAAAAATTAGAAATTGAAAAAGGTTTCTTTCTTAAGTATTTGACCTTGATATAAGGATTCAGGAGCATTTTTTGTTTGTCTTTACCTTAAAAAATGGCTCAGATATAGCAGTTTCAATTTCTATTGTGGGTGACATTTTGAAAAATCTGATTTTTTGCATGCGATAGCACTCCTATATATTAACCGATTCCGATGTGAGTGAGCATGTGCACAGCAATTACTAAGGTCTCGACCAAGTTCACTGCTTAGCCTCATCCATCATGTTGTCTTAAAATGACAGGCACTGTAAGGATTTGCCGAATTTGGCAGCCAAATATATGTTACTTTAAAGAAAAGCAGCTTGGACAAAGCTGACTAATTTCGCGAAATTCTCATTCATTATATTGATAAAAATTAGTATTGAATCTCCTATATTCGGTTTCCACTAAATTGAGCTTCGTGTGTTTGAATGATATAATTTGGCTTTTTTTAAATAAGGATTATGAAAGCTACCTCTTCCTCCCGGCACTGGCCGGAAGGACTTTTTTTTAGATATAGACGAAAGAAAAACTGTTCCGGAATCTTTGTATTAAGGTCAAACACATACAAAAAAAAAATCTTTTTCACTTTCCAATTTTATGGTATCTCATTTAAATTTTTTAATTTTTTAATTTTTTTAAATGGCCGCCATTTTGAAACAAGATGGCGGATGAAGCCGGCCAACGAACTCGGTCGAGATATTTGTATGTACTATGTGCACACCAAGGTACTTCCAAGTCGGTTCATAAATACGCCTGTTATTACGTGAGAAATATCAGGACGTTTCAAAATGTCAGCCACGCTAGAAATTCAAAATGCTATAACTCAGCCATTTCTTAAGATATAGACGAAACGAAAACTGCTCCCGAATCTTTTTATCAAGGTCAAACACATAAGAAAAAAATATTTTTTCAATTTTTAATTTTTTGGTACCACATTTCAAATTTAAATTTTTCTTAAAAATTTAAATGGCCACCATTTTTAAACAAGATGCCGGATGAAGCTGACCAACGAACTCGGTTGAGACATTGGTATGTACTATGTATGAACGAAGTTACAGTTACATTCAAATCGGTTCATAAATACGCCTTTTATCGCGTGACAAAATTCAGGACGTTTCAAAATGTCAGCCACGCTAGAATTTCAAAATGCTATAACTCAGCCATTTTTTAAGATATAGACGAAACAAAAACTGCTCCGAAATCTTTGTATAAAGGTCAAATACATAAGAAAAAATATTTTTCCGTTTTCAATTTTTTGGTACCACATTTCAAGTTTTAAAATTTTTAAAATTTTTTAAATGGCCGCCATTTTGAAACAAAACGGTGTATGAAGCTGGCCAACGAACTCGGTCGAGAGATTGATATGTACTATGTACACACTGAATTACATCCAAATTGGTTCATAAATACGCCTTTTATAGCGTGACAAAATTCAGGACGTTTCAAAATGTCAGCCACGCTAGAAATTCAAAATGCTATAACTCAGCCATTTTTTAAGATATAGACGAAACAAAAACTGCTCCGGAATCTTTGTATAAAGGTCAAATACATAAGAAAAAAAATATTTTTCCATTTTTAATTTTTTGGTACCACATTTCAAGTTTTAAAATTTTTTAAAAATTTTAAATGGCCGCCATTTTGAAACAAAACGGCGGATGAAGCTGGCCAACGAACTCGGTCGAGACATTGGTATGTACTATGTACACACCGAATTACATCGAAATTGGTTCATAATTACGGGAGTTACAGTGTGACATAGGTCATATATATATATATATATATCAATTTTGGACGGAGGGTGGTTTCGGGGTCTGGGGGTCATGATCGATGGAAATATACCAAAATTTTTTGAAATCGCTTTCCTCCGAACGGCTGAAATAGGTAGCTTTTTTGTAAAGAAAGCTACCTAAAAATGAAGTTTGGGTTCGTTTTAATATGTAGATGGCTCCCTAAGAAAATTTTACATAGATCATTTATAAGTAGACTTTATTTCCAATCGTTCGGTACCAGTAACGTTCTTCTACGGTAATTTGTTGAGGAGTTAGTAGGGGGTGTTCACTTTTTTTTTTCTACGACTGTAGATTTTTGTAAAAAAAAAAAAAGTAAGAAAAACGAATAGAAGTACTCTTTTTATTAAAATAATATATTTATTTGAATAATATTTTACTAATTTCTTTTTAAATTATTATTTTTTTATTAATAATCTAAAAATCTTTTACACTGCAAATAAAGGCGTCTTAAATTAAGATACATATGTGACTGAAAAAGAATTTCAGACACTTAAGTGTCTGAATCTGAAAATTCAGTCACAATAGATGTCTTAATTTAGAACACCTAAGTGTCTTACTATGATCATAGTGTACACGAACTGATAAAAGTGTCTAAAAAATCTGCAAGTGTCTAATTTTAAGACACTTTGTAACTCCACTCCGCATTCACCAGGGGGCACTCTCAGTTGCGCATGCGTCTTCCTTTCGAACTCGATGTTCGTTTGTAATTCAAATTGAATGCTTGTTTTTATGTACGCGTACATTTTAACTAATAATTTATTTTGACTTGATTGTTTTTTGTGGAATGTGAAGTTCCGGGATTTAATTTCTATCGACATAGTGGTACTCCGTATTAATATTTATCTATAAAACTAATACAGTGTTCTTCATCTCGTCAAATTTGTAAAGAGAACTGTTGTCTGGCGGGCTATGTTTTCAGGATGGAAATTTTCCATCCTTTTAACAGAGCTAGCCGGATGTGCAAGGGGATTTTATTTTTTAAATATCCAAGTCTGCCTAACTAACGGATACTAACGTAGCCTCCAATCCGGACGTTCTCTGGGCGAATGTGCTTTTGGAATAATCAGACCTTTTCCCAGGTAAGTGGTGTCTTAACTATGTATTTAAAACTCTCTGTGATTATTTTCTCTTTAAATGAAGACCTCACACGAGTCTATAGCTTTATTAGTTCCTGAGTTATGCCAAAATATGTTCAAAGCATTCTGCCTATGGTATTTCCATGTTAAAATTTTATTTTGCTAATATTTAAATTTCTACTCTTCAAATCATCTGCAATCATATTCCTGTATTATTTTCTATCCAATGTTATCTTTAAAATAAATTTTGGTGTCTCTGTATGGTGTATATTAGCGGTTACTGAATTTATTAATTTTACACCTTCCTAAGCCTTTTCTTATGTAGCCATTACTTTAAAAATCGCAGTGACATCGCCTGTTGATTGGCTCATACTTCTTAATTACCATCAAGACTACCTTAATAGTATTTTTTGGTGTAATTATTACTCTGAAGTACCCTTTTTAATTATTTATTTACGTATACAATATTTTTATAAGCATTTAATGCGGCAGCATTTGTAATGTTTACATCGATTTTTACATTTCTGATAGATTTATTATGTGTTATGTACTGGAATTCAAAAGCATTTATAGTAAACATTCCTGTTAATAGCTGCTTTTATTTATTATTTATGCTTTTCTTGTCTAATGAAGTTTTCTTCTGCCTCATAGTGTGTACATCATAAATTTTAAAAAAGAATATAGTTCGAACATCCTTCCATTCATTGATTCCCCCATATATTTAATACAGCGAATTACTTGTGTTCATTTATTTATTTTAAAATGTTTTGACTGATAAAACTCATTAAATCCGGTCATTCTAATTAAAAGATTTCCCTTTGCTATAATTTTAGTGTTTCCGAGTATTTTAGAAATATCCCATTTGCCATACTGAAAATAGTCAACATATAATCCTTTTATGATTCAAAAGTCAAAACCACAGCTTCACATTGTTTGAACGGAAATTGACGTCACTAATGTAGACGTTGAATCAGAAAAAAATTTGTTGATGTCAACAAAGATTTAGAAAAAGGATCTCGCGTTATCTGTAGTCACTTTGTTAAATTTTAATGATTATTTTTAGATTCTTAAATTCATGTAATCATGTACCGTTAACGTAATTGTAAGAATGCGGTAAAAATATACAGATATATTTCATTTGAAATAATTATATAATATTGATTTTTTGATTACTTTTAGTTAAAAAGTAATTTGAAATTAAAAATGAATAGATTTTTATAAAATATTTATTTGCATATAGCTAGATTTTGCACTTAAAACTGACACGTACATTTATCGAATCATAATACAGGGTTGGACTTTTTCCAGAAGGAGGGCCTGATTAAAGCATGGGCAGACCTTCCACCCCCCCCCCCTACGATTTTACGTGCTCCAAATTCGAAATGGATTTTTTTTTAAAGCTTATATTTTAAATGTGTTTCAACATTGTATTGATTATAATCAGCATTTTGAACTTTAAAAGTAGAATTAGATTAAAAACTAAATAAAAAAATAAATACAGTAAAAACTCTCAATCGCGGCCACCTCGCGAATTGAACGCGTTTTGGAACGTTGAATTTGCCTGCTATTCGATTGTGTTCGCTTTTATGAGGTAAAAAAAATGTATTTATCTTGAAAAAGGTCAGTGTTCGCTGAAGAAAATTGTCCTATGAAAGTTTTGTTGTAAAATCTCCATAACGGACACTCCTACATAGAGGACACAACTATTTAAGAAGCACATTTTTTATTAACAACATGCACATATTTTATATTTTTTACCTCAGAAAAACAGACACTTCCGAATGGCGAACAAATTCCACGGTTCTAAGGTGCCTACTATTGAGAGGTTTTACTGTATTGTGACAAATATTTTAATTTTTAATCTTATTCTACTCTATAAATTCAAAATATTGATTATAATCAGTACAAAGTCGAAAAAGATTTCAATTATCAGCTTTATGAAAATTGCATACCATATTTTGGAGCCCCTAAAATTAGCCTGTGTGTGTGTGTGGGGGGGGGAGAGTAGGGCAGAATAATGGCCATATACTTTTCCAGGATCAACGTGGTCAAACATGGCTACGTATAATACTTTAAAAAAATGGCTGCGATATAGACGTTTGAAGTGTCTAAAATTCAGACGCAAAAAGTGTCTGAAAAAATTCAGACATTTTAAAATGTCTGAAAATTGAACACTCCGTTTCAGACACTTAAGTGTCTGAATTTAAGACATTTCGATTTAGAGTGTATTAAAAGTAATAACGCATCAACAATAACAAAAGGTCTAATATATACTCACAAACAGAGATAAAGGACACATGGATAATTATGATCAATATGTAACTATTTAGAATCAATAATTTTATATAATAATATTACTATTAGTAATAAAAATAAAGTAATTACTTAAAACAAAAAATAAATAATACACTGTTGTACACATTCACCGAAATAATATAATAAGTAAGATTTTCAAACAAACATTATAATTAATAACTATTGTATATAGTTTAGATTCTCCCAGAAATGTTTCAACATATTTTAGTATACTTAGAGTTTCTTAATTAATTTGTTACAAAACGTTTCAATTCCGACGTAATAACTTTATTCTGGATAGAGGGATCAATTTCATTCTAAAACTAGTTACATAAATGTGATTTCTTCTAACTTCAAAGTAAGGTTCAATTTCGCAATACCAAGAAAATTACCACACACTTAATTTAGAATTATCTAAGGAGTTTGACGATTTCGTATAACAAATATTAATAAAGTTTCGTATTCTGTAAGCTCAAAAGTCCTTTGGATGGATCAATTTTGTAAATAAATAATACAAATTAATTATACAAATTAAGAAAATCATCAGTAAACACTAAAAAGGCATTAGAACAATCTGAATAAATACTAGGACCAAATAATCTTATTTACTAAGGATGTAGGCCAGTCAGAAACAAATTAGCATTCAATCTCCTAGCGAAACAATGCTTTTTATCTCAAAATGTCAAACATGTAAAAAAGCAATTAGGACACCTTTCAAATATTAATTTCGAAAACTATTTTCCAAGCTGAACTCATTGACTCGTCAAAATTAGTTGATAAAACATGTAAAAAAAATAAAAAAATAGGAAAATTTTTTAATATACTTTAAAAATTACTTTTCCAGCCAGACTCATTGAGTCATCAAAATGTTGAGGCATATTGTTGAATGATTGATTACATTACAATGGGAAAGAAATGGAATGTAAAAACTTCAAATGTGTCTTTTGTACCGTTTGCACTCGAGAGGTTATTCTCACTGATCAATTGTGACCAATTGTGTGTAAATGGGTTCTCCAAATGCTCTGGACACCAGTATTTTAAACTAATTTTCTTCGCTTTATCTAATGGCCGAATAATCTGTTATAAAAGATGGTGAAATAAAATATAAGATATTAGTGATGTCCAAAGCATTTGGTGTCCAGATTTACGAGGGGCGCCTGATAATACTAGTAGTGAGTGAGAGATACCTCTCGAGTACAAAGGGTTAAAATATTATACTATATTGTTCTTTATATGTCAAATATATATTTCACTAATTAATCAAAAAAAAATCTCAATGCGTAAATTAGAAAAAGTTTTTCAGGTCATTGTTTTTAAACATTTCGAAATTTTGAAATAGAATTTAAAAAAAACCAATTTTTGCAATGCATTTTATTATGGTCTAGTAGATAATTTACATCAATTTCCTTCAATTGAAATATTAAAATAATAATAATAATAATGAAAATTCTAAACTTCTATGAAAAGCCTCAAGTGTAAGTAATTGCGTAAGCTCTATTTTTTTCGTGAGTTAGACTTAGAAATTGGATGTACAATCGTAGAAAAAAAGTAAACCTCCCTACTAACTGTGCAACAAATTATAGTAGAAGAATGTTACTGGTATCAAATGATTAGAAATAAAGTGTATTTTTAAATGATGTAAATAAAATTTGCTTAGGGGGTAATCTACATATCAAAACAATTCTGAAGTTTATATATATATATAGCTATACCGAGTTTGACACCATAAAGAGATTCTACACCCCTCAATTAGCCTAAATCCAAAATTTCATGAAATTTGTACGATTGTTTTCCGAGACGTTAATTATTTTAAAATGAGTATATTTTAGATGCAATATCCAAATTGAAGTTCGTTCTCGGATGTTGAAATGTTACAGAATGACTGTGTCATTACAATTAAAATATTATTTCTTGCAAAGATCAACACTTCGCTCTCTTAATATGTTTTGACTATTCCCAGCCCACATGTTTCATTAAAATGAGCAAAATATATTTTTTTCAAATTGTGCTTTCCTGTAAATCATAGACGGCCATTTAAACCATCATTTTTTACGTTTTTTACTCGTAATTCTAAAAGTATTTCGAAAGGAAAATTTTAAATTAAGGATTCGCAGAAAGCAGTACATAATGAATATAAATCTATCAAAAAAGAAAAAAAAATTGTAGGTTGCAAATCATATTTTTTTCGAATATTAATTTCACAATTAATATTATATATTTAATTAATTACACATGCTATATGTTTATGTTTGGGTTTTTTAGTATTATAACCACAGAAAAAAGTTATCATATTAGGATAATATTTTCAGGAGATATTAAAAAAAATATGAAAATGTATTTTAACATTAGAAGCTCAAAATGTTGAATATTTATAATTTAAAAACTTACCATCCAACTGATTTTAAATTTCGTTTCTAGGCATAGTTTGAACTGAAGATTTAAAATATATTGTCAAAATTGGGTGTTGCTATTGGAATAAAACAAAGTTTGATCTGGTTTTGATTTGGAGATGTTTCCCGAAGAAAATTTTATATACATCATTTAAAAGTAGACTCATTTCAATATCGTATGATACTTGTAAATTTCTTCTATTATAATTAGTTGTAGAGTTAGTAGGGAGTGTCAATTTTTTTTCTCACGACTGTACTCCGGTCCCATAAGATTAACATGAATGAATTAAATTTAATTGCGTCTTAAAAGTAACCATTTGAAGAAGTCTTCTGATAATTTATTGTAACAAAACACAAGTAGGAAATAGTACATCAAACGTGGCAAATGAGTACTATAAATAGTTTTATAAATATTCAGATCTTAGTGCAATAGCTGTTGAACTCTTATGCAATAATGCATGAATACAATATTTATTACAGTGATATATTTTAAATTCAGTAATACAGAAATAATATGACTCAATTTTAAATAGTACGTAATTGCCATTTCAACCTGGAATATTACGTATCATGGGACATAATTGATTACGTATGATTGGATTTAATAGAATGAAGAAAACCTTTATTAATATCTATTTAAGTTTTTGATTCGATTTTTATAAAATTTGAAACGACTCGACGAAATTATGCAAGATTATATATATTAAATTCCAAGCTATTCGGTTGAGTAGTTTTTGCGCTGTTATAAGAAGTCTGACGGACAGAGAGACGGGCGGACGGACCAGAAGACTACTATAAGTACCACGCATTTATATAATTACGAACGCACATAAGTCTCACCAGTGACCGAGAGGTCTGCTCTCGAAGCTGATAGACGGGAAGTGCTTGGTTCTAACCCAATCGAGCTCGTCGGCCTAGTCGTTCAAAGTTTTCATGGTTTTCTTAAAACCTTGGATTTCCATGCATAAATACGGGTTAAGTTACATTAAAAAAAACCCTACGGAGGTCACCCCCCCCCCCCTCCGGCCTATATCCTTTGAGTAGATAATCGCCCGTCAAAAAGCAACCCAACCCAACGAACGCAACTAAAAAGTATTCAATGGTACAGGAAAATAAAACATGAATAGATACATAAACGTGTTTATAAATGAGGCTTTTAGTTTTATAAAGGGTGTCTTAAATTCATTGACAAATACTTTTAGGTGCGATAATACGCTTTAAGTCCATTAATTTTTGTACAGAAAAGCATAATATCGAACTACTTTTTCAGTTCAAAATATTATTTTCCTCACTGCAAGCTTAAACCCATTTTTCCTTCTCAACTTTAACAATCATGAAAGCATTTTCGTTTGATACTATGCGGATTATTATTGCTCTGGGTGAATTGTATATTCAAAACATTGGAAATGCTAGAAGAGAGATTTAATTTCTTCACTGGTACTGTTTATCCCTTTACTCCACTGTGAAATATGGACCTTTGAGCATAGTGTAGTTTGGTTAAATTCTGTTCATTTCCAGCGCTCCCTGACGTCTTCATATTTCTCACAAATCGATGTGAGCATTATGCGAGTATTACATCATTTTCAATATTTATAGTAATAATAATTAAAAAAAAAACATAATTCAGCATTGAATGACATTCCTTATTGAAACCCAAATTTCCTGTACGTGTCCCCGGTGGTGTGATTCAAATAATTTAACAACCGGTTCGCTGATCGAGGGATTTTTTACATATAAACGTGAAAGGAAAATGAAGAATCACGCATAGATCATGAAACACTTTTCAATATTATAAAAACATTGCTAAAAAACACTGATCTTTTGGTATAGTGAAAAATAAAATCCTGAAATATGTTTCCCTATAAAGGGATGTAATTTATTTAATAAATATTCGGTAATCATGAAACTCTTATCAAAATTTCTATTAAAAAATACATCAAAACAATATAATATAATAAGGATAATATAAAAATAGCAGAAATGTAAGCTTAAAAATTAACTAATGTCCATGACCTAAAGTTGCAATCAGATAGATATTAAAAACACTAAATATAGGAAGGTCTCACATACTGCTGAAGATCTGATCTCGTAAGAATTTACTTACGCACTGAATGTCAAACAATCTTATTTGCATTTTTGGATTGGGGATAAATACATTGGCTCTTGTAAGTTGTAGGTGCTTCATTTCTGTGTTTTTAATGCTTGATTTGTCATGAAAATCGGAAATTTCACCGAGATATTCTTCATTGTCGTCTTCTATATTAGTCCCAAGTGATTCTAAAATTATTTTTGTTGTAACAATAATGCGCTCGTGAAGAAGCCATATCTGGAAAATTTGTATCAGTAATAAAATTTTGCTCAGTTCAAAAACATGCAACATCTTTTAAAAACCTTTCATGTAATAACTGCCATGGAAAACAATTGCCAATGAAATGCAACAGCACACTATACATTTTCGGATTGAAACCAACAAAAATAAATTCTAATTATATTGGGAATCCTATACTGAAAACAACTTTATGATGTTAAAAAGGTACTCTGAAAGATAGTACAGTACAAAATCTCCAATCCGGACGTTTTCCTAACAGGATTTTTTATGAAAAGTCGCAACGAAACAAATAAACACACAAAACCTCCCTAAAATAATTACAGAAATTAAAAAAAATTACAGAGGACAATATTTAAAAGTTTGATAGTCAGTTTCTTTTACGAATGTCAAAAAACTCCAGCACGCGAAAAAACTCTAAAAGATTAAAACCAGATTTCCTTTGTTAATCGCCGTAAAATGTAAAAAAAAAAAAAAAAAAAAAAAAAAAAAAAAAGCTAAAAATTTAAAAATCGTTGATGGCAAAATTTACTAGAGAGAACTAAAATATATTGTAACCAAATTCCCTTTATGAATAAAAAAAATCGCCGCAGAAAGTGAAAAACCTCTAAAAATCACATAAAAAAATTCAAGAATTGCTCTATGAATTTCGAATAAACTTTATTAAAAAGAGGGCAACATTTATTACATTGGGCTAAAAGATTAAAACCAGAATTCCTTTTACCAATATGGAAAAATCGTCGCAATACAAAAAAAAAAAAAAAAAAAAAAAAAAAAAAAAAAAAAAAAAAAAAGAACCTGATGAAAATTCGAAATTTTTTTTGTGAGCTAAAACATTGTAAAGCGAATATTTTCACAAATGACAAAAATTCGCCACGGAATGCGACAAAACGCTAAAATTTGCATTAAAAAAACTCTAAAAACTCAAAAATTCGCGGAGAGCAAAATTTATTATATTAGGTTAAAAGTTGAAACCTCCTACTTTTAACAAATGTCAAAATATCATCAAGAAATGCGTTAAAACTCTAAAATCGCATACAAAAATTCGTACAAAAATTCAAAAATTGCCGTTTGAATTCGGTATAAACGTTCTTGAAAAGAGGTTAAAATTTACTTAATTGGGCAAAAAATTTTAAAACCAGATTCCTTTTACTAATGTGGAAAATATGACAACGAAATTCGAAAAACATTAAAAATCTCATTAAAAAAGTTATTGTGATAAAAGGTCTTTTTTTTGTCGCCTTTTAAAAAATATATTCCTGTATTAAAGTAACTACTTAGTATTAATATTTTTAGTATTAAAATGCTTTCATAATGTAAATAATTCGGTATTTTTGTATGCCAAACTGCAAATGATCCAAAATTCGGAATCGCCAAGGCTCGAAAGGAGGATCCCGGATTTTGGACTTTGTACTGTATATTATTTCATATCTTTAACACTTAAAGAAATCAATAAAGAATATACAGGAAACTAGATTATAGTACAAAAAAGAGTTTTAAAATGTGTTATATGAGATATTTAGATATTGCTTCTTGATAAGTGTCCTTACTTTCATTTTTTTTTCTCTTCTTTACTCGAACATTATCGGATGGGTGCTTCTTTCTTTACGTATAGCCCCACCAGTGTCTGAGAGGTTGCGCTCTCAAAGCTGGTAGACGGGAGGTGCTGAGTTCGAACCCAATCGCGCCCGTCGGCCTAATCGTTCGGAGTTTTCGTGGTTTTCTTCGAACCATGGATTTCCATGCGTAAATACGGGTTAGGTTCCCTTTGAAAGACCCTCACGGAGGGCACTTCCATCTCGGGCCTATATCCCTAGGGTAGATAATCGGCCGTCAAAAATCAACCAACCAACTTCTTAATATACATTTAGTATAACAGTAAGAAATCACATAATTTTAGATGTCTTTAGACGTATTAGTCTAATTAGTCTAATCATCATTTTGTTTGATACATTAGAAAAAGTTAATCGACTTCTCTTCTCCGAATATATTATGTTTATATTTGAAAACCCCTTTTACATTTCTGCTGAACTTTCAGCAATTGTTCTGAAAATATTTTTAGCCTTTTGAATACTTTTAATTCGTCTCTTTTATTCTGTTCTTTATCGCTGAGCAAATTCCTAAATTGTAAAATTTAGAATATGTACATTTTTTTAAATGTTTCAAATGTTTTTCTTCATCATCTTAGAAACTGTTTTTACTTAGAAAAAAAATTACAAATTTAAAATTTTTATGCGATCATGCTATAGCAAGTGAGACAAATTTTTTCACGACCAAAACTTATCGAATAATGATATTTGTAAATTTAGGAATTTTTACTATTTCTTGGTACAAAAAAAAGGACCAGACAACGCTGGAAATTCATAAAATACATAAGGGCTCGGCAAGTTTAGACTATACATCGTCTTTTCATTTGTTTCAGTATGGAAAATATTTTTCTAAACATAACTTATAAGACTCAGTGATGTTATAAAAATTTAGAATTTGTTACATTTCTGAAAATAACTATGATTTAAATGACTTCTAAGATATGAAAAGCAATATTTAAAAAAATGCAGTTGGAAGTATACCACTAAATCTAACTATTTAACTATTTTTGTGGATTTAGTGGGTTTAGTGGGATCCCACCAGATTTAGTGGAAGTATACCACTAAATCTAACTATTTAACTATTAGCTATATTGATCATCGATAAAATGGAACATTTCGTGCCAAAGCAAAGTACCTTTTATTCGAATATAAGTTGTTATATTGTATTGTTGAATAAGCATATTACCAGGGTTAGCATATGCTTCCGATTTGGATCCCAAATTTCTGAAAATCTTCAAAATTTATTATTATTATTATTTAAGCTGAACTTGCTATTAACAGGACAGATGAAGAAAAAATATTTTCTGTTTGCAAATGAACAGGGTTCGTACGCTTCAAGCACTTTCAAGCACCTTTTATCAGAATTTTTGTAAAGTAATATTTGCCTTATTTAATGGGGTGAAATTATATCTTCAGATACAGCGATCAGCACTTTACGAAATTTCTGGTGCGAAAGCAACTAAAATCTCTCGAATTCCTTGATGCGTACGAACCCTGATGTAACATCAGTTTATTAAATGAAAGAAATCAGTACGTGTCACAGCGTTATGTTTAAAAAACACTATTGTGCAGATAGATATTTAAAGAAAGTAAATTAATATAAATGCGATTTTCTCATTTGAAGTATTTTAACAACCGGTTCGCCGAACTCAAAACAAATTAATAACCGCTTCTACCGAACCGGCTGAATCCCACCACTGCTTGTCCCTATCCACAGAATGCACATTTCATTAGTTTGTAAACACTCATTAAAAAAGCCTTGCATAGTTGTGCTTTATAACTTTTAATAATTGATATGTATTTTTTAGCGCTGAGTCCGAAAATGACCTTCGCTTTCAACCATCACATCATAAATTTTCAAAGCTAAAAAGTAAAAGCAGAGAAAAAGTGAAAATTTGATACCGTAAAATAAATGTGATGTTCGTATTTTTTAACTTTTGAAAATTGACTTTTAAGTATTTTTTTAGAGTTCAAACCCAAAATAACCTTCATTTTTAACCACCACGGCTAGATTTTTTCGCATATCGTAAATTTCAAAGTTAAAAATTTTAAAAATAGCGAAATAGAGAAAATCTGATACTATAAAATAGATGAGAGGATTAGTAACCACCTTAGACATAAATGGCCTTTACGAGATTGCACAGGTGATTGCATTAAATTGGTGTCGATAATGGCGGACTGCTGTTGGATGTTACACCGGGATGAACACCACAGCGACCATTAAAGTAAAAACAAGAGGTGCATGACAGGTACAAAGAAACTTCCTCACATGGAATAAAATTATAAGGATTTTAAATAGACAATATCTTACATGTTTAGCGGTAAAATGCATAGTACAAGCCAAAAACGTCTACTTACGTCGATTTTATTTTATCACATTTTCTCAATATTTCCACTTTTTTTAAATTATAAAATTTTCAATTGTACACCTGGCGTGTTGTTTAAAAAGAAGATCATTTCAGGATTCAGCGCTACAAAATGCATAAGAATGAATACTAAAAAGCTAAAAAAACATGAAGTAACTCAAAGGTTGCAGACTAGTTTTATTTCTATCTTCAGGCTTTAAAAATAGCAAGTATACACAAAATGGTACATTATAAAGAACAGTTCACAAAATGTTACATTAAAAAGAACAATTCACAAAATGTTACATTATAAAGAACAGTTCACAAAATGTTACATTATAAAGAATAGTTCAAATTCATGTCTGTAGATGTCCCTTACCTGCCACAAACTGTAAGAAGGTTCAAACTAATGTTTAAATCTGGAACAACGTGTACTCAAGTCTAACTTATCATTTAGTGTAATTGTTGAATCGGGAAAAAATATTTTTAATTGTGGTTGTTAGTTTGGACGTATTTGATGGATGAATGTCCTAATATCTAATATCAAAAACTCAATCTATGTAAAAAAAAATAGTAATATTTGAATTACCTAATAAGCATACAATTCATTTTAACTAAATACATCATAAATGTACTTAAATATTTCATTAATTTTAAATTTAAAAAAAAAATCTATTAGCCCACTGTATGCTACTTATTTCTCCCAGCAAATAAGTTGTCATCTCCAAAAATAATATTATGTTGTATAAGCCAGCTGTAAAACAAAGCAGATGTATCATTGTACTGTTAAATATTCTATACTGCATTTTTTTAAACTTCTAAGCATCGCACATTTATATTTTTTATACCGTCGTATTGGGAAAGAAAAATGTACTTTTAACAGCAATTTGTTTGATAACTTCAATTTCATTTATTTTTGAGATATTAATTTTTTTGTAGTTTTTAGTATCATTTGTTTAATTTTGGGAACAGAAGTACTCAATTTATGTAGAAAGTAAAGTAAAAGTAGTTGGAAATAGCAATTCTATATTTTTGTTGCCATTTTCCATAAAAAAATATAAAAAAATGTACTTAAAATACGTGCTTTTGATAAAAAAAAATATGAATGTATGATTTCTGATAAAACATTTAGCTAATGCAAAATAAATTTAATTTTAAGTGTCTATATTAATATTACAAACAAATAAAGGCATATGAATCATTAGATAGCCCTTCTTCTTCTTTTCTTTTTCTTTTTCTTTTTCTTTTTTTTTTTTTGTCGAGTTTATTGAATGACGATATGTATTTTTTTTTTTTTTGATTTCTGTATTATTTAGTGATAGTGACATCATATGCGTACTATACTGTAAATGTTGTTTAATAGTGGATCGCAAATGAGGAGTTCTACAGCGGATGCGGATGAAGTCATTTTATATAAAACTAGCAGGCTATGCCCGCTGCGCTGGTCAATATTGCCAAATGAACCTTGGATTAAATGGAATAAATTTGAACTTGTATTTTAAACAATTTGGACCTTCAGCTGAACTTTGCTCATTACTGAAAACGATGCAAACGCCATTGCAATATTATATTACCTTAAGCCTTGGACAAAATTTAGCTATTAACCAGCAATTCTTTTAGTGGACTATTAACTGTGCACTTTTGGTAGGGTAATGCGACAGTTATGACAACATGAATTAATATGGTCTCTGATCTGACACTACTAAATTAGAAGCTATTGGAAGAATTGCAAAGATGGATCATTGAACAGAATTGTGTTCAGGTGGATCATTTTCGTTTGATAGTTCTTGAACTCCTGGAATCTCAGTTCGCGGAATATGTAATTCTTGTAGGTTAAATATAATCTCATTGAATGTTGCGTTATATTTCTTAATAAACGTCCTCTGTGACAGATCTACTACTAATGATTTCTCTCTTTGGATTCCAGAACAGTTAATACCGTAAAAAATGTATTGAACAATTTGCAGTCAAAAAAGAAAGTTTAACTTTCATATTTCAAAGAAAAGTTAAATATAAAAAAGTGTGTTTTTAAAGCTGAATTGTTTGAATAAAATTAAAATGACGTCATTTTCACTGCCTTTTAATTTTGTTGACCATTTACAATCATGTAACCGTTTACACGTTACAAAACTCGATGACTTAATCTTGTAAAAAAATAAACCTCTTGCATCCAATAAAATCTTTCTAATCATCTGTAATCGGCTCCATTGTGATGGTTGATGTCACACATTAAGCCTGATGCAACAATATTGTTACACATTTACCAGTGTTAATGACGAAACAAACTTTACTCACAAAGTTACAATCCAATAAATAATTTAAAATTGTTGTCGAGCCAATTATAGAAATTTATAAATAAATATTTATGCCTTTTATAGACCTGACAATGATGAATAAAGATAGTTATACAAAAAAATTTAGTAATAAGCATTTTGGTGAATAATTGAACCTAAGATTTATTTTGCATTTTTCTAAAAAGCATAATAACACGGACAAACAGATGGGCTTGCTAATTCCTTTATAGTCAAGAGTAAATTAATTTACCGTATATTGTGTAAATAACCCAAATTATGAAAATAACTCTTAATTTGTTGCTAAGTTTAGCTGAAGCGACGAATTAGAAAAAAAATATCTGACATTAAATTCAGCAAGCAATTTTTATTGCAAAATTTTGGCCTTTTTTTACAATAATAATAAAGCATAATTGCAGAAATCTTCGTAAGAATTTTCTTATTTCCTAACTTTTTAAACAGTGAATGTTCCTATAGGTGAAATTGGCAATAGGTCCGACATCTTAAAAAAATAATAACATTACGCAATTTTCCATTAATCTATAATAATAAAGAAAGAAGTTTGTGTGTGAGTGAGTGAGTGTGTCGACGGTATTCTGAAGAGACCACTGCACGTAGAGCTACAAAATTCGGGGAAAAGATACGTCTGTAGATGAAGTTCTGCACCTCGAAGCCCGATTTTCGATTTTTTGATTAGATTTTTTTAATTTAATTTTTTATGCGATTTTTAGCGCTTTTTTATGTTTCGAGGCGATTTTTCCATATAAGTGAGAAGAATACAGTTTCTTTCTTTTAACCCAATATAGTAAATTTTGTTCTCTTTTCAAAAAAATTTATTCGGAATTCGTGCAGCGATTTTTGAATTTTTAGCGAATTTTTTATGTAATTATAGAATGGCATTTAATGCATTTCCATATCTATAAGGAGGTTACCTTGGAGGGACACAGTTCTGTCACCAAACGCAGCCAAGTTTGTCGCCAACTTGGCGGTATATCGCCAAAAGTAACGCCAACTTGACAATATCTCTAATATTTCGCCAAATTCCCATAGACTCCCATTGTAAACCAATATGGATTACTTTCTTACAGAAAATCAACAAATTGAGATATTTTAATGCAACAAAAACTAATATTAACTTAAGGGATTATATTAATTCGATTTTTCCGAATTAGGAAAAAGAATAGAGTTTCTTTCTTTTAACCCAATATAGTAAATTTTGTTCTCTTTTCACAAAAGTTTATTCGGAATTCGTGCAGCGATTTTTGAATTTTTAGCGAATTTTTTATGCGATTATTGAACAGCATGTAATGCATGTCCATACCTATAAGGGGGTTACCGTAGGGGGGATCCAGTTTTGTCGCCAAATGCAGCCAAGTTTGTCGCCAACTTGGCGATATATCGCCGAATGTGGCGACCAAAATGAGTTGCCAAAAGTGACGCCCACTTGGCGATACCTCTAATATTTCGCCAAATTCCCATAGACTTCCACTGTAAAACAATAGGGTTTACTTGCTTACAGAAAATCAACAAATTGAGATATTTTAATGCAACAAAAACTAATATTAACTTAAGGGATTATATGAATTATATTTAAGGGAGTCCAAGTAAATTAATTACGAATAAAAGTAACATGATCTAATGCTTAGCATTATTTCCAAAACATAAATTTTAAGAGAGCTCACAGGTCAAAGAAATTAGATTTGAAACTTTTATCCAATTATAGTAAATTTTGACTTTCGTGATTTTTGAACTTTTTGTGATTTTTAATGCGCTTTTTACGTTTCTTCGCGATCTGTTGCAATTTTTTGACATTCAATTTTTGACCTAAAGTTCATTCTGCCCTCATTTCAGTAAAGTTTATTCGGATTTCGTATAGCAATTTTCGAATTTTTCGGAATTTTGTGCGTGATTTTTAGTGTATTTTAGCGATTTGCTACTATTTTTCCGCATTAGTGAAAGGAAATCAACTTGAAATCTTCGAACATTAATCTTCGAACACATATTTTTTCTCTTTTCAGAATTTGAAAAGCGTTTTAAATTTTTTTTAGATATCTTATTGTGATTTTCAGAGTTTTTCGTAATTCCTGCTGTTTTTTGACGTACCCGGGCAACGCCGGGCAAGTTCGCTAGTAAGTAATAAACTAAGTTATAGGCTATAAAAATCAAATGCTTGAAAAAAAACCGGCATGTTTCCATAGTAACATTACTCCATATTATGATAAAAATATTTTAAATCTCTGAAATTAAATTATTCTAGCATATTATTCTAGCACATTTACACTAAAATTTAAATACTTGCTACATAATAATAATTTTATCTGCTTTTTATATGATTTACATTTGAATATAAAAATTTATTCAAAAATCTTCTCCTACACTTAAAAAACATTATAGCGACCTTCGCCTGTCTTATTTCAAGCTTCTGCTTTTGTGGCTTAAAATTGCATTCTTTGGCGACAAAAGTAATAATTAAATAGCATGTAACTAATACAGCTATTTTTACGATTACTTCTTCTAGTTTTTCCTCTAAGACATACAATGGGAGAATTACATAAAAATGCCAATTAAAATGAAAAAGAAAACAACAAAAGAAAGACTAAAAGAATGCTATTTAAGATTTATTTTTTAAAGTTTTTTCAGGTACATTTTTGTTAACCTGACGCAAGTGAAAAATCGGCAAATAAGGGATCAATTGCTTCTTTCATACTAATTTTTTTTAAAGTATTATAAACATCCCTTTCGTGTTTAAATTAAATATTTTAGTTTTACAAATTGTTCTCTCATTAAAAGGATTTTTGATACTTTTTTTTTTTATTAAACGAATAACAGTTAGTTTCTTTTAATTTACGAGTTGTTTACATTATTTTCTACCTGATATAGCCGTTTCAATTTTTTAACCAAATATAAAATGATGCCAAAAATTAATTACTGGTAACCCTTTTGCTGAAAATATCAATAAATTATGAAATTTATTACCAAAAATCATAGTTATCCCTGTATATTTTACGCATAAACCACCGCGCGAATATTCTCTATCGATTGATAAAATTTGGAAAAAAATCGACCGGGTAGTTTTTGTAAACACTCGAGCGGAACTTTTAGAGCTTACTGCTTTATAATATATATGATATGATAAACACTTGTGTTTTAAGTCTTAAAACTGAAATATTTTTTGTACAGTATATATACAGTGTGTCCACGTATAACCTGACCGACCTTTATTTTCGCAACCGTTGGTCCTAGATGCATACTTCCAATTACAAAAATGGTCAAAATTAGGTGTAGAGTTAAGATAGAAAAAGTTTGAAGCGAAAACACAATTTAGCGAAGAATTACAAAATCTAAATTTTTATACGGTCCCCTGGTCCTATAAGTTATATTTAGTAAAAATTTTCTGTTACACTGACAAGTAAGGCAAAAAAAGTCCCGTTATTCTACGATTAAAATTGACCGAGTAATAGCTGTTTGGAGTTGGAGCATATTTTTTGCTGCAAATTAGGGGTCATTCACAAATTTAGTAGAAATATAATTTCGTCAGATATATTAAAGAAATGGTTGAGAGTAAAATTAGCATTGCAATATGAATTTGAAATCTTTAATCATTCTGACATATTAATGCAAAATATACAATTTGTACTGAACATATAAGAGGATAAGAGTAACAGATTTTTTGTTAAATAAAAGGATGAATAGCAACAGCCTCAGTTCTTTACAAAAATGATACGTATTTTAAAATGCTGTTAGATTACACCGTCTTTCAAATTTTGGGTTGTGTCATGTTTTTTAGCTTTTGAAAATTGATTCACATGTATTTTTTAGCGCTGAATCCGAAAATGACCTTCATTTTAAACCATCACGACAGGATTTTTCTCAAATCGCGAATTTCAAATTTATAAAGCTCAAAGTTAAAATTGATCCATCCTCTCCTTCCAACCTCATCGGACCCCTGAGCTGTTTAGCTGTAAGAAACCCAGTATAAGCCACAAAATTAAATGAATTATTGAATTAAATAAAATTAAACTGAATAAAAAAGTCTTACATCTATTTTATAGTATCAGATTTTTTGCTATTTTTTAACCTTGAAATTTACGATTTGCGAAAAATCCTGACATGATGATTAAAAGTGGAGGTATTTTTTTTTATTTATCGTTAAAAAAATACATAAAAGTAATTATAAAAGTTAAAAAACACAACCATCGCAGGTTTATGTTATCTAATCTAAAACCATTTCTTAAACTTGTTGACTCTAATCTATTCGAAATTTTTTGTGTTATTCTCTAATATGTATAAGATGGTAAACGTCGAAAATCATAATAAAATTACATTGTAATCGGATTTAAGTCAGTATGTAAAATTTTAACTTCGATCGGACATTTGAAAGTCAGTTAAAGTTCGAGTACAAATTTTAAACTGGAAAGACAATCTTTGCAAGTTAAATAAACCTTATGAAAATAACATAATTTTTGTTAAAAGAAATCATAGCCTCAAATCCTTACAAAATAAAACATATGTTAAAATACAATTATTTTAACAAATCTGAAACTTAACTAATAAAGTTAATTCAATCGCAATAGTTGTACGATATCTTTCAAACCGCAGATATCTTGGAATAAGTTTGAGTACTTTATATACGACCCCTGAAAGCATGGTCGAAATCATCTGTTTTGATATGAAAAAAAGTGGTATAAGTCATGCATTTCAAAGTTTCATAACTCGGTCAATTTCAATGTTAGATGAATGGGACTTTTTCTGTCTTACTTGTTAGTGTCACAGTAAATTTTTACTAAATATCACTTATAGAACCGGTGGACCGTATAAAAATTTAGATTTCGTAATTTTTTAATAGATGTTTCTCTTGACCCAAATCGCTTTAAAAATAATTCTTTACCTTATTTAAACCATTTTTGTAAATGGAAGTATGCATCTAGGACCAACGGTTGCGAAAATAAAGGTCGGTCAGATTATACGTGGTCACACTGTATGTATATATATATATATAAATTTGAAATCACAAATATGTGAAGAAATTGATAAAGTTCTAAAGATGATTCAGAAATGAACGTAGGGAACCAGTATGTAAAATAAAGAGCTATGAATTACTCACAGAATCGTCAGAGGAGCATGTGAGTTCATTCATAGAAGATGCGTTATTTCATTCAATTTTTTGGCATTAAGCCTAAAATGACAAAATTTAGCTCCTTATAACGCAAATATTACAGAAAATAGATAACAAAAAGCCAAGAGGTCCGAAGAAAGATACACCTCATACAGGATATTAAAAATTATTAGAGCACAATACCTGAATGACATACTAAGAGTCAAAACTACTGCATATCAGCATAGAAAACAAAGTTCATACTATTTTAACATGTGATCTACAGTTGAGAATCTGAGTGAAACCCATAACTGTGCTGCCATCTGGTGTGAGAAAGGAAAAATGTAAATTGGAACTGGATTAATAACAATAATGTTTAGTGTTGCCATCTTAAGCTCCAAAAAATAAGAAAAAGGAATGAAAAGGATTGAAGAAATCAAGAAAAGACTTAGCTTAACTTTTAGTTAAACTAGAATGAAAAAATAGGAATAAACTTAATAAGTACTGAGTGAATACAAAATAAAATAAAGAAAAAGAATAAATTAATACAAATAAATAAAGAAAGAAAGAAAGAAATAAAGAATTATATAAAAATAAATGAAAGGGCAATTGATTAAATTAACGTTTTAAAGACAAAAATTTGTAATATAAAAAATGAGAATATACATAACATTTAAAAAGATGAGGAATATTTGAGATAGTAAAATTTAGCCTTGTATTATGTAAATAAATGTGAAAATTTAAAACACAATGAGGAATATAGAGATAGTAAAATAATATATATATATATATATGTGATCAGGATATGGTGCAGGATTCTGGATCTGACAAATGCATTTAATACATAATGTGCTATATATATATATGTGTGTGTATACATACATTTTTTGTTCATCGGGGCGACACTAAATTCTGAAAAAACAGAACTCCTGCTTTCTAGTTTGAAACACCTTGTTTAGGCTTATGATTACTATGTGGAGATTAAAAATAATTGAATTTTATTGAATTTTGGAAAAACACTTTTTACACTTATATGAGTGTCGCTTGAAATAACATTTTAAGGCAATTAAAATGGTTGTTAACTTAATAATTATTGATTTGACAGATCACTTGTAAATTTTCTTTTTCGAGACCCATTAATCATTTACATAATCGACATATCCATTAGAAAGATTAATTATATTTTCAGAAATAATAATTCTCATTAATTACCGTCAAAATCAGAAAAGGAGAGTGATATATTTTGAAGCTTCTCGAAAACAGGGTACACACTTTTCAACTGCAAATTCATTTAGATTTCATTAGATTTTCGGAAATACTGGTTTTAGAAAGTAAGCATTAGGGAAAAGTTATTTTTTAGACTTTAAGTGATTCATACTACAAATAGTCTAATAGTACTTAAATGGAAAATATGTGATAGACATGCATTTGTTTATGCTATGCACATCCAAAAAATGTTCTGGACGTTATGATGTATTTAGATATCAACTGGACATTTTATATATAAATGGAGCTGTATAGGTATTTGTTCGCTTCAGATACTTCGCAAATTTTCCTTCCTTAAGAATAAAAATATATTTTCATAATCGATATTTAAATATATTTTCTTTGTCTATCTGAAATTGTTAAATACATCTTTCTAATATATACACTGGTTTCCAAAAATTAAGGAAAAATTACAAAAAGAGCGATAACTCGTTCAACAATTAACCTATCCGTATGAAATTTGGATATGTTGTTAACTAAATGATGCTGATTAAAATTACAAAATGCAAATTAGTGGCGCTGCAATCGGATTGAGTTATCTGTGCGGAGCATAAAAATGCATGCTAGAGAGTGCAACTACTAGTGTTGCCGTGATTATGAAATAAGAAAATTGAGATATCCAATTCATTAGTATGACCTCGAGGTATCATTTGTCCGCATAGCTGCGATATACAGCTATTGGAAGATTGGATGCAGGCCAAAGTCAGACAGAGGTAGCCAGATGTCTAAATGTGAGTCTTTCTTTTATTCATAGGCTTTGGCAACAATTTCAAACCACTGGCTCGGCTTCCAGAAAGTTCAGTGAAGGACGAGCAAGAGCTAAGACAAGCACCGATGGCCGATATTTGCGGTTATGTGCACGAAGGAATAGATTAGCAACCCCCTCTCATCTTAAATCCGTCCTTGGTGCAGCTACAGAAAGGTTGGTATCAACGTCTACTGTGCATAGAAAGCTTCATGAAAGTGGTCTTTACGCGATGCCACCAGATATATGTGTGCCGCTCACCTCATGTCTCCGGAGGGAACATTTAAGGTGGGCACGTCAACATGTCTACCGGGCGACTGATCAATGGAGGCGTGTTCTCATCACAAATTAGTTCCAGTTTAGCCTCCAAAGCGATAGTAGGCACTGTTGGATTTGGAGAGAATAGGAAATACGCTATCATTCATCAAACATTCGTAAAAGAGATTCATATGGAGGAGGCGTGTCTGTGTTTGGGATAGTATCTGTTTGGGCGGACGTACAGACCTCCATGTCTTTCCACGTGAACTGTGAATGCTCACGTCTATAGAGATGACATTCTTCATGCTTATGTGTACCGTTATACCGGTGCAATAGGTAAGGATTTCCTGTTACAGGGCGATAACGCTAGATCGCACAGGCTTCACATCGTAGAAGATTATCTTCAGCGCGAAACAATTACGAGCATGGAATATCCAGCGCGATCACTGGACTTGAATCCCATAGAGCATCTTTGGGATGTTTTAGGAAGATGTGTCTCTGCTCTCAATCCCCCTCCTCAGACGCTTGCCACGCTATTTTTGTTGTTTTTCCTTAATTTTTGGAAACCAGTGTATATACATTTTATAGTAGTCCGCACTCTAACAGAAATGTCTGAAAAGGATGATTCAAAAAGAAGACATTTTAAAATATCTTTTTTTTTCCACAATCCTTTTCAGATGAATTCAGATATTTCAAATGTCTGAGTTGCGGCCATTTTTTATGTCTCATTTGTGGAGAAACCGCAGCCATTTCTATAAACTGTTTTAGTGTTTTTTCTCACAAACAGATTAATAAATATAAATTAATTTCCAAGCATTATTGCATGTAGTTCTATAAACACAATTTTAACAAAACTATGACACTTACTTGAAATTCTATCGCAATCAGTAATTAAGAAACCTCAATTTGAGATTTAAAAAACAGTCACAACGAATAAAAGGGAGAAAGACTTGTATATTTAAAAAACAAAATCTCTTCATATATCCTGATAAACATGTTAAAAAATGAAACTTTTTTATCCTCATTGCATAAACCGTGGTATAAAACTTCTGTTTACCAAGATTTGACGAGACGAATACGAATAATTATACATAATATACTTAAATTAGTACGAATTTGCACTAAGTTGATACGAACTAAAGTCCCAGAATGCCGCATTCCGCAAAAAAGGAAACAAGCCAAAATGAATTATGAATTAGAATTTTCACAAAGAAGTGACACAAAAAAGAACATTCAGTATGAATCAAAACAATTATCAAGTTCGAACGGAAGGCATCTGAAACGCATGCGCAATTTACCTCTGTGGCAATCTGAAACGTCAAAATGTCTAAATTTCCTATGTCCTCATTATTCAGATTTTTTTCTAAGTTAGTCTATATCATGATTACAATGAGGTACTTATTTTTATTAATTTAAGACATCTATTATGTTGGAAGTTTCATAAACAGACGTGTAGGTGTCATAATTACCTTTTCGAACAGCTTTCTTTCTAATTTCCATCTATTTAATTCAAGTGCGCTAACCGAAAATTTAAAAACCCACACGGGTTAGTATCGAGATGCGTTGGGAAAATTTACTCGGTTCGTCGCCATCACCATGTTTCTCGCGATGAAGTCTTGTATTGGAAACTGCTTTCAATAATTATGTATGTAAAGTTTTTATGAACCAGTTTTAAAGTGTAAAAGTACATCTGGTTTGTGCTGGGAGGATAAGGTAGTTTTCATATTCCTTGTTCTGAAAAGTCAACCTTGTTTTACTCAAACACACGACCCAGTTTTAGAAGTTCAATACCAGTTTTCAACAATAATGAATATGAGTGAGAATTTCGCCAAATTAGCCAGCTGTTTAATAGTTATAATCATTTAGAGCGATTTATCCTTGGTCGCCAAATTTTACGATTTCTTAAAATGTCCGACGTTTTAATAAGAGATGATGGATGAAGCTAACCAGTGAACTTGAGAGAGTCCTTGGTACGTCCTGTACACATCTTATTCCCTTCGAAATCAGTTAATATGTACGAGAGCTGTCGCATAACAAATATCAGATTGTTACAAAATGTCAGGCACCCTAGAGTTTCAAACTGCTATATCACAGTCATCCTTTAAGATAAAAAAAATGCTTTGGAATCCTGGTATGAGGGTCAAACTCTTAAAAAATCCCTGGCAGCTAGGCCTAGAGGCGCAGGTAGTTTTCGCAGCTAAGTACTAATTTCACCAACAAAAACTAAATCATGACTAGAAATAAAGCCACTTTAACAATTATATTTGGCCGCTTTTGACGAGTTTTTATCTTCATTTTTATATAAGATCTGGTTTTATCAGAATCATGTTAAGGCAGTATTTAAGAAACATTTTTCAATGCAAAACAACTCGAAATTTTCTGAACCATTTTCAGATTCATTTTTAAACGGAAAAACATAAAAGTTGTGTCGTGATTTTTTAAGAGATTTATAAGCGACCTATGTTTTTATTTTACATTCACTTAATTAGAACTTGATTTATAAAAAATTATTTTCTCAGTAGGACCATATTTTTCGTCTCCAATACAATCGCTTCGAGAAATTCGGTTCAAAATGCCCACTTTGACATAATTTATAAAAATATATTCGGCAAAAAATATAAAAAGACATCTATCAAAAAATTGACCATTACGACATTATTATATAGATCCTGAATAAGATAATATACTAATTGGATGCGTTTGAAAGCAAAAATGAATTATTTTTCTTCAAGCTATGTGTATATTTAATTTGTTTTTGCTGTAAGAATCAGTCCTATCAAACATTTGTTAATATAAAAGTTGCAGATAATATTAAGAAGATATATAATACATCATGCGGATTTGATATCTTGTGAATTGACGAAATTATGGATTTTTTTCTTGTTCAAGCCCCACTCTTTTTTCCAGTAAGAATTTGTGCTATCAAAAACTGGTCAATATAAAAGTTGTAGATAATATTAAGACAATTTATAATAAATTTATTTGGATTTTGATATCTTCAGAATTGACGAAGTTATGATTTTTGTTATCTCTAAAACCCCATTTTTTTCGCCCATTCAGCCTATTTTTTATTTTATCAAAAATCTGTGATAGATAAATTTTTCGCCATTTTCCTAGACGTAATAATAACTTAAGTTATGGATTTGTTTCGATTTTCAGAAACCCCTCCCTATTTCCTTCCCATTGATCGATTTTGCCCATTAACGAGCTTGACCGAGATTTTATGCCCCTTCATTTTATGTATCAGTTTGGAAAAGGTTTGTGCAGAATTATGGAAGTTATCGTGCCCATAAAAAAGTTATATATATATATATATATATATATATATATGTATGTATGTATGTATGTATATTTATTTATATATGTCCTTTTATTCATAATTTCACAGTTTTTGTTGGTAGTTGGTAATGGTTATTTAATGGTTATAGATATAAATATATATATAAAGTTTTATCTGTGTATATGTGCAAAATATTTTCTGAAATTCCAACATAGGTGAGATTCCAATAGATAGTATTTCATACGAAATCTACCTAATAAAGACTTTTTAAATTATAATTGCTGTACGTATTTTTGGATTTTACAATTTATTTGTTATTTAAATGTCGGCCATTTTGAAACAAAAAGACAAGTGAAAATGAACAACAAAATGTTCGAGATATCGGTATGTCCTGTACACTTTGTTATTCACATCCAAGCCGGTTAATAAATTATAAGCGTGATACCGCATGATGAAACTGGAGTTCTTTCAGAATGTCAGCTACCCCAGAATTTCAAACTGCTATATCTCAGCCATTTTTTAAAATAAAGACGAAACCAAAAATACTCCGGAATTCTTGTATCAAGGTCAAACAAATAAGATAAAAAATCTTTTCAATTACTAAATTTTTGTACCTGTTTTTAAATTTTAAAATTAAAACAAAATTAAATGGCTGCCATTTTGAAACAAGAAGGAGAATGCAGCTGACCAACGCGCACGGCCGACACATTAGTATGTATTATGCACGTTCTATGTATGTCACATTCAAATCGGTTCATAAATGCGAGGGTTACAGTACGACATATATCATATATATATATATATATATATATCAATATTTAAATGGGTGGAGGGATCTGGAGTCTGCGGTAGACGGCTGCAATAGGTAGGCTTTTACTTTTTGCAATAAAAAGCACCTCATAAAGATACTTTACGATATATTCTCCCGTTAAAAACTTTATCATGCCATTCAAAATTAATATGGAAAAAAAAAATACATGGCTATTTGATTGGTCATTAAATTAATTTGAAATAATATTTTTAAATTAATGTTATATTTGAAAACTTTTATATACATTTTCAATATCCGCAAAAGATAGGTTATTGGTTTTGTTTACTTATGCGTTTTGGCACCCATGAGGTGAGATTTTAAAGTCGCTGAACAAGAGCGTTCATCTTTCTTTTAAAAACACAATTGTTCCCTGGAGATTGCCTTCTCAACTACGGGCAACCTTCCATGCTACATTGCATTGGTGTTTAATTGGAAATTAATAATTTACGCATAGTTTACCGATGACAGCAGAAAATAAATTGTATTTTAAATTTAAGATTTTAGATTTTGTGATTAAAATTTAAAAAAGACTATCGATTTTCCCCAAAATATGCATTAAAAAAGGAAATTAAATATCTGACGATATTGTTTTGTGTGTTATTAAACAGAGGAACAAGCCTACAAAATGCTCAGCAAAAATTTATTTTACTATGCTTTCGCAAATGTATTTGTGTAATTCGATTATTGAACGCAGTCAAGTTATGAACATAAAGTTTATATATTTTTCTTAATTTCTATTTAATTTGACCCCTTATATCACAACACAGGAAGTACGAAGCAAATACAGTTGATGTTTTAATTTCAAAATCCAGGTTTCAAAAAAACACTTAATTGACATTCTTATGTCCCGGTATTGCGATTTATATAATTTACAAAGAATATTAGTGCGAAATTTTAAATAAAGCGTACAATTAAATTGATATGAATCATGAATTTTTACTTTTGAAACTCTTTTCCATTTAAAGATAAACTTTGTTCGAAATAAATTTAAAATACCTCAATTTATGGAATAAATTTGCAAACTTAAACTATTAAACCAGAATTAATGAGAAGAAAAAATATACGTTTCGGAAGTTTCATCGATAACGATTAACAAAATATTCCGTACCATTAAGCTAGAGATCCTTGACTAATTATGCTTAATAAAAATCGTCTATTACTTTTCCGTTTCAAAACTATTTTAGATAAAATCTCTGTGTGTAGATTAGAAGTAATTAGTTCCTGAGTTTAAATTAAGAAACGAATTCAAAAATATTCTCCAGTTAACGATTCATGAAGTTTTCTAAAAATAAAATAAATCGAATTTCTCAGTCTGAGGTCACAGTTTAGAATCTTTTTTTTGTTTTGTTTCCTTTATTAAATTTATTTAGATTTGTTCAAATGTTCTTTTGAAGAAAATCTTCAGAATATGCTATAATAAATGGCCATTTTTGTAGTTTTAAACTCCTCCAAATACTAACAATAGAAAAATCGATTATTTAAGATTAAATAAAAATCCTTAAATTCGTCATGCAGAAATCGCGAACTTTAAATTTTAAATCAGAAGTAACACCAGTGGCAATATATGTTACAGGGCGTTTAGCCGCTAACTTTTAAGAAGTAAATTTCCCCTGATTAATCAAGCAAACCTTGAATAAGCACGCTGTACATACGCATTCAGAAAAAATGAGATTAATATTACCAACCAAAGGTGAGAAGATCTTAAGTTCCAAACAGAAAATCCGGCAAATCTTTAACGATGAAACATTACGTGGAAATACAATAAAGTTACGGTTATCAGATAAAATTGTCTATTTTAATATTAACAAAAAAATTGCACGTATATATATATTTATATTTTAATGTAATAAAAGCAAACAACATCGATAAGATAAAATAAAATATGTTACTAAAATATATATTAATAATATAAATATATATAAAATAGATATCTATAAAATATATATTAATAAAATATATAATTTATCATTTAAAATTAAAACCATTAAGAGTTAATTTTAATAAATATATTAGATATTTTTTTTCAAAAAGGGTATTAGTGATATATATATATATACCGTATTTACTCGTGTATAACGCGGACTTTTTTTTCAAAAATTTAGGGCAAAAACCCCAGGTGCGCGTTATACACGGAATAATTTTTTATTGCTGTTTGAAAGCACACGATATACATATGAACCAAGAAATGCATTCGAAGAAAATATTTAAACTGGGAAAATCTTACTTAATAAAAGAATTACTGCATCATTATTTCAATCCTTGCACATTTTTTTATACAACAACGCTAGAAACATTATTGAAACGATAATTAGCAATTATCAATACCGCTACTGCTGTTGTCCTCGTCATCACTGGCACAGTCAATTTATCTGCGTAAATCATATCGTCTTCACTACCATCAATTTGATTGAAAATTCCAGTGACTTTGAAGCTCTTTATTATCATCTCGGCTGAGATGGAATTTCAAGCTTCACATATACATACAGTTGAGAGTGACGCACGCTTCAACATCTAAGTGTTGCAGTAATTTCATCATCCCACCTGGTATCACAACTAAATGACTTGAGCGGCGAATTTTAGCTTTTACTCATGGCGTCGTGTGTCCACGAAAACTGTCCAAAACCAGCATCCTAGCCGACGTTCCCACACAACGTTAATCCAGTCTTTCATGAGCTCATCTGTCATCGACCCTTTTTCTGTGCTCTTACAATTAATTATGCCAACTGAAAAAGATTCTCTTGGGGAGTTTACGTTTAAAAATCACATATTGTGTCAACTTGCGGCCGTCAGCCGCAATGACCAGCATAACGGTGCATTGATGCTTGTCTGGTCCTGTTGTGCCACTTGAACGCTTATATCTCCAAAGGGAAGAATTGATCTGGCTTCCGGCATAGCAAACCACAATGGAGTTTGATCTGCATTGCCAATCTGTGACATCTGATATCACTTTGGTTTTCTTAGACTTATAACTTACTGGAAGAATTTGGCACGCTGTTCTTCGTATTCCTCCGGAAGCTTCTGCGAAAATATTGTTCTCCTCCTGATAGAGATACTGTTACAGATCATAAAGCCTCGCACCTAGCTATAACTCCCTTGAAATCTTCTCTTGGAATAGTCATTTTCCTAGATATCTTACAGGTCGACATACATTTCTGTCGAGACTTAGTACTCCGAACGATGCAAATCCGCTACATGAGTTAAAAGCTGCTGCTCCATTTGCGGATATTTACACGATTTCCTCCGAAAAGCACGCTTCTTGCATGGTGCATTTATTAAATTTGTTTTCCATATTCCTCCGCTCTCGCACACTTGACTCACCAACGCCGAACTTTCGACTAATAGCACGGTTACCATTTTATTTTGCATGCTGAACTTAAATGTCACAGTATAACTACATCGTTTCCCCATCGTTACTCGCACGTTGTCAAAAGACGCTCTCAAGTATTTCAAAAGCGAGTGACGTCACACAGATTGATACGTCATTCACTCCCTCCCATACTCACTCCCTACTCGAAGTCTAAAAATACATTTTAGCCTTCTTTCCGGGCCTGACGTAATATTTGTTTCGACCTTCTTTACTGAAATTCATTTAGTCATCCATTTATTCATTTGCCTGTCAAACTTATGGTGCGCTTTATACATGGGATTAAAAAATGACCATTTTGTCTTGTAAAATTCGGGGTGCGCGTTATACACGCGTGTGCGTTATACACGAGTAAATACGGTATATATACTGCTGGCCATTAAAATTGCAACACCAGGAAGGAATGATCTGACGAACGTCAAAATCACATGAAAGGAAGAAGAGGTTAGAATATGCAAATGATTAGTATTTCAGCGCATTTAGACGAGGCATGAGGGAGAAACGACATCTGAAGCACTGCATAAAATAAATGTTTCATAGTATAATTCTCATTTGTAAAACTCTTTGTAAGGTCGGCATTTGCTCAGAATATCGTGTTATGCCTCGAATAATAAGAAGAAATACTTGTCAGCAAATGTCGGAATTCGATAGAGGCAGGATCGTTGCCAATCGAGAGTGTGGATTATCCTTCCGTGATATCACTCGTTGCATTCGTCAAATTCCAACCACCGTCATGCGAATATGGAGTCAATGGGTTGCTGAGAGTCATACTGAACGGCATTCGGTATCTCGACGTCTTGCCATGAATAACGCCCGAGAGGATATACATATTGTGAGGTCGGCCCTGCAAAACCGTACAACTTCACGGACCATTAGTCAGGAAATGGGCATTTTTGCAGCACGCCCAGTATTCGCTCGTACGGTGCGACGACGTTTGCAGCAGCGTGGACTGTCAGCACGGTGACCATTGCTGTGGCTTCCTTTGACAGCGAAGCATAGAGAGATTTGGCGGCTCTGGTGCCCCGAGCAACAAAGATGAATACAGGAGTGGCACAATGTCCTCTTTTCAGACGAGTCCCAGTTCTGCGTTCAGTATTCTGATGGCCGTATACGAATCTGGGGGCTCCGAGGAGAACGCTTGTCGCCTGCTTGCATTAGATAATGCCATAGAGACCCTGCATCTGGTGTGATGGCATGGGCAGCCATTGGGTACACGACACGCGCAGCTCTAGCTCGGAATGTGAACACAAATTGGTACATTTTTGACATCTTACGCCCAGTAGTTGTGCCCTGTCTTCGAGGCCTGCCAAATGCCATATTCCAGCATGATAACGCAAGACCACATGGTACACGTCGTGTTCTGACCTTCCTCGATACACAGGGAATTCGATTACTGCCCTGACCTGCACAGTCTCCGAATCTGTCACCCATTGTAAAGATCTGGTCATCGATTGCTGAGAGAATGGCCCGCCACCCCTTTCCAGTTAATACGGTTGATGAAATGCGGCATACACTTGAAACAGCATAAAATGAATTACCCCTTCCCTCATAGCATGCATAGTCACGGTGACGTCGTTGTGACGTCACTGTAAGTCACTGTGGTCACGTCACATCTGTGACCAAAATGCCACCACTCAGTGATGTCACTTTGTGACTGAGATGTGAACTTCTTAGAAAACTTTAAAAAATTACGAAAATTCTTCAAAACATGTTATTTACTGTAAAATTATATTTTTCTGGCAATAAAAAAAATGTGACGTCACTGTTATGTCACTGCTATGTAACGTACGTCACGTCACATATATGACAAAAAAAAAAAAAAAAAAAAACACTATATTATAAGTCACAGTGTGACAAAAATATGAACTTCAAAAATCTTTGAAAATGAAGAGAAATATTTTAAGCAGTCACGAGTTATAGCGGCATAAGGAATGAAAATATATTAGTGGATAGCAAATGGTAAATTCTGTCACTAAAGGGGAGGGGGGGGGGGGCATTATAAATAAAGTGAACGATACAAGCATTAATAAACTAAATTTTCAGGCTATATTTTATCCATTTGATATCTAAGACAGTGAATGTATACTTTTTCCTGATTTCAATTTTATCTAGCATTTGGATAATATATTTAGAATTAGGATTATTAAATTTATATACTTTACATATGTAGTTTGCTGGGAGGAAATTTCTTTCTTTCTTTCTTTTTTTACCGACCAGGATTATTCGAAACACTTCTGTGGTTTCAAACTAAAAATTTTCTATTACAGTTAAATCTGCACCTTTTAATGAGCACGTAGAAAGAGTCTTCAGAGTTTAGTCATCTATGCATTTCTTGCTTTAGAATATTTTTATAATTTGTATTCAAGTCATAAATTCTACTTCTTTCAGACTTTTAAAATAAAATTAGCATTTTCCGAAAATAAAAGAAATATACAAAATTTGTGCAAAACAAACTTTACTTAAAAAAAAAAAGAAAAAAAGGGGGGAGGGTCGTTATTACCATTAAATTTATTTTTACACCTTTTAAAAATTTAAACAATGTTTTATCTAATAAACTCTAATTATGAATATTATTATTATAATTATTTAGAATAAAGGAACTTTACAATACATTTAACTTGAATTATTTGGTACGGATAAAAAGAAAAGGTTAAATATATTGGACATGTCTTCAAATACAAAATTTTAATTAACGATACTTTCAAAAAATTACTGCGCATTCAAGTTCAATATTTCTTGTATACAAAAACAAATAATCTGTAACAGAACATCTGCTTGAAAATCGTCTGCCCACAGAAAAATAAATATGAGAAGACGCGGGAAATTGTTCACAGTTTTTAGAACTTCACCAAGTCTACAACACTTAAGTTAAGGAAATGACCATTTTAGGATACACGGATATTAGTGGAACGTATATGTAAGTGTTATTTAATTTAAATATTTTGTTCCTGATTTGTATATTATGAGTTAAATAGTTTTATGTTATATTTGTAAGAGACTGATCTTTAACTGTCAGGGAAAAAAAAAAAAAAAAAAAAAATCTGCACAGAGACTGATTCAGGCTTAAGTTCATACTGGAATTAATATAAACATTAATTTACTCTTACTTGAGATTGAAAATGTATGGAACGACAATGATTTGGAATTATTTTATCGGCTTCTTACTATTTTTTGATTACTAACACTTATAGTTATTATTATTTTGGGGTTAAATATGATGTTCGATTATCATGAGATTACGAAACTGTTTCAGATTAGAAATTAACATTATACTGGGAAAATATATTTTTACATATTACAGTAGTGAAACATTTGAAAGAATTTTCTTTTAGTGCTAATAATATTTTAAATTATCTTTTAAAATCCTAAATCTTCAAACCAATGTTTTCAGATTTAACATTTGCCAAAATTATAAAATAATAGTAATTCCTTATACCATACGGAAATATTTTTGAGATATTGTTAAATCTAATAATGCATTTAATTTATTTATTGTATTTTGCTGTTGTTTAATAGTACAATTATAAGTACTAATTATTATTTTTAGTGTTTTTCAAATTGGTATATTTATTTTTTTAAATTGTATGTAAGCATTTTTTCTGCTTGTGATTTTAATCAAACATTTAATTATAGACATTCTGAATCGGTTATTAAATTTTCTTCTATTGTAAATTCATTTTCTACGTTTATGATACGCGTAATTATTGGCACTAAAAAGTAAAATATGATATTTAAGCATTGAAATAAAGTGTTTTTCATGCCTGATAGGAAGTTATAGATTAAACTGCTTTAGTATATATTTTTTAAAAGTTCATATAATACAGGATACATACTATAGGACATAAGTTGAAAAGTGCTTATGACAGGTTTGTCTCTCCGTCTGTCCGTCTAGCAGTCTGTCCGCACTCGAACTCTCGAAAATATACTCGGATCGCCCTGAAATTTTTGGATGTTATTGACGTTTACCATAGCACGGTACCTATTTGTAATGAAGTTTGTAGCATGCTTTGTTCATTTACAGGGCCAGCCAAAAGTTTTCCGTTACATTACGGCCTATGGGAAAAAATCGTTTCAAATGATTTTTAATGATTTTAAGCACGCTTTCAAACATAATAAAATTTATATGCATTTATGAAGGGCACTAAAATATGCATTCTGTTGATTATGTGATGCACAGAATAGCTATTGTTCATTTACAGGGCTAAAAAAGGAATTCAAATACATAATGATATAGGGGTGGAGGGAATTGTTTGCAGCATACTTTAATTATGTTAATCTTTTTCATATATAATGAAATTGATGTATGTCGCTTAGTTTTACATACTATAAATTATTTCATGTATAATACGAATAATACGTATATAGCATTTACAGGGACACCCAAAATATTTCAGATACTCTATTGTATCCGAAGTACTGTTCGTTAGCGATGATTGCTGGAAATGTATTTTTAATTATGATATGCGCTTTTATGATTCACTATATTTATGCATAGTATCGTGTATATAAATGCTATAAAATTTATACAAGGCTACACAAAAGTATTCGTAAGGATTACTGGGTATGGGCGCAAATTGCTTAAAGATGGTTTTTAAATGAGTTATGTTTTTTTTTCGCTGAACTGCATTTAATTTACCAATAAATGTTTGTAGAATATGGATAAAATGATTCACAGGGTCACGCAAGGAAATGGATACATGGACGTCTATAAATGATAATTTCTGGAAATGTGAATTCAGCAGTTTTAAGAGTGTCTTAGTTTGAATTAAATTTTAACTAAATAGTGGCGTGTAATAAAGATTCTAGGTAAACTACAAGGTTGTACAAAAGTATTCAAGTATCTTTCCTTACATTAGTATAAATTGCTGAAAAAGAATTTCAACCTGTTAGGCGTATTCTTGCTAAACTAAATTTTCCCATTATATAGTATATATACACTTAAAAAAAAATGGGTACTCAAAATTGAGTAAGAAGTACTCAATTTTAAATGCGTCACATACTCAAAATAGCTCCGATCCAAATGTACTCAAAGTTGAGAAACACATGTATTCATTTTTTATTCCATGGTTGTGATCAAATATGAATCGTTATGCACTGCCCCCCCCCCAAAAAAAAAAAAACCTAAAATTTAAAGTAAAAATGTACTGACATTTATTTCCCGTTCAAAGTTCTTAACAAGAAATGTTTAATTGATTATTTATTAAGAAAAATAGCAAAATTCTTAACAAGACACTCAAATCGAATATTTTTATGACAAGAGCATTATTTCCAAGCACTTTTAAATTATTTTTTAAATGCTGTGCATAATTTAATATTTACATTAATAAACATCATTTATGCCGCTATAAATGAAATGAACCATTACAGGGTACAAAACTATTCGTTTGTTTGGGTTTTATAACATGTGATGTTTCAAAATAGAGAAAGCATAGGTTCATTTTTGATCAAAAAATATTCAATTCGATATGAGTACGTCGGTTTACTCATTTTTGAGTACTTCATTTTTTTCAGTGTATCAACCTACAGATCAAATACAGGGCTGTTCAAAAGAATTGGAAAACATATTTGGCTATGGGCGGTAACTGTTGAAATCAGTTTTTCAAATGTTTTATGCGTTTTCTGAAATGTTTACTTAGTTATCTTATTTACGTCATTTCCCTAAATTACGATGTCTTGTTAAAGCATTCAGAAAGTGTTGGAAAGTATTTTATAATCTATGCTTAACGCATGATTTTTCTTACTCGTTTTTTTTTCTATTTCCTAGATCAGTCTTTTCCTATAAAACATACCAAATCTATTTAGCTCATATTCACAAAATACAATATACACGGGAATAAAAAATTTAAATAAATATCGCTTATCATGCCGCTCTATAAATAATAGTTGTATTAATATCCGTTAGTCTCCATGTTCATATTTAATAAAGCAATGACAAATAACAACAAATTAAAAAAACTTACACATTGTACTAAATATCAAGCTTGAACTCAATATCAAGCATAGAACTTAATAAAAAAATATGGCAGTTGATAAGCATTGTTTTTTAAGTGGAAAAATTTTAAATGTTTTAGAAGAATAGGACTCCAAAATAGCGATATTTTGCTAAAAAGTACGGTAAAAAGATAAGATTTTATATTTACAGCAAAAGTTTATTTTAAAATTCATCGCTGTATTAATACTTAGAAATTTTTCCAGAGAGAATCATTCGCCTTATATACAATATTTCAAATGAAAATCAAATATCAAATTAATTGCTTAAAAGGCGCAAAGGAGTGAAAAAGATTCCATGCCGGGACTCGAACCCGGGCCATCAGTATAGCACACTGACATTCTACCGACTAAACCACATGGAACGACGCCCAGCCTGTAAAATTTCTCACTATTACATGTTGGCAAGGCTACAAACGCAGCACAAGATGGAATATTTATCGTGAGCCACCGACATGGGATAAACACGAAACTTAATTAAATCCAGCAAGGATTGAAACTATATTAATAATTGGAAATTTTTCCAGGGAGAAACATTCGCCTTGCATACAACATTTCAAATTAAAATTGACTTTTAAGTAATTAATTTGAAATTTGATTTTCATTTGAAATATTGTATGCAAGGCGAATGGTTCTCTATGGAAAAATTTCCAAGTATTAATATAATTTCAATCGATGCTGGATTTAATTAAGTTTCGTGTTTGCATCATGTTGGTGGCTCACGCTAAATATTCCATCTTGTGCTGCGTTTGTAGCCTTGCCAACATGCAATAGTGACAAATTTTTCAGCCTGGGTATCGTTCCATGTGATTTAGTCGGTAGAATGTCAGTGCACTGTACTGATGGCCCGGGTTCGAGTCCCAGCATGGAATCATTTTCACTATTTGCGTCTTTTAAGCAATTAATTTGAAATTTGATTTTCATTTGAAATCACAGTGTTTATGACAAGTTCGTCACAAATGACACATATTTCACAAATTGGTCACAGTGTGACTTCAAAGCATTGTCGCTTTCGTCACAGGTTCGTCACAAAGTTAATGCCAAAACAGTCACAAATGACACACTTTTCACAAATTTGTCACACCGTGACTTCACAGAGTGGTCACAATGTGACGTCACAAACGACCTCTAAAACGGCCATAACGACCTCGCATTCTAGTCACAATGACGTCACATCGACATCACGTGACGTCACATCGACGGTCACAAAATCACGGTGTGACTTCACAACGACGTCGCCGTGACGTCACCATGCCTTACGGGTTATGTCATCCAAGTCCAGTTCGACTACATGCCTAACCGGTGAAGGATCGCTTTAGCTGCCAGTGGGGAGCAGCTGTTTCTACTAATTTCGTACCCCTACATACCCCCAAACTGCATACAAATTTAATCATTCTGTTTTCACGCCATACTGTTTACGCACGATAAATATCTTTTTTATGTTTTCTTTCTTTCATGGTGTTGCAATTTTAATGGCCAGCAGTGTATATATATATATATATATATATATATATATATAAACCAATATAAGATTATATTTAGCCTGAACCAGCGAACCCCCCCCCCCCTCACAGAACAAGAAGAAAATAACTATTTGTAAAATGTCAACAAAAACTAGGAAAAAATAATAGGCTGCGGGCTCATCGGCAGTGGGTTATACTTCATACATATATATATATATACTATATATATATATTTATATATATATATATATATATATATATATATATATATATATATATATATATAGTAGGCTAATTGAGAAATCCGGCTCTTTGCAAACAACCTAGGCTGTTTGCAAAGAGCCGGGCTAATTGGAGAATCCATCTGCCTTTTTCTAATTAGCCTGATATTGTTCAGGCTTATTGCAAAGAGCCTAGAAAGCGTTAGGCTAATTGAAAAATGACCACTTATTATCCGATTAGGGTGATATTTTTAGCTCACAGGCTATCAAAGCCTGAGAGCTTATGTTCCCGCCGATTCAGTGTGTACGTACGTACGTACGTATGTACGTAACGCGATAACTCTTGATAGAAATACCCGATTTGCTTCAATTTTTTTTTCTAGGTTCATTCTAATGAGGTGCTTCCCTCATTAGTTTTTGGGGTTCATTGGTTACGGATAAAGGGGAAAAGGGGGGCTAGTCCCCCCCCTTAATTTAGATAAATGGGTTTTTCATGCAGAGTTATTCGATTTGCTCCAAATTTCGTATGCCGGTTTATTATGTTAAGGAGCTTCTCTGATTAGATTTAGAGGTTCATTAGTTAAGTAAAAAGGGAGGAAAGGGGGGCTAGACCACCCCCTTAATTTAGATAAATGGGTTTTTCTTGAAGAGTTATTCGATTTGCTCCAAATTTCGTATACCGGTTTATAATGTTAAGGAGCTGCCTTGATTAGATTTGGAGATTTATTGGTTAAGTATAAAGGAGGGACAGGGGCTAGTGTCCCTCTAATTTAGATAAATGAGTTTTTCATACAGAATTATTTGATTTGCTTCAAATTTGATATACCAGTTTATTACGATATGGCTTCCTTCATTTGATTTAGAGGTTCATTGGTTAAGTATAAAAGGGGGAAAGGGGGGCAATTGCCCCTTCCCTTAGTTTAGATAAATGGGTTTTCATGCAGAATTATCTAATTTAGTTAAAAAATTTTTCAACCGGATCCGAACTTGAATGTTCCATTTGAAGTCAACCCGAAAACCGACCACAACCAGGTTTCGGACTGAGTTCAATTAGAACTTTCAGGTTCGGATAGTGTTGCCGGTGGACGGAGATTATTTTGTCTGGCTTGCATCGGGTTATAGTTCTTTGGAATATTTTTGTCGTTTAAGATTTAGTTCAGGACGGGTTTCAGGTTGGCTTCGAATGGAATTTTTAGGATCTGGTAGAGTTGCGTGTCCACGGAAACTAATTTGTCTTGTTCGGATCCGGTTATAGATCTTTGGAATATTTTTGTTGGTTATCAGATTTGGTTCGGGATTTAGGGTTTTTTCAAATGGAACTCTCAGGTTCGGGTCGGGTTGCATGTAATCTGAAATTATTTTGTCTTGCTCGGATCGGGGTTCGGTCTGTTGTAATTTATTTTTCGGGTTTGGGTAGGTTTATGCGTTAATAAACCTAATAAAAAGAAAATTGCCCAGTTAAACTGATGGCATTGAGCTAACAGGCTATTCACACTAATTGTATATTATACTCTTATTTCAAAGAATAATGCCCCTCGAAAAATAAATGAAGGGATTAGTCCCCTTTGCCCCCCTTTCTACTTAACCAAAGAACTTCCAAATCTAATCAGGGAAGATACTTAATATAATAAACTGGTATACCAAATTTGAAGCAAATCAGATAATTCTGCATGAAAAAACCATTTCACTAAATTAGGGGGAGTATTAGCTCCCCCATTTCTCACTTTATGCTGAACCAATGAACTTTCAAATCTAATCAGAAAAGCTCCTTATTAGAATGAACCTAGAAAAAAAAATTAAACTAAATTAGATAATTCTGCATGAAAACCCATTTATCTAAATTAAGGGGAGGTGCAACTGCCCCCCTTTCCCCTCTTTTATACTTAACCAATGAACCTCCAAATAAAATGAAGGAAGCCATATCATAATAAACTGGTATATCAAATTTGAAGCAAATCGAATAATTCTGTATGAAAAACCCATTTCTCTAAATTAAGGGGGGGGGGTCTATCCCCCCTTTCCTCCCTTTATACTTAACTAATGAACCTCCAAATTTAATCAGAGAAGCTCCTTAACATAATAAACCGGTATACGAAATTTGGAGCAGATCGAATAACTCTGCATGAAAAACCCATTTATATAAATTAAGGGGGGGGGGGTGGACTAACCCCCCTTTTCCCACTTTATCCTTAACCAATGAACCCCCAAAACTAATCAGGGAAGCACCTTATCAGAATGAACCTAGAAAAAAAAATGAAGCAAATCGGATTTTTCTATCAAGAGTTATGGCGTTACGCACATACGTACGTACGTACACACGTACATACAGAATCGGCGGGCACATAAGCTTTCAGGCTTTGATAGCCTGTGGGCTAAAAATATCACTCTGATCGGATAATAAGTGGCCATTTTTCAATTAGCCTAACGCTTTCTAGGCTATTTGCAATAAGCCTGAAAAATATCAGGCTAATTGGAAAAAGGGAGATGGATTCTCCAATTAGCCCGGCTCTTTGCAAAGAGCCTAGGCTGTTTGCAAAGAGCCGGATTTCTCAATTAGCCTACGACATATATATACTAAAATAACTTTTGCTTATGATCCCTGATGGCTTAGTCTAAGATATGTTGGAATATTTTTATAAAATAAAATGTCAAGTAGACATATATTCAGTTAGCGAAATAAATCATAAATTTGTAATTTGCAATTTTTCGATTATACCTAAAAAATTCACAAAAATTCTACATCAAAAAATTAAATACAACAATTTTTCTTGTAAAAAAAAAAAAAAAAAAAAAAAAAAAAAAACATGCGCAAAAAATATAAAAATATTGAATGATCAACAATTATATGTGTTGAGAAAATTTTATCAAAAATGTTAAAGAAGTGGATCCCAAACATGCTCAATAGGAATCTTTTATCCAAATTATATATTCTTGCTTTTCTCCGTTTTAAAACAATTCAAAATAAAATGAGTGTGAAAAGTCTGAAAGTATTTTTTTTTTCAAAATTTAAAGTACAAAACATTCCAATACATTCTGAACAGTATAACTTTATTATCTTTTCATGAAGTAAAACAGATTAAATTTTAGATGATCTGCAGTCTAATTGAAGTTGTAACATTTGGCTTTCTTCCATTCTTCCTGGTCAGTTTATCTCTAAATCGTTAAATTACTAATATAAAAACTTCCAGAAAGGCCTATACGAAACATTCAACATGATAGTAAAGGATTATTCTAAAAAGTTTTTTTTTAAATTCTGAACTAAATTATTCATTTAAAAAAATCATTTTTTAACACTTATTTATTCTGATAAAAATACTCAAACAAAAGTATTACTGTGCAGTAATCATGGATTGTAGAATGTTTCACCGAAAACGATTTGCAAGAACCTTCTGCGAAAACAACCAAGCGAGTCTTGGCTTAATATCTTCAATAAAAGTTTTTTATCGATGTTACTTTATGTTCTTTACCGTTTAATAATTATTTATTGAAATTGGCGTGAAAAATGTTGAAGTAAGGAATTTGAAAATTTAAATTAAGAGATATTCTAATTTGTTCATTTATGCATTAAGATTTACCTGCAATAAAATGTTATTGGATTTTCGAATAGTTTTGGTACAAATAAATTATAACTTTTTTCCACACAATATGAGCAAAAAATTTAAAAAAAGTCGTGGTTACATATTAACCGATTTTAATAAGGTTTGATACACAGATTCAATTCATATTCAAATAGAGCATTGCAAAATATGTCGACAAAAAAATAAAAATTTTGGAAGTTCTGAACATTTAAAAAACTTGTGACATAGAATGACGTGTGTGCAATCGTTCAAAGTTGCAAGTTTGAAGTTCCGTATCTTGAAAACTATTTAACAAAAATTAAATCTTTTTGTAATATTGTAACCTCTGGAAAAGTATCTTCATATTTATTTAGTAATAATAATTTGAATCATGATTAATCATAAATTTGTTGTAAAAATTGAAAATTTGTCAATTTTGAGAAAATTAAAAACGTTATAAAAAATCAAAGGAGTTTAAAAACATCTGTGAAATTGATGCCTGATGTAGTGTTACATATTAAGATCGAATTGCTGATGTTTTTAAGTCGCCATGTATTTCCTTCATCTTTAAAAATTTTTTGAAACTTAAAAGAAAGTTACAAAATCATAATTTTTCCTCTTACTGATAGACAAAAAAGTTAATGAAGGAAAGGTCAGACATTACAGTTATTGCACAGACATAAAGATCAATAAGTCCATGATATGCTAAAAAAATTTCAAAAATGGTTTTGATTCCTAATATAACAAAATTGGTTAAAAAATTAACATTTCTTGCATTCTATGGGATTTCCGCTTTGAATCCGGGCGCGTTTTTTTTTTTTCTCTTTTTTTTTTTTTTTTTTTTTTTTTTTTTTACATTATTGCAGGATTTCAAGAAAAAAAATGTAGTGCTGCCATCTTTGTATTTAGGATTAATATATATATATATATTTGTTCAACGTATTTTTTTTTACTGTGTTTAAAATAAATATATTAATAGCCAAAAATGAACTGAAAGCAATAATAAAAGTTTCTATGTTTAAAATATACACTTTTATCTATAATATCAAATAACACAGACCTGCAAAAAAATACTTTTTGAAAATTGCATTAATTTTGGTAACTAATTTTTATGTTTTTTTAAATGCTGATTCGAAAATGAAATCCATTTTTTTCTTTATCACGTAAGGATTTTTCACAAAATGATGGCGTATTTTTTAAAGAGAAAGCTGAAATTACGAAATTTTGACATTTCACTTAAATTTCATTTTTTTATAAATCCATATAAATTACATTTATATATGAGTTCAAGTAATATTTAAGTATATGTAGAAGGTTACAGGTCCTTAGAATAATGTTTTTTCTTTACATCAATTTCTTTTTGTCACTTTTCCTATTGTGAACTTTGCAGGGATTGTCTCTTTGTAGCATCCACCAGTAGTCGGCTATCATGCTGACATTCCATTTGCATTGATACCACCTCTCCATTTTCTTTATACCCTGCTGAAATCTTTCACGTTGCTCCTCACTTACTGCACTTAAATTTTCAGGAAAATAGTCTAGGTATAAATATCGAGAAAATGAACTTTTAAGCTCATATTACACCCTAAAATCTTGACATTTGTTACCATCTCTTCTACAATAAATTTGTAGTTTGGGTCCTTTTTGTTGCCAAGAAAGCTAGTGATAACTAGTTTGAAAGATTTCCAGTCTTTTCTTTCGTTTATTTTCATTTTATTCTCAAAAGTTTCATCTTTCATCATTTTCCTGATGTCTGGTTCTACAAACACATCTTCTTTCACTTTTACTTCGGATTAAACCCAGGAACTGCCCAAAAAGGCATTGAAACATTCGCCTTCTTTTGGTAAAGCTTTGACAAATTGTTTCATAAGACCTAATATTATATGAAGCGGTGGAAGTAACACTTTCTAAGGATCAACAAGATTTTTCCTTTACCAGGTCCATTAGGGACAGGACATATGGCTGAGGGAATGTCGTGATTAAATATTTCCTTTTTGCTCTTTAAATTGGAGCCTTTCACATTACAAATACAAAAATAACAATCATAACTGTGATTTTTAGATTTTCTCCAAACCATTGGTATACCAAATCGAAAAGATTGCTTTTTACCTTGAAACCATTTGCTTAATTCTTTTACACAAATACGACAAACTTTGCGTGGAGCCAAAGGCTTTTCTTGGTTGCCCAATTTCATGCCAAAATAAGCGAAATACACTTTTTTTTACAAAATCAGAAATGCTTCTTTGTTGTTTTTTCACTGTATAGTTACCACAAATATAGCAGAAACAAATCAGTGGATTAGCACATCCTCTGGAAGTCATGCTCTCTAATGCAGCAAAAACTAGAAGTAAAAATTACTACTATAACTTATAACTCACGGGTCGGAATAAAAACACATGGGTACAGCACAGAGTAAAGAAAGCCGCTGATTCAGGAGTAGAGATAAGGTCAGTGAAAAGGGGTATGAAGGAGGGTGAGGAACAAAAACATGTAAGCAGGAGTAGGCAGTTTATCGATTATTTAGTAGGCAGTTTATCGATTAAGAGGAATATTTTATATTAAAATAGTTTCTTCTTTCTTTGCTATTAGTTTAATGCACCAATTTACTATTTTAAGTCCATAAAATTATTTATCAAACTCATATAAACAATAATTTTTAGTCCAAAATATACTGAATTCATAAAAAAATAAATTGCGATTTGTGATGAAACTGTACGTGATGGAATATTTTCATTATTTTTCTAGTAATCAGCATCCAAAAAACTATAAAAAACACCACTTACTATACCGGCAATTTTTTCATCGCAGGCTTGTGTAATTTAAATATCTTAAAATAGATTTCTTTTGCGTACAAACAGGCGATAGAAATATTGCATTTTACCCTTAACATTTTTTACTATTTAATTTCTTTTCTCATTAAGAAATAAAAAGGCAAGAATGAAAGTTTCGATGTTTAAAATGTATTCTTTTAGCTATAACGTCAACTTGTCAGAGCTGTCCTTCGTGCAGAATCGAGCAATAGCAATATTGCATTTTTACCCTATTTTTTTTTCTCATTAAGGTATACGATTACAAACTTACCCAATCTGTTACTTATTATTCATTCTGAATTATAATAATTTTTTAATATAATCTGTTTATTCCTAACGCTAACAATCAAAATTGAAATTTTCAGCATGTAGACAAAACCTCGGTTTTGCACCAACTTTTAATGTACATTTTAACATTTAAGTAAACACTCCTGAAATCTATTATTTTACATTTACTCATAAATAGATCTACTTATATACTGATTTTTATTAAAATCTGTGACAGGTCAGCTACAGCTGATTTGCTCATTTTGTATGGAATGACCCAATATGTTTAACCCTTTAGTGCGCAGCTTTGCATATATGAAAAGAACAGTGTTTTGAATTTAGCAGATTATTTTTAGTCGTATATAACTAATTCACACCAGAAAATTAAAGTAGCAATATCTGCTTTAATTAATAACATACATTCCATATTTAAATAAAACAAAATTAACGACTTAAACTTTCTGGTGTAAAGTCAGATTCTCCGAACTAAGTAATTTCTAGAACGTATTCTATCATGGGAATTAAAGGGTTAAATGTTAAGTTTTATAAAATAAATAATTATATAAAATAAGGTATTTCGAGACATACTTAATAAAATGTTTACTAATTTGCAATATTTTAGCGTAAAACAATCACACGACAATAATTTTTACTTGTATTGCAGATGTGAAACAAAAGAAAAGACTGACGTAATATATGAAATATGTGTCTCTAATTTTTTTATTATTTTTCCTATGAAAACTTTCAGAAAATAACATATAATTTTTTCGAAACAAAATAAAAATCGCGCATTTAAGGGTTAAATTTATTTGTTTGGATTGCTGGTATAAAACATTACAATAAGGCTTTGAGTAAGGTGGTGCAGGAGTGCGCACTTAAGATATTTCATTAATTATTTCGTTATAATTACTTATCAAACATTCCACAAAATTAAATCATTTGTATCTTACACATGTATTTACATTCCGTAAGTCGTGCGCGTTTCGTACAACTTAGGAACAATTTCCCGAACAGTGGAATGGCTCCTAGGCTGCGCGATCTTGTTTACGTTTTGGACACAGATTGTTGAATCGTAAATCGTAAGTTAAGAGGTTAAATATACAAATAGTACAGATAAGCTGTTCTTAAACTCTATTATCTTCGCATATACGCTCTTTTCGCGGAATCCTCCAGGATTTAACACAAAAATTATTGATATTCTTTATAATAATGAATGCATGATGTAACTAATAATAATAAATTAAAAGTTATATGTGTGTGGGATTGTGGGATATGTTCTGAAAAGACCCCTGATCTCCAAGGTTTCGCAGAAACATATCTGTGCGTTTTCCGTTATATCCTTCGAAGCCAGTTTTTGGATTTCTTGATAAATAGACGCGATATTATTTAACTAATTCACTACCCACATAGAATTTAAAGTGATCATCAGGATGCCAAAGTTAAAAAGACTAATTAATGTGATTTAACACCTCCGGAACGAGTGTCTTTTGCAGAATTTTTAATCTTTTATCACGGGTTTTTCAAAATTAATTTTTTGTCTAATTGAATCCGCAAAATTATCGGATTGAGGAACGCAAAATTTACAATAAAAATTTACTGTTGAGAAAACTCACGGATTTTGAGCGATTTTCATTTAATACTAGCTAACCCGGGCACATGATGAGTCGCCCTTAAATGAACCACAAATCTGTTTTATTTTATATATTTAATTCCATTTTTTCAAAGTTTATATTTTTAAATGTAAAAAAAAATCGGAAAAAAATATTAAACAGAAGGTACATTATATTTTGCGTAATTTGAGTTTTGGAATCTATGTTTACCGAAAGCGAGCGAAACCGCGAAACAATACTCAGTTTTTTACTGATTTAGTGGACATTTTCACACATTTTATATTTTAAAAAATATTTCTACCAGTCCGCACTTTTAAAAAAATTTGTAGGAGATGTAAATCTGGTCTATTTAGATGCTCCAAAAAGATTGTGTTAAAATAATGACATTGACTAAAATAAGAAATTAAGAAATTCGCTTAAATTACTATTCGAAAATAGTGGTTAGTTCAACCTTCAACCGATATAGAGCGCAGTATGTTATGAACAAACATTACACTATTAAACGGTGGTCAAGGGGCTGTTAAAAATCTGAAAGTTTCAAATCGATCGGTTGTTTCGTTTTCGGAATTTTAATAAATCATTCAATTCATTCACGTTCTTCCTTTTTAAAAATGAGATTTTTTGTTATAAAACAAAAAGTTCTAAATCAATTTTTAAATTTACATTTTCTTAATTAGCGTCCAAAGATTGGTCTAGATGCATAAGTTAAAAATCTGTAAATTCTGTATTTTTAAAATATTTATTTAGATTTTGAACTTACATTAAAATTTTACACTGTGGTTTTTACACACTCTCCAAAATGAAAACAGGTATTTTTCAAAGCAGACATAACGGCTTTAACTTCTGAAAGAAACGCTAGTTTTGTCTCACAGCTAGTGAAATTTCAAGGGGAGCGTTTTTATTGGACAGTCTTGCACCTGCCTCGAATTGAGGTAAATTCTAGTCAGCGTGTGGTTTTGAGAAAATAAATACTTTTTTAATTGCTGAGTTTGATGAGTTGTTAATTAATATTCCACCTAATTATTAGAAATTTAAAAATCTGAGACTCAGGTCAATTAGGAGAGGCCTTGGACTAAATTCACAAAACATTTCAGCCTCGTACGTGCCGTACATATTGCTAACCATCGCAGACACTCATACATACAGACAGAGCGATGTGTTTTTTATTAGTATAGATTGTATTGAAAGCTACCTGTTACCCACGGTTGATGCTCACGGCACAGAATGAAAGAAAATTGAGACCCACCGATTATGCGCATGACCGTGAACATGTTAAAAAGACATAATTAACATCGAAATACGGCGAGATTCAACCGTTCATCCCGATTCTGATAGCCTATCTCCTACCGTTCCGTGGTTCTTCACGCAGACAAAAGAGAAGTGTTTTCTTTTAGTATTATTAAACCGCGATCGCCAGGTTCCCCACAGAGATACAAATAAACGAAAAACACCAAAATTTCTATATTATACATATTTATACAATATATTATACAATTTTAAAGATATTTTGAAAAATATCTTTTACTTAAAATAATAATATATACTATTTCTAAAAACATTTATAGGTCACCCTAATACGCGTCAGTTTTCAAGTTATTTTTTGGAATTTTAAAGTGTCGCACATTGTTGTCACAGGACAAAAAATACAAAAAAATAACCTTTTCTTTTCCATTAAAGAGAGGGAAAAAACCTCCTTTTTTTATTCTGTGTATAATCTTGTTCTAATGAGATATATATTTTTCAAATATTAATATTTACTATTCAATTTGCCCCACGCCCTCTATGCGCCATTTATGTTTTCCGATTTCTTTCAAATTTTCTTTTTCGGAAACCATGTAAACACGTAACATAAATAACAAACGTTTACATGTAAACATGTAAACATGTATACCCGCTTATTCAGCCTACTTTCCTCGCTTGAATGTATCATTGGTTTCGAAAAATACTAACAATTATTACTACAACTTTATTATAACTTGGAGGTCGAATAGCTTTCGATTATTTCTTTACAGGCTTCCCAGTAGTTTTAAAATGCCATCTTCTTTTTTGCGGATGAAAATAAAATATGAGAAAATAAACTGACAATCATTATAACGGGAACTTTTTAGTACGTCTGATAAGATTTTCGTTTAATAAATGTAAAGTTATGCAAATTGGATGTCCGTTTGTAAAAAGAGTGAAAAGTTTGCTTACCACACCGGATGTACGCTGCCGAAGACTGTGTGGGGCTCAAACTGCAGGTGTATTTTTATTGATTTTTAATTTAATACGTAAAATCATATAAAGTTCAGTATCAATTATTCTAAAAGACCGGAGCAAGCGTAACATGCCCGGCATACTATGCTGAAGGCAGTGAGTCTCCCAGTGCTATGTTCGGTTATTTTGATTTTTCATTTAAAAATATAAAATAATACAAATCCGATAGTGTACGCTGCCTCAGGCAGTACGAACCACACCCGTTGCTTTATTTGGATGGTTTTTCATTAAGAATATATAAAATCATACAAATTCGAAGCTGTACATTGCTGAAGGCTGTGGTGTTGCCAATATTAGGCTGTTTTCGATAAAGAATCTTTTAAAAAATATAAAATTATTTAACATTGATTTTAGGTATGTTTAAGGTTTCTATCTTGGGACTAATCAATGCTGAACGGGTCAAACTAATAGAATTTTATAAAGACATGAAACAGTATTTTTATCAATTTTTTTTTTAGTTTTTACTTGATTTTACTCGCAGGATTCCTTTCATGTTTTTGGTAAGCAAAGGCTTTTTTTGAACTTCTTTTGAAATGTGCGTTGTCGACTCAAAGGTGTACGCGGTCAAAATTACCTAGTGATACCTAATCACTGACCTAATGATATTTAATGATTTTTAAAGATTGATAGGTGAAAACATTTAACTAATTTAAGCTTTTATGTACCAGAATAAATTAAACTTTCTACATGAAAATAATTAAATGAGATTTTTATGAAATACATCCGAGCCCCCGGCGTTTTCCGGACCCGTAATAATATTCTGAAATCATCCTAAAATTTGTACTGCAAAATCTCATAAGAAAACCCAATTTCGAACAGAACGATCTTCGGAACGGATCTCCGCTGCCTACTATACCGTTTAGCAAGCATGCTGCGCGCACACTGCATAATCGTGCAATAGAAACCGTTCTAGAATTTTTTAGTACCCCATTCCAACACCAGGGGCGAACTCGATTCTAAATAAATCTGTTTCTGAAGAAACTCTGTTAAATAAGCTACCCATAGATACATTAGTCAATGGGGTCGCGGACTGAAGCAAGAATTTAAGATGTTTGTTGAAATTACTATTAGAAAATAGTAGAAAGTACAGTTTCGAAATTTAATATTAACCCTTGTGTCATTGACCTGTTAACCGGGTACCTTTTTTTCCATTTAATTCACGATTTCAGGATGTTAATATCAAAAGAACAGAAAATGAATTTAGATCCCCATTATATGCTGTATTCAGTGTCCATTAGCATAATCACTTTAAAATCTGGGGTTTTTTTTACTATTTTGGGGCATTCGGGCATTAAATATTTTTATGTCCTTCATCAATGACTAATGTACCAGAGTACACATGCAAATTTTCTGTGTAAAAATGCAGAAACTGATAAATTATTTTGATTTAAATCAATAAATGTTCCACATTGTTTACATGGTTTTCTGTTTTCTCTGTGCCTTTTTAGGTAGCTTTCATTACAAAAAGCTACCTATTGCAGCCGTTCATAGGAAAGCGATTAAAAAATTTTTTGGTATATTTTCATCGATCATGATCCAAAGACCCAGAATATATATATATATATATATATATATATATATATATGATCTTTATCACACTGTAACTGTCGTTTTTATGAACCGATTTGGATGTAACTTCGTGTAGAGATATTACGTACCAAAGTCTCGACCGGGTCCGTCGCCAGCTTCATCCACCATCTTGTTTCAAAATGGTGGCCATTTAAAATTTCTTTTTAATTAAATTTTAAAATAAGGTACCAAAAAATTAGAAAATGAAAAAGATATTTTTGTATGTGTTTGACCTCAATACAAAGATTCCGGAACAGTTTTTGTTTCGTCTATATATAAAAAAAATGGCTGAGTAATAGCATTTTGAATTTCTATTGTGGCTGACATTTTAAAACGACCTGATTTTTGTCACGCGATAAAAGGCGTATTTATGAAGCGATTTGGATGTAACTTGGTGTGTACGTAGTGCATACTAATGTCTTGACCGAGTGCGTTGACCAGCTTCATTCGCCATCTTGTTTCAAAAGGGCTGCCATAAAAAAAATTAAATTTAAAATGAGTTATTAAAAAATTATAAATTAAATAGATTTTTTTATGTGTTTGACCTTGATACAAAGATTCAGGAGAAGATTTTGTCTCGTATATATCTTTAAAACGGGTTGAATTATAGCACTTTGAATTTCTAGCATGGCTGACATTTTGAAATGATCTGATATTTGTCACGTGATAACACGCGTATTTATTAACATATTTCGATGTAAGCAGGCATGTGGATAGTATATCGTAATATCTCGACCAAGTTCACTGGCCAGCTTCATCAGCCATCTTGTTTCAAAATGGAGGCCATTAAATTAAATAAAAAATTATACTTAAAATGAGGTGCAAAAAAATTAGAAATTGAAAAAGTTTTGTTCCTTTGAAAAGTTTTGAAAAGATTGTTTCTTTTTTAAGTATTTGACTATGATATAAGGATTCCGGAACATTTTTTGTTTTGTCTTTATCATAAAAAATGACTCAGATATAGCAGTTTCAATTTCTAATATGGGTGACATTTTGAAAAATCTGATTTTTCGGCTGCGAGAGCACTTGTATATGTCAACCGATTCCGATGTCAGGGGGCATGTGCACAGGAATTACTAAGGTCAGGACTACGTTCACTCGTTAGCCTCATCCACCATGTTGTCTTAAAATGGCAGGAACTTCAAGATATCGCCGAATTTGGCAACCAAATATAAGTTATTTTAAATAAAAGCAGCTTCGATAAAGCTGGCTAATTTCGCGAAATTCTCATTCAAAATGATTTAGTATTGATAAAAATTAGTATTGAATCTCCTATAATCGGTTTCCACTAAATTGAGCTTCGTGTGTTTGAATAATATAAGCTTGCTTTTTAAAAATTAGGAAAATGAAAGCTACTTCATCCTCCCGGTAATGGACGGAAGGACTTTTTATACTTTAATAGAAACATCTGAAACAAACTGCTTTTATCCCTCCTATTTTATCTCGCTTTGAGCTCTTTGGGCTGGGTTCTGAACGTGTGACAGCTTCAAATATGGGCAAAGTCTTTTACAGCATACTTTTATCGATTTGCCCGAAAAATGTCTCATAGCTTGTACATTTTGTGATTGATCTTGAATTGCTGGGAGGCTCAAGTTCTTACCTAATTTTCGCAAAAACAGGCGACAGATGTCTATTTTATGGCTAACAATATCATTATTGGCACTATGTATAATGTAAGTAGGAAGTGTTGCTATATCCACAATATTGAAAAAAAATTCAAGTGGCCATGTGGTTTTACGCCTATGTATTGTATATCGCCCAAGTAATTTATCTATTATGTCCACCCGATATTTCGTTTTTTTATAAAACTGAATAATTTCGGGTTTACCTTTGGGTCCCGTGATGTTTTTATGATACATAGTAGACATTAGGATGACAGCTTTTTTCATTTTTGTAGCAAACGAACAAATACTTACGTCATCATGTAATCTAAATTATGTGGATAAAACTTGTGGGATATAAGCTTTGATTTTCTTCAAAGTGCCAAACATTGCGAACATCCAGTATAATAAATGCTTGGCCAAAGAAAGAGAAGAAAAAAACTGTCCATGGTAACATTTCGTCCAGAATCCTAGTTAGGGCGGCAAAGTCTATCACAACTCTTTCACCTTAGTTTATTTCACAGTATGCACCTTTTTTCCGGTGCATAATTGGCTGTTGAGAGGATAATTATTTTTCTATCCCATACCCACAATATTTTGATCCCATATTTAGCCGCTTTAGACGAAAAATATTGCGTGAATCTTGTTCTTCCCCGATACGAAAATAACTGTATGTCACCCGTTAAGCTTTTCAGCGATTTGTGACTCCCAATACGTTACGATTTAGCATAGTCCATAAATCACGAATTGTTGCAGTTTTATCATTTCGAAGACGTTCCACTCGTGCTGTTTCTCAAACCAAATAAATCTAAAAATATTACAGAAGCGGCTTACATCGTTGCCAATGAAACACTCAAGGCCTGAGGACACGAGTTGTGACGTCATCACTAATCGACCGACTTCTCAATAGTGTTGGAATTCACACCGGAAAATTTTGAATAGCAATTTTCTTTTATTTTGTTTGTGGAAGAACTATCATCTGATAAAACAATAATAACTATTTAAACTTACTAGTGAGAATTTGGAATCCCCCAATAAAAAATCCACCATATGAGGCATTCCGCATCTGGCGTAATTTTTATTTGTGGTTTCCGAATTCTCTCACCATTAAGTTTAAATAGTTATTATTGTTTTATCAGATGACAGATATTCCACAAATAAAATAAAAGAAAAATGCTATTCAAAATTTTCCGGTGTGAATACCAACACTAGTGAGAAGTCTGTCGATTAGTGATGACGTCACAACTCGTGTCCTCAGGGCTTGAGTGTTTCTGTAGCAACGCTTACACTCATACTTGCTCGATACAACGGATATGAATTTGCTTTCCACATGTCTGATTTGTAAGTTTTGTTTGAATTGTTGACAACTAAAGTGCTTAATATTCCTAAATATGCGTCAAAGTCCTCTTCTCCAAATACGGGGTAGTTACATTCTATGAAAGAGGTGTGTTTTATGGCTCGCGTATGTTGAAATTGCAAAAGGTACCAGGGTACCCAGGTCATTGTAGACAATGGCAAATTTTGGTCATTGAGATGAGGGTTAAATAAGTAATATTTATTGCTGGGCTTTGCCGAAAAGCCGCATCTAATACGGTAGAAAGCAGTACGGTTTTAAATATTTGATCGCTTCGAAAGTCATCTCAAATGACACTTAATTACTTTATTTGAATCAAAAAAGTATGCTAAAAATAAATGCAACCATATTTGAATATCACTCCAAATAAAAGAAAAAAAATTCAAAAAACAAACAAATTTTTAGACATTGATAACGATATAATTATAGGGTGAGAGAGCGTTGAGGGATGATAACTTATAATATCGTGAAATGGTAAGGGGGGGGGGTGTCAAAATTACCAAAAATATCATAAGGCTATATATTTACAGCCCCTTTAGGCATTATGTTGTTTGCTTTAACAGTGATGCGCTTATAAATGTTTTATTAAAAGTACAATGTTCGGAGTTAATGCAAACCTGAAATATCATAGCCATGTTGGTGAATTATAGTTACAACATTGCATACATTTACTGCATTCTGAAAGTAAAGTAAATAAACTAACTTCATAGTTTCATATTTGTTCACTACAACAATGTAAATCAAAGTGACATCATTACCATAAAATATATATGCAAAACTAAGGAACTCTCGATTTATAGCTCAAACTAGAGAGGGGACCTTCTGCTTATCTTTACATTTCAAACTGATTTATTTAAATATATATCTGCTTCAAGCAGGTGAATACTAGTCTAGAATTGTTTCTTTTAAAAATTGTATTTTCGAGACATTAAATAAATTTTCCACACTAAGAAGAAAATACTACAAAATTATAAACTTAGCTATAAAGTTCAAATCTCAAATAAATTACGAAACTGGATTAAAGTAATATAAAATTGTCATTGTCAAACTTGTTGGAATTTGAAAACTGTTAGATAGTTTAAGATTTTATTTAGCTAAATAAAAGTATTTATGTCTCAGACTCTTACATTTTTAAAGGCGTTAGATATTTCCGAAGAGTTGAAATTTTACTACGCTTTACCTAGTTGATTTGTATTTATGAAAAAAACGATATCAATGTATATGGTTATACAAAATTACGTATATTATCTCTGACTTTTTATATAATATTATTAAAATTACAATATTATATCTTTTTTTTAATAAATGGCGAGCTATTCCCACTACAAGCCATGTTTCCTAAACGCGTACAGACACCGCCCCCCTCAAAAAGACGTAAGTATTCTTTTTTTTTTTTTACCCTTTCAGGACGGATGATGCATCGCCAAAAGGTGCATGTTAAATTTGTTTTTGGAACCATTAGTAAATAAATGCAATATTAGTTTTCTTTAATTAGAGCATTTTTTGGTATATTCGAAATAAAATTTGCGCAAGGGGTGCCGTCTCGAAAGGTTTAAAACAGATTACTGGTTTATGGAAAATTTAATTATATTATCATTACCAATGTTGATATACTCGAATCGGGTTGTTATTTATTCCCTTTGAGGGGTTTCCAATGTCGCATCGTCATTGATAATACGCCAGCCGACGTCTGTTTTCCTGATTTTTCGATTTTCAGATAAATCAATTAAGCATTTCATAATCAACTGGTATAAAATTGAAAGAAATGTCGTAGACTTCCGAACTTTTATAACGTCTAAAATAAGTTTTATATTAGACGCTATACGATAATCTTTTTAATTATATCGTTTGAAATATGAAGCAATATTCAATATTAAGTGCTTTTCGCAAAAAATAATTTTATTGCATTAAATAGTTTTCATTATTTTTTTATATACATGTGTAAAAATACTTTTATATTAAAAGTTGTTTGGAGCTATTGTCATTTGGGCACTTTAAAATAGGGCAATAATAGATAAAAACGGATATTTCTACAACTATATACAGGGTGATCTTTTTTAAAGTGACAGTGTTTGGAGTGCCCTGTAGCGCGATCTAATAGCCGAAATGGCACCAAACTTGGTATTTAGACTAATCAAGACATGGAAAAAATGATTCCGTGAAAAAGATGTAGTTCCAAAAATCGCCGCTAGGGCATTTTGTGGCGCTTTGCAATGTATAAAATGTGAGAAAAGAAAATTACTAACACATACAATCGTACAAAAAAATTATTAATATTTATTTACTACATTAACTTCCCCGGTGAGAAATTAGACCACCTTCAATGTGAGCACCGTTCTCAGAAATAACACCGTGCATTCTCTGCACAACGTTCTCCACAGCCGTACGTAACATATCACGAGGAATATTCCGCACTGTCTTTGTTATGTTGTCCTTTAGAATAGACAAATTTAATACTCCACCAACATAAACTTGAGATTTCAAAAAAACCCAGAGCCAAAAATCGCATGGCATGAGGTCAGGGGAACGAGGCGGCCAAGCAACTGGGAAACTCCAAATTATGACTCTATCATCAGTGAAGTTTTGGCGCAACAGCTGCTTTACCTTATTACTAATGTGTGGCGAAGCACCATCCAGCATAAGATTGTGTGTTGGAGACGGTTTCTTGGATGAAGTTGTGGAATAACAAACGTTTGCAGCATTTCGTAGTACCTTTCTGCATTTATGGTGCACGTTTCGGGTCATGTCGGAGTGATGGTCTCAAAAAAGAATGGCCCAATTACGAATTCGGCTGTGAAACCACACCACACAGTGACTTTTGGGAAATTTAATGGGATTTCATGCACGGTGTGGGGCTGCTCAGAAGACCAAATTCGGCTATTTTGTGTGTTTACGGAACCATTGAGATAAAAATGGCACTCATCTCCCCACGGAATGTGCCATGGGAAAGCATCACCAATTTCTACCCTGGAAAGAAACGATAGAGCTAATGTCACTCTCTTATCATAATCACTTGGTTTCAGTTCGTGAAAGCGGTTGATTTTGTAGGGGTAAAATCCAATAACGCGCCACAAAACTCTCCATACCGTGGAATAATTCATGTCCAATTGTCGAGCTACACCCCGGGCGCTGCTAGTACCAGCAATGGTTCCCTGCGATACTTTGACAATTGCAGTTGCCACATCAGTTATTACATCTTCTGATACTCGTTTACGTCCTCTCCCAGCGCGAATGGTCAGTGACCCCGTTTCCTCGAACTTCTTAATCATTTTCTGAAGACCATTCAGCGATAAAGGCCCAATTTTTTTCTGGTTCGAAATTCCCGAAGAGCTGCGGATGCATTACATTGATTCATATAATACAGCTTCACCAGTAACGCACGTTCCGGTAACGTGAGAGGCATGCCCACTGGAGCTCGTTTACTTCAGCTGAGATTATTTGTCGTAGCTGTCTACTACTTTCTTTTATAGCCCCTATTACTGGCGCTGTCATCGCAGAACATTTGCATTTTTATTTGATACCCGTGTTTTATGCTAATTCTCGTTATTGTAAGCTACAGCAGCGCCAGAAAATACCCTAGCGGCGATTTTTGGAACTAATTTTTTTGACGTAATCCTTTTCCCATGTCTTGATTTGTCTAACTACCAAGTTTGGTGCCATTTCGGCTATTAGATTGCTCTACAGGGCGCTCCAAACACTGTCACTTTAAAAAAGATCATCCTGTATATATAAAACCGTAATGAAAATAATTTATGAAACGATTTTATGAAAAGGCTGATTATGTTTCACGGCGATTTCCCTTAAATATGGAATAATAAGCGGTGAAATTAACACCAAAAATCCGTATTGATCAGCAGATCTCAAAACTGGTATTAGAATTTCAAAATTTGAATTAGTTTTCGAGATATTATTCGAGATATTCGAGATATTTTCGAGATATTTTTTTTTCTAATTTGAATTTAATTTTTCCAATGATGACAACCAAATTACTCCATTTTTGTAGAATAAGGAAGAAAACGGATAACGATAGGGATTACCAGATTTCTTCTTTTTTTCCCATTTTCAAATTAAAATTGAAATTACCTTTTATCTCAATCTGTAGTGAAAACAAAACTGCGATTAAATTATGTTTTTCAGAAAAATTTGATAAATTTTTTTTTTTTTTTTTTTTTTTTTTTTTTTTTTTTTTCATATTTCAATCTTTAAGAAACAGTTTATTTCATCAACCAAAAATATTCTGTCACCCTTAACTTTTGCGTACATTTCATAGACATTAAAAAAAAAATCATTTTTACGGAAAAATGAGAAAAAAGGGAAACTGTAAGGGATTATTAAATTTCACTTTTATCGTAAATTTGAAATTGAAACTAAAAAATGAAAGGATTAAAAACAGAATGAAAATTTTAAATTCAGAATTGAATGATGAGATGTTAAAAGCCGAAAATTATGTCAAAATAGTTACACGTAAAACATTAAAAATTTGCGAAAACTTTAATATAATAAAATTATTACATACGAACCGCAATTAAAGTTGGTAGTTACGTCGTACATAAAATTCCTAAATATAAATATCGACAAATTAAAGTGCCTAAAACACTTAAATTATTATGCGTTAAAAAAAAAAAAAACTTTTAATGGTGAATAGTCACAATTAAAAAGCCCAAACAATAATATTCCTAACCTCTTTTAAATTAAATAGTATACGTGCCCTTGCATCATAAAAGAGAAAAAAAATTGTTACATGAGAAATGCATATAATAGTGAAAATTTTGTCATATATTAAAACGATACCTTTTAAAACAATTTTCATTCCCGAGAATTTGACTCTTTTACATGGTATAAAAGTACTGCGGCTAGCAAATTTTCTTCTATGTTATATCGGGAAAAGTTCCATATCCTGTTCTGGTTTTCTTGGCGAGCTTTTTTTGGCGATAAATATTTCAATGTAGTTATTGCGATCTTCAGCATTTTGGGTTTCTTTTTTTTACTTAATGCTACTGGTGGGTAAGTAATCATTTTGCATACATATTTTTATGATTAATTTTTATTAAATTTATAATTTTCCGTTTTTTTAAGCGATATTTTTCAGTAGATGTAATAATATGTAAATATTTGGTGTGTGCATTTTTATATGTTTTAGGGTTTATATAATATTAAACTTTATATTATAACATTATGTTTTAATATCACATGTATAATGAATATATAAAATATAAAATATGAAATACACATAAATATAAATATAAATATATAGTATTTACTTACATGTGTATCTGATATGTATTTACATATGTATATATAATTACATACATAATACGTATTTGATATATATATAAATAAATAATACAAATATAATGTTTATAATATAAAAAATATCTGTTCATAAAAATTTAAAAACCATCTTTTTCTGCCATCTTGAAAATTTTGGCAACATGTTAAAACGGTCTTTTGGCGCCCTTTTGGATTATTTAGTCAATCGCGCCAAATAAAACAGGATACGGAACTCTTCCCATTATATCCATTGATGCAGCATAAATATAGTTAAATGTATGCGCAAAATACTTTCGATTGATTTTGAGGATAATTATATATTACGATAAATATATATCAACGATAAATATATCTTAGAAATTTCAGATTTTCTTATCAAATAATATAAACAATATGCGTTATAAAAATAAAATGAAAATATGCATGCTGTTATATTAAAATAAAGAAAAGTATTCATGAATCATGGAAGGAATGAAAATATGCATGCTGTTATATTAAAATAAAGAAAAGTATTCATGAATCATGGAAGACGGTAGTATTTCGAGTGACGCAGCCTTAAGCCTAAAATCGTATCGTATCGTATCGTTAAAATCGTATCGTATCGTATCATAGAATTCGTAGATGGCGGAACTCATATATACAGCTAACTCGACATCAAAGAAAATGCGAAAAGCCGCCTTTTAATAACTCAGCAGATATACGTCTTATTGTTCTGAATTTTCTAGAACAGTCTTATATCTGCAGTCTAATCGTATACTGAAATTTTTACATTTCTACGTGCAGTATATTTTGAGATCTAAATAGTCATTTTTAAAGTGAAAACGTTGGTATAATATCGAGGAAGTTCCTAATATGAAAATCTCGAAAACGGTTCTAACGATTATTTTTAAATTGATACATTATATAAATGTGATTAAGGCGAGGTGAATAACACTTTTCTTTTTTCTGGGAAAACTCTCGTTCGTTAAATAATTCGATTTTTTTTTCTCTCGAAAATGACACGGACGATTTTTTAAAAATCAAATAAATATGTTTCAGATGAACCAAATAACAATTTACTTGTTTCCAGCAAGACTCTTGTTCGTTTTATAATGCACATGAAAAATCGGACTATATTTCTTCGCCATTCTATGGAAATTTCACCGAAAATGCATGACACTGTATTCATACACATGCTTTCTTTTTAACCACTTTTGGGGAGAAAAATTTTGTCTTCCCACGGCTGAGTGGTTGAGGGCCATCGTCTACTGATCTTAACATAGACAGTTCGATACTCGCTGATGCGTGTGAAGTTTTTTTTTTTTTTTTTTTTTTTAAGTCTGTTAGTTGACCATTATTCTCAGTTCCTTTGTAATTTTTTAATTGCTATTAAGTTAAATAAAATTACAATTATAATGACGCCAATTTAATGATGATTATTTCTTGGCAATTTTTCAACAATAAAAATATTACCATAAATTTTATAAATATATTTAATTTCAATCACTTTACAAAAAATATACATTAATAATTATTATTTGAATATAAATCACACGATCAGAAACGTAAAAAAATAATTCATTTCAGCTCTTCTTTTTATAATATCATTTTTTATTATTATGACGGTCAATCAATATATAATCACTGACATCCATAGTATTATTATTATTATTATTATTATTATTATTATTTTCCTTGCATAAAAACTATTGTGATGTAATAATTATTTTATAATAAATAATTTAGTTGAAATGTTTTATTTATAAATAACAATGAAGTTTTACATAATAAGCATATCAGAATTTTGGTGTCGCCATCTTTTGACGCAATTGCGTACTACATTTTGTCTCTTATTCGGAAAAAAAGGAAAAAACTAACGCTTTTCACCGCTTTGAAAGAATCTCTTGTGACTAGAGGTCTATTTCGCAAATATTAAGAAAATTACTGCATACAAAAATATTAAAATGAGTAGTATTATAGAGAAATGTTTGATAAAAATTTTGAAGTAGACAGTTTTTAAATCGAAGAATTATTTTAAGAGATATTTAATGTTAAATCTGGATAAAATTGTCTCATTAAAAAAGTCTCATAGGAAAAAAAAAGTTTCTTTTATATTTGGTAATTTTCAAATGTTTAACTAATCTTATTTAATCAAGCACGGAAACAGCAACTAACATCAGCTGATTCGGTCTTGAAATCCCTCAGTAAAAGGGAAACCCGTTTACAGTAAGATCGCCATTGATTTTTTAATTATACAGAGCAGCCTCGATTATCCGAGCTAATTGGGACTGTTAGTAAATCGGAATCGGAAATCTCGGTTAATAGAAACTGTGTGTAAAAACTCGCCGTGCTTGCGAATTTAACATCTCTTTTAAAAAAATATATAGAACGTTTTTTAAATAATAAAAATAAATATATGTAAAGTTCTGTTTCACAGCTTAACAAATTTAAAAAGAAAATCAACTACCAGTAGTAAATTTTAAAATGCAATTTGAAAAATTTACGAAAGTTCACACAGCCACTGGAAACAAAGCATTGTTCGCTATTGACTTCTCAGGGTCCAGTGTTTCTTTGGAGTTGAGTGCTTTTGGGGGCAGAAGGGCCTGTATAGCACGGACAGTGAGCTAAAGAGTGTAGTTATTTTTAAGGCTCATTCAAAAGGAAAAAAAATCAGACTTTGTTATCGGCTCGGTTAACAGAAACCTCGATTAATCGAAGCTCGGTTAATCCAGGTTCTACTATAATTCAATCTTCCGTAATCTTTTTAAAGCAGATCAAATTAATGGACTTTAGCACGAAGTCACATAGCTGATAACTGCCATGCTTGTTGGCCACCTTTTTTTCAAAAAGTTTGCTTCACCTTATTCAATTAATGAGATATCTCCGATAAAATAAGTCACATTTTCCCGTTCTAAAATACTGGTATCCAAAAATCGTAGCATGTAACCGACACTACAAGTACTCATGGAACTAGACTATTTTAAGTCTAATTTTTATTATAGACTATATAAAATTATTAAAAATATATATTATGATAGGAACTAGCGGGCTTCGTCCGCTATTTACGTTACGGATATAAAAATCATGTTTGTTTTTTTTTAGGGAAAAAGAAATAAAAACCTATTTGACGATAGGTTTATAAAGACACATTTTGTATTTGTTATATTTCCGGGGATGAGGAGGGGGGGGGGCTATTTTGATTAAATATCGCAATTAGTCCACATGGCAGATATAATTATGATAGACACTAGTGGGCTTCGCCCCTCTATGGCGCCTTATGGGTCCAGCTTCCATAACTCAGAAACCACCTTTCGGACATCAATGCAACAGATTCCAAACGTTATAATTAACTTAATAATCACCCTATATAGCATTAAAGTAAATTTATGAGTACTGCATACTATTTTTTTATCGTAATTTCTGAAGAGAAAAAATTATTTCGGTTCCATTCTTAGGTACTGGTCTGAAAAATTTTGAAAAAGGGGGGAAGGAGGGGACATGAGACTGCTGTTTGTGAAACAACACAACGGGGTCTGGCTTATTCAACTTGGTTTTTGGTGACTTCAATTGGAAGGTGGTTTGTTTAAAAGAATGCGTTCCCTGCCCCATGAAAATTGGAACTATTGGTGCACCATCTATGTAAGGATTTAATAATTATAAATTAACATTTTGGATTTATTAATTTAAGGATAAAGTGTTTTTAAAGGAATATCAAATGAAACCCTCTGTGCGATCTGCGATTATACTTACCCACTTGTTTTCATATACAAACTGCTATAAGGAATATTGTAATAAAATAGTAAAAATTAAATCTGCATTAAATTCCATAAGTATCTTTTTTTTAATCATTTTATCACTAACCTCAAAAAAGTAATGATATCAATGCAAAAACCCTTGACGGGTTAAAAGTTTCTGACGCAGCACTTTATCTTATGCTCTAAGAATTTTAAATATGGAACTTAAAAATACTGATATCAAATTTTGAGTGACGTTATGCTATTTCTTAAAAAATATATTTGTATTTATTTCATCATTTTATTTTTGTTTTATTTATAATCGCATGTGCAAAAGTTATGTTCAACATGAAAAGCTGCATAAAATTTTATTCGCTGTTGCTTTATCATTTACATCTCTCATAAATTCAAAATATGAGTTTTAAAAGATATGATATAAAATTTAAGTGACGCCTTGATGTGACTTTAAAAGGTTTGTTTTAAAATTCAATTTAAATTATTTTTGACTTGGTTAAAATATTTTTTTACATCTACACAATACTTTTAATTTTCCAATTCACTGTTAAATATATCACTTTCATTGAATCTATACTATGCATTGAAATGTATTTATTTCAATAAATTGATTTATCTTTTGTGTCACGCTATTGAAAATTGTGAGTAAGATTTATGTAAATGGTTTCTTTGCGTCATTGTGTCCAAACTACATGAAATGTATGAAAAAGGATAGTTTGACGCAAATAAACCATTTACATAAATCTTACTCACAATTTTTAATAGCGTGACACAAAAGATAAATCAATTTATTGAAATAAATACATTTCAATGCATAGTATAGATTCAATGAAAGTGATATATTTAACAGTGAATTGGAAAATTAAAAGTATTGTGTAGATGTAAAAAAATATTTTAACCAAGTCAAAAATAATTTAAATTGAATTTTAAAACAAACCTTTTAAAGTCACATCAAGGCGTCACTTAAATTTTATATCATATCTTTTAAAACTCATATTTTGAATTTATGAGAGATGTAAATGATAAAGCAACAGCGAATAAAATTTTATGCAGCTTTTCATGTTGAACATAACTTTTGCACATGCGATTATAAATAAAACAAAAATAAAATGATGAAATAAATACAAATATATTTTTTAAGAAATAGCATAACGTCACTCAAAATTTGATATCAGTATTTTTAAGTTCCATATTTAAAATTCTTAGAGCATAAGATAAAGTGCTGCGTCAGAAACTTTTAACCCGTCAAGGGTTTTTGCATTGATAATGTATACCTGTTCTTGAAAATGTCTAAAACTCGATCAAAACATAACATATAACCACAAAATTGTTAGAACAAAATGCTTTTCAATATTCCGTGATTCTGAAAGCTATTCCCATAAGCAGACAGGGTTTTTAACCTTGAACCTAAAGGAACAATTTTGTCAATTGCGTCGTTATAAAAGTGAGAAACATAGCGGAACTTTTAACCTAATAATTTTATACAAGATTATTTTCAAATGTGTAATTACTCGGACAAAGGCCAATGTCAAACGAGCGTCTTTTTGCCTGCCTTTTTGCTTACGTATTATCCATTCACAAAGCTATAGCATTATACGATGGATAATAATGGATAATACATAAGCAAAAAAGCAGGCAAAAAGACGCCCGTCTGACATTGGCCTTGTGAATCTCGAAAGCAGCCGTCAGTTGTGAAGACACTGATGGATGAGGTCATGTTAACCGAGAAATGAATTATTCAAACGGAAAACTATGGCAACCCGACTGCAGAATATAGCAGCAGTTATAATGAAAATATCATTCTATCTTCCGTAACAAGGTAATATTTTTTAAAAGGGGCATATTGTTTTTAGAGGCTTCGAAGCCTAAACGGGGGGTTAAGCTAAACACCGTTAAGCTTTACAACCCCCGTTAGGCTTTACAACACCCCTCGGCTTTATAACCCCCTCGCAGGCGTCTCAGGCTCATAATAAGACTATAATTTGAAACGCACCCAGATATTTAAATTTCTTATATGAATTTAAATAAATATAAGAAAAATACACAAATTTAAAATAAATAATAATTGGACACCTTGCACCATAATTTATGTAACACCCAAAAGATGTTTTTTGATCCTATAAAGCATATGTTTTCGAACTATCGTGAGAGATTTAAAAATTAAATAGCGCTTTAAATAATTTTTCGATTTAAAAATTGTGCTTCAACGTGTTTATCATACATTCATCGATAAAGACACCAGTTTTCCTGTTTTTACATGCAAAAGAGTTTGCAGGATAAATCGATAAACTAAAAAGGTTATAATAAATCCAATTGCAGCAGCAGATTTTTCTTTTTAAAAATTTCCAACAAATTTGAAAATTGTTTATAACTTCAGTTTTTCTGTCCGTCTGTTCCGTCTGTCCGCGCTCTAATACCCGTAAATATACTCGGATTGACCTGAAATATTTTGGATGTTATTACCATAGCACGTTCCTTATTTCAAATGAAGTTTGTACCATGTTCATTTACAGGGACAGTCAAAAGGTTCCCGTTACATTACGGCCTATGGGAAAAAATCGTTTAAAATTATTTTTAAGGATTTTACATGCTTAGAAACCTAATAAAATTTATATGCATTTATCATGTGCACTAAAATATGCTTTCTGTAGAACATGCGGTGCAAAGAATTGTTATCATTCATTTACAGGGCCATACAAAAGAATTCCGTTACATAATCATATAGAGGTGGAGGTAATTGTTTGCGACGTATTTTAATTATGTTATATCATTTCATGTATAATGAAATTTATATACGTCGCTGAGGTTTATTATAAATTATTTCATGTATAATACGAAGTGGACAACATTCACAGGGACACACAAAATATTTCAAATACTTTATTGTATCCAAAGTACTGTACAGTAGCGATGATTGCTAGAAATGCCTTTTTAATTTAGATAAGTGCTTTTATGTTTCACTATATTTATGCATAGTATATGGTGTGTATAAATGCTATAATTCATATACAAGGCTACACAAAACAATTCGTAATGATCACTGGGTATTACTGCAAATTGCTTAAAGGTGGTTTTTAAATGAGTTATGCATTTTTACTCTGAATTGCATTTAGTTTACTAAGAAATGTTTGTAGAACATAGATAAAATGATATACAGTGTCACACAAAGAATTGGGTACATGGCCGTCCATAATTGATAATTCCTGGAGATGTGATTTCAGCAGTTTTAAGAGCGTTTTAGTTTGAATTAAATTTTAGCTTAATAGTGACGTATAATAAATGTACTAAGTTAACTACGGGATTCTAAAAAAGTATACAAGTGTGTTTCCATCTAGTAGTATAAATTGCTGAAAGAGAAATTTCAACATGTTACGCTTTTTCTTGCTACACAAAATTTCCACATTATATAGTATATATAGCAACCTACAGATCATATACAGGGCTGTTAAAAAGAATTGGAATACATATTTAATAATGACGGTAACTGCTGAAATCAGTTTTTCAAATGTTTTTGCCTTTTTTTTTTTTAACTGTTTAGTTAGTTATCTTGTAAGCCTTATTTCCCTAAATAACGAAGTTCTGCTAAAGCATTCAGGAAGTGTTGGAAAGTGTTTCATAATTCTTCTTTTAGAATAGTAAGATATTCAGTACTGTTTAGTGAAAGCATAAACATGGAGAATCACAATGCCATTGTTGAATTATTGTCACCTATTTCCGAAGAATTTGTATTTGATACAGTTCCCTCTTTCTGATACATAGTAAACTTTATTGCATTCACATATCTCAATTACAAACAAAGAAAAATAAATATACATGCTGTACATAAGTATTGCATATTTATATTATTGTAATATAAAATATTATAATAAATCCGTAATAGCTATGAGATTAACAACGAAACCTTGTATTAAAAAAAAAAAAATCATTCACCAATTATTTTAAGTGATCAAACATTCACGTAAAATAATTCGAAGTTTTAAGGTGTCAGACAAAAATCCAATAAATGCGCTAATATCCCTTTTCAAAACAATAAGTAGTGCAGCTGATCCTTACTTAATAAGTACAAAAAGAAAAAAGAAATGTTTGTGTTTAAGATGAAATACAGACAGAAAAAATAATAACAGCATAATCAGAATTACACCTATATCAATCCGCCGCGCAGTAGAGAAATTTGTGGTGCTTTGTACTAGGCCAAGTAATGTGTATGTTAAAAAAAGTTTGGAACGAAAATAGAATATAACAAAATCAGAATTATAGCTATTTTAGTCCATGGAACATCAGCGCCATTTCACGAACGCTTTGCAAAACAAAACTTCTGGAAAGACATAAAGCACACAAAGCACAGGATTTTGTTCATCATGCAAATTAGTTTTGTGACCATAAAAATATTTAGATCAACATTTATACCACAAACTGAAAAGTTATGTACAGTCGTGGGAAAAAAAAGTAAACACCCCCTAATAACTCTTCAACAAATTATCGTAGACGGAAGTTACTGGTACCAAACGATTGGAAATAAAGTCTACTTTTAAATGATGTATATAAAGTTTGCTTAGGGGGCCATATACATATTAAAACGAACCCAAACCTCATTTTTTTCAATGGCAATACCCAATTTTAACGAGATATTTCAAATCTTCGGTTCCAACTATGCCTAGACATCAAATTTCAAGTCATTTGAGTTATAAGTTTTTGAATTATAAACACTCAAAATTTAGTGCTTCTAATGTTAAATTACATTTTCATATTTTTATTTATACCTTCAGAATTTATGTTCCTAAGGTGCTAAATTTTTGTGTAGCAATAATGCTAATGTGCCCAAACATAAATATGCTGAATTTGCAATTTTTATAATTTTATAATATGAATTATGAATTATAAAATTAATATTCGAAAAAATTATGAATTGTAACCTACAGTTTTTTGGTGGATTTAGATTTATTAAGTCCTGCTTTATGAAAATCCGAAATTTCACATTTTTATTCCAAATAGTTTTCAAATTATGCTTAAAAAACGGCAAAATGATGGTTTAAGGGGCCGTCTATGATAGAAGTGAGTAGATATTTTGAAATTTCTTCTGCTGTCCCGTTAACTAACAGGCTTCATAAGGTGCCTTGATCAAGAAGGGTGCTCTCTCTGTTAACAATCGAGTAACGAACTTCAATTTGGATACATCCCTTAAAATACGCTCGTTTTAAAATGATTAATTTCTCGGAAACTTATGGTACGAATTGCATAAATTTTTTTTTAGGCTAATTGAAGGGTGTAGAGTTCATTTATCTTGTCAGAATTGTGCATTGCTATTGAAAAAAATGAAGTTATGGTTCGTTTTAATATGTAGATAGCCCCCTAAGGAAATTTTGTATACATCATTTAAAAGTAGACTTTAATTCCAAACGTTCGGTACCAGTAACTTTCTTTTACAATAATTTGTTGAGGAGTTAGTAGGGGGTGTTTACTTTTTTTTCCACGACTGTACCTACTATATACACAAAATCCATCATTTCTGTGTTTACACAGACATATGTGTACTCATATGCAATATACACTTTAAACAGTGTATTTCAGTGTTATCTGATAATTTTTTATACACTTAAGCTGTTTAATGTGTTGTCATAAAAATACACATGATAATGTGTTTTTAAAATTGACACACAACATGTATTTGGAGGCAAATAAAATCAGTATATATCTTTTAACATGTAATTTTACACATTTATTAATTATATTGTGCCTTCAGAACCACCAATATTGGACAATATCGCTATCGACCGTATGTTCGCCACACACATGGAAGTTAACATTAAGTAATTTTCTGTTACTTCTCATTCTATAGGCCGATATTAAACAAAATCGTTGACGAAAAATAATAGATGAAAGAAATGTCATGTGCAGTTCAGTTTCTGTTTTATGTAAAAATAAAATTTGCTGAAATGCTAATGTCACGCTTTTATTACAATGCAATACGTTAAAAGCGTGTACCTAGTATCAAAACCCTAGATGTCTCCGTTAAACTAACGACCATATTGCCACAGACAGCCCCGCCAATTTCTTTAGCCACCTTTTAATGAATTTCGTCAGAGTATACCGTCTTTACATTTAATTACAAGAAAATTTACATTTCTAAGACAAAATTTTCAAGAACATTTGGGTATCAGGGTTAAAATAATTTGTTCATTTTATGTTTTTTCAAGTTGATTTTGTAAATATTGAGGTATTAGTTCAAAGTTTGGCAAGATATTAGTAAGAACGAAAACATTGCTTAGTCCATTAGTGTAAACATTGTAAAGAAGTGTCTGAATATTTCTATGTTATTATATGGCAAAATATTGTATAATATAACAAGTTAAGAGATACATAATAAAAGAAATAATTGGCTGCAAAATAGGATATCCAGAAGGAAATATTATTTTAACCCCTTAATTCTCGCTCCCTTCATGTTCATTGGCTGTGTCTGTTTTCAGATTTATTCAGATTTGTTTGATTCCCACCAGTTTTTATAAAATAGTATAATTAGCTTTATTATGGTATCATTTTACCTATCATTAAATAAGATTAATATTTCTTTTACATAAAAGTGGTGCCAATAAGCAATTTGAATTTATAAACCGTAATTTTATGCAGCGGTTAAGGAGTTAAAGCTTCTGAAATAGGTGTTAACGTTATATGATCAAGCTGAAAGTTTGACAATCACATTTTTAAACCAATGGTAATTCTATGAGTTACCATTGGTTTGGAAAACCAAATGTTATTTCCTGTATGAGAAAAGATGAAAACAACGTTTTCCTTTTACAAGAGAACAAACAACTTGGTCACAAGAATTCGATTTTTAAAAATGTTTGACATGAAACCCTGTATTGATGTTAAAATGAAATTATCATAGTTACAGGTCGATTGGATAAAGTTCAGTCCCTCCTCATCAGTCCTAATGCATTTGTCTTTTTTAATAATTTTGCGCTTTTGTGGCATGTTCAAACGATCTACGAACGAGCTTCACGGTAGAGTTTAAAATCCTTAAAAATATTTTTTTTTTTTTTTTTTTTTTTTTTTGTAAATTTCAACTTAAATATTTTTCAAGGGTACATTATATACATTATAACATCCATTTATCACAAAAAAAAATATTTTTGAGAAAAAAATGGAATTTTACGCGTCGTGTTAGAAATCTTCGAAATGCTCCATGCGTCTTCCATATCAATGAAAATCGCCAATATTTTTTATAAAAGTTCGGTTTATATATAGAAATAAAATAGAGCATCGAATTTTACATATTTGACTTTAAAGGTTAAAAAAAATTTGAAAAAATTTGAAATTTTTTTCGAAAAATTTTCAAAATTTCAAATTTTTTCAATTATTTTTTTTTTTTAATTTCATCTTAAATATTATTCAAGGGTACATTATATGCATTATGGCATGCATTTATCACAAAAAAGTTTAAAAAAAATATTTTTGAGAAAAAAATGGAATTTTACACGTCGTCTTAGAAATCTTCGAAGTGCCCCCTGCGCGTTCCATATCAATGAAAATCCCCAATATTTTTTGTAAAAGTTTGATTTATATATAGAAATAAAATAGAGAATATAATTTTATATATTTGAATTTAAAGGTTAAAAAAATTCTTTTTTTTGAAAAATTTTGAAATTTTTTCGAAAAAATTTTGAAATTTTGATTTTTTTTACCTTTAAATTCAAATAGATAAAATTCGATGATCTATTTTATTTCTATATATAAACCAAACTTTTACAAAAAAATATTGGGGAATTTCATTGATATGGAACACGCATGGGGCACTTCGAAAATTTCTAAGACGACGCGTAAAATTCCATTTTTTTCTCAAAAATAATTTTTTTTTAAATTTTTGTGATAAATGCATGCCATAATGTATATTATGTACCCTTGAATAATGTTTATGTTGAAATTTACAAAAAAAAAAAAATATTTTTAAGAATTTTAAGCTCCACCGTCCCCTTAAGAAATGGCAATCTTATTTTTTGCATGGAGCTATTAATAAAGAGGAACTGACGTATCCTTAAAATAGTGAAGCTTCAACTGTAACAGGTTTGTAACAAGTTATGTAACTGGTTAAATGTAGCAGGATTTGATTACCGGCGTTGCAAATTTCTACCAGAAAATTTATAGAGAAATTTTCTCCTTATTTAAAAAACATTATTAATTCAGAATTCAAGTCATAAATAATGGTAGAAACAGGCGGAAGTCAGATTCTGAGTTTCCGCCATATTGAGACAACTAGTGAAACAAACTAACTGTTTTACCAATTAATCTGAAACAAGAAAAATCAAATAGAAAATTTTACCACATTTGTGAGAAAATATTTTCACGAATCAGACGCTTAAAAAAAGACAAAATTTTCTATTCAATTTCACTGGTTTGCCCCCGGTGGTAGTCAGAAACTGTTGATCCGATTTAAAAAAAAACAGCTGCCATATTTTGACAACTTCCTCAGTTTCTTCACTCGCAACTGGTAGACAGTACAGTATATGTGTGATGTGGAATCACATATATTTTTCTTAATTTATTCCTTTCTCTAAATTTCAGTTAAAACTAATCTTTAATTACTTATTCATTTTATCCTAACCTTTATTTCAGTTCCCATTGTAACTTTCCTCCAAAAGAAAAGAAAGAAAAGAAATTTAACAGATGCCTTTACCACTAAATCGGCTCTCGCATTCATAAAATTCATTTAGATGATTATTCACGCTGACTAGATAAAAAAAAGAATAAAGATCGACTTTGCTTTTGGCCAGTAGAAATAACTCTTTGATCTCTGCTTAATTTTTGAGTATGACTTCCTTGTTAAATTATAAACATTTCCAGTAAATGCGGTCTGTTTTGTCTTTAACGCTATGTTCTCAAAACTTTCCTCTTAACGTACGAATTGGCGTTCGAATTCTTTTTGGCTTATTTTTTAGGACTGCTATGCTGGTGGCCCTGCCACACAATTCAAAATTCTCCTCATTGTCCAAAGGTAACAGATAATTTTTCTCATATGACATCATTCATTTTTCATGTGCTCTTTTCGCCAATTGTTTGATGCCAATGTGTATATTACAGAATAATTGGCAATTGCTCCCTGGCACTTCATGAACTCAGTCATGTAAAAAAAAAAATCGTCTTTAGAAATTCTATCAGGCACCATCCCTATCCATTTCTGTATGAAAATGCTTTAATTTTATATAGTTACTCCAAATAAACAGATTTCGTAAAAAACAATTTAAAAGCATTATTTCTACACTGATCACAGCCTACAGCTATTTATAGACTCCAGCGAATGCAAAGAAAATGAACCTGGTAATAATTTACGATCTCCAAATATTTTAAAGTGCGGATCTCTACTACAAAATATTGGTGCCGTTACAGGGCATTCGCAAAATTTTCTGGAACTTTATGGGATGGTGCCTGCCTGTTTATTAGACTGCCTGCCTGTTTAATAGACTGCCTGCCTGTTTATTAGACTGCCTGCCTGTTTATTAGCCTGCCTGTCTGTTTTTATTAGCCTACCTGATGTTTATTTGTTTGCCTATTACGGATGTGAATTTCTAGACGTCTTTTCTACCGGTATTTTTGGAATGTCTATTGCCTCGATAGATGACTGCCTATTATTTATGCGGATCGTGGTCTGTTAAGTAACTTCCCATTTACCTGACTGCTGTATGAAGTGCCCGTGTTTCCTGTGAATTTATGCTGCCGGACTTTTTCTAATGGATTTCATTATTTTAATAATTGTGGAGTTAGATCCCAGTGGCGAGTGTCATTTATGACTGTTTCAGCTGATTCTTCGGATCAAGATTTTTTCTTTTCACGATGTTCGCCGTAATCTTTCCCGCTTGTTACAGCCTCTCCTTCCAATATAGGCTTAGGAAGCTGCGGTAGCCTATATGTGACTCCTATAGTTCGCCTCCGGGTTACTCTGTTCACCGACTTTGGATGAATCAGTGCTTTTTTATGCAGAAATATACTGAGTCAATTCTCTACTTATGATTCTAAAGTGCTGCAGATTTCCATGTTTGACGTCGTATTGTTTTCACACTGATTTTATTGTTTTTACTTCCACTTGTGGGTGCTGATATTGCCTTTCTGCAAAAAAAAGTGCATTAACCTATTTTGTGTTTTGAATTCAAATTCGATATTCAACGTTCATTTTCATTATAATACTGTTAACTATTGAATGAAAGCAGTTAAAAGTGTCATAAAAAAGGTACAATATAATAATGAATATCAAATATTGATACAGTTACATCGATTATAAAAATGGAAGAGCATAAAAGAAAATATGCATACATATAAACAATTACAGCTTATCATGTGAGTATGAGAAAAATATTATATGCATTTTATATTTTTATAATTATTAATGCTCAATTTCTATTTTGACTACATGACATTTTTATAAAATGTAGTATTTAAAATAATACATTAATTTTTAACAATTGTCGTTGATTATGCATTTTTATTTTCTCATGCTCATATTTTGTTTGCATGAATAATAACAGCTGTAAATACTTTTAGATTTCTTTGAAATTTATCACAGTTTTATAAATGCTATTTAAGAACTAAGATGCCAAACGATAGCATGATAAAATTATACTTTTCAGATATCCAAAATACTTATTTACTTTTCACTTTTGGCTCGAATAAGTATCACAAAGATCAAGACAATCTATTTTTAAAAAATTTAGAATAATTATTTTAAATTAAGTACTAATTTAGAATAAGTGTTTTATGGGTCGGATTCTTTTGGATTTTTTTTTTATGTTTTTTTTTCTTCTTCTTAAAAAAAAAAAAAAAAAAAGTTTTTATCATTTCTCTCATTTTATTTAATGATTATATATTTTGTTTATTTTTTTAATGCAGTTCCTTTTGAAGTATTATAAATTGACTGTTATATATATATATATATATATATATATATTTATCTTATATTTTATATTATGACTTTCATTTAAAAAAATTTAGGTAAGTTAATGGTCCATCTAAAATATTTTTGTTTCCAAGTAAATAATAAAACAAGATGCTGCCAGTTTCAAACTATTTTTTTTTTTTTTTTTTTTTTAGACAGGAAGTCTTATTTAAAAAAAACAATATATAGAGAGATAAAGATGAATACTGGTAATGAATAAAGATTTCATTTATTATTGACATTATTTTCATTTTGAGGGATATAACATTTTACCAGTTGAATCGAATGTCTATTTATACAAATTCTCAGTTTAAAGGTAAGTTATGTTTTAATGTGTTTGTACAGTACTATTAAGGAAGTATTTTTATCTCTGCTTAAAAGTAGCCATGATTTTACTTGAATAATTAAATCTATCTAGATAATCAATATGTTTAAAGTAGAGTGCACATTGATTATATCTATTCAAGTGAAACTATTTTTCACAGTGCATTATACTATAGCGAGAATATGAAATAATTTTTCTTGTCCTTTTATTATAGACACAAAAAGAATGAAGATTTTTTTTTAAAGATATAATATTTAAAAGTTTTGCATGCATGATTATTTTCCGCCAGTAACTATAGCCTTATAAGAACTTTCATTTTAGGTTATTTAGGTAAACGAAAATCTTTTGATAATTTTCTTGATGCATTATAATATTTCTTATGCATTTGATACAGAAGATAAACAATATGATTTGAGAAAAAAATTGGGTCAATTGAATTGACTATTTTTCCCCTTTTAATTTAATTTTAAAACCTTTTTTATGCATATAATTGCAATGTTTGTTGTTCCTATATGCAGTCACTAAAAATTATTCCGTTACAGAGAGTGCAGTTTTCCGATATTTAAATAACTATTTAGAAGTTTTTTTTTACATGCATTATCATGGTTTTTAACTGTAGAGTATAATACTTATTAGTTTATGGCTATATCTTTAACATTTAAAATTTTTAATATTCACTTCAAAAAAAAATCTCACATTTGACTACTATTTATTATATTGCATTTAGATAGGTTCATATTTTTGGAATTATCAGATAGGGTACTTGTTTATTTGTTTTTGTATTTTATAATTCATGATATAGGATGGGTAAGAGAAAGCCACACAAATTGACACAAGAGCCCTCTGCTGTATTTAATTTTCAGTTAAAACCTAATGCACAACAGGTAATGTTTTCAAAAACTAACATTGATTCTGAAACAACTGGTTTGGATTCTAATCCTTTTAAGATTTCATGTTCAAGTAGTTTAAGTGAAACTATTAACAGATATTCTAAAACTATTGTTACAGATGTTCAGGCATTAATTGACCCTATTTTAAATGAGGCTAATCCTGAACTCGTTCAGAAGTTTAATTCTTATCAAAAAGAAATTGAATTTAAATTTAATATTTTAAATGATTTGATGGGTAGTGTTCAATCAGAGTGGAATGTTTTACAAAAAGGTAATGACGACTTACAAAGAGTAAATAAGCTTTTATTTGAAAAGGTAAGGACACTTACCTCGTCCAAACAGTCTACGCATAATGACATAGCTGTTCAATGCGACATTGATGGACCTAACTTGGATGAACCACTTAATATAATTAAAGTTAAAGATAAGAAATTTAATTCTAATGTTAAAGACTCGTCATCCAAAATTTTAGATAATGCTAAAACTCAAACAGACACAGATTCTGGTACAACTATTTCTGACTTCTCAAAAAATAAAAATGTTAATTTTATTTCAGTACCTGATTACATTTTAAAGTTTTGTGAGAACAAAACTCCTGATAGGGATTTTTCTGACTGCACAAAAATAATTTTATTGGGTGTTGATGATAATATAGGTGTGCCAGATATTATGATAGCTATAAATGAAATGATTGGCAACACCATTCCTTCCATTCACTTTGGAAGAAAACATAAATTAAGACAAGGTGTAAAATACAATTGGACTATTAGTGTTACATCATGGATTGCTAATTCCTTAATTCAACATGGTAAATTAAATATTAATTCTATTGATTACACTGTCAGGCCATTTATTAATATAAAACGTTGCTTCCATTGCCAACGGCTAGGCCATCTGGCAAAAGTTTGTGTATATGATTTGGCATGTGCTAATTGTGGTGAATCTCGCACTTCAGTTAATTGTAAAAATATTTCAAGATGTATTAACTGCATCGCACATAACCGTACTTACAAGAAGTCTTTAGACATAAATCACCCTGCTTTTTCTCCCTTTTGTGATACATTTAGATTTTATTTTAAGCAAAAACAGTTTTTTTTTCAACGCACAACATAACTTATACATACATCCTCCTTTCAGGCATGCTAGTGCAAGGTTAATTCTTATTCATTCATTTACACATTTTGTTACTTAACTTTATGCGATACATGGCTTTCTTCGCTCCCTTCGACCGTGAATGTTTACATTGTTCGCATGCGTTTATTCATAAAATAAACGTAAACGATCAATAGGTTTTTTTTTTCTCTCATACATTTTTCTTACACAAATATATTTGTTTTCTTAGGATATACAAATTTTGAAACATTGCTATTTAAAGATTGATTAATGTCAATTATTTCATGGTCTGTGTTCTTCGTGCAATACACTTGTCTCGGATTTTCTTTCATTCAACTGTTTCAGGTCGACAGGAATAGATGAATGATTCCAAATTTCACATTTTTGATTTACTGTTAGTTTTCTTCTGGTGGTTAAGCCCTAATTGCCAGTAAGACTTCAGCGGTGGATCTCAAATGTTTTTCCTTTATTTTCTGTCTACTTTTCTTGCTTTGCTTTCTGATGTACATATTTTTTAAAAAAATCACATATAGGTATACTTAGTTACTTTTTTTATTATTTTAGATTACATTTTCATACTTACTTTGCATTGCGGTCACCATGATTTCAAAAAATATTACGTCTTTTTGGTCATAACTTGGTGTAGATATTCTGTTTCTTTGTAGGTCTTTCTGATCATCAATTGCACTTTCTTTTTTACACGCAGTGTTTATGCGAATGTTCATTGGTTTACCAATATTACAACGTTGAGTTTTCTTACAAAGGTTTTTCTCTTTTGGTGTACTTCTGGATTTTCGCAAATGACCCTCACTCACAAAAACTTCGCTTGGCATGCAGCAAGTACAAAATTTTTTTTACAAAAGGTTTCTACAACGGTTTCTACATCGTTTTACAGCGGTTTTTCTTACAAAGGTATATTTTTGCAGCATGCTATTCAGATGAAGATTACATGTGCAGTTGTTTGGTTAGTGGTCCTCAGTGCAGTTTTTGGAATATTTTATGTCATTTGTTTAGAATACATTGGTCGTTTCTTTTAAATTTTCATTAGTTATGAATGATTCAATACAGCTCAAGTTGCTTCCTTCCCACTTGCACTAGTGTTACCAATTATTCCATGTTTTCCTGTTTACACATGCAAATTTCATTACATTTTGGCATAATTCAGATAGATATATACACTTTTCTGCATAACATATGTTGATGTTTATGTATGATTTACATTTGCTTCTTCAAATTTCTTTACTTTCAATTGGGTACGTATGATATACAGTAGTACTTCACGCCGCATACGCGACCATTAATAGTTTGTTTTTCAGTTAATGTATACTTATACACATACTATCTGTATTGTCATTATACCTAAGGAGCTTACTGCTTCTTTATTTAAAATTCTATCAAAGTGCAAATTTTTTATTACATCTGCCAAAATTCACACTTTATTTTTCACCTTTAACGCAATATTCGTTCTCTTATAATTTGTACAAGGTATTTACACGTTTGCTCATGACACTTTCAAAAAGCTTACGCTCCAGTCAATTTTATACACATCGGTAAACGGTACACGCCAGTCAAGTCGATAAAGAAAAAATTGCATACCTATTAATGTTTTCACACTACTTTTCAGTGAAGGTATATTGTCAATTTTTATAAGCAAAGACACTGTTATACACCTGCTTAAAGGTCATTGCAAGTCTTTTATTGGTGTTTATAGCAACCGTGCATTCTATTGATATTATTTATCGGTTTACATATTACTTTTTCTTTTTTCACACATGTCTAGCATCTTTTACACTTTCTACGTAAATGTTCAGTGTCTTCCATTTATCAGTAACTGTTTTCAGTAAAGGTATTTTATGGGTGATACCGAATAATATTTTATGTGGATTTTTTTTCTTAGTTTACATAACAATACTGTTTTGATAGTCAATATAATTCAATGTCTTCTCTAATTTGCAAATTTCATTTTCAAAATTTTAATGTTTCAGGTCTTAAAAAAAATACATTTTAATAAATATACACACAACAACACAGTTGTCACGTGAATAAAATGGCTTATGGCAGTGTTTCAGCTAATTTTTTTTTCATATCCTGATTATATAGCATTTCTTGGACCTTATGTATACGTTTGTTTAAAATCAATGTAGTGAGACAAAAAAAACAAAAAAAAAAAAAAACAAAAAAAACAGGAAGATATAAATTAAAAAATATATATGCTTTTACTCATTATTATGGACATGATTTCAGAATCCTTCGTTATTTGTATTATGTTTTTGTTTATCTGTGTTTAATATTATGTGTTTAGTTGCATTATATTACTCGAGTATTTTATTATAATTATAGTATTGGTCAATACACATATTTAATGTTTATTATGAGAAACATTTTTGAATTTATTGCCAGTTGGCAACTGACCTGTGGACTTAGGCCTAATGTTTGTTTTATTTGTATGTGCACATTTTTGAGACAGGTCATCGTCTGAAAATGGCGAATTGAAAAGTGATCACAAATTTTATTGATGTTGCTGCAGCTGTTTCTAAATAGAAACAATATATAATGTCATCTGTATTTGACAAAATTTATGGTACCAATATATTTATATCATGATATACTTTTATTTTAGGATGGTTGCCTACTTAGAGAGAAGTTCAATTGCTGTTGCTTTAATTTGAACATATCTGATTTCGTTTGCATGACTGCCCTGTACATAATGTACTCCTAAGAGCATATGAAAATTGATTTCACGCCCTTTATGTACATTCTTTTCGTTGATTGAAGGGGAGATATATGTGATGTGGAATCACATATATTTTTCTTAATTTGTTCCTTTCTCTAAATTTCAGTTAAAACTAATCTTTAATTACTTATTCATTTTATCCTAACCTTTATTTCAGTTCCCATTGTAACTTTCCTCCAAAAGAAAAGAAAGAAAAGAAATTTAACAGATGCCTTTACCACTAAATCGGCTCTCGCATTCATAAAATTCATTTAGATGATTATTCACGCTGACTAGATAAAAAAAAGAATAAAGATCGACTTTGCTTTCGGCCAGTAGAAATAACTCTTTGATCTCTGCTTAATTTTTGAGTATGACTTCCTTGTTAAATTATAAACATTTCCAGTAAATGCGGTCTGTTTTGTCTTTAACGCTATGTTCTCAAAACTTTCCTCTTAACGTACGAATTGGCGTTCGAATTCTTTTTGGCTTATTTTTTAGGACTGCTATGCTGGTGGCCCTGCCACACAATTCAAAATTCTCCTCATTGTCCAAAGGTAACAGATAATTTTTCTCATATGACATCATTCATTTTTCATGTGCTCTTTTCGCCAATTGTTTGATGCCAATGTGTATATTACAGAATAATTGGCAATTGCTCCCTGGCACTTCATGAACTCAGTCATGTAAAAAAAAAATCGTCTTTAGAAATTCTATCAGGCACCATCCCTATCCATTTCTGTATGAAAATGCTTTAATTTTATATAGTTACTCCAAATAAACAGATTTCGTAAAAAAACAATTTAAAAGCATTATTTCTACACTGATCACAGCCTACAGCTATTTATAGACTCCAGCAAATGCAAAGAAACTGAACCTGGTAATAATTTACGATCTCCAAATATTTTAAAGTGCGGATCTCTACTACAATATGTCCCCCCTCTTTATTCATAACTCCATTATTTTTTGTACCAATTGGCAGTTTCTTGAATCATACATTTCCACTGAATATTCGACGAGAAAAATTTCACCATTCCTCTTGCAAACAACTTGCTGGTTCAATCACTGATTAGAATTAGTAAAGTATAGTCTGGCGTATAAAACGCAGTTTTGAAACAAAATAAATTAATTAAAATTTACAGGTGCGCATTACTATCTAGTTGTAAAAATGAAGCTTAATTTATGTTTTGATAAAAAAGAAAAGAGGATATAATTTTTTAAATGAACAACATGACGTTCACGATTCCAAACGCTTTAAAAGATTCACGCAGATAGGCGTGTGTCCTATCTCTGAATTTACTGATTTTCTTTATGTTTACGCTAGGTATTATACTTTTTAATACTCTTTATTGTATTTCCACGCTACATATCCCCCGAAGGCTTTTTAAAAATGGGGGAGTGAGTAGTACGGTAAATATATACAGGATATTCATCATTAAACGACCCTACTTTAAAGATGTCTAAATACGAAACTATTGGACAGAAAATTGTGAAATTTTGTGTCGGACATAATGAAGGAATGAGAATTTATTTGGGTGAAAAAAAATAGCTCAAAATTTCGCCAACAGAGGGCGTTTTTAATAAATTACACATTTAGCCACCGCACATTGAACACAAGACCTTGGCTCTGAGAAAAAAATGGCGGCTGTCGTACGCGGATTTTTTTTTTAGAGTTCGTACGGTCCATTCAATTTCAACACCAATAATTTTTAACAGTTTTTAAGATTTATTTTTTCAGGTGGCAGACTGTATATTTGTCTTATTTCATCTGAGAAAAAATGAAGCATAAAAACTTTCTAAAAATATGTAATTCATTAAAAAGCCCTCTGGTGGCGAAATTGTGAACTATTTTTTTTTTCTCTCAAATAAATTCTCATTCCTTCATTATGTCCCTCACAAAATTTCACAATTTTCTGACCAATAGTTTCGTCTGTAGACAACTTTAAAGTAGGGTCGTTTAATTATGGACACCCTGTATATCTAAAGATAGAAAATTGTTTTCAAATCGTATAAATACGTTATACGCCGGATACAAACTGAGCTTTAATTGCTTCGATTTTCTTTTCTTAAAGTAGATAATCGTCTATTATTTACTTTTGAATTTCTGAAACGAGTTTTGTTAAAACGTAAATGACTGTAATCTTTATTTTTTAAAGAGTAACAATTTTATATTTGATTCTTTAAGAAAAAGTATTTGCTAGAAAACAGAAAGTACTAAATTCCTTATATGTTAAAGAAATATCAAATGCATCTACTTTAAAACGCTGAAATATTACAGAAACAAATTATTATGAATTATCAGCTTAGCGGTTATGGAATGAAAAATGTATAAAATGCGCTTTTGTATTTACTAGAGGGCAATTTATAGAAAATTTTATCTTAAAAAAGCAACTTTCCATACCATTAAATAAATTTTCTCCGTAAACAGATAAAGGTATAAACTTCTAAACAAATCATTAATAAAGCACCTATCTAGATAAAAACGATACGGAATGATCATTTAATGACTTGTTGGATGGAGAAAAGTTTTTGTTTTAAGGTTTTAATCTCCTGAAAAAGCTTGTATGTCTCAGTTTCTTATTTTTGCGAAAACTTTATACAAAACATTAAAACATTAATGCTATTTTCATAGTACGTAATAAAATGTTAATCAATTTGAAATATTATTTTCATTTTAAATCAAGAACAAATCATTAATAAAGTTCCTGTTTAGATAAAAACGATACGGAATGGATATTAAGTGACTTCTTGGAAAGAGTGTTTTAGTTTAAAATGTTAATATTTGGAAAAATTGTATGTCTCAGTTTCTTATTTTTGCGAAAACATTATAGATATCTGAGTCTTTATAATGTTAATGCAATTTGAATAGTAAGCAATAAAATTCTAAATAAATTAAAATATTATTGTGATTTTAAATATTACCTTGTCGAATGGGCTAATTCTAAAGTTTTCTTCTATCTCATACATGTTAGTAATTCGAAATTCGATATCACAGTGCAAACATTTCCCAACAACTTATGCCCATCATAAGTATAATAAAGATATACAGGTTTGTTGAATTAGATGCACTGAACAAGGATATTAATATCGCATTGTTTTAAAAAAATCATTGAATTTCAAACCCACACTCATAGATTCCCGCAACAAAAATTCAACAAAATAGTATCATAAAATTAACACCTGTTATTCAATATACACCCAAGTCTAATAAGGATCTATTTACGTGAAAATGTAACAGAATATTAAGTTTGATTAAATTGCGTGCATTAGTTTTTGAGCTTTTGCGAGAATCATACAAAATTCAGCATAGCAGCGCCACCTGCTGTGCGATTTACACCAAAACCTAGTCAGTAACTTAATGGTCAATGTCTAACTAAATATGAAATTTGATGAAAATCCGTACAGTAGTTCTTGGGATACAATGCGGATATCGTACAAAATGCAACACAGCAGCAACACCTGTAGGGAGATATATACCAAAACTAATATGCACCATTTTACATCAAGGTCATAATCTAAAGCTTTATTAAATTCCGTACATTAGTTCCTGAGATAGAATTATTGCGCAAATCGTGAAAAAAGCACCATAGCACCTATTCGAAGGATGTGTAAATTCGAAGGATATAACAAAAGCGAATAAGCAACAACTTATATCAACTTGTAACTGAATCTGAAGTTTTTTGAAAATACATGCATTAGTTATTGAGGTAGAGCTATTGCGAAATAGAGAAAAATGTAGCATAGCAAAGTCACCTATTAGGTGATATACACCAAATACTAATCAGCACGAATTCATATCAAGGTCTAACTCAATCCAAAGTGCTTTGGAATTCCGTGCATTATTTCTTGAGAATGAGCACCCATAAAATTCATGTCACATACAGAATGACACGCAGACAGGCATTATCTAAAAAACATCAAATCGTGTTCAGGACATTCTATAACGTATAAACCCACTGAAAACCGGATGTCGAAAATTTTCACGAATTCAATATATATATATATATATATATATATTGTAAAGGTAGAAAAAAGTAAAATACTAGAGAACAGGAATTCTGCTTTTTCAGAGTTTAGTATCGGCCTCGTCATTTCCATTACTTCATTTTCTTCTGATGTACAAATGGGTTCCATTATTTAAAAAAAAAAAAAAAAAAAAAAAAAAAAGGCCATCCCCCCCCCCCCCCCCATTCTGGACGTCTAGCGTCCACGCTTAGGACGCTATCGCTGAATAATACACAAATCCAAAAACAGGAGACTTCGTCATTCAAAAAAATCGACTATCTAAAAATTCACTGGCCCTCATTTGTTTGTATTATTAATATAGATATTTAAAATTAAATTTAGTTTCTAATAGCTCCATGTTTTATCAGAAATCCTTCATTTATATTTTTTCAAAATAGCACGTATTTTAATTAAATTTTTTTCTGAGTTTTTATGGGAAAATGGCAAAAAAAAAAAAAAAAAAAAAAAAAAAAAAAAGATATAATTGCTATTTTTTATTCACTTTCTAGAGAAATTGAGTTCTTCCGTTGCCAAAATTAAATAATTGACGCTAAAAACTACAAAAAAATTAATATCTCAAAAATAAATGGAGATGCAGTTTTCAAACAAATTGCATTTAAAAGTACTTTTTTTCCGAATACGAAGGTATAAAAATTAAAAATGTGCGATGCTTAGAAGTAAAAAAAAATTGCTCTAGAGTATTTAATCGTGCTGCTTTGTTTTCGACTGGCTTCTGTAAGATAACGTTATTTTTTGGAGACTACACAAAATAAGCTGGGAGAAAGAAATAGCATACCGGAACGGGGACTAATAAACAATTATGTGTGTACGTAAATGTAGTCAAATACGCAACTGTATCTGTATCTGTATCATAGCAAAAATGATTTTACTAAAATTTAATCAAATATTTAGATTACAAAAATTTCCCATAATTTCACAGTAATGAAGTTGAAGGATCAAGATTGAAAAATGAAAATATAACACTGAAATAATTAAAATATATAATGACTAAAATACTAATAAATTATTATGCATAATATATTAGATTCACACAAATGAAAAATTATTTTCTTCTTTTACTTACTTAAAATACAGTACGTTTTTTATGTACTAGTTTAATAAAATATTAAACTAAATCTAATATATCTAGGATATTAATTTTTAAACACGCTTTCATGATCGTACACAGCGTCCTAAGCAAGATGTTTCGTAGCACAGGCCCGGGCTGTTTCATAAAATACAACTTTGTAAAGCTAACCTTAAATTATCAATGGCAAATAGATTAACACTTTAGTGCGCAGCTTTCATATATGCAAACAATAGTGTTTTGAATTTAATAGATTTTTTTATGCGCATATTCCTAATTTACACGAGAAAATTAAAATAGCAATATTTACTTTATTTAATAATGGACAATTCGTAGTAAAATAATACGAAGTTAACCATTAAAATTTCTAGTGTTAAATCAGATTCTCTGAACTACGTAATTTCCAGAATGTATTCTATCATGGGAATAAAAGGGTTACATTTTAAGTTTTATAAAATAAATAATTATATAAAATAAGGTATTTGGAGACATAATTATTAAAATATTTATTAATTTGCAATATTTTAGCGTTAAATAGCCACACGGCAGTAGTTTTTTTTTTATATTGCAGATGTGCAACAGAAGAAAAGATTGACGTATTATATGAAAAATGTGTCTCCGATTTTTTTTCATTATTTTTCCTGTGTAATAAAACTTTCAGAGAATCATATATAATTTTTCAAAAAAAAAAAAAAAAAATCCTCCATGTAAGGGTTAAAATCTCGCAAACAAGTAAACTTGCTTCGGTAAATCAAATTACCTATATAACATTTATATCGTTTGATACTATATGACACAGAAGGAATACAAACAGTGATGTATTGAGACAGACATTCTACCCCAGAACAACAAAAACGTCCCCCACCGGAAGATTTGAGATTTTCTATTATTGGCTGTTAACCCTTTAAGACCCAACCAGCACAATCGTGCGGGTTAGACATACATGTAAATTTTTGCTTCTGAAACAGTCGTATGTAATATAACCCCGAATCGAACGATTGTTCTGGTTTGCAAAAAGAGGAAAGTATCATTTTTTATCAACCGGTGACGGTTGTAGTACATGTTTTACTTTTAACCGGCATGATTAGCTTTGTTTACAAGTACAACGAAAACAGCTCATCATTTTATCTATCGTAAAAAGGTAATTATCAGTATATTTCTAATTGCTTAGATACATATTTTTGCTTTAATATCTAAAAATAAATGTAATATAAGAAAAAACATTAATTATACACTATTTATGTTGCCCATAGGACTTCAGATTTCGTCACCCGCACGGTCGTGCGACTTGGGCGTTACGTTAGTCAGTGCTACTATAAAGGTAAGATGATTCGAGCCCAATGTTCATTTTGTTTTCTGTTTCAATAATTTTCGTGACATCCAGAATAAAAACGAAATATGTTGTTATACAATTTATGTCATATTTTCATGGATGAATTATTTTTTTTAATTAATTTTTACATTTTTTTTTTCAATTAATAAAATTTTCTAAGACTTTTTTTTTTAATACTTTGTTAACTTTTAACAAGCAAAATAAAATACTTTTTCAGATGCCTAAACGGAAAAGAATTCTCACACAAGAGAAAAATATTGCAATTGATGAATAAATCAGCCTCTGAATTTAGAGGTTGCGGACAAAATATTTGAAGCAGATTTATTAGAAGCATAGTCAAGTTCAGATGGGCTCGATGAAGAAAAAAATACAAATATTTCTAAAGAAATGGCAATTTTGGATCATTCTTCCTCATCAACGTCCCCCAAACTCATACCTGAATGTTCTACCTCCAAGCCAGTTTCGGCAGAGGCTAAGAGAATGAAACACACACGCACACACACACAGAAAAAATAATACATGTGGGATGTTAAAAAGTTAATTTCTGTACCTCATTCTGCTCCTTTAGATTTCATGCAGTTGCAGGTATGTCTTTCATTTTTAAATTTTAATTAAAAAAAAGTTATAGACTTATAGAAAAAATAAAATCGATATCATAAAACTTTTTTAGAATAAGGGAAACATTTTTAAATTAATTAAAATATGAATTTTTTGAAGTCGATAAGTACATCTCCAATATTAATATATTTCTCCCTTTTTAGGCTTTAGAGCCAGTAAGGATTCCATTGCAGTATTTCAGCTAATACATCCCAAATCATCTTATAAGTAATTATTTCCCAGGAAAAGCACAACCCGTACGATCGTGCGGGTGTGGCTTTCTTAGAAAAACTGAACCCGCACGTTCGTGCAGGTACTCTCCACGTTCCAGGGGGTGGCGAAATATTGTTTAATTATTTTTTTAAGTGTCATTAGGGTCAGTATAGAGTTAATAACCAGAAAAATTTAATATTTAATTGTGAAAATGTTCCGGGTCTTAAAGGTTTATAAAACAGCATTTCTCAATATTAATTCTATATTTCCCGCCCCATCTACCCGTCACCAGTTTGTAAAATTCTGAATTTAATGAGGAATACAAATACGAGCATGCACGTCAATTGCCGTTGGCATATTACAGAAAGACGTAAAACTTTTGACAATAATCTCCAGGACGCTTTTCATAAAGCAAAATATCATGCCAATAAATGATACCGCTATTACGGATTAATATACATATGCGTTTTTAAGACTTATAGAAAAGATTAACAGCAATAATTTCTGTTAATCTGTTCATGGACGTTTAAATGCCGTAATTTTCAGTTACATAGACAAATTGGGATGGCCACACATAGAGTTGGATTGAACACACTTAGGATAAAAAAAATGAAAGAATGAAAAATTTTAATTTAATCTTGATTTTACCGGGCTGTGTGAATCGACACGGTTCAATAATATACTGTATGTAAAGGCACCACCTAGTACCATAGCAAATTCAAACCTGATTTAACTCATTTTTTTATTTTGGTAAGTAGACCTCTCCTAGATCTATGTAACCTGAATCTACGGTATTTTTTAGATAATTGTGAATAATCAATTCGCTCGTTTATTTGCACAATTTTTAACTCACATTTTGAAATCTTCAAATTATTTTGTTTATATATTCATTAAAAATAAACAAATATATGCATTAAATTATTTTTTCAACCTGCCGTTTTCATTACTTTTAATAAACTTTCTTCAGTAAAGACATAGAAACTTTTAAACTGAGATAACAAGAATAAATGTAAATAAAGTACCTGTCCAGATTAAAGTGATATGCAATGATCATTAAGTGAAATAGTGGAAAAGGGAAAATTTCAGCTGTTTTACAGATTTAATCTTCAGAATGAACTTACTTATGTCCGATGTTCTTATTTCTTTTACAATTTTCTATAGTTTTAAGTCTTTTAAAGTTTAAATTTTTTTACATAATAACAGTAAGCATTCTATTTAATGTAAAATGTGATTTGGATATTATATCATAACTAGCAGCCTAACGCCCGCTACGCTGGTCAGTTTTTCTAAAGAAACCTTGAATCAAACTAAATATATCTGTGAATTTGATCATGCGTTTTAAAGTAATATGGACATTTACCTGGAATGCCCAATCTAATTGGTGAAAACAATATGAACGTTATTACGCTATTATATCTTTTGAGCCATACAAAATTTAGGCTGTTAAGGGCCAACATCTTTCGTTGATCATTTAGTGTAGTATTCGGTGAAGAACGATAGAACAATATGTATTATACTTAAAAGGGTTCATGAAAAATTATCAATGCAAATCTCATCACAATCTGTTAATTGGACATACTGAAAAGGCTAATAGTTCATAATTTGGTTCGCCTGCTTCTAAAACATTCAGCCTTAATTCTATAATCAAGCAACCTGATGACCAAGCAACACCAAGTGAATGATATGTGCTTTATACTAAAACATTCACTGAAAAATTGACTAACCGGACAAGTTCCATCGAAATCCACTTAGCAGGATCTTTTAAACTGGAAAATGTACCGAAACATTTCATAAAAATAATCTAATTTGCAGTTTAAATCCCGTGAAAATTCATTCAGCGGAACCTTAAAAAAAGCCAATCGTTCGAAATCGGGTTCATCTGATTTAGATCTTTACCCATAATTATTTAATTAAGCAACGTAGAACATTATATTTTATACTAACATATTTTCTGTAAATTATCTAACTAACAATGTAATCCCCATCAAAATCAATTCAGTAGAAGTAAATTTAAAAGCGGCCTGAATGAAATTTCTCTTTGTATTTTACATACAATGAGATAATTAAATATAGCTATCATAATCGCGTTAACCTGATTATATAGAACTCTCAGGGATGTAGTGGTAGGTACACATCGCATCATTTCTGGATTTTTAAAGAAACTCTGCACAACGTCCATAACTATAGCATTCTAGTACACATCCTTTGTCTGTAGCGTATTATCCTCCAATTTTCTTTACTATACCGCAGAGAACTTTTTCTGCATAGCTTCGTAACTAACCAGTTTTGAAAGATATGATAAATGTTGAAAAAATCCCTGAAATATTATCTAACTAACTGGTCAACTGTCATTAAAATCCATTCAGTAAAACTTGAAATCTTTCCTAATCGAGTTCACCTAATTTTAGAACTCCCGTAACTACTACTAAGCAACTTGGAATGATGGTTTTTAGATTAAACTATTTATAAACCAAATTTACTATCTAATAGTGTAAGTTCTGCAAAATTATGTTCAGTAGAATCTGAGTTATAATCAATCGGAATGAAATAGAATTTGCGCTTTACATATAGTAGTAGAAGTCGGTTTCTCCAAGCGAAACTTTAATTAAACGAAATATATCGGTGTATTTGATCATGTGTTTCATAGCAATAAATACATTTATCCCTAATGATCATACGCATTGCTGAAAACAATATGAACGCCATTACGGTTTTATATCTTCTAATGTTTCAGACAAAATTAAGAATGTGATGAAGCAAATCTTTTAGTTGATTATTTATAATTCAATATAAAAAAGAACAGAAGAACGATAGGTAGCATATTAAAATCATCCCTGAAAATTAAAAAATGCAAATCTCATCAAAATCAGTTCATCAAAATCCGCCTTCTAATAAGACTAATTTTTCATAATCGGGTTAACCAGTTAATACAACATTCAGCTATAATTCTATAGCAAAGCAATATAGAATAATATGTGTTTTATACTAAAATCTTTCCTGAAAAAATATCTAACAAGAGTGCTAATTAACTCAGTAGAAACTTTTAAAAAGGCTAATATTTCAAAATAGGATTTACTGATTAAAGAACTGTCGCACATAATTCTATAACTGAGCAACGTAGAATAATATGTCTTATATATGAAACACTTTCTTGAAAATTTATCTAACAATGCAAATCTTCTCAAAATCTATTGAAAAGTACTCAAGTTATAAGCGGTCGGACCGAAATTGCCCTTTTTATTTTATATTTGAAGTTGATAGTTAAATATATCTTTCATAATCAAGTTAACGTGATTGTAGAATTTTTAGAAATGTAGCATATAATACGCCGTAGACCTTCTGGTGTTTTTTAGAAACTCTGCACTCCATAGCTATAACATATATATTCTCTAATATATGCCATGCCTGTAGATTTTATTCTACTTTTTTTTCAACTACACCACTGAGAACTTTCCTCATAGTTCCATAACTAAAAATGTAGAATGACATTACAAATATTGCAACAATACCTAATATTACCTAACTGTGAAACTCCAATCAAAATACGTTCAGTATAACTTTAAATAAAAGGTAATCTTTCATATTCGAGTTCACCTAGTTTTGGAACTTTCTCTTGTAATCTAATTTTCTGAAAACTGATTTGTTGCCAAGTTTGTGCTTCAGAAAAATAATAACCCAGAAGAAAACTTCGCTACAGAGAAGTACCATCCATGCAAGAAGTACCAACCATCCACAAAAAATAATCTAACTAACAGTGTATGTCCCATCAAAATACATCCAGCAAAACTCAAATTATAAACGGGTGGAAGGAAAAGCAAATTTGCATTTTAAATAATTACAGTAGATGTATCTTTCATAATTGCGATCACCTTTCTGTATAGCTTTTCCAATAGCTCTATAACTAAAACTAAGCAACGTAGAACACTGTTTGTATACATAAAAACCGTTCCAAACACATTACCTAACTAATAGTGGCATATCCTATCAAGATATTATAAAGAATAGGAATAAAATGCAAATTTCCGTTTTAAATATGTAGTAGATGATGATGATATGATTTTCCGTAATAGAATTCATCATGAAGTTTTCGCTTCATACATAAACGATGCTTTCAACATTGTAATTAATTCACCGATTGAAGAAGCATCCGATTACGGAAGATTAACCAGAAATTCCATGAACAACTACCCAAAGAAATGTGAATATATGGCTTTTGTGATACTATTATGTTGGCCGGGCGCAAGTAATAAATCAACAAAGATTGTTTCCATATCTTATTCTTATTTCATTACTTTCATTCAAAATAAGAACATTTCACTCATTTCATTTATAATACATGCTTTACACTAATGGCATTGAAAAAGATGAAAAGTAAAACAATAGTAAATAATGCCATAACATAAAACAAAGAATTGTTTTCAATTTACATACGCGAAATATAACTACTGCTATTGGCAATTTTTAAAATGGTATGGCGATATTTATATACGGATAGGGCTGACATAAATGTACCCATTTTTTCTTCTTATCCAGGAGCAAGTGATAAATCGCGATGTATTATTTCAATTCCAATTTCTTCCATTAAAAAAAGTAATACGCATCATTCGAACCATGAGATAGATCTCCAAAAATGGTTGACAATTGCCAATCTTGTTTATCGTTTGCCAATTACGTTCGAAAAAGTAATTTTACATTCTTAAATAACCTTGTTAAAAATGGCAAATTGTTTTAAGTAAAAAATAAATAAAATATATAACATAAAACTGCATACTATAAACTGTAATAAATAAAAATTATAATAATAAAATTAATTTAAAACTATACTAAATAAACTATCAAATGGACAAAAAAATAAGGGTTGCTATAGTTAATGTAATTGCCATGCTTGGCGCAGTTGTATTTGACATGGCCCAGATGTCAGTACCACAAAACTTTTTAAAATCGTATAAACATTGCTTTCATTTTTTAAATATTTTCGTTTTATAATGTTAATTTCTAAGTGGACCGCTTCCCTGTATTTTAAATAAATTCAATATATATTTTTCTTTTTTTTCAAGGCGTTTGTATTTATTTATTTTTTTCAAACTCATATAGCCGGTTCAATTCTTTAACCAAAAGATTTATCAAAAATATTTAATTTGAATTTCTTCCGTTGCTACAGTAACGAATATGAATGGATTATCACTTATAACGTTAGGTATTTCGAGGTTTTGGCGCCAAACACATCGCCAAATTAGAAATATATGAAATATCTCGCGAACTATTGGGCTTAAAATAATTTAGTTAGTACTATTCGATTCAGCATACAAAAATACACCAAAATATGTTATCAGTTGAAAAAATAGCTATGAAATCAGATTTTTAAGGAATTTTTTAAAAGATCGTTCGATTTTTTACCCCCCTTAGGGGTGGAATTTTAGAAAATCCTTTCTTAGCGGCACTCTATGTCATGAGAAGAATTTTTACCCCAAATTTCCAGACTTTAGGTTCAGTAGTTTGGGCTGCGCGTTGATTAATACAAAATTCAGACTTTCTTATATATATATAGATGTATGTGAAAAAATGGAGCGTTTAAGCTTTTGTGACGGACAAAAATTTGAAAACTGCAATGAACGACAGCGTAAGCATAATTTTCGGTAATGCATTCTATGACAAAAATTATTTTTTTTAATCGCCTTTCCCACCCTTTGAAATTTTGACAGATAGTTTTCCAATCACCATATATGAGGATCTGACGACCATAGTAGATCAAGTCCATTTATCTCTATTATGAATAATAACGGTTTAAAGTTCTTAATAAATAAATAGTTCAGGTCAAGTGATTTATAAGGATTATATATGCCAATATTCAATTTAAATATCTCTGTTAGTTTTGCAGATTTCAAGAAGGAATGTTTTGTGTCCTATTCAGGAATCGATAAGGATAATTTTTCTATTTGAATTCATCCTACGGGTGTAGTATAAAAATAATATGCAACTTATTTCATCAAATTTTGCATCATTTTTATAAAATTTTGCAATTGGAAGAATTTGTGCATGAACAGATAAGCAAATTGACTATTGTTTCGACCTTTATGATTCTCACTGTACATTAGGGTGGGTCGAAAAAACCGAAATAGTTACAATCGAAATGTAATAGAGCGGAAAAGTTGTCTTTTGTGAAATTCATGAAATATTATACCAATCGGTTAATATCTTTTACCGCCGCAAGAGGGCCAAAGTTTCAAAAAATTGTAAAAAACATGTATTTTTCAGTATTTTTTTTAATTATCTAAACGTACGTATACAATTTCTAATAGGACCCAATAGCTACATGAAGATATAAGAAATGTCCCGCTAAATGTTCATTATGATATAATCATATCTTTTACGGCCACAAAAGTACCATATTGAAAAAAAAAATGTAAAAATGTAAAAATTTTTGTTTTTCTAAATTTTTATAATATGTCTAAAAGTAAATAAATTTACTTTATATCTGTTAATATGTCATGAATTTTGTTAACTATTTGTCATAAACTGGAAAATAAAAAAGGTAATCTTTCATTGTTCTTGACGACCGCTTCATCTACTACTGTTTTACTGCATATCAGCAGTTCATATACCACAAATCACAAAACTGATATAAAATGAACATAATATTTTACGATTTTATTAATTAAAATACAGAGATGTTTAACCTAAACGGATAAAATAAACTTAAAATGAAGAAGTATTTAAAGTGAATGAATTTCATAATATGAATTGCTTTCAAATAAAACCATTGTTCCTCGAGCGGCTGAAATTGATCATATGTGATCTTCACTCTGTTATGATCCACAAACTTTACCAGCAATTTAGTGACTAATTTCATTTCTACTGATTGAATGGGTCAAGGAAATTTATAATAACTGGTATCTTTAATCGAACATTCTAAACTCACCAGCGTTGCTAGAACGTCAGTCGATAAACAAACCGTAACAGGTGGTTTCGTTAGTTTACAGTTTTGCCTTTCGACTAAAGCCATGCAATTTTAAGCTTCAAAGTTGAAGTATGGAATGAAGAAATGACGGATGGCACTATTCGTGTCCACAGAACTTCGTGCTTTAGCAATTTTACATTTTGGCAATCGGCTGATGCAGTACATTTTCAGGATGTACTCAATGAGTAGATCCTGAAAGTGAACATCAGTTGGTTCACAATTAAAATGAATCCGATCGTGTTTTTCAGATTCTGTGGACTATAATTAGTAACCCCCGTTACTTGCCATATAATTTAGGAAACATTATAGTTCCTGTAATTTCACGAAATACCTGTTTCGCAAATCATGAAAATAGCCTAAATGATAGCATATGAAGGAGAGGACATCAGAAAAAGTGTAAAGAAAAGTGACAAAGCACGAAGTTCTGTGGACACGAATAGTGCTATCCGTCACCTCGTCATTCCAGACTTGAACTTTGAAACTTAAAATTGTATGGATTTAATCGAGTGGCAAAACTGTAATCTAACGAAACCACCTGTTACGGTTTGTCTAACAACTGATGATCTAACGACGCTGGTGCGTTTAGAATGTTCGATTAAAGATACCAGCTATTATAATTTTCCTTGTCCTACTCAGTCTGAAGAAAGATGCGTGAAATTAGTCTCTGAAGTGCTAATAAAGTTTGTGGACCAGAACACAGGGGGGATCACATATGATCAATTTCGGCCTCTCAAGGAACAATAGCTTTATTTGGAAGCAACCCATTTAATAAAATTAAATTATTTAAATACTTCTTCATTTTAAGCTTATTTAATCCGATTCAGTTAAACATCTCTGTATTTTAATTAATAAAATACTAAAATATTTTGTTCATTATATATCATTTTTCTGATTTTTCGTATATGAATTGCTGGTATGCAGCAAAACAGCAGTAGATGAAGCAATTGTCAAGAAAAATGAATGATTACCGTTTTTATTTTCCAGTCTATAACAAATAGTTAACAAAATTTATGATATATTAATAGATATGAAGTAAATTTATTTACTTATAGACATATTATAGAAATTATAAAAATTTAGAAAAAATGAAAATTTGAAATTTTTCCTTTTTTTAAAAAAATATGGTCCCTTTGAAGGCAGTAAAAGATATGCCTTTATCATAATGAGTATTTACCGGGACATTTCTTACATCTTCATGTAGCTATTGCGTCCTATTAGAAATTGTATTCGTAAGTTTGGATAATTAAAAAATATATATTAAAAAAAACATGTTTTTTTGCGATTTTATGAATTTTTGCCCCCTTGCGGCGGTAAAAGATATTAACCGATCGGTGTAATATTTTACGAATTTATTCTTTATTACAAAAGGCAACTTTTCCGCTCTATTACATTTCTATTATAAATATTTCGGTTTTTTCGACCCACCCTACTGTACATACATTTACATTAATATACAGTGTGTCCACTAAATGCCCGACCCATACAAAAGGTTGATGGCCGCCAGATTCATGGTCGCGAGATTGATGTGGGTCAGTTTGGTTTTCCGGCGAAATTTATTTGTACCTCGACGGTTTTGTGAATAATCAAAATTTGCAATTTTAGAGAAAATAAAACCATCATATTTCTGGACAATCATCACTGCATTCGCCAAAAGGCACGGTATTAGCAGCCATATTCTAAAAAGCAATCAATGGATAATTTTTCCTATAGCATACAATAACTGCAGCACAGTATTTGGACATTCTGCATGACTTTGCGGCCGCTCACATGGCCTTGGAGGATTCACATAGTTCATCGTAGTTTATGCAAGATGATGCCAGACACAATCGAACGGTCTAAATATTTGATTTTATGCAGGAATATTTTGATCATCGCGTCATTGCTTTACACTTCATGAACCATACAGGAATAGTCATGCACCGGCCACCTATTCGCTTAAATTAAATCCTTGTGATTTCTTTCTGTGGGGACACTTGAAAGTGGACGTGTTCCAGCAAAAGTCACAAATTCTTGCTAGTGTTGAACATTACGTCTGAAATACATGTTAGTGCATTTCGACTCAGACATAGTCTCGCGTATGTGGAAATTTTGTTTTGAGATTACGTCATATTATTGCTGCAAAGGACGGCTATATAACCATTAGAAATTCTATTTTATAACATGTTAATGAATTAAATAGGGTTAGGAATGTTTTTCTTGTTGCGCAAAACATTTACAATTTTTTTTTTTGTTTCTGTAAAGGATAACTAAATTTAGATGAATAATTGATCTTGAAGCAGTTACATAAACTTAAGTTGTTTTAGAACATTTAAAAAAAGCAAGGGTAAAAAGAAAGATATTAATGTTGAATTTTCAATGTTTCACGGCAAATTTATTTCTTTATCGCTTTTTTTTTCATTTGGTGAATGTTTTAATTTCGGATTATCCATATTGCTAACTTTAGTAACAAGTCAGCGAGAACCCTCTACGTATGTATATGCGTATATTCATATATGTGGTGTATGTGTGTTATATTTGTGCGATGCGATAACACTCGTATTTATGAACCAATGCGTGTACAGGTCATACCAAAGTCTTGACCAAGTTCATTTTCCTGCTTCATCCGCATTTTTTTTTTTCTAAATGCCTGCCACTTTCAATTCAAAAATGTTTGCAAGAAAATTAAAAATATAAAAGTTTTTTCACATAGTTATAATAAACAGTTAAAGTTTTATCCTCGATGCAAGGATTCTGTAGCATATTTGGTTTTCTCTATACCTGGAAAAATGCCTAATTTATAGAAGTTTGAAATTCTAACACTGCTAACATTCTAAAAGAAGACCACGTGAAAAATATGTGGCATTCATCCGTAAAATCCTTTGATTTATGAGTTTTATTGAACTTGGTTTGAAGCCATTTTTTTTAATTCTTCTAACTATTGTTCGAAATATCTGAAGATAGAATTGCACAGTCACGTCCACCAGCATCAACCTATCGCCTAACTTGGCGATACATGGCAAATGTGAGCAAATGTTGCGACAAAAATAGGTCGTCATAAATAAAGCCACTCCTAGGTTACCACGATAGTTTCTATTCAAATTCGATATTCACGAAAACCAAGAACTACTTTTAATAATCTGTTAGATTAAAATTATCTGACTTCTTAAACGCAATAGCGAAGATATCTAACCCACCCGGTACATCCTGGAAAAACTTTTTACTTCCATATTCATCAATACTTTGCTTTCTGTTGAATTATTTATTCCAGTCTCATATACCAAACTAATTATTTCAAGTTTATTGATTTGAATATATTTTCAGAAAGAGCAGACATATTTATGTATTGCTGTTATTTTTTAGCTCATATTTATATTCTGATTTATGAAGTTCATATACTTTATTTTATTTATCACATTGTTATAAACATGGCAACAAAAGTATAATTTTGGATTAATTATAAAATATCTGCTACGCAATCTTTTATTAAAACATCGTTCTTCAATTACTAAAAAAGTGTGATTTATCCACATAACATGACGAATGTCAAATGTTATGTTTTTAAATACACTGCAGTTAATTTTCTTTATGTCCATTAAACAAAAATCACTGCAAGCTAATCTGCGTGAAAAAGTAATAATTTAACAGCTAACACAGTCTGTAAATAACTGCAACAAATAGAATGAAATAAATTCTTTAACATTCCATACATTAAAAGACCATTGAAAATACCATATTTATATTAACGGTTACATAATGAATATTTTTATATCAGTTTTGTACAAGGTTAGACCAGAAAGTAGGGTGAACACCCTCCCTCCATTTCAAAATGTGAACAGCCAACACACTGACGTATGCACATTACATTATTTCCTGTCTGACTTAAATATTGTACTTAGTTTTAAAATTTCCATGATATGTGCATCCCATCTGTTTATGGGACAGTTGCAAACTAACAGTTGTTAGTGCATTGGGTCATAGAACAGATAGTCAGTATTGAATTATTTTTCAAATTGAGTTGGCTGGTATTAATATTTACAAAATCATCTGAGGCGGTCGTGTGCGGCCACATTCTTACCCAACATTAGATTACTGAGATGATCCCTGTGTTGAATTCAGGGGGTGGCCAGGAGTTGAAATACTGCCACGGAGCAGTGAGAGCCCTCCAGTGAGAGCCAGTGAGAGCCGGAGCCCTCCCCCCCGGAATATTTGAGATTCTGTGCTTTTAATGGTCAAAAAGTGCAACTTCGCCCCCGGAACTCTATAATGTCCCCCCGGAGCCACAGAATCCCCTCCCGGAGAAAAATGTCTGAATTCAACAATGGATGTTCCACGCTGCATACTCATCGATATTTTCACACTAGTGTTTTTCCTATTTGGAAAACTGGAATTGGATCAGAAAGGACACATATTTCTAAACATTTCAAATATTCAAGAACGTGTTACTAGGCAATGTAAAGTACTAGCGTAGAAGTTTCATTCCAGAAGTTTCTAACGCTTGTTATGAATGTTGTCAGAAATGCATTACATCCGATGGGTATATTCCGAAAGAAAATAAGGTTCTTTTCTGCAAATATATAAAGAAGTAATATTTATGTAATCAGCCACCTTATTTATCTGTCACACTTTGCATAATCATATATTAGTTGTAAAGTACATAAAACATGTCTGTATTAACAGTTTGCATACATTCGTAAAGGAATTCCAGTTTAAACAATGTTAGAACCTAATTTTCTATACTTGGAATTTTTAATAAATTCTAACATAGTTGAAAGAGTTTATGACTATCGATTTCTCTTGCTGTCTGTCGTTCTATCTGTCAGCCTGACCATGTTCTAACTCTCGTAAAAATACTCGAGTTACTATGTAATTGACACATAATACTAAGGTTTACAGTGGCATATTCGGTAGAAGTGTGTAGCCTTTATAATTCGTTTACAGGGATAATCTTAATGATTACGTTTCATTACCTTCTGAAAGAAAAAAAAATGTTTCCGATGTATTTTAATGATATTACACTATTTCAAAAACATTGAAATTAATATAAATGAATGAGATGGACTACAGGATATTTCCGTAGAATAGGGTGTGTATAGAATTTATCGTTCATTTACAGGGAAACAAAGGATTATTCGTTTACAGTAGTGTCTAAGAGCGGTAATTGCTGCAAATTCATTTTCAGTTGTGGTATGCGTTTTTAAAGTTAACTTATTTTTTTGCATATTACTCGGTGTGCAATAATTCTATAGATCGTATACAAGGCTGCAGAAAATAGTTCGAGCAAATTTCCGTTTAATGACTAAAGTTGCAAAAAGAGGGATTTTTAATTGTGTTTTGCCTTTTCTATCTGACTTAAATTTTATCATTTTGCGTAGCACAATACGTATCTATAGCCAAAATACGGGCTATAATATGACTTCACGTAAAATGTAGGATGATTTGCTAAAACACTACTTAATTTGATATGTATTTTTAAAAAAATGCTGAAAAACATCGATTTATGCAAAACATAATCAGCTGCCGAATAAATATCAATATAAAAATCACTTTTAATTTGGAAGATACATTTCTGAATTCATGTACAAAAAAAAATACTGGAAAATTATGATTATTACTTTCTTCTATCTTCAATAGAAGAAAGTATTGTAATCGAAATTTTTTTCGACTTCCGGTTTTCGACGGATTTGCATGTTTTAGGGGTCAGAGATCCCAAAAAACATGTTTATAGAAAATGTCTGTCTGTCTGTGTGTCCGTCTGTCCGTCTGTCCGTCCGTCCGTCTGTCCGTCTGTCCGTCTGTCTGTCGCCATTATACCATCAAAAAGTGTATGAAGTTATGTATAGAATTAAACCAAAATTTTATTATAAGTTTTTGGCTATGGCAAGCAGGTCCTCCCGGAATTTGGAAAAAATTCGCCGGTAGGGGGCGCTGATATAACAATTTTTGTGCGATTTTGAATATTGTACCATCCAAAAGTGTATGGAGTTATGCATAGAATTGAACCAAATTTTTAGTTTAAGCTTTTGGATATGACAAGCAGGTCCTCCCTGAATTTGGAAAAAATTCGCCGGTAGGGGGCGCTGTAAATGCGTTTTTTGTGCGATTTTGAATATTGTACCATCGAAAAGTGTATGAAGTTATGCATAGAATTGAACCAAATTTTTATTTTAAGTTTTTGGCTATGGCAAGCAGGTCCTCCCTGAATTTGGAAAAAATTCGCCGGTAGGGGGCGCTGTAATAGCTATTTTTGTGCGATTTTGAATATTGTACCGTCCAAAAGTGTATGAAGGTATGCATAGAATTAAACCAAATTTTTATTTTAAGTTTTTGGATATGGCAAGCAGGTCCTCCATGAATTTGCAAAAAATTCGACGTTAGGGGGCGATGTAATAGCGATTTTTGTGCGATTTTGAATATTGCACCATCGAAAAGTGTATGAAGTTATGCATAGAATTGAACCAAAAAAAAATTAAGTTCTTGGCTATGGCAAGGAGGTCCTCCCTTAATTTGTAAAAAAATCGCTCGTAGAGGGCGCTGTAATAGCGATTTTTGTACAATTTTTGTGCCATTTTGAATATTGTACCGCCGAAAAGTGTATGAAGTTATACATAGAATTGAACCAAATTTTATGTGTTTATTTTTGGTCATGTCACGAAGGTCCTCCCTGAATTTGGAATAATTCTGCCGGAAGAGGGCACTATAATTGCGATGTCTGTACCATTTTCATTATTGTAAAATCGAAAAGTGTATGAAGTTATCCATATAATTGAACCAAATTTTTTGTGCATGTTTCTGGCTATGGCAAACAAGTCCTCCCTGAACTTGAAAAAATTCCGAAAGAAGGGGGCGCTATAATTCCGATCTCTGTGCCATTTTCATTATTGTACCATCGAACAGCATATAAAATTATGCATACAATTGAACCAAAATGTTTGTGCTTGTTTTTGGCTTTGGCCAACAGGTTCTCCTTGAATTTGGAAATATTGCGCGGTAAAGGGGCTCCGTGCTAGCGATTTTTGTATACTTTTCTTGATTTTTCGTAGTTCTATTGTGCATCGGCGGCTCATGCAGCGGCGGGAACTCGCTTCCTGCTATGCCGGCTATTCGCAAACAGCTGATAACGACAGAATAAGGAAAAATTAATAATTTTAACAAATATCATGATATAGATTAACTCGTTTTTAGTCCGTTTAATTGACTTGAGCAGAAATTTAAGATGAAAATCAAAGTTGGTATAGTATTGAACTGATAATATTGAAGTATTAACATGTGTAACTAGGTTTTGAAATATTAAGATGTATAAGATAGAAGAAAGTTTTGGGATTGGCACATCCAACTAGCTTTTTATTTATTATAATGATTGCTTTTTACCCTTGTAAGATTACCTAGAAATTACTCAGTTATTACTGATGTCAAATAGCATTTATAAGTTGTTCAGCTTTAATTAAGTCCTATATTTATGCAAGATTAACAACCTTGGATATGTATACCATTAAACTTCATGCTACATTAAATGGGATATAATTATTCCATTATAAGATTTGAGACAGTAAAGAGATTTGAATTTTTTCCCATACCTACCTAAAAATTGCTATAGCAGATTTTTCGTATCTAAGCTTAATGTTAAAAATGTAAATTCTTTATTTTACAATATATTGTAATGAAACAGTTATTTATTTTAGTTTTCGTATACAACTGTTTCTTGAAATGGAATTAAGTACTTCTACTAAAGGTAAAATATGCAACCTGGCAAACTATGTTTAATATTTTCTTTACGCCAATACAGTAGTTCCCTCTATAATTTCTGAAGTAACCGAAATCTGGTAGAGAAATAAACTCGATGTGTGTCCATGGGTTCGTATGTTTATATATTTTATTGGGCTACAATTATATACTAAGAATTTCAATGAAAATAGTAATTTCATCTATTGCTAGAATTTTAATTCAAACGCATGTCGAATTACCTCCATTCTATAAGGGTAGGCCCTTGAATGTGACACGGAAGGCTATATAAACAACTCGCAATGCCCTTTCCTACTGTAGGGGTCATAACATAGAATACAATATTAGGATTTTATGTTCATTTTTATTGCATTGCATTTTTTAAATAATTACTCGTGTTTTTTTTTTTTTTTTTTTTTTTTTTTTTTTTTTTGCTAAATGCACAGGTATATCTATTTAAAGATTATAAACAACACAACAAAGTATGAAAAGATATATGTTAGGCATAAATAGAAGAGACAAGAATATAATAAATTAGATAAGAAGTCAGAAAAATGTTTTGGCCACCATCGAGATAATTAAATTGAAAAAAAATCCCTGCCGGGACGGCCTACAGGCAGAGGTAGATTTCGAAGTCAAATATACTAATTTCACAAACAAAAACTAAATCATGATTAGAGATAAATCCACTTTAACAATTTTATCTGGCCGCTTTTGACGAGTTTTTATTTCATTTTTATATAATAGCTGGTTTTATCAGAATCATGTTCGGGCGGTATTCAAAAAAATACTTTTCCATGCTCAACAACTCGAAATTTTCTGGCATAATTCCAGATTCATTTTTTATTAAAAAAAATATGAAACTTGCTGGCGTGATTTTTGAAGAGATTTATAAGCGACCTGTTTTTTTTTTTTTTTTTTTTTTTTTTTTTTTTTTTCTTTTTTTGTTCAATTAATTAAAACTTGATATATAAACAATTATTTTCTCAGAAGGACAATATTTTCAGAATTACAACACAATCGCTTCGGGAAATTCCGTTCAAAATGCCCAATTTGATATCATTTTTTGAAATATATTCTGCCTCAATCAAAAAATCGATCATTACGGTACATTATATAGTTTCTGAATAAGCGAATCTACCAATTAAATGCGTTTGAAAGCAAAAATGAATTTAAAAATGAGTCAGAAAATAAGCAGTTTGGATTTGAATACTCCCTTAATACGATGATTTTTCCAACACAATCCGCTTCGGGAAATTCGGTTCAAAACGCCCACTTTGACAGCATGTTTTAAAATATATTCTGCCTCTATCAAAAAATTGACCATTACGGTACATTATATATTTTCTGAGTAAGAAAAGGTACCAATTGGAAGCCTTTGAGAGTAAAAATGAATTGTAAAATGAGTCAGAAAATAAGCAGTTTGGATTTGAATACACCCTTACTAAGATGATTTTTTTCTTCAACCGCTATGTATTTTTAATTTGTTTTTGCTGTAAGAATTGGTCCTATCCAAAACTTTTCTATATAGATGTTGTAGACAATATTAAGAAGATATACGATAAATTCATGTTGATTTTATATCTTGTGAATTGACGGAGTTATGAAAATTTTTCTTCTTCAACCCCCCTTTTTTGTTTTCGTTTTTAATTTTTTTTTTTTTTGCTGCACGAATTGGTCCTATCAAAATCTTGTGAATATAAAAGTTGTAGATAATGTTAAGGAGATTTATAATAAAGTTAATTGGATTTGATATCTTGAGAATTGACGATGTTATGATTTTGTTTTTCCCCAAAACCCCATTTTTTGCGCCCCTTGAGCCCATTTTTAACTTTATCAAAATCTGTGATACATAAATTTTTGGCCCTATTTTTAGAAGTAATAAAAACTTTAAACTGATTTCATATGTACAAAAATTAAGAAGTTATGGGGGGGGGGGGGTGTTCTATTTTCACATAACCCCTACCTATTTCCATCCACTTGGTCTGATTAACGAACATTAACGAACCATTAACGAACTTGACCGAGATTTTATGCACATTGATTTTATGTATCAGTTTGGAAATGATTGGAGCAGAATTACGAAAGTTATCGTGTCCAGAAGAAAGTGATATATATATATATATATATATATATATATATATATATATGAGAGAGAGAGAGAGAGAGAGAGAGAGAGAGAGAGAGATAGATAGATAGATAGATAGATAGATAGATAGATAAAGTTTTTTACTGAGGGTGGTTTTGGGTTCTAGGGGTCATGATCGGTGTAGATCTGCAGAAATTTTTCAGAAATTCCAACATAGGAACGATCCCAATAGGTAGTATTTCATACGAAATCTACCTAAAATGAAATTGTTCTAGGCACATCATAAAAAGACAACAGTGGTTTCGCAAACATACAAAATGACCAAAAAGACAACCTCGGATAAGATCGGTCTTAGAGATTAAATAGTGGCTAGAGTGAATTCGATGACTAAGTTACCAACAGGAGTTAATAGTAAATTCGGGAAACCTACATACAGCGGTGGATTGAAAATAGATGTTTGTGATGATGACGATAACTTCATTTTATGTTCCAAGCATGCTGTTCGGAATAAAATGAACACGCGTAGTGAGTATCATTGCTCTAGTGCAGAATTTTCCAATCTCGGGTACGCGTAATCGTGGAGAGGTACGTCGTGGACTCGTTAGAGTTACGTAAATATAATATTGCTGATGGCAGAAAACACGCAAAAATGAAAGACTAAAATTAAATAATTATATCTCAAAGACAAATGTTTTGAAAAAGAAAAATTGATTGAGATAGAAATTGATTATTTATAAATTGGTTTTAAAAAACGATTTTAAAAGTGTAATTGATTTTAAAAGTGTCACTGACTTCTGGTTAGTAGAGTTATAGAAACTCAGTGAGACAGCAACGCTTAATATTATGATAATTAAAGAGTGACCTCGTCTTATGTATGTAGAAATAATATATATTACAATACGTTAGGCGCATGTTTCTAATTGAGAGTATATCAATCATTATTTCAACTTATTTACAAAAAATCATCTCGAATATATCATTTTATTTCTCAAACATCTGCATATGAACATGAATATTTTTTATTAATTTTTAAAATAAATTATTAAGATAAAAATTGTTTTAAAGTTTGATTTATATGTTTTTATTTTTGGATACTATAGTAAAAATAAACTAATTAAAGTGTAAAATGTAAAATCAAAGTACAAGCCAGTAAATGGCATTAAGTTAGAATGCATTCTTTGATGATTGAACTGCTGTAAAATTGTTAATAAGAAATAACAGTAAATATTTTTGCAAGGAGGTATGAGTAAGATTCGGTTTATGATAAAAGGGATACTCATAAATGAAAAATATTAGCGAAAGTTATACGTAAATAATAATAATAAACAAATGTAGCATAGATTACGGTAGATATAAAAGGAAGGGAACATGTATGAACGTTATAGAAATAATTCTTTTTTGTACAAATCTTTGAATAAAGTGATATAATTTTTATCAAAATATATTTGAGAAAACTTACATAAAGAAAACTTCTATGGCAAACACAGTAATCTTTAAATGTTTTTATTTCCTCAAATGAAAAAGAAATATATTTTTTTAATAAAAGCAATATGAGGAAACCTTTTTAGCACGTTACCAACTGTGACCCATTGAAACAGTTAAATAGAAACACGGAGAAAAGCACACACTTTATAAAGTATGCAATCTATATTTATAGTAATATTTTGTATATATATATTATATATTATATGTATATAATATATATATATATATATTGTATATATAGTAATAATTTATTTGTAAATTAAATTAAAAATAAGTCCTTCTACTAAAAGTAATATCAGTTAACTGTTTTAAAACTATTATCAATGCACAGTGTCAGTAAATTTCGCAATTAAATCCTGTTGTTACATATCTTTAATAAAATGTACTACGTAACTTTAAAAAGTAATCTTGTAAAATGTAATACAATGAAAAAATATGGCATAAATATTGTATAGCAAACATATTTTTTCTAATGCTATAATCTTTACTTATCGTAATTTTTGTATTGTTCTTCTCTTAGAAGGGAATATGAAGTGTTTATAAAAAGAAAACTAATTTATTTTAATTCTTACCAATCTAGCGAATCGTGATTTTTGCACATATGTGTTAAAATTTCCCACATAACAAAAAAAAAAAAAATGCTCTTGAGAAAGGTAAAATAATAAAATAAAATTTTTAAGTGCATAATTTTAAATAGTTTATAGTAGAAACAAAAAATATTCTCGAAAAATGTAAAATAAAGAAGTAATAATGTACAAACATTTAGCCATAAATGTATTTTACAAACTTCGAAACATTTTTATCCCATAAAAGGAAAATACCTCTTCTAGCTACAATGTCAATCTGTCAATGAATGACGAAAGAAATATTTGAGCTTCTTTGAAGATACTCCATAGCTTTTTTTGTTAATAGAAATGAAAAAGCTTATCCGTGTCCGCCTCAGAAAAATAGAAACACGGCTGATGGATTGCTAACAGTTGCAAGATCTCTTACATTTTACACCATGACTGATGAATATAACATAATTATTGACAAGAGATTTCATTTTATTTTAAAATGTTTGCGAGTATGTATTTTTTAAACAAATCCTAAGAATAAAAATATAACAAATATTGTTATTATTGGCTGTTATTTTTATATTATTAATTCCTTCAGTTTTAGACAACTGAGTTGTTTGCTTACTAACAGTTACGAAATAATGACCTTTCGTTTATTTAAAATGTACCTTCATCATGGGAAGAAACCATTGTTGTTACAATTTGCATTAGGTGGATTATCATTGGGGATGGTTTTGCATCACCTATTACTTTGATTGTTTATAATGTAATGAGCCGAAATCGTGAAAATTTTTTAACTTTTATTGAACTTACTTGAAAGTTTCTTTCATCCATATTGTTTAAATTTCTAAAAACAATGTGCATGTTAATTTTATTATGTAACATAGAAGAGATAGTATAGAAATAGAAAATAATAAAATACAAAAACTATGAAATAAAATAGAGATACGGTTGATGGATTGCTGAAAGGTGCTAGATCTCTCACATTTTATGCTGTGACTGATTCAGATTTAGATAAGATAACTATCGACAAGAGATTTATTTTATTTTAAATTTGTTCGCGATAATGTATTTTATAAATAAAACCTAAGAATTTACATGCAATATATATATATATATATATATATATAATTATTGGTTGTCAATTTTAAGTTACTAATTCCCTCTGTTTTAGGTAACTGAGCTGTGTATGTTTATTTCTTACAATTGCAAAACAATGCTGTGTCGTTTAAGATAGATATATAATTATCATGGAAACGACTCATTTCCATTTATAACTGCGCATGTGATCTTTATGATAACTTCAAAAATAAATAGTAACTTTTAAATTTTATGATTATGTGTGGTTTTCTTCTTACATACAAAAAGAGAAAAAAATCAGAATATTTTGTAAAATGTATCAGGACAGTACGCTCATTTAAAATATGTCACATTTTAATCTTATTTATTATTGGTTCTTAATATTTATCGTAATATTATGACCTCTAGGGATGGGGTTAACCTATGAATTACCATAGTTATTATCATTATATAATGCATTTTACCATAATACAATTTACCATGATATATGATAATGATAATACAATAATATCAGTTAATATAAGTTAACGAGTTATAGATCGATCTGTGATATTCTGCAGCATTATTAAAGGTTGTTATATGCTTATCATAATATCACAGGATCAAAAACCTTTTAAGAATGATAAGTGAGAGTTTAATCTAAACTTACTCTGAAAATTAAATAAAGTTTTTACAAGACCTAAAAAAATCATGATTTATATTAAATATAAAAGCTAAAATCAAATACGTACAATCACGACCAAAAAGTCCCATACGATTGTTTCGAGGATTCCTGGATCCCATTCCTCAGTGAGAAAAAAAAAGAAAAGATTTAAAAGGCCGAAAACAAGAGTTTATATATCTTAAAGAAATGACGTAATGGACCAGAAACAACTGAAAAATAGTCACTGCGTAGGATCCCTCCACACTGGCGAAAGAAAAGGGGTGCTGGTCATATCATTCACTAAGTAGGAAGTATGTTTATGAATATAGTGAGCTTCGCAAAAGTCTAGATCAAAAACTGAGTTACATTTTTGAATAATTTTAGCCCCTGGAAAAATAAACTAGTGGTTGGAATTCCAACAATGTTTCGCTATTGTAGATTTCTCAAATTCATGCTTTCTAACGTAATTCTGGTGTTCTTTCAGCCTAAATCTAAGTGCGGCTACTTTGCAGACTCACTTACATTGGGCAGACGAAGCGTGCACTTAGAATTAGGCTGAAAGAACACCATAATTACGTTAGAAAATTGCGGCCTCTCTCACGTTGGGCAGACGAAGCGTGCACTTAGAATACTTATATAAATATAGCACCAATTTATATCAAAGTATATCTGAATTTGAAGTTTGGTGAAAATTCGTGCATTAGTTCTTGAGATAGATCTATAGTGGAAATTCTGAAAAAAATAGCATAGCAGCGCCACCTGTTGAGCGATTTACACCAAAACACAAAGAGCACTAATTGATATCAAGGTATACTTGAATCTGAAGTTTGTTGAAAATCCAAGCATTAGTTCTTGAGATACAGCTATTGCGGAAATTACAAAAGATGCAGAATAGCAGCGCCACCTGTTGAGCGATTTACACTTAAATTTACAGAACATCAATTCATGTCAAGGACTAACTGAATTGAAGGTTGATGAAAATCCGTGCAATAATTCTTGAGATAGAGCAATTGCAGGAATCGCAAAAAATGCAGCATAGCAGCGCCACCTGTTGGGCGATTTAAACCAAAACCTAATCAGCACTAATTTATATTAGGGACTACCTGAATATAAATTTTTATTAAATTCCGTTCATTAGTTCTTGAGATAGAGCGCCCACAAAATTTGTGTCACATGCAGAGAGACAGACAGACAGACTCACAGACAGGAATTTTGTAAAAACATGTTTTTCGGCATCTCCGATCCCTAAAACGTGTAAATCCGTCGAAAATTGGAAGTCGAATTTTTTTTCGAATCAAATACTTTCTTCTTGTAAAGACAGAAGTAGAAACGATTATATATGAAATTTAAGTTTAAAAAAAACAAAAAAAAAAAAAACACCTAATTTATACGGAAAATAACAAAATTTATATATCAGCTGTATATTACGTAGTTTGTAAAATGTCGCGTGATGATAAATTCAATATATTGCTTCATTCGCCATTCAAACTTGCAAATCATTCCTTGTAAAACAGGTTATAGTACATACTTAAAAATTATATCATCAACTTGGGAAATCGATAATACTGTCTGTATTGTACATGCTTTTGTAACACTACATTTTCAACACATGAAAATTGTGATTATTATGTCCCATTGAATAGGGGATTCAATGGTTTCATCACTTTTAATCTCATTATTTTTGAAAATATGAAATTATCTGATATTACAGGTCGTGGATATTTGATAAACGTTACGAAATAATATTTATACAAAAAACAATGTATTTAATATCATTATTATGTAGTATTTCCCTTTCAATAAATCCACATTCTTTTCTTCAAAATAAAATAATAAAACGAAAAATTTATAATGACATAGACATGTATAAAATATAACGATATTTGAAACATATAGGTCTATTATTTATAGTAAATATTAATATCTCAATTATCACAAATTTCATATTCTGCTTTAAATATAATTTCATGCTGCGAGCAAATTAACATCTTAGTATTAATACAGTGGACTTCTGATAATTCGAAATAGATTAAATTGAACTTTCGGTTAATTCGAAATGATTATAAAGTCAACCAATCGTTGCTCTAGAATTAATGTTAAAACTAGTTAGTTAATTGGAAATTTTGTCGATTGAAAGTTCTTGGAAATTTGTGTAAATTTAACACCAATTTCATATCCACAAAAATAAAATAAATAAATAAACTGCGATAGCGGTGGTAATTGTGATTACCTTCTTTATTCATTGACAAAGATTATATAGTTTTTTCAACGAAGCAATAATAGTGTTGCAATGGGAAAAAATTACATGTGAGAATATAAATGTGGTCAAAACCTGATCAAATTTATTTAACGGATCTGCATTAATTAAAAAAATGTTACACTTTTAAAATTTTCACATGACATGCCTAGACAAATTTGGACAATTAGAAAATCTTCTATTATGCTTCAACATGAAACTCTCAAAATATTTGATGATTTATGTTTAATTAATATTTCAACATTCTAAACGTGGATCATACATAAAATTTTCCTGGTGAAAAATTCCTTACCGAAAACATACGGAAAGTTATTTGTACTTCTTATTACTGGAATTAAGTATTTTATTTTTTTGAAAACTGTATCTGAAATCAAACTAAAACAGAATGTTCGAATTGGAAATTGCAATTTAAGATTTAATGAAAAATGTTTATCTTCCATAAAATAATTCATTTTACAAATAATGAAATTTAATTAAAGAAATTAACACAATTTCAGCCGCTTTTCAAGCGTTTCTTTATTATTGAAAATATTATACTTTGACAATTCAGTTTTTTTTATTACTAGCTAAAGGAATATAGAAAACGGCCGAAATTATTTTATGCCTTATGTGTTTTTAAATAATTACTTAATTTTTTTTTTTTTTTTTTTTGGGGGGGGGGGGGTAAATATGAAACAGATAATACATAAATTAATTTAATAAATATTATAATCAGTTAATTAAATGCATTTACTAATTCAGAAATATGCCGGACCACTGTATTTTTTGTTATTTCTATAAAAATCGAGTTTTCCTATTTATTTGAGAACAATTAATTTATGTTTAGAATTTTTTATATAATTAAATATATTTTTTTGATCCTGAAAACAGTGGCTTCCAAAAACTGTATAGATACAGAAAATGTAGATTACAAAAATGAAAATGCTGAATGGTTCTTTGATTAAGAAAAAAAAATAAATAACAGAGCTCATTGTTTCGCTTAATTATTCAAGCTTGTAAAAACTTTTCTTTACCATTAGAACGGTTTCAGAGAACAAGTAATTAAAAACTGCTGAGGGGATTATTTTGATCATTAACAGAAAAATCTTCCATGCATTTACTGACAGCAAATGAACCTTAATGCGAAAAACGTTCCATAAATCTTGAAATTCTGTTTTTTTTTCTATTATTTACGGTTATTCTATATCCAAATCATTTCAGGAAAATAAGAAATCGCTTCCAGAAATATCTCTATTGACGGGATTATATTAACATTTTGTAAACAATCCTATAAGTATATCAGAAAAATATTCTGAATTTTAGAGTGTATTACGTAAAATCATACAAACTGTTCCGTTTCGGAAGCATGACGAGCTTCTCCTAGCGAACAGTCTGTAAAAAAGGTAATTAAGCTGTTGATCGCCAAAGTATCAACACGAATGTCAAAACACTCTATCCAAACTACGTGGTGGATATTAATTATAAATTTCAATCTATTCAAATTAGTCAATTTTATGTTTGTGTAATTGTCTTGTGCAGTTTTTACGTGTAAATAAAATCAATCAAAATGAAAATTAAACGTCTACAGTCCACCATACGAACATTGTGGTCCTAAAGAGCCGAAGAGCTACCCAGTTTCTAACAAATACCACTGACGTGAAAACAACAAATGTGAGTATATTAGAGGTCAAATGAAAAAAGACAGAAGCTCTTCAAAATAAATTTGAGGAAATAAGAGAGCGGTATTTGGATATCCAAGAAATATCTGCGCAACAAGTGCAAGATACAGAGGAGGATATCGACACTGCTAATGAAAGGCTTGAACAAGTGCAGGTAAGCTTGAAAGTATCATTAGCATCTTTAGAAAATAAATGTAATATTGTAAATATTAATGATAATTCAAATGAAAACAAAACAAGGGTGCGCCTCCCAGAAATTCCATTGCCTTCATTCGGAGGTGATTACTGTGATTTTGCTAATTTTAAAACGCAATTCACTAACTTGATTGTTAATATTAATCAATTGCTCAATTAGATAATAGTCAGAAGATATTTTATTTAAAAGATTCTTTAAAAAAAACGAAGCTAAACATTTAGAATCACCTGATGATGATTTTAAGTTATTAATTGAAGCCCTGATACACAGATACGAAAATAAATGTTTGTTAATCGATTCACATATTTCTGTAATTTTAAATTATGAAAAATTACAGTATGGATCCCCTAAAGAATTGCGTAATTTTATTGATTGTATTAACAAAAACATCCGCGCACTCAAAATTATGGAATATACACAAAATAATTTATCAGAATGTGTGCTCATAAATAGAATTCTGAAAAAATTGCATAACGAAACTCAAAAGCAGATTGAATTATCTCTTGAAAACTCAAATGTTCCGACTTTTGATTATTTAATTTCCTTTTTGGAAAAAAGATGCCTTGTGCTAGAATCAATAAAACTCTCGTCTGACGGCCGTATGTCGCAATCAAAGTTTTCGAAAGCTAAGAATAATTACGCAGTAAATAAATCGAGATCATTTTTTATCAGCGATAAAAATAAAAATACTGTAAAATTATGTTTATTGTGCAAGACAATTAGTCACCATCTTTTCAAATGTTCTGTTTTTTAAACATGAGTGTTCATGAAAGGAAAATGATTGTAAATAAAAATAAATTATGTTCAAATTGTTTACGATTACATAAAGGTCAATGCAATTCTAAATTTACTTGCAGAACATGCAAATTGTTACATAATTCCTTACTACATGAAGTAAGTGATATTTGAGAAACGGCGGTAATAAATAAAAATAATGAGTTTGTTAAAAACAAACAAATAAGCAATTCTGAACCTGAGAATAAAGAAACGAAATTAACTGGTTCTAATTTGTTACTAGAGGATAGAAGAAATTGCGCAATATTAAACACAGCTATAATTTTAGTAACTGATGTGTTTGGAAACAAAATTAGATTAAGAACAATTTTAGACAATGGGTCGTCGATACATGCTTTAAGTAAAAGCGCATGCAGGGTATTAAATCTAAAACCAAAACTATTAAAGGGTATTATTTCCGGTATTAACGAGTCACATCAGGGTGTAAAGAAAATTATCAATGCAGAAATATCAAATGAACAAGGAACTTTTTCTAAAACGTTACAGTTTGCAGTTCTACCGAAAATAACAAACAACATTCCGGCTGAAATATTAGACATTTCAAATTTATGCATTACTAACTACATAGAATTAACGGACAATAATTTTCATATACCTGGTCAGATTGATGCATTAATTGGTAGCGAAGTATTTTTTGACATTTTAAAGAGTGTGCAAATTCGTTTAGAAGATGCTAATTGCATATTACAGAATACAGTATTTGGATATTTAGTCACAGGTTCACTTCCAGAAGTTGGAAATAAGTCATATTGTTGCCTCTTAACTGAAAATAACTTAGCCAATACTTTACAGAATTTTTTTGAAATAGAATCTTTACCTGGGGATAATAAAGAAACTATCAAAGGGGATGGAGAAATATTTTGTGAGGAACATTTTAGAAGTACCTATAAACGCGATCATACCGGTATATTTACAGTACCGCTACCAATGAAAGAAAATGCAGAATCAGTGCTAGGAAGTTCTAGAGAAATTGCAGCAAGGCGATTAAATAGTTCATGGGCTAAATTAGATAAAAAATAAAACAGTGGCTAATTTATATACAGTTTTTATGGAAGCATACGAATCTTTGGGGCACATGACAGAAATTAAAAATGAAAACGAAAATGAGCTGTCTTATTACATTCCACATCATGCCGGAGAAAATATCCACTCCCCTGAGGGTTGTCTTCAATGCAAGTTCAAATACATCTAGTGGTTATTAACTTAATTTTATTTTATTAAATGGGGAACGGTTCAGCAAGGCTTATTTTCTATTATAACTAGATTCCGTACCCACAAATATGCATTGTGTGCAGACATTAAGAAAATGTACAGCTAGATAATGATTGACCCACTACAGAGAAATTTGCAAAAATTTCTTTCGAAGTCCAGTAACGACGCCTCGATAAAAATATTTGAACTTAACACTGTTACATATGGCGCTGTGAGTGCTCCTTTTCTAGCCACGCGGACTTTGAAAGCTCTTGCTGGTGAAGAAAGCAAAGATTTTCCCAAAGCTGCAGAAGTGATACATAATGACATGTATGTTGATGATTGTTTATCTGGTGCAGGTTCCTTACAAGACGCACAGGACTTGCAATCTCAATTGTTTCTGATCTTAAAAAAGGGAGGGTTGGAGGTACACAAGTGGGTCTCTAATCATCCTGAATTATTACAAGACGCAGCCATATCATAATATGCATTTGACGAACACTTGCAGCAAATTTCTGTAAAAACTTTAGGGATGCTTTGGAAACATCAATCAAATCATTTTACTTTTAAAATTAGTATCGAACTCAAAGATGTTTATAGTAAGAGAGAATCTTTGGCACAAATTGCTAAAATTTACGATCCCTTAGGCCTAATTGGCCCTATTCTAACCAAAGCAAAAATTTTCATGCAACATTTATGGGAATTAAAGATAAATTGGAACCAACATCTACCTGCCAGTTCTCTTCGGGAATGGCAAAATTTTCTGATTAAATTGACAGAAATAAATCATCTTACAATTCCACGGTATGCTTTGTCTGACAACATTGCAGGTCTAGATTTACACAGATTTTCAGATGCTTCTGGAAAGGCGTATGGAGCAGCCATCTACATAAGGTCTCTCTCCACAACTGGACAGATCAGGTCTAATATTCTGTGAAGGAAGTCCCGAGTGCCCCCCCCCCCCCCTAAAGCCAATGATCATCCCTTTGACTAGAGTTGTGTGCAGCTCAACTTTTGGCAAAACTGGTTCAAAAGATAATTCCCATCCTACAGCTATGCTTTGAAAAGGTGTGGCTATGGACCGACTCTTCAATTATTCTATTTTGGCTTAACACACCACCCCACAAACTTAAAACATTCGTTTCCAACCGAGTCACCACTTTCCAGTCTATTTCTGAGAATTATCATTGGAACCATGTATCCTCAAAATCCAATCCAGCAGATTTCATCTCCAGAGGTGCAACATGCAAGGATCTGATGAATAATGATTTGTGGTGGTTTGGACCAGAATTTCTTCAAAGGGAAATTATAGTTTCCAACCAATTTCCTACTGTCACAGAACTGAATACGAACAAGAACTGAAATTTGATTATGCCTTACTAACTATGAACAATAATTCTGACTTTTTTAATGTATTATATAACTCTTCTAATAATTTGCTAAAGCTAATTAGAATATGTAGTTTTAGTTTTAGGTTCATCAATAACAGCCGCCACAGAGATATAAAACGGAAGCAGCTTACCTGAATTGAGTTACAAAATAGTATACATTTTTTAGTAAAAAAGGCCCAGGAATGTAAGTTCGCTCCTGAATTAGCAGCACTCAGAAAGGGGCAAATAGTTCCTTCTTCCAATAATTAAAAGATTAGATCCCTTCATTGACAACTGTGGATTACTTCGTGGCGGTGGCAGATTAATCAATTCTGATTTACCTTTTGATGCTAAGCACCAATTAATTCTGCTCAGTGATCATAAGCTCACTAAATTAATTTTTAAGTACTTTCATAAAAAGTACTTCCACATAGGTGCTCAGGGATTAGTTCATCAAGTACGGATGAAATATTGGCCTATAAAGGCTAAAAGCATTAGCCCGAAAAACAGTGCACACTTGTGTCACATGTTTCAGGCATAACCCCAAAACACTAGTTCAGTTAATGGGAGATCTCCCATCTCAACGCGTAACACTTAACCACACGTTTCTCATTTCAGGTGTAGATCTCTGTAGCCCCTTCCACATCAAATACAAAAATCAGAGAAATGTCACTTATTCCTAAAGTTATGTGGCCATATTTATATGCATGGCTACCAAGGCTATTCATCTAGAGACAGTAAGCGCGTTATCCGCTGCTGCATGCATCGCTGCGCTTAAAAGAGTTTGCGCCAGGAGAGGCAAAGTAAATACGCTAACTTCAGACAATGCCACTAATTTTAAAGGTACGTCAACAGAATTAAATAACTTTAAGAAATTATTGGCTACTCCCAACGAGGAATTATCAAATTTCTTTGCCGAAGAATTCATAACTTGAAAATTTATCCCTCCGCGTTCTCCAAATTTTGGCGGTCTTTGGGAAGCTGGCGTTAAGTCCTTCAAACATCATTTGCTTAGGGCTTCAGGTAATAATAAAATTACTGTAGATGATTTTGAAACTTTAGTAGTCCAAATTCAGAGCATCTTAAATTCCCAACCTTTATTTCCGCTTTCTGATGACATGAAGAAATGAAGAAACATGATGAAATGAAGTGCTTACGCCAGGGCATTTTTTAATTGGCAGACCCATTAACATATTCCAGAGCCTAATGTTATGAATATTTCTAACCATAGGTTAACCCACTGGCAATTAATTACCCAAATATGTTCAATGCATTTGGAAACGTTCGTCTATTGACTACCTAAATCACTTGCAGCTGAGCAGTAAATGACAATTTACAAAAGAAAACATTAATCTAGGATTTCTAGTATTATTAAAAGAAGAAAATCTCCCACCATGTAAGTGGGCTCTTGCCCGAATTATGGAGATAATTCCAGGCAAGGACAACAGGGTTTCTTGCAGTCGAAGTCAAAACTGCATGTGGTATATTTTTAAGAGGCATTTCCAAAGTATGCATGTTGCCCATTCAGGACTCTTAATTAATGTTTATGCATCATTGTATTTCTTATATATTATTTTAAAGTAATTTTCCTGATTGTTTTGTATATTAAATATTTTGTATTATCATTTGTAGTGTTTATTAGTTATCTATTGTATTATGTGTATATTAATTGCTGAAATATTTCATATTTCATCCCCGGTCGGCATGTTCCGTTCCGGAAGAATAAAGAGCTTCCCCTATCTTGCAGTCTGTAAAAAAGGTAATTAATCTGTTGAACGTCAAAGCATCAGATCATACCAACTTCGAAATTATTATTGTTATTGCTTTTTGAAACAGAAAATGAAATTTTCATATTTCGTGCTTTCATTTCTTCTCGCTCATAAATAAGCTGCTACAATTGGTGCTATAAGACCTCACACTATATATAAAATAGATCATTTCGATATAACAATAAATACTCGCTGTACTATTGCAATAAAACATTTTTTAACAGTATTTTTTGGAAAAATCAGTATTAAAATTAGTTGTGTATTTTTAAATTTTACATTACATACTTACAACGAAAGGGCATCCTTTCAAATATCAGTTTTAGTTCGTTCGCACTTTCTTTTGGGTATAAGACGTTTAGGTCTGAACGCATTTTCATGCGTGAGAAAGTAACGTACATCATCCCATCATCCCGAGAAAGTTCTATGTGCCCTGTTTGTTTGAATTTTGTTTTCTAGAACGTTCTATTGCCTCTGATTTGTAGCATTAGGTATCTCGGCTCATATTAGGAATCTCTAGAAAATTCCTTTAGATTCTGAATGTCAGTTTTTTCGCAAATGTCGCGAAAATATCGCCAAATTTTGATGCATTATTTCATTTCGCTACAAGCATGTGTTGATTATATTCTATTTATATTGTTTTTGTATTTATGTTTTCAAAAACGTTCTATGGATTCGGATTTTTGGAATCACATATCTTGGCAGCTATTCACTACTTACCAGCTCACTACTTTTTTAATATTCAGGTTTCTTTAGTACCAACACTTTTTGAAGATAGTATAATTTGCATTATTTATTTATATTTTAATCTGACATTAAATAACACAAATATTTTTATTTTAAAAATCTTGTTGCAAATAAGCAGACTGAATTTTAAAAAAGGAGCAAACTAGCAACTTTGACACTATTGGGAATTTTTTGAAATTTTCTTCCGATTCTGAGAGGCAATTTTCCCGCCAAATATCGCAAAATATTGCCAAATTTGGCAACATTCGTTTATTTGACGCCAAGCACATCATGACAAATTTCTATGTACCCTGATCGAATAAATTCTGCTTTCGGGAACGTTCAATGGACTCGGATTGGCTGAATCATGTATCGCGGCTCCAAGTGAGAATTTATAGAAAATTCCTACGCATTCCGAAAGCTAAAGTTACCAAGTATCGCCAAATTTTGCGAAATTCTTACTTTTGGCGCCAAGACGTGTTTTGGCATACTCGAAAAGTTGATTTTCCCGCAAAATCTCTCCAATGCTATCAATATTTCGATAATGTTGACAACTTTTCGACTTCGTTTATTGACAACTGTTTAACAACTTAATAACTGTTTCATTCCCATTGAAATGCATTGGACCGTAGTTAGCCAAAAATGACCACTAATCGAATTTACTTGAATATGAGACATAGACCAACAGTGTTCTCGAGCTTTGAAACGGTCGGATACAAAATTAAGTCAAAATTGTTATGACCATTTTTAGATAAAATTTACATATATACACTCGCACATAGACATAACAAGGCTTCGTATTATAATATATGATGCGATACAAATTGTTGATAAAGTATCTGTGACACATACATTGCATGAAAAATTTAAAAATAAACGACAGTTAAGCAGTGGCAGATAATATTTATGTTTTTAAAAACTCGAAAAATTCATTGAATAATTAAACTGGAAATAATATAACAAAAACTTGTAATAATACGATTTTTTTGGAATAAACATTCTGACATATGCTTACCTTAGCGACTGAATTATCTAGCATCTCTTGTTTGAGAGCTAGAAATACAAAACAGAATGATTGCTTCTTGATTATAGGTCAATCCGAAGACAAAGTTTAAGTCAGAATACGTATACCTTATTTTAAATTTAAATATCTGAGTACATTTTTCCAGTTGTAAGTTACGGGTTTTTGCCAAGACTATCAGTTATTTCAGATTAGGGTTTTAAAGGGTATCGGGCTATATGGACATTGACCTGTAAACTTTTTATCTACAACCGATATTTGGAACTCGTAATTAAAAATAATAAAATAAGAGTAGTATAGGACATATACTCATGTATAATGCGCATTCCCATTTTCGATTGGAAATAAAAGAAAAAAAAATGTATCACGTATAATACGCATCACTGAATTTTATTGTACAAAATCCAGGCATTTGGACAGAATTCTAAACAAACGCCTACATGTAAAGAAAGGAAAAGAAAAATCTCTAAACTAAAATATTTCTTTACTCATGTATAAAATATTTATCGACATCGGAAATTATTTAATAGTATCAGTAATCAAAAGAAAATGTAAAAAGTTGCAATAATGATTTTGCCCTGCGTACGTACGTTTATCCTACTTTCAGATAGTATACGATAATGAGGAAAAATGGAATGAGTTACGCCGCTGCGTTGAAACTGCAAGTTTTATAATATGCTGAAAGAAATGGCAGAGAAGCTACACCTCAATTTAAGTTTTTAATGAGCCTTGCATACGATTATGTATAAAGGAAGAAAAAACTAAATGAAACTTCATCCCAAAACAGCTAACTCAGTCACTCAATGAAATAATATCGCTCACGCGAAAGAAAAGTGACAAATATTGACAAAATAAAGTTCACAGAAGAGGCAAAAAAAGCAATTTAACAAATTACAACGACCATTTGGAACGAGATTTTTTCGAAGACTAAAATTTAAGACATAAAAAATCGCACGGAGTTAATCATAAATTACGTACGCCATGAATTAAACATTAACATTCCTGGACCCATCATGAACAAATTTTAAAATAAATTTCAGTTTTACAATTTTCTGTACATAAATTTTTAATCTTCTACGGAGCTGGTCATACATTACGTACGCCATGGATTTATATATACATTAATATTCCTGGACCAATTTTAAATGAAATTTCATACATTATGTACGCCATGGATTACATTTTTTGGTACTGTAAATTTTTAAACTTCTACGGAGTTCGTCATACATTACGTACTCCATGGATGAAACATTCCAATTTTATTATTATAATTCCTGGACCAATTTTAAATGAAATTTCATTCTAAAACTTCTAAACATCCCACAATATTACTTTTTACACCGTCGTATAGAGAAAAAAAAATGTACTTTTAAATGCAATTTGTTTGATAGCTGTATGTTAATTTGTTTCTGAGTTATTAATTTTTTTTGTAGTTTTTATTACTTTTTTTGTCACAGTGGCAACAGAAGTATCCATCTCTGTTGAAAGTAAAGGCAAAATACAGATTGAAAACGAATAAAATGCGGATTCAACTAATAAAACGCTTCAGATACGTTTTTGATTTCCTACCCTGGTAGGAACAAAGGACAATAACCATTTTCCCAAATGGCTTAAAAAAAAAATTGCATGATTTTACTGTAATGTGAAATTATAGAACTTAGCTCTGCATCAGGAACAAAAACGTGCATAAAAACATAAAACCCCTAATAATGAAGACGTAGGATGATGTTTAGAAGGTTGAGTAATTTTACCTCCCCACGCAATCCACCTCTATTATGTGGTCACAGATGGACATATAGCGTAGTAAAGTGATTCCCCGTATAACTACACTTATCTTTTTGTGTAAAAAGACACACCAATGGCAGACCTATTAGTGGAATAAAACGAAAAGGAATTTTTGCGAAATGTGTCACTTTTCTTGCGTTGGCGATATGTTGTTTCAATGTTTTTATAAACGTTCCCCCTATAATACACACCACACTTTATAGCCCTCAATTTTGTAAAAAGTGCCGAAGAGCAGTGCTAAAGTAGATTTTATGTAGAAGAAAATGCCCATATTAAAAATCCAGTGAATAAATTATACCTACAACTTTTATTAGATTTCAATTACTTACATAAAGAAGTAAAATATTTTTGATTATTACAATTTTTTTTAATTCGTTGACGTTTTCCGCATTTAATTTTTGTTATGTTTAGAGTATTAGCTCTATAAAAGAGAAATACAGTGACCTCTAACTTATATAACTCTCAGTTATATGACTTTCTCTGTTATACGCAGAATTCTCTTCGTCCCGTCCACGCTTTATGGGGAATAATGCTAAACTTCTCCCAGTTATACGACTGCTTCTCTCACTTATACGATGCTTTAACACGTTCACGCCGGCGCGGTAGGTCACACTCGACTATTTCAGAGTTCTCAAGTCTCCGGCTTTTTTTTTCACACCACTATTATTTTAGGGAAAATATCGTTCCTTTAAATCGCGCAATTGTTCTAATTAAATAAAACAACATTTTCTGTATTAAAATACTGGTATCCAAATAGCCGGAGACTTGGCAGCTCCGAGAGTGTCGAGTGTGACCCACCGCGCCGGCGTGAACGTGTTAAACGGTTCAGGCGATTTTACATTTCTCAATCTAGAATTAATTTTTATAATCTTTAAAGTACAAATCATTCACGTTTTCTTACATTTATCCTTTCATTATTGTTAAAGTGTTTATCAATAATGAATAACATTTCTTATCTACCTTCGTTTGTTATTAACGATTAAATCTATGGCGAGACGGTCATTGTATGGAATTCTTTTGTGTCTGCCATTTAACAAAAGCCAAATGACCACCTGCAGATCGCGTCTCTGTATGGCACTGTGTGAGAAATCATTGTTTTTACAAAATGCACTTTCCTGGAAAAAATTAACATGTTTTAGGAATGATGGTGTTTTAAGAAAAATAGACTTTTATTTTAAACTTAACAATTCGAAAATGGCAGTTCTTGAACATCACTAGGAAAAAATACTAAAGCGAGAACATATCGGAAACACATCCCAAGCTAGAATCGTGTCGAAAGACCTATGCGCCTACAACCCTCAGAGCGAAGGGGGAAAAACACATACGTCACAGCAAATCGCTACAAGTTTCCGTACTAGACACGTGAAAGGTTATTCATTTCACTGTAATTTTTTTTTAGTTTGCTGCATGTCGAGACCTAAACAGAAAATGTCAAAACGTAAAGCATTAAGCATACAATTCAAAGTTGAAACCATTAAGGAATATAATAAAATGTAATACAGTCAAAGAAGGCATTAACTGCTCTCTTCAATCTGCCAGAATCAACATTAAAAGGAATTCTGAAAAGTAAAAATGTCATTATTAATGCATCAAAAAATGTCAATTCAAAGAGATCCAGGATGCAATGTGGCAGATTTAAAAAAATGAAATTAGCATTAATCGTGTGGTTTAACCAAATGCGAGCTTCAAATTTACCAATAGATGGTGTGATTTTAAAAGAAAAGGATCGCATTCTTGCTGAGAAGTATGGCATCGTGAGTTTTCAGCGTCTTGGGGTGGCTCGAGAAGCTGAAAAAAAGACATCGACTTTTGCATCGCCGCATCACAGGAGAAAGCGCATGTGTTAATGAAAATGATGTTAGACAATGGTTGTAAAATCTACCTATGTTAATTAAGGATTAAAGGACCTAAAGACATCTTTAACTGTGGTGAAACGGACTGTTTTTCAATCTGATGTCAGATAAGACATTATCATACAAAGAAGAACCATGTCACGGGGACAGAAAAAGTAAGAGATAATTAACTATCCTTTATTGCACAAATAGTGATGTTTCAGAAAAAAATAGAACCTTTAGTAATAGGAAAATCAAGAAAATCTCGATACTTTAAGAATAAAAAATAATTACGATGTGGCTACAGAAATAAAAAAAACAGCATTTGATGACATCAGAGATTTTCATTGAGTTTTTAAAAAAGATGGATGATAAATTTCAAAAACAACAAAGAAAGGTTTTACTTCTAGTGGATCAATGTCCATCACATCCCGATGTAAAATATCTACCGTTTCTGCAGAAAATTAAAGTTTCAAATTTTGCCAGCAAATCCTACAAGCAGATTACAGCCACTAGATCCAGGGATTAAAAAGAATCTCTATGTAAACTGCAGAAGGAGTTTGATTCATCGTTTTATTTTTGATCGGGAAAACAAAAAGGAAGCTAAATCAATTTACATTTTAAATGCTACGCATTTAACAGCATGTGCATGGAAAAATATGACATCGCAGACAATTAAGAATTGTTTTAGGAAATGCAGTTTCCCACAAAACCAAACTGCAAGTTCAACGAATGAACCTGATATTGAGAGCGCATGGAATCCTTTAATAACGAAGTCTCGAATGAAATGTTTATGGACGAAGGTACTAATTTCAAAGATTATGTAGAATGTGATGATAAACTTCTTCTGTCAGAGCTGAGAACTGCTGAAGAAATCTTTGAGGATATTAATAATGAAGACGTGAGCAAGTATGATGATGAAGATGAGAGCAATGTTCCTGCTGTTGTAAAAATTTCAAAAGCAAGTACCGCTTTAAATAGATTAAAGAATTATATCCATAAAAATAATTATTCCCAAACTAGCTTAAAAGCTTTATTAGACTTACAAAAAGACATTTTCTCTTTCCATCTACGATAGAGACAAACTAATATCAGTTTATGTTTTGAGAAACTCTGATTTGTAAATCTTTAAAATAAACATAGTGGTAAATGAACTATTTTGTGAACTTTTTTAATATATTTTATGTTTAATTTTTTAATACATTTTACAATTTTTGTTAAAATATGTTCTTAGTACTCAAAACTTATCGTTTTCAGTATAGGTAAAATAAAACTGAGAGAATTATTTGTATGTTTTATGATATTTTTATGTATATTAAAATTAAACAATATACGTCCTATCTCAACTTGTGCTAACAGAAAATAAATTCACACAGAATCATTTAATCATTAAATATATCGACGCACATTAGATATAAAGTTGTAATAATTATAGATATTATCTTTTTGGAGATTTTCATCATTTAAAATAACCAAATTTAAAGTGCCTCCGTTTTTTGATTTTGTACAGTGAAATCAAATAATTTTAGATAAACTTTCTGGTACAGTTTTATATTTTTTTCTCGTATGGCAGTACATTTAAAATACATATTCTTTTCAGTGTATTTTTTTTATTTCTCATAAATAAGCCTGCATCTTAGTTTCGTTCTAAGATTTTTTTTTTTTTTATTAACAAATTGTTTTGAAATTTCTTTGCGATATACAATTTCTACCAACCTTGGGCATATTGCTACGAATAAGATGCCTTAATGGAGAATATTTTGAGTCGAAAATGACGGGGTAGTATAGGAGCCGGTGACATCGAAATCCCCGTGATCTAGGAATTGAATTTTTTTATGTAAATCGATAGTAAAAAGACTTACGAGCAAAATTAGCTATGTATAACTAGCTTTGATAAGCTGAAAATAAGTTAAGTTAAATTAAATATTATTAAAAAGCTGAAATGCTTTACCGTTAACGCTGATATTGACCGTTCTTAGAGAATTTTATAGAAATGTTTGGGAAATTTTTAGAAAAAACTTGCTATGACAAATTTATTATGCTGGAAAAATCCATCACGGTGATTTTAAGAAAGCAGCCAGTGATAAAATTTCACAATAATTTTCTTTGAATTTTTACCGGTGGCCACTTTATTTTGCGTCTTCACGTAGGCCAAGAGTATGCTTTCCATGATAACGTTAAATCAATATAGCTTTTTATTAATAATTAATTTAATTTAACATATTTTTGGCTTGTTAAATCTAATCACACCTTTCTCCTTTTGTTCGTATGAATGTTTAATATCGATTTACATAAAACATTTCCAATTTCGCGATCACGAAGCTCTCGAAATCACCCATTCCCGTACTAGGACTTATCATCACCGTAAAAAGAAAACCCCGACTAACTTACATTGCCACACCTACCAGACCGCTGTGATATCGGACAAACGTACATCGTTTCAAGATACCCAGTTTGTGGCGAACACGGATAACCACTTGGCTTAATGGCGTCCATATGTAGAAACAAATTAAACGCAAAATGCCCATTGAAATGATATCTATGTGCTTTGTTAAATTTTCAGATATATATATATATATATATATATATTATAATATTAAAAACAAACAAAACTACTATTTTTATTCAAGCAATACTTATTTGTAATAGTATTTTAATATATATAGATATTTTCAAATGTCGTGTTAGTTGATTAATAATAAAAAATATATATTATTATTCAAGTAATAAAGCATAAAAAATAAAGAAAGGCACTAATATACATTCACGCACATATATAAAGATCTAACTTATAATTACGATTATGTGCGTGTAACTATTTGCAGGAAATAACTTTATATAATAATAAAAATAAAAGTAAAAAAAAATAAATACTTAAAACAAAAAAATATACAATTTTGTACACATTCGAATTTCGAAGAAACATTATAACTAACACACCGATGACCGACACTGTTCTTTCCATTTAGACCGGTGAGTCATCGGTGACTGACACTTATAGATTCTGCAACGGGAGTCTTATTTCGTGGCCTAAACGAAAAGACAGACAAAATTGACTTGGTATTCAATGTGTTAATAACCCTTATGCATAGTTTAGATTCTCACAGAAATGTTTCATCATATTTTAGAATACTTAGTTTTCTTAATTAATTTGTGGCAAAACATTTCATTTCTGACGTAATAACGTTATTCTGGACATAGGCATAGGCTTCTGAAAATTGGTTACTGACATTTGTTTCTGCTAACTTTTAAGTAAGGTTCATTTTCCTAATTCCAAGAAAATTCCCATACACTTAATTTAGAGTTATCTAATGAATTTGTCAATTTTGTACAACAAATCTTAACAATGTTTTGTCTTCTATAAGCTCAAAAACCCTTTGAATGGATCAACTTTTGGAATAAACAATAGAAAATTAACTATATAATTTAAGTAAATCGCCAGGCACACTAAAAATACAATGTAATAAAGTGAATAAAAACACTAGGATTAAATATTCGTGGAAGTGGAAAAAATGACAAAGTTAAAAGCACTAAAAATTGTACATTTTAAGCATAGTGGTTTCGGCAGCCTATAGCATACCATCCTCAGAGCTAAGGATGGCGGGAAATTCCTCACACATACAGGAAAGATGGGGATTCAAGTTATAGGTTCATTGACCAATGGAAAACAGAGGATTGCAGGTAACAGCCAATAGGAAAATAGATGAGAAATGGAATCAAAGTAGTGAGAAATTGCTAAAAAAAAGAGACAGAGAGAGAGAATTTTTTATGTAATATTTCCAAAAATCTGATAAAGGTAGAATAGCGAATCCACAATTAACAATATTTTAAATTTTTTTTTATAAATATGAAATGGTTCAAGGAAGTTAAGTTCGTGTATAGAAGTAGATTTAGAGATTATTTTAACCGAATTGAAGTCAAAAGTATTATTCATCTCCCAGCAATTTTTGCAATAGAGAATTTATTGATTTCTTGTTTTTTAATATATTGTTGATGTTCTTTGATATGAACTTTTAAGCAGCGTTTGGTTTGTCCAATATCGGAAAGGCTGCAATGGCAATTAATACGTAGGTACCCCATGAATTGGATAATTCAATAGGTTCTTTGAGTTTTGAGAGGGTGAGTATATTCGTAGAGGCAAAAATTACTTTAAAGTCCTATTGTCTAAGACTTTTAGCAGTGGGAAAGCTTGATTTAGGAAAGAAAGGTTAACACAATGCTAATATTGGAAAGAGTAGAAGACTGAGGAGAGCTTGAGAAACGAGGATGATGTAGTTTAAATAGAGCAATCAATTATAGTATATTATCAATTATAGAAAGGTTTTGACCTCTGTCGATCGCGATGGCTTTAATGTATTGAATTTCAGTATTAAATGACTGAGAATCAGAGCAAACATGTATGATACGAATTATAAAGGTATAAAAAGCGTCCATTTTTTGGCTTGGACGATGACAAGAACGAGCATGGGGTGGCAATGAAACAGCAAAGCTTTCGCGATAAACGGATGTAGTGAAACCGGTTACAGTGCGAGTGACAAGGGCATCCAAAAACCTGTGAGCACCATTATTTCCAGTTTCATAAGTGAATTGATCATTGCTATAAATAGAGTTCATAATGTAAGAATATTATCAATATTGTGAATAGAGGTGTCAGTTAAGGGGAATATATCATCAACATAGCGAATCCAGAGAGGGAAAGATAATTTATTGAAAAAGGAGCATTCAGAATAATGCGTATAGATGTCGGCGAGGATGTGTGACAGTCCATGACTAAACAGTCAGATTGTTTGTAAAAATTTTCTTGGAATAAATAAAAAAAAAAAGATTTTCGAATGATTTTCATTTTGACATTTTGAACAGATTTTTAATAAAATTTGAAATGACTCGACAAAATGCTTAAACCATTCTATATATTAAATTTTAAAGAATTCTACTGGGTAGTTTTTGCTCTATTATAAACGGGCCAGATTACTTCCACATAGGTGCTTCGTGTTTTTATAATTGCGATATTTCCATATACACCATAATATAATGGAGTATTTTGGAGCGCCACTGTAAATAAACTATGGACGTTACATACTTCATTTTCAACACCGGTCATGGCATAATAATCTCAATAACATCTATCAATTACAGAGCAACCAACTATATTAACGTAAGTTCGAGTTTGGCCAGATATAGAGACAAACCGAATTCACAAAATTAAATTTCACTTTTAGCAATCTATATCAACAAACGGAAATATACTTGAATACATTTCTAAGGCCATGCACTTAATTAGGACAAAATCACGCATTTAACTACTGAAATCACATTTCCAGAGATAATCATCCATAGGCGGCCATGTATCCAGTTCTTTGCAAGGCGTGTATATCATTTTATATATGTTTTACAAATATATCTTGTTATTCTAAATGTAGTTCAGCATAAAAATGCATAATTCATTTAAAAAACACATTTAAGCTATTTTCGTTCATACTCAGTAACCGTTACGAATACTTTTGTATAATCCTAAACATCGAGAGCATTTATACACACAATGTAATAGGCAAAAACTTAGTTAAAAACTCATATCACATCTAAAAATGCACGTCTTCCAGCAATCATCGCTAATATGCAGTATTTCGGATGTAGTAGAATTTTTGTTGTCCTTGTAAATAATGTCCGTTTTTTATTATACAAAAAGTAACTTGTAGTAAACCTCGCCAACGTACATCAATTGCATTATTTTTGAAATTATTTAATATAATTAAAATACGCTACAAAATTTTTTTCTCCCTATTCAATTATGTAAATTAGTAATAAATATTTATATGCATATAAATGTATATATATATATATATATATATATATACATTGGGATACATTGGGATATATATATATCAGTGGCGTGGCGTCCGGTCATCGCTGGATGCGGCGATGACCAAGCAATATTTTAAAACTCTTAATAAGCTTTTAAAACTCTACGATCCAGTTTTAGCAGAACATTTGGATTTCATGTATAAGTGAAGGTAAGATTTAAAGTTTCTTTTTTGAACATTCAACTATTGAATTTTAGAGTTAATAATTTTTCACAACAAACTTAAATAATTGCGATGACCACCGAAAATTTTCACGCCACGCCACTGATATATATATATATATCTGTTACGATATCTTGTTACTGGAAAACAAATTCGTCGATCTCATAGCGATGTAGATGAAGAAGATGAATGTAGCATGGAGTTTGAGCATAGATGTACGAACATGTAGTAAAGGAAACTAGAGCAACAGCTTCGCATATTAAATTGAACAGCTTAATATTTGTATACGATGATCATTTCTCATTAAAGATGATTGGCTGCCAAGTGGCTTATAACAAAAAACAATGGAAATGAATATTGGGATTTCCCCAGGAGACGAGTAACGAAAGCAATACTGTTCACAGGATTTTATTCTATATGATCGGGCAGCAGTTCCACAACTAACGATGCAGTGTCATCAATAACTTCGATGTAGAAACATCTATCGACAATAGTAATCACTTGATTACATAAAAAGATTAAAATCTTTAGAACAAACGTCATTTTGTGAGACACACAGCCAGGGTCAGTTTACATTTCAAAAAACTCAGCAAATCTGCTGAAGAATCGTGCGTAACTGCTTTTTACTTTCCAAGCGTAGGAATACAATTTTTCCGTAGTATGCGCTCTAAACCAATTAAGCTGCAAAGAAATCACACCATGAAAATATTATTGACAGAGCGGGTGGAGGGATAATACAGCAGAAAGGAACCCCGGAATAAAGCGCGGAAAGGTAAATCTTGTATGGAATAAAAATAAAAATACTATCAAAGAACATTCTAAAACGCGAAAGGTCGGAAATGGAACATTTAATTTAAGAATACTAAAAGAGTAATAATTAAATGAATTAGACAAGTGAAACATTAAATTAAAGGGAATTTAACAGAATTAATGATAGAGATTATTTAAGAATAACGATTTACTGAATATAGATAAGTAATTTAGAATAGGTAATTTAGAATAGTACAGTGAAAACGCGGAGATATATCTAATATTGTAACATATATATATATATATATATATATATATATATATATATATATATATATATATATATATATATATATATATTATAATAAATAAATATTTATAAATGTGGCTCTGTAAATTAATAATAAATAATCTTTACACCGCAATTTCTATAGAATGTATATTTTAGTGTATTTCGTAAATACATATCTATTTTATTATGTTCGAAGGAGTGTAACATCATTAAAATACTCTTGAAACTATTTTTCCCATTGGCCGTAATGTAACGGTATACTTTTGACTGTCCCTGTAATTAAACTATGCATTCGATTTTCATGAAATGTGAAATGACACGACAACGTTATGCAACAATTAGATGTTTTAAATTTCAAACCATTTGGTTGGGTAGTTTTTGCGCTGTTATATGCGGGAAGACAGACGGACGAGCCGGACGACTTTAGGTACACATATTTATATAAATAAGAACGTACCTAAAAACGGACAAAACGGACTTAAGCCTTGAGTTCGCTACCTTGCTGCAACAGTAATTTCCTGTACATTGCCCTCCCTGCAGAAAGTGCATTTCATTGGTTTGTAAAAAATCTCCAGGTACTATATCCTGGCTTAAAATATATCAAGTATTTAAAAAAGTTTAAATAGTAAAAATCAATTTCTGCCTACAGATGCGACTGAACCGCCACAAACTGCATGAACTGCTAAACTAAAGTATAAATCTGGATCAAGGGTAACTCAAATTTTACTCTTGACTTATTTTAATTGTTTGAATTAGGAAAATCTTTTTTTTTTACATGTTTTTATGAATTGGTTTGTCTGTTGCCTGTCTGTCCGACTGTTTGTACGTCTTTCTGTCTATCTATTTGTCTGTCCGTGTGACCGTGCTCTAACTCGCGTAATTATAATCGTATTTTCATGCAATTGATATACGTTACTGATATCACAATAGCACATTCGTTATTGTAAAAAAAGTGCGTATTATTCATAATTCATTTACAGAGGCACTCAAAAGTATTCCGCTACGTTATGTGCTATTATTGGGGAAATCATTCGCTTTGTATTATGCTACATTATTGTAGACTTTACAATTTACATTATTCATTTATGGCTACTTCGGAATTTGTTATATGTAGCATATGCAGTACGCGTACAGAGAACTTAAAAGTATTCCGTTATATTATGGTCTGTGTAGAAAATTTGTTTGCGGCGTATTTTAAAATGCCACCCTAATACACAAATATTGAAATTTCTTGAATTTATGAAGTGCATTAATATATACCTGTAGAATATTGTGTGCAAATCATTTATCAATCATTTACAAGGTTACGCAAAAGAGTTCGGTTAGATAAACGCCTACGGAGAAAAACTATTCTCACCGTACCTCAATTATATATTTTCTATAATTTGCTTGCAATAGAATATGTTGCCATTGCAGTTAAAGTTTATTTACAGGAACACTTAAAAAATGTCTGATACAATACTGCATTGGAAATGTTGTCTGTCAGGGATTATTTAATGAAAGTGCGTTTTCAGTTAGGGAATGGGTTTTTAAGTTTAACTAAATTTTTGCATACTACCTGGTGTGCTTAAGCTTTATAGACCATATATAAGACTACACAAACGACTTCCTAAGTATTACAGAAAATGAGCGGGAATTGCTGAAAGTGTTTTTTTTTTCAATTTGAGTGATGCATTTACAAGCTCAGTCACATTTGAAATGCTAAGTGATGTTTGTAGCATTTAGCCCATTTATGCCTAGCGTCCCACTTTGCGGACGTTTTGAATTTTAATAAATTTCTATAATTTTCTTCTTCTTTATAACATGGAAATTGTATGAAATTATTATCTATAAATGTCTTTATCTGTTAACGAAAATAGTAGCTGTTGTGATTTCACTGTAACAAGGACTGTATTTAGCTGGTTCTTAAATAACACTAATTAATGACATCGTAGTGTTGTTTTTCAGTTTAATATTACAACCTCGATTTGAATATTTCTCACATTTTTGTCGGACACACATACCCGAACGAAAGTTCCACACACACTCAAAGGGAATTTTTTCCCTGCTCACAAGGATAAATTTTGAGGCGACGCAGCGATCTCTATATATTACATTGGTAACTAAATTAATATTTTAAGAATATAAGGATTACACATATCGCCCCCCCTTGAAGCCTCAAGGAGGGTTCAAAAACACTAAATAATAACATGCACAATAACAATTACATTGAGAGTAAATACACCTTATTCATACTTCTCTTTACGTGTCCATATTTAGTCTTTATTGATACAACACGAAATTTTTTGTCAAGTCTAGGGAAAAGCTCTTTAATAAGTCAAAGTGACCACTGCAGTGGTGCGGAATTGTTCATGTGCACAAGTACCAAATCTCCAACCTTGAGATTAGGTATCGATTTCCACCACTTGGAAGGCGGTTGCAATTGATGTAAATACTCTTTGGACCAACGGTCCCAGAATTGTTGACGAAGTTTTTGAATGAGATGCCATCTTTTACTAGGACACAAGTTTTTCGTTGGTTGCACTGGTTCAGGAAATGGATGAACAGGACCGCCAACCAGGAATTTCGCTGGCGTCATCGCATTCAAATCACTGGGATCAGACGATAATGCAGTGAGAGGTCTGGAATTTAAACAAGCCTCTATTTGAAGAAGAATGTTGTAAACCTCTTCGAAACTAAGAAGTGCAGAGTTAGATACTTTCGTTAACATTTGTTTAGCACTTTTAACTGCTGCTTCCCACAAACCTCCAAAATGTGGTGTATATGGAGGAATGAAGGACCACTTAATGCCCTTCATAGAGCAGAAATCCTGCACCTTTTCTTCTGAAAACAATAGAGCTAATTCCTTAAGTTGCCTGGCAGCCCCCTTAAAATTATAACCGTTATCGGATATGATCTTACTCGGACAGCCTCTTTGAGAGATGAATCGGCGTAATGCAGAAAGGAAACATGCAGTAGAAAGCTCAGACACCAATTCAAGGTGTATGGCCTTTGTAGCTGTGCTGATGAAGAGGCATATATACGACTTGAATTTGGCGACCGACCTTTTATGAGCACATTTAGTATAGATAGGACCGGCATAATCCAATCCTACGATGTCAAAAACACGAATCTGCATAATCCGAGTGGATGGTAGATCTCCCATCAATTGAGGAGAAGTCCTTAAATTTCATTGAAGGCATTTTATGCAATTTCTAATTTGCTTGCAAACTGTAGAAAGACCATCTACGAACCAAAACTTTTGTCGTATTAGTGACAGTGTAAGATGCGTCCAGTAAGAATGTTAGTGACATGATAATATAATATGAGCTTAGTTGTAATTTCGTGTTTTTTGGCAACAACATTGGATGATATTGGTCATAGTTTAAATTTGAATGATTTGCTAGCCTGCCTCCTACACGAATTATACCATTGATATCCAAAAACATATTCAAAGTTAGCAATTTGCTCTCCCTTGGTAATGGTTTTCCTTCAACTAGATAATTCAATTCCGATGAAAACTCAAACTTTTGGATTAAATTTACTGTACGGATTATTGCTCTATCAAGCTCTTTTGATGTTAACCAACCTGAAATTCTTGACGCATCTGGACTGCTATTGCTCAGAAATCGTAAAATCCAATCACACACACGGATTAATTTTGAAAAAGAAGCTATAAATTTAGCTATAAATTCAGGCAATGACACCATTTTTGTAGCACATGTAGTTGCAGTAAATTTTCTTTCTTCTTTTCGGAAATTATCTGATAGTGATGAGGCATCATTTATGTCAAACTCGGCTAGTTCCTTTAAGGGCTGACTTAGCCAATCAGGACCATGGAGCCACAAGTCATTATTTACAAGTTGAGATGGTAATAGACCCCTTGTGCCAAGATCGGCTGGATTGCAAGTTCAAGGAACGTGATACCATTTCACTGAGGGGATGGTTGTTTGAATTTTAGACACTCTGTTTGCGACAAATGGTTGCCATCGATACGGTTCGGTTAACAACCACGCTAATGTTATAGTGGAATCTGTACAAACCAGGGTACTTTTGATTAGTAAGTGGATATCTCTCAAAACCATTTGTAAAACATCAGCAATTAATAATGCTGCACATAACTCCAGACGAGGCAAGGATTGTGTCTTCAAGGGAGCAACTCTCGTTTTGGAGGTAAGTAACGAAACATAAATGTCTCAATTAGACAGAATACAACGCACGTAAACTACTGCACAATATGCCTTTTCAGAGGCATCGCAGAATGCGTGCAACTCGATATTAACGCACAGAGGATTTAGGACACATCTTGGTATTTTGATTTGGTTGATAAGGTGAAGCTCTTTTCTAAATGATATCCACAACTTGTTCAGATCTTCCAGGATTGGCTCATGCCATGTAAGCTTGTGATTCCATAATTCTTGAAGTAATATTTTCATAAATACTACGCATAGAAATATCAATCCCAATGGATCAAACATACGAGAAACTTCAGATAATATGTATATTTTGCTATTCTCTTTTTTCTCTTCCATTGGTAATACTGAGAAACTAGAGCTATCTATTTTTGGATTCCAACTGATACCTAGGACCTTCACATCATCTTCAGAATCGACAGAGATCATTTGTTGTTCATCTGATAATTCTTCAACAATTGTAGAAATATTCGACCTCCATTTTCTCAGATTAAATCCTCTTTTTTTCATCATTTTCTTAAGTTGTTTAACAAGCTCAACTGTTTCTTCTTCTGATTCAGCTCCAGATAAAGATCATCAACGTAGAAGTCATTCAAAGTAGCATGAGAGGCTAACGGATAATTACTTTTCTCGTCTAACGCCAGATGTTGCATCGCTCTTGTAGAGAGAAATGGAGCGCAAGCTGTTCCATAAGTGACTGCGAGCAGTTTGAATTCAAGTACTGGATCTTCAGGAGCGTTTCTCCAAAGAATTCGCTGCCAGTCTATATCATCCCGGTGTACCTTAACTTGGCGAAACATTTTCTCTACGCCAGCACACACTGCAACTAGAAAAGTTCTAAATCGTATAAGAATTGGATATAAATCTTGCTGTAGTCGTGAGCCTATCATCAGTAAATCTTTGAGAAAAATTCCAGAGGATGAAGGACATGACGCATCAAAAACTACACGTAGTTTTGTAGTGCTACTAGATTATACCAAAACAGCGTGATGAGGCAAGTAGTACGCTTCCCTATTAGCGTAGTCTGATAGAGGAACTAGTTCCATATGTCCCAATTCTATATAGTCCTTCATAAATTTTCTATATTGTTCATATTTCACGGACTTAGAAGCTAATGATTTTTCTAAAAAAATTAATCTACGAAGGGCTGTTTGTCTAGAATCACCTAATTGGGATGGTGAGGAATGGAAAGGCAATTTCATAATGTACCTTCCAGTTTCATCTCTGGTGTGAGTTTTAACGAAGTGTTCCCCACATGCCTTTTCGGAAGTTGTTAGTAAATTTGCGGCAGGAACGGTGTCCAGCTCCCAAAATTTCTGTATTATCTGATCATTCACTAACTGAATACTATTCACATTGATTACTGGTGCTTCTTCGGGTGCATTAACATTTCCCGCGATGATCCAACCAAGGTCTGACGAACGGCAAAGTTTTTTCCTTCACCAGAAGAAAGCATCTGACCCTTCAATATTGGTAAGGCAATAATTACACCAAGCAGAATGTCAACAGCAACACTTTTATAAAAATTAAGATCAGCTAATTTTAAATCGCTAAACGGTTCAGACCTAGAAGAATCTAAACTAACATGAGGAAGTTTACCAATAATTTTTGTACAACATAAACAGATGTAGAAAAATAGGAATTGGATGGAAAATAAGATGAAAAGGTAATTTGTGAAACACCATTTGTATAGGTGACCGGAGAACCTAAAGAGGAAATTATAACATTTGCTCTCTTTTTTGGTAGTCCAAGCCTTTTAAGACAATAATTTGTGATTAAACAGGCTTGACTTCCAGGATCTGGAAGAGCCCGGCACAATTGAACTTTTCCTTCAGAATCACTCACGCTTACGATTGCTGTACAGAGCAGAACTTGGGCATCCGAGACAAAATCAGAACAACATGAAGTAATACTAGAGTTTCTGACAACTTCACTAACTGAATTAGAATCTCTATTAGAACCAAGAGAAACAGCAGGTTGAAAAACCTTAGCTGCAGCTGATAAACTAGTATCAGCTGAATTTGTCACTAATTGGTCACGATCAGATATTGACTCAACATTATTCTCAAAATGTAATAAAGTATGATGAGATTGTTTGTATTTATGACACCTAGCCGTATATTTACAGTTTGATTTACGATGAAATGGAGTTATACAATTAAAACAAACATTATTAGACCTCACAAAATTCACACGTTTATTTACAGATAAGTTTAAGAAAGAATCACATTTATTTAGTGTATGAGCTCCCTTGCAAAAAATACATTGCGTTTGAAATCCTGAAGCAAACAATATCACATTTTTAGAAAAAAATATTTTTTACTCCCTCATTACCCGAAACAATCGTTCTAGCCTGATTTGAAAGAAATTCTAGCAGTTCGTTTAACTTTGGAATTCGATCATTCTTTAAGGATCCTTCCCAAAAACTTCTAGTAGCTTGATCTAACTTAAATTGCACAATACATAAAAGCATCGTGTCTGCTGTCTCGTCTATTTTTAAACACAAAGTTTCGAGTAACCTGACATATTCTTTAGTAGAATCAACTAAATTCAAAATTTGAAAATGCGACTCATTATTTAACTGGGGCATATTTAACAGTTTTTTCATCAAGGAACTCAAAATTTCACGCTTATGAAAATATCTTTCTGTTAAAAGGTTCCAAGCTATTTTGAAATTATCATCAGTAATCGAAAGGAATTGCACTAGTTTTTGTGCATCATTCATTAAAACTCCCTTAAGATATTGCATTTTCTGAGCCCCTGATAGTTTTTGATTGTCTATAACAGCAGTTTTATACAAATCCGAAAATGTTAACCACTCATCTACAGTACCCGAAAAAATCGGAAGGGATGAAGTATGCAGTTTAATCTCTTATAATTAGAATTAGAAGTGACATTATTTATTTCATCCTTTTTTTAATTTCCCTTCATATTTATTCTATCAATAGTAGCTAACATTCCATCTAAAGTTTCAAAAAGTTCTTCGCGTTCATTACTATATTTTTCAACCTCATCCTCTTTAGATAAACCGAAAATATTACTAAAAATAGCTTTTAATTCCTCTCCAATATCGCTAAATCTGTTTCGAATTACGTTTAATTTAGCTGAATCTAAACTATCTAATTCGTCTGTAGTTTTATTTTTTAATCGGGTTAGAGCCGTTTTTGCAACCTTTTTTTGATTTAAATATGCTTTTATATCCATTATGAAAAACAAATAAGATACAGAGATACAGTTAAAACTCCAGAAAAGAAAATCAAAGTATATTCCCCAACTGAACTAATGAATAAACAATGTAAACACAATATGATTCTGATAAAAACAATAACAAAATAATGAATCGAAACCACTCACTTAGTTATTTTGAAGTACTATCCAAGTGAAGAAAAATAAATTTTTCGAGCAGCAAAAGGAAATTACTTCTTTTCACAACAACAAACGCATATTGCGCGATCAGTAGAATATCACCGAACGATTTCACAAACCATGCGAAACGAAACTAAACTAATTTCCAAACTCCGTAACGTCGAACCATTTTATTTATGTTGTGATTTCACTAAAACAACGACTGTATGTAGCTGGTTCTTAAATAACACTAATTAATGACATCGTAGTGCTGTTTTTCAATTTAATATTACAACCTCAATTTGAATATTTCTCACATTTTTGTCGGACACACATACACGAACGAAAGTTCCACACACACTCGAAGGGAATTTTTTCCCTGCTCACAAGGATAAATTTCGAGGCGACGCAGTTCTCTCTCTTTATTACATTGGTAACTAAATTAATATTTTTAGAATATAAGGTTAAACAGTAGCATAAGGTGGATATTTATTTGCTTAAAATGAAGACTGTTTTCGAAGTTAACAAATTTTTCAATTTCAAGAGGGCGAAATGTAAAAAGTAAGTTTATTTTTGTTTTTTGAACAATTATCCAAATAATAGTCGTAGCTTGTAGACTTCTTTGAAATGCGTATTTATTATTATTATTATTATTATTGTGAAAAAATGTGTTTTAGCCTATTTTTTATGCATTTTTGTAACGTACAATATATAGGGTGCTAGGCACGAATGGGTACATATTTTTATTAGCCATTTAGTGAACAATTATTTATGTTAGGTCCTTTTCAAGATGATTATGAAACAAATTGTTTTTAAGCCTCAAATACGATTATTCTTATTTTATTTTTATTATTTATTTATGTGTTATTTATATATGTATTATATATTTAATATATTTAGTCTCTGTAAAGAAATAAACTATATATTTTTTAGTAATTCATTAAAATATAAATTATAGCATATAATATACAAATTAAACGTTTATTTTATATAAATGTAAACAAAACGTATAATTATGCATATTATATTATTACGAATATTATACATATTCTCATACTTAGTACGTTTACATTTTGTCAAATAAATACCAAAAAAAAAAACAATATCGTAATTTTTTTTTGTGTTTTTCCAGTTTATTTTGCAACATTTTAAAGTGATTTTACCTACGAATTTGAGAAAACAAAATTTCTGGCATAAATGGGTTAAATAAAATCCTGTAGAAATCTATGCCAATAACTGGACACATAGCCGCCTATGGATATTATTTCCTGGAAGTTGGATTTCAGTAGATTAAAGCATGTTATTGCCTAAATTATATTTCAGCTTCCTAATTGGCGTGAAGAATTATCTGTATGTAATATCCCGGACGATACAAAAGAAATCAAGTCTGTTTACGTCTATTTGAAGAAATTACTGATTTTTAACTGTTGTTATGCATTTCTCTTACTAAAAAATTTAAGAAATTTGTGAATTTATTCTAATAAATTTTACAATAGTTTGTGGAATCTGTACAAATGTACTGATCACATACAAAGCTGTACAAAGAATTGGTGTACCATCCCGGCTATGGACTTAATTGTTGAAATCTTGTTTTCAAATGTGTAATATGTTTTCTAAAATCTACTTAGGTATTTTCTTAACTTTATTAGGTGGCGAAGTTTTGTTAAAGTACTTTGAAAGTGTTGGAAAGTGTTTAATAACCTATGATTGAAACGTGATTTTTCTTTCTCATTTAATGTTAGGATTTAGTTTGAACATATTTAAAGGTTGGATGTAGTGACATCTAATGACTAAAATTTTAACTAAATAATAAAAATGGAAATATTTTAACTACCTATTTTAACTATATAAATACATCATGAATGTCGTCTTTATTTCATGAATTTTAAATTTACAATATATTATTTGAAACACCCTGTGTAAGATTACTGATTTATTATATGCTAATTAAAAATGCATTGAATTTTATTGAATTTCGAAAAAAAAAAACTTTTTTATACTTATATGTCTGTGCCCTGAAAAAACATTTTAAGGAAGTTTAAATGGTTGTTTAACATAATAATTATTGATTTGACAGATCACTTGTAAATTGTCTATTTCCATACACAATAATCAATAGCATAAACGACATATCCAATTGTAAGAATAATTACATTGTCACAAATAATAATTCTCATTAATTAACGTCAAAATCAGAAAGTAGAATTATATATTCTGAAGCTTCTCGAAAACAGTGTACTCTGCTTTCTATTGTAACTTCATTTAGATTTCACATATATAGAGATATTAAAATAATTTTTTTAAGAACTTAACCTCCGAAACAGTATTTAGAAACAATTTTGTAAGCTAACTTTAAATACACTATGTTGATACGGGCGCTCATATTTGGATACTAGTATTTCTATAAAATCAACTGTATCTTTTATTACCAAATCTTTTTTTAGGATTACGTACATAAAAAGTTAAAAAGAAGCCATTATATGATCGCTCCTTTTTATGTCTGTCCGTCTGTCACACCTATTTTACTCATAAAGTATGGAATGTGGAAAGTTCAAAATGGCTGAAGTAATAAAGAATTTAGACACACATAATAAGTGATTATTAACCATTAACAAGTATAATTAAGATAAATGCTGAGGCGAAGTCTTATAAAGATATTTTATATATGCGGGTGGGATTATACACCGGGAGGGATTACTTTGTGACAAGTGTGTTTTCGCCTTGAAATGCAAAAGAAAAAATTCGTCAATGACTTCGACTTCGAAAATTACGCTGAAAACAATTTAAAGTGAAAAAAGGATATTGATATGTCATTGATTTGTCACAATATCTCTCACTTTCGCTGCAAATAATTGAATGGCGTTTTTCAGTTATTTGCAAATGTACCACACCTTTAATTTTAATAGCAATTTGATAATAATTCATGCACATATTTTTACTTTTAAAATATAGAAAATCCTCTTAAATTGAAAATTTCTAATTTTATAATTTTAAAAGAACATTTTGAATTTTCCTGAAATTAATACAAAGCAAAAACCTGATCAATATAATGACGGTTATGTAATAAGGAAATAAGGATCAGAGGGTTAACGCAAAATATTTTGTGCATTGCATTTTTCGTTCATTTACAGGGGTACGCAGAAGAACTCGATCTGTAAACGATAATTGCTGGAAGTGCGTTTTCATCTTTGGTTTGCTTTTTCATCTTTAACTAAATTTCTGCATAGTACTTGGTGTTTATAAATACTATTGATCATATACAGAGCTGCAGAATTTAATTTGTCGGTATTACCGTCTAGTGAAGTGAACTAACTGTTTGAGGGTCAATTTTAACTGTGTTTTGCATTTACCTTCTAAACTATAGTTTATAACAGAAGTTTATGAAACATAAAGAAAATCATGTAAAGTGCTAAGCAAACAACAAAATACATTGCCTTTTACTGGTCAGTAAAAGCTGGAAGTGCGTTTGAAGATGTATAACTCATTTTTTTTCTGAAATTAGATTTAAACTTAATATGTGGTTCGAACAAATTTCTTTACATAATATAAAGAGCATTACAGATCAATTTGACTGCAATTCCATCTGTTGACGAAAATTGCTAAAAGTGAATTTTCTAATTGAACTAATTTTTAGCATGCTACGTAGTATATATGCAAAGTTATAGATTATAAACAGAGCTGCTCAAAATAATTCGAATACTTTTTTGTTTAAGTACTAAAAAACGAATCCCACGGAGCCATAATCCAATGAGGATCATGACCTGTAGTGTCCAGCCCTTTATACATGTCCATGGACATAGTGTGCTAGCTTTCAGTTTATATCCCAGCCAGGTTTAAAAAAAAAAAATAAATAAATAAATAAATAAAATACTGCCAGTTTTCCGGTAGGAATCGGAAAAATAGTTGCCCTTATCGTACCTGAATAATTTCTGACCCAGCTCGGAATAAAATCCGTAAAAATAAGGAAATAGTCAGTAAAACGGTATTTTACGGATTTTATTCCGAGCTGGGTTGGAAATTATTCCGGTACGATAAGGGCAACTATTTTTCCGAATCCTACCGGAAAACTGGCATTATTTTTTTACAGTGTACGCTTCTGGGGTTCACTTATTTTACGATGGTAAATAACTGCTACATCGAGATTTTTAATGGCTTTATATGTTTTCTGCACTGTTTTATATATTGTACTAGGGAGCTCTGCCCCCTACGAGCTACGCTCGCCAACCCCCGTTCAGAGACCCCAGATTCTAAAAGCATGCTAATTTCATCGTCCTTAAAAATATTGAATTATAATAAAAAAAAAAAAAACAGCGACGGTCTCCCTGTAAACGGGTTTTCATTCATTTTCCTTTGAATGGAGATTTTTAAGACGAAATCAGCCGCTGCTAAGAGATACAATGGCTTTCGTCTTTGATTAAAAACAAGAAAGAAAAATCATGCGTACGGCATAGATTATGAAACACTTCCCAACACTCCCTGAAAGTTTTAACAAAACTTCGTTATTTAGGGAAATAAGGTAAATAAGATAACTAAATAAACATTTAAAAAACTGATTTCACAAGTTACCATCCATAGTCAAATATTTATTCCAATTCTTCCGAACAGCCCTGTATTTGATCTGTAGGCTGATATATATACTATATAATAGAAAGTTTAGTTTAGCAAGAAAACGCATAACAGGTTGAAATTTCTCTTTCAGTAATTTATACTAATAGATGGAAACATACTTGAATACTTTTGTTCAGCCCTGTTGTTTACCTAGTACTTTAATTACACGCCACTATTTAGCTAAACTTTAATTCAAAGTAAATCACTCTTAAAACTACTGAAATCGCATTTCCAGAATTTATCATCTATAGGCGGCAATGTATCCAATTCTTTGCGTGGCCCTGTATATCATTTTATCTATTTGCTAAAAACATTTCATAGAAAACTACATGCAGTTCAGCATAACACGTTTTAATCCCACCTTTCAGCAATTTACGGTCATACTCAGTAAACTTTACGAATTCTTTTTCGTAGCCCTTATATAAACTATAACATTTACACACACCATATAGTACGCATAAATGTAGTGAAACATAAAAGCGCATATCATAATTAAAAATGGATTCCCTGCCATCGCCGCTAATATATAGTACTTCGGATAGAAAATACTTGTCTGAAATGTTTTCTATGTTCGTTTAAATGCTACACTGTAAAAAAAAAGGACTAAAAAACGGAAATACTACTGGCAATCTAGGCGCCAGTAATATTTCCGTTTTTTTACGGGAATTTTACCTATAAATTACAGAAATTTTCCGTTTTTCTGATTAAAAACGGAAATTTTTCTGTAATTTATAGGTAAAAATTCCCGTAAAAAGACGGAAATAGTACTGGCGTCTAGACTGCCAGTAGTATTTCCGTTTTTTAGTCCGTTTTTTTTACAGTGATGCACTTCGTATTGAATGAAATAACATAAGTAAGCCTCACCGACGTATATGAATTTGTATAATTAAAATACGCCGCAAACAATTTCCCCCTATACCATTTGTAATGGAATTCTTTTGTGTAGCCCTGTAAATGAATAGTAACTTTCCGTTGCACCGCGTATGCTACAGAATATTCTGCATATTTTAGTGCACTTCGTAAATGCATATATTTTTTATTGTGTTTGAAAGGGTGTAACATCTTTAAAATTCATTTGAAGTGATTTTTTCTTATTGGCCGTAATGTAACGAAATACTTTTGACTGTCCCTGTAAATGAACTAAACATGCTACAAACTTCATTTGAAATAGGGTTCGTGCTAGGCTAAACGTCAATAACCAAAAAATTTCAATGCGATCCGAGTATATTTACGAGAGTTAGAGCGCGAACGGACAAACCGAAATCAATAACACTTTTCAACTTTGTTGGAAAGTGTTAAAAATTAGTTAAAAATTTGAAAGTAAGCTAATGTAAAATGAATTAAGTAAACAGAGTCTTTGTCTCCCGGTACTTTTTAACAACGCTATGAGAAAGTTCTTTTAAATGTATCGTTTTAAATCTGACGTAATTTTCACCAAAGTTTCCTTTCTCTTTTTAATATTCACATGAAAATACTTTTGTTGTTAGAAAGGAAATATTATTTGCGCTGTCTTAGAATTCACGATAATAGTTGAAAAGATTATCTCAAAATATTGAAATAAATGTCTCGTGCAAATAATTTTTTTAATTTAAAGTGTTTTGCCAACTTTTATTTATTTGGCCTTTTTAAATATGACGCAATTTCCTTCATTTGTGACTTTTAGCGCATAATAATAAATTTAGTATTTAAAAGTTTTCTTTCCCTTTTAAGATTCACGTGTAACTGTAGTTTTTGTGATGTAATTTTCAATATTTTCGGGATTTTTAACACGTAATCACTTAATTCTAATTTGAAAGTTTTTTTCTGTTTATAATAGGCACGTGTAAATAAATTTTTTATTTGAAGGAAATATTATTATTTGCGCTGTTTTTAAAATTAGCAACAGTTTAAAATAATTGCCCTTTTCTAAAATGTGTAAAAAATATCTCTCGGAATGCTTAAAATTTGAATTTAAAATGGAAATAAATCCTCAAAAAATGAGTCAAATTAAAAAGATAATTGGTGTCTACACATCGGGAACTTGATCTAAAAATATTTAAATTCCTATGTATAGCTTTTCTTCTATAAAAGTTTTTAATGGAACGATTTTGACCATCTTTAACATTAAATATCTCTTAAAATAATTATTAGATTTAAAAACTGTCTGCATCAGCGTGTTTACCAAACATGTCTCTACAATACCACCAATTTTGATATTTTTGTATGAAACAGTTTTCTTAATATTAACGAAGAAAGACCCCCGGTCATAAAAAATATGGATGCCGATCTAGTAGGAGTATATCCGGATGATCTACGCAGATTTTCATTGGTCCATTTCCAAATCAAAACTTTTTTTTATATATAGAAGGATTAGCTTATTTCATGTGAATTATTGAAATGTTTTTGTGAATGTTTTGTGCTGGAATCTCTTTTATAATCTATGCTTGATACATAATTTTTCGTTCATATTACTTTTCAAAAGTACATTGATAAATTTTGTCTATGTAAGTAGGAGAATTATTTTTCAAATATGTTGAAAACAAAAGCATATTAAAAATAAACTTTTACATTTATTCCCTGATAACTTAATCTTAGATATGTTAAATTAATTATGTAAAATTAAATGTCATATACGCGTATAATGAGTTAGAGAAACACATCATGAATTATCATTTTTCAGTTTTCTTCTTCAGATCTAAAAAATGCATTCGAATTCTACGTTTTATTTAAATTAAATAATAAAAAAAATCCCTGAATTTCTACATGTTTTTAATATAAAATACTTCAATTTCCTTTATAACCCCCTCTCTATAAAAACAGAATAAATAAAAAAGTCCTTCCGGCCAGTGCCGGGAGGAAGAGGTAACTTTCAAATTCATTATTTTAAAAAAGCCAACTTATATTATTCAAACACACGAAGATCAATTTAGTGGAAACCTAATATAGGAGATTCAATACTAATTTTTATCAATACTAAATCATTATGAATGAGAATTTCGCGAAATTAGTCATCTTTATCCAAGCTGCTTTTATTTAAAGTAACTTATATTTGGCTGAGATGTTGATGTATACTATCCACATGCCTTCTTACATGGAAATAGGCTTACATGGAAATAGGCGAATACGTGTGTTATCGCTTGACAAATACAAGATCGTTTCAAAATGTTAGCCATACTAGAAATTCAAAGGGCTATAATTCAACCATTTTTTTAAAGATATAAAAAAAAGAACAAATTTTCAGAAACAAAATCTGCTCCGGAATCTTTGTATCAAGGCCAAACACATAAAAAAATCTTTTTCATTTTCCAATTTTTTAATACCTCATTTTACATTTTAAATTTAATTCTGTTTAAAATGGCAACCCTTTTGAAACAAGATGGCGAATGAAGCTGGCCAACGAATTCGGTCCAGACATTGGTATGTACTATGTACAGACCAAGTAACATCCAAACCTGTTCTTAAATACGCCTGTTATCGCGTGACAAAAATCAGGTAGTTTTAAAATGTCAGCCACAATAAAAATTCTAAATGCTATAACTCAGCCATTTTTTTAGATATAGACGAAACAAAAACTGTTCCGGAATCTTTGTATTAAGGTAAAACACATACGAAAAAAAATCTTTTTCATTTTCCAATTTTTTGGCATCTCATTTTAAATTTTAAATTTTTTAAATTTTTTTTAAATGGCCGCGATTTTGAAACAAGATGGCGGATGAAGCTGGCCAACGAACTAGGTCGAGATATTTGTATGTACTATGTACACAGCAAGGTACAATCAAATCGGTTCATAAATACGCCTGTTATCACGTGACAAAATTCAGGACGTTTCAAAATGTCAGCAACGCTAGAAGTTCAAAATGCTATAACTCAGCCATTTTTTAAGATATAGGCGAAACAAAAACTGCTCCGGAATTTTTGTATAAAGGTCAAATACATAAGAAAAAATATTTTTCCATTTTCAATTTTTTGGTACCACATTTCAAATTTAAAATCTTTTAAAAAATCTTAAATGGCCGCCCTTTTGAAACAAAATGGCGGATGAAGCTGGTCAACGAACCAGGTCGAGATATTTGTATGTACTATGCACAAACGAAGTTACATTGAAATCGGTTCATAAATACGCCTTTTATCGCGTGACAAAATTCAGGACGTTTCAAAATGTCAGCAACACTAGAAATTCAAAATGCTATAACTCAGCCATTTTTTAAGATATAGACGAAACAAAAACTGCTCCCAAATCTTTGTATCAATGTCAAATACATAAGAAAAAAATATTTTTTCAATTTTCAATTTTTTGGTACCACATTTCAAATTTAAATTTTTCTTAAAAATTTAAATGGCTGCCAAGATGTCGGATGAAGCTGGCCAACGAACTCGGTCGAGACATTGGTATGTACTATGTACAAACGAAGTTACATTGAAATAGGTTCATAAATACGCCTTTTATCGCGTGACAAAATTCAGGACGTTTCAAAATGTCAGCAACGCTAGAAATTCAAAATGCTATAACTCAGCCATTCTTTAAGATATAGACGAAACAAAAACTGCTCCGGAATCTTTGTATAAAGGTCAAATATATAAGAAAAAATATTTTTCCATTTTTAATTTTTTTGGTACCACATTTCAAATTTAAAATCTTTTAAAAAATCTTAAATGGCCGCCCTTTTGAAACCAAATGGTGGTTGAAGCTGGCTTAGGAACTCGGTCGAGACATAGGTATGTACAATGTACATACCGAATTACATCCAAATCGGTTCATAAATTCGAGAGTTACAGTATGACAAAGGTCAGATATATATTTATATATATCAATTTTGAACGGAAGGTGGTTTCGGGGTCTAGGGGTCATCATCGATGAAAATATACCAAAATATTTTGAAATCGCTTTCCTCCAAACGGCTGCAATAGGTAGATTTTTGTAATGAAAGCTACCTAATAAAAATAAAGAGTAAGAACGACAAATAACAATATATGTTGAGGTAATTGTATGCCAAACGTTAAACAAGAGTATTCCTCGCCATTAACCAATACAGCCTTAACTAAATATGCTCAATAAGAATATTTTATCCACACAAAATCGTCTCATCTGTCTCCGTTTTAAAACAATCCTACGTAAAGTGAATGTGAAATGTCTGAAACAAGCTAAAGCAATTTGTTTCTAAATTTAAAGTAAGAAACATTTCAATATAGTCTCAAGGGAATGACTTCCTTACAGTTTCTTAAAATAAAACAGATTATAGTTGAGACGGTCGGTAACATAATTGAAATTATAACTTACTTTTTTTCTAATCGATTTATTTTTTATTCCTTGAATTACTGATGTAAATCTAACAAAAAGCGTACACTGTAAAAACAAATCCGAGCAGTTTTCCTACAGGAATAAGAAAAATGGTTGGCTTTATCGTACCGGAATATTTTCCAACCCAGCTTGAAATAAAATCCGTAAAAAAAAGAAAATAGTCAATAAAACGGTTATTTTACGGATTTTATTCCGAGCTGGGTCGGAATTTTTTCCGGTACGATAAGGCCAACTATTTTTACGATTCATACAGGAAAACTTGTTGTATTTTTTTTTTGTTTTGTTTTTTGTTTTTTACAGTGTGTACTTAACATTTAACATGATAATAAGGAATCATAAAAGAAACATTTCTAATTATGACTAATGTATTGTATATATGTATTCTAATATATAAAAAAAACATTTTTATTAATACTTATATGTGAGCAAAATATTCAAACTTCAAATTGTTAATCGGGACAACTGCATATTAACAATATAGATTTGAAAAATTTTCCCCGGAAACGATTTATAAGAACGTTCCGCGTCAACCACCAGGAGAGTCTTGACTTAAAGTGGTCATTAAAGTTTTTTCTCGATGCGACATTATTTTCTTTTCCGTTTTATAATTATTTACAGAAGTTTGCATGGACAATCTTCAAGTAAACAGTTTCTAAATTTAAATTAAGCGCCTTCTAATTTGTTTTTCAAACAATGGATTCATCAAAATTTACTTGAAATAAAATAATATTAAATTTTTGAATACTGAAAGTACAATTAAAATTAAAATTTTGTTCCATCAGAAATTATATTAGATTGCTTATATTTCTGATATAAAAAAGCCAATAAAGAATATGTTGAACAAGCAGCATACATATTAAATGGGCATTCTTGTAAAATTTATAACTTTGGACTAAAATATCCGTAAAAAAGTGAAAAATATAAAAGAAATACACAAATTTGCTGTAATATATTAACAAACTTTAATATTAAAAACATAATTAACGAGTTGTAACAATATACCATTAATAAAATCGTTTCGTGGCAACAACTAAGGAACGTTTTCTAAATGTAGTCAATAAGAATTTTTCATGCATGACAAATATATTTTTCCGTTGCATAAATATTTTAGAAACTCCTGTGTGAAGAGTTCTTAACGTATTTAGTTTTTTAATTCAATTAAGAAGCGATCAAATACAATCTAAATTAAAGGACATCGGGATTTTTAGAAATAAAGAAGATTAAGTTTTCCATGACTAAGTTTCTTCATAGATGTAGCCGTGTTTTAGAAAATGTTTTCTGTAAGATAAACATGATCGTTATTTTCTCATACGTTATTATTCACAAATGTTCAATTACACCTGCATGCATATGACAAAATTATAACGATTTTGAATTGGTCATAAAACATTATTACATCAATTTATTCATCGTTAGGCCCACGTACACTTCGCAGTTGTTTGCAACTACTGCAGGTTTATTACGATCTTTGAAATGACACTGAAATCTTTTTAATAGAGCTAAAATCATTAAGGGGTCTATAAGTCATATTATTATATAGCTATTTTATGTTATATTTCTAAAATTCGAGAATCTTTAGAAATTTTAGGACAAGCAAATAATCGTTGTAACGACGTATTGTCATGCCAAAATCGGCATACTTGGTCTAAACTACTTCAATTTGCAGGAGAGTTGGTCTCCTGATTGAATCCTGAGTTTGAGCTTTCTTTACCTCTCTTACCTTAATTAGTAGCTATTTCAAATGTCAAGAAAATTTTTGAAGCAGTTTCCTGTCGTCTGGTGTCAGTCAGAATGGAGGTTTTCTCCATTGATTTTTTCCTTGAAAATGGCTAGCATTAAGCGAATGCGCTCTGACAACTTTATATATTTTTAACATCTAGGACATAAAGGATTTTTACGAATGTTTTCATATTTTATACGCTGTAAAAAAATACTACCAGTTTTCCTGTAGGAATCGGAAAAATAGTTGCCCTTATCGGACCGGAAAATTTTCCGACCCAGCTCGGAATAAAATCCGTAAAATACCGGTTTATTGACTATTACCTTTTTTTTAAGAAATTTTATTCCGAGCTGGGTAGAAAATTTTCCGGTACGATAAGGGCAACTATATTTCCCATTCCTACAGGAAAACTGTTTTTTTTTTTTTTTTCTTTTTTTTTTTCAACAGTGTATAGTAAAACAAAGATGAACTTATCGTTTCGAGAGACTCTATATAATATATGGAAGTCAATTTATTAGTATAAGACTTGTAATTCCTATATTGATGACAAGATAATAAAAAGTAATTATTACTACGAACAAAATCGCGATTACAAACTCTTTATGAGGATTCAATCACATAAGCTTCATTTTTAAAGAAAAAAAAAAAATTGACCAGTTTTCCTGTAGGAATCCAAAAAAATAGTTGCCCTTATCGTACTGGAAAATTTTCCGACCCAGCTCGGATTAGAATCCGTAAAAAAAAGGAAATTGTCAATAAAACGATATTTTAAGGATTATATTCCGATTTTACCGATTTTATTCCGAGCTGGGTCAGAAATTTTTCCGGTACGATAACGGAACTATTTTTCCAATTCCTACAGGAAAACTGGTCGTATTTTTTTTTACAGTGTTGGCAGCAGCGTATGTTCTCTCCTCACTTTGATTTTGCATATTTTCTTTATGTTTATACTGGATATTACACATTTTAATACTCTTTATTGCATTTTAAAGCTACATAAAGTACAAAAAGGATTTGCAAAAATGGAGATGAGCGTAGTACAGCAAATATATTTAAAAATAGAAAAATGGTCCCAAATCGTAGAAGTACATTATACGCCGAATACATAAAATACTTCATTTGTTTGCATTTACTTTTCATAAAGCAGCTAATTGCCCGCTATTTACTTTTTACAATTTGATAACAGTTTTGTTAAAATGAAAATTACATTAAGCTATAGATTTAGCAAAAAAAAGTAAAAAGTAAAAATTTGAGGCGTTAATGATAAGTATTTGCTAATAACAGGAAATGTTAGATTCCATAAAGGATAAAGAAATATAAAATGCATCAATTTTAAAACGCTGAAATATTACCTAAACAAAGAATTATGAATTACTAGTTTCGCGGTTATGTAATAAAAACTGTATAAAACACATTTCTTCTTATTTACTAGAGGGTCCATTTTATGGACGATGTTATCTGAAAATCACTTTCCATTTCCATTAAATAAATTTCCCCTTGAAAACAAATAAAAGTTTGAACTTCTAAACTTAGATATAAAGAACAAATGATTAATAAACTACCTGTCTAGATAAAAACGATACGGGATGATCATTAAGTGACTTGTTTGGAGGAAAAATGTTTTTGTTTTGAAGTTTTAAACTCCGGAAAAAAAACTTATATGTCGGAGTTTCTTATTTATGCGAAAATGTTATACAAATCCGTGTCTTTAAAATTTTAGTGTAATTTTAATAGTAAGCATTAATCTGTTAATACACTGGAAATATTATTGTGATTTTAAATACTAAAAAATATATACAATTATGCATGTAGTACTGAAATGTAGACAACATCTCTATCATTTTCGAAATAAATGTGATACACTATTACAGGAACATACTTAAATAATTATATTAATAACGTTGCAAACATTTCATGTATTTTCACAGTAATCCCATTAATACATAAAGATTTAAGGAAATGTAAACATAACACTGCATAAAATTAATTTATTATGGGATACAGATAAAGTATTATGCATAAGATTTAAGTTTTATTCGAATGGGAAATTATTATTACTTTCTTCTTTTTTTTTCCTTAAAAACATACGTCTGTTTTATACTAGTTCGATAAAATAATAAACAAAACCTACCATATCTAGGATATAACCTTTAAAATGCACATTAGCGACCGTAGTAGCTACAGCCCCCAAGGCAAGACATGGCCGGTTTCTCGACGCACAACTTTCTATATCTGTACCTTGAAATATCAGTAGACTGAATTGTCGCAAATAACTAAGCTCAATATACACTGTAAAAAAAAAAAAAAAAAAAAAAAAAAAAAAAAAAAAAAAAAACGACCAGTTTTCCTGTAGGAATCGGAAAAATAAATACCCCTGTCGTACCGGAAAAATTTCAGACCCAGCTCGGAATAAAATCCGTAATAAAAAAGGAAATAGTCAATAAAACGGTATTTTACAGATTTTATTCCGAGCTGGGTCGGATATTTTTCCGTACGATAAGGGCAACTATTTTTACGATTCCTACAGGAAAACTGGCGTATTTTTTTTTACAGCGTATATTAACTTACAGATGCAATATTTAAAGCGTTTGTCAATCAGCAGGAATACAAAAAAATGATGAATTTATAGGGTGGTCTTGGACGGGACATTCCTGTGCAGAACATCAAAATGCCCTACGCCGGCAGGTTTCAGATTTTGTATTTGGTAACAGTAATAATTTAATTTCTCACTCCGAATTCATTATTGCTCGCCCCTACTACTTTCCAAGCTGCAAAATTCCACACATGCCGAAAATATCTGAATTTAACACTGATGTAAACTCTTTCTAAGGCGGAATCGGTCGGGACTGAGAAAATTTTCCGTGGTAGACAATAATCCGGCTTATGCAAAAGAGCTCCCCCCCCCCCCCCCAAAAAAAAAAGCACAAACCGTATAATTTTTTACGTTCGTAACTTTTATTATCGTTCTTTAAAATTAAATTTTTATTGAAATCGGACTTGTTATTAAATTTATTGTTTTTAATAATTTCGTAAACATGATTTAAACACAATAATAACTATTACCAATACGAAATTGCTTTAATTCTCAAATTTTTTGAAAATCATTAATTTAACCAATACAATTACATACCTCATATTTCACATAGTAGTGTAAAGAATCAAAAAGTAATCTTTTATCGATCCTTGTTTTTTCTTTTGGTAAGTCTGCTATTATCGGTATTTTTTTTTTTCCTTTTAACAATAAAAATATTTTCGAGTCACCTAATTCTTCTCAAGCAGTGCTGATGTTTAAAATCACCGCTGTCTTCAACGTTTTCAGAATCGTGAAGATCAGAATTCTTCATTTGCGTACTATACTACAAGCATACACATCTCAAGAATAATATACTTTACTTTAGACAATACATATTTTCATAAATGTGTACTCTACTAGTAATAATAACTTTTAAATACAAATTTTTATAGGAAACAATGGCATAAACAAGAATTCCTTAAAATTTAAATAGTTTCCCTTCTTTTGAATTAACTTTTTTGAAGTATTACGGAATTTAATTATTATTGTGTTCGACATTGAGTATTTCACGTACATAATCAGTTTTAAAGTTTCGTAAACTCAACACTTTTCATGTTTAAAATATCCTTTTCTTCCGCCTTATGCAAAATTTTGGTTTTGGTGAGACCTTAAAAACATTTCCGTTTCCGCGTTAGACAGATTCCAGCTTATGCAGCTAGAATTAATGTTATTTTCCATGGGTTCGCCGGGACTTGAAAAATTTTCCGCGGTAGACAGATTTCCGGCTTAGACAGAGTCCGCCTTAGACAGAATTTACTGTAACAGGAAATGTTAGATTCCATAAAGGATAAAGAAATATAAAATGCATCAATTTTAAAACGCTGAAATATTACCTAAACAAATAATTATGAATTACTAGTTTCGAGGTTATGTAATAAAAACTGTATAAAACACATTTCTTCTTATTTACTAGAGGGTCCATTTTATGGACGATGTTATCTGAAAATCACTTTCCATTTCCATTAAATAAATTTCCCCTTGCAAACAAATAAAAGTTTGAACTTCTAAACTTAGATATAAAGAACAAATGATTAATAAACTACCTGTCTAGATAAAAACGATACGGGATGATCATTAAGTGACTTGTTTTGAGGGAAAATGTTTTTGTTTTGAAGTTTTAAACTCCGGAAAAAAAACTTATATGTCGGAGTTTCTTATTTATGCGAAAATGTTATACAAATCCGTGTCTTTAAAATTTTAGTGTAATTTTAATAGTAAGCATTAATCTGTTAATACACTGGAAATATTATTGTGATTTTAAATACTAAAAAATATAAACAATTATGCATGTAGTACTGAAATGTAGGCAACATCTCTATCATTTTCGAAATAAATGTGATACACTATTACAGGAACATACTTAAATAATTATATTAATAACGTTGCAAACATTTCATGTATTTTCACAGTAATCCCATTAAAACATAAAGATTTAAGGAAATGTAAACATAACACCGCATAAAATTAATTTATTATGGGATACAGATAAAGTATTATGCATAAGATTTAAGTTTTATTCGAATGGGAAATTATTATTACTTTATTCTTTTTTTTTCCTTAAAAACATACGTCTGTTTTATACTAGTTCGATAAAATAATAAACAAAACCTACCATATCTAGGATATAAACTTTAAAATACACATTAGCGACCGTAGTAGCTACAGCCCCCAAGGCAAGACATGGCCGGTTTCTCGACGCACAACTTTCTATATCTGTACCTTGAAATATCAGTAGGACAGGCAGACTGAATTGTCGCAAATAACTAAGCTCACTATACACTGTTAAAAAAAAAAAAAAAAAAAAAAAAAAAAAAAAAAAAAAAAAAAAAAAAAATCCGATCAGTTTTCCTGTAGGAATCGGAAAAATAAATACCCCTGTCGTACCGGAAAAAATTCAGACCCAGCTCGGAATAAAATCCGTAATAAAAAAGGAAATATTCAATAAAACGGTATTTTACGGATTTTATTCCGAGCTGGGTCGGATATTTTTCCGGTACGATAAGGGCAACTATTTTTACGATTCCTGCAGGAAAACTGGTTTTTTTTTTTTTTTTTTACAGCGTATATTAACTTACAGATGCAATATTTAAAGCGTTTGTCAGACAGCAGGAATACAAAAAAATGATGAATTTATAGGGTGGTCTTGGACGGGACATTCCTGTGCAGAACATCAAAATGCCCTACGCCGGAAGGTTTCAGATTTTGTATTTGGTGACAGTAATAATTTAATTTCTCACTCCGAATTAATTATTGCTCGCCCCTACTACTTCCCAAGCTGCAAAATTCCCCAAATTCCGAAAATATCTGAATTTAACATTGATTGCAATTGCAAACATTCACGCCATTTGTCGTCTAGCGTCATATAGGGACGACGTAAAAAGATTCTTTATATTACCTATGCTGCATGCATATTCACAATACCTGCACTGTAAAAAAAAAAAAAAAAAAAAAAAAAAAAAAAAAAAAAAAAAAAAAAAAAAACGACCAGTTTTCTTGTAGGAATCGGAAAAATAGTTTCCCTTATCGTACCGGAAAAATTTCCGACCCAGCGCGGAATAAAATCTGTAAAATATCGTTTTATTGACTATTTCCTGTTTTTTTACGGATTTTATTCAGAGATAAGTCGGAAAATTTTCCGGTACGACAAGTGCACCTATTTTTCCGATTCCTACAGGAAAACTGGTCGGATTTTTTTACAGTGTGCTCGGTTCGTTTCTCGAGGATGAGCTGGCAAGATTCAGACCGTACTGATTTTTAATATCTTTTTAATATCATCATGCATCGCGTAATTTTTGATGCACATAATTTAAAGATGTTTCTGAAAATTATATAAATACGTATGTTCATTATAATTTACGGGCATTTATCTTTTTTTTTTCAATTTCTACAGACACAATAAAGGAAACTGTATGCAATTGACGTGCTTTTGATATTGTCAGTATTATTTGTGCGATATCTTGCAAAATTTGTATTTGTATTTTGTTTTTTGTTCATGCATGAGCGCTTTTCGTCCATACAAAAAAAATAATTTATACATCTACCTCTCAAAATATTTATCTGTAAAATGCATGAAATTCATTGAAACCGTATTCACTATAACGAATATTTAGTTCATTTTTTTTTTTAAATTGCTAATATTGTTTAAAATTATTTTTTATAATCTAATGAAATACTGAAAAATAAAAATTTCCTATTTTCTCTATTTTCTCCATTCATATTATAATTTTATACCTTAATTAAATATTGATTTTTTTTTCAACTTTCCACTGTTTGTATTCGAACTAGTGTACCACAGTACTGGAAACAGACGACATATCACATAGCTACTGAAAATCACTCTGAAATAGCTTTGAACAAAATTTTAATTCACGGACCATCGCTTGCAAGACTTTCAGTGTCAGTATGGTCCGGATATATGATTTTGGCGAGCCAATCGGAACAGTTCAGTAACTGAAACGAGTAGGTATTGTGAACATGCATGCTGCGTCTTATAAAGCAAAAGATGCATGTCAGCATATATATATGCGCTTACAAGATTTGTTATATTTTATATTAATCTTTTTATTGACGTTTACATACAGTAATTTGGAATTGCACAGACAATCTCGGATGCAGTTTGAACACATATACAATAAAAAAAAAATCAATCCTAGATTCACTGCACTGTGAGCAATGAGCATCGACGTGTTTGAATAATAATCTACTGGAAAAGACACCGCCTAGCATCACAGCAAATTCAAAACACATTTAACATATTTTTTGTACCGGTAAGTAGCCCTCGATTCATGTAACCTGAAGTTACTGTATTTTTTAGATAACTAGTAAATATTTAATTCGCTCGGTTATTTGTGAAATTTTTAACTGACATTTTGTAATCTAAAAATTATTCTGTTGATATTCATTAAAAATAAGCAGATATATGTCTCAAATTCTTCTTTTTAACCTATCGTTTTCATTTCTTTAAATAAATATTCCTCTGTAAAGAGACAAAAGTAGAAACTTCTAAACTTCGAGAATAAATCTAAAATAAAGTACCTGTCTATATTAAAGTGATACGCAATACTCATTAAGTGAAATAGTGAAAGGTGGAAACTTTTAGCCGTTTAAGGGATTTAATCTCCAGAATAAACTTACTTATGTCCGATGGTCTTATTTTTTTAAGACTTTCTATAGAATTAATTCATTTAAAGTTTAAAATATTTATATAATAAAAGTAAGCACTCAATTAATGTGAAACGTGATTTGTATATTTGATATAAAACATATGGTGCTACAGTATGTTTCAAAAGTGCATTTGCTTTTGAAAAATACATAACAAAATAACAAACTGTCGAAACAGATTGCGTCTAGCATAATAAACTTTCTAAACTAATTATTTAAAACAGTCGGATTTTTTCTGCCGGTAGAAGGCAAATTAAATGGAGGAAACCAATGAGCAAATAAACCTTGAAATGAAAAAAAAAAAAAAAGAAAAAAAGAAACAAGTTGGAACTTGCATGTTAAACGTGGCAAATACGGTGCGTTCGTAATATAGCTAGTTTTATAAATATTTTTTGCACCGCATACTGTACTGAATGTATATTTTAGTGCACTTCAATAAGTGGATATAAATTTCATTCTGTTCGAAAGGCTGTAACATCATTAAAATGCACTTGAAATAATTTTTTTCCCATTGGCCGTATTGTAACATAAAACTTTTGACTGTCCTTGTAATTAAACTTTACATCCCATTTTCATAAAATTTGAAATGATTCGAGAAATTTTTGTAACAATTATACATTTAAAATTGCAGACCATGCGATTGCGTAGGCATTTTGGCTCTGTTATATGCGGACGGACAGACAGACGGACGGAATGAACGACGATTATAGGTGCTACGCATTTATATAATTACGAACGGACCTAGAAACGGCAAAAAGAAAACTTTCAAACCATAGGAGAAGGTTTAAAAAATAAGCGTTATTAAGTTGGAATGAAAATGATGGAAAGGAAGAACAACAGACTTAAGGTAAAAAAAAAAAAAAAAAAAAAAACTTCTGTTGCAAACAAAATGTCTAATAACTCAGAATATAAATACAAAAATCAAGACAGAGATCACTGGTTTTGCCTAATTTGTAAAAAAAAATATATAATAAAAATAATGATTCAGTGTTCAGTTTGCCAAACATGGTTCCTTGCTGTGTGCAATTGGAATAAAAAATGAACAAAAATACCCTGTGTAACCCTTGAATGAAAAATGTGTAACCATTGAATTACTTCTTACATGATATTAAAGTACCCGGCAATTAGTTCTATAATTTCTATTCTTAATAATTTATAACTTTTGATTTATATATTGAATACCTTTTGATTTAAAGCAATTACTCTTATTTCCATATATTTGATTTCATTATATTTAATTGCTGTTGTTTTCTTTCATTGTTTAATTAATCGCAAGCTTTGCTTTTATTAAAATTATTTATATTTCCTACTCATTGAAACAGCCTAATATTGTTTGATCCAATTTAGAAGAATTGGAGCCCAACTAATGCGACCAGTCATTGAATTTGGACCTCTATTGACAATTTTTTCAAATTAAAATAAAACTTACGATTTTAAGAAACAAATTGTTGCAAAGATTTATTTAGTTAATAGATAAATAGATTGACCGCGTGTGAGATAACTTGCAGATATTCCAAAAGTGAAGTTGGTTATACCAGAAAATAAGTGAAGTGGTCCAAAAATCGGCTACTCTGCTCTATGCATTTATACACATATGGGCGTATGTATTATTTTTTTTGATGCAATAGCACTCCGTATTTATTGATCAATATGATGTGACTATGCACGAGTACAGGAAATACCAAATTCTATATCGGTTTCGTTTTCCCTGCTTTATCCGTCTTTTTGTTTCAAAAAGATTGCCTCTTTAATCTCTCTTCAAAATGTTTAAAAAAGATTCAAAATTCAAAACTGTTTCTCTTAGTTATCATAGATCAGGGGTTCCCAAAGTATGATCCACGGTCCCTAGGTGCTCCACCTGAACATTTCTAGGACTCTGAGTGATTTATGAAAATAAAGAATATTTTAACGAAACCAACACATTTAGATAAAGTTTTTTTGTTTTTCAAAAATATGAAGAGTCGTTTTTTACAAAAAAATTCATACACTGATAACTATCTTCAACTATCTGCACGCTTATCATTGCTGAACTAAATTTATTTTATTTTTATTAAAAAAATTCTGGTACAAATATTAATTTCTACTGACACTCTAGTTTTATGTTTTACGATCTAAAAATACGATAAATGCAGAATCAAACGTAGATTTAATGAAAGAAAGAGAAAAATTGAATTCTAAAAGTAAATTTGGATATTTGAATCTCTCGACGCCTCTCATTGTGACTTGAGGTGAAGTGTTATCCAATAATTCTATGCTTTTTGTTGAACTGCGTCACCGTTTCCAAAGAAACTATTCTGAATGTGTTCTTTGTCAGTAAAACACCAACCAGCTTATTCTCAGCGAAATATTAAGTGAATTTTATTCTACCAAGAAAATTGGCTAAGATATAGAAGTTAGAAATTCTAGGAGCATTCTGATCAAGACAACGGAAAAAATAAGGTATTCATCCATAAAAGGGTTTGGCATGTGAGTTGTCTTATTACTTTCTTTACAAGAAGAAAATACTGAATCAGTGAACATTTTCAACTTCTGTTTTTCGACGGATTTACACGCTTTAGGAGTCAGAGATTCCGAAAAAACATGTTTTTCCAAGATACTGTCTGTGAGTCTGTGATTCTGCCTGTCTGCCTCTAGGTGACACAAAATTTGTGGGCGCTCTATCTCAAAAACTAATGCAAGGAGTTTAATAAAAAATTATATTCAGTTAGTCCCTGAAATAAATGGATGGTGATTAGTTTTTGGTGCAAATCGTCCAACAGGTGGCGCTGCTATGCTACATTATTCTTGATTTCGACAATAGCTATATCTCAAGAGGTAATCAGAAAACTTCTGAATTTTCAGAAAACTTCAAATAGATCCTGATAGGTGACGTGTAAATCGCCTGATAGGTGGCGATTCCCGCAGTAGCTCTATCTCAAGAACTAAGGCAAGGATTTTCATCAAACTTCAGATTCAGTTAAACCTTGATATGAATTGTTGCTGATTGCGTGTTGGTGAAATCGCCCAACAGGTGGCTCTGCTCTGCTGCCTTTTTCTCCCGCAATAGCTCTATCTCAAGAACAAATCCACTAATTTTCACCAAACTTTAGATATAGTTAGACGTTGACACAAGATGTTTCTGATTAGGTTTCGGTATTAATCGTCCAATAGTTTGCGCTTCTACGCTGCAATTTTCACGATTTTCGCAATAGCTTTATCTCAAAAACTAATGCACGGATTTTCCCCAAACATGAGATTCAGTCAGACGTTGACAAAAGATGTTACTGTTTAGGTTTTTCAATAAATCACGCAAAAGGTGGCGCTGTTGGGATTTACATGATTTCACGATAGTCATATCGCAAGAACTAATGCACGAAATTCCATATCTTTAGAATCCTTATGAGGGACATATATTGTCATTTAACTGTGCCAGTGTGCTACCGAATTTTGAAGTATTAACATTAATCAGATAGAAGAAAGTTTTGGGATTGGTACATCCGACTAGTATTCATTTATTTTCACTGTACCATGAAAAATTGCGAAGATATAGAAGTTATAAATTCTAGGAGTGCGGACATACTAAAAAAGGACAATAGAAAAAATAAGGAATTCATTCATAAAGGCTTTTCATTTATGAGTTTGTTATTTCTGTTGTTTATTTATCTGTTTTAATGTTCCATCTACCATAAGTGAAATCTACATGGTCATATCCGCCAGCGTTAAATTCTCGCTAAATTTGGCGATACTTCGGAATTGTGAGCACAAAAATAGGTCTTCATAAAGACAGTCACGACTAGCGATAACAAACTAATTTCTATATAATTCTCATTCAAATTCAATATTCATGAAATCCGAGAATTATTTTAATCGAGTTCCACGCATTTTAGCTTCATCTCTTTTAGTAAAATTATCTTAATTCTTCGAAATAATACATACGGAAGATACCTATTCCTCCCTGTACAGACTTTAAGAACTTTTTTACTTCGTATTATCTCAATACTCTCCTTTATGTTACATTATTTATTCCAGTCTCATATATCAAACCCACTATTTCAGGATTACTCATCTGAATATATTTTCATAAATATCAGACTTGGTTATTTATTGAAGTTATTTATTAACTCAGATTTATATTCTGATTTATGAAGCTCGTATATTTTTTTATTTATCTCACAGTTATAAACAATGGAACAAAAGTATAATTACGAATTAATCAAGATAACATCTGCTACGCAATCGTTTATTAAAAGATCGTTCTTGAAATACTAAGAAAGTATGAATAATTTACATAGTAAGCGAAGTGTTTGATATTTTGAAATTAAATACACTACAGTTATTTTTATTTATGCCGGTTAAACAAGAATGACTGCAAGCTAATTTGCGTTAAAAAATATTGGAAAATAAATAGTTTAATAGCTAATATATTTTGTAAATAAATGCAACATACAGAATGTAATAAATCATTTAACATTCCATATGTAAAGTGACGCTAGAAAATCCCATAACTATATGTTTTAAAAAGTTCTTTAGCGGTTACATAATGAATATTTTTTAAAACGCGTTTCGTACAAGAGGTAACCGATGGGTAAGTGGACTCCTCCCTCTCCTTCCGAAAATGTAAGCAGCCCGACGCACTGACGCATACACAATACGTTCTTCACTGTCTTACGTATTTTTTTTTATTATTTTGTTTCAAAAATATCTTTGTAGGTGCTTGTTATATACGGTGGTTTCAAACTAACAGTTGATATTGGTTTGGGTCACAGAGCTGAGAGACAGTATGAAAGTACGTTTCGAATCAGTGTTGATTTCAGGGGGTGGCCCGGGGGGAAATGTCCCCCCCCCCGGGATTAAAAAATGTCCCCCCCCCCCCGGGAGGAAATTTTTGACTTTCTCCTTATTTTTCCTAGTGGTGATATTTTCCTTCGAATCCTCCCGAAAAACCTGTTAAGATGGAATCGCAAGGTACCGTAAAAAATGGTGTCTTAAAATGGTGTCTTCCATAGCATTTTTGTCGTCAATTACAAGGAAATGTTCGTTCTAAGGTATTATTCCGTTATAGTAAGGTTCAGTTTTTACGGCATATAACAGCTTTGTATAAGTAAGTCTTTCAAGCTATTCGAAAAATCGAACAAGTTTAAAAAAATTACGAAATTAATGTTTATTCTGTTTATTAATATTTAACCTTTCAGCTAACTTTTTGCACAATAGGTGCGTGTCATATTTTTGTGTACAATAGCAGTTACAAGATTTAAAAAAAAAGAAGAAGAAGAAACAAATTACATAATTATTAATTAGCATACCGCTAATACTTGCAAAATATTTATTTAAAGCATACCGGTAGTAAAACTTAAATTTTAATTTTGGTGCCATATATGAGATTAAACTGTAAGACATTGTAATTATGTAATTCTATTTTTTTTTTTTTTTTGTAAAATTATAAAATAACTGGTATAAATTTATTTCATTAACATTTTCGAAAAAAAAAAATAAATGCGGTAAAGTCTGGGAAACAGAACCTGTCTATAGCGGAATGCGGAATCCTCTCTTAAACGAAAAAAAAAATACGGTTCCAGCATAAGCAGTGCACTGCGTGATACTTTCTAAGATGGAAATGTGTCTGTAACGGAATTTTGCTTCTACCTCTTTCAATTTTATATTTGCGGCTTTTAATATACTTCAATTGTTTTCATTGGGACCGTAAAAGTTTTCTGGTTAGGAGAAGATTCCATTATTGACAGGTGTGATGTCAAATCACATATTTTTGGCTTACTTACTCTAATTGCATCAATTATTAAATTATTTAGATATTTTTTAATTAGACTCTCAATTTCTCTAAAATGTATTTAAATTATACCATAAAATATATTTTTTCGCTTAATATCCATTATTCAATCTTAACAATAAACATAATAATTCATTGAATGTTACATATCACGATAATAATTTATCGAAATAAGCTTTTCCTATCCAGTGAAATACTATTCATTATATTTTTGAGGTTATAATATTAATTTCATGTATCATAAATAAATCTTTTTCCTTTACAAAGTGCCCCTAAAATAAATATTATTACTTCCTTATTGTGAAATTCTAAATTTGTGCGTTTCTTAATTAAAATATGATATATTATTATTCCGTTCACTCATAAAATATCTTGAAAGTTAATCCTTTCAGTAATAATCCATTTGTTTATCCCGTATTACATAAATAACTGCTTTATCTAAATGTAATTTTCTCTTGGAAAAACCAAACTCATTTATTGAATGATAAATTGATTATGCTGTCAAAAACATTATTATAATGGAGTTTGAGTGGGTATGGACAACTGAATTAAAGGCACAGAAATGTTTTTATACTTCATAGTTTAAAAAAGTTTTAGTTACTGAAAATGTCTAAATATTTCTATGCAAACTTTATAAATTATATCCGGTATTTACTTGTTCGCTAACATAAAATATTTTATTTTTCTTATTTTATTGTAGGATGATAGGGAAATTTCATTTTCAAAGACTACCAATAAGCAATTAGGTGACGCTAGTTCTAGACGACACTGTGTCTGGTTAATCTATTGCGCTTTTCTGTCTTGATTGCTACAGATAAAAATCACAGCTTAAATTGAATATTGGATAGGATTTATTTTTGATATTGAATTATGTCAGAACAGTTGAAATTATTTTCTTTTATCCAAATTAAAAAAAGAAGACGTAGTGAAGAACCTTTAGTACAGTCATCTGTTGAAAATCAAAATAATAATTCTCAACTAATTTTGAATGAAAGTGAAACCTGTAATGTGATAGTTCCACCCGCGATACCTTCGTGTAGTACTGTTAGTGGACAACCTCAACCGGAAGATAAAAATGTTGGACGCAAGTTCAAATATCAAAAACAGTGGGAAATTAAATATGAATGGCTGTATTTTGATCGAACTCGTGGTGGTGCATTTTGCAAGCTGTGTGAAAAGCATTTAAAAAATGATGTAGAGGTATTCCAAAAAACAAGTGGAGTATTCATAACAGTGCCCTTCACAAATTTTAGGAAAGCAACTGGCAGTACAGGAAAACTTGAAAAACACTCAAAATCAGACAAACATTGTAAATCTGTTTTTATGGAAAATGAAAGATTACAGAATTTAAATGCTCCTATACACACACAAATAATCCAATACAGCGAAGACGAAAGGGATAAAAATAGACAAGTTTTATCTTCTTTAATTAGAAGTGTATATTTTTTAGCTAAACAGGAGATACCCCACACTACAAAATATGAATCCTTAGTTCAAAGAATTTTAATGAGAGAAAATGAAACTCTTCGCGACTGGGTTAAGCCTCAAAGTGAAAGATCGACTTACATGAGTAAATCAACAGCTTCTGAAATATTAAGCTCAATAGGCACAATCTTAGACAAAGCAGATGACAAAATACTTAATGGTAAATATTATTCTATAATGGGAGATAAATCGACGAATATAAACAAAGTCAATTATCACTAATGGTGCGGCACGTCGTCCATGATCCAGTTTGCGAAGTAAGAGACAGATTTTTGTGCATAATATACTTAGAAAGAACTGATGCTGAATCAATATTTTTAGCTATAGATGATGCTTTAAAAAAAACGAAATATGTCATATGATAAATTGGTTTCATGTTCTTTTGATGGTGCGGCGAACTTCAGTGGTAGTATAACTGGTGTTCGTGCTCATATTTCAGAAGCTAAAGAATGCGAAGTGCCTTACATTCATTGCAGATCCCATATTCTATCATTAGCTGTCACTAATTCAAGAAACAAGACTATAATGATTAAACGATTTTTTCACACAGTTAAAGATATTTATAAACTTTTTCATAGTTCTCCTAAGAGAGGAAAAATTTTGCACGAAATACAGAAAGCTTTAGAAGAACCGGTTCAAATCATACCTGAGGCAACGGATATACGCTGTCTTAGCAATTACCGTACTGTTCATGCTGTATTTTTATCCTTTAAATCGATTATGATTGCATGCGAACACTTACACAAGGATGGTGCTGATTTAGAAAGTTTAGCTGGTGGTATTCTCTTGGAAATGATTAATATTAGTTTTATAATCCATTTAGTCGTTATGGATGAAACACTTAATGCTGTATCGAATTTAAGCAAAATTCTTCAAAAGAAAACTCTTAGCATTTCATTTCTTCCTCAACTTGTTTCAAGGACAGTTGATTACTTGCAAGAAATTGGCAATTTTTGTGAAAGTGACAATGATAATAACGAATTGCACATTACAATTAAAGGTTTCGAGAGTGATGTATCAGAAATTAAGAGTATAAATTTTAATGACACGAAAAAAAATTGCTTAAAAAGTGCAAAAACTTTTATAGAAAAAATGATTCATCAAATTAAAGAAAGGTTTAATGATAAAGCACTGCGCTTAATAGAACTATGCGCATTTTTCGAAGCTTTGGAGAATTTCTAAAAATAAATGAAAATCAGTGTAAGGAGCTGTGCCATCTTTTTGGAATTCAGGAAAAGGATGCAGCAGTGGCAGATCTCCGTTCTTTTCAGTACGTTGCGCACAGTAATTTAGATGATACCAGTTCAGAGGCCACTTCTATCATTTTAAAAGCTGATATTGGGTACGAAGTTTTGAAAAAACTTGCCGAGTGTGTATTGCGTGTACCAATTTTAACAGCGAGTGTAGAAAGGTCATTTAGCACAATGAATAGAATTATGACAAAACTTAGAAATCGCATGGGCAGGATACTTTACAATCGTGTATTAAAGTATCTATCGAAGGTGATGAGGAGCCAACAGATGAATTCATCGATGCAGTGATCACACATTATGCATCTTCGAAACCAAGACGCATTCGCTTAGTTTAAAGGTGAGCAATTACAAATTTGATACTGAACTTATGTGATTTATCAAAAACAGTGCTTTATAAGAAATAAGGACTAGTTTTATAAGGTAGATTTGATGGTTTTACATATAGGATATTATAATTACTGTTTAGTACTTTACAGTAACTGAATGTTATACACATTATATGGTATTATTTATTTAAATTGCTATTAATATTTTATAAAATTAAGGTATTAAAAAAAAGAGTGAAATCTCTATTTCTTTAGTGGACATGATTGTTGCGGAAGATTTGTTTTTATTAATATTAAGAAGTTATACTTAATCATAGACGCAGATAGAAGTATACAAGTGGGGGTTCAATTTTAAATTTTGGAATGTTACATAACTTTTATCTTTCATAAGTTTGAAAATATTGCGCACGTTACAAAATAATTAAAAAATTAAGAGAAAAAAAAATATAAATTTCCTCTACAGTAAAAGGTTTTAACATAGTATGGCGTCGCCCAACCGTATTCTCCCCCCCCCCCACGAAAAAAGGGAGAAAATTCTCCCTATTCCATTTAATACTGTCCGCGTCTATGTTGAAACCATTATTATTAAATAATAAGTAAATATCAAACAATAAAAATTTGTTATTGTATTATTAAGTATGTAAACTTTGTTATTGTTGTAACGAAGTTTTATAATTTAATTGTGATTTATTGCCATTTTTCGGTGCTGTTTCATGAATAACTGTATATTAATAGAAATATTTCAGGGATAAATTGTAGCAATGTTGATTCAAAACTTTTATGAAATGGTATATTCAAATCCTGTATGGCAAGTTAAACTGTAAGATATAATGAGATTAAATGAAAAACAAATGACCATAACTTATATAAGTTATATTGAGGAGTGACAGTAACCTAAGAATGCCACACTTATTCTTTATCTTTTCAATAATGGTTTGGGCACAAAAAAGTACAATAGTATCTTAAATTAAATAGAATTTTTAAAAGTTTTTGAAATTTTCAATTTTCAATTAAAAAATAAAAAATTATATACAGGGTGATTCAAAAAGATGGGAAAATTTTTAAGAGGTGATATTACACACCCAAACAAACGTTTTGTATCAAAGAAAGCATGACGAAAACTAAACGTAAAAAAGTTAGAGGGCGCCAAAAGTTATGTTCTTATACGAGGCAAAAACACAGAATGAACGATTAAGTTAAGTTACGAAAACAAATTTAATGGCATTTGATTACAATAAGTGCTGAAAACATTGACCGACAGCTGTTATGTACGCAGTACAACGGCGAAGAACAGATTGGCGAATTTTCTGAAACACACCAGGCATATCGCGAACTTCCCCTACAGCAGCCGAAAGCTTGGCGAGAAGTTCTTCTGCGGATTCAATGAGAGTCTCATACCCAAGATCCTTTAGCTGTCCCTAGAAAAAAAAATCGAGGCATGAAAGATCTGGCGAGCGCGGTGGTGCCTGTTGTGTTTCAGAAAATTCGCCAATCTTTTCTTCGTGGTTGTACTGCGTGCATAACAGCTGCCGGTCAATGTTTTGAGCACTTATTGTAAACAAATGCCATAAATTTGTTTTCGTAACTTAACTTAATCGTTCATTGTGTGTTTTTGCCTCGTATAAGAACATAACATTTGGCGCCCTCTAACTTTTTTACGTTTAGTTTTCGACCATGCATTCTTTGATACAAAATGTTTGTTTGGGTGTGTACTATCACCTCTTAAAATTTTTCCCACCTTTTTTTGAATCACCCTGTATAGCACGATCTATGGAAACAGAAGATTTTCAAAATCCCGACTGGAGAGATACTTGTTAAGACGGAAACTTTTTCTAATCGTCGGCGATTCCTCTTTAGCTGGTTTTTGTATATTGATGAAATCGGAGAAAATTTCATGTTGGAATACTAGTGTCCCCCTCAAGGATCAAAATCCCCCCCCCCCCCGGAGGTAACGGTCTGGTTTCGAATTGTGTAGGCTCGAATTCTCCGTCTGCAACCGCCTCCTATTCCACAATCAGAAGACTGAGTTGATACACCGTTCAAAGATAAAGCTGTTTTTGAATTTATTATAATGAAAGCTATTAAAGTTTGTAAAATTAACTGGAAATTACTCAATTGTAATAGCTGTTGTCAAATAGCATACATAAAAATTATAGCAATAGTTAAAAAAATTAATTATGTCAGATTAACAACCTTGAATATGTATAACATTAAACTTCATATTATATACAATGAGGTATAAGTGTTTCATATACGATTTGAGAAAGTAAAGGATTTAAAATATTTCACATAGCTGCCTGAAAATTCGTATTCAGATTTTACGTACACTGTAAAAAAACCCACTGTAGATTTGCCAGAACACACTCGATTACAATGAATGTGCTGTATCTTTCTTTGGTTTCCTGACTATATAACATGGAAAATAAAGTAGTTGCGTAAAGTTAACAGCACGTGCTGTTAATTTTGCTGAAGTCAGGAAACCAAAGAAAGATACAACACATTCACTATGATCGAGTTTGTGCGCGAGATGAACAGTACTTTGTACTGTAAAAATGTCATTTTTTACAGTGTATGTAAGACATTGTGTACATTTTTTTACAGTGTATGTAAGACAGAAAATGTAAAACATTTATTTCACTTTGTATTGCGGTGGAACAACAGCATATTTTTATTTTCGTATTTAATGGTTTCTTGAAATGGAAAGACATACTTCTACTAGAGGTAATATAAGCAATCTTTTCAAACTATGTTTACAAATCTGATTACCCTAATGCAGTAGTTCACGCTATAATATTTCGGTATTAACTGAAATCCGGTAAACAAAAATGAGCTCGATGTTTGTCGATGCAGTCAAGGATGTGTGTTCGATGCAACTTAATGATAATAACGTAAAATATCATTTTACAACTAGCAGACCAGCCCGGCGTTGCCCGGGGTTTGTAAATAATAAACTTAAACAAAACTCAAGTTTGTATGATTTTATATCGTTTCAAATTCTTTTAAATGAACCTAATTCGGAGCCCACATTGTCTTCCGCAGCGTCTAGTGTGTTCCCAATAAATTTCTTTCTGGACGAACCTGTAACCTGGGTCTCCACTACGTTTGGCAGCATTTACCGGAAGTGGCCAGCACGTGCCGGAGACAATCGAAAACCAAGTTGAGTGAGCGAAACCTCGTAGTAATCTAGCCGATAGAATAAAAAAAAAGAATGCACCATTAATCATTAAGGTTAGAAATTGTTGGTAACTGAAGTCTAAGGATAAAATTTCATAATACAGAGAATAGCTCAATTGTAATCTAAGTTCAATGAAGAGAAATCCCGTTGAAATTGGCCCCATAGAACCCGAGGAAAGAATGCGTCCCCAAGCGGTGGAAGATGTCTTATCACCTTGTAAATTTTATGAATTACTGTTAGCATTAACATGATATTTAATAAACGGATGAAATTCATTATCTAAAGTTACCTTTAAGTAACGCAAATTTTAATTTACGGCTGCAGTGAGTAGACGTAAGATTATGCTGAAAAAGGTTGGTTGGTTTGTTGTATTTATGCCGGCCAATTACCTGTACGAGGGATATAGGCCCAGGGGGGGAGTGCCCTTCGTGGGGGTCTTTCTAAGGGAACCTAACCCGTATTAACGCTTGGAAATCCAAGGTTCGAAGAAAACCACGAAAACTCCGAACGATTAGGCCGACGGGCACGATTGGGATCAAACCCAGCACCTCCCGTCTACCAGCTTCAAGAGCAGAACCTCTCAGCCACTGGTGGGGCTATGCTGAAAAAGGAAATTAATGTTTGGAAAAGGGTGGTAGCTGAGGTATATAGAAAGACCGGGCCTTGGGGGCCAGGGTCTTAACAGAATGTAATTGGGTATAAGAAAAAAATTTTGGGGCTTTTAAAATAGCTGGAAGACGCTAAAACTATGGTAAAGAAAATTGCAATAGAATAGGATAGTTTTAAAGGAGCTGCAACAAAGGCACCAATATGACGACTAATAATCAAAATTGGTGGTAGCTGAAGTCTGCAAATCTTTTTGGTCGTTCGTGTAATAGCTGGATAACCTAAGAAGTTGTTAGAAAAAAAAAGTTCGCGAATCTGACCATTTTTAAGATAGCTATAACAGGGGGCCCAAACTGGAACTGATAGTTGAGAGCAGGACCCTAACATAAAAATATGTTTAAATGTGTTAGTACTTAGCGTTTTAGATCTTCAATTAGTTAAAATTAATCATAGGGTGTAAAATAATCATTAGAATAATATTTTAAAGAAATGCACACAAATGGAGTAATCGCTTAATAAGGGGCCCTAGAGCCCCAATAAAAATATGAGGGTGTTGGCCTAGGAGGAAGAGTCCAAGATTTAATTTTAAAATTATGCAATGTGAAGGCGAGAAAATTATGGTGTAAAAAATGCATAGCACACAAAAAGTTCAAGGGGGCCCGGATCGGGCCCTAAAAGTCCCTAAGGTGCCGCAGGATATTAACTGGAATATAGAGACTGGAGAATAACTAAATGGAAAATAATTCCAAAAATGACGATCGGATTAAGAGGGGCAATTTATTAATATTTTATGGTGCAATACCTTCAAGGGGCCTTGTACCGGTCCCCAAGAAAGAAGGGACTTACGTGTCATGTAGTTTGGTATAAATACACTTTTTAGTAGTTTTTAATGTAATCAGAGGATGCTAGAACTATGATAAAGAAAATTGCAAGGAATTCTGATCAAAGAAGATACACCAAGGGCCTCAAGAAGACGATTTATATTCAAAATTGGTGATAGTTGAAGTCTGAAATATATTTTCGTCGTTCATGTAACAGCTGGAGAACCTAAGATGTTGTTAGAAAAAAAAAGCTAGTGAATCGGACTATTTTTAAGGGAGTTATAATAGGGGGCCCAAAAGGGGTCAATTGATGGTTGAGAACAGGGCCCTAGCATGAAACCATGTTAAAAAGTTTTACGTTGCGTGTCAGATCTTCTATTAGAAAAGATTAAGCATAGTGTATGAATTAATCATTAGAATATAATTTGAAAGAAAAGTGTAAAAAATTGGGGAAATGCTTAAAAAAGGGCCCTAAGATCCCTATAAAAATATCTGAGTGTTGGTTTAAGGAGAAGAGATCAAGACTCAACTTTAAAATTACGTACTGCGAAGGTGAGAAAATTAGGGTGTGAAAAACGCATGGCAAACAAAAAACTTAAGTGGCCCTGGACCGGGCCCGAAGGGACCCTAGACGGGCCTATCGTCTTAACTGGAATGTAGAAACGAGAGAATAACTAAATGGAGAAAGTATCCCAAAAATGAAGATCGGATAAAAAAGAAGCAATTTATTAACAATTTAGTACACTAAAACTTAGAGGCCTTGTACCGGGCCTCATGCAAGGGTGCCAGGGTCTTAATTGAAATGTAGAAATGGGGTAGAAACTGAAAGGGGAAATCACCCCAAAAACGAAGAAAATCGGATAGAAAAGAGGCATGCTATTAACAATTTAGTGCACTAAACCCTTACGAAAATAGTTCATAGAGCTGTATAGAACTCTATACAATTCTTTACAAGTTCTATAGAATAGCCTTTCTATAGAACACTGTTTCTATAGAGTTTTGATAAGTTCTATAGAATACATTTTTATAAAGAAAATGTTTCTATAGAATGCGTTAGATTTTTTTTCTATAGAACAATTTTTCTATGGAGCGCTATAAAACTTATAGAAGTTCTATAGAGTAATGATTCTATAGATTTTTTTAAAATAAAAAACATATTTTTTTGTTCTTTTAAAATTTATGCGCAATAATTTATCTATACATATATATTAAATAATAATATTAATTAATTTTATAATACATCATTTAATATCATTATAATTTAATTCATAATTCTAATACACTGTAATTCAATTGTTAATGTAATAATATATCAATCGAACTACACCGATTTAAATTATTTAATGAATATGTTTGTTAATGATTTATTAATTCGTCGTTTTATTTTATAATAATTTATTAATTTGCTGTTAATTTCATAAAAAAAACATTCACCTAATTTAATAAACTTTATTCACTAATGGTAATTCATCTAATAATTTAATAAACTTTATTCACTAATTGTAATTCATTTAATAATTTAATAAACTTTATTCACTAATTGTAATTTTTATTCAAAAATTTTAATCTGAAGTATAAAAGTATTTAAACATTTACGTTTCAAGTTTAACAAATTATAATTTATTAGACTTTTAAATATTTTTTCAAGTCTATATTAAAATACGATTTATTTTTATCAACTCGCGTTTGATGCCGTCATATTAATAAATTTTAACAGAAATGAGAAATCTGTAATGAGTATCTTAACACGATTTAAGCTGTGAAGATCACTCTTTTTTTTTAACTGTAAATAATATAGCACCACTACCACCAACAAAATAAATAAGTAAATAAAATCTTTATTGTAACTGACATTTTTTTTTCGTTCTTAAATCTGGTTTTCTAATTTACAAATGATTTCGGTTTTCATAATTTATACAGTTGAGAATTAATCATCGTATAAAATATATATAATTTCTAAACAATACAATAATTTCTATACAAATGTAATGATTGGGAATGCAAATCACAAAAGAAATAAACTTGAAATAGTGTAAGGAGAGCTCGCATGCTGCCAGCAACCGTAGAGTGGGATGAGTGTACTTGTTCAGGTCCGATCGCTGAAACCAAACAGCATCGAGCATGGTTAGTACTTGGGAGGGTGGCTAAATGGAAACTCCTGCTGACGCAGTTTTTTATAGAATATGTTCGATTATTTTTATAGAATATTTTATAGAATATATTCGAATATTTTTATAGAATATATTCGAATATTTTATAGAAATTCTATTGACATTTCTATTGAATTTCTACAGATATTTCTATAGCTTTTGGCGAAACTAGCATATAGAAAAACGGGCCATAATACTATAGGATTCTATAGAACTTTTTCTATATTTTTTATAGAATTCTATAAGAAATTTTTGTAAGGGAAACTTAAAGGGGCCCTGTACTGGGACCCTTGCAAGGGAGCCAGGCTCTTAACTGCAATGTAGAAATGGGGCAGAAACTGAAAGGAAAATTCACCCCAAAAACGATGAAGATCGGGTAGAAAAGAGGAATGTTATTAACAATTTAGCGCACTAAAACATCAAGAGGGCCTATACCGGGCTCTTCTCAAGGGTTCCAGGTTTCTTAACTGAAATGTTGAAATGGAGTAAAAACTAAGAGGAGAATTCACCCCCAAAACAAATAAGATAGGATTGAAAAGAGGCATGTTATTACAATTTAGTTCATTAAAACTTCAAGGGGCCCTATACCGGCCCCTTGCAAGGGTGCTAGGGTCTTAACTGAAATGTAAAAATGGAGCAGAAACTGAAAGGAGAATTTGCCTCAAAAACGAAGAAGATCGAATGGAAAAAAGGCATGTTATTAACAATTTGGAGCACAAAATTTTCAAGGGCCCTGTACTGTGCCCCTTGCAAGGGTACCGGGTCTTAGCTGAAATGCAAAAATGGAGCTGAAACTGGAATGCGTATTCACCCCAAAAACGACGAAGTTCGGATTGAAAAGGGGCATGTTATTAACAATTTAGTGCTCTAAAACTTCAAGGGGCCCTGTACCAGGCCCCTTGCATGTGTGCCAGTGTCTTAACTGAAATGCTGAAATTGGGTAGAAACTGAAAGGAGAATTCACCCCAAAAACGAAGAAGATCGGATAGAAAAGAGGCCTGTTTTTAACAATTTAGTGGACTAAAACTTCAAGGGGACCTGTACCGGGCCATTTGCAAAGGTGCCAGGGACTTAACTTAAATGTAGAATTGGAGTAGAAACCGAAATTAGAATTTACCCCAAAAACGAAGAAAATCGGATACAAAAGAGGCATGCTATTAACAATTTAGTGCACAAAAACTTAAAGGGGCCCAGGGACCCTGACCCTTAAAAAATTAAAAATCTGATCCTATGGTGCATCAGGGCCTGTCTTGGGGTAACCTCACCTGAACTTTCAGACTTCTACGTGCTTTAGATTTCGTTAGCCATTGCACACAGACAGACATACAGACAGACAGACAGACAGAGCGATTTGTTATTTTATTAGTATAGATGTATTGCTTAGGAACATAGACTTATTTTCATTTTCGTATGTAATTGTTTCTTGATATGGAAATACATACTTATACTAAAGCTAATATACGCAAGCTGACAAACTATCTTTATAAATATTATTACCTCAATGCAGTTGTTCACACTATAATTTCTGAAGGATTCCAAATAGAAAAATAAACTCAATGTGTGTCGATGCTGTAATATGTGTATGAATTATATTAGTCTGCTATTTTATACTAATTACTTCTGTGAAAATATTAATTTCAACTATTTCAAAAAATGTAATAAACACATGGCGAATTAATTCCATTCTGTAAGTGAAGGCTCTTGAATGCGACACGGAAAGCTATAAATACAAAATGCAATGTTCTATCCTTCTATCGGGATTATTACATAAATAAAATATTGGAGTCAATTGTACTGCCAGAAATTTTTAAAACAATTGCGAGGTCTTTATTTTGTTTTACAATAATATATACATATATATCTCTTTAAATATTAGAAACAATGCAGAAAAGTAAGGAAAGACACACTGTCAGAAACGTTTTTAAACAGTAAATTATTCGTCCTTTTTACACAAGTAATTTCCATACTCCTAGAAAACTAAGTTTTCCCGTTAGTTATTCCCAGAAATCTAATAAAGAGGAGAATAATCCTATTATTCCTTGCACGCATGGGTATTGGCTGTATTAATATCAAAGTTCGCATATATTTTTAAAATGATAAACCTAAAATTCAAGTCGAATGTTTTGGACATCATCGAGATAATTAAATTGTAAAAATGCAATTGGGAGACAAGATAATAAATCAGTATGAATAACTTACAGTGGTATTGAAAACATGTTAAACAACCGAGAAGATGACTTCGGGTAACATTTTAAGAAATTAAAAAGTGTCCAGAGTGAATTTTATCACCAAATCAGTAGACTGCAGTAAATTGAAAATTTGGAGAGACCTACATCCAACGGTGGATTAAAAACAGATGTTTATGATGAGGACGATAAATTCATATTATGTTCTTAATTTGCAGGTTGGAATAATACCATTGCTCTAGTGCTGTATTTTTCTACATCGGCTACACCTAACTCTGGTGATACGTGGTGTAATCGTTAGGGATATGGGAAAATAAATTTGGTAATAGAGGAAAACACGAAAAATAAAAGAATGAAATTAAATAACTATATCTCAAAGATAATATTTTTTTAAAAAGAAAAATTGGTTAAGATTTAGATGAATTATTTATGAACTGGTTTTAAAAAGGAATTTGTCGCTGACTTCTGGTTAGCAGAGTATCAGAAACTCACTCAGACCGCAACAATTAATATTTTTGACTTGTAAAGAGCGACCTCATCTTTGGTACATTGAAATAGTACATAGCACAACAAGTTAGACGAACTTTCTAATTCAGATTATATCTATCTTTATTTCGATGTAACATATATATATATATATATATATTGAATTGTAAAATGATATTCTAACGATATATGACCCAATGAAACAGTCGAATAGTTACACTGAGAAAAATAAACGCTTTATAAAAGATGTAATCATTATTTATTGTAACTATTAATTTCTTTGTTCCTTAAATTAAAAATACGTCCTTCTACTAAAAGTAAGACCAGGTAACTCTTTTTAAAATTTTAATCAATCCAATGTATCAGTACTTTTCCAATTTAAATTCTGTTGGAGCAAACCTTTAGAAAAAAGTTCTTTATATCATTGAAATATAATCTTGTGAAATGTAACACAATGAAACAAATGAATACAAACATGAAATAAGAAAGATATTTTTACAGAGTCTATAATCTTTATTTATCATAATTGTTGTATTATTCTTCTCTTAAAATTGAATATATACTGTTTATAAAAGCAACGTAAAAAAAGGTATTTTATTTCAATTCTTCTCCATCCAGAAAATCGGGATTTTTCTCATTTAACATCTGTTTTAAGTACATATTTGTTAAAATTGCATACATAACAGAAAAAATACAGTCCAGAAACTTAAAATAGTAAATTAATAGTTTATGTACATATTTAAAAAATGTATCTGTTTTATGTTTTAACAAAAATGATCTAGAGAAATATAAAATATGATGAAGTAATAGTTTAAATTGCATATTTGTTAATGCTTATATAATAAAAAATATTCTCGAGAAATAAAAAATAAAGAAATAAACTTATTTTACAAACTCAGAAACACTTTATCTCATGAAGGGAAAATAATATAGTTTTTCTGACTACAATGTCAATCTGTCAAAGAATGACGAAAGAAATATTTGATCTTCTTTCAAGATATTCGATAGCTTTTTTTGTTAAAAGAAATGAAAGAGCGTATCCGTGTCCGCCTCAGAAAAATAAAAACACGGTTGATGGATTGCTAAAAGTTGCTAGATCTCTCACATGCTACGCCGTGACCGATTCAGGTAACATATCTGTCGACAAGAAGTTTCATTTTATTTTAAAATAGTTTACGAGAATGTATTTTTAAAACAAATTCTAAGAATTTGAATATACTATAGTTAATAGTTATTATTTTTATATTATAAATTCCTTCTGTTTTAGTCAACTGAGTTGTTTATTTGCTTATAATACGGAAAAATGTCTGTCGTTTATTAAAAATGTTCATTTATTAAGGAAAGAAACCATTTTTGTTAAAATTCGCATGTTGTCAATAATAATTAAGAATGATTTCGTGTTACCTATCACTTTGAATGTTTGTGTGTAATAAACGAAAATCATTAAAAAATTATAACTAATATTGAACGTATTTGAAAGTTTCTTTCAGTGTTAGTTTCTAAATTTCTAAAATAACAGATACATGCCGCCTGATAATTATCAGACATTTATCCGAGTAAAATATATGTTATCTTAAGATTTTGGTACCATAATTCCCTTGAAGATAGAACCCTTGCGCTAGACTGAATCAGATGAATGACTATTTCATCTATTTCAAGATACACGACAGCTTTCTTATACAAGAAATGTGAAAGCTTACCCGTGCCCGCTCATAAAAATTAAAATACGGTTGATGGATTGCTAAAAATTGCTAGATCTCTCATATTTTACACCTTGACAAATTCAGATAACATAACTACTGTGTCTAGGAGTATATAGTGTGGAAATCGCGTATACCTGTATTGATTTAGAATGTATAAAAAAAAATTCATTTTCTTAGATTGCGCTGCCATCGAATTTATTGCTCGAAACTGAAAGCAGTAAACTTTAATTACAGCTTCCGGAAATATGTTGTACGAAATGAATTTAAAATACACGCCTCGATGAATATAATGAATTTTAAATAATTTTCGTTCATTCATAATGTATCATGCATTACAACGTAAATCTTTCTAATTATGCTTTTCACAATTTTTTTCTTTCAAAATAAGTTTCCTGTAAATTAAATTTAATCATCAATATCTAAAACACACAGGATTTCTATTTACGAGTACAATCGACTCAACCATAGCCCACTCTGGTTAAAATGTAATTTTTCAGATACGGTTTCGCTTGTTGATATCCACTGTAATATAGCTAATGACGAGATATTTCTTTTTATTTTAAAATATTTAAAAAATATATTTTTGATTTTAATCTTAAGAATTTAGTCTTAAGGATTTAATCATATAACGTTTATTACTGTCTATTATTTTTAAATTATCAATTGCTTGAGTTTTATGTGGCAGAGTTGTATATTGCTTACAATTATGAAAATTATTTTTGTCGTCTAAAATAAATATATTCTTTTCGCGGAATGAAACCATTGTGTTGCAAATCCCGTGTTGCGGATTAGGATTAAGGACGATTTCGTATTATCTATAACTTTTATTTAATTTTTTGGTGTTTATTTATTTTATTACGTGCAACAAACCCCAATCCATGGATATGATGATTTAACCTCATATTCAGCATATCGGGAAGGTTCTTGCAATGGCAGTTGGATGAATTGCAGAAGATTAATGAAATATTAATCATGTGTAAATGCGTATCTAGTGGTTACTGAAGTTCAATTACTTGCGATTTAAGAACATGCTACTGTAAAAATTATTATTATTATCCATTTCATTTTGAAATTATTACGTTTAAGGTGATTTGGTTGTTTATTGCTTAAAATTACGGAACGAATCTTCTGTCGTTTAAAAAAAAATACACCGTTATCTTGGAAAAAAAAAACGATGTTGTTAAAATTTCCCTGATGTGTATGGGAATTAAGGGCAGTTTCTCATTATCTATCACTTTTATTGTTTTTATGCATTATATATATTGTATGTAACACACCCCAAACATGGGAAAAAGGATATACTTTAAAACTTCTACAAAGCATATTTGCAAGAACGTTTTGGGCTGTCCTGACTTAACATTGTGAGGTGATATCATCTACAAATTTGACGTATGGGAGGTTCACGCCAGGAATTATTCTCATAGTGATCATAGGGAGGAGAACCGGGGGATGAATGGGACAAGGGATGGGTGGGACCTCAATATTTCAGGCAATGAACGCTTTTTTTAGTTGCATTCTATTCTCATATACGGAACTACCATAGTGTTCTTTAGAACCAAAAACAAAACCACATGGCTATTTTCATTGTTTTGCAAAGATGCATTTTCTGAAACTCTATTCAAAAAGTAACATTTTTATTACATTTGAAGTAGTCAAATAGTTTTATACAATATAAACAAATAAGATATGTTGTAGTTATTTATTTGAAGGTTCAATATTGGTTCTTAAAATGAATGAATATTAATCAATGTGACAAAATAAATTCTGAGTCAAAATGGCGGACAACTGAATGTATGTATCATAGGCATGATTGGAACAATTTCAAATAGATATGAATGAGGCAGTGTCATCCATCCTTAGAGATGCTGAAACATTTATTTATTGACTAAAACAATATATAGGTTTATATATTAATGATTTATGATAATTATTAGTACTAAACAGTACTCGTATTATATATGGTGTTTATTATTAAAAAATATATTGAATATTCATTATTGTTTTATAATAAAGGTTAAATAGATTATAAAAAAAATGCTGTTGAAACTTAATCAAAACATATAAAATTGTAAAAAAATACTATATGTTTATTGATCATATGGGGTAAAGAATATTCAATGTTGAACTTGCGCTTAAATAAATTCACACTCGCACTTCCCTTAACATAATTTCATTTGTGCATGATATGTAAGATACGTTTAATTAATATTAATTAGTATGTTCTGCAGAAAAATACTAGCTATGTCGTATTTTTTCACTTTCATTTCATATTTAAAATGTTTTGTAAGTCGGAAAAGGGAACAGATGAATAGTCGAAGTTTGCTTTACAAATTAAAACTGGAATAAAAGAAGTTATTAGTAACACTGAGATATAATAGCCATATTATACTATCATATATTACAAATATAATTATATATAAATTTATAATTATAAATTTTAATAAGGTAACATTGAATACGTGGAGGAAAATATTTGTGTTCCATCCATGCCTATTAGTGTACCATTACATGACAAACAAAAGGTGAATTCAAACAGTTACATGTACAGTGAAAATATTTCAAAAATGCCAAATGGTAACACCTACTTCTGTTTATTGGAATGTGATTGCCATAGTGAAAAAACATAAATATGTGTTTGGAACTAGAACTGGAACAAAAATTCGTCGGCAGTAGACAGACTTAGAAGAAAATTGAAAACAAATGTGCACTAGAGAATAATTTCTGTTTTAATGGCTTCACATTTCACACTTTGTCTTCTGTTCGGATCCCAGCCTACTGAATCTCGGTGAAATGAAAGCAGATTACCTCCTTTGGCGAAAGACACCGTCATGACTGACGTTGTCGATTTAAGTGAAAGAAAATGCACAGTAAAATGTGTGCCACATATCTTGCTTTAGTGCACTATATACAACACGCCGCTTATAGGAAAGGACGTCGGGAAATTGTAAATATTTATTACCCGAACAGAAAAAATGTCGTAGAGTCATTGCGTGCCTACCGCAGATACCACTTGCTCGTATACTGTAAAAGCAGTACGATACTTGTTACGCGAATGTGTAGAAAATAGTTGCATAAGCGATCGATCGATCCAGGACCATGTTCCGTTCCTACCGCAGTTGTTGAGGCAGTACTTGAGACGGTAAGTGAAATCCCTCTTTCCAGAGCACGCTCTGTTTCGAGCGTTTTACAGTTACTAATCCTAGGGTAAACAGTATTCTGCACACTGTTCTCCAAATTTTGCGCATCGCTTTCAGTATTTTCACATCTCTCAACCTGGTGATAAGCAACAACGGTAAAATTTTGTGAATGAATTCATCATCGTGTAATGCGAGAATAGCAGCCCTTCAACATTATGTGGACGGACGAGGCCTATTTTCAATGATTGGTAATGTTAATTTGAAGAACTGCGTGCACTAGTCAGACAATAATCCCTATGATTTGTTATCATTTCCGTTACACGAAACAAAAATTACAAGGTGTGCGTTCTGTATAACAAGTACCTTCATCATTCGCCCTTAGTTTTTTAAAGAGGTTACTGTCTACAAACGTGTACGGTAGCGAGTGCACGCTATGTAGAAATGTTGTCTAATTTAGTAATTCCCAATTTGTAACAGAGAAATTTTCTATCTGACGTATTGTGGATGCAAGATGGCGCTTCCCACATCTGGAGACACATCTGTTTGGTGACCGAGTTATCTGCCTCCATTTCACGTTTCCGTAGCCTTTGAGCTATAAGGATATCACTTCAATGGATTCTGTCTGTGGGGATGCATGAAATAAAAAGTGTATGCATTTTATTCGCAAACTGCACCTGATTTGAAAAATGCCATCAGATGTCAAGTAAACAGATCCCTTTTAGAATAGTACGTGGTTCAGTTCAATCCACCATCTGCCGCATGGAAAGTGTCATTGAGAATGAAGGAGATCATGTGTTAAATTTATGAAGCACAATAAAATGTTTTGCTTTCTGTTGCTTCTCTGTCCTTATTGGTTGTTTTTACTTTTCTCCTTAGTCTGTCTAGCTCCTGCAATTTTCAAGACAGCAGGTACCGTTCAAATGGTGTTAATGGTATTATACTATGGTCATCATATTCCAATAAAAATAGTACGGGTGTCATTTGAAATTTTCGAAAATTTGTCACTGTAACCATTAGATAAACTTTTATCACCCATAGGAATATTTCTAAAACGCAATTGAACGAGGCAAAGAAAAATCTTGGTTTTGTTTTTGAGAGAAAACTGCTGAAGCGTTCGATATTACTGTGGAAACAGGTAATAATTAAGAATTTTTACTTTTAATATATAATTTCAAGCATATTTCACCGATTAAAAAAAATAATCATGCGTTAAGCATAGATTATGAAACACTTTCCAACTCTTCTTGAATGACTTAACAAATCTTTGTTATTTAACGAAAAGATAACTAAGTAAACATTTTAGAAAACACATAAAACATTTCAAGGTCTGATTTTAGCAGACACCGTCCATAGCCAAATAAGTATTCCAATTCTTTTGAACACCGTATTTCAGATGTAGGTTGATAAATATGGTATAAACTGGGAAAATTTAAATTAGCAAGAAAGCGCATAACATTTTGAAATTTTTCTTTCGCAATTTATACTAATAGATGGAAAAATACTTGAATATTTTTGCACAACCCTGTAGTTTACCTAGAACCTTTATTACATGCCAACATTTAGCTAAAACTTAATTCAAACTAAAACACTTTTTAAACTACTGAAATCACATTCCCAGACATTACCATTTATAGACGTCCATGTTTTCAATTCATCGTGTAACATTTCATCATTTTACCTATATTCTACAAACATTTCTTAGTAAATTAAATGCAGTTCAGCGCAAAAATGCAAAACTCATTTAACACTCACAAAACCACTCAAAACAGAATTATTTTGAGTGGCCCTGTAAATGGATAATAACTATTTTTTGTCCGCATATTCTACAAATTGCATATTTTAGTGCACTTTATAAATGCATATCAATTTTATTATTTTTGAAAGCGTGTAACATCATTAAAAATCATTTAAAACGATTTTTTCCAATTGGCCGTAATGTAACGGGATAATTTTGTCTCTCGATGTAAATCAACTAAACTTGCTAAAAACTTCATTTACGAGAGTTAGAGCGCGGGCAGACGGACATACAAACCGAAGTCATAAACACTTTTCAACTTTGTTGGAAAGTGTTAAAAAAGAGTTTGACTATGTTTTGTAAGATGCATTTAAAATAGTTTTTACATAATAAAATATCTCTCCAATGTATATTTTAGCCATTTACGCCATAAGGCATAAATTTAGGAATTTTTAACTACCAAAAAATAAATTATTTTTACTTTCTTCTGTCTTTACAAGAAGAAAGTTGGATTCGTAAAAAAAATCGACTTCCGGTTTTCGATGGAATTATACGTTTTAGAAGGTCCTGAGGACCATTTGATGTTTTTTTTAAAATGTCTGTCTGTGAGTCTATCTGTCACTGTGTGAGTCTTTATGCGATAAAAATTTTGTGGGCGCTTCATCTCAATAACTAATGCACCGAATTGCACAAAACTTTAGATTTAGTTATTCCTTGATATTATTTGTTGCTGGTTACTTTTTTGTGAAAATCATGCAACAGGTGGCGTTGGTATGCTGCATTATTCTCGATTATCGCAATAACTCTATCTCAAGAACTTTTCATCAAATTTCAGATTAAGTTAGTCCGTTATATAAATTAGTACTGTTTTGTTTGTGGCATAAATCGCCCAATAGGTGGCGCTGCTGAACTATTCTTCACGATTTGCGTTGCATCTCAAGAATGAATGCATGAATTTTCACCAAGCTTCAGATTCAGTTAGTCCCTAGTATAAATTGGCCCTTATTAGTTTATGGTGTAAATTGCACAACAAATGGCGCTGTTATGTAGATTTTTTTTTTACGATTTCTACAACAGCTGTATTAAAAAACTAATGCACGCATTTTCATTAAACTTCATATTCAGTCAGAAGTTGACATAAATTACTGATGTTTAGATTTTAGTGTAAACCACCTAACCGGTATCGCTGACATCTAGGATTTTTCAGGAAGTGTTAACATGTATGAGATAGAAAAAAGTTTTGGGATTGCTACATGCGACTAGTTTAGATAGATGTTGTTTTCCTTATTTAAAAATTACTTTACACAATTTGAACAGTCAAATATTCTACAAAAACAGAACAACTAGCAACGTATAACTTTATAAGTATTGTATTTTATATACACATCAGTTATAAGCAAATTAAATTCTCTAAGGCAGGGGCTCCCAAACTTTTAAACCGAAGTATCGCTAAATAGAAGTTTAAACATCCCCGTTCCACCAGGTGATAAACTCAAAGCTACACTGTTAAAAATTTGCAGCATTCTGTCCAGTCATTCGACCGCTTTTTTTTGAAAAAACTGTTTCATACCCGTAATTTAACTATATTCTGACCGTAAAATTGCCAATAATATGGTCAGAATAGTGTTAAATTACAGTTGGGTAACCGTTTTCGATAAAAACGAACGGTCAATTGACTGGACAGAATGCTGCAAATTTTTAACAGTGTAATACAGAAAAACTTCTGTAACAGAATACACTGGTGGTAATTGATTTATGAAAACACGGTTTTTTAACACAAACTTCTATAATATTCATTAAAAATGAATAAAATTTCATACATTATACATGCTATGTATTACAAATAATTTAGAAAAATAAAATTTCATACATATTAATAAACTAAAACATAGGCTCAAAAATTAGATTTTTGTAACACAAAAACATGGAAATTGATTTATGAAATATCGCACTTAATTGGAATTAACAGTTAGTAAAGCCACCTTTATTCATCAGAGTTTTTTTAATTCTAGATGGCATTGATAAAACAAGATTTTGAATGTATTTCTGATCAATTAGTTTCCAGTGTTGACAGATTGAAGCTTTCAGTTCTACAAGGGATGTGTACCGCATTCCACTTGCATAAACCATTCGAACAAGCTGTCCCCAAACGTTTTCGAAGGGGATCAGGACTAATAAGTGGATGATCAAAAATAACAATATTCTGTTCGTCAAACCAATTTTTCATTGCATTTGAAATGTGAATATTTGCATCGTCTTGCATGATGATGTAATATAAACCATAATATTGCCATGTAAATGGAATAAGGAAATTTTCTAAAACTAAACTGTAATTAAAAGAATTATGGCGACCGTTTAAAAATACAATTTCACTTTTGCCATCATAAGCGATCGCTGCCCAAATCATCAAACTTCCGCCACCAAAATTTCTGCTGAATGTAGATTTTAGTTATCTTCGGAGCTCCCTCCAATAATACTTCAAACCATCCGGGGTACCTGTAATTTTTATTTCATTTCACGTACCAGTATCAGACTTTCGCGTACCAGTAAACAGAGCTTCACGTACCAGTACAGCAACGCGTACTATAGTCTGAGAACCCCTGCTCTAGGGTGAAATAAATTTAAGCAGAGATGGGATAAGATTAACAGATTTTTTATGCAAAGCACAGAGTTAGCCTAAAGGATTCATCGGGCTTAAAAACGCTGTGTATTAAGACGGGTAATACCTGACAAGATACATACAATCACCAAGTTTTAAAGCCCGCCTTATGACTCGCGTACACATAAGATGTCAGGCCTGTTGTGGAACTGTGCTGCACATGATGGCGATATTGGCGATCTTGGTGATGGTCCTCTGTCTTCCCCATCTTACGCCATGTGATTCCATCCAGATGGGTTATGTTAAGTACAAAATTAATGTACATCCAATGTTAAAAAGGCTGCAAGCACTACAGGGACGCATCGCTGTTGCTTTGACGGACATTAACATAAACATACTATTGAAAGAACGAACGGAGCTGGATTACACTTCGGATGTGTTACAGGTGGCTAAGGCTTGAGAAATTTGTAGTACTTGCTACAAACGTGGTGAGAACATGTATCTTTTCATATATGCGGCATTCTCACAATTTTTTGACTTTCGGGAATAAAAATCTGGTGAAATTAAATTTGCTAAAATAACATTTTAATCTGATAGACGAATGCCTTAATGATTCAAAATAAAGAAAAAATGGTCAGCAGCGAACATTTTTTTTTATTTAACTGAGGTTTATGTTAAACTTTCGAGTTTAATTTTCCTTACCATTTTACCACTAAAACTTTTTATTTTCTTCTAAATTTTTACTTATAATGAATTTCCATAGTACCTACAGGACATTCAAATAAGAAATAATAACAATATAGTATTATTAGTACAAAAATTTTATATACCATTGTCTTAAAGGGTTGTTAAAGAAGGGACGTAAGGGTAAAAAATGTGGGCGGTATAGGGAAAAAAGTGATGAAATGGGAAAAAAAGGGACGGTAAGGATGGAACGGTAAGAAAAAATACCACCTGTTTTGGGCAAATCTTGTTAAGACTAAGTGGTAGTCACAATGTTCATTGATTTTAGAAGCAGTTATTTACATTAGATTAAATAAGAAAAAAATAATTTACCCCGAAAAGTGCAGGAATAATCATTGGGGACGGTTAGACTACCAATAAAGCCACGATCATGAAATTGATATTTAAATGCTGATTTAAATTCTGCAGTAAATTTCCTGTCAAAGAATTTTAGACATTCTTTCTATAGCATACTTCTGAATGAGAAAAAACTTAAAAATATTCTGTGGCTGCATCTGAAGTGATTTTCTGTATAAGTTTAACAAGAGGGACGGTAAGGATAAAAAACCCAGGGACAGAGTTCAAAAAATAATATCAACCGTAAAAATGTGTTCAGACTATTTTTTTGCTACATATTTATATAAAACAACTGTCGCAGTTTCGGGAAAAAATTACATTGAATTACTTTTATTGAAATAATTTTATACATACAGCACCAAACTTAAAATCACCAAAGACACAGGACAGTATAGGAGTTTTCCTGGTATTTGGACCCCCAACATCGTCCAGAACTTATTTATCTCGTTAATATTATTATGCCATCATGCAATGTGTTGTTCCCCAGTATATGAAATAAAAACATACAAGAAAATGTATTAAAATAAAAATTATTATTCAGGGACATAAAAGTCAAAAGATTGTGAGAATGGTCCATATCACCCGTCTTTGTAGGTCGTATACTAGTCTTTTGAAGCCCGGTGAATCCTTTAAATTTACCCTGTTAATAAATCAGTTTGATACAGAAATTTTAAAACGTAATTCCTTATAAAAGGTAATCTATTAATTAATAAAAATACCCATCTTACTAAAATTAAACCCAGACTTCCATTAGCACCGCAGACAAAATTCTTAGGTATATCACATGGTTCGTGTATTTTCTATCTAAAGCTTTCAAAAAACTTACTGATAGAATGCATTTCCAGAATAAAATTAACAGCTTCAATTACGATGGAAAAACCCCTTTAAGAAAATACCAATTCAGTCACAATTTGACAGAAAGTCTTTATAATTAAAGGTAAAGAAGACTTAATTGGGAGTTTATTACGAGTGGTATATTAGTGGGTCGTGTAAATATTTTTAACGAAGCATTGATCTACATCTTAACTTGAGAAGCACGATGATATAAATAAATAAGAACTTTTTAATAATATAATTATGTGAAGTTTTTTTCTTGCATACAAAAATAGAAAAATATTCAGAATATTTTAATGTAACATGCATCACGGCAGTACTTTTATTAAAATATGTAAAATTTTAATCTAATTTATTATTAGTTATTAATAATAAACGTAGTATTATACCATATAACGGTGTTATTAACCTATGTATTATCATACTTATTACATTATATAGTCCATTTTTACCATGATACAATTTTGCAGAATATACATAAATGATAATATAATAATATCAGTTAATATACATAAACGAGTTTTACACCGTTTTGTGATGTTCTGCAGCGTTATTAAGGGTAATCCTAATAGCAAAAGATAGATTTATTTTGAAGAAAATAACTTTTAAGAATTATAAGTGAGAGTTTAATCTAAATTTACTCTGAAAATTAAATAAGGGTTTTACAAGAGCTAAAAAAATCATGATTTATATTTATACAAATATTTAAAGAACTATTTAGTGTACTTTATGTTTAGAAAAAAATTGAAGTCACTCTAATCATAGATGAAATATAAACAGATACATTTTTTATATTTCAAAGTATATATCAACATATATAGGTTGGTCATACAAAAGAAAAAAACTTCCCCGATATATGCATCCCCCCTATCGACGTAACCGCTCAACCAATCGGAAGGAAATTTCAAATTTAATTATTTGAAGATATGCGGTCGACATCGTGATGATTTTTAAAAAAAAGAGCTCTCACGGTTACGGTTACAGTTAAAAAAATTCAAACGATTCGAATGGCAACATCCTTTTTTCTCTGTGCAAATTTATTAGCGCATCGAAAAACCATAAATGGCGTTGGAACGATATACGTATGAGTAAAATTGCCGGTGTAATATTATGGCATTCCATCCTAATCAGTTCCTGCATAACGTAATGTTCACCACTATAAAACAGATGATTACATTTTTATTTTCACTATGTGTACACAAACACAACTCGCAAACACATCTTAAAACAAATTTTACAAAATTACTCAGTTTACAATTGAAAAAAAAAGAATCGCCTACTGAAAAACATGTCTTGTAACCACACCTTCGTTCTTCGCAATGGTATTTATTGCAAGTGCTTTACGCCGGCAATTTTCATCGTACGCGTATCATTCCACGCCTTTTATGTTTTTTTCAAAGCGCTGATTAATTTGCGCATGAAAAAAATGGGTGTTGCCACTCGAAAATTTCGAAATGTTTTCAGCTTAACCGTGACCTTGAGAGCTCTACTGCTTTAAATCACCACGATCTCGAGCGCATACCTTCAAATAAGCACAGTGGTGGCCAACATTGTGGACATTTTTTGAAATTTTAATGTTTCTGTGCTTGAAGAATATAATAAATTTCACTGAAATACAAATGCTTACATACCAAATTGAAGAAAAATTAATGTAGAATTTAATTAAAAAAAACATAATTAAAATATCTACATCACAAAAAAGTTATACTTACAAAAATTAAGATCTATCTTAGATTACATTGAATTTTAAAGTTACACTTACACATTCAATATTTAGTTGGATAACCCATGCTATTTATTACAGCTTCACAGCGTCTGTTCATTGAGATACACTGTGACTACAAAGATGTTTGGAGTTCGTCCTTTTTAATCACATGATAACGAGAAATAATTATAGCTTCGATAACTTGCGATTTACTAGATGGACGCTTTTTTTTACAAGGCAATTTCAAACATCGCCACAAATGTTCTATAGGATTCAGATCAGGGCTTTTTCCTGGCCAGGGTATAAATTGTATATGCTTTTGTTTTCAAAACGTTCTTTGCATATTTTTGCCGTATGGCATGGAGGTGAATCCTTCTAAATTATAAATGGAGCTTTATTGGGGAAGAGATTCCTGATGGAAGGTATTAATTTTGCTTCCAGGAAAGTTCCAATGCAATTTTTTGCAGTCAGAATGCCATCAATCACTTGAATGCGCCCCACACCAACTGCAGACATAGAGGCCCAAATCATGACATTTGTTGGGTTCTTTGTAGTTGTTACAATGCAATCAAGGTACAAATCTTTCCCTACTCTAAATTTCACATACTTTCGCCCATCACTACCAAAGAGCGATGTTTTAATCTCATCGCTCCTCATTATTTGCTTCCACTGATTTTCTGACCATTTAATGTGTTCTTTTGCACACTGAACTCGTTTCTTGCGTTGCGGAGGATCTAAAAATATTTTTGTTTCCTCGGAATTCTACATTTCAGCTAAAAGCCTGCTAATCTCAACCTTATTGTTCTTGAACTAACTGAAACACCCATTACATTCATTTCACATCTAACAGCATCTGATGAAATTTTTCTATTTTTGAGTTATATCATTTTTATCTTTCCATCGTCAGAAGCACTTGTGCATTTTCTTCGTCCTGATCTTGCCCTATTCATCACTGATTTAGTTTCTTTATAACGTAAGCACAACTTTCGTACGCCAGATAAAGTGACTGATCCACCAACCTGTCTTGCAATTAAATAGTAGCAGTTTATTGGATTGAATTTAATTTAAATAGTATTAAAAAATATAATAATTAAAATTAAAATTAAATTCAAACCGAGAAACTGCTACTGCTACTTCTACTTTCAACTCTAATAATTATTGGCTATTTCATTTTTAAAACAAAGAGACGTATTTGTATAAATAAAGTCAATTAGTTATTAAGATATTCTCTGATAATGAGCCTGGAAGGCTTGAAAGTACTTAAATTATTAGTATACTTTTAAATAAAATGTATATTTTAAACGTGTAACATCTTTTTCATTACATTAGTCGCCTTTTAAGTAAGATTGTGGACCTTTTTAATGTTCAAATTATATATTTTATGTTGAATCAAGGTGAAAAATTGCGTTTCGCTTTATGATATTATTCGAAAATAGAGTTTTCTGAGAGTACTTTTAAATTAAGAACTATTTTTATTGGTTCATATGCGAATGACGTCAAAGGCATATTAATACTACAGGAGTTAAAATATTCAGTGCGCGAAAGTTTTTAAATTTTTATCAATGAGATTTCAAAAATGAATGGCTCAATATACACTGCTCAAAAAATGAGGAAGCAAGCAAAAAAGTAAAGAGAACAGCGCAAAACAGCCATGTACGGGTATAAAATGGATATTGCATGTGTACCAATGCGCAATATTGAAAAAAAGACGAAAAACATTTTTAAGGGAGATTGTTTGAAAAGAAAGAAAGAACATGAAAAGATGGTTTGGGGCAACAATTTGTTTTTATGTAAATGATAAAAAAAGTATTGTTTAGAAATGATGCAAGATTTTTAATATGGCGTGTGTCTCCTCGAACAGACAAGACTGCTGCACACATATTTGCCATGGATGCGATGAGGTTATCAATAGGTGTTACGGCTTCTCTTAACCTTGACTGTCGCGCGCGCCTCCATGGCGCATTCTTCTGTAATTTAGGTTTGGCCGTTTGGCAATCTTTAAGAATGTTCAGTTGTTTGGTTTTCGACGATCTCTGTGGACCTATGGTGCGTTCGCTGGATCCAATATTCTTCAAATAATGTATATAATTCTTCGAATAATGTATAAACTGTAAATAATATTCTTGTATATAAAGTAAATTAAATTAATAAGTGTAGTTAATGAACCAGCGACTATGAGTATTTCGCTACTCGCACCATTCGACATTCGACATTGGTCCGCTCACCGGAAGTGGTTTCGTTTTGATTCTTCATTAGTATTGTATTTTAGTTGTTGTGAAATTACCAATTGAAATGGTCACATTAGTGTCCTTAAACAGATCGAGGGGCTCGTTAAAAGCTCAGCTCACTAGGCTAGAAACTCTACTAAATGATAAGACCGCTACGTGGTCAAAAATCAAAATCGATACAAAACTCAAGACTCTTGAAAAGGTTTCCAATAACATCGATTCGTTACGTACCGATTATTACACAACAGCTCCTGACGATCATGATATGACGGAAATCGACTCTTCATTAATGGAGTTGGAAGAACGAGTGGAACAGCTAGAGGTAAGTTTCAATCTATTATTAAATTCTGATAAAAATGAAACTAAAAGTCCTGAATTAAAATTTAGTAATTGTAAGATCAAATTGCCAGAAATTCCACTTCCTCAATTTAGTGGAAAGTATGAGGATTGGAATATGTTCAAAATCGAATTTAACAATATTGTTACGAATAATGAACAGCTATCTGAAATTCAGAAATTACATTATTTACATTCCGCATTAAAAAATTAAGCTAAACAATTAGAAACTCCAGAAGACACATTTGATTCATTGTTTAAAGCATTAGAAAATAGATTTGAGAATAAACGAATTATTGTGAATATACACTTAAAGGCTATATTTGATTTCGAAAGAATTGCACACGAGTCATCTAAAGAACTAAGGCGATTAGTAGATGTTATAAACAAAAATATCAGGGCTCTAACCAACTTAGGATTTGAGAGAAATAAACTCTCGGACATTTTGTTTACAACCATAATTTTAGACAAATTGGATAAAGAGTCTCGGAAACAATACGAATTGTCAATAAACACATCTGAAGTCCCAAGCTTTGACAGTTTAATGCAGTTTTTAGAAAATAGAAGTCAATCGCTCGAAAATATAAATAGAAACGTAACTAGATCAAAAATCAGTAGTGAAACAAAATTGAAATCTTTGTTAGTAAATTCGAGTTCTGAGAGGCAGTGTGTTATTTGTGATCAATTTCATCCTCTATATAAATGTAAGAAAATTCTTAATATGCAGTTTGGTGAACGATATGCTATCGTTAAAAAGCATCAGCTTTGCCTGAAAGGTTTTTCGGAATCTCATTTAGTTTCTAATTGTGTGTCAAAACATATATGTAAACATTGTAAATCGCCTTCATCTCATAACACTCTATTACATAGAGATAAATCAATTGTTTCTAATAATGAATCTCGAAATCAAAAGGCAGAAAAAGAGCAGACAGTGGACCGGGGGGAAAGAAATGCGGAGCCTGTTGTAGCAGTTTCGCAAAGTCTTTCAAATTGTTTTCCTTCTTCGAATAAAAGCGTCATTTTATCAACTGCAATAATTGAAATTAAAACGAGTAAAGGGAATTTTATTCAGGGAAGAAGTTTATTAGATTCTTGCAGTCAAATTAATTGTGTATCATTTGAGTTTGCAAAAAAATTGGGTTTAAAGAAAGCAAAGGTTTTTGCTCCTATATCTGGGCTGAATGGCACAGCTACGACACTGAATTATAAAATTGAAACTGTGATTTCAAATAAAAATAGAGATTTCACAAGGGAACTGGAATTTTTTTTAGTGCCAAAAATTACAGAAATAACCCCACTCTCGCCCATTCGTGTAGACATTTCTGATATACCCACAAATATCACGTTAGCAGATGCTAAATTTAATATACCAGGAAAAATAGATTTATTATTGGGTTCTCAATGCTTTTTTGATTTATTGAAAGCCGGTCAAATTCGCTGCTCATCACAAAACTTGTTATTTCAAGACACCGTGTTTGGATATGTAGCTAGCGGTGTTGTGAGTAATTCCCCAAACGATTCTCAATATTGTGGTCTACTCACTCAAAATGAAAAAAATAGAACAATCCTTGCGACAATTTTGGGAAATCGAAAATATTAATGATTCCAGTTTCTTTGCTTAGTGAAGAAGAGAAATTTTGCGAAAATCATTTTAAAACTACGCATTATCGAACTGCCACTGGTCAGTACGTTGTGAGCATGCCTATGGAGGATGCTACATTTTTAGGAGAATCAAAAAAATTAGCCGAAAAAAGACTCGATCAAGTTTGGCACCGATTAGATAGGGATTCGAACTTGCAACCTCTGTATTCGGAATTTATGGACGAGTATAAAAAGTTAAATCATATGGAGTTAGTGGAGGAATCGGAACCCGTAAAGGACTGTTATTATATACCTCATCATGGAGTTTACAGACCAGAAAAAAGTACTACACGCTTGCGTGTTGTGTTTAACGCGTCAACGCCAACGACGTCTGGGTTGTCATTGAATGACCTCCTTTTAAAGGGTAAAATTCCACAACAAGAGTTATTCTTAATTATGATTCGTTTTCGAAAACATAGATATGCATTCACTGCGGATGTAGAGAAGATGTATCGAATTTTATTAATTAATCCTTCGCAAAGAGACTTTCTTCGAATTTTGTGGAAGAACAATATTGACGCGCCAGTACAAACTTATAAGCTCAATACAGTGACTTATGGGACATCTAACGCTCCTTATTTAGCTACTCGTGCTCTTAAGCAATTAGCTCTAGATGAACAAAAAAACTTACCTCTAGCATCGTCAGTCGTCTTAAAGAACTTTTATGTAGATGATCTTCTTTCCGGGGAATCAACTCTCGAAAAAGCTAAAATCATTAAATTACAATTAATTCAACTTTTGAATCGTGGAAACATGAAATTGCACAAATGGTGTGCAAATCATCGAGAATTAGTTGAATCTCATACTAGGGTTGCCACCGAATATAGTTTTGATGAGCAACCAGATTGTACTTCAGCAAAAACATTGGGTGTTCTATGGGAACCACAGAGTGACTGTTTTCTGTATAAATTAATAAATTCTTAACAAGGAATTTTATAGTAAACGAGATGTTCTATCTCTAATTTCAAAAATATTTGACCCGTTAGGATTAATTGGGCCTGTAGTAACAAGGGCTAAGATATTTATGCAGAAGCTCTGGTTAGCCAAAATTGATTGGAATGAGCCATTACCGGATTTTCTGGAGAGAGAATGGAATGACTTTCTATCCACCCTCTCAGAGTTAGAGAACTTAAAGATTTCTAGATTTGTTTTTCATGAAGATCGCATAATTATACATGGGTTTGCTGATGCCTCTTCGTTAGCCTATGGAGCTGCAATTTATGTTCAGTCTTTACCAGTTGAAGGATCTCCTGCTGAGCAACTATTGTGCAGCAAAGCCAGAGTCTCTCCTATAAAAACAGTGTCGATTCCTCGCTTAGAATTATGTTCTTGCCTCCTATTAGCGAAACTAATTCATAAAGTTCTACCGTCACCGGAAATTCGAATAGAAAATATCGTTCTCTGGAGTGACTCCACGATCTCGCTTGCTTGGATTAGAAAACCACCCCATTTGTTAAAAACATTCGTGAGTAACCGAGTCGCTGCTATACAAGAACTTACAGACTCTAACCAATGGCAGCATGTGACATCGGATAATAATCCAGCTGATGTAATATCTAGAGGACTAGACGCTAAGGAACCTTTAAATTGCAACCTTTGGTTTTGTGGTCCGAACTTTCTTCGAACTTTTTGAATATTTTCATAACAATTTTTTCCATCTAGGGCCACAATCCTTATTACATCTTGTCAGGCAAAAATATTGGGTAATAAATGGGCGATCTTTAGCGCGTAAAATAGTTCATAAATGCATAACCTGTTTCAGAAACAAGCCAATAAGTGCGAATCAAATAATGGGAAATTTGCCTTCAGAACGAGTAAACCCTAGCCCACCATTTAAAAAATGTGCGATTGATTTCTGTGGACCCTTTATGATCAAGTATAAAAATCAGAGAAAGGGCAATTATAATAAAATTTATGTTGCAATTTTTGTTTGTCTCGCCACAAAGGCAATTCATTTGGATATAGTAACAGATTTAAAATCTGAATCCTTTATTGCCACCCTGAAACGATTTTTTGCTAGAAGAGGTAAAAGCACAATTATAATGTCAGATAATGGAACTACATTTGTAGGTGCAAATAAAGAGTTGAAGAAATTACATGCCCTGGTATGTAAACCCGATGATGCTTTGTCTAATTATTTGGCCTCTGAGGCTGTTAACTGGAAATTCATCCCTCCTCGTTCACCCAATTTTGGTGGATTATGGGAGGCTGGGGTGAAATCATTTAAATATCATCTCAAAAGAGTCTTAGGCAATTCTCGAGTCACACTCGAAGAATTTTGGACATTAACCACATAAATTGAAGCAATTTTAAATTCTCGACCTTTAGTCCCTTTGTCGTCAGATCCAAATGACATTGAAGTCTTGACCCCTGCCCATTTTTTAATAGGCCGACCAATTACTTCAATTCCTGAACCGGATTTGACCAAAATTAATGATAATAGGTTGTCTAACTGGCAAAAATTAACCCAAATGACCCAACTTTTATGGAAAAAATGGAACACGGAATATTTGGCTAATTTACAGCAACGCACAAAATGGTACATTGAAAAAGAAAATCTAAAAGAAGGATGTATGGTCATCGTAAAGGAGGATAATTTACCTCCTGGCAAATGGGCATTAGGTCGTGTCCTTAAAGTAATACATGGCACTGATAAAAAAGTCAGAGTTTTACGCCTCAAAACAGCAACAGGTATAGTTACGATGTCCGTCTCAAAAGTGTGTCCTCTTCCATTAGATGATTGCTGATTTCTATTATCTTAAAACATTTAACTCATTGCATTATTATCATCACTATTGTATATTTTTATTTTGAACATTTTATTATGTATATCAAGTTAAAATTGGGATAACAGAACGCAATTCTTTGCTTCAGTTTTCACATAGAATCTAAATCTAACAGTTACCGTATCTATATATTTTCTTTAATTAAATATTATAAACTTTGTTAATTTTATTAGTTTGCTATGTGTATTGAGTGCTAATTTTGATAATAGTCTTTTATGATATTCAAGTGTAACCACTGTTTGCATTATAATTTATCTAATTCTCATCTTTGAAAAACTTAAGTGTATATTATTGGAAGTAGCATATTTGTAATTTTTTTGGAAACTAGTGTATATTGTTTTTAGAAATTTAATTCCTATTGTTTATTGTTATATTTAGTATTATTATGTTGAATGTTGACACATGTCAACGGGGGCCGGTATGTTACGGCTTCTCTTAACCTTGACTGTCGCGCGCGCCTCCATGGCGCATTCTTCTGCAATTTAGGTTTGGCCGTTTGGCAACCTTTAAGAATGTTCAGTTGTTTGGTTTTCGACGATCTCTGCGGACCTATGGTGCGTTCACTGGATCCAATATTCTTCAAATAATGTATATAATTCTTCGAATAATGTATAAACTGTAAATAATATTCTTGTATATAAAGTAAACTAAATTAATAAGTGTAGTTAATGAACCAGCGACTATGAGTATTTCGCTACTCGCACCATTCGACATTCGACAATAGGACTTTGGAGAATACTGGTCTACTGCTCAAGAATTGCAATCTCCAAGTCTCGGACAGTAACAGGAGGCATTGATCTCACAGCAATGCGTCGTTTGAGTATGTCCCAAATATGCTTGATCGAATTTAGTTCAGGAGAGCATGCTGGTCATTCCATACGATGTATTGTTTTAGCATCAAACATGTCTTCCGCAAGACGAACTCAGTGAGGTGTGTCATTATCATGCATGGAAAAAAAGAAATCACTAATTGCTGCAACATAAAATACGACATGAGGTCTCAGCGTCTCGTCTGTATAACTGCGTACCATCAAAATGCCATTCCGAATAATATGCAGGTCCGTACGTCCACTTATGCTGATTCCAGCCCATAGCATCCACCCGCATCGTCTGTAATGCGATCTTTCACGAACGAATGTGGAATTATTTCGAGTATCTCTTTCTCTCCATGTCAAAACACATCAGATGTCGCATCCCGACTGAATCGGGACTCGTTTGTAAACAGAATTTGAATCCAACAACGTTGCCTCAAAACTCGAGGTTCAGTTGCACACATTCTTTGGGCCACTCAGTTGCTTGAGATCAACGGAATGCAGACCCTTTGCTTACGTGCATAGAGTCTACCCTAATGAAGCCTATTTCAGACTGTTTGGCTGGACACTCTTCGTCCTGTGCCATAGAACAACTGTGTTTGCAGCAGAGTAGCATTGCCCGTTCCGTCTGGACGAACTGTTAATAGGATATATCGGTCATCAGTTTCTATAGTAGCACATGGCCGACCTTGCCCTTGTCTGTGTCTACCATTCCAAGTGCCTTGGAATCAATTCCACAGCTTTGCATTGACACTTCTTGCGACCCCAACAGCATCCGCTACAATCCGTTGTGTTTTCCCAGATTCCACTGTCCCGACAACACTCCAAGCCATGAATTCCGGTAAATCATATTCTTGGGACATTATGAAGTCACTTTTTTCTCAAAACACAAGCTGAGCAATTGAATGTTACAACTGAGAACGGGAAGCAGACCTTTCTGAAAAATCCCGATTTCTGCACTTATCTCCTTTTTCTTGCTTTTGACGTCATAAACTTTAATTTGCATGTGAAATTTTCTTTATCTCTTTTCTAGTACGGTTTAAATTAATGTTTTAATTTACGTTACTTATCGGCGTAAATATTTGTGTAATTTTGTTAAATCCATGTGCACCCCTAATTGTTTTGAGCTGTGTACATTGTTTACATTAGTAAAAGTAATCACAGTTTCTGAAATGTTCGTTTTTTTATATCGGTAATATTTTGTTGGTAGCTGATTAGTTTTGATTTAGAACATAAAACATTATAATTGTCTAGTTTTTGAAGGTAAGGTTTTAGATTGTTGTAAAATGAATAAGAATAGATGTGATACAACATATACTATTTCCATAAGTTGAACAATTTCTTGATTTACTGCATTGGAATGACGGCAGTGATCGATGAGGCGGTCAACCGGAATTGTGAGGGACACACAGACATTTGGATTTTATATAAATAGATAAAAATGTATGTTATATTTTTCAACAATTTTTTAAAAGTTTTACATCTTTCATGTACGTAAATATTTAAAAAAACAAAAGTAATGCGTTTATGTACTACTATGTTTATTTAATACTAATACGTAAAAGTTTTAATTTCAAAATACAGATTAAAAAATGTGCATTTAATTAGCACTCTTAGACCAATGTCAGACGGGCGTCTTTTTTGCTTCACAATGCTATAGCATTGTGAATGGATAATACTTACTAATGGATACTTACTAATGGATAATACACGTCTGGCATTGGTTTTATTTTCTACTATTGGAAATCGCCCAACTTACAAAGGAAAATGGAGCGAAAATTTAAAGCTTACGCATAAAATATTTTAATAAGGATCATGAATTCTCATTTTTGTAACTTTTTCCATTTAAACATAAACTATGCGCGAAAAAAATATATAAGTTTTAAATACTCCAATCCATGGAATAAATTTCACAAACTTAATCTATTAAAACAGAATTAATGAGCAGAAATAATATAAGTTATGAAAGTTTCATCGCTAACGACTAACAAAAGTGTTCCATACCATTAATCCAGAGATCCTTGATTAAGTATGCTTAATAAAAATCTTCAATTACTTTTCCGTTTCAAAACTATTTTAGATAAAATCTCTGTGTAAAGATTAGAAGTAATTAGTTTCTGAGTTTAAATTAATAGACGAATTCAAAAATTTTCACATATATCACATATATTCACATATATCACATATATATTTCACTCATAAAGTTTTTCTAAAAATAAAGTAGATTGAAATTTTCAGTCTGAGGTCATAATTTGTAATATTTTCTACTTTCTTTATCTGAAAAATTTACAATGGATTTTTTTTTAAATAAAACCTTCGAAATATATAATAAATTGCTATCCTTGTAGGTTTAAGTTTCTCCACATGGTAAAAGTTTAAAAATCGATTACATAAAATAAATAATCCTGACATTCGTCTTGTAAAACTCGGAAATTTTAAATTTTAAACATAAGCAACAAACGTTAGAAATATATGTTCCGGAAAGTTTAGCCCCGAACGATTAAGAAGAAAATTATGCGTCATTAATCAAGTAAATCTTGAATAAATACGCTCCTTCATAAATGTGAGATATACTCTAACTTTCCACTTTCAAATCCATTTTAAACCAAGCTTGTTTGCATAGTAATTAGCTTGAAAATTTCCATGAAAAACAGTTTTAAATAACATCTGTGTTTTACTCATCAATTCACTTTATTTTAGATTATTGTGATTATTTTTATAAAATAAAATTTCTCAAAGCGTAGGTAACTCTAGAATAGATGGCCATAGTTTTTAAACATTGAAATAAAAATTCCTAGAATGCAAATACAAGACGTATATTTAAAATTCTTCTACATAAACAAAAAGAGTTAAACAGAACTGAAATTTATATGGCAGATGGCCATCTCTCCTTAAAGCCGAGGAGAGATGATCATCCAACACAAGAAAGAAAAAGTTAATTTAAATAGAAAAAAAAACATATTTCGTATAGTTAATCATGAAAAAACATATAGCAATTTGTAAAGATGCAGTTATATGATGGAAAATGTGAAGAAACTCGTATAAATAAAATTTGAAGTATAATTTCAATACTTCACATTTCGTAAAATCTTACCGCGTGCTTGGCAAAGGTCTTGATAATTTGTACACGTTTGATGGAACCACTTCAGTACCTTATTCATTGTAACCAGACATTCTTTTTGAATGTGATATTATATTGTTTTTCACAACCAACACAGTGATCCTAATCCAAATCTATTCACTCGGAATCTGTAGAATCTGACAATTTAAATGTATTTCGCTTTTCTCCGCTACTGGATATGTCGTGTTTTTTTTTCGCGTTAATTGTAGGTTTATTACGTTAATTTACTTTATTTATCAACTTTATCAGTTTCTTTTATGAAACTTACCGACAATTTTCAGTGTTTTCTGAAACAAATAAATCGTTAGGTCTTATTATTATATTATTATTGTTGAAATATTTATATTAGTTAAAATTTAAATAATTATATCAATTAATATATTTATTAAAGTAAACGTTACATATTTATTTTAAATTTAATTATATTTTGTTTTAATCATCACTAAGTATAATTTTGAAATATTGATTAAAGGTGCCCATCTCTCCTCGATTTCATGTGGCCATGTCTCCTGAAATTGAAGGACTGATGATTGCCCAATTTAAAGCCTTAATAGCCATTGTACGTCTTTGTTTTAGTCTTAGAAGTAAAGATTAAATTATATACGTTAAAAGTCCATATAGTAAAAAATATACGTAACGTACGTACTTCAAAACATTCAGATACCTAAGTCAATATATATATATATATATATATATATATATATATATATATATATATATTGTACCACCTATTTAACTTACATTAAGGGGTCTCAAGACTCTTAAAGCTTTAAAATTTTCAAAATTTTAATTTTTTTAGATGTTAAACTCTTATCTTTTCTGAACATTTTGATATAATTGTTTCCTTGAAATTCGTATTAGAACTGAAGTTATGGCTTTTCCATTTATACACGTTCAATAGTTGAAGCGTCGTTTCGGAAACTTTGAAGCCATTTTTCTCCAAATGGCGTTTTTGGTCATAACGCGCACGATATCTCAAAAACTTATGAATATTTTTTCATGAAATTTTCAAAACATATGTTTCATGTTAGTCTGCATAAACTGAACCTAAAATTTCCTTTTTATTGTTCAAAAGAATATTTTTTTAGGTGATTATAGTGTTGAAATTTTCTTAATTTTGCATTAGCTAAATACAACTTTGCATTAAAAATATAAAAAAGCTTTAAATACAGATTTATTTCGGTTCAGGGTAATTATTACAATCTGAAGTGTAAGTAGCCACCATAATTTTCATTCTAGTTGCAATACGTATTTTGTAATCGTGCGCGTAAGGTATTATGCCGATTTTTTGCTCGTCAAATATCTAACAGTTTGGAGCCCCCTGTAAATGCTAATTCTGCATCTTATAATTTTTCAAATACATGAAATGAAAGAACATGCTTATATATTTTATTTCAATTAAAATTGTGTCTTTAAATCAAATACATTTTAAGATATTAAATGTTGAAAATGGCCTTTTTTTCATTTTTTCCAATTTTAAGAGTCCTGAGACCCCTTAAAATTATACTTACTTTTTATAATCGAAAAACACAACTCCACGATGCAATAAATAAACACGTTGAACTATTTCATGCGAACAATATTTATATTGTAATCTATGATCAAGTTTTGGAGATATTTAGACTGGCCATCTCTTCTGTATGGTCATCTATCCTAGCGTTACCCTATAATAAAAATACTGATTATCTTTATAAATATGTATATTCTAACATATGCTATGAACAATATTATCGATAATTTAAGAAAATGAGACCCAACATAATCTTGACTACAGATGCATGGACATATTCTTCAAGCCACGACAATACTCTCTTTTTTCGGCTAAAAAAACTTCAATTCGAACCTCTTTATGCTTAAAATTCAAAATTTTGACAAAAGCAATTTAAAAATATATTCTGCTATGTTTCCCTCATCTATTTTTCGAAGATTGTTTTAATGTTTTTAAAAGTAACAATCTCATACCTTTTTACTTCTGAATATACAACGTATAACGTGCAAGCATGTTACTTGCATATTTTATGTCTAAATACATAATTTAGACCTAAAATATTAGGTATAAATATATAATTTAGCTTTAAAATATGCACGGAAAATTGGATATATCTATATAAAGTTTCTGTAAATGCATACATTAAACATTGACATTGTATAGGACATTGTGACATTATTAAAATACAGAAAATGAAAATATTTCAGAAGAATGAAACAGTAGTAACTACCCAAGGGCTGTTGTCCGACCGGTGATAAATTGTGGAGATTCTTGACAAATGGCAAGTGTGGGAAAATGTTAGTAAATCGCATCTTTCATTTAGGAAGAAAAGGTAAACTTACGTCTCTAATTTAGAGAATATCTGAGGGTGATTGTTAGCAGCTAACGGTTGAAACATAGTTTTGTCAAATGTTTCGTTTTCCCATGGCACGGCAAATATTTTACTATGCGCTAATGTCGGCTAACAATTAGCCATCATTTAGCTAAGATTAACCCAAATATTTTGTGCTAAATGCAAATTACCTGCAGAAATTTCATCACAAAGCGATTAATAACAAAATACTGCATCATTGAGAATCATGTATCTTTCATATATTCATGTATTTTTTTTATAGTTTTTATTATTAAGTATATGTAAATACAATCTTAAACGCATATGGTCATTTTCTTTCGTTAAATTTCCTCTTTCGCTTCTATTTCAAAACTACTTTCAATTATAACTGAGTGACGTTCTGAGGTTTTTTTCTATCTACTACAAATACATATGAAAATACGTTTTTGCATTTCCCCGATCAATTTATATCACAGAACTTTCGTTATGCAAGATTTAATTTCGAATAAACAATACTATCTTCATTAACAACCATTTCGCAATGGAGTTTGGCCGTAATAGTTTGTGGAGATTATGTAAGATAAAAATTGTAAAGACTAATGTGTAAAGTTAAATAATGCTATTTTATTGAATATACACCATGGATGTTCTATTTTCTATTTTATCCTTTCAAGCCTAAATATACTGAAAATATCTGTCGATATATTTTTAAATAATAGCTGCATTGGTCTTCTAAAATACTCAAACCTAAGAGAGTTTTAGAGAAGTAACTAGCGTTGACAAAATGTGTTCAAGAACATTAATTTAAACACAAATATAAAAAAATAAGCAAGGTACCGTAGCCTTTGAGAGAACATTGTCTAAACAGTCTCCATATGAATCTTTCATCCATGAAATATCTTCTACATAACTAATACCGATCTTTCTTTCGTTTCAACAATTTCGGAACAATAATCTTTTTTGCATATTTTTACAAAATCTGCAATTAAAATTTTCAGTTTATATTAAAGTTTTGAAATAGCGTTAGCCAAAAATTTAACTGGCAAACGTATTTCTTGTATTAATTTTCAAATATCTTATATAAAAGCTCAAAGTTTTGAAGTATTTAGTTCCGAAGTTTCGATTCAAGCGTACTCTCAAAATATCTATTCCATTAAAGAGCTCTAAAAATAAAACAGGGTTACAGTTTCTACGAGTGGGTGTGTAGTTTTAATTATATTAATTTTTGCCATTCTTCTCCGATGAAATCATCTTAGCCAGTTTTGTTTATTGTTTTAAAACAAAATTGCAATTATGTCGCTATCATACATAATACACATCCTTGTATCTACTTTAAATTCTGTGAGTGAAAAAATCGAAAATCAAAATGTATACATTTACAAGAAAAATTCCAAACATAGTTTTTTAATAGAATTAATAGAATAGAATTAATTAGAAGTAAACGGTTAATACATCCATCCCAAACCATTAACTGGGACAAACTTGTCTAAACATGCCCGATAAAAATCTTTCACCTTGCAAAATCTCCCGTTTTTCTTTTTTTGTTTTGTTTTTGTTTTTAATTCTTTCTACGTAGTTGAAGAGCGTTTATGACTTCGGTTTCTCTTTAAGTCCGTCAGTCTATCCGTACTGCATCTCTATTAAATATACTCGGATTGCCATGTGAATTATATATAACATTGACGTTTACGATAGAAGAAAGTGGTAAACATGTCAGACTTGTTAAACATGTATAGTTCGTTTACAGAGACAGTCAAATATCCCGTTGTTTACGGCCCATGGGAAAATATCGTTTAAATATTTGATAATGTCACGTAGTTTTAATCTTAATAAAGTCGCTATTTATTGTTGAAGTGCACAAAAACACGCTTTTTGGGGTACAAAGCAATTATTGTCCTTTTATAGGGAAAGAAGAAAAAGGATGTCTAATACATAATGGTCTGCAGTTTACTGCAGACATTTACAGCGCATTTTAAACATGTTCTATTTTTTCGGACATAATGAAATTTTTATGCATTACCGAAAGTGCATAATAAGTTGCTTCCTGAAAAATATGGTGTGTATTGCATTTATCGTTAATTTACAAGGGTGTACAAATGAATTTGGTATGTGAGCAATAATTGCTAAAAGTGCGTTTTCAGCTTTTGTTTGATTTTTTAGGCTTAATTAATTTTTGCATTGTACATGGTGTTTATATATACTGTTGATCATATTGAGAAAGAGAATAGAATTCGTACTCATTACTGGCTATTGACGTGAACTAACTGTTTTAGGGTGATTTTTAACTGTGTTATGCATATATCTTCTAAAATATATTTAGTACAATAATAGAAGTTTGTGAAATATAAATATATTCATATACAGAGCTAAAAAATATAATTCCACTTTTTTGTTCAAATACTAAAAATTAAATCATGCAGTGCTATAATCCAATGAGAATCATTTCCTATCGTGTCTACCACCTTACACACGTTCATTAGCGTGCTTACAGTGTACGTCTCGGTCAGCTTCTTAGCCTATCGCGGGACCACCAATGTTTAAATCCCAAGTGAGTATGGTATATATTTTATATACCACGAAGGGATGATATGTTGAGTGAACCTTGCTCAGTCCGGATCTGGGAATCGAAGTGGGGACCTGTAGCGTGGTAACCACCACTCTACTGGGGTTAACGCATTTTACTATTGAGAGTAATTTCTAAATAGGGATTTTAAATGTGTTATATGTTTTCTATACTGTTTTATATCAACTACAATGCGTCTCAAATGTATATAAACCGGCGATTTTTTAAAATAACAGTTCAAAAAATGAAGCCATAATCACGGAAAAATAATTAAGCATGTGGAATCATAATTAAAGTTTATGACAACAAAGAAATACAGAATTGGTTTTACAGAATTTTTGTAAAAAAATAAAAATAAAAATAGACTGTCCTAAAAATATATGGACTTCTTGAGTATTTTGCATTTATATTAAAATTTCGGATGCGTTTCTTAGAATTATCTTGAAAAGCTTATTAAACAAGCTTCAAACTAGTGTTTGGAAATGCGTGGCTGTAAACAGAACCAATTACACTCTACTTGTTGCTTTAATTCCTGAATAATAGAAATTTGAAGACCATGAGTATACACATCTCGTGCAAGTGCTCTCCAAAGATTTTCGGTTGGATTTATGTCTGGGCTGATGGCTGGACAGTCTGTAACAGTCACTTGATTTGGCGTAAACCATGCTGCTGTTGAGTAGAAGGTGTGAATCGTCCACTTGGATTTTCAGTTTTTCCTTCCTAAAATGTCTCCAAATGGAAGTAGATTGTTTTTAAGGTCATTTTAATATTCGTCAGAGCACTGTCAACCATTCAGAAAAGCAATATCATTTGTTCCATTGAAGCTAAATCGCACCTCAAACCATGAGAGAATCCCCACCTTGTTGTCGACTAAAGAACTCGCGAGATTCTCGTCTTAGATCATGCTAATAGTGTGCCCAGCCATCAGAGCCATCCAAATTGATTTTGTTTTCGTCACTGCAGAAACACTTAGCAATTCATCTTCCGAAGGAATGTGTTTTTTAGTTCAAAGATTGCGGACATTTCTATGGTGCACTTTCAACATAGGTGTACGACACATTCTATGATATTTGTGAATTTTGCTTGCCTGAATGCAAAGGTGAACAGTGGATCTCGTAATAGGAAACGCTGAAGTTTTCGAAATTTTAAGAACAGACATCTTTTGGGGTGAAAATGCTTGGAAAATCGTTCTGTCTGGTCGTACATTTTTTCTTAGTCTACCTGAACGTTGTTTTGCGATCGCACTGTCACATTCTGATAAAATTTCATAAATTCCGGAGTTTCTACTCTTCATTTCTTTAGCAATATCAGAAATTTTAATATTTGGAGGCTTTAAACGTCAAATTTTAGCTATATCAGAAGCAGAGAAATGATCGTTGCGAGATATTTCCCCATTATTAGACAATTGAAGAACACGAAGTGATTTTACATTTCGAAGTACTTATTTCACATGTACAGAACGTAGAAAATGCAAATTTTTTGATACGATGGTAATAAAAGCAATTCGCATCATTGTCTATATATTTTTGGAACACCTTATTTCGAATTTTATTTTGTTACGAAAATTCTGTAAAACCTATACTATAATTCGTTATTGTAATATACATTTATTGTAATAATATAGGCTTAGTATTTTTTTCATGAATATGACTTCATTTTTTGAGCTGCTATTCAAAAACATCGCTTGTCCATACGCTTTTGAGACGCATTATATTACATTATTTAAAGGTGACGTATTGTTACAGTTTTCTGAAAGTATTAGAATGTTTCATATATTCTATGCTTAACACATTATCTTTCTTTCTTGTTATTTTTCAAAGCTAATTTTATAAATACAGTCAATGTAACTAGAAGAACTACTTTCCAAATTTCAAAAGAAAGCCCACTAAAATAACTCTCGTTTGTATACCCTGATAATTTAATCTTACACTGGATAAATTAATTATATAAAATAATATGTCATAGAGGCATATATTCGTTAGATAAATATATCATAAATCTTCATTTTTGTAGTTTTCTTCCCGAGACCTAAAAAATTACATAAAATTCTACATGTTTTTAAAATAAATTAATAAAACATTATGTGAATATATACATATTTTGAAAAAAAAAAAAAAAAAAAACTAATTTTATTTGAAAAAATACACCCCCGAAACTGAATAAATAAATAAAAATAAATAAAAATAAAGAGAGTGAATGATCAATAACAATATACGCTTTTTATGCCAAGCATTAAACAAGAGGATTCCATACCATTAACCAATAGAGCTTTGACTTAATATGCTCAATAAGAATATTTTATCCAAACTAAATCTTCTCATTTTTCTCCGTTTCAAAACAGTCCTATATAAAGTGAGTGTGAAACTTGTGAAAGTAGTTTGTTTCTAAATTTAAAGTAAGAAACATTTCAATATATTCTCAAGACAATGACTTCATTACATTTTCTTGAAATAAAATAGATTAAAGTTTAGAAGGTCAGTAATATAAAGAAAAGCATAACTTTTCCCTTTCTTTCTGCTTCATTTATTAGGTGCGTTCGTAATTATATGAATACGTAGCACCTATAGTCGTCGTTCAGTCCGTCTGTCTGTCCGTCCGCATATAACAGAGCAAAAACTACCCAACCGAATGGTCTGAAATTTTAAATATATGATTGCTGCAAAATTTTGTCCAGGCATTTCAAATTTTATGCAAATCGGATGTATACTTTAATTAGAGGGACAGAGAAAAGTTTTTCTTTACATTACGGCCAGTGGGAAAAATTATTGCAAGTGAATTTTAATGATGTTACAGCCTTCCAAATGGTCTGAAATTATATATATATATAAGTTTTGCAAAATTTTGTCGAGCCATTTCCAATTTTATGAAAATTGGATGTATAGTTTAATTACAGAAACAGTCAAACGTTTTCCGTTACATTACGGGGAATGGGAAAAAAATTTTGCAAGCGCATTTTAATGATGTTACAGACTATGTACTTATGAAGCGCACAAAGTATACATTCAGTACAATATGGGGTTCAAAAAATAATTATAAAACTAGTTATAGTACGAACGCACCTCATTTGCCATTTTTGACGAGCAATTTCCAACTTGTATTTTATTCTTTGAATTGTTGGTGTAAAAATTTGCTAAAAAGCGTATACTTAACATTTAAAAAGATAATAAAGGATCATAAAATAAACTTTTCTAATTATGACTAATATATTGTATGAAAAAAAAATACTTATATATACTGAGTAAAATATTCAAATCTCAAATTTTGAACATGCACTGCAACGTGCATAAAATTTTGAACATGTATTACATATTAACAATATATATTGTAGAAATTTTCATCTCAAGCGATTTACGAGAACGTTCTCTTTGTAGCTGATTTGTTTTAAGGAGTCTCAGGACTCGTAAAATTGGAGGAAAAAAATGCCATTTTAGACATTTAATATCTCAAAATGTTTTTGATGTTAAGACACATTTTTTATTGAAATTGAGGGTTATAATTATGTTCTTTAATTTCATGTATTTAAAAAACTGCAAGATGCAGAATTAGCATTTACAGGGAGATGCTAATTAGATTTGGGAGATTACAAACTGGCAGACATTTATCGAACACAAAAATTAACAGATTACGCGCAGGATTAAAAAATAAATTTAGAAACTAGAATGAAAATTTTGTTACCTTCGTATACTTCAGATTATTATACTTACCTTGAATCTAAACAAATTTAATTTTAAAGCAATTTTATATTTTTAATACAAAGTTATATTTAGTTAATACAGTCGAACCTCGCTATAGTGAGCTCGGGATATAGTGAACACTCGGATGAAGTGAACTTTTTTAGTTGTCCCGTCCGAATCCCCGTTTAACTAATGTTATTTCATACGCTTATAGTGGACAGCTGAGAATTTGGTAGTTCGTTTACAGTGGACTCGAATTTTATTTTACCAGATTCTTTTTCAGTTCTCGAACTTTAAACTTGCATTAATTGAGACTGTAAATGATGGCATTCCTTTATATTGTGTCAAATTTAACTCGTTCACGCTCATCACCTCAAACTAGGGTGAACAAGTTGTTAAAAAACACACGCCGCTTTTTCTCCCCGTTCCAGGAACCTACCTCTCTTCTTCGCCCCTCCCTAATTCTATGCATAATGTATAATGTTTGCATATTGTATAAGCGTCTAGTATTTACTTACTAACTCCTTCCCCTGCACCTTGGTATAATCGGAGCAGTCCAAGAATGTCGGCCGTTTTACAGTGTCTTTCTTCATTATTCTTATGATTGATTGGTGATAAGAAGACGTTTTTTCAAGAGCAACTAACATTTCGTGAAAATGACTAAATCTGTAAAATGGAAAGCATTTTCGACTGAGGATAAGATTAAAATCATTAAACGTATTGAAGATGAAACCAATGAATCGGCACATCCAAGGAATTTTCCATGTCAAAATCTACAGTTTCAAACGTTTGGAAAAATAACAGTGTGACTCTTGCTGCACAAAAAAATTTAGATTCTTCGAAGAAACAACGTGGGGCTGAAAGGGAAAACGTAGAAGCTCTCTTAAAATGGTTCACCATTCAGCGGGATAGAAATCTTCCTGTGACCGGACCCACACTTTAAATTACAACGAATGAGTTTTCCGAAAGATTCGGAGGAAACGTTTTTGTGTATCCTGACAGATGGCTGGATAGTTTAAAAAAAGAACAATATTTCTTGTGGATAGATTGTTGGTGAAGCAGCAAGTGTTTGTGCATCGGATGTGGAAAAGTGGAATGCTCAAATGTGGGCGGAGTAGATCCAGGATTACAAGAGAGGGATATCTTTAATGGCAACAAAGCTGGATTGTTTTACAAAATGACTCTCGATCAGACGTTAAAATCTAAATTAGAAAAGTGCACTAACGGGAATCTCTCGAAAGTGAGAATAATTGTCCTTGTATGTGCAAATATGAACGCCTCAGAAAAGCGAAAATTAACTGTCATAGGTAAATCCCCAAAGCCGAGTTGTTTTAAAAATGTTTAAAAATGCCCGTCAACTACAAAGAAAATCAAAAATCCTGGATGACTTCCATTTTTTTTGAAGAACTCCGACAATGGAACAGTGATTTGTTGAGAAAAAAAACCCGAAAAATTGTTCTCCTTGTCGACAATTGCAGAGCTCATCCCCACTTAGAAAATCTGAAGTGCATTAAACTCGTTTTTCCCTTCAAATACAACTTCTTTTACTGCAGCCCATGGAACCGTCAGTCCAATTATAGGAAACAGCTAATGATGCGTGTTAAAGAGAACAACACAGAATACAACATCTCTCTTTTGGAAGCAACAATTCTGTTGGTAAAGTCATGGAGACAGGTGATAACAGCAACAATCCGCAACCCTTTCCGAAGCGCAGGTTTTTGGAAGGATGTGTTGTTGGGTTGTTGGAAGGAAAAGATGCCAACATGGAAGACGAAGACGACAAAGAAAATTTACCAATAGCTATGTTGTTGGAAAAGCATCGTGTAAATATTTTTCCAAAGGACGTTACTGGGCACTTCGAATCTTGCGATGATGAAGTGTACACTTCTGGTACCTCTATAGATAATGGCATTGTATCTGAACTTAAACAAAAGAACAAGGCTAAAAAAACATAGCAGACGTTGTTGAAGAAGAACTTTAAATTTAGGTTCCTTCTATCTCGGTTGTGAAATCGTCAACGAATATCCTGCACATTTTTTTTCTACAGAAACTGTGGGCCAGAAATATTGGATTCTTTACTAAATGTTCATATGAAAATCGATGAACTCTACGTAAAATTGAATTGCATTGAATCAAAAATCACTAATTGCTACCATAGAATGCAAAAATAAAATCAAGTTTTATTAAGCAACTATTTTTCTTTCTAACACTAAAATGACTTTGAGAGGTCTTTTGACCCCTACCAAATGAATACATTTTGGTTCAAACCGGAAATTTCTTTATAAAATAAATTTAAAAGACAAATAAGAAGAAAATGTTAGATAAATAATTTAAACAGTTTTGAACAAAAATTTTGGTGACAAATATTTTTATAAAACTCGATAAAATTCCCGGTCTTTTTAGTGTCAATATTTGATTTATTATCTATTTAATTAGTTAATAATTTGCAAGCAAATTACGTATTATTGCAATAACTATTTTATCAGTACTGTATCATATGCTAAAAAATATATTTTTTAAAGAATTTGGATATAGGGAACGATCTGTTATAGTGGACATATTGCTGGGTCCGCAGATGGCTCACTAAAGCGGGGTTCCACTGTACAAGATTTAGAAAATTTCAACAGTTACAATCGCCTAAAAATTATTGTTTTGAACAATGAAAAGGAAATTTTTGGTTCAGTTTATACAGAATAAATTGAAAAATACGTTTCGAAAATTTCATAAAAAAAAATTCAGAAGTTTTTCAGATATCGTGCAAGTTATGGCCAAAAATGTCATCAATGATTCGGAACGCAGCTTCAGCTATTGATCCGGTATAATTCTAAAAACCGTAACTTATATTCTAATGGGAATTAAAGCAAAAAATTACATGAAAATGTTCCGAAAATATGAGAGTTTAGCATCTCAAAAAATTTAAATTTCGCAAATTTTAAAGCTCCAAGAGTCCTGGGACCCCTTAAGACTACAAATTAGTGTAACCATAATTTACGAGTCCATAATTTCTTCTGAAATTATACTTACTGCATGCCATCTATCTGTTAGAGTTGTTTTGATCTTACACATATTACGGTACAATAGCCAAAATACACAGATACTTGTGGATTTTTGCAAAATATTCAAATTCACATTATCACAGAATTTCGTTTAAATCTGTATAATTTTCTACCATTTATACACATGTTTGTGTTTTTGAAGAGATAATAAATTACTGACTTCCATGAAGCCGATAAACAAACATAAATAGAGGTAAATGTTTATGACAAGATTGTAAATTTTATGACAAAGGTATATTTTTTTGAGTGTTTGTCATTCAATTGCATACTAATTTATTTTAATATATACTTAACGCAGGTGAACACAAGCCCTGCATTATTCTTTTCTAAATTACTTTTCCCACAGATTAAATAATGTTTCTACACTAAAAAGAAAATAGACAAACTTCTAAACTTAGATATCAGGTTAATATCTAAAATAAAGTACGAAAAGAGATTAAATTGCTGTAAAATACTCATTATAAGACTTGTTAGAATGTGAAAGCTATTAGCTTCCTTAAAAAGTTTATTGCCGAATAAACGTATTTATGTTTCAGGTTCATATATTTTCTAAAGGGTTTTAGATATATTCGAATAGATGAAAGTTTATTAATTTTTTTCTGGTTAATATGGATTACTTAATTTGAATTTAAGAAATAAATACATAAATAGAAATGGGTATACAGAATTAGTTCCATTATCTATGATTTTTATAGAACTTACCAAATACGGGATTATATACCCCTAGAGAGATAAAATAAGAAATAAAATATTAAATAATATATGACAACCAGAAACTTTCAAGTAAGGATTAATGATCATATACTGAAAGTTAGTAAAAGTAGATTTGCCAGACGGTTCCAAACTAATGACACTGATATCGTTTTTAATAGAGCTAAAATCATTATGCGGGATTTTGAGTGTAACAGTTGTACAAATCTAAAATCTTTAGAATTATTAGCACAGTATAACAACTACTGTACCCACATTTTGTCATACGGATTAATGCAAATGCGTCTATAATAGGCCACGTACCAGTACTAGGTCACTAATTTTAAAATTTTAAAAACAAGCCCAAAATGCACTTCTGAAAAACAACTGAAATAATTGTAATTGACTAACATCCTTAAATGTTAACTTTCCATAAACTGCTTGGAATAATTTTTTTTTCCTAGGGTGCATTCAAAAACAGATTTTTCGCCAAACTCTTGAAGAATTTCATCAAGAGATAAGTCTTTATTTAAAACATTGTTTCTTTAATATTATGCTTCATTTTAAATTACACTACTGTTGATATACTTTATATTACATTGTAAATAATTTGCTGGAGAAGCCGCAAACTTAAAGATTTATGCATCAGAAATTTAGTAGGTCCACTACTGGAGCTTAGAATGAGGTAGCAGTTTTAATTTTTAATTTTTTCGGACGAATATATTTTGAAACTTTGAATGTTTATTCTGATATATGACAGTTAGGATCAGGCTAATATATATATCTTTTGGAATTCACTAACGCTTTAATAATAATTAGATAAATGTCCTCAAGCGGCCCACTAATGGTGAGTTTACCTTATTTGATTTGACCTCATATTACAGGAGAGTCGATTCGCCGTATTGACCAGTAGGTTTGAGTTTTATTTATCTTTAGCCCGCTCATTATTAGTTGTTTTCACCACCTACAAAAGTTTTGAAGGCGTTATCTGCCGTCTGGTATCAGTTAGAATCGAGCTTTCTCCACTGAATTCCTCCTTGATAATAGCTAGCTTTAGGCGAAACCGCTTGGGGAACTCTATATTCTTTTAACAGCTAGTCTTTTGTTTGTTTGTTTTTTTTGAAAACCTTTTGTATGTATTTCATCAACACCTTTTTTACTAATAAATTTTAATGAATCATTTTTATGAAAGTTTTCATATTTTTATAGTAAAAAAAAGATGCATTTATCGTGTCGAATGCACTATATATGTATTAAAAAGTCAATTTATTAGTGTAAGACTTGTCATTCCTATATTAATAAACAAGAGATCGAAAAGTAATTATTAAAATGAACAAGATCACGTTTCCAAATGCTTTATGATTAATCAAGCAGATAAGCTTAAAGACCCCGTATGTTCTCACTTTTATATTGCTCATTATGTTTACACTAGATATCACACTTTTTAAAACTCTTTATTACATTTAAATAGCAGATATCCCAAGAGGTAATCTTTAAAAAATTGGGGTGCGTGTACTATGCAAATACTATGGTTAAAAATAGAAAAATTGTCTCAAATTATAGAAGCACGTTATGCGCCAGATACATACGGTATTTCAATAACTTAGATTCTCTTTTCTTAAAGCAGACAATTGTCTACTATTTCTGCTATTCAATTTCTTAATCGTGTATTGTTAAAATATAAATTACTGGCAGCTATATATTTAAAAACAAAAGGATCAACTTGAAACTTGATTCATTAAATAAGTGTATTTCGTAGATAACAGGATTTTTTAGATTACCTAAATTTTACGGGAATATAAAATGTATCAATTTTTAAAAGCTTAAATATTACATAAAGACAGAATTATTAATTATGAGTATAGCGGTTTTGGAAGGAAAAGCGCATAAGTTACATTCTTTTATTTATTAGAGCACAATTTATAGAAAATGTTATCTTAAAAATCCGTTTCCATTCCAGAAAATAAATTTTCCCCTTAAAACACATAAAAGTAAAAACTTCTAAACATAGATACCAAGTACAAATCATTAATAAACTACCTGTCTAGATAAAAACGATACGGAATGATCGTTACGTGACTTGTCTGTAGGAGAAAAATTTTAGTCTGAAGGTTTTAATCTCCGGAAAAAGCTTGTATGACTGTATCTTATTTATGATAAAGCATTATACATATATGAGTCTTTAAAACGTTAATGCTATTTTAATAGTATGAAATAAAATGCCAATTAACTTGAATTATTATTGTATTTTTAAGTACTAAAAATATAAATAATTATGCGTGTACTGGATTGTAGCGAGTATCTCTATCATTTCCAAAATAATTTTGCTACAGAATTACAGTAATATACATAAATAATTAAATTAATCTCGTTTAAAAAATTTCACGTAATTTCACAGTAATCTCGTTGAAGAATAATTTAAGGTAATGAAAATATAACATTGCCGAAAATTTATTTATTATGAGATATAGCAAATAATTTATTATCCATAGTATTTTAGTTTCATACAAATGAAAAATTATTTTTTTCATTTGTTTCTTTAAAATACAACACATCTTTCATTGTAGTTTCATAAAATATTAAACTAATTCTACCATATTTGGGTATTAGCTCCAAAAAACCTGTTAGAGACCGTAGTAGCTACAGCGTTTTATGCAAAATGTTTTGTAGGGCAGATGCTGGCAGTTTCTCGACCTTCAACGTTCTATAGCTGGCCCTGGAAATATCAGAAAGACAGATAGATTGAAATGTCACAAACAAGTAAGTTAATACTGTAGAGTAACTTACAGATTTTGTAACCTTTGTATGGTACTACAGGAATACAAATTTGATGAGTTCATACGGTACTCCGAGGTGTGACACTCCTCTCCAGGGTATCAAAATGTACCCCTATGGAACTTTTTTATTCTGTACTTGATAACGTGTAAAAAATCTAATTTCTCACACTTAATTCTACATTGCCAGACCCCTCTACCCTCTAACCCTCCAAATTCGCCCAATAAGAAAAATGTCTGAATTTGACCCTTAATTTCAAGGCGCTAATTGTCGTCTAGCGTCATAGTTACACAACGTAAAACTTTTTGTTATAATAGATAGGCTGCTTCTCATAAAGCAAAAGTTTCATCCCAGTATAGATATATGCGTTTACAAGAGTTCTAATATTTTATATTTGGACGATAATATTGCAAGTGAACCTTTCGTTACCTTGGCAACAGAGTAACTGACGTAAAATCCTGACGTCAGTCTCTACAGGTACCTTTTTAAAACACAAACATTCGTAATTCGAACGGGGAAAATGAAAGTACGCTAGTTCTTGTATTCTTTGAGTCTAATATTTATTATTCGAGGTGGAGTAAGAAAGTTATTCATCTATATTCTTTGACAATGTATAATTCGTCGTTTTTAAATAACCAGATCAAATCATTCGAAGGTGTCTACTTTAACGCACGCACGTTGGCCGATGTTATGACCATTTATATTCTTCATAGCTGAAATTCTCATCTTCGATACAAGGATACTATGTTGTATTGAAAATTCTAATTCAAATTGAAATATTCGTCGATGTTCAGTGTGATCTGTATAATAAAAAATGTGCCTTTTTATGCAGCTTCCCTGTTTTATCAGTGTCTGCCTGAATTTCTGGGAAAATGGGGTAAGTAACGCAAATTTTACCTTCATTCTAAATCCTAATAATGACAACTCGCAGTTTTTGTTTTAAATCGAATCGTGAATTGAAATCTGTTACGTCCCATTCTTTTGTCATATTATTCAAATTTATTCAAATTTATTTTCGCTAATTCAAATTCGAGCTATTCAAAATTAATCCTTAAATATTCTATCCATAAATTTTGGTCCGTACCGAGCCGGAGCTACGATGGAATCTGTTCACAAGTCGTAGCTGTCAATTAATTTACCTGTGTTAGATGTAACGTAAAAAGAAAAAAAAGTAAAAACGGTTGTGCTTATTTATTCAATTCTTGTTTGTTTTTTATATTTTGTATATTATGGTGCATTTTGTATGAGATTGTGTAATTTTCGTATTTTTATGTTATTCATTTCTTATATTGTTTATTTGTAATTATTAAAAATGACTAAACAAACTAAACAGGAGTTGTATTTTGAGCGAATTTGTAAGGAAATAGATGTAATTAAAGATAAAGTTCAAAATGCGAATTCAGATGAGCAGGCAAAAATTAAAGTTTTGAAATCGAAAATATCTTCTTATGAAAATACTCTTGCGCAAGCATTTGATAAACTTTCACCGAAAGAAAATAATGAGAATATGGATACTTTTTTGAAGTATCAGGGAATTATTTGTGATTTGTTAGTCGATTTAGAGGAGAAAACCAAAGCTGATTCTCCGACTGAAATTCGTGTAGAAACTCAAATTTAAGAGAATTATTCGCAGGTGAAATTACCGAAATTCGATTTGCCCCATTTTTACGGCGATTCGGAACAATGGATTTCGTTTAAAGAATTATTTCAGTGTACGATTTTGGGGAATGAAATTTTATCTGATATTGAGAAATTACAATATTTGCATTCTTCTGTTCGCGGTAGCCCCACCAATGGCCGAGAGGTTCTGCTCTCGAAGCTGGTAGACGGGAAGTGCTGGGTTCGATCCCAATCGCGCCCGTCGGCCTAATCGTTCGGAGTTTTCGTGGTTTTCTTCGAACCTTGGTTCTCCAAGCGTTAATACGGGTTAGGTTCCCTTAGAAAGACCTCCACGGAAGGCACTCCTTCCCTTGGGCCTATATCCCACGTGCAGATAATTGGCCGACATAAATACAACCAACCAACCAACCAACCTTCTGTTCGCGGAAATGCGGCAAAATTAATTCGAGGCTTTTCTTTAAAAGCAGAAAATTTAGTTCAGTGTTGGGATTTGTTAAGTCAAAGATATGAAAATAAAAGACAATTGGCATTAAGTCAAATAAATAAAATATTTTCGATAAAGATTATTAAAGATAGTAATTCAAAATCCTTGTTAGAATTGCTAGATACAAGTAACGAAGCAATTCGGAATTTGAAAATTTTGGGATTAGAATCTAATGCTTTGAGTGATTTAATGTTAATAAATTTTATGTTGAATAAATTAGATCAGCCTCTCAAACAAAGATGGGAATTGTTGCTAGACAATGATAAAATACCGGATATGGATTTATTTCGAAAATTTATTGAGCGGGAAGCTATAAGTGTAGAGGAGTCAAAATGCACTAAAGTAGAGTCTAAATTCAATTTCGCAAAAAAGCCTCTAGATGCTAGTCGAGTCAAAACCAATGTAATGAACAGCGCGTTTGTTAGGAATGGTAATAACTGCCTATTATGTAATGAAAGCCATGCGTTATACAAATGTCCGTTATTTAATTCAAAACCAGTGAAGGAGAGGTGGAAAATCGTTCAATTAAACAAATTATGTGAAAATTGTCTTAGACAAAACCACAAAGTAGGGCAGTGTAGAATTAATGTCAAATGCAAAAATTGTTCCCAAATGCATCATACATTATTACATGTGTATACGACTAGTCAAATTAATAGAGAGGTTGTTAATGATAATGCACCAGAAATTTCTGTTTCTAATAGTGTGCAGTGTCATTCATCTTTGCAGAATTATAATGTTCTATTATCTACCGCTCTCATTAATGTAAAATCTAGCACAGGTAATGTTATTCAGTGCAGAGCACATATTGACAATGCTTCTCAAAATTCTTTAATCTCAAAAATTGTGTAGAAAGATTGAATTTGCCTGTTGGCAGAACGAACCATAGGCTTGTAGGTATAAATGGCATTTCGGCTGAAACCTGCCTAAATTTCACTGAATTTAATTACTCGCCATATTTTGAAAATAATTACAATTCTTTAAAAGCCCTTGTAGTCAATCAGGTTACTACCCCACTCCCTAACTTCATTCTTGAAAGGCATTCATGATCGCACATGGCAAACTTGCAGCTGGCGAATCCTGAGTTTTATATCTCCAAGTCAATCGCCATTCTGCTAGGATCAGATGTTTTTGCACATCTGTTATTAGGGTCACCCATTTTTGGACAATCTGGTGAACCCGTTGCAATCCCAACTCAACTGGGATATATTCTAAGTGGTCCAGTAACCTATTCGTCTAAACCGGCCACGACCGTGGTCTGCCATTCAGTAGACCTTGCTGATTTTTTCAACTCAGAGTCTGTTCCTCAATCTAAGGAGTTTACTAAGCCAGATGCTGCTGAAATAATCTATCACGATTCTACTCACCGTAATTCTGAAGGTAGGTTTATTGTTAAATTGCCTGTCATGAATAATTTTGAATTGGGAGATAGTACTGCACAAGCTTTGAAAACATTTTACTCGTTGGAAACTTGACTTTCAAGAAATCCTACTTTAAAAAGGCAGTACATTGCTTTTATGGATGAATATCGCGAACTCGGCCACATGGAATTGTTAAAAGCTGAGGACTTAAACATTAAACCTAACTATTTTTTACCTCATCATGCTGTAATAAATCAGAACAGTTCCACAACAAAATTAAGAGTTGTTTTCAATGCGTCGGCCAAGACGTCTAATGGCCAATCCCTTAATTCGGTCCTCCTTAAAGGGCCAAAATTACAAACCAGTATTTTTGGTAACTTAATCAAGTTTAGACTGCATAAAGTTGCTTTATCAGCCGACATCGAAAAGATGTACCGTCAGATCCTAGTCTCCGAGGAAGACACCCATTTACAACGAATTTTCTGGCGAAAAGAGCCCTCTGATCCGTTGCTGGTGTACCTACTAAAAACTGTTACTTATGGAACTTCTTGTGCCCCATTCTTAGCTCTACGAACTATTCAGCAATTATGCGATGATGAGAAAATTAATTTTCCTATTGCGTCCAGTATAGCACAGACCCATATGTATGTTGATAACTTTTTAGGTGGTACAGAGTCTGTTGAATCAGCTCAATCTCTCATGTGATCTCCAAAGTTTATTTCAAAGCGGTGGTTTCCAACTGAGAAAATGGGCCTCCAACGAACCCCTTGCTATTGAACATTTGCCAGATTCCTTAAAGGCAAGCAGCTTAACACATTCTTTAAATCCTGATTCATCTCAGAGGATTCTCGGACTAGAGTGGAACCGGGAAACATCTTCACTACGTGTACAAGTTGTAGAAAAGCCTAATGTACACACTAAACGGCAATTATTATCAATAATCGCGCGTATTTTTGATCCTTTGGGTCTTTTGTCACCTTCCACTGTTATTTTGAAAATGTTATTGAAAGAAGTGTGGAAGGCAGACTTGAAGTGGGATGATCCTCTTCCCTCAGATATTCTAGAAACGTGGAATAGATTTCATTCTGAAATAAATGCTTTTAATTCTATGCACATTCCACGATTTATGAATTTCAGCACATCATCACCTTTCGAACTCCATGGATTCTGTGATGCCTCTATACGGGCATATGCTGCGGTTGTCTAAATAAAAACCTTTCATCCTGTCACGGTAATGCTAGTTGCTGCTAAAACAAGAATAGCGCCCACCAGTGCAATAACATTGCCAAGGTTAGAGCTATCTTCAGCTCTTTTGCTAGCAAACTTTATTCAAGTTGTGCAAGATGCATTACCTAACGCTATCCACGAAACATTCTTGTGGACCGATTCGACCATTACATTAAGCTGGATTTTGAAACCTCCAACCAAAGGCAACCAATTCGTGCTTCACCGTGCCAATAAAATCAGAGATTTGACCTCAATTGAACATTGGCATCATATTCCTGGTAAACATAATCCAGCGGGGTCTATATCCCTATCAGTTAAAGGATTGCGAATGTTGGTGGTCTGGGCCTACTTGGCTCTACAAGTCTTCTAATCTTTTCGTTGATGATCCATCTCCAACTTCAAACTCTGCAGTTGAGTCTTTACCCATCGAAAGTTCTTGTTTAATAAATCAACTAGAAACCGATGTAGACATTCTCACCAGATTTTCTTCATATACAAAAGTAATCCGAGTAGTTGCTTGCATTCAAAGATTCGCCTATAACACAAAATTCCACTTAAAAAGGAAAGGGCCATTAAATGCAATTGAACTTAACAACGCTTGTAAAACTGTCGTCAAGTGCTTACAACAGTCAGCCTTTTCTGATGAAATTAATCTACTTAAACAACACAAACCACTACCAACATCCAGTAAATTGTTTTCTTTAAACATCTTTCTCGACGCAGATAATATTTTGAGAGTTGGTGGACGCCTCAGCAAACACAACACCATGTCATTCGATTCCAAACATCCAATGCTTATCCCTAAAACCCATCCCTTAACAGAAGCTATTATCAGGTACTTCCATCACTATAGTCTGCATGCGGGTCCTGATCAAGTTCTTTCCTTAATTCGTCAAAAATTTTGGATTCCGGATGGCAGATCAACAGTTAAGAAAGAATTAAGAAAGTGTATCCGTTGCATTCGAATATCTGCCCAACCGCTTACTCAAATCATGGGTGACTTGCCCTCGTCACGAATTAATCCTTGCAGAGCGTTCCAGCGCACCGGGATTGATTTTGCAGAACCAATCAACACAAAATGCCAACATAAACGAAAGTCTACTACTTTTAAATCCTATATCTGTCTTTTTATATGCATGTCTACCAAAGCAGTACACATTGAATTAGTTTCAGAACTTACCACCGAAGCCTTTATATGCACTTTACAGCGTTTCATATCACGCCGAGGACATCCAACAGACATTTATTCTGATAACGGTAAAACATTCGTTGGTGCAGCCTCATATCTTAAAAAACTGTTCCTAATTCTCAAAGAATCAAAAGTCCAAGACTTTTGCGCACAACGCCAAATTATTTGGCATTTCATACCTTCTTACGGTCCAAACTTTGGAGGATTATGGGAGTCTTCCATAAAGCTAGCCAAACGTCATCTAACCAAAGCATGCCAAGGTACTCTTATGACTTTTGAGGAACTATCCACAACCCTATGCCTTATTGAAGCATGTATAAATTCTCGCCCACTTATTCCTTTATCAACAGACCTAATGACTTATCCGTTTTAACTCCAGGACATTTCCTTATTGATGATCCATTACTTGCTTTACCTGACATGTGATCACATAATAATCCATGTATTAGTCTCTCTTCCAGGTGGAAACTGTGCACCAAGATTCGGGATAATTTCTGGCAACGCTGGATTAAAGATTATCTCCAAACATTGTCCTTAAGGCATAAATGGAGAAAAGGGCAATTATATTATCAAGATTGGTCAACTAGTCTTGGTAAAAGAATCTTCAATTCATCCAACTCATTGGAAATTAGCCGTGGTCGAAAACATCCATCCTGGTGTTGACGGTGTGGTCAGAGTTGTGACTATTCGTTCCAATGAAGGTACATTCAAGCGTCCGATTCAACAGATTGCTGCTTTACCTGAAGTCCACGCCGGCCCCCCGGAGGTTATGGACGATAATATTGCAAGTGAACCTTTCGTTACCTTGGCAACAGAGTAACTGACGTAAAATCGTGACGTCAGCCTCTACAGGTACCTTCTCAAAAAACAAACATTCGGAATTCGAACGGGGAAAATGAAAGTACGCTAGTTCTTGTATTCTTTGAGTCTAATATTTATTATTCGAGGTGGAGTAAGAAAGTTATTCATCTATATTCGTTGACAATGTATAATTCGTCGTTTTTAAATAACCAGATCAAATCATTCGAAGGTGTTTACTTTAACGCAAGCACGTTGGTCGATGTTATGACCATTTATATTCTTCATAGCTGAAATTCTCATCTTCGATACAAGGATACTATGGTGTATTGAAAATTCTCATTCAAATTGAAATATTTGTCGATGATCAGTGTGATCTGTATAATAAAAAATGTGCCTTTTTATGCAGCTTCCCTGTTTTATCAGTGTCTGCCTGAATTTCTGGGAAAATGGGGTAAGTAACGCAAATTTTACCTTCATTCTAAATCCTAATAATGACAACTCGCAGTTTTTGTTTTAAATCGAATCGTGAATTGAAATCTGTTACGTCCCATTCTTTTGTCATATTATTCAAATTTATTCAAATTTATTTTCGCTAATTCAAATTCGAGCTATTCAAAATTAATCCTTAAATATTCTATCCAATATTAATATTTTAATGGACGTTTATATACCCTAATTTGGGGCTACATAGACAAACTCGGATGAAGTTTGAACACACGTACAATATATGAATAAATAAATAAATAATTTAACTCATTCCTGGAATTACTGTGTTGTGAGTACCGACGTTGTTCAAAAGTACTCTACAGCTAAAGACACCTCCTAGTAGCACAGAAAATTCGAAACTAATTTAAAACGTTTTTTTATTTCGGTAAGTAACCCTCGATCCATTTAATGCAAATTCACGTTCTTCTCAGATGATTGTGAATATTTAATTATCTCGTTTATTTGCACATTTTTTAACTCACATGTTGAAATCTACAAATTATTCTTTTGATAGTCATTATAAGTAAAAAATAATTCATCTTTGTCTTCTTCTTAAATTCTTCTTTTCAACCTGCCATTTTCATTACTTTAAACAAATGTTATTTAGTAAAGAGAGAAAAGTATAATCTTATAAACTTAGATATCAAGAATAAATCTAAAATAAAGTACCTGTCTAGATTAAACTTATACGCAATAATAATTCAGTGAAAGAGTGGAGGATAAAAACGTTTAGATGTTTTAAGGATTTAACCTGGAAAATAAACTTACTTATATAATTGTTCTTATTTGCTTAAGACATTAGATATATTTAAATCTTTTAAAGTTTGAAAGTATTTATATAATAATAGTAACTATTCTAGTTAATGCAAAATTTAATTTGAACCATAAGCCTTTCTAAATTCAATATCTGAATACGTCGGGGTTTTGTAGCAATAGGAAAAAAGAATACTTCAAGAAGACCCTCACAATTCAATAATTTCAATAAATTTAAGAAATTTTCGTATTTGAATGAGGTTTACAATATATGACTTCGAGAATTTTAAATTGAAGTGTAAAATAAAACAAATTACATGGTCTGCCCATTATGTTATGTTTTTTCGCGCCATGCAGGAGGCTAAAGGGACGAAGTTTGCGAGCGATACGTGCGGTGGGGACTGTGAACTACAGATTATAGTGGAGGTCAGTTGGCCATTAGCCTTTTCAGTGCACAGCTCGCTCGTGAAGCAGACACGTGTTTAAATGAGGCGTTAGGTTTTCATAATGACGTACACTGTGGAGTACAGATACAACATAAAGTTTTGTGTAAAACTAAACAAATCGGCTACTGAGAGGCTTCCTATGTTACAAGACGTCTAGGGGAAGGATTTTTCTCCAAGGCTTGAGTGTTTATGTGACACAAAGCCTTCAAAGACGGAACAGAGGACATCGATGACAAACAACGCACTGGGAGCCCATAAAGTTCTCGAACTTTAGACAAGGTGGCCAAATTGTAAATGCTTTTGGTCTCTGATAGTCGGATAAGTGTTCGAATGATTGCCGAGACTTTGGGCCTTACGAAATCGATTGTGCATCAAATTGTCATGGAAGAACATCAAATGCAGAAATTTTGTGACAAGCTGGTTCTAGCACATCGTTCAAATTGACACATTTCCAGGCAGAATAAAGCATTACAACGCTGCCCTTAACCACTGTACAGACACAATCTGTCAGTGCCGAATTTTATTCTATTCCCTTAGTTAAAATATAGCTGAGCATAAAATCGTTTTGACAATCTGAAGAGCTTGTCCAAAAACGTAAAAAGACTCCAGACGTGCATAAATGGATGATAGAGTTGTTGGCAAAGATGTATCGATGCAGGAGGCGGCGATTTTGAAGAATATTAAGTGTTTGTAAAATTATCTTCATATAAACGTATTTTGCGGAATCAGTCTCATTACTTTTTGAACAGACCCTGTAGGTCTTGGTTTGTGTCCTTAAATGCATTTATATTTCGAACTGAGATATTAGAATTTTTCGGAAGTATTTTATAAGATTTTAAATCTTTTTTTTTAGAGTTTTGTCGGGATTTTTTTATATTCTTACAAGGCATCCGGTTTTACTCTTAGGGGCTGTGCATATATAACGTTATCATTTTAGGGGGGAGGGGGGGTCTGGCACATGATATCGTAAGATATCCCTAGGGGAAGGGGGGTATGTCTTTTGATATCGTTATCATTTTCGATCCAACCAAAATTTTCTCTTTTTATTTGTAATTAGTTCTTTACATCAAAATTGTCTGTTATCTTCTTTAGTCTGTTATCTATTTTTTGAAAAAGCAAAGTTAGTATTAAAATCTTTAAATGATTATAAAATTATTTAATTCCAAACTATGGAATGCCGCAAAATTCCTCTTCTTCTGTCACATATGTATGAATATACACTCCGCTATTCGAGAAACTAGGTCCGAAGTATGTTTGAAATGTTGTGTATACTAGTAAAGAAAAGAGAAAAAACTCTGTCCGTCTGTTTAGCTGAAAAATTCTGCCTCCATTTGGGGGCAAGTGCAATAAGATATTATTATTGTTGAATGCATTATATAACAAAAATCTATTTTTATATTTATATAACAAAAAGCTATAGTGTTATTTTATATAAAATCATTTTATATACATATAATAGTGTTATTTAGTGACTTATCTTCATTTGAATCAACAAAGTATACGAATAATAAATGTATAACCATATCTGTTTCTGTATGTCACTGCAAACAAAATACAAAAAAAATTGCAAAAATAAAAATATTTTTTTTGACATTGATAACGATATCATAAGGGGGCAGGGGGGGGGGGGGGGTCAAGGCATGATAATGTATGATATCGTAAGGGGAGGAGGGGGTCCAAAATTTCCAAAAAGTTTATAACGTTATAATTGCACAGCCCCTTATATCTCTGTATAATAAACTTTGTCGTCGGATATTTTTGAAAAAATTAACAATTAAAGAAATTGCTTAGATTGAAGACTCTTAGTGATTGTTCGCGTTTCGCGGAAAATTTTTGACTCCAGTAAATACAATCTACTATCAATCTTTTATCCAAATATGACAAATTTTGCATCCTGCTCTTTTGAATTAGTTCCGAAATTTTCCTGAAATTTTAGTTGTTATTGCACTTTTTGTGGCGATGATGTTTCGAATTTCCCATTCTATCAAAATTTATTTCTAAAATGGGTAGTACTCTTTGATATAGTTTGCTACATTTTTTCGTATAGTACGTGTACAACGATACTGAAAACTTCAAACTTATCTTTCTGGACTGTAACACGATTGTAAGAAGTAATAAACAAGGATCATGCAACAACAGATATATTCTGCGACTTTTAGAATTGGAATAATGGCTTTTGATTGGATTTTTGTTTACGTACGTGCATGTGTTTAGATAGATTGTGGATTTACTACTGACATGTTTAATCAGGAAGAAAGCAATTTTATTTAAATGAATATATATATATACTAGCAAACACCGCGGCTTTGCTCGCGTAATATTTGAAATATGCAAAGTGATATTTATATGTCTAATTTTTATTAAAAGGTACTAACTAAATTTTTATTTTATTAAAAGGTAATATTTTATTTTATTAAAAGTTTTTTCTATTAAAAGATACTTATTACTTTTAGGAATAATTCAAAAATTACTATTTAAAACACAGTTTGATTAAACATCATTATTACACTGCAATGGCAGAAATGAGACTTAAATTAATAAAATGAAATAAAACTAAATAAATGATAATTTAGAAAATATTTTGAAACTTTTATGCTCAATTAATGCGCTCATTTCAGTATTCAATTGAAGTTTTGAATTTTTTAGAAACCATCTTCTTACATCTTAAAATTAACCATCATGTCAAATCCCAAGTCCTACCACCTCTCTCAACATAAAGGGCTATGTTGAAACAGGAACTGTCAGCATTAATTTGTCAACATTTATTTTGAAATCGGTTTGTTATATTCCACAGAAACGTAATTTAAAAAGATTTTAAAGCCCTTTTTTTAGAACGTTTGTTGTTCCTGTGAACCCCAGGTGGTAGAATCACCGGCATAAAATATAGCCTGTGTAGGATCAGAGACTGTTACCATTGATTCGCAACTATTACTTTTATAATCGGTTGATATTCCCTGAAATTGCATAGAATCGTAATTTAGAACTTTTTTAGAATGCTTTTCGCACCTCCCCTTCCCTTCACCCCTTTTTAATTCGAATTTATTTTCGACGTTCCTTCGAGGGTTCCTTCGTTCCTTCGTTCTTCCTTCCTTTATATTTTATAAGTAACTACCATGTCATATTTAAAGTTTCTAGCCTTTTCAGTATTACAGAAATCGCAATTTAGAAAGTTTTTAGCTCCTGCAACCCTCTGGTGGTAGTGGAACAGACATAAACTATAGCTTATGTTTGAGCAGGTTCTATCACCAAAATTTGTTATCATTATTTTTTTTTTATCGGTTTGGTAATTCTTAAGTTTGCTTAAAAATTGTAATTTATAACGCTTTTCACTCACTTCATTTTTTTTAAATTTGGAATTTTCTTTCGACTGTTCTTAGAAAGCAGTTGCATCTTGTAAGTAAATACCATGCCATACTTCAAAGTGTTAGACCCCTCAGTTGTGCAAAAAACGCAAATTAGAACATGTTTTGCTTTTGCAACCCTCAGATTGTAGTGACAGCAACATAAAATATAACCTATGTTATAGCAGGGACTGTCACCATTGATTTGCAACCATTACTTTTGAAATAGCTTTGGTATTTCCTTAGATAGAGTAGAAATCGCAATTTAGAAAGTTTTTAGGACGCTTTTCGCGCATTTTCACCCCTTTTTAAATTTCCAGTTTTTTTCGGAACCTTTCTTAAAGATCATTTATATCTAATAAATATGTACCTTGCCTAATTTTAAGTTGCTAGACCGTACCGATCACAAAAATCGAAATTTAGAACGCTTTTTTGCTCCTGCAACTTCTTGGTGATAGTGATATCGACATAAAATAGCGTCTATGTTAGAGCAGAGGCTGTCACATTAATTTCCTACCATTACGTTTGAAATCAGATTAATTCTTCCTGAGATATTGCCGACAAATCGGCATTTTAGAACGTTTTTAGAACGCTTTTCGCGCATTTTGCTCCTGCATCTCCACGGGGGTAGTGGAAACAGATATAAAATCTAGCCTATCTTGAGCAAGATCTGTCACCATCATTTTTACACCATTATATTTGAAATCTGTTCAGTACTTCCTGAGATTACATAGAAATCGCAATTTAAAAAGTTTTTTACAACGCTTTTTGCGCATTTTGACCCCCTGTTAAATTTCGATTTTTTAAGGAAATATCCTTAGAGATCTCTGATATCTTATAACTAACTACCATTCCAAATTTCACGATTCTAGGCCCTTCCGTAACGCAAAAGCCGCATTTTAGAACGTTTTTCTCCTGCACCCCCTTTGGGGTAGTGCCACCGACATAAAACATCGCCTATGTTGGAGCAATGGTTGTCACCACCATTTTGACGCCATTATTTTTTAGATCGGTTTGGTATTTCCTGAGATTGTGTAGAAACCACCATTAGAACTTTTTTTAGAACGATTTTCGCGCATCTTCACCCCTTTCAAATTTTGAATTGTTTAAGAACTGTTCTTAGAAATCCTTTATATCTAATAAGTAGCTAATATATCAAATTTCATATTTCTAGGCCCTTCAGTAACACATAAATCGCATTTTTAGAACGTTTTTTGCTCCTGCACCCCCTTTGGGTAAGTGACACCGACATAAAACATAGCCTATCTTGGAGCAAGCGCTGTCACCATCATTTTGACACCAATATTTTTTAAATCGGTTTGGTATTTCCTGAGATTGTGTAGAAACCACCATTAGAACGTTTTCTAGAACGCTTTTCGCCATTTTCACCCCTTTTAAATTTCGAATTGTTTAAGAACTGTTCTTAGAAATCCTTTATATCTAATAAGTAGCTAATATTTCAAATTTCATATTTCTAGGCCCTTCGGTAACGCAAAAATCGCATTTTTTGAACGTTTTTTGCTCCTGCACTCCCTTTCGGGTAGTGGCACCGACATAAAATATAGCCTATGTTGGAGCAAGGGTTGTAACCGTCATTTTGATACCCTTATTTTGACACCATAGTTTTTTAAATTGGTTTGGTGATTCCTGAGATTGTGTAGAAACCACCATTTAGAACGTTTTTTAGAACGATTTTCGCGCATTTTCACCCCTTTCAAATTTCGAATTGTTTAAGAACTGTTCTGAGAAATCCTTTATATCTAATAAGTAGCTAATATTTCAAATTTCATATTTCTAGGCCCTTCAGTAACACATAAATCGCATTTTTAGAACGTTTTTTGCTCCTGCACCCCCTTTGGGGTAGTGACACCGACATAAAACATAGCCTATCTTGTAGAAAGCGTTGTCACCATCATTATGACACCAATATTTTTTAAATCGGTTTGGTATTTCCTGAGATTGTGTAGAAACTACCATTTAGAACGTTTTTTAGAACGCTTTTTGTGCATTTTCACCCCTTTTAAATTTCGAATTGTTTAAGAACTGTTCTTAGACATCATTTATATCTTATAAGTAACTAATATTCAATATTTCATATTTCTAGGCCCTTCAGTAACGCTAAAATCACATTTTTAGAACGTTTTTTGCTCCTACACCCCCTTTGGGGTAGTGGCACCGACATAAGATATAGCCTATGTTCTAAGTTGGACTAACACCATCATTTTGATACCATTACTTTTGGAATCGGTTTGGTAGTTCCAGAGCTTACCTCCTACAAATAAACAATTTTTTCCTCTTTATAATAGGAAAATATAGATATAGATATAGATATAGATATGTGTGTGTGTGTGTGTGTGCGTGTGTGTCCGTGTTTGTCATGATACTTTGGTAGCAGGTCATGGAATGATATAACTGAAGCAGAGATCGCATCGTAACACTCTAAAGCTCTTAGGCAGCCATTATTATGATACCGATTGAAATCACCATATTTAATAGTACATTTGCAATTCGTCGATATTTTAACTTTGGCCTTGGTAAAAAAAAAAAAAAACCTGGCGGTTTTCCCGAAAAAGGAGAACAATTCTTCATAACAGAGTAAATTTTATTAGTTTCCTCTATCATAATACAGTTGCAAAGTTATAAAACAGCTTAGAATGCTTTAATAAATAATTTAACTACCTCATAAAACAAGGTGTTGTGGATAAGGCTCTTGATAAAATACAATAACGTAATCACATAGTGTAAGTATAGAAGTAAAGAAATTCAAATAATGTAACGAAGAACAAGAAATAACATAATAAATACATATGATTTTAATATCGTTACTGTACAACACAAGACCAATGCGTTTTTTTAAAAGCAGTTCCAGTTCCATTTTAATTCTACCTTTATGGTTCTTGGTAAAATTACCATATGTATACATTGTCCAATGGTGAAGAAAAAGAAATAAGTAAATTATTTATCTCATTGTACCATCATGTACCATATTATAATTGCAAACATTTGTACATGTTATTGTTGCTTTAATAATGGTAACTGGATGTTTAATATTGCAGAGAGCTCTCTTCATCTACTTTCACTTGTAGAAAGTGAATCATAGTCATAGAGAAACCTCGTCACAATCATAGTATATAGTTGTCATATAGGATTGGAATGCTTATAATTTCATTAACAATAATATAAGAATCAATAAATAATAATAACAATAATAAAGTAATCAATAAATGCTAGCAGATTATTGTATTTGATGATATTGGCTGGATAAAAATTTAGATAGCATATAACTAATTTCTTATTAATTTTTTAGATAAGAAATGAAATACACTAAGTCAAAATGATAAAAATAAAATAAATAGATCCATTTAATTAATCCTTTTAATTTTAATTTGATTAATTAAATTGTATATTCACCGATGCTGGGTTAATTTGCGTCTCATTTACGCCGCAAGTTTGTGTGCTCATTAAGACTTTTCCATCTAATAGCTGCAGTTGCAGACTCACCGACTTATGTGAGTGAGAGATGCCAAGCTGGGCGTCGTCCTCGTGTCTTAAATGGTAGAGCTCTAGAGCGTTATTCTAGGGGTCCGGGTTCGATTCCCGGCTTAGACATTTTTCAATCTGTTGGTTTTTCTGTTGGTCTGTTGTTTCACGGTTCGTTAACAATGTGATAATTCACGTCTTTAATATTATATAGATCCTTTTGGATTTTTCAGCAAAACCATGGAAGCAAATATCTTATAAGGTGTTTTCTTAGCTTAAGAGGTGTGCCTAATCTTTGGTCCATTTTCCAGATGTAGTGAATTACTAAATGATAGTGCAAGATACAAAGAAAAAAATAAAACAAACAAGCAAAATAAAATTTTTGATGAAATCTAGGACTTGCATAATCAGTACTTATGCGCGTAAATTCTGTGGATCTTAGTATTTTATAATAATTTTTCAGCAACTGTTATATTAATATAAGTTAAAAAGAATTAATTCAATTCAACATTATTAATTGGAAGTTTTAAATTTAAAATAACTAAATTATGCCTGCATAGAAAGGATATTTCAAACAAAACCACAAACAAGTAAATATCCCTGCCTAGGTTCAAGAAAACATTTGTAATGACGAAAGAAAGTTTTAACTAGCTATTTTAATCTTTAAGAAATTTAATTTATTATAATGGTTATTAAAAAAAATAAGATTGAGCTATAGATTTTACTTAAGTTTGTTGTTGGTCGTTTAGGATTGTGACATGAGATCGTTTAAGATTATAGGAAGGAGAATATTGACGTAATCTAGAAACATGAACTATATCAGAAGTATTTTAATTAAAGGGTCTAGCCGGATAAGCATAGCAAAATTGCCCCCACGGCCGATGTTTGAAATAACATGTTTGGTAATAAGGCTCACCTTGAGAATACAATTTAGAGTGTTTTTAGACTCTGACCTTGAACTGTCCTTGAGATAATCGGAGAAGTATGGTCCGGCGCAACTATTTTTCAAATACGTTTTTCTCAAAAAGTACAAAATTAAAAAAAAAAAAAAATGAAACCTGCGCCAATTATATTTTTCCATTTTTACAAAAATTTTAACATAGAAAAATAAACAAAATCATTTAAAAAATATATTAATGTATTAATTTTATATTTACACCAACCAAAAAATTACAGAATAATGCTCAAAGTATGTACTTTTAAGAAAGAAAATTCGTTAAAATCGCAGATGCTCTTTTTGAGTTATAAAAAAATAATGTTAGCAACTTGCTAAAATACCCGTCACTTTCCCTGTTTGCATTTTCAGAAATACGCCACTATCAATGGATTGGTCGATTCGTGGCATTACTTCTCAGGCAGGATGCGCAGTGCGTCAAAATAAGATAATGTTTCCATACACACCACTTCCCAATAGGTTTATTTCGTGCTTGTAAATATTCTGTTATTTTTGCGTGCTGCGCATACTTCTCGCATATTAATATAAAGAAATGACAAACAAAATGATAACATTTGCCTACGATGATTTTCACATAGAAGAAGGCTATGGGGCTGTACAGTGTATATATATAACGTATCACTTTAGGAGGGAATGTATGTGTGGGGTAGGGGTCTAGCACTTGACATCGGAAGATATCTGTGGGGGACGAGAGGGTCGTCATTTGATATCGTTATCATTTTTGATCAAAACAATATTTTTTTTGGTATATTTTTCTTTACATCTCTTATCTTAATTTTTTAAGTATGTTTTCTTCTTTTTATGAAAATACAAAGTTATTATTAAACTATTGAATGATTATAAAATATTTCATTCCAAAAAGGGAAATAACCCAACGCTCGCCATTAATGTTCTCCTAAAATATGCACATCTAATTCGCTGTTAGAGAAACCAGATTCAAAATTATACTTGTTATTTTTGCTAGTAAAAGATAGGGAAGAATGTTGTCCGCCTGTTTTGTTTACAAGAAGTTCTGTTAAGCCCTGTGCAAGGACGAAGTGCAAGAAGACAATGTTAATGTTCAATGCATTATGTAACAAAGAGCTATTATTATTTTTTTTTAAATAATAAATATTTGTTTTAAAATGTTATTTGGTAAAAAGTTATTTCTTGTATAACAGTGATATTTTATGAATTTCTTCTCTTCATTTAAATCAGTAAAATATGCAAATAAAAAATATACAACCATACCTGTATATCATAACAAACGTATGAAAAGAAAAAAAAAACAGGAAAACAATTGTAAAAATAAAAATAATTCTTAAACATTGATAGCAATATTATTAGGGGGAGGGTTATTCGAGGAATGATAACGTATGATATCGGAAGTTTGCCAGTGGGTCCGGAATTGCCAAAAAGTCGATAACCTTATGTATTTACACCCCCTATTCAGCTTCACCTGAGCAATCGGCTACCCCATTATCTTGATATTACTACGCGAGAACGATGCGCAGTAGGGTGGGCCGAATTTTTTTTTTCTTTTTGATTCGCTATACCGCGGAAAACTTGTGTCTAGGATAGCTTAGTAAAATGCCATAACAAAACAGATAAATTTTTACGTTTTGCGGTAGCGCATCGGGCCTAAAATTTGAGAAAAAATACGATTTTAATAATTTTTCTAATAAATAGAAGTTCTATAACAAGCAGCTATAACAAGAAAAGAACTTCTATTACAAACAGCTATAGACCTGTTTTAGTAGAAAAGAGTATAGTAATGATAAATAAATGAAAAAAAAAATACATTTCGCAATACATTGGCATCCAGTAGCAGAAATTGTCCAGCACGACAGCGGGCGCTGCAGATTATTGTAAGCCTTGCAGATTAATCCACTAGCTTAAAAAGAAAGGCTGTGCTTAGAAAAAAAGCTGAAATTTACTTTTAAGTCTCGAAATTTATGGTATTTGTTTCATAATTTCATTATATTTTCTTTATAAAGGCAAATATTTTATGGGATATTGTTGTTTTAGTAGGCTTATTCTCGCACTATTGAGTCGCAGATAAATTTTAGTACGCTGCAGACTGCACAGAAAATTCTGCTTCTGGGCATTGGCAACGTATTATGTTAAAAAAAGCATTTTTTTAAAAATGACAAATTTTCATTGAAATAAAAGGTAATATTTAAATTGTACTATTACTTGATCTGATTACCTTTATCTGATTGTATCTGAGTATAATTTCACTTTGTAATAAAATATAGTCCTTTACTTGTCTTTACTGCCTTTTGCCAGTTTCAAATAAGATTTACTTGAAAAACTAGGCATTAAAGATCTCGAGAAAATTGTCTTTATTATAAAACCATCTCTGGAATTTGACCCCAAGACTTTTTGTGATACCTCAGTTATCAGCTGCACGCGCCGTTCTACAGTTTCGGTGTGACATAGGAATTGGTCAAAGTTCCACTGGACCGTTGTTTCACCTCATTTGACCTTAGACCAAATCTCTTCGTTGATGACTCTTCTCAGAAAAGGTGGTGGTGAAAGTGTAGTGGGTACCAGTGAATCATTTCGATGTTGTCCGTAGCTAAAAAATTGATTTTGTATGTCTGAAAACACCTGATTGTCTTTCTATTAGAAGCTAAGTTTCTAGCCTTTAGAATTGTTCTAAAACGTAACTCTTGTATATGCTCCTATCATACTCAAAAGCAAATTTTCTGTATTGGTAGAAAATGAGTTTCTCTCATTCACTGGGTCAATGACATTCAGCAAGTTTTCAGAGAGGAATTTTCACGATTTTATAACTCCCAATACATGTTCCGGTCCATTTGTGAAGTATTTTCTTTTGTATACTTAACCAGGTAGGTACTTATGACTTTAGCAGAAAAGAAACTATAATCTTGTGTTCGTCTGTTGGATTTTCAATACTTAAATACAACTGGAGAATTCTGTTCACCGTAGTTAACTACTTTGAGTGGAAAGTTTGCCAGTCTCAGAACAGATGAATCTTCAGGACAGCTGCCTGCTTTTATAGCACAACTAATGTCCAGTATGTACTGGTAATCTTTTGTTTAAAATTTGTCGGTCAGTTCTGGAAATCACACTCAAAACTGCCAAAATTTAAAACTGGGAGTTTCTCACATTTCCTGAGCTTTGTGCCAAACGGACTGATGATTTTGGCCTTGTCGTTTCACCATCTAAAGTTTGAAATAAATCCTGGAATGGCAATTCATTGAAATGTAAGAGGCATACACCCCCACACCCCACTGTAGTGGTCTCTTTACTTCTTCTTCAATTGTATGAATAACACCGGTTTTCCAACCCGTATTAGTAACGGTGCCATCACATCCAATCACATTTTTTACTTCCTTTACGTCCACACTTCCAATTTTACCAAAACCATGCATTCTTTGGAAGTACAAGAATTTTAGCTCAATGATGGGTATCCTTTTTCCTTGTTGTTTGATTTCAAGGCTAAGTTGTAATTTTCATGGAAACAACACTTAAGAAAATCTTCATAAGTTGGAAGTTTATTCACAGGATTTTCTTTTGGGTGGCCAAATAACGTGCAGTTTAAGTCACTGCGAGTAATTTCCTTGGAAACAGCCATTACACAGTGGTTAATATAATCAATAAATCGAATAACTTATTAAGCGGTCACTAACTAAAGCAGTATTTAAGAAACGCGATTGAAATGCACATAAATGACACACTGCTAATCATTGTCTGCAGAATTCTAGTGAACAACTCTCAGAAACCGTTGTGTATAAAACATATGCATGCGTATCGCACAGTGCATTATGAAACGTCAGTACAAGTAGTATTGACGGGCTCTAATTCGCAGCAGGGCGCATCGTGCTGGATTGCTGCCAGAATAGAAGGACTCAGTATACAACTTGAATTCTTCAATTTAAGGATTTTTTGATTGAGTTGCGCTACCCTAAATGAAGTAATCTTGTTTCTTTTTATACTGTAATGTGTTTTTTATCTTTATTTTTAAGCTTTTCATCATAGCGGATTTTTTTTATCTTTTTCGTTTATAGCTTTAAAAAATCAAAAGAAAACTACTACTTTTTCAATAAATTTCGAATATTCATGTGCGATGCGCTACCGCCAAACGTAAAAATTTATTTAATTTGTTTTTGCATTTTACTAAGCTACCCTAAAGCCAAGTTTTCCGCGGTATAGCGAATAAAAAAAAACGAAAAAAAAAATTCGGCCCACCCTAATGCGCAGTACACCAAAACAATAGAATGTTTACAAACACGAAACAAACCTATAGGGAAATGGTATTTATGGAAACATTATCTTATTTTGGCGCACTGCGCAACCTGCTTGAGTGAAAATGTCACGAACCCATCAATGCATTGATAGTAGCGTATTTCTGCAAATGCAAACACGGAAAGTTACGAATATTTTAGCAAGTTGCTAGCATTATTATTTTAATAACTCAAAAAGCGCATCTTCGATTTTAATGAAATTTTTTTACTTAAAAGCACATACTTAGGGCCGTATTCTGTAATTTTATGGTTGATGTAAATATAAAATTACTATATTAATAATTTTTTAAAAGTATTTTTGTTTATTTTTGTATGTTAAAATTTTTGTAAAAATGTGAAAAAAATATATAATGTGAACTAATCTAATCTAATCTGATCGCCCACCCTGAGAACCTGCTTGTGGCTGATGGTTGGGTCAAGCCCCTAGCCCAGGGCGGGATGTTCCTACCACTTTTGCGGCACCGCAACCCAGGGAACGTTAGTTAGTATTTTGGTTTGAATATAAACTAAGTATTTTCAGATAATAATTACTAAAATTAATAACACTTAAGATATGATGCAATTACAGCAGTTTCCAGGTTATATGCTTGTTTCAGTACAATTTTTTAAGATATGACACAATATGATACGATATACTGCACTTACAATAATTACAAAGTTATTTACATTATTTATAACACTTTTCTAAATCAGTTTTAACCTCAAATCACACTACAGGTGACATTGAAGAATGACATACTGTGTAATAATCATAAGGTATAAAATAATCAATTTAGTTACAATTTATGACAAACAGATTACAATACTAATGCTGCAATGACCAAAATTATTTGTATTGTTTACAACACATTTGCAACACAATTAATTAAGGCATTATTTTATTTTTTCAAGATTTCTAGTAGATTGCAAAATGATATCCAAAGAACTTCACCAATCACTCATTTACCACAACTGTGCAATAATCGTAAAATTTAAATTAATCAATATAGTTACAATTCTTCAATAATTGGCGCTGGTTTCATTTTTTTTTTATTTTCTTACTTTTTGAAGAAAATGAATTTGAAAAATAGCATCGCCGACGCATACTTCCCCAATTATCTCAAGGACAGTTTAAGGTCAGAGGATAAAAACACTTTATATTTTATTCTCATGGTGAGTCTTATTATCAAACATGTTATTTCAAACATCGGCCTTGGGGGCCATTTTGCTATGCTTATCCGGCTATACCCTTTATCTATCTGATAAGTAAAATCAGATAATTTATCCGGCATTTTGTAAGGACCACTGAAAACAGATTATTATTTATTTTCAATATTTCAATATTTGAAGTATCCATAAATAACAAGATCTTGTATTTCAAGCACTGACTCAACATCATTTTGGTCATATAATCTTTTACTTTTTACATGGATTTCATGAGTTCGCACTCTTACAATTTTAAGTGCTTCAAATACAGGAGGGTAAATATTTTGTTTCAGAGGGGATTCACAGGGTAACTGACAAAAAATAGATAATAAGGAGGGAAATTGGTTAGGGAATGAGGTGTATTATTATATTCTTGAATAACTTGTTCTAATAATTTAATCCACGGAATTTTAGAAGTTGTAGAATTAGCTTTGCATTTTATTCTAGTAACCATTTTTTGATTAACCCCCTCGACATTTCCATCCATTTGAGGGTGTTGATGAAAATCAAATTTTAAATTAATTGCTTAAAAGGCAATTTTAATTTGAAATTTGATTTTCATTTGAAATACTGTATGCAAGGCGAATGTTTCTCGGCCCGGGTTCGAGTCCTGGCATGGAATATGTTTCACTATGTTGTCCTTTGCGCCTTTTAAGCAATTAATTTGAAATTTGATTTTCATTTGAAATATTGCATGCAAGGCGAATGTTTCTCTCTGGAAAATTTTCCAAGTATTAATACTGTGAGGATACTTGTCATAAAAACTGTGATGAATTTTAAAGTAAAGTTTTGTTTCATATATAAAATCTTATCTTTTACCGTACTTTTGAGCAAAATATCGCTATTTTGGAGTCCTATTCTGCTAAAATATTTTTAATTTTTCCATTTAAAAAACAATGCATATCAACTGACATCTTTTTTTATTAAGTTCTAAGCTTGATCTTCAATTCAAGCTTGATATTAAGAATGTGTAAGTTTTTTAATATGTTGTGATTTGCCATTGCTTTATTAAATACGAACATGGAGTCTAACGGATATTAATAAAACTTTCGTTTATAGGACAACATGATAAACCCTGTTTATTTAATTTTTTTTATTCCCGTGTATATTGTATTTTGTGAATATGAGCTAAATAGGTTTGGTATGTTTTATAGGAAAAGACTGATCTGGGAAATAGAAAAAAAAAGTAAGAAAAATCATGCGTTAAGCATAGATTATAAAACACTTTCCAACATCAGTAAATAAATAAATAGAAATGCTTAATTCATCTTTAGAAGTTAAACTTAAATTTACACTATGTGCAAAACTACTTAAAAGATGACAATATTTAACAAAAAGATGTTAAATTACTTTAATTCCTTAGTACTTTCAACTATAAAAAACCTAGTCTTCATCAGACGAATACAATAAATACTATTGTTATTAACATCTAATTTTCAAAATCCACGTAGATGATGACGAAAGGAGTAAAAGTTGAAGTCAATTTTTAGATCCGGGAAACAATGGGAAAATAAAACATGGATATAGGAAAGTGAAATATTACTCGTTTTATGATACTTTAAGCAAAATGAGCCAAATTCTGCGTATATTGTAGGATAAAACATCATTACAAACGGTATCTTCTTTAGTAATAATTTCTATTGATTTGCGGATAATTAAATCATGATAATTCTTTGAGGGATATATATTTTTTCGTCTTCGAAATTAACTTGTATATTCTGCTTCTGGTTAAGTCTTGACAGGGCTGTTGTAGGTCGGTTGTACTTTAAACCTCTCAAATGTTCTTTAAACGAACTTTAAGTTTACGCGAAGTCATTCCTATGTATTCGAGATAAATATTTTCTGCATGTACTTCATTTTGCAATATCTCATATTACTCCGTTTAGTTTTTTCAATTTCCAAATGGTTCTTCTGTGAGTTGATTAGCTTATCAATAATGCGTATCTGGAAACCATTCTCAACTGCAATGTTTCTAATGGTATTTAATTCATTTTCAAGGTGATTAATAGAACAGACACTAAAGGCTCATCTTATATAAAAGTTGAACGGAGCAAGTTTGTAGTTCAAAGGCGATGTACTTTCAAAAGGAATGGTGCTGTTAGACGTATTTACTTTCCTGTGGACTGTGCGCGCACTTGTTAAGTTTGATAAAATTTTAATTAGCATTACATCAAGAAATGACAGTTGATTATTATTTTCTATTTCTATGGTAAATTTTATGTTAGGGTCCATATTATGTATTCTATTAAGAAATGTGTACAATTCAGGTAAACCATGATCCCACACTATGAAAATGTCGTCCACATAACGATACCATATTGTCGGAGTTAAAACGGTGCCTGTTAAATTTCTTTCTTCAAATGGACGTAATTTGAATTCGGCTAAAATACTTGAGATGGGGGAACCCATTGGTGCTCCTTTAGTCTGCTTATAAATTATCTTATTAAACATGAAAATATTATTTCCAGGCACTAGGTTAAGTCCAGATTTTACGTTGGTCTTCATTTCTGAATTTAATGATGGCTGGTTATCAATAAAGCTATTAATGACTAATTTTACTTCGTCAACATCAATTGATGGGAAAAGTGAAATGATGTCAAAACTTGCTAAAATACTCTCTTTATTGAGCTTCAAATCCTTAATCCTGTTAATGAAATTAGTGGTCGACGTTAAACTATGGTTAGACGGTGGTACGGTGGCTAGTTCAGAAAATGAACAAATGCTTTTTCAAGGAAATAAGTTGGGCCTGCACATTTTCCAACTATCGGCCTTAAAGTACAATTATTTTTATGGTGCTATAGTTTCCGAAATAGTCTTGGAGTAATGGCGGTGCTATTTACTCTCAATTTGCTTTTCATTATTGGTGGCCAACATCCTCTATTAATTAAAGCTTCGGTTTTACTCTGGATTTGGTTGTTCGGATCCCTGTCATGTGATATGCATTGCATATCTGCGATGCAAATTTTCATTTTTGCGATATAATATCCATACTGTTTATTATAGCAATTTTATTTGTTTTGTCTGTCTGTATAATTTTATTTTTATAATATCTTTTTTAATGATGTTTTATTGCTCTATTTTTTCAAACTCCACGTTTTACAAAGAAAAATGTTTCTACCCATTCAAAAGATAAATTTCTATTGCAAGAACTGCAACGAGGGGTGAATAAAAAGTACGTAACGCTAATTAACCCATTCGGAACCATGGGTGCATACACGCACATTCAAAAAGTGCATACAGAATTTCTCGTTTGTACCAGTAAAAAAGAAAAGTAATATTTTCTTTGATTAATTAGAACATTTTCGTGTTTCGTGTTAGTAAAGGAAACTTTTCTTTAAAAGTAGTTTAGAGAATATAAGCTGTGTAAGAGTATCTGGCCCCGAACGGATTAAAGTTGATTTCACAAAGCTAGTTACGTACTCTAATTAAACTGAGATATCGCTTTGGCGGTGATGACGTGGATTATGATCCGCAAAAGTAAATCGTGGCTATCCGGAACATTGGCGGATTCCCTCACATGTAACATAAATACCAGCCAATTCACCTTCAAAAGACTTACACTGTGAGATATTCCACGTGTAGGTCTATGACGATCTTAGGAAACAAAATCAACACCTGCAACGCAGTAGATTTTAAGGATTATGTACATTTATTCTTGTTATATGGAATATATACATATATTTTAAAGTATGGTTAACGTGAACTACTTTTAACACGAAAAAAAATACAGTAGAGTGTGGATTATCCGAACAAGTCAGGAACGACCCTACTTCGGATAAGCAAAAGTTCGGATAAATGGACAAACAATTTAAGGGATGTTTCTGATTATACTAAATCTTTCAAATGTCATCTATGTTTAGGACTGGCAGAACCAGTTAGTGTGGCATGTTGAAAAATTGTTTTTTGTGTGTGTCTTTTTAATTTTTCTTTCATTTACATTTTTAACATAACAAAAAATTCTCTTTTTATCATTTTCTGAACTCCAGGTGTTATAAATTAAGCAAAAAGCTTTTGATTGTTGCTTGCTTCAAAGAAGCCATTCTTTTAAATGCTACCATGTCTCTAATTCTACTTATATATGTTAGTAGAATAGGATAATCTTTCTTCTGCCGTTCGAGCCATTTCATAGATATTTGCAAACATTCCAATGCTTCGTTTTTTGAGAAACGTGGTTTATTTTCAAAGCATTCGTTTTCATTTTCTTAATTTTTTTTGTTTATCATAGATCTCATCCACAATGTCATCATCATTTAAAATCTAATATCCAGGGTCATGTATTTCACAAGTTAACCACTCGTTAATTTCTTTTCTACATAGCTTACGATTCTTCTCATCTTCTTTATTGATTTATATTCCTCATTTTCTGATCAATTATCAGATTTTTCTTTGTTTAAAATTTTATTCCAAGCCAATGGATAATTGAGAGTTCGATTAAAAAAAAAAAAAAAAAAAAAAAAAAAAAAAAAAAAAAAAAAAAAGGGAGAAAAAAGGATTTTCGGAGAACTGGAAATTCGGTTATTTATTTATTTATTTTTTTTTTTTTTGAGAGAAATAGGCTGTTCGGATAATTGGAAGTTCGGTTAATTAGAGTTCTAATAATTGACTCTCTACTATAATTTCCCCTTGTGTGTTCGCGTTCGCTATGTACGACTGTAATAAATAAAGAAGATACGTATTCCTCCCGGTGCAGCTTGGAGGAACATTTTACTTCCGTATTCATCGACATTCTTTTTTTCTGTTGAATTATTTATTACAGTCTAATATATAAAACACACTATCTCAAGTTAATTGATTTTAATACATTTTCATAAATAGCAGACATGTTTATTTATTGTGGTGATTTATTAACACATATTTATATTATGAGTTATAAAGCTAATCTATTTTTATTTATTTATTTCATTGTTTTACATATATGGTTAAGAAAAGCATAATTCAGAAATAATCATGATAACATCTGCTACTCAATCGTTAATTAAAAGAATGTCCTTTAGCTACAAAGAAAGTGTAATTAATTCAAATAATATGCTTCTGATGTTTTGTTTTTAATTACACTGCAGTTATTTTTTTTTATCATTGTTAAACGAAATTTTTGCAAGCTAATATGCGTAAAAATTCTGTTAAAAGTAATAATTTAATAGGTAATACAATTTACGTGTAGACAACTGTAACAAATTGAATGTAATAAATTATTTAACATTTCATCCGTGAAGAGACTGTAGAAGATCCCATAAAATCCAAGTTTTAAAAATTTGCTTTAGACGTTACAGGAATAATGATAAATATTTTTTTAAACACGTTTTAACAAGGTGAGAATGATAAGTAAGATTAATCGCCCCCCTCCCCCCCTCCTCCGTTCAAAAATGTGAACAGTCCGACGCACTGACGCTTGCACATTATGTTCTTCTCTGTCTTAAATGCATTTATCACTTCGTTTTAAATATGCCACTGTCGGTGTCTGTTTACGAGGTAGTTTCAAATTAACAGCTGGTAGTACATTGCGTAATAGAGCAGAGAGCCAGTCTGAAATTTTGTTTCAAATTATGTTGGCTCATATTCGCCGGTGTGAATATGATCACACCCTAACCCATCCTGACCCAGAATCAGATTAATGAGTTGTTCCACTCTCATACTCACCTGACATTTCCACACCAGAATTTTTCCAATTCCAAAGACTGGAACTGAAATGAAACACATTTTCTAAACATTTCAAATATCCAAGTGGCTGTTACCAGGCAATAAAAAACATAAGCGATGGAAGCCAATTACAGAAATTTTCAACACTTGTAAGAACATTGTCAGAATTTATTACATCTGTCGGGGATTATTCCAAAAGACATAAGATTCCTTTCAGCAAATATACAGGTTTATTATAAAGTCACACTTTCAAAATACTGTAAAAAAGGAAACGCCGGTCAGAATAACATCAAATTTGAACTGAATATACTTGAAGAAGGGGGAAACGGTGTGTCATAAGAAAGAAAAAGTTCTAAAGTGTATCAATAGATGGTGCTGTAAGCCGGCATAGCGAAATTGGATTCGGTTACAAGTGGCATTTTAAATCGGAATACGACGGCTTTGGCATAAGTTGCACAGTAAACCAACAGTACTGTTCAATGTACATGAGTGTTTCGGCTGTTTGACAAAAAAAAATAAAAAAAATAAAAAAAAAAAACTTCCAAATAAGTCAACAATAGTGGTACTGTTAGTGGAAAGCCCATCCACGACGGTATGGTCGTAGCACAATGGATGGGAAAAAGCGATTTTAATAGTCCTTGGGTAAAAAACCGCATATTAAGCACATAATAATTTGATTTTTAACTGTCCTTGGGCCAAAAACCGCATAAAAAGCACATAATGATTCAGTTTTTGATTATCGCTAAACATGCGGCAGACAGGTTCCATATGCTGTCCATCATTGTCCGCCACAAGTTGAAACCGATAAACAGCATGTTCCACAACAAACAGGTGTGTCTCAGGAGTAACGTTGTGAATGTGTGCAGAAAGTCACAAGGATTGAGGTCTGGTCATCTTGGAGGCCAGTCTGTGAGAAAATGACGTCTGAAAAGTCGATCAATTCTTAAATGCCTCTCCAGCAGTTGCATGACTAGCTTTTCGATGTGCGGAGGGCGCCATCTTACATGAAAATGATTTTATCCAGACATGCACTCTGTTGAAGTGTTGGAATGACCTGGTTGCGCCAAAGACTCTCAAACCATTTACCACTCACGGTACAGGTAACGCGACCTGCAGGACCCCTCTCCTCGGAGAAAATGGCCCTATTTTACACGATGCCTTCAACTCGCATCACACAGTTTGTTACCTTTGGCGAATGCATCGGTACTGGTTAAGTTGCGAATGGATTGTTTTTGCCCTATTCCTGCAATTTTGTGCGTTGATAAACCCTTGGAGGTGAAATTGGTCTTTGTCTGTCCACAGAATGTTCCATGTAATTCAATGTTCACTTCCATGAGAACGAGAAATTCCAGAGCAAGCGTCTGTCTTCGTTGCAGGTGAGCAAGAAGCAACACCTGAACTTGGGTAATTTTGTAAGGATAGCATTGCAGGATATTGCTTATAATTTTATTATAATTTTATTTAACGTGTTCAGGGGCATTCTAAAGATCGGACAATTCCCCGTGCACTGCATGTTTGCACACCGCTGCTCGTACCTTCATCTAATGATGTGGCAACATCTTCGACTGGCTTCGAGCAATATATTTCCTCCTTCTTCCAGATTTCACTTCTAAACAACCCGTCTCTTCAAATTTTTAAATTATATTCTTCAGATCCTTGGCAGACATCGGATCACAGCCTTTTTTCGTAACCTTTAATGACAAGGAATTCTTTAAAGCTGCAAGTGAACAGTCGCCGTTCTTGCCAAAGCCCTTCGCAAGCAGAGTGCGATCCTTCATTGAGAGACTCATGACAATCTGCTCAGATGCAATAGGAGGGGAGCACTACATACCCCGCGTATTTATACCACATGCAATGTGTCGTGCGCATGAGCATATTTAAATTGTATAGTTTGCCGCTTACAGTGCCATCTATTGAAACATTTTGGGGAAACAATTTCTTATGCCATACCTTTTCCCCCTTCTTCCAGTACATTCAGTTGAAAGAGGGACTTTAAATTATAATCTCCCTGTATAATACAACAATATTTCTGTAATCATTCACCATATTTATCGGTGACACCTTGTATAAACAAATATTTCATTAAAATCGCACACAAAATGTTTGTATAATTTGTTTGTATTTTTTCGTAAAAAAATAATTATGTAGGAATTCCAATTTAAACAATCTTGGAATTTTGTTTATTTGGAATTTTTAACAAATTCTAACATATTTGTAAGATTTTATGACTTCGGATTTTTCCACCGTTTTCTCAGCCTGACCGTGATCGAACTAGCGTAAACATACTCTATTTCTTATGTAACTTAAATATGTTGTTGATGTTTACTCTCTGTGTCACGTATGATTCGTTTAGGGGGACACACTTAATGATTCCGTTATGGTCTAAGGTAAAAGTCGTTTGCAATGCATTTTAATGATATTGCACTATTTCAAGCATATTGGAATCAAGGAAGAACTTTATACAAGATACTTGCTCTGGCGTAGAATCAAAGAAGAACTTTATACAAGATACCTGCTCTGGCGTGTATAGAATTTATCATTGATTTACAGGCACACAACATAGTATTCATTTATAGTTTTGTCTAAAATTTCTTGAAGTTTATTTTTTGTCGTGGTATGCGTTTTTAAAGTTTACTATTTTTTTTGCATATTATTTGGAGTGCTTCTAGAGATTGTAAACAGGGATACACACAATATTTAGTGCACGCTTCCGTTTATTGATGAAAGTTTCTGAAAGATAATTTTCAGTTGTGTTATTCATTTTCTAAATGAATTAAATATTATTATACTGCTAAAATATCCATTTATGTGGCATGCATTTAAAAAAAGATGTCTGTAAGAATTCTATTTATACAATATATACATATATATATATATGTTGCCTGATAAACATCAATATAAAAAATACTTTCAATCTGGAAGGTAATTTTCAGTATTCATATATAAGAAAAATATTTAAAAAAAAAACAGTTTTTATTTTTATTTTATTATACTGAAAGCTGTTTATGTTTGTAAAATTACTCAATTATAATCAATGATATTAAATAACATTTAGAAAAATTATAGCTATGACTAAGTCATTCATTTTTGTATGATTAACAGTCAGGAACATATGTATAACATGTGCTTCATGATATACGTAATGGCATATACATAGGTGCCAAGTTGCCACTAATCCTCCGTAATATGTGGGTTAATTTAACCCTGGTTTAACACATTTGATACCGGAATTTTTTTTTAGAGATGAAATTAAATAAGTTTCACGTAGAAAACTGGAATTAAATAAATAAAGATTCATCAAATATTTTTTCTGGTTTGAAACTTTGTTAAACTGGGTTAAATTAATCCTCGCATTACGGAAGATTAATGCGAACTTGGCACGTCTGCATATAAGTATTTTATATAAGATTTGAGACAGTAAAGAGATATAAAATATTTCAAATAGTTGCCTAAAAATTGATATTCCAGACGTTTTATATTCAGACAACATAAGGATAGAAATGTAAAACCTTTATTTTACAATGTGTTGCGGTGGTGGAACAGTTACTTATTATAATTTTTGTATTTAATTGTTTCTTGAAATGGAAATATATACTTTTACTAATGGCAATATAAGCAAGCTATGCAGGCTCAAAAACTATCTGTTTAAAATTATCAGTACACCAATGCAGTAGCTCACACTATAATTTCTGAAGAAGCCGAAATCTGCTAGAGAAATACGATCGATGTGATGCGATGACGCTACAAATTTAATTACTATTATGAGCTAGTATTATATACTAATTATTTCTAATAAAATATTAATTTCAACTATTGCTAGATACTTAATACAAATGTATGTTGAGTTAAATCCATTCTATAAAGGTAGATTCTTGAATGTAAAACGAAAAGCACATACAAACAGCATGCAATATCCTATCCCAGTACCGGGATTATTAAATAGAACAAAATATTGGGGTCTTATTTACATTTAAATTGCATAAAAAATTTCAAATAATTTCCACGCGTTTAAATCTTTTATTGATAAATATTAGATTATAAACAACAGAACCTAAGATTACAAACAACACAGCAAATTAATGAAATTTATATGATAGGCATAAATTGAAGAGATAAGAAAATAATAACCTAGATAAGAAGTTTGACGAATGTTTTGGAGATTATCGAGATACTTTAAATGTAAAAATGGAATTGGTATGGACGCATATTAAGAATACAAGTAAATAAATGGTATACAAATACTTTACAGTGGTATTGAAAACATGTAAAACGACAAAGAAGACTACTTCGGCTAAAATTTTTGTAGGCAATTAAAAAGAGATTAGATTAAAATAAATGACCAAATCGCAGGCAGGAGTTAACGAAAATTTTGGGGGATGTTATGCTATAGGAAAACTAAAATGTTATTAAGTTAGTTTCCGTTATTTGATTATTTAACTACAGTTATAATGCTACTAAAAATAATATCAAAGGTTTTTGTATGGAGATATGAGTGCGATTGGGCTTATGTGAAGTAGTATACTTATAAATGAGCAAACTTAGCAAAGGTTATATATAAATAATAATAATAATAATAATAATAATAACGTAGCAAGCATTACGGTATTTATTATAATTTTTACATTTATTTCTATCTTCAAAGAAAAAAATATTTTTTAATAAAAGCAATATAAGGAAATGTTTTTAGCAGTTTCCAATCAAACATATCTTCAATCTTCAAATTTAAATTCTGTCTCAATCAATATTTGGTAAAATACATTATATATTAAATTTTAAAACAATCTTTACACGAAATATAACCCAATGAAACAGTCGAATAGGTACACTGAGAAAAACATACACACATTAGAAAATATTTATTGTTTATTTATTGTAACATAGTTTGTTATTGTTTGTTAGTTAGTTTTTGTAACATTTTATATGTTACTTAAATAAAAAATTTAATAAATTAAAATAAAAATCTTTCTCCTAAAAGCAATACTAGTTAACTCTTTTTTTAAATTATCATCAATATATTGTATCAGTAATTTTCCAATTCAAATTCTGTAGTGTCAAATCTCTAGTAAAAAGTATTATATAACGTTAAAACGTATTATATAACATTAAAAAGTAACAATTTGAAATATAACACAATGGAACTACATAATACAAACATTGCATAAATAAGATATTTTTCCAAATGCTATAATCTTGACTTATCGTAATATTTGTATTGTTCTTCTCTTAAAATGGATTATATACTGACTGTTTATAAAAGCAAGATAAGAAAACTATTTTATTTTAATTCTTACCATTCCAGACATCAGGAATTCTCTAGTTTAAACTCTGTATATATTTGTTATATTTGTTTTAGTATATATTTGTTAAAACTGAATTCACAACAGGAAAAATATTGTCAAGAAATATAAAATAGTGAAGTAGTAGTTTAAAGTGCGTGTTTTTATAAAATTTTATGTTTCTATGTTTTATCAAAAATATTCTGAAGAAATATAAATATAATAAAGTAATAGTTTTAAGTGCGTATTTGTTAGAATTGTTTATAGATCAAAAAATATTCTCAAGAAATATAAAATAACTAAGTAATAAAGAACAAACTCTCAGAAATAAATATACTTTACAAGCTCAGAATCATTTTTATCTCATAAAAGTAAAATACTTTTTCTAGCTTAAATGTCAATCTGTCAAATAATGACGAAAGAAATATTCCTTTCAAGATACTCGATAGCTTTTTTTTTTTTTTTTTTTTTTAAGAAATGAAAAAGCTTATTCGTGTCCGCATCAGAAAAATAGAAATAGCTTTTTTTTTTTTTTTTTTAAGAAATGAAAAAGCTTATTCGTGTCCGCATCAGAAAAATAGAAACACGGTTGATGGATTGCTAAAAGTTGCAAGATCTCTTACATTTTACGCCATGACTGATTCAGATAACATATATATTGACAAGAGATTTCATTTTATTTTAAAATGGTTTACGAGAATGTATATTTTAAACAAATGCTAAGAATTTGAATATAACAAATATTATTATTGGTTGCTATTTTTATATTATCAATTCGTTCAGTTTGAGTCAACTGAGTTGTTTATTTCTTATAATTACAAAATAATGATGTTTCGTTCATTTAAAATGTACCTTTGTCATGGAAAGAAACCATTGTTGTTACAATTTGTGTGCTGCGGTTTATAATTAAGAATTATTATGCATTACCTGTCACTTTGATTGTTTATATGTAATGAACCGCAATCGTGAATTTCTTTTAAACTTATGCTGAACTTATTTCAAAGTGTCTTTCTTAGATTTTATCTAAATTTCTAAAAACAATATATATGTTAATATTTTTATGTAACATACATGTTAATATTTTTATGTCACATATAATGAGATATACTCGACAAATAGAAAAGAATGAAATAATAAAATACAAACACTATGAGATAAACATATCTTACAATCTCGGAAACATTTTTACCTCAAAAATATAACTTATTTTGAACTTATTTCAAGGACTATTTCAATGTTAGCGGGTAAATATACAAAAAATAAATTTGTTAAAATTGTTTATATAACGTAGAATAGTTTCTCAAGAAATATAAAATAATAAAATAATGAAATAGAAACATTATGAAACAAACATATTTTACAAACTCGGAAACATTTTTATTCCATAAAAGATAAATAATTTTTCTAGCTACAATGTCAATCTGTCAAAAAATGACGAAAGAAATATCTGATATCTTTTCAAGATACTGAATAGATTTTTTGTTGTTGTTGTTAAAATAAATGGAAAAGCTTATTCATGTTAGCCTCGGAAAAATAGAAACACGGTTGATGGATTGCCAAAAGTTGTTATATCACTCACATTTTACGCCATAAATGATTCAGATAACATAACTATTGACTATAGATTTCATATTCTTTTGAAATATGTTACGAAAATGCATTTTTAAAAATAATTCTAATAATTTTAATATATACAAAAATATTACTGTCTATTATTTTTTAATTATCACTTGCTCTAGTTTTAGAAGACAGCGCTGTATATTACTTACAATTATGGGAAATGTTTTTGTCGTTTATGATAAGTTTACTCTTTTCGAAAAATGAAACCTTTGTGATTACAATTCCCGTGTTGTGTAATAGAATTAAGGATGATACGAAGGACGAAAGAAAGATTTGAATTCCTTTCAAGATAACATATTTTACAAACTTCGAAACATTTTTATTCCATAAAAGAGAAATAATTTTTCTAACTACAATGTCAATCTGTCAAAGAATGACGAAAGAAATATTTGAGATTTTTCCAAGATACTGAATAGACTTTTTTTGTTAAAATAAATGGAAAAGCTTATCCATGTTCGCCTCGGAAATATAGAAACACGGTTGATGGATTGCTAAAAGTTGCTGGATCACTCACATTTTACGCCATGACTGATTCAGATAACATAACTATTGACAATAGATTTCATATTATTTATTAATATTTTACGAAAATGCATTTTTAAAAATAATTATAATAATTTAAATATATAAAAGAATATTACTGTCTATTATTTATTAATTATCACTTGCTTTAGTTTTAGAAGACAGCGTTGTATATTGCTTAGAATTATGGAAAATGTTTTTGTCGTTTATGATTCGCATACTCTTTTCGAGAAATGAAACCTTTGTGAATACAATTCCCATGTTGTGGATTCGAATTAAGGATGATGTCGCATTACACATCGATTTTTTTTTATTCACATTATATGTAGCAAACCCCAATCATGAAAAATGTATTTAATGTACATAACTAATATTGAACTTGGCGAGTTCTTGCAATGACAGTCGGATATTATAAAAAGTCCTTCCGGCCAGTGCCGGGAGGAAGAGGTAGCTTTCATAGTCCTTATTTTAAAAAAGCCAACTTATATTATTCAAAAACACGAAGCTCAATTAAGTGGAAACCGAATGTAGGAGATTCAATACTAATTTTTATCAATACTAAATCATTATGAATGAGAATTTCGCAAAATTAGTCAGCTTTATCCAAGCTGCTTTTATTTAAAGTAACTTATATTTCGCTGCCAAATTCGGCGATTTCTTAAAGTGCCAGTCATTTTAAGACAACATGGTGGATGAAGCTAACCAGTGAACTTGGTCGAGACCTTAGTAATTGCTGTGCACATGCTCACTCACATCGGAATCGGTTGATACATACGAGTGCTGTCGCAGGCAAAAAATCAGATTTTTCAAAATGTCACCCACGTTAGAAATTGAAACTGCTATATCTGAGCCATTTTTTAAGATAAAGACAAACAAAAAATGCTCCTGAATCCTTATATCAAGGTCAAATACTTAAGAAAGAAACCTTTTTCAATTTCTAATTTTTTTGCACCTCACTTTAAATATATATTTTTTTAATTTAATGGCTGCCATTTTGAAACAACACTGCAAATAGAAGCGTCTTAAATTTAGACACATATGTGACTGAAAAAGAATTTTAGACACTTAAGTGTCTTAATCTGAAAATTAAGACACTATAGATGTCTTAATTTAAGATACATAAGCGTCTTACTATGACCATGGTGTAAACGAACTGAGAATAATGTCTAAAATATCCGCAAACGTCTTATTTTAAGACACTTCATTGCTTTAAACGTGTCTTAATTTAAGATGTTTTGATTCTTTCGACGCAATAACCACCAGGGGGCACTAGCACTCCCAGTTGCGCATGCGTTTTAGATGTCTTCGTTCGAAGTGGTATACGTTGTAATTCAAACAAAGTTTGTTTTTATGTACGCGTGTATTTTAATTCGTTTTTTGCGAAATGTGAAGTACTGTGATTTTAATTCGTATTAACTTGGAGTATTTATTTATTGAATACATACATCTGACGTGTGTGCTCGACATCAAATGTCTCTTAGAAGCTGTCGTCGATACAAGGGCGGGATAGACACAGAACAGAAGTAGACGGCGGTTGAAGATTACACCCGGAAATTCTACAAAGCGTGTGCAATGGGCTTAGTGTTAACTCGTATCAATTTATATCAATAATATTGTGTTATTCATCTTCGTCCTGTCGAAACTGGCAAAAAAAAAAGAAACTTTTGTCTGGCGGGTCCTGTTTTTAGGATGAAACATCTCATTCTTTAAATATGGCTAGTCGGATGTATTATGGGATTACCTTTTAAACTGATGAAAGTCTTTCTCCCTCACTGTGGTTGTGGTAGTTTTTAAAATTTCAAATCGAGGAATATTTCTTACCTCTTGCAGCAACTCAAGTAAGTTTCTTTATAGTAGTAAAATTAGTGTATTTTATGATTTTATTTATTGTACTAAACAAAATCCTGCATGAAATTTAATTAGTTTTGAATCGGTTCGCAAAAAACCCCACTAATTCTAGAAGTATATATTTTTAAACTTATGGCGTTCTTTTTTATTACGAATTATATATTCAATGTCAGTTCTTAGTTTCAATTTCAATGGATAATTTTTATCTCGCAGTAAATGACGGCCACAAGGAAGTAAAGAAAAAAAAAAACTTTGAAAGATGACCTAATGCTTTCTTACTTCCTGGCATAAAACCGCAGATTAAAAAAAGATAAATAAAGTAAATGAGACTGGTCTATTATATGAACCTGCCTGTAAAAATATACATATGTATTTGATTTGCAATCAACTCTAATACTGATTTTTTTATTATTTTTAATAAAAAAGTAATTTGAAATTTATAATGGGAAAAAGTAAAAACCTCTAACTAGATTTCGTATTTAAAATTGTGGTAACTTTATTTATATGCACTTATACGAAAAATACAAAAATGACAGATGTTACTGTATATATTTAAGACGAAAGAAGTTTGGAAATCATAAGTTATTTTTTCCTCATGTTTTTAATATAGAATATGTACTTATTTGTTTTTATTGATAGTTGAATAGCTTTTGTGAGTACCCTCTGATCTACATAAAAACTTGTCCATGTGGAAATATAAATTTTTTAAAAACATAATTTTTAAATAAGTATTTTCATTTTTTTTTGGGGGGGGGAGGGGGGGGATTTTGCATGAATTTTTGTAAAGCTGATATCTTAAATCTTGCACTGATTATAATGAAAGTTTTGAACTTTTAGAGTAGGACAAGTTTAAAAACGCAAATATATTTAACAAAATACCAAAGTCATTTTTTCCCCAATGTTATTAAAGTAGAATATTTATTTATTTATTTTCATTATTCATATTTAAATGGCTGTTGTGATTATCAAGTGATGTATATGTAAAATTGCCTATGTGGCAATATATTTTTTTATATTTTAATTTTTTTTGGGGGGGGTGGGGGGTGGGATTTTTGAAATTTTCGTACATCTGATATTTTAAATCTTTTTCCACATTCAACCGAGTATAATAAATATTTTGAACTTTTAGAGTAGGACAAGATTATAAAATATATATATATATTTATCTATGTACCTTAAAAGCCCTTAATAGCGAACACTTCGGGACCGCGGAATTTGTCCGATAATTGGAGATGTCTACTTTTTTGAGGTAAAAATATACAAATATGTATGTCTGCTGATTAAAAAAGTATTCGTTAAATAGAGGTGTTCGCTATTCGAGAATCTCCATTAACCTCCACAAAGGATACTCCCGAATACCGGACATCTCAATTTAGACAACTATAATGCAGGGTTGCGTTTTTTGCAAAAGTACTTCTTGATTAAAGGAAGGGCAAACTGGGAAGTGCCCCGTCCCCCTACGACTGTAGTGCCCCCAAATTTGATGTGCAATATTTGTAAAGCTTATATTTTAAATCTGTTTCGAAATTGTACTGATTATAATCAATATTTTGAACTTTTAAAGTAAAACAAGGTTAAAAACAAAATAAATTTTAAAAAATCTAATATTTAGATAAATATTTTTTATTTTTTAATCTTGTTCTACTCCTGAAGTTCACGATATTGATTATAATCAGTACAATGTCGTAAAAGATTTAAATTATCAACGTAACGAAAATTGTATACCAAAACTGAGAGCACCAAAAAAATCAGGGTGTATTGGGGGGGGGGGGGGCAGGACCACAGCCAAATATTTTTCCAGGATTCAACGTGGTCAAACATGGCTACGTATGATGCTTACAAAAAAATGGATGCGATTCAGACGTTTGAAGTGTCTGAAATTCAGACGCAAAAAGTGTCTGAAAAAATTCAGACATTTTAAAATGTCTGAAAATTGAACACTCCATTTCAGACACTTAAGTGTCTGAATTTCAGACATTTTAATTTAGAGTGAAGATGGCTGATGAAGCTGGCCAGCGAACTTGGTCGAGATATTGATGTATACTATCCACATGCCTTCTTCCATCGAAATAGGCGAATACGTGTGGTATCGAGAGACAAATACAAGACCGTTTCAAAGTGTTAGCCATGATAGAAATTCAAAGTGCTATAATTCAATCACTTTTTAAGATATAAACAAAAGAACAAATTTTCAGAAACAAAAACTGCTCCAGAATCTTTGTATCAAGGCCAAACACATAAAAAAAAATCTTTTTCATTTTCCAATTTTTTAATACCTCATTTTAAATTTTAAATTACATTTTTTTTTAAATGGCAACCCTTTTGAAACAAGATGGCGAATGAAGCTGGCCAACAAACTCGGTCGAAACATTGGTATGTACTATGTACAGTCCAAGTTACATTCAAATCGGTTCATAAATACGCCTGTTATCGCGTGACAAAAATCAGGGCGTTTCAAAATGTCAGCCACGCTAGAAATTCAAAGTGCTATAACTCAGCCATTTTTAAAGATATAGACGAAACAAAAACTGCTCCCGAATCTTTTTATCGAGGTCAAACACATAAGAAAAAAATATTTTTTCAATTTTTAATTTTTTGGTACCACATTTCAAATTTAAATTTTTCTTAAAATTTTAAATGGCCGCCATTTTTAAACAAAATGGCGGATAAAGCTGGCCAACGAACTCGGTCGAGACATTGATCTGTACTATGTATAAACGAAGTTACATCCAAATCGGTTCATAAATACGCCTTTTATCGCGTGACAAAATTCAGGACGTTTCAAAATGTCAGCATCGCTAGAAATTCAAAATGCTATAACTCAGCCATTTTTTAAGATATAGACAAAACAAAAACTGCTACGGAGTCTTTGTATAAAGGTCAAATACATAAGAAAAAAATATTGTTCCATTTTCAATTTTTTGGTACCACATTTTAAATTTTAAATTTTTCTTAAATTTTAAATGGCTGCCATTTTTAAAGAAAATGGCGGATGAAGCTGGCCAACGAACTCGGTCGAGACATTGGTATGTACTATGTACACACCGAATTACATCCAAATCGGTTCATAAATACGGGAGTCACAGTGTGACATATGTCAGATATATATATATATATATATATATATATATATATATATATATATATATAATAACAATAATAATATAACTTTGCTTAATTTTCTTTGCACCGTTGGCAATTCCTTTAATTTATACGTATATTTCGCGGTTTAAATTTAAAATATATGTTACTTTTCTGAACGAATCATGTGTGATAAAACGAGCAAAAAATATTAGAAAGATGTAACATCTGTTAAACCGTCTAGTAATACGATATTTTCCAATAGTCTCCAAAAACTCTTCTTTATCCGATTGTCATATAAATATTAATTTAATAGCACACGAAATAGGTACATTTGATAGATTTCAGACAATGAGATAACCTTTAAACTAGAATAAATCTTTTTGGATAGCAGTTATTTGGATAGCTACAATTAACGTTATTAAAGTAATTTTGTTTTCAAAATTAAAAAAAACGAAAGGGTTAAGGTGACATAGATATTTATTGCTTAAAATTACCGAAAGAATATTCATCGCTTATAGAAAATACACCCTTATCATGGAAAGAAACCAATGTTCTTAGAATTCCGTGTTGTGTATTAGAATTAAGGGTGGTATAACATTATCTATGAGTTTGATTGTTTTTTATGAATTATATATATCTATATCAATATATCTATAGGTATATCTATATATCTATATCTATATCTATATCGATCTATTTTTCTATATCTCTCTATATATATCTATATCTATATCATATCTATATCTATATATATGTGTGTGTGTGTGTGTGTGTGTGTAACAAACCTCAAACATGGAGATACTTTATAACTTCCCCTGAAGATATTTGGAAAATTCTTGCAATGACAGTAACCTAACTGCTGTAAAAGTTTTTAATATTTTGAACATATTTACATGATGAGTAGGTTGGGAATCATGGTGTTATCTTTCAGGAATTCATTGAAAAATCATATAACGACAGATATATTAACACTAGAACGGCGGGAAAATATTACCTACTAGAACGGCGGGAAGGGGTCATTTTGACCCCTCGATGAAACTATTGAAATAACAACGCGAAAATAATTTTAAAAGCCATATATTGGCAAAAATATGTAATTTACGTGTATTTCATAATTTATATTTAATATTATTCGATAATTTATTGAATTTTTAAAGTACTGTATATGTAACGCCTACAGGGCGATTAATTGGATCATACTACGACTACTCAAAAAACTCATTAATTTGATATAAAAATCGATTTAAAATTAATGTTTTCACAAATTAAAACTAATGTTAACTAAAATAAAACACAATTTATAAAATAATATATATTTATATTTTCATCTACTTACTCGCCGAATGATTCACTCTCTAAATCCATAAATGAGAAATATGTTCTGTTGTTTCCGTTATTTCATTATAAGTGTAGCTGAATGGTTAATATGTTAAGCATTCTGTTTCAATTTTATTTAATGCTTATAATACTCCAAATTGTACGCACGTATTAGGAATTAATTCAGTTGTATAAAAAAAAAAAAATAGCAATTTTTCCAGTACATTTTCCGCACACAACTTTGAAACATGGTGCGCAAAATTCTTGAGATTTGTTTCCATTGCATGTCTGTACTTGAGATTTTTTTCTCTTGATATCTATTTTATTTTCGTGGTTTTTTTTTTTTTTTTTTTTTTTTTTTTTTTTTTTTTTCTAAAGACTCAGGAAAGATCTTCGGGAGATTTGAAACCATAAGATCCATTCTGAACACATCTCCTAAATTTAATAGAAAATCTCTTCTGCTGATAGGCTTGCCTGTTACACTTTTATAAATTATCCAGGCGTTTAAAGCTGCATGATCCAAAATATTGAAAAAGATATGTACAGGCCATCGTCTAGAAGCCGATTTCACGGAGTATTTTCGGCACATCTGATCATGGATATCCACACCATACTTCGTTGCGTTGTAATATTCTATTGAATCGGGCAACTTCTTGAGACCGTCTTCAGTTTTTACAGTAGAATGTAATGAGCTCAGTAGAAAAACACTTTTTTTTTTCTTTTGGCTTGATAGATGGTAAGTGTCATATTATCACATTCCACTATCTTCGATGAATAAAGAGTACTGCGCATATTTTTCAATGATATAGGAATTTCTCTTCTGTTCTTTTTCATTGTGCAACCAAAGTTGTATTTTTAGCTTATAACATTTCTGCTAATTTGTTATTAGTAAAATAGCTATCTGTCGTAATATTCCTCCCTTCGTTTAGATGGGGATCTGTTAATTTCATGACAACATTTTCCGATAAACGTAATTAAGTATTGGCTGCTTCATCCTTTTCTAGATAAATAAATTCATTCAAGAGGTATTTAGTATCAACGTCAACAGATCAACCAAAATTTTATTCCAAATTTATCCGATTTATTTGGCGTATATTGCGTAAATTTATATCTATCCTGAGATGGGAACAATTGTTCATCAACTGTAATATTTTGTCCTGGTCGGTAGCATGTTTTGCAATTTTCAATAAATTTATTCCACATTTTAGATGCAAGAGCAAATTTAACAGTCTGTAGTCTGCTAGATCTTGCTCTCTTTTCATCAAACCTAAAAAATCTTTTTCTTTCTTTGAATCTATCTCTTGAGGTAGTTTCTTTGCAAAATAGTATTCCTCATGCCTTGGACGACAATGAATATAAATCTAAACCCTTTTTTTTATTGCTCCTCGAACATATAGTATAGCAACAAAAGCAGCTTCGAGTACAAAGAGTATTTTATTAAAGGGGTCAAAATGACCCCCGTCCGCCGTTCTAGGAATACAAGCCCATATTTCAAAAACTAACAAATCTAGAGAGCTGAATTTTTCTTTAGAAATAAATGTTATCTATTTAGGAAAAGTCAAAAAATTTCAAACGATTTCGCCCAAGCAAACAAAAGTAATCAACGGACGAAAGCACTCAGGTGTCAAAATGACCCCTACCGCCGTTCTAGTGTTAAGCTCCAATTTCAACATAAAATTGTAAAATTCTGAGCACCGGTTGTAGCTCGGATAAACTTGAAGAAACGATGTTTGAGGAACATTTTAAAAATATATATTTAATGGATTAAACATATATATAGTAGGGTTTAAAATGTCGTAAAATGTGGCTCCAGCTCGATTGACGTGCCAAGTTTGATATTTTTGTTGTATTATGAAGGTTTTGACATGGAGATTCTAAATACAATAGGTGCCATTTTTTATAACCATTTTTGGGGGGTGGTTTTCAAGATGGCGTCCAAGATGGCTGCCATTTACTGACCTTCTTTAATATTTGACGTATATTATTGACCAACGTGTCAAATTATATGTTTTCAGGGTCAAGAAATACAAATATATAATAAAATTAGGAGTAAATCAAGTTTTTGAAGTGTTTTAAGCGATAAAATGCAAATAAAGCACAAAAATGTGAAAGACATTAGATGTTCTAGCGTTTTATGAACCAGTTATACACAACCAAAGTATTTAAATGAAATAACATAAATTATTCAAGATATTAAAAAAAATATTAATAACAGCATTTATATGTATATACAGTACTGGGATGTTATGTATCCTCTTCTGAATGACTGCTATCACTGCAAAGGGCAGTACAAACCAGAGAATTCTTTAAGCAAGAACATTTCCCATCTGTACATGTTCTCTTGCACTCACATTTAACAAGTTCAATAACTCCTTTGGGTGTAGGTAACTCCAGGCATTTGACTGAAGAAATTACTCCTTCGCCATTTTTCCCCAACCATTGCCAATAAGTGGGGTTATTGTAGGTCGAGGATTTCTGTAGCCCTTTCCAATGGTGAAAATTAAGTTTGATCTTAGAATGTGACTTCAGTGCTCCAAGGGTTGATGGTAATTTCTCGCCCTCGAAACTTTTAGTTCTGAAAAGGTGCCATCTTAACTCTGAAATCCTTTAAAAATTACTATTTTTGAAATAAGTCCAGTCGGTGAATTTTTCAAACAACGACAGATTAGATAATGGATCAACATTAGGTTCTCCAAGTTCTTGAAAAGCTGTTATAATATTATCATCCGACTGAAGATTGATATACACTTTTATCCACTTCTGCTTTGAAATGCCTACAAATTTTCCTGCCCAGTCTCCACCAGTATATGAATGTAAACCTAGTAAACATTTTGCTTTTATGAGCACCTATTGCTCGACATCTGTCATTAATATTAATTTTTCTGTGTTTGTTGCCTCGACCAGTAATAAAACTGATTTCACTGCTTACTAGATGACTTGAAACCAAGTCAACCAGCAATATGAAAATGTCAGTATCTTGCAAAAATACATTGTTCTCATAATTATCATGATGGTTCACTATATCAAGTACATGAAGATATATAATGGTGTCTGCTTCTTTATGTGTATGATCACATAATTCTGAATCGAAAATATTCGCATGGTTACTGTATGCCTTACTGCCAACAACGACAACAATTTTCTTCTCACTAGCAGCAAAAACCTGTAGTAATTTATTTCCGAGATAGTTAGCTAAGATTTTGTTTCATTATGTGAAAGAAACGTCTTTAATGAAACCAACGTTATATTGGTACTATTTGTAATAGTAAATCTAATAGGTTCTGTCGCCTTACTTACTAGTTTGCTCCTTCAATGAATGCTCAAGGTATTGGTCAAATATTATTTTCCCTTCAGTGTATCCGCTTGTCATTTTCATAATGATCTCGGTAAAAACATTTGCGAAGTCTTCACAAGTTTTCATGGCAGGTGTCTTTTTTACTGATTGTAAGATTGTCATTCCATCTATAATACAAACTTTTTCTATCGGGGAAATAATAGAGGATTCTAATGATTCAAGTATGGGTGATCGATTATATTGCTCTATTTCTGCAATGAATGAACTTTTGTCAGATGGAATATGAAGATATCCATCAGAGGAAAATAATGATCTTGGTATTACAAATAACTTGTAGTTTGCAATTGCATCTTTTAGGTTTTTAGACATTTGAGGTCTTGATTCCATAACAACAAGAAAACGAGCAAGAAGTTTCCTATCTTCTCGAATTAGTCTATATCTTACAAATTCTTCGAATTCCAATTGGCCCTTTTGGTCGACGATTCAGAATATTATCCTTCGCAGATTCTGGAACTTTCATAGAGGATGCAATGTTTATTAGTGTGGTATTATCTTGTAAAGGGCTTCCTCCACAATGATCCCAAATACTCTCCTTGACGATGGCTGTGTTGTGAAAAATTCTTAGCGGCATGGAAATCCGAAATTGATAGTGTTTCCTGGGCAGCTTAGAGACTTCATATGAACAGTACTTTTGAAAGTAAGTTGAAACAATGCGTAATACTTCGGGTGCACACAAGAAATACCTTTCGAGGGCGCTTTCATGCAGAGTTAAAAAAATAACTCCACGAATGTTCTCCAGTTCTTTGATTTTCTGTTCCAACTTCTGTTCTGAAAATAGTTTCGTAAGCGGTACATTGGCTTTGGATACTGCAAAACAACCAGATTCGAGAGCATTCCATATTTCTGGATATGTTGTTTTAATATCCTTCATCTGTGCTAATTATACTGGAATGAGTCTGGCATAATGAAATAAGTCATGAGCAAAATAATACTTGATTTGTTCCTTTAATGACGCGAGATGCAATGCCCAATCTCCTTGACGAGGAGCACGGATGAAACGTAACAAAGATCCAAATTGGTTCATATACTGTAGTAAAAACTTTGCCACACTGTTAAAAATTTGCAGCATTCTGTCCAGTCATTCGACCGTTTTTTGAAAAAACGGTTTGATAACCGTAATTTAACTATATTCTGACCATAAAATGGCCAATAATATGGTCAGAATAGTGTTAAATTACGGTTGTGTAACCGTTTTCGATAAAAACGGTCAAATGACTGGACAGAATGCTGCACATTTTTAACAGTGCATATCACCACTGCATTGTGTAATATGTGGAAGACGATTTTTCTCAACTAGTACTCTGATCTCTTCAAACAAAGTTGTAGCCTCAACATCACAATTGTGCAATTTCTCACGTAGTGCATTTTTCTTGCAGGGAAATAATCTCTGTAGAATGTGGCAGTGTTTCGAAGAGAAAGTCGTAGCATGCCAAGACGATAGTCATGTGAAAATCTATGCCTTTAGTATATTAGTAATTTTGTAGTAAATTTATAAATAATAAATAACACAATTTATGCATATTTTGATTGTAGATTTGCAATTTTTGATCCCCAAAACATATAATTTGATATACTGGTCAATAATATCCCACCAATATTAAAAAAGTCAGTAAATGGCAGCCATCTTGGACGCCATCTTGAAAATCACCTCAAAAATGTGCAAGAAAAAAATGGCACCTAAGATATTTGGAAACTACATATCAAAAGCTACAAAATAAAATAAAAATATCAAACTTGGCACAAAAATCGAGCTGGAAAACATTTCAGACTCTACTCATTTTAAACCAATCTTTAATCTAAATTTTGTATACCAATAAATTAAGTCTATTTCAGAGTTTTGAAAAAATTATAATACAATAAAAGACTAAATTTAAAAAATCAAAAAACTCGACTGCGTAAAAATCGAACTAATTAATTATTTCTCATCAATATGAAACTATTTTTTTATATTGCTTACCTATTTTTTATTTACTTATTTTAAGGACTTTAATTGTGTTTAATTGTTAGTTCCTATCTATAAACATTGTTTTGATGAGGCCTATAGATGTATATGATGGTTAGAGTTGCAGTAAATCTAGAGAATGAAACATCGTCTTCATTTTGAAAGACCTGTCCAATGATATGCCACTTAATATGGTGCGTAAAAATATTTTTTTTAACGGCATTTTGTATTTTACGGCTGCCATTTAGAATTTTAAAAAATAAAATCTAGCCTATAACCATCGGACGGTTAAGACGAATCGATAAAGACCTCATTCATTAAAATCCTTCCAGCCGTTGGTATGTTTAGAGGATATAAAGAAATCCACATACTCAGATGCACGTGAAACACATAACTCTTCTTGCCAGTCGGGTAAATATAAAAAAAAATAAATAACTTGAAATCGATTTTTTTAACTCGTTCTATCCATTTCACGATTAAACTATGATATAATAAGCATTTGAAAGTTTCAAATGTGTGCCACTTTTTTTTTTCAAATGAAAATCAAATTTCAAAGTAATTGCTTAAGAGGCGCAAAGGCCAACGTAGTGAAAAAGATGCAATCCCGGGACTCGAACCCGGGCCATCAGTATAGCGCTCTGACGTTCTACCGACTAAAGCACATGGAACGACGCCCAGTCTGTAAAATTTCTCACTATTACAGGTTGGCAAGGCTACAAACGCAGCACAAGATGGAATATTTATCGTGAGCCACCGACATGGGGCAAACACGAAACTTAATTAAATCCAGCATCGATAGAAACTTTTTAAAGTGTCTTCCACTTTATGAAATATTAATGCATACTGCACATAATACATGATAATGTGTTAGAAATGCCTATACAATATTTTTTTATTTTACTTCATAATAATTTTTCATTCATTCAATTATTTGCTTTTTTTCTACGAAATCATTAGACATTTATTTAAAAAAGTAGATGTTTTTAAATAAATGTTTCTAATTAAACTAAGAAAACGTTTTTGTAAAATGGCAGTTAAAGAAATGCAGTTTTATAATTCAGAACAAAACAAAAATTTTTTTCGACATTGCGCTTAAAGATGTTCCTTAAAGAAAATAAGGTGTTGCTATGCAATGGCTTGATTTTTGATATAGGAAGCAATACAAGGATCATAGGAAATATCATAAATTAACAGAATGTTTCATTTCATGTTCTTAACTCAACATTGGAGAAAAGTTGAAACAACACCGAAAAACTGGTGATAAAACACAATTAAAAAAAAAAAAAAAAACTTTGTATGAATCACTATAAAATCAAAATAACACACAGGACGAGTTTCAAGCTGTACAATATAACAGCTCGTCATCAGTCACTGTTAATACGTGTCTGTAAGGAACAAGGTCAAAAATGAACAGAAAGGGAAAAAGAACTTACAAAGTGTGCGACATGTGGCACTAACTGTAAGGTAAACACCATTTATAGAGGAACACATGCAGAAATGGAAAGTGTTGCCACAATGATATAAAAATATGAAAAAGAAAAGGAAATAAAATAAATAAATAAATTTTAAATAAAATAAAGACATAATAAAAGAGATAAATAGATACAAAACAAACTTTTTTTTTCGCAGTAAAAATGAAAAGAGACAAGAAAAGAATTTCAAAAGTAATTTCCAAGCCCAAGGCAGAAAAGGAAATGATAAGAAATCATTGACAAGTTTATCAGAATTATTTTAAATAAAATAAGCTTCGTTAAAATCCAAGTGAATGGGCGAGAAGAAATAATTCCGGCCATGGAGAAATTGAAACATGGACTGGAAATCCACGAGTGAGAGGCTATGGGGGATTTAAAGATTTCTTGGTTATATATACGTTTGGTGGACACTTAAAATGAACTTTAATGCTCTCTTAGTTAGTTTTTCTTATTTCGAAGTTATACAGAACAACTCATAAAATCGGAGCATAAAATTTCCTGCAAATATTTACTTTACTTAAATAAATGGGGTCCAATTTAAAAACTAATTATAGGTGAAGATAATAATTTAATGTTTTTTTTTACTTTCCTAGTAGAATATATAATAAAAATTTGTAAATTATTTCCAATACCATTAAAAAATTCCATGTATTCTCTAATATTCGATAATCTATTTAAATTAAAACTTAGACATTTCAAACATCCAATATTGATTGTTAATGCAGCTAGTTTTGAGATAAATGGTTTGTCATTTATATTCATCAAGCAAACACTTATGTTCTCCGCTGAAATTTAGAAGCAAAAATCTAATTAAATTACTAAAAGATTTTTACCTAGCACTCCTGTCTTTAAATAGCACACAAAGGATTATTTTGCCGATTAGAGGTACAAAGCATCGCTGCAGGCAGAAGACACTGTTATGCAATATTGCTGGGTTAAGTTTAAACACTCAAAAACGTGAAATGAAGGTTTTTTAAAATACAAAATTCTATAAAATGAGATGAAGTCATCTATTAAAAATCCACAGTCTTGAATATATTTTCAGTTAATTGCGTTCAGCGAGTGAAACTCTAATGTAACCACACAAATAGTTGCTTTCTGAAATAACTTGGAAACTGTTTAGTCGATAACCATCAAATTAAACACAGTGGTCGTTGTTTTGATAGGCACAAGTCGCATAAAATCAATAAATAGATTTAAAAAAAAAAAGTAATCGTGTCTTTAAATTTTAATTATATATTATAATGTCATTGTTGGGGGATATTTGGTGTTAAGTAAAATTCCCCAACAATATGTATAAGACGTTTGAAAGGATGATAGTATAGTGGTATATTTAATTTTATAAAAAGATTGATTGCTCAACCGTAGCGCTGTTAAAAAGGTATAAAAGTGGAAACTCCGGTTCGTATTGTTTTAATGCTGGTTGGAAATATATGCCGCCACAAATTATAATAATAAAAATATAGAATGATGAAAATTGTTACTTGAAATGGTACATTTTTGTAAAAAAGAGGAGTGGGAGGTAAATGGGTAAGTATCTACCAATCCCATAAATAACGAACTGAATTATCTGTAATAGATAAATGAGAAATAAATTTACAGCTTTTAAAATATATGACTGAGAGTTTTAAGGTTGAGAAAAAGAAGAAAATTGATATTTTCCTGAATATGATCACATATAAGAAAAATTATTTACCCGATTCTGGAATAAAATACATCTTAGCAACTACGAAAATCCACGCAAAGGGCTGAAAACAAATAAAAAAGAAAAAGTAAAAGACAACATTATCTTTATTATTAAAGAGATTTCTTTTTGGAGATTTTACAGACTCCTTTGGTTGATAACATGTATTATTATTGTTATCATTACTTGTAGGTAATAGTACATTATATAAACTTTCACAACAGAACTCTTATTATAATCGAAACATTCGTGGTAGAGGTGAGAGTAATTTTTTGAAAAGCACAATACTGCCTTGGTAGTTACATTTATCATTAAATTTATTTATTTTATATTTATTTTTTGTGTTAAAAAATCTTTCTAAATAGATTATTACTAATATTTTAAATGACTGAAACCGAATATAAAATCACGGTAAACATGGTTCAGTCTGATGGTACTGAAGCAAAACCAAATAAAATGGCTCAAAAGGAACTCGCCCATACTGATATCTTTAAAGTGAAGAAGAAATTTGGAATGTGACCCTCAGCGCAGGCCGCCTTGCCATGGCATCTTACTAAACGCATGGAGAGCTAGATTGCACACCACTGTTTCGAGATAAATTGAGTTTTTGGAGAAAAATCGCGCCTCTGCAGCCGGGGAAACATTTTTCGTACCTCCTTCAATCTTATGAAGGATTCGCTGTTTATCTCTTTCTGGACAATATGAAGATCATTGGTTCTCCAAAAATGACCCTTGTATGAATTCTTGACATTATTTTCCTCCCGTCTGTGAGGTCAACTTTCAAAGACAACACATTCGAACAAATATTTTGTTTTAGAAACTTCATGGCATTTAATGCGTATTGAGAACGCTGAGAGACCCATAAGAATAAATTTTGAATAAAAATATTACTAATTAAATGAAAAAAGAATATAATTTTGAAAAAAAGTTTTGAAAAGCACCCAACTGATACCCATATTTATGTATCAGAAAATAGAATTATCCAATATATATATAAAAGAATTAAAAATATAAAATAATAGTTTAAATGGAATTTTTGAAGAAACAATTTCTAAAAATACATACATGATTTAAAAGAAATTATAAAATAAATAAGATAATTAAAATTGTGCCATGTTGGATATTTATGTCTAACAGTCATAGACTGAACTGCAAAAGTTTAAATTCAATCTCGCTCTTAGGTCGTTTGTATAACTTAGAAAATTCAAAGTTTCGGCAACTGAACATTACTCCGTGGGACAATACAATGTATCAGAAGTTGCTTCAAGGCCGTATCATGAATATTTGCGAATGAAGTCGATTTAATAAATTTCGTGCTATCTCCGGATATGCTCCACTAATCCAAAATGATTCCAAATGAGTATTCGGGAAGTAACATTGTTAAAAAGAATTAATCGCAGTTTTTTACATTTGAAGAATGAAACTTTCTACTTGTTTATCTGAAACTATTGGTCGAGGAACAAAAGAATCCTGCTAATGTGAATGTTCCGATTTTCCCAATAAAAAATATTTCAAACTGAAAGTAACTGGCATGGGACTCGAAAAAGAATTATGAAAACTATATTTAAACTCAAAAAGTATTTTTTTAGCATGCATGATTTTATATTAATTAAAAAAATGAAGAAACATTTTTAACATGTAGAATTTCGATTTATGGAATTGATTTTTTTTTAAATCTCGGACAAAGAAATTTTTTAAATTTGCGGAAAAATGTAATTGAAACATCGAAAGCATTTAGCAAACGTCTCAAGAAAATGACTCCACATTTTGTTGCTTCTAAATGTATTTTTTTTTACAGCTATGTACAATTTCTAGTGCATTTACAGCTCCAGAATGTGATGCACAAAAACACTAACTGTGTTGGTCGTCTTATAAGATCAGGATTTTATTTTAGACCTAGAATGTTGAAATTACTCTCTTTCTGTTCTTTGTGAAAAAATGAGTTGCCAGTTATTTATATAAATTTTCCCATGTCTTTTTTGTTTGAACTTTCTTATTTTATTTATATCTTAATTTTGGATGAACCGAAATTTTGCTAGTCAGGGATAGTAACATGCCCAATTACTTCTGATTAGCTGCGTTCTTCTGTAATCAGAATATAGCCACGATAAGGCAAATAACTATTTTTTTCTTGTTTATATTGTCTGTTGTCTTAAAACACTCTACACTATTTTGCTGAGATATTTCCTTATAAAATAGATAACTTACCTATTCTATAAATTAAAGTACAGCACTTTATTGCAGTAAAAACGAAATTATTGCAAAGAATGTATTCTTAATAAGATAAATCAGGGATTCTTTTTTGCAGTGCAGAGGGAATTCTTAAGTATCTTTTAGTACGTGCTTCCAATAAATTCATTCAACGAGTTCCAAAGAACATTCTGCTAGATTGCAGTTCCAGAATTAAATCAAACACTTCCCAACAGAAAGAAAACAGTCTCTGTAGAAAATACTAATTTAATCTTCAGCGTCTCACAGAAAGAGCTTTTAATTACGGATAAGAAATAAGTTATCGTAAGGTAATTCAAAAAGAGACATTTCATTTTGAAAGAAGTCCTTTATATATATATATATATATATATATAAAGTGCAGGGTATAGATATTATAATAATCCAACTAATTCTAAGAATATAAATAATTAAAATAAATCATTAATAGCTATGTATTATAGTTCAAATTACATGTTATAATAAAGAAAAAAGTATTAATATGAAATTTGAAATAAATTAATTTTATTACTTTCAAGTATGATTTTAAGAAAAATAATGAGTTTATTATAAAAATACAAAACTTCTATAATCTTTCAGAGACAGATGCGATTCTGCAGCCTTAAAGAGCATAAGATTTCGACCGCTGAAGGAGGCGCAGGTAATAGTCATTTTATGAACTCGGTTAATGCTGTTTTATTTTTTCAATAAATATTCTGTAAGTATAAGAGTAAATTGTATGTATATAATAAGTGCAACCCTACAGACCTGAAGAGACAAAACTATGACAGGGAGAGAAGGCGCACGAGAAAACTTGCAGAGGATTTTCTTAGAAAATCGATTACTGCATTTACAATTTTAAAAAATACACTGTAAGAAAAAATGGTAACGATCCATGTAAAATCCAGGAACGTTTCGCCTTTTCTCAGGTTTTCAGAATAATTTAGCTCTTTCCTGTGAAATTCTGGTTTTCTTATCTGAAACGTTCCTGAACAAAAGTTGGAAACAGCAAAACGCTGCGGCCGCCATTTGTTATTTTTTTGCTATAATCCTTTGCTCGCGCGCGAGTGTGCAAAACGAATTCCTTAAATGAATGTAAAAAAATCAATATGGAATGCAAATAAATCAATAGACGACATAATTCTTTACGTCTCTATTGTCAAGCCAATTCAGATGAAAATACAATACCTCTGTGACATCGCTAAGAGATTATCTCTCGTACTTGTCTGTGGAATGTTTAACGAGCAGACCGTGTAAACAAAATACACCTATTATTTGGATCTCCATTAACCAGGGGACCATCAAACATGATTCTCACCGATTTTGATTAATTTAAAGTATGTTTTAGAGTTCTTATCTCTAATTATTCTTGTGAAAGGATTTCTTCAAATGGGCCTTAGATTTTCAGAAATTAGATGCCGAGGTTTAGCATACGTTTCAAATACCCATTAGTTTGCAGCTCTCAACGTGTATTTCGTGGTGTGGACGCAGAAGGCCACCTGTACGGCCCGAGTTCGATGCTACCTCTTGACTTTTTTTTCTTTTTTAATTAATTTTATATTTTAACACATTATTACAATTTGATTTAAATTTGACACTTTGAATTGCTGCAAATTTGAATTTTTTTTTCGGAAAAAAATATACAATTACGTTTAGGTTTTTTTTTTCATGAAAATTTATATGTATTTTATCTAACTTGTACACTAACATAATTACTGACGAATATCCAAAATGTTTTATGTCTAGATTTTTTTTCTAATTATTATTTACATTTATATATTTTTATATTTTAAGCAAAGTTCAGAAACAATATATCTATACTCCTATTATAAAGAGGAAAAAATTGTTTATTTGTCGGAGATAAGCTCTGGAACTACCGAACTGATTCTAAAAGTAATGGTATCAAAATGATGGTGTTAGACCAACTTAGAACATAGGCTATATCTTATGTCGGTGCCACTATCCCAAAGGGGGTGTAGGAGCAAAAAACGTTCTAAAAATGCAATTTTAGCGTTACTGAAGGGCCTAGAAATATGAAATTTTGAATATTAGTTGCATATAAGATATAAATGATGTCTAAGAACAGTTCGTAAATAATTCGAAATTTAAAAGGTGTGAAAATACACAAAAAGCGTTCTAAAAAACGTTCTAAATGGTAGTTTCTACACAATCTCAGGAAATACCAAACCGATTTAAAAAATATTGGTGTCAAAATGATGGTGACAACGCTTGCTCCAAGATAGGGTACGTTGAATGTCGGTGCCACTACCCCAAGGGGGGTGTAGGAGCAAAAAACGTTCTAAAAATGCGATTTTAGCGTTACTAAAGGGCCTAGAAATATGAAATTTTGAATATTAGTTACTTATAAGATATAAATGATGTCTAAGAACAGTTCGTAAATAATTCGAAATTTAAAAGGGGTGAAAAGGCACAAAAAGCGTTCTAAAAAACGTTCTAAATTGTAGTTTCTACACAATCTCAGGAAATACCAAACCGATTTAAAAAATACTGGTGCCAAAATGATGGTGACAACGCTTGCTCCAAGATAGGCTACGTTGTATGTCGGTGCCACTACCCCAAAGGGGGTGTAGGAGCAAAAAACGTTCTAAAAATGCGATTTTAGCGTTACTGAAGGGCCTAGAAATATGAAATTTTGAATATTAGTTACTTATAAGATATAAATGATGTCTAAGAACAGTTCTTAAATAATTCGAAATTTAAAAGGGGTGAAAATGCACAAAAAGCGTTCTAAAAAACGTTCTAAAAGGTTGTTTCTACACAATCTCAGGAAATACCAAACCGATTTAAAAAATATTGGTGTCAAAATGATGGTGACAACGCTTGCTCCAAGATAGGCTATGTTTTATGTCGGTGTCAGTACCCAAAGGGGGTGCAGGAGCAAAAAACGTTCTAAAAATGCGATTTATGTGTTACCGAAGGGCCTAGAAATATGAAATTTGAAATATTAGCTACTTATTAGATATAAAGGGTTTCTAAGAACAGTTCTTAAACAATTCGAAATTTAAAAAGGGTGAAAATGCGCGAAAAGCGTTCTAAGAAACGTTCTAATTGTGGTTTCTACACAATCTCAGGAAATACCAAACCGATCTAAAAAATAATGACGTCAAAATGATGGTGACAACCCTTGCTCCAACATAGGCGATGTTTTATGTCGGTGCCAGCATCCCAAAGGGGGTGCAGGAGAATAACGTTCTAAATTGCGGCTTTTGCGTTACGGCAGGGCCTAGAATCGTGAAATTTGGAATGATAGTTAGCTATAAGATATCAATGATCTCTAAGGACATTTCCTAAAAAAGTCGAAATTTAAAAGGGGGGTCAAAATGCGCAAAAAGCGTTGTAAAAAACTTTTTAAATTGCGATTTCTATGCAATCTCAGGAAGTACTGAACCGATTTCAAATATAATGGTGTAAAAATGATGGTGTCTTGCTCCAAGATAGTCTATATTTTATATCTGTTTCCACTACCCCAGAGGAGATGCAGGAACAAAATGAGTGAAAAGCATTTTAAAAACGTTCTAAATGCAGATTTTTCGGCAATATCTCAGGAAGAATGAACCTGATTTAAAACGTAATGGTAGGAAATTGATGCTGGCATCCTCTGTTCTAACATAGACGCTATTTTATGTCGGTTTCACTATCACCAAGACGTTGCAGGAGCAAAAAAGCGTTCTAAATTTCGATTTTTGTGATCGGTAGGGGCTAGCAACTTAAAATTAGGCAAGGTACATATTTAATGGATAAAAATGATATTTAAGAAGAGTTTCGAAAAAATTAGAAATTTAAAAAGGTGTGAAAATGTGCGAAAAGCGTCCTAAAAACGTTCTAAATTGCGATTTCTACTCAATCTAAGGAAATACCAAAGCTATTTCAAAAGTAATGGTTGGAAATCAATGGTGACAGTCCCTGCTATAACATAGGTTATATTTTATGTTGCTGTCACTATCATCTGAGGGTTTTAAAAGCTAACATGTTCTAATTTGCGTTTTTTGCAAAGCTGAGGGGTCTAACACTTTGAAGTATGGCATGGTATTTACTTACAAGATGCAACTGCTTTCTAAGAACATTCGAAAGAAAATTCCAAATTTTAAAAAATGAAGTGAGTGAAAAGCGTTATAAATTACAATTTTTAAGCAAACTTAAAAAATATCAAACCGATTAAAAAAATAATGATGACAAATTTTTGTGATAGTACCTGCTCAAACATAAGCTATATTTTATGTCTGTGCCAATACCACCAGAGGGTTGCAGGAACAGAAAACTTTCTAAATTGCAATTCTGTGATACTGAAGAGGCTTGAAACTTTAAATATGACATGGTAGTTACTTATAAAATATAAATGCCCTCGAAGGAACGTCGAAAATAAATTCGAATTAAAAAGGGGTGAAGCGAAAGGGAGGTGCGAAAAGCATTCTAAAAAAGTCCTAAATTACGATTCTATGCAATTTCAGGAAATGTAAACCGATTATAAAAGTAATAGTTGCGAATCAATGGTAACAGTCTCTGATCCTACAAGGCTATATTTTATGGCGGTGATTTTACCACCTGGGGTTAACAGGAACAACAAACTTTCTAATAAATGGCTTTAAAAGCTTTTTAAATTACTTTTCTGTGGAATATTAGGAAATAACAAACCGATTTCAAAATTAATGTTGGCAAATTAATGGTGACAGTTCCTGTTTCAATATAGCCCTTTATGTTGAGAGAGGTGGTAGGACTTGGAATTTGACATGATGGTTAATTTTAAGATGTAAGAAGATGGTCTCTAAAATATTCAAAACTTCAAATGAATACTGAAATGAGCGTATTAATTAAGCATAAAAGTTTCAAAATATTTTCTAAATTATCATTTATTTATTTTTATTTCATTTTATTAATTTAAGTCTTATTTCTGCCTAATGCAGTGTAATAATGTTTAATCAAACTGTGTTTTAAATAGTAATTTTTGAATTATTCCTAAAAGTAATAAGTACCTTTTAATAAAAAAAACCTTTTAATAAAAAAAACCTTTTAATAAAATAAAATATTACCTTTTAATAAAATAAAAATTTAGTTAATACCTTTTAATAAAAATTAGACATATAAATATCACTTGGCATATTTCAAATATTACGCGAGCAAAGCCGCGGGGTTTGCTAGTCATATATATTTTACTTTATTGAATTTTAACTGAAAATTTATTTTTTCGTGTAAATTATAAATAATAATTTTGATGTCAATTTCAAAATATTTTTTCATTCTAACAAATAATGATAATAAAGCGAAAATTGTCAGCTGGAAATGTAAAAATCGTCTGCGGATCCCGCATGCTGTGAAATGCAGTAATGTTTTGCTGTCAACAGAAATATTCCTGGTATTTCGCAGGAAACTTACTGGCATTTCTGTAGAAAGTTTTTAACATATACAGTAAAGTTCCAGTCATTTTCAAGAAATGTTTCTTGGAAATAATGGGCAACTCAGCTGCCCATTTTTTTCCAGGAACGTTGCGGATTTTTTTTTTTACAGTGTAATCAATTGTGCAAGTAAAATAATGTTTAAGGCAACAGATTTTTTCAGTCGAAGATTTTATGTTATTCATTGTTTATGATTTCAATTAAATACTTTTATCATTATTATCTTACTATCACTTTCGAATAGGTCTCCTAATTAGTCCTATTTATGGTTTAACACATAAAAATTGAACTACGAATCAATTTTAAAACTGTTAAATTACTGCATACGCATGTTTATAATATTTGTTTGTTATTGGTAGTATCATACATATTTTTAAATCTAAATTTTACAAAACAAAACAATATTCCTAAATCAATGCAAACGGCCCTTGTCAAAATAATACCAATGAACTAGAGCCGGTACACTGTAAAAAAAACGACATTTTTACAGTACAAAGTACTGTTCATCTCGCGCACAAATTCGATCACAGTGAATGTGCTGTATCTTTCTTTGGTTTCCTGACTATATTAACATGGAAAATACAGTAGTTGCGTAAAATTAACAGCACAATGTGCTGGCAATTTGGACGGCGGCAGTTTGTGCTGTAAAAAAATGCGTCCAAATTGCCAGCACATTGTGCTGTTAATTTTACGCAACTACCGTATTTTCCATGTTAATATAGTCAGGAAACCAAAGAAAGATATAGCACATTCACTTTGATCGAGTTTGTTCTGGCACATTTACAGTGGTTTTTTTACAGTGTAGTTGTTGTAGCTAGAGACATTATTTAAACTATAAATTTTACAACAACAATAACCAATGAAACTACATTAAGATTTTGTGAAATAAACTATCTTCTGCAGATAACACATGGAAATCCACTGGATAATAAATATTTACAAAAATGTGAAAAAACAACTCGTAAATTAACGTATTACTAATCCAACATTGTAGAAAATATTTAAATGAAAACGAAAATAAAAGATTTTATCATGCAAGTTCTTATTTTAAATCTAAATACTTATTTCATCTGTTAATATACATTAAAATTAAACACTTTTGAATAATGGATCTAGGTACAAGGGAATTATGTGGCTCCAGACACAACGTTAAGGGATTTCACACAAATTAGGCTGTATTAAAATTTTCCTATGGATAAGTGATATAGTCGATATTGCAATTAGAATTTCAAATAATGATTAAAAAAAAAGTATTCAAGTTAACTGATTATTCTTCAATGATACCGTTGTGGGAACAATATATATTTTTTAAAATACTTAAAAACTTTTTTCAAAGTATATTTTTTATAGAAATGTTCATAACATAAAGCCTAATATATATATTTTTAAGAATGATTTTTTTCTTTTTTCTTTATTTTACAGATTTTTTTAAAAAAGAGAATTTTTGGTTTTCCGATTATTTCAAGTAAAAATACAAAAAGGAAGAAACTAAATTGTTCAGAATTTAGAAATACGGTGAATATACCAGTGTAGCGTTCGAATAAAATGAGTGATTTGAGAACCATGGGGGCTTTAGATACAGTTTTCATTAATTGTGTTTTAAAGATTATTCATTTTGATTATTAAGAACAGCAGTGTATTTTAGTGTCCCTTAAATGTAGAGTTTCAATATTAATTGGTAAAAAATAATTTTTTTGAACCATATTAGATTTAAATTAAAAGCATCGATAATCTGCTAAAAAAGAAAAGTTATATGGATGACATTTATTTGTTTTAAAAATTACCTCAGAAAAAAAAAAGAATTTTGTATTACGTATTTGAATGATAAGGGAATACAACTTTACAATACATTTTTGCGTTATGAAAGAAAGTAAATTATTACAAAAATTATAAAGGTATTTTTGTGATGTTTTGTAACATGAATTTGAACATAATAAAATTAAGAGATAAAAAAGTAGTATTTTTAGCAGATACTTTTTAAACAGACATCCATAGGCAAAATGATATACGATATACAAATTAAAAATTAAAATTATTTCCCTAAATTCGAAGTTGTTAGATATTATTCTTATTGTTCTAACAATGAGAATCTTGTAGATCTATTTTAAAATATATAAATACCTCTTATTAAAGGTGTTATAATTATTTTATCATTTTTTAAATTATTTTAATATAGTGCTGTAGTAATAGTAGCGTGATTTTTTTTTGGATTCTACACAAATGGAACATCCAGAAGAATAGGGTAACTTGAGGTGAGATGCCGTGTTGTACAAGGTGCCGAATCCCGTAGTTTTCATATGCGAAGACGCTGTACGGTAGCCCTGCTCAGTTGTAAGGAAGAGGGTGATACTTTAATTTCCGTTTGCGGTCTTTAAAAAAAATTAAGTGTTAATTTTTTATTGCTATTTAGTTTTGACACTTCTGGTAAGTGTCAAAAATCTTTTACGTGACTTATTTATTTACTTATACAAGTCTTAGTTTAAACACACCAGAGAAATAAAGCTGATTTTTTAGAGAGTACTGGTACCTGGAATTTCTGTAAATCATAAATGGTGGTCGGTTCCCGCTTCTTCACGTCAGTGGGGGTACCGGCGTCTTGTCCAATACTTTGGGGTGAGTCGACGAAAATTTTTGGAGGTATGACGCCAGTTGTTTTCCCTTGGAGTATGATGCCGGTTACTTTCCGTTGCGGTCAAATGCCTGGTTGTTTCTTCATTGTTTAAATTACCCTTGGCTATTAACTAACTTGTCAGAGATATTAAACAGGTAATTTAAATCAGTGATTAAATCGTGATTTTAATGAACTGATTAAAAAAATCATTGATTAAAATCATAAATTTTCTAAATGTTTAAATTGACATAAAGAAATACACTGGTGAAAACAATTAAAGGGACGAATGGTTTTTTTTGAAATTAAACAAAAACTAACAAAGCAAATAAAACCAAACTTGGTCAAAATATCATCCAATATAAGACCAACTTATAGAAATACAAAAATTAGCGCAATCTGCACCCTAAATAAGGAAACTTGTCACGTGTACATCACAGAAGCTGACCGACACACTGTCAGTCAGAGAAAAACATGTCTAATAGGTTGTATGATCGCCCGTAACACCTACACAACTCTCACATCGGCGTTTCATACTGTTTACAAGGGTCCTTATCAATCCCTGTGGAAACTGCACTCACTCTTGCACCAAGGCACCCTTGAGCTCGTCGATGGTCGTTGGAGCTGGTCTTCGAGCTGCAATTGATCGTCCAAGGGCGTCCCATACTTGTTCGATGCGATTAAGTTCAGAGGACATCGCAGGCCACTCCATTCATTGAACATCCTCCGATTTGAGGTATTCGTCCATCAACTGAGTCCTATGTGAACGGGCGTTATCGTCCATAAAGACGAAACTTGGTTTATATGCTCTGCGGAAAAATATCTCACATAGGGTACAAGGATCTCGTCCCTGTACTGCTTATCTGTCAGAGTACCTCTATGAAACACATGAAGGTCGCTATGCCGTCTTCCATGATGCCTGCCCAGACCATCAGACCACCTCCACCATAGTGGTCCTTTTCGACAATGTTAAAGGGCAGATATCGACTCCCGGGATCTCTCCAGATGAGGACATGTCTCGAGTCGCTGTGCAGATTTAATCGCAAATTATCACTGAAGAGAACCCGCCCCCAACTATTCTCTGTCCAAGACAGGTGTTCTCGGCACAAGGCTAGACGGGCCTTTTGTGCTACACAGTCAAAGGGATGCAGATTACAGGGCGCCTGGCGTACAGGCCACCTGAATTTTGTCTCTGGGCGACTGTTATCTGTGAAATGGATGTTCCTTTTGCATTATACAGATGACGAGACAGTTGTGTCGCTGTCGCGGACCTAACCCTTTTGGCTAGAAATCTCAAATAATGGTCTTCAGCCGGCGTTGTTGCCCTTTTGAGGCCTTGACCAGGTTGGTGGACCACTGTTCATGTCTCTGTGAACAGTTTCCATAGAGTGGACTCCACATTTCTCAGAATCCCGAGGTCCTTAAAACAGGTTACCTGTGATTGGCCGGCCTCTAGTCTTCCAACAATTCGCTATCTTGTGGCCTCATCTAGACAATGACGACTAGCCATACTAACGATGGGAACAAATAAATTAAAAAAACAAGGATTGGGTTATACTACGATGTTTCAAAACGCCCTTACGCTACAAGCTTCGGCGGTCAAATGAGGTACCTCTGCACAAACGCGATCACAGTGCCATTGCCTTATGACGACACAGACCACTGAGTGGCAGGTGTGTCCGTGAGGAGCTTGACTATCATCTGATACCTTATTTGTGTATAGAGATAACTTATTTTGTTTTGTTTAAAAAAAAAAAAAAACTATTTGTCCCTTTAATTGTTTTCACCAGTGTATTAAAATATATGAACATAATTTGAAAGGCTTCTATATGTATTCTACCTTATAAATAAATTTTATTGTCCTTATAAATAATTGGTTAATAAATATGAATTTTAATCTTTGTTAAAAAATTGATGCTAAATGCAGTTATAAATAATTTTAATAAATGTAAATAACGGTAGTATATAATATAATTTTAGATAACTAGATTCTTCTGCCTCCTACGCGCTACGATCACCAACCATCATCATGGCACCGCAGATTCTAAAAACACGCCAATTTGATATATTTTGAAAAGATAACGGATTAAATTTCCTACCAAGATTCAGAATATGAAGATTTTTTTATAAGTGAATGAGAATCTGTGTTCAGAGTGTCTAGCAGGTTGCGATAAAACCTCTGAAGAATGTGATTGGATCAAATGCATTCAGTTAAACTGTTGGTTATATAAAAGTTGCTCAAAGTACCTAAACAAATGTGCAGTCTACGGCGGATATGATAAGTATAAAGGGGCATACGAAAAACACCAACAAAAAAACTGCACTCTACAGTACTTTATGACAGTGGCTGTGTCGTATTTAAACTTATTATAATGTTTAAAAACAGGCATACTTAATTGCCACAATTCTTATAAATGTTAAGTAGAACATATCTTTTTTTTTTAAACTATTAGTTTGTCCTTTTATTAAAGTGCCAACGTTTGCTACATTCATATTTTTATAATTTCTTAATATTAAATAAGTTAAGAACTTCATGTATGTCTAAAATATTAAAGTTATTTTTATTCGTCCCATTATGTTTTAAACTACTTCATATTTTTTTTTTTTTTTTTTTTTTTTTTTACATTAAAACTCCACAAGGCATCTATCTTATCTCAAGATATTTGGCCATCGTACCCATAGGTGGGTAAGATGCTGAAATGTTTGCAAAAACAAAATTTTTGATGCTTTATATAATATCCGTAAAATGAAATAAGATTTTAAATGATACATAAGAGGGCAAACTTTAACAAGAAATCAATGAATAACAAATAAAAACACCAGGTGATTTTTAAAACAATAAAGTCAAAAACTACGGCATCTTCACCCAATTTACTCTATAACATTTTAAGTATAATCTTGTATACACGTGGGTTATAATTTAACAAAATTATGAGAGATTATACAGGAGTAAAAGGTAATTGTTTTAAAAGGAGAATTTATTATTTATTTTAAAACTCTTCTTAATAAAAAGGACTCCCATTAGTACAACAGAAGAATTCTTAAGTATATTTTACTTCATGTTCCATATAATCTCTATCCAAAAGTTCCACAGAACTTACTGCTAAACTAAACTCCCGAGATAAAATCAACAGCTTCAAGTACGACGAAAATAACCCTTTAAGAAAATATCAATTTAGTGTTTGGTAGAAAGTCCTTTTAATTCAGAATAAAAAAGATTTTATTATAAGTGTATTCCAATTGATGTATGTATTATTGTGGTAATATACTTTTAAAGACGCATTAATCTGTATCTTAACTTGAGAAGCATCAGTCTATAAATAAAGAGTACATTTTAAATTTATTAATTATGTGAAGTTTCCTTTTTATCTGTATTATTATATACAGAATATTCGTATATGAAAATTATTCAGTATATTGTAATGTATAATAGGGTGGAGTGAAAAAACGGAAAATCGGAAAATCAAAATGTCATACCACGCAAAAGTTGTCTATGGTCCTGAGTAATAAAACTGTGTAGTTTTTTCAAAATCAATTTTTATCTTCCGGTACCCCCGGGCCCCCCGATTTTCTAGAAGCTCGTCAAAACACATTGTAGATGTTATAAATAAAAATAAATATAAATCTGAAAAACAAAAATGTCATACCGCGGAAACATTGTGTATGGTACGTATGATTGCACAGTTTTTTCGAAATCAAGTTTTATCTTACTGTGGCCCGGGTCCTCCCAGTTTTTGCGAAATTCGTCAAAAATGCCTTGTGCATCTTATAAATGGAAATAACCATAAATTTGGAAAATAACTAAGTCATGCCGCGGAAAAATTGGTTTGGCACGTGGTAATATGTCTGCACAGTTTTTTTTTTTTTTTGAAATTGCATAATATCGTCCAGGGACCCGGTCATTCGAAATTTTGAAAAAATTGCCGTAAATTCCCTTTTATCTGTATACATGTATAAAAGAATGCATCACAGAAGAAGCAAGAGTGTAATACAAACATTTTATCCGTGAAAAGTACACAAACAATTTAAGTTCAAGAATGAAAAAAAAACATTTTAATCTGTTAATAGTGTTCAAAAAATTTATTCTATTAAATCAGTTTGTGTTAGACTGATGCAGCAGAGGATCATACAGTTATAGTGGGCCGATTGGAATAATGTTGCACAAGTGTGAATCCATTCCCATCGTTTCTTTTCAGACTATTCGAGATTAATTATAACCTCGAAACAGTTATTGAAGATCTCAGTACCGATCAGAAATACCTGAAGAAAGTGATCCTATCTATTAAGAAAGGAAGTTGTTCGGAAGACCTCGCAAATAGATTTCCCGGTAGACTTTGACATAGCAGATGAGTTATCACCGCCAACAGAATTTTGAGACTCTATCCGGATTCATCGTTAAATCTGCTGATATTGACGGAGTTTGTAGTCAATGTGCACGCACATGTACTGTTTGCAATTAAGTGCAAGTCATCTTTGGGAAATTGTTTATTTTTCTACGGATATGCCAGCGCAGTACCTTTTTTGCCCATCCGAAAAAACGGCTGTGTGGCATGGCATGGTAAGTGATGATCGGAAACAAATCCGCGAACTAGGATTTCTTAGAATCATTAAAGCTCGAATTGCGAGCACAAGAGGAGAAGTTAGACAGTCCAAGTTCCTGCGATCAATTTTAGCGCTGCAGAATATATTGACCTGATTCAGTGGGATAGGGTAGAAGTTACAGAACCATATTTTTTTCTAATCTTTAATGCGGTTATTTAAAGATGTACATTGACCAACGTGATCGTGAAGATATATCGTTTGCTGAATTTCCGTGCAACACACAAAGTGTCCAGAAAGGTTTGTCAGAGAGGTCACTGAAGCTGCATCGACAGTTTGCGGTGCCATCGACATGGATGGATTCATAAGATCCATTATGCCATTTTGAGATCAAGTACGATTTTAAGTTTACAAAACTGCAGGACCAACAATAAACAACAGGACCAACAATAAACACCAAGCCGAAACATTTCGAATATTTAGATGTTTGTTTTGAAGAGCACGAACTGATTCAATAGAATTTTAAATTATTTGAAAACTTTTAACAGATTTAGATGTTTGCTTTTAATTCTTGCACTTTAATTGTTTGTGTACTTTTCACAGATAAAATGTTTTGATTTCACTCTTGCTTCTTGTGTGATGCATTGTATTATACACGTACAACAGATAAAAAGGAATTTATGGCAATTTTTTTCAAAATTTCGAATGATCAGGTCCGTGGAAGGTATTATGCGATTTCGAAAATACTGTGCCGGTGTACCTATATGTGCCTACGTACCATACGCGACTTATTCGTGGTATGACATTTTTAATTTCCAACATTATGGTTATTTCGATTTATAAGTTGTACTAGGCATTTTTGACGAATTTCGCAAAAATTGTGGGGACCCGAGCCACCGGAATATAAAACTTGATTTAAAAACATTTGTGAAGGCATATACTACGTACCATGCACTACTTTTCCGCGGTATGATATTTTTGTTCTCCATCCTTCTATTTTTATTTATAAATTCTACAAGGTGTTTTTGAAGAGTTTGTAGAAAATGGGGGGCCCAGGGGGACCGGAATAGGAAATTTTATTTCGAAAAAATTGCGCAGTTTTATTACTGAGGACCATACACAACTTTAGCGCGGTATTACATTTTGGTTGTCTGATTTTCTGTTTTATCACTCCACCCTAATGTATAATGCATCACGATTGTTTATCGTTTTGTGATATTCTGCGGCGTTATCAATGATAATCTAATAAGATTCTTTTGGGCTAATAATTTTAATATCATATGAAAGATTTAATTTAATGAAAATATCTTTTAATAATGATAGTGGGGGTTTATTAAAATGGGGGTTTAGATTAATAATCTTAATCTAAAAAACAAATTAGGTTTTTACAGTAACTAAAAATGTTTCATTTGTATTTCTACACAAATGTTTAAAAAGATTTAATTTATTTTAGGTTTAGAAGTATGTAAATATTAAAATATTCTATATATGAGTAGCGTGGGATAGGTTTCGATGTATAAAACATATATAAAATATATGAAATAACATATATAAATTAACAATAATAAGTAATTTTCTTATAATACAAAATATCACTCTTCCGCAAGAAAAGCGACACGTCTCAACGAAAGTGAATTTCACATGACAGACGAAAGATGATTTGAATTTTTAAATGAAACATGGAATTATAGCACTTAGCTCTGCAGGCAACGGCATAATGGACATAAAAGCGTAAAACCCAATAGAATGCAGATGAAGAGTTGAGTGGGGGATAGTTGAATAAATTTACATCTCCCCAAAATTCTTGCCCTTTTTTGAGGTCATGAATGGACACATAGCGTAATAAAGCAATATTCTAGAGGTCTATACTTATGAGACTTCTGCTATAGCAAGACGTACCTATAATAGACGTATCAGATTAATAAAACGCAAAATAAATTATTGCGAGTTGTGTCACTAGCCTGTTAGTTATATATAGCAACATGTATTTTAAATTATTATTGATTTCATTTCTAATTCTGTTGTTACATGAAGTAAAATATAGACTAGCAAATATTTTTAACTGATTTATATATTTCGTATACATTTGACTTCTGTACATATGTATATATATTTACATATTTCGTATATATTTGTGCATAATTAAATGTTGAATATAACGGTTACATAATGTAAGATTTTAAGTTTAAAATGATATCGCAATCCTATTACTGGTACATATAAATGCACACACACACATATATATATATATATATATATATATGGGTTTTAATATGTGAATAATGAACGAATTATCGATAATCTTAAATCGATAATTCGTTCGAATTATCGAACGAATTATCTTAATCGAAACGAATGCTCTACAAACTGTGAAGAGGTATAAAAAGGTTTAATATATTACCGAACATTCAGCTTAATATTGAAAATAACATTGTGCAACTCGCAAGAGTTTCCCTGAGTCTTGCGTTAAAAATTACCAACCGATTCCATTGCTGAATATCTATAGAACCACAACATCTCGCTCTGCAATTTTGAGTTCACCTTTTAAGTCTCGCTTAAGATATCACGTTCATTAACTATTGAGTCTTAGCATTCATTCCCACATTTTAGGTTATCCTGACGTTCCTGGCGACCTCGTCAGTTACTTCTTACAAAAATTTAGACACATAAATTTAGACAAATAAACAGATAAACATAAAACAAAAACATCTCATGTTATGCAGATGAGTTAAACCTACGGCTTCATATATTCTGTATATTGATCTCTATCTTTAGAATCAGTATACCTATTTTCCCTGTGATTTCTTTCTGTATATTGATCTCTATCTTTAGAAGCTGTATATTCATTACCTCTAGAATTATGAGAATTGGAATAAGCATATCTTCCACTATAAGCTCTTTTAAATCCATAATGAGAACTATTTCTACCGTCATTATACCTTTGTCTTACATAGTACCCATTCTCATGTCTATAACTTCCAGACCTATAATCCGATTTGTTATTGTAATGATCATGAGCTCTAAGATCATTTTCATATCTCTTTTCAAATTTGATAGACGAATCTGAAGTTCGCTGTGCACTATACCTGTGTGATGGTTAGGAATTTCTTTGCTCCTGATAGCTAGCTCTGTCTGATCGTCGACCATCATAATTATAATTATTTCGACTATGATAGTAGCCTCTATTTTTGTACCTAGGAGAAAAATTTGGATTATACTTTGCTTTTGAAGTAGATGAAGCACTTTCTAGCATTTCAAATGCATCGTTAGGTTCAACCATATTCGATGAACTATTCATCAAACCTTCACTTTCTGTCATATCTTGAGGTATCAAAGATTCGTTAATCTCAAAATTTTGGGGAATCTCTGATTCATCTTGGTAAGAATTCCCTGAACTCTGTTTCCCGTATCTATATTTATTGTAGCTTCCATGGTTGAATGTCTGTTTAACATATTTTTGGCCATATCTATTATATTTCTGTTATCAATTGGTCTAATAAAATGTCTGCTCTTTCCCCTATAATCAAAATGCCTACGGCAATCTTTTACATAGCCTTTTCTATCATATGCAGGACTATCAATTTCATCAGATAAAATTTTGCCCATCCGTGATCCTATATCTTTTGAATTATTTGGTTTGTATCCCTTTACTAAGTTATTTATTTGTTTTCTTATTTTCAAATTTCTCACGTGATTCAAATCAATTTCATCATCATCTATGACGCTCGCTAAATCAAGAAATTATTTCCTGCATTATTATCATTTGCAACTATAATATTTTTATCACGTGAATTATCCAACGATAAAGCTTTCATTTCATTATTACTTCTGGCAGCACGGTTCAATTTTATAATACAACTAGCAGAACTACCCGGCTTCGCCCGTGTCAATTATAACGACCCTTCCAGGTAAAATAAATTAAAATGAAATAACACCGAAATCACAACTGAAATTTGTGCACTCCCATCCACAAATTGTTAAAGAGACAATCAGAAAAGATGACGTTACTGTCGCGCAACCACAGTAAAATGCCTGAGCTCTAATAACTGAATGCGCCTTTTTTTTTTTGGCGGGTGTAAGAGAAAAATATACAATTTTCCTGACAATATGAAAAAAAAAAAATCCGTTTGAAAGTCTCGTTTGCATGGCATATATCTACATTATAAAGTAAAAACACTGACATCATACTGATGATGGCAACGACTTATACCATAAATTGTGCCTTTATTACAATTTTTCTAACTTCTAAACATCACACAATTTCACGTTTTACAATGTCAAATAAAAAAAGTTCTTTCAAATGACATGTGTTTGAAAATTGTATCTGAATTTTCTGATTTTAATGGATTTTAAAGTAACTTTCAAGCATGGATATTTTTAAAGGTGCGTGCAACCCGATTACGGAAGATGAACCCGTTTACTCTTAATGCAATAGTATAAAGAAAAGACATGTCTGTGGGTAACTCTGGCATCATATTTTCGGTGGAAACTACCTAACACAACAATTAATTTTCCATTTACTGTAATTTAACCAATAAAAATCGCACATTCGATTGTCTCAACGTCTTATAGAAAAAAAAAAACTTATAGATATCAAACAAACTATTCAAAATAATCTGATCTAATAAGTATAAAAAATGCAAATGGGAATTTCGTTCTTGGTACATATAACTTGAATTCTTGAGAACGGATTCGATAACGGATTTCGATATTTGGCGTACTTTAACAAATGTAACTTATACCTTTTAAGGAACCTATTGCTTACAAAAGTATAACGCCATTCATGTTTTTAGCGAATTCTTGACATGTAACTTGATTACAGAATATTAACATGCAATAATGCTTAACCTGACGTTTATGAAAAGCCTCAGTTTTTTTTTTTTTTTTTTAATTTTGAATTTTAAATCTCGCGAAACTCAGCAAACTTATATCACTTCCAGTATCAAAAAATATATGTGCCTTTTTCCCGTTAATATCAATATATATCATGCAATCCGGCTTGACGCGGTTTTTTTCTTTGATTACTGCGCAATTCACTTCTTTGTGATTGGATAATTACGGGTTTTGACTCCGATGATTGTGGCTGCTATTATTTATAAATTGTTGTTTTCTTAAATTATCATAATTTTGAGCTGGTAATCATGGTTTTGAATTACTATTTTCACGTATTTTAGACTTTCTATCTTCAAATTGGTGTGAAATTTTATTCATGGTTTTAACATTACGTCCTGCTGTTTCATAATCGTCTAATTTATTTACTAATACCTCAGCGTTTTGAATTTTTGGAAGATCATCAATAAAACGTTCTTTCATTTCCATAGGTAATCTTCGCTTGATTTGATCTACTACTATTAGTTCTTTCAGGTCTTCAAAATTAGATACATGAAGACCGCCTATAAACTCTTCCAAATAATTCCTTAACTCAAATGCTACATCACGCCAAGTGGCTGAATATTTTTTCTTATGCGACATTAATTTTTGCCTAAACTCTTCTGGCGTCATTTTGAATCTTTTAAGAAGCAGTTTTTTTACAAAACCGTGGTCATGTGTTAAAGTTTCTTGTACTCTAGCTATAACATTAGCAATTTCTAACGGAATTAAACTTAATAAATGCATTACCCAATTTTCTTTTACTATATTCATCCTAGAAATTTGTCGCTCAAACAAAGATAAATAGATAATAATATCCCCCTTCCCGTCAAAATGTGGCATTAATTTGAACAAATCTGGTTGCTTATCTGGACCACTTACTGCCGAGCCTTCACTTACACTTGTCATATTGCCTTGAAGCTCAATTTTCCTTAATTCGTATTCCATTTGCAATTTCTTTACTTCTCTTTCTGACTCTATCCCTAATTTATTTTCCTCTAATCTTCTTTCTGGTTCTAGCCTTCTTTCTTCTTTTTCTGCTTATATCCTTTTTTCTTCTTTTACTGCTCTCTCAGCGGCAATGACTTCAAGACTTAATGACTCAATGACTTAACAAAATTTTCTTCATAATCATTTGATTCTGGCACCAACTTTATCAAGTCAATAATTCTTGAACTCTGAGGCGCACCTATACCTACGTCATCACACAATGTAAACAAATCTGCTTTTCTAGCTTTATTCAGGATAGACATTGTTCAATTTGTAAACACTTCAACAGAACAAAATATTACACTATCTCGTAGGCTTGATTACGGATCATCTCTAATCATTATACATTAGACGAACAGCTCATTTTTTTTTGTATTATAAATATCAGTTCAGAAAATACTTTTTTTTTTCAAGTACAAAATAGCTTCGTTATTCAAATTCAAATCTTCTAAATCATCTGAATAGTTCAAATAGTCAAAATAGTCCAAATCTCGGCCCGAGCCCCCAAAACTGTGGGTTTTAATGTAAATAATGTATTGCTTAATCGAAACTAATGCTCTACAAACTGTGAATAGGTATAAAAAGGTTTAATATATTACCGAACATTCAGCTTAATATTCAAAATAACATCGAACAACTCGCAAGAGCTTCCCTGAGTCTTGCGTTAAAAATTACCAACCGATTCCATTGCTGAATATCTTTAGAACCACAACATCTCGCTCTGCAATTTTCAGTTCACCTTTTAAATCTCGCTTAAGATATCACGTTCATTTAACCATTGAGTCTTAGCTTTCATTCCCATATATATATATATAATATCATTTTATTCTTAATTTCAGTTTTTGTTTGTGGTCGGTAATTTTTGTATTTAATTTATTAAGATATATATATATATATATATATATGGTATATTTTAAAACATTTTAGTGGGAGTAATACTTTTCAATTTCTTTATTTGCTATTAGATGTTTTCTCAATATATGTCTTTTGGCAAATTTTCAACAAAATAACCGAATTTGCATTCTAATCCGAATGATACAAAAATTACTTTTATTATTATTAATGCAAATAAATACCGAATATTTTAAAGAAAGTGAAAATATATCTTATTTGGTGTCATTAAAACTTGTTGTATGGTGTTTGTTTTAGAAATTTCAGTACGTGTGATAAATTGATCTCAACAAATGAAGCAGTTGAAAAAGCAGTTTTGAGAAGAACGTGACAAACAGAATAATATTTAAACATAAAAATAAAATAGAGATTGCTGAAGATTGGAAGCATATTTATCTATGATAAGTTGTTGAATTTAATTTGAAAGACATACAAGTGTAAAAATTTTATTATCATCTGTTTACTTTACGAATAAAATTTGTCGATTAATTTATCTTATAATATTATACAATTAAGTGATACAAATGTAATATAAAATAATCGTATAAGTAATTTTTATTTTGCTACATTTTTTGAATAATGCAATCTTCTGTGTTTAAAATCTAACAGTGTTTACAGAGTCCATGTTTATATATAAAATTATACATTTTAAAATCTTGATTAAATGAAACTGTACCGCATAAAATGCGAAATGAAATAAAGAGTTCAAATTCTCGTTGAAAAAAAATAAATTCAATCTGTGATAAATATGTTAAACAACTCTGTATTAAAAGTATGTTTTTGTCAAGTTCCATCACTTCGATTTATCAAAATAATGTATGACAACTTTAAATAAATTTGCAGCTTATTTTTAAATATGTTGCTATTTGTGACCATTTTTTGTTACGTGAATTTTAAACTCAATGAGCATTAGAATTTCAGATATATGTCAGTTTCATGACAAATTTTGATATATTTTGTCTAATTTTACAAAACAATTTTGGGCAGATTATAATAAAGAAAAGCTGAAGCGACAATATTCTACTCGTATTCAGAAATCTAAGAAAGTATTTTTAAAAATAAATTTTGCCTTTCAAAACAATCCAACAAAATTTTCTATTCACGTTTTTCACTTTTAATGGGAAAATCAGTTTTTGTTTTGAAAGTTCAATTTTTTTTTTTTTTTTTTTTTTTTTTTTTACATTATGGTATTAATTATAGCGGAGGATAGTACACAATGCGACAATATTATTATTATTTAAAGAATTATTTTTATTCTGTGTACCACAAGTGGTACACAGTGAGACCATGTATATATTTTGATAAATTTTACATTTTTACATCTATCAATAATTTACTGCTTTTTATGATTTCTAATTTATATTTCTAGATTTTCAAAATATTAAAAAGTTTAGCCTCGAGTGGAGAATGGTAGACCTCGGGCTAACTCCATGCAAATTTTCAGCCTCTTACGTTTAATAAATTTCCCAAGTCATCCCACGCCCACACACTAACACAGAAAGAGAGAGAGAGAGAGAAACCTTTCTTTTATTAATAAATAACTTTTTTTAACATCAGAACTACATAGTAGGTACACAAAGAGACACATTTCACTGTGTACCACAACTGTGTTTCTCACTGTGTACTTTCGTTACGTTGTAACAAAATGATTGTCACATCTGTTACATCAATTTCATCGCTTTAAAAAGTTTATGTTGCTTTGTCGAAATAGTCTATTATTAGATATAGCTAGGCTTGGTTAAGCAAATATATGTCATATTGAAGGAAATAAACTCTAAAATAGACGTTTATGTAACTTTAACATCTATAAAATAAAGAATTATTTACTATTTTGCCGAAAACTACATCCACGTGTTGCATAAGATGAGGTCGTTATGTGTGTGTGCCAGCTTGGAGAAAAAGTTATTACTTATATGTCAAAGTGGCTGCTGTCTCACTGTGTATGATTTCTCACCGTGTACTATTCCCTATTAATCTATTAATTTTGGATAATTAAAGTTTATCATTCACAGATAATTTTTAAAAAAAAGTCTTGTTACTTGTAATAGACGTCTTATTGTGAATTTTAAATAATTCGTTATAAAAATAATGTCTTTATATATGTATCTATAACTTAAAAAATCGCTTTATTGTTAACCCGTTAATAGTCGCGCGTTTGTCTTTTCCCCGCCCGAAATTCGTTATCTTCCTGTAACTCATTTCTTGTTAAAGTTACGATAGCCAAATTCCGTGTAGCTGACCTTGAGTGTTCACACTCTTGTGTAGTAAAATTGCAAGTCATTCCTGCTATTTCTTAGCATTTTATCGCATTCTTAAGTTTCAATCGGTCTAAATGACCGCGTTGCGACCACTTGTGTTAGTTGAATTTTTCACCCTCGTGTTCATCCTTTCCCATTTCCGCGAAATCTGCGGGGGAAAGTTTCTTCGAAGTACGGACTCTCTGTCTGTTGTTATTTCGTCTTTCTTCTTTCTGCTATTTTACCCGTTCATAGAGTACTTTTTTTACTTTTAGAATGTTACTTAAAATTGTTTTATTATATTAGTTGTGAAGTCAGTTCGCACAAAAAACTGATTGATGGTCACTTACAATTTTTTTCATTGTCAAACATTGCGGGAATAAATTCTCAAATTGATAATCGTTTAAATATGGAAAAAAAAGGGAAATTCATCATCATTATTTGAAAGAAGTTGCTTTCCATTTATTATCGGAACATATAAATGAAAAGAAACAGACAATAACACAGCCAAACCATTAAAAAAAAAAAAGAGAAGAGTATTTTGTGGGAAACAGTAAAAAAAATTGCCGTATCTCCAAAATCTGAAAAGTATCGTTTTTGTACAATAAAACAAACTCGAAAGATAAAACAGTTTTCTCAGAAATGTAGTATGTATATCTGTTAAGAACATACATAATTTATTTGCACAATAATGAGAATTTTATAACGTAGGTTAGAAATTACGCAAATACAAATCTCTTTTGCATAATTCAGTGAATATTTATACTATGATTTTAAAAAATATTTTAAGTATTTTTCTAAAATTTATCTATTTTTAAATTTTCATACTGTAAGTAAAAGCACATTTTTTTTAACAATGCCGCAGAAAATGTTTTTTTTTTTTATTATTATTGAAATCCAATAGAGGCTTGGGGACAACCCCCAACAAATCTAAATTTGTTGTCCTTCATCAATTGTTCAAACTATTTTTCAGAATAATGTTTTTCAGAATACGAGAGAAAATTCATTTAAATAAAATTATTGCTGCATATTTATAATTTCGGAGAAAAATTTCTTATTGCTTTTATTATTTTAATGAATGTTATTACAAAACAATAAATTATAACAATAATACCTTATTATGAAATGTACAATTGAATATTTATTTTAATTAAATAGTTGCTGTAAAATACATCCCTATTAAGATGAACCTTTCAATGATTCTATTAATTAAAATAATTTATCCATCTTAGGATTTAAATCTACAATTGCAAATGTATTTAAATTAAATATATAATTTCAATAACTTATTATTTACTTTATATAAGCGATGTTCGTATCCAGAGTTTTTATTCGGGGGCGCTGCTCTCACCCTGAAATAAGTAGAAAAACTACAAATCGTGCATTTTCATTTGAAAAATGGATTTAATCATAAAATCACGAGAGCCCCCTCCCCCTCCTTTCCCCCCTCATACACACATAGACACCCCACAAATTAAATGAATAAAACGTAGTTGCAACATTTACATTTATAATTTCGAAATTAAGTATTTTTTACCTTTTTCTTTATCATATATATATATATATATATATATAATATGCTGGTGAATTAGTGGTATTTTATTTGATTTGCTATTGCATGTCATAGGTTCCATTTTTATTTTCAGTTTAATTGATCAATTTAATGTCAGTGTAATATATTGATACTAAATTTATTAATTTTATTTTATTAAATGGATATAGAGTGCAGGAGTATCATAAAAATCTACCTGACTCTGATTCTGTCCTTCCAAAAAAAAAAAAAATAATAAATAAATAAATAAAAAAATACCCCTATCACGAATTTAGATTCATATTCATAAATGCTTTCCTACTAATTATTGATTCATAGTAACATCAGAAATTCAATCATATCATTTACTATTTACTTTTAAGTATTTATGCAAAACGAAGAAAGAGTTATTAAAAACATTTATCTAGATGCCAACTGAATATATACTTAAGCGAAATAAATAATTTGCTGTAAAAGGTTGTAAAATGAATAATTGCTGTAATCTTTTAAAGTTGAGTCAATATTTTCACCCTACGTTATCCGTTTTCGATCATCTGATAACACCGGCAAGTTTCCCCTTCGTTTTCGGCCTGCTGGTAACGGCGGCAAATGGACCGAACGCGACTACTAACGTTCTAAAAAATGTCGCGACTACTCTCGGGTTAATAATTGAGACCTGATCTGCAAAAGAGTAAGTGTGCAACATTAATTTAGAGGAATTTTGAAGAAAAAAAATTATTACATGCGTTATAAAATTGAAGGTGTTTTTGAAAAAAAAAAAATCCCTTAATTTATATGAAAGTTTTAAAAAAAAATCACACTTCAGCTGAGTTTATATAAATTGTAAAATTTCTCCTGATGATAAATGAATTATATATATTGCTGCATTCATTATTCAAATTTTAAATCCCTTCCTTATGAAATAGTTTATATATATTATATAATTATATGATCAATTTGGGGAATCGATTATAATCTGAATGTTCTAAAAGCTTCTGTAGCACTATCTTTTCAACAAATGAAAGTAGTGATTATTGTGCCTATAAGATTCGATTTAACTTCGTCCTAATCTCATTTTCTTTGAACAACAGAAATTATCTGCTGTTACAAGACGTGGACATTTGATATTTTTGACAAAATAATATTTCTTCAAAAATAATCTATCCAAATAGCATTATAATATAGTAATTCTATTTCAATATAAAAATACATTATTTACTAAAAATATAATAATAACAATGAAATTAAATGTTAATAAATTCACATAAAAATCTACAAAATATAACTATATTTTAAACGTGTGTGGATATTATTTCTAGGAAATATTAATTTCTCAATTATCGTACATTTCATATTCTGCTTAAACCCTTATCTACTGACGGTGCTTATAAGTACCATTAAAATAACTTGTTATAAAATTCATTTAATATATTGCTTACTTGTAATACAGTTTAGAATGAGTCATAGATACATTACTTTATCTTGTTCCAAAAGCATTATTAGTTACACAAAACAAAAATGTTTTTAAAAGAATGATTTACTTTGCCTTTGCATCTTTTCAGTTTCTTGGGGTTGGGGGGGGGGGGATTTTTCAATTCGCAAATATTTCTAGATTTCTACTGTTAGAACATTATATTGTATATTTCCTAATTCTTTTAAATAGTAAGAAAAATATTTAAAATAAAATATATGAGTGGGGGAATAAATATTGCACAAAATACCTATAAATTCAAATTTAATTAATCCTTCTAAATCTTTCAATCCTTCTAAAATACTTCTAGAATTTATTAAATGATTATGTAAATCTTCAAGTGTAATTTAAACAATTCACGAAAAATGCTTACAAGAAAAAAATTTCATGAATTCATAATTCAGTAAATATAGGGTTAAGCAGTATTTTTAGAATTATCTATGAGGCGAGAAAATCAGCATCTAATATTTATACAATGGACTCATGAAGATAATTCGAAATAGGTTAATTTGAACTTTCGGTTAGCTAGAAGTAATTTAAAAGTCCCGAAATCCTTTCTCTAGAAATAATGTTAAAACTAATTACAATCAAACCCCGATATAGCGCCACACGAAATAGCGCCAATTCCGTTTATCCTCCAATTGTGTCTATGCACAAATCTGCCAGATACGAATTTCAATGTAATGCATCTGTTAAAACGCCAACTCGATATACCGCCAAAAATAAATTCAAGAAATTACTGTATTTTCTTTGCACATCTTTCTTTTTAAATTTTTTTGTTAGATTTTCAAAATGCACCTTCTGTTCCTGCATCTAGATGTTTTCAAGCTCAATTCAAACTTTATTAAATAGCAAAGAATTCGTATTGTTCTCAACATCTGCCACCCATTCACCCTGTCATTGGGTTAAGAAATGAGCGGCCCAGAAAGTGAAAATTCTGACTCCGACTGGCGACTCACGTAAACTGATGCGCTTCTGGAGCGGAGGAGGGAATAAAGAGTTGAATGCCATTGTGAGAAAGGGTCTCTCCTCTCTCAGGTGAGAACAATGCAGAAAAGAACTTCTCCGTCCAGTGGTCAAGAGTCCTTACAAAAGGAATTTATGAAAGACTGCCTGAAGTTTTGTCAATTCCTAGAAAAAAACCGACAATGAAAAATCTCTCATTCGAAGTTTCGGTCTTACGATTATTGCAACTTTGATGAATTCAGTATCTAAATCTGTAAATATCCTGTATCTTTATTTTAACGCATTATGGCGAAAAGAGCAGTTTTATCAACCTCGGAAAAGCGTGAAATTTGTGAATATAAAGAAAGAAATGTGATTGCATCACAGCAACACATCTCCAATCATTTTTCTACACACTGGAAAAACCTGTTGGTAGGCGATGCATCGGAGACATTTTGATGAATACAGAAAAATGGATTAACACCAATGTTCTGCAGTCAGATGTATAAAGACTGAAAACAGCGAAACATGAAGATTTAGAGGATGCCCTTTGCAGAGGGATACAAAAAATGAGTACTTAAAATGCTACCATAAACGGAGACATCAACAAAGAGTAGGAACAAGTCCTTGGCCAGCAAATGAATATCAAACTAATATCAGAAAATGAATGATTTCGAATACAGTAGTGGCTGGTTGCACAAATTTAAAAAGCGACGAGGGTTCTCTCCGTACATACGAAGTTGTGAGACTGCAGGTGTTGTCTGTGATATTGTGGTAAATGGTCGTAAAAAACTGAATGCACTGATTTTAGAGTATAATCCAGAGGGCGTTTACAATATGGATGAAAGTGGCCTTTTTTACCGCTTGCAGCCAAATAAAATAATTTCGAGTGTACCCGCTAAAGGATGCAAAAAAATAAAATAAAATAAAAATAAAGATCATGTGTCTCTTGTGTTCTGTACGAATAGCGATGGATCTGATAAAAGAGCTATGACAGTGATTGGAAAATATGCTAAGCCAAGATGTTTTAAAAATTTTAATCCTGCACTTTATGTAGATTACGAGAATAAACAGAAAACATGGATGGCTGCAGCATTATTTCAAAAATGGTTAGTGAATTTCAACTTAGAAATGAAAAGAAGCAAACGCCATATTTTAATGATTTTGGATAATGCCCTTGTCAGTTGACATATTCAATTCGCAATATCCACATTGAATTTTCACCTCCTGACTGTACTGGAATTTTACAACCTTTGGATGCGGGTATATTAAACTCATTCAAAGCTCATTATCGAAAGTATCACGTCCGCCATATCATTGAAAATGTCAGTAAAGATGATTCTTCTCCAGCCCTTTTACATGATGCTATTCGCGTGATATAAAAAATGCTTGGGATGAAATATCATCAGAAAATATTGATAACTGCTCGAAGGATCTACTAAAAAGCAAAACAGTGCAGCACTTCATAAACTACAAAACGAAATACACGAATTAACAGATATTGAGCAAACTCTATCGACAATTGAGTACATTTATATAGAAAAAAGTGTTTCAACATTTGCAGATTTGACAATCGAAGAAATCGTTGCCAATCAAAATCAAAATTCAAATTCATCTGACAGGGAATGTGAAGAAACTGCAACGTCGCATATTACATGTGATGAAGTTAAAAATTGCAATTGAAGTTAATTATTATTTAAAATTAGATATATAAATATGTGAGATATTCTAAGGTAGAGAAGGATGGACTATAATACATTTATAGTGAGTTCACAGGATTTCAAGACTGGTCTGAGAATACAAAATTTATTAAACATTTTTGTACAGCAAATAAAATTCTTCGAAATATGACCCTTGGGCATCAACACACTACTGCCAGCGTTTTTTTATTATTATTATTCATAGGATCCCTGGAAGCCTTCGCCTGCAAGGCTGTTAAGGAACCTCGTCGAAGCTGTAATCGTGGATCGCTGGAAACTTTTTGAGTCGCTTCCCTTTCAGGCTCTTCCGGAGGAACAAAAAGAAAAAGTCGTTGGGAACGAGGCCGAGGCTTTAGGGGAGTTTGTGGCAGCATTGCCACGTTAAACTTATCCAAAACTTTGGCGGCTGAGAGCGACGTGTGAGGGGGCATTGTCGTGATAAACAATCCAATGGTCTCTGATGTATGGGCGGTAACGCCGGGTCAGGTCGGTTTTATGTTGTAATGATACACCATTTGAAGTATCCAGTCCGGTGCATCCGACCAGAGATCAGACACGATCAGATTATTCACCAAGACAATATGCCTTCACACGCCGCTCGCCGCAGCCGAAGTTTTGGATAAGTTTAATGCGGCAATACTTCGCAAGCTCTTCCTACAGACCCGAAATTGCTCACAGACACTTTTTTCTGTTCCCACGGATCAAGAAAGACCTGAAAGGGAAGCGTTTCAAAAGGTTTCGATCGATCCATGCAGCTTCGACGAGGTCCCTTAACAGCCTTGCGTGCGAAGACTTCCAGGGAGCCTATGAACAATGCAAAAAACGCTGGCAGCGGTTTGTTGATGCCAAAAGGTCATATATCGAAGAATTTTAGTTCGCTATACAAAAATGTTTTATTAATTTTGTATTCTTAGACCAGTGTTGAAACATTTTGAACACACCCTATATGCGATTGATTTTAAACAAAATATTATAAATAACTGAAATAATATTAGTGCCAAAGATTTATAAAACATAACCAGACATTTTGAAAATTCTTAGTGAATTATATTTTTAGATATGATTCATAGATTTAAAAAAAAATGCATTTTTCTATACATGATCTCTGCCAGTCTTACACTTTATTTACACGTATTTGTCATGCAATGTTTTAAGTATTGTTAAGATACATTTAATCCAGTGGTTCCCAACCTTTTATAGTCCACGCCCCACCGAAGCATCTGTAAAATCACGATGTCCCCCCCCCTCCTCATACACATATTCTGAAATTTATATATTTTATTATTTTAAAAGTGAACTAGATTAACCTGAAGGAAGCCTAACAGAGTTTTACGATAACTATTCATTTCACATTCTTAACTTATCATAGAAGTGAATTTTGTGTCAGAAATATGTTTTTAACATTATTTTATAAATGCAATGGGGCTATAAATCTTTACTTTTATGCCAAAATAGTTTGCCTTCCCAACTTAATTCGATGTTTAACAAAAGTGTATATGATCTGAATTTTTATCTTCCCAAAGTGCTTAAAGAAACCTCACACTTTGCATTAAAATGTTGAAACATTTTATAATCCCTTTTAATAACCTGTTAAGAACTGTTGGAACAGCTTTGGGCACCAAATTTTCTTTCTGTGGATAACAAAATACACAAGAAGCTGTCTAAGATTCTGATGTTTATGAATTTTAAGTAGACATCAAAATCCCAATCGAAACACATTTATCTTTTTCCCTCCTCAATTATCGTTAATTAACTGCCATGTATTACCACATTTTCAAATTTATATTATATATGTTATATATTCATTTGCCGTGTAAAAGGCCTGCAGTACAGCCATAGATATTTACTATTTACCTATTTCTTTTTCTAATACTATTAAAGATTTATAAATTTTATAAAGTTGGTAGTATCACATTTAGTTATTTTCAATTATTTTTTAGGGTCAATTAGATTTCGATATACTATTAAGTAATTTCACATGGAAAAATTTCTTTCTTCGTATTCCATACAGCAGAGGGAATTGATAAAAATAACTCATTCGACAAATGATTGAAAAAAATTGTATAATATATTAGTAACCAGAAAAATTATAGAAATTTTTAAAAATAAAAAAGGTAAGAGGGACTGGTAGGATATTTTAAAAGTTTATTCGTATAATTATTCTGTTATCGATACCATTTGAAACATTTTGATTTGGAACTCTTTTAAAATGCAACAACGAAGCTTATTTATTTTTAAATGTTTCATGTATTACTTTTATTTGTAATCTAAGACATTGTTTTTCAAAAAAAAAAAAAAAAGAAGAAGAAGAAGAAAAGTGAATGAATGAGTTGCAAATCTAAAATTGCCCCCCTAAAGAGTCAAATTGCCCCCCTGTGGGGCCTACGCCCCACGTTGGGAACCATTGATTTAATCTAAATGACGTTATTGTCAATTGTTATATATTTCTATATTTACTGATTAAGTGGGTCTTTAAATGCTAGAAAAATGTCAGTAGTATAAGTCATTATTTTTGCCTGCATTATCTATAATAATCATTCTATATATATAAAAAAAGTTTTGATTTGGAAATGGACCAATGAAAATCTGCGTAGATATTACCGGCAGATCGGCATCCAATATGAATGCTTAAGAATAGCCATTCTTCGTTAATATTAAAAAATTGTTGCATACAAAAACATGAAAATCGGTAGTATTACAGAGAAATGTTTGATAAACATGCTGATGCAATTCAAATCGAAGAATTAATTTTAAAAGATATTTAATGCCAAAATTGGACAAAATCGTTCCATTAAAAAAGTTTTATAGGAGCAAAAACTATACATAGGAATTTAATCATTTTTAGATCATTTTATGCGTCAGAATTTCCCGGTGTGTAGAGTGCATTTAGTTTTTTAATTTGACTCATTTTTTGAGGTTTTATTTCTATTTTAAATTCAAATTTTCATCATTTCGAGATATATTTTTTTTTTACATATTTTAGAAAATTGTACTAATTTAAACTGTGGCCAACCGTATAAACAGCGCAAACAATAATGTTTGCTTCAAATTAAAAATTTATTTTACACGTGACTATTATAAACAGAAAATATAAAAAGCAGGAACTCATTGAAAATTACGTCATAAAAACTATATTTACATGTGAATTTTAAAAGAGAAAGAATATTGTAAAATAATAAATTCATTAACATGCGTTAGAAGTCTTAAATAGGAGAATTTACTCACATTTACGTCACATTACACTTATTACGTAAAATGAACAAAAAATAATATTGCAAAACAGTTTAAATTTAAAAATTGCGCGAGACATTTATTTGATATTTTAAGATGATTATAATATTTCATTTCTAACAAAAGTATCTTTACGTGAATATTAAAAAGAAAACGAAAAGTTTGGTGAAAATTACGTCAGATTATAATTGTCAGATTCAAATTATAATTCAATCTTCCGAAATCTTTTTAAAACGATCAAATTAGCGTGCTGTTAGAGTCTGCGGTGTTTGAACGGGTGTTGATGAGCGTAGCTCGTAGGGGGCAGAGCCCCCTAGTAATAAATAAAATAATTCTAAAGATGCAATTTTTTTAGATTATTCTTACAGCGATTACAAATTTATTAGTTCTTCAATTTGAACTAAATGAATCATAAAAAAAATTAAATAGAAACCATTTGTAAAATAACACTAATGACAGGATATTTCATAATCATAAACTTTTTTCCTATCTTATTTTAAACCCTTTTAAAATTTATATTGCATTTTCATCTCCAAGAGGTAAAATATTAAACTGCATTCTAATGTTCTTGTGGCATGTTTTGTAATAAACGCTAAATGAGTTTTAATCGATTTTAAACTTTTGGTATGTGTCTTTAAGTTCTAATTACCTAGAAATATGTTTTCAAAATCTGAGTTAGAAATAGCATAATTAATCTACTCATAAAGCTAAAAAATAAAAATTACAATTCTACCATCGTGAGCTTTATGAATGTAAGAAGATAAAAGATCGTTTATTATTCCTTAATGAGACTTTTTAACCCAAATGTGGATTTATTAATTCCAAATTCCAAATTTTAATATGATAATTACATTCAAATAAAAAAAAAGAACGATAATGTTTTTCATAAAACAGAAACACAATCCAAATGATAGCGATATTATTTTAAATATCATTACAAATTAGCAGCGTAAAATAACTCTTCATGAACATTAACGTATATTTAGAATTAACATAATAAAAAATACCGAATTCTTTTTTTTTCTTTTCTTTAGAATGACTATTTTATATGTAAGTGTAAATTATTACATTAAGTATATATAAAACAAAGCCAGGTAAGATGGCGAAGTAGGAGAGATTGCGCACAAACATTGTCGGGGGAAGGAGTAGAGTGCGCGCGCAGCGACTCTAGACAGTTTTTCAACAGCTATAATGGAGTGTCTACTTAAATGTGCACGTTTATTGTTTCGAGAGTCTAGGATAAATCATTGTATTTTGTCTTATTTTCCCAAGGTACGTGCTTGAATCTCATAAGTATTCGTCAAAATTTCTATAGAATGTTGATAGTACAAATTTTTGTTAACTTAATAATTTTTTTGTAGGCTACTAACCTGGAATAACGGTGTGAACACCAACGGTTCGTTTTAGAAGTGGCCATGTTAAGTAAAAGGCAGCGCAATCTCTCCTACCGAAATTAGAGAGTTTGCGCATCTATTACTTAGGAGAGATTTGCGCATTGTTCCCATTAGTTTCCATTCAGGAAGAGACTACGCAGCTTATTGCTAAATTTTCATAAATTGCAAAAGACATGTAAAACATGAATGAATCCATTTAAAAATAATTTTTGAAAAACACATATTTATATAAACTGAATTTAACAATATAATAATTTGATAAAAAATACTTTTAAATAAATTGCGCTCAATAAAGTACATAGAGCCAGATTTGCCACATTTGTCAATTGGTTGCCCTGAGTAAATGAAATATAATTCTATTTCTTTTTTTCTTTCTTCTTTTTAAATTAAACTTACACATTTGCTTCTAAACATCGCTGTCACTTCTACAATGCGTTTCAAAGTGAAAGTGAATACCAATAAAAAACTATTTTGCTATTTCAGGAAATGTGAGGATCAGGATAACAATGGTAGCAACGAACCGGATAATGGTTTATAATTTTATTGCTGATATAAACTTCTCAATAATTAAAATGTTTACATCATCGGATAATAAAAAATATGTTTTCGAGTGGAATTTATTTCAAATGCTTAGCTTAATTTAGTGATTTTATATGTTTGTAAATACTTGTATATCTAAAATGAATATTTATTTTCTACAACAATGTAAAGTACCTAGTGGCAGATTTGCCACATTTGGAGATTGATTGCTCTGAGTAAATTAATAAATATGTTTTTGTGAAATTTGTATTTAATTAACTTACAAATATTTATTATTATTATTATTCGCAATGAAATATTCGTCCTTTCGCCTAAGTTTATGCGTTATTTGAAAATATAAATGTACTACTTTCGATGTAGCCTAATACTTTATTTTTATCGTTTATAAATGCAAATACAGTTTCAAAGAAGATCCTGCACCTGACAGATACATGGAATTTTTATGTATATTTCTCTAAAAGCATGTTATTTACGAGAACAAATATGACAACCAAACGACAATAAAGGCGTCGAGAAATAATCGAAATGTATTTATCATTAATACTTGAGGTGATGAAACTAATAACCTGTCAAAACCATATTATTTTCAGTATGTTTTGCTGAGTTTTTTCGACCCTTTTAAAGTCTCAAATATAAGTGAAAAGCACGGAAAATTGTGCCATTTTGACAATTTTATAAAACTTTCCTTTATTAAAATTAAAATATATTAAGTAAAATAACTAATATCACTTTATGAATATAACGTTTATGTAAATAAAAAAAATACTTTTAATTGTATTAAAAATTGTTTTATATTTTTATCACACAGTATAAAACAAAAAATTATGTCCCTAAACAAAATGAAAAACGTGTTTGTGTAATACACAGTGTTCTAATATTTATTAATATGGATCTGTTCGTTTTCGTTTAGCTTTCAAATTATGAGAAAACACAGAGAAATTAAAATTGTTACATATCCTGACAGCGTATTTATATATTTTAATATAAGTAATCATATTTATATTATTAATCTTAGTCTGTTTCCAAACTTTGGTTAGTTTTTACAATTAGGAATTTAAAAAAAACTGTAATTCATATATAGTAAACTGTAAAGACTTCAAAGGGCATTTGAAGAGCAAAATAATTTTTGCTTAATTTGAATTTAAACATTTTACCTTATTGAGTATGTTCAAAAAGGAGGATTAAAAAATATTTTTAAGTGGCATATATTTACACAAACTATTTTTACCGCATTATTAGCAATTAAATATATTAAATGAGAATGATTTAATCAGATAAATGGATTTAAAGTTATTTTTATTACATTTTGTCTTACACAAAAATATTTTTGTTCTGTCTTGTCTTTTTAAAATATAGAAATGTATGACGTAAACTAAGCAGCATTTTAGTTGAATGCTTTTGCTTTTTACGGGATCTCCTGACTATTAAATCTTCAAAATGTTCGAAATTATAATTTTTTTAGTTGTTAAACTCCTGTCTATTTTGAAAAAATTGATTTAATTGTTCATTTTAAATTCCCATTAGAGCAGAAGTTATGGCATTTAGAATTATACCCGCTCAATAGCTGAAGCGGCGTTTCCGAAACTTTGAAGTCATTTTCCCAAAATGACGTTTTTCGGCATAACGCGCACAATATCTCAAAAACTTGTCATTATTTTTGCATGAGATTTTCAAAACGTATGCTTTATGTTCGTCTGTATAAATTGAACTTAAAATTTCCTTTTTGTTATTCAAAAAAGTATTTTTAGGTCATTATACTGTTGAAATTTTCAAAATTCTGCATTAGCTAAATATAACTTTGTATTAAAAATATAAAAATGTTTTAAATACAAATTTATTTAGGATCATGGTAATTCTTATAATCTTAAGTATAAGTGGGCATTAAAATTGTCATCCTAGTTGCAAAATTTATTTTTTAATCCTGCGCGAAATCTGTTATACCAATTTCCTGCCCGTCAAAGTTCTGACATTTTGTAGCCCACGTAATAGATAATTCTGCATCTTGAAATTTTTTATATACATGAAGTAAAATAACATACTTATATCTCTCACCCCCCCCCCCCCACAAAAAAAAAAAAAAAAAAAAAAAAAAAAAAAAAAATTCTATTGTGAAATCATATACATTTTAAGATAATAAATGTTGAAAATGGTCCTTTTTTATTTTTTCTGATTTTAAGAGTCCTAATACACCCTAATAGTCGTAAGAGCTATTCTAAATTTGTCATAACACTTAAAATGTAGAGATCATTTTTTATGCCATTTGCGGATTATACGATTCAAAATTCCTTTAAAAAAATCATTAATTCCTTAAAAGTTAATTCTTCATTATTAATAACCTTTAATTTTTTTTATGTAAAAATAAAAATAAGCAAAAATTATATTAAATTGCATTTGTCAAATTTTTAAATACATTCAAATAAAAATCCCATTTAGTTTTATTATTCGTACAATATACTAGATTCAATAACATAGGGTATATGCCCTTAAAATTATTTTATAATAGCATCTATATCATAGAAAAACAGGAAAGATTCTTATCTCAAAATATCAGTGTTAAATTTATACGGTAATATGTTAACATACTCGTTAATAAATATTTTATGCACATATGTTCTATCGCAAAAAACAACAACAACAAAAAATAACAAGGATTTACTACCAATGTAAATTAACATTTGTAACCTTTTACAGCAAATCCGATGATCTCATTTAAACGAAAATATATTTGATTTATGATAAACTGGACTGCATTAGAATAAGATATGTAAATATATAATTATTTCACTTTTATTTATTGAATATTTTTTAAGCAGTTGAAATTATGTAAATGAGATTTAATAGAATCCAAAAAAGAGACAGTTCGGTTTAAATAAACAGACAAAAATTACTCGGAAACGTTTCCAATAATCAGTCGCAGAAAAAGAAATTTTGTTTTAATAAATGATTCTTTAAATCTCGATAATATAACGGAGTCTGACAAGGAGAGGGCCAACCTTGTTAATCACAGATTTTGATTATTTTAATATATATTGTAGGGTAGAGACCCCCTAGTGTCAGGTTCAACGAATTTTATCCAACGCTCCTTAGTTTTTGAGAAACCGGGGGGGGGGGGGTCTAATAATAGTACACAACTTAAATACTTACTTTGCAACCGCAATGGTAGGTTGGTCGTAGCTCAGTTGGTATGGGTTTGCCGTCTGATCCGCGGGCCTGGGTTCAATACCTGAATGCGCTGCATTTGTTTTTCTCATTTTTATTTTATAAATATACTTGTAATTATAATTTAATGATTTAAATTACAAATTATAATATCCTACATTAATTATAATGTTAACAAACTTAAATTTATCATTTTTTATTTTTAAACTATTATTTCTCATCCTTTAAAGAGGTTTAAAAAGAAACTGGATCTATTATTGAATTATAAAAATTCCAAAATCGTGACAAAATCTGTTGTGGTGCCTTCTAGTTATGATAAAATAAAAGAAAAATAAAAGCAGAAAGAAGATAAAAGTGAAAGCAAAATAATTGAAAGCGCAAGTGTACAAATTTAAAAATCTTTAATATGCAAAAAATCGGTTGTAATTTAATTCTGATGCTATTTTTTAATATAATTACGCTTGTTACTTTAAAAACAGAATAATAATATTATCGCATTGACTTCCTTTGTTAAAGCAATGCGTAAATGATATTTCCTTAAAATCACGAATTGGCACAATTGCTCAATATCATTGCATCGATAAAGAATATATAAAATACATTTTAAAAGTGATTTTTTAAAAATTAAATGTTTTATGATGTTTTATACAACTATTTGGTTAAAAGTAAAAAATTAAATAGGTTAAAATTATAATTGATATACAATATTATAAATTTTAATTGACAATGATATTATTAATTATACCTACAAGTATATTTATAAAACAAAAAATGAGAAAAACAAATGCAGCGCATTCAGGTATTGAACCCGGTCCCGCGGATCAGCTGGCAAACGCATACCAACTGAAATACGACCAACCTACCATTGCGGTTGCAAAGTAAGTATTTAAGTTGTGTACTATTAATAGACCCTCCCCACCCGGTTTTTCAAGAACTAAGGAGCGTTGGATAAAATCCGTTGAACCTGGCACTAAGGGGTCTCTACCCTACAACAAATATTAAAATAATCAAAATCTGTGATTAATAAGGTTGGCACTCACCTTGTGAGGTTTCTATTGACAAAAATCACTTTTGAGAATCATGTTCAACAAAGAAAATGTTGTTTTATAACCTAATTCTCGGTTATATTATGTTTTCATAAATTAAAATACATTAGTATTTTTATAGAATGCAGACGGATATATATCTGTGAGCAATAAATAATAGTTTGGGAAAATGTGAGAATAAATAAAAATAGTATTTATTAAGTTTTGTATGTTTCATAATGTTCTCTTCCTTACTTTCTTGTGCGTTTTATTCGACTTTTACACAAAAAGCCTTATTTTCGAAACAAAGAAATATGAATATTATCATAAGACAAAACGCAATTTTTCAACTTGATTCAACATAAAATATATAATGTGAACATTAAAAAAGGTCCACAATCTTACTTAAAAGGGAGTAATGTAATGAAAAAAGATGTTACAAGTTTAAAATATACATTTTATTTACCCATGGAATGTGACGTATGCGAAACAAAGTGACGTCATAAAATAAATGGAACTTAAATTAATAATAAAAATATATATTTCCTCAAATTAAATTTAATCCAAGAAACTTCTACTGCTAATTCTACTTTCAATTCTAGTAATTATTGGCCCTCTCAGTTTCAAAACAAAGTGACGTACTTGTATAAATAAACAACATTTAGTTATTAAGATATTCTCTGATGATGAGCCTGGAAGGCTTGAAAGTACTAAGAATTTTTAATTAAAATGTATATTGTAAACTTGTAACATCTCTCTTTTTAAGTAAGATTGTGGACCTTTTTAATATATTTTTTTCACATTATATATTTTAAAGAAATATGGTTCGGCATAGATTGAAGTAAATACCGTATATAAAATGACAAGGAAAACGGAGAAAAAAATAAATAAATAAAATGAGCGTTAACTGGAAAGTGTTTATGATAGAATTAATAAAAAAAATTTCTTATATATTAAAATTCTTTCTTCTTTTAGTGAGATATTATATAGATTTTCTGAAGAGCATAGTTAACAACATGAATAAATGTCTTATCAACTTTTATAACCACCATTAAAAAGTTCAGTTAGAACTAAATAGATACACAAAAACCGAATTTACTTCAATGGATTTAGAATAACTTAATAAAAAAATGAATATGGAAAGTTTACTTATACTTTTAATTCAAAAATATTGTTATTACTTTTTTGATCGAATTTCTAATAACACAGTACCACATGTGGATTAAAATTAAAACATGTGAGTGGATCAAAAGAACTTTGAATTAATAAGTTTGTAGATGCAGCAGTTACAGTCACTATCAGCAGTTACAGTAATATATAAAATTTTACTTTGTCATTTTTTTTATTTGATTATAAAGAAGAATATGGAATGAAATTATAATTTTAAATAAATATTTTTTGCAGTACATAAGAAAAAAAATATTTTTTAAAGTTTGGAATTTCTTGTATTTTTTCATATTAAATTTCTTTATACCTATAGGAGAAAAACAGGGAAGTATCTGAAACGTGAATAAACAATTCACGAAATAAAATTGATGAATAATTCATAGAAGTTATTTTCAAATTTTGAATTTTTCCTATTGAGTAGACGTGGTTAAACACAGTTTTTTAACATTTATCTGATGTCACGCAGTCTCGCAGACCCCGCGACTCACAGCTATACACACTTCCATCCCTTAAAAGTGCAAATATTACTTGTCCGTACCAGTATTTTCTTCTACTAGCTTTCCAAGGTCAAACACAAAGCGATAATTCTGCGAGTTGATTCTAAACGTGTTATTTGTTAAGCTGGGGTCTGTCAGACCGCATCATATCTGTTGTGTGATTATTTGAAACTGTAGTACAATACTCGTGATAAGTTGTACTTTATTTTTTTCATTTCTTTGGTGTCTTTTTTATTGTGATATGATGTCGTCGCAACTGCGATAACGCTGTGTTTTCCTCAAACAGAAGGAAATAAAAGATAGCATGAACAACTGGTCAGATCAAGAAGTTTCCGATATTGAAAGTTCTAACAATGCATATTTTACTGATGGAAGAGATCACGATACGAATTATGAATTTCCGATGTTGAAAATGTAAATATTTCTGATGGAGTTATAGATAATTTTTATTACCGAAAGAATAGTTTAGGGAAGAACATTTTATAAGTGCCTTTTATGCCAAAAGACAGTATACATTGATTGTACGCGAAAAATATGTATTGGCTGCATTAATGATATATTTTGACTTTTCCATATTCGTAGGGTAAATATTATTTTTATTTAAAAAAAACACTGCATTTCAATTTCCATACTTTTCTGCAACGATAATTTGTAATAAAATTTGAACACGATTAATTTTTATATTTAATTAGCAAAATTAACAAAACTACCGTTTATTAAAAAAAAAAAAAAGTATTTTTTTTCCGAACTGAAGTTCAATAATATGAATAAAATACTTTTTTCTTTAATTCACATGCTCCTAAGAGTTGTACAGTCGTTGAAAAAAAAAGTAAACACCCCCTACTAACTCCTCAACAAATTATCGTAGACGAAAGTTACTGGTACCAAACGAGTGGAAATAAAGTCTACTTTTAAATGACATATATAAAATTTGCTTAGGGGGCCATCTACATATTAAAACGAATCCAAACTTCATTTTTTCAATGGCAACACCCAATTTTAACGAGATATTTCAAATCGTTGGTTCAAACTATGCCTAGATACCAAATTTCAAGTCATTTGAATGATAAGTTTTTTGAATTATAAACATTCAAAATTTAGTGCTTCTAATGTTAAATTACATTTTCATATTATTATTTATAACTTCTGAAATTATGATCCTAATGTTTTAATTTTTTGTGTAACAATAATGCTAATATACCCAAACATAAATACGTTGAATTCACAATTTTCATAATTTTCTGATATGAATTATGAATTATTAAATTAATATTAAAACAATTATGAATTGCAACCTACAATTTTTTTTATGGATTCAGATTTATTAAGTCCTGCTTTATGGAAATCCAAAATTTCACATTTTTATTCCAAGTAGTTTTCAAATTATGCTTAAAAAACGGCAAAATGATGGTTTAAGGGGCTGTCTATGATAGAAGTGACTAAATATTTTGAAATTTCTTACAGGTAATCTAACAGGTTTAATTGATTGCTTAAGGTGCCTTGATCAAGAAGGGAGCTCTCTCGGTTAACAATCGAGTACCGAACATCAATTTGGATACAGCACTTAAAAAACACCCGTTTTAAAATAATTAATTTCTCGGAAACTTATTGTACGAATTGGATAAAAATTTGTTTTTTGACTAATTGAAGGGTGTAGACTTCATTTATGCTGTCAGAATTGTGTACTGCTATTGAAAAAAAAAAACAAAGTTATGGTTCGTTTTAATATGTAGATGGCCCCCTAAGAAAATTTTATATACATCATTTAAAAGTAGACTTTATTTCCAATCGTTCGATACAGTAGCTTTCGTCTACGATATTTTTTTGAAGAGTTAGTAAGGGGTGTTTACTTTTTTTTTTTCCCCACGACTCTACAACAATATTGTTAGGACAAAATTTAAGTAAATTCAACCATTTAACTTATTTTTTTAAATTCATTTTATTCGAGTGGTCTGAGAAACCGCATCACATCAATTGTGTGACAAATTTTAGTCACACAAGTTAAAGGTTAAACACGATCCATCTTCTGTTGTAATGACTTGACATGTTTTTTATGAAAAAGGTGAACCATCGAGCTAAATTGGTCGACCAGTGTGTGATCCCACAAGCAGGTCAAAAATCCAGATTTTTATACGCAAAAACCATCGGCGAGAAATACTTAGTAATTCTCCATACCCAGCACGAATCACACAGGCTGTCATCGGTGGCCTTAACACATAGATTAAATTCAAAATCCTAAGGTTGTCAAAAATGATAAGTTTTCTACAGTTTCTGTCCTAATTTAATCAGCTAAAAATAAACAAAAATCAAATTAATCTTAAAATTAATCATTTTCCTTGTAGAGGAAGGCATTCTCTTTTAATGGGAAAAGGACCTTCACACTCATTTTTTTTTCACTTGAAATAATTTTCAAGGGCACACTGTATGCATTAATACATACATTTATATACAGTAGAACCTCGATTATCCGAAGTAATTAGGACCGACTCTCTTTCGGAAAATCGAAATTTTCGGATAATCGAGAATGCTTCAATTTTAAGATTAAGGAGAAATACATGCAATATTTCTTGTTATGGTAACAAGTGTTTAATAAAAATAAAGTAATAGCAAAGTAGAAAGAATAATAAGTTACCTGAATTTTAATGTTGATATTAAGTACCTTTTACATATATCTTATGGGTTTGAAAAAAAAATGTTTTGTTAGTCGAAGTTTCGATTGTCTTTGCTTTGAAGTTCTGTCACAGAGTTTTTTAATATTATTAGTTCACCAGTACCACACTCTTCCTGCTGCTCCAGCCATGCCAAATCTTTTGCAAAACATTCAAAAGCTTCAGAATTGCTAATTTGTTCGTTTTCTCCGTTCCACTTTGCAGCTTACGGAAGCTCAAGTTAAATTCTAAGGAACTCTAAGAAAGGGGATCAAAAATATTTATATGTACTCGCAGTTCGGAAAGAACCGTTTGCACACAACGAATATAATACTTAAAGAAAAAAAAAAAAGGTTTCAAAATGAATTTTGCACACAAGAAATGTGATACTAAAATGATAATAATAATAACAATAATAATAATAATAATAATAATAGATTTCGGTTAACCGAGAGTTTCGGTTAAAAGAGTTTCGGATAAAAGAGGTTCTACTGCATATAAAAAAAGGATTTTTTTTCTGAATATATTAAGCGTTAAGAAGAACTTCTCAAAATGAACCATACGCATTCCATATCAACTAAAATCCCCAATATATATATATATATATATATATATATTGCATGTTTGTCTTCTATATAGAAATAAAATTGTGCATCGAATTTTCTATATTTGAATATAAAGGTAATTTTTTTTGTGAAATTGTCCGCATTTTGCATCACATTTTTGCAATTAACTACCTTTAACTTTAACAATTATATTTAGTCTAAAAAACTATGAACCGTTTTATCAGTATATGAGGACGTGAGTTTCAAAACTCGCCTTATCTAAAATTTAAAAAAAAATAGTGTTTTCTCTATCAATCTGTTTGTTGGTTAACCCGCATCGGGAAAGCACCAGAATCTGCCAAAAAATAGTTTTATCGTGTATTTCTGGCATTGAACAATCTTGGTTTACCATGAAAACTCCATAACTTCTTCAATTTTGTACATATCGAATTAGTTTAAAGTTTTTATTACTTCTAGAAATAGGGCCAAAAATTTATGTATCACAGATTTTTGATAAAGTTAAAAATGGGCTTAAGGGGCGCAAAAAATAGGGTTTTTGGGAGAAAAAAATTCATAACTTCGTCAATTCTCAAGATGTCAAATCCAATTAACTTTATCCTAAATCTCCTTAACATAATCTACAACTTTTATATTCACAAGTTTTTGATAGGACCAATTCGTACAGCAAAAAAAAAAAATTATAAATGAAAACAAAAAAGGGGGGTTGAAGAAGAAAAATTTTCATAACTCCGTCAATTCACAAGATATAAAATCCCATGAATTTGTCATATATCTTCTTAATATTGTCTACAACATCTATGTAGACAAGTTTTGGATAGGACCAATTCTAACAGCAAAAACAAATTAAAAATAGATAGCGGTTGAAGAAAAAAATCATCTTATTAAGGGTGTATTCAAATCCAAACTGCTTATTTTCTGACTCATTTTACAATTCATTTTTACTCTCAAAGGCTTCCAATTGGTACCTTTTCTTACTCAGAAACTATATAATGTACCGTAATGGTCAATTTTTTGATAGAGGCAGAATATATTTTAAAACATGCTGTCAAATTGGGCCTTTTGAACCGAATTTCCCGAAGCGGATTGTGTTGGAAAAATCATCGTATTAAGGGAGTATTCAAATCCAAACTGCTTATTTTCTGACTCATTTTTAAATTCATTTTTGCTCTCAAACTCATCCAATTGGTAGATTCGCTTATTCAGAAACTATATAATGTATCGTAATGATCGATGTTTTGACAGAGGCAGAATATATTTCAAAAAATGATGTCAAAGTGGGCATTTTGAACGGAATTTCCCGAAGCGATTGTGTTAGAAACGAAAAAAATTGTCTTACTGAGAAAATAATTGTTTATGTACCAAGTTTTAATTAATTGAACGAAAATTAAAAACACAGGTCGCTTATAAATCTCTTTAAAAATCACGTCAACAAGTTTCATGTTTTTCCTATTAAAAATGAATCTGGAGTTATGCCAGAAAATTTCGAGTTGTTGAGCATGGAAATGTAATTTTTTTTAATACCGCCCTAACATGATTCTGATAAAAACCAGTTATTATATAAAAATGAAATAAAAACTCGTCAAAAGCGGCCAGATAAAATGCTTAAAGAGGGTTCATCTCTAATCATGATTTGGTTTTTGTTTGTGAAATTAGTATACTCAACATCGAAATCTACCTCCGCCTGTAGGCTGGGCCGGCAGGGTTTTTTTTTTTTTTTTTTTTTTTTAACTACACGATTTTTAAAGGCTGCCATGAATGTTATTTATATCAGTCTCATTATCTAAAAGCCTAATTTTGAAACTTGATGCAACTAACGATTTATAATATATGTTTTTTATTTCTTGAATTTTATTTTACTTTTTTCTTCATTTTTTAAATATTAAACCATGGATAGCAATATAATTTATTTTATACTTCTTATATGAATATTTTCCTTTCTTTCCCTTTTATTTATTTATTTATTTTCTTTCTTTCTTTCTTTTTTTTTTTCTTTTTTTTTTTTTTTTTACGGAAAAGAATGGGAAACTTTTCCTTCTGATTCGTACACCTACATATTCTTGATAATGGTAAAAAAATATGAACAACAGTTTTAGATCAGCTCAATTTATTTAATTGATAATTGCATTCAAAATATTTTAGGTTAAATATTTTAAATATAAAGTTATTTTTTCAAAATATTTTTGAGTGTTAAATTTTATTTAATGATAAATCATTGAAATGATAATAAAATGAAAATCATATAACTTCTCCTCTTAATAAAATATGTCATTATCGAAATTAATTGCCAAAAATGATACCTAAATTATTTGGCTCGGACATTGGGCTCCAACCCGCGTCATCTACAGAAGTTCAGAGCTTTAGACCACTCTGCCAACCAGACCTGCTCTGCATTTCCTCTAAATGGAAGATCTAGTAAATTTAACTTCACGCATGCGCAAATGCGTGAATTTTTGTGTCTGATCTTACACAATCAAATTTACTCTTTAATATATATGATATTTTGGCATTGCGTTTTATTACTGCGTACATACGTAACTTATAATAATAACGCAAAATGCTCAGGAATTATTCCTCAACCCACTAATAAATATTTTGAAGTGTTGCTAGGTCTCCATATGCAACACAAAACTCACGAGGAATTTTAGTGTCTGTAACACCTCCATTAAATTTAAAAAAGAAAACGAATTGTGTCGAAAATGATAAGTATTATCCAGTTTTGTTTCCATGTTTCTCATCCGAAAATACACATCAATAAATAAAATAAAAAACAATTGCTCGTTTATCTTGTAAAGCAAATAATTCTCTTTTAAATAACATAAAATATTTTGGCATTCCGTTTTACTTTTGTGTCAATTAAAAAAAGAAACTCTCATGAATTATCCCTGAACCCAATATTAAAGAGATTTTATTCCAAATGGACTGTTTTCATAAGGATTTATTTTTTGTCATTAATATTAAGTATAAACATATCACGACAAAATAAAGCATTTTTCAGATAAGTATGTTATTATAAATATTCGTAGAAACAAAAGAGTATTATTAATTCGTTAATCAAAGCGAGCCAGATGTTGCAGACAATGTTTGATGTTACATTTTTCTTCACTTGTTGTAAGATGCATTATTTTAAAAACGATATGATTAATTGCATATTGATCATACAATTTTACCCTTTTCCTAAAAATAACGTCTTCAAAAAATATTTCTTCATATATGAAAAATATCATCTTCATCATTGCTCGAATGTGTGACAAAGAATTTTCTCATAACGCCATTTCAATAATAAAACGAAACTAAAATGTCTAAATAAATCAATTAACTTAATTATATATAATATACTGACAGCGGTAAAGTATAAATGAAAGTTTGAAATAAATTATCACATAACGGTTTAAAGTATTTATAAGGATTATATATTCGCTAAGACATATTTAATATTTTCCTTTAATTTGGTATATAGATATTGACCATTTTATTTACTTATGCGCAGTTTAACTGTCTTGAAATTGTCTACTTTTATGACTTTTTTTATCAAATAATCTTATAATTACAGAATTAAATCCTTAGTTATCTCTAAAAAATAACAAATAAAAGCAGATTTAAAAAACTCCACAAAATGCTTTTCTTTATAATCAACAACAAATTTAAATATCTCTTAAAATATAGTGTAAAATTTAGGTTTAAAATTTCTTAAACGCCTATACCAATGTTTTATTTCAGTATTTAAAAATATCATTAAAAAAAACAATCCTAGAATAAGTTTCTTTTCTTTATGAATTCTTTTGCAACCGCGTAGGTGGTTTTTATGACACGTTAATACACATTATGACACGTGTGATGGTTTTTAATTCCACGTTAACGACCGTTTATAAGGATTTAAATTTATACCTTTTTGCGACTAAATACAGCAATTTTCTTAGATAAGTTAATGAACAAATTTGGTCTTTGCTGAGTGGTTTGTTAAAATTAGCCGCTCTGTATCCGTTTGTTTTTGCATATATTAATGGTTCTTAGATGACGTTTCTGTGTGTTTGTTGGCTAAAAATTCTATGTCTCCCTCTTCACCTGTAGAACTTTTCATCTGCGTGATTTTCACGAAGATATTAAAGTTCCGTGCAATAAACTAAATATAATATTTCTGTATATTTGATTGTTTTAATGGAGGAAAAATTCAACTACTTTACCATTCACCCTAATCGAATGATTCCATAACTACTGTAGATTATAAATACGATCATCCTCATGTAATCTATATTATTAGCATCGTGAAATCTACATTACTTGATTCATCTAATCTATATTTTTATGGTACATGCATGCTTTTAACTGAGAGTGTTTTCATTTAATTGAACGTTGCTTATATAGGGATATACTATTATAATTTTGAACATAGTTTAAAAATTTACAATTATGAGATATTTAGAAATTAAGACATGTGCAGTCAATTTAGTAATCATATGTAGAGATTTATAAGTCTACTTTCTTATCGTGAATAGCGTACACATTTGCTCCGCGTACTATCTAATGTAAATGTGTTCCAAGTAAAGGGCATAACAGGCATATTATCTTCTACTTTGAGAATAATAATTTTTAAATGCATTATTTAAAGGGAATGTACCAATGTGGCTAATAGGTAAAAATTTAGATTGTAATAATGGGTATTACATAGACTAAATTTACTGATATGAAAAGATGGATTTGATCTTTGTCATGAGTTTTTTCGACATGATTTCCACGTCATCATTTTAATGATACAATCCATTATCAATGAATCACTATATTTATTGATATATGCAGTTCCATATGCGATGTGCATATGTTACTAAATATAATTTGACTTCGAACTATAATTTTGAATAATAGCATAATATAAATGAATTTTACTTAAATGCTTTTAAAGGCATGAATGTTTTCATATTTAACTATTTTGTTTATCAGTATTTGTCGCAATTGAATGCATTAAATTAATGATTTTCTGTTTATATAAAACTGCAAGAAATAATAATACAGTTTTTAAAATTTAGATCGGGTGCATATAAATTTGATGTGCAAAACAAAATTGTTTATTAAGCGTTGTTATACAGCAAAATCGGAGAGTAGACACACAATGCTAAACTTGTTCATACACATGCAAAATATATCTGAATTGATTATTTTATGATATTGTTACTTTGGTAATCTTCAAATAACCAAAGATTAATCGTATATGATAAGTGTGACTTTTGTTGATTTTTGTTTTGTGTTCTCAACGAAAGTTTCGTTGCACTTGCACAGTAGAGCAAGTTCATAAAACCGCAGAGAGCATTCAGCTTTTTCAGACGCAATATGCGTTTCAGTCATATTGAATTACAAAAACCGCTGTGTTCTCCACTTACAAAAAAAGATAAAAAATGTTCCTTAATCTAGCAAGTAGGTTATAAAAATGCAATATACCGTTTTCAAGAATATTCCCGATGCCTAAAAGGATTCTGTTATCTTCAGGAGCATCAGAAACGAGTATCTTTATGATATTTAAGAGAGCATTTCTGAAACAAAAATCTACCTTTCTAATATAATTTTCGGAAACATTGCGAAGCTTTTCTTAATTAGTTTTCTAAAACAAGAAATATCGATTTTTTCGGAGGCTTTTTACTCTCATGTAAACATTTAATGTTCATGAACAAAGACATTAACAGAGACACAAACAGAAAAATTAAAGAGTAAAATGAGCATTACTCTTTTGCTAATGCATGAATAATTATCGTTAAACAGATAAAATGTTTGTTTTAGAATATATATCATCAGATGAAACAATATGTCGTGTTCCGTATTATTAACGTGTTTTAGAAACCTATTAATATAATGTAAAACCATATTAGTAGCGTTTCGAAAACGGGCGTTTAAATTGCGGATTAATTTACTGGTAGTTAAATTAACATTTTTACAGTGCAGAGAAAAGTGCTGCAAGCCAGTGTTGCCAGTTGTACGGGTTTTTGTTATTATTGACATTGCTTCATTGCTACTACTTTTTTGAAGTAGAAACATGATCCTTATTTAATTATACAACAAATCAGTGATAAAGTGGGAATATTACTAAATGAAAAAAAAAATGGTACAAATCTAGCAAGACGGTAAAAATGTCCAGATGGCGACACTTGTGCTGACTTCGTCAATTGTGACATTTTGCGAAGGAAAATCATAAGTTTACAGACACTCATATGGATATTTTAAGAAGTCATTTATGTTAATTCGATTTTGTTTTTATATGACGATGCATATAAAAACAATTACTTATATTTGAAAAAAAATATTCGAATATATTAAATAAGATTTTTCTATGTCACAGAGAAAAAAGAAAGCTATATATAGAAACAAGGTTCCGTATTTTCCAATCTGATCCTGATAACTTCTTTGAATCATTTTTATAGTCATTCTATACGTGGCCATTTTCAGTTATCTGAGTGCATTAGCGTTGTGATTAAATAGTTGCACGTTCAATGTAACACAGACAATACAAAAACTAATTATTATCCACTCTCATAAAAGAAAAAAATCGTTAATAAATTGAGAAGGCACAGGACCTTTGAATTTGTCGAAATGTTCAAAAACGTCGCCTTTTCAAAGTACCCAAACATAAATAATATGCCATTAAGATCTTTTTTTTTTCAGTTTTTGACAAAAGTACATATACTTAACTGTATTATTCAGAAACATAAATGTCGCATATACAAAATTAATTATTTAAATTTAAAATTTAAAAATTCATCTCACAAACGCGTTAATTAAAATAATTATGTACTACGTGCATGATAAAACTCTACATTATGCATATAGAAAACAACTTTTGAACAAAACAGAATTAACTATACCACATCTAATTCTAAATTAAAACCAAAATATACACAAAAGGTTTTGTTTAAAATTTAATTTTACAACACACAAACACACGCACACATACACACACACACAAATAAAAAAAAATTCAAGTTTTTCAAGTGCAAAAAAATAAATAATCAAAATATAGGAATTTTTTTTATTATAATATGTAGACTATAAAGAAAAGCATATTTGGTTTCTTTTTAAAAGCTGTAGTTTATATACTTTAAAAGTAATGTTGCGTAAAGTTTCAATCTCTTTTGACCTTAAATTATACTCACCGTCTATAAATGATTATAACTCAAGTAAAAATGCAGATTTTTAATGGGCTTTTTGCATATTGTTCAGAAATCTAAAAAAATGTCAGAATAAAACAAAAACCGAAAACTGATTTTTGGAAAGCTTAAAGGTCCTGTGCCCCTTAAACAAAAATAAAAATAAAAAAATTCATAAACACAAGAATACATATATACATCAGAAACAATATTGCGCAATATTAATACACTGACATAATACACATACTTATTTGCATATATGGAAGAGAACGTACTGAAAAACCAAAAAAAAAAAAAAAAAACTAATTGTTTAGAAATGCTTTAAATTATGTTCGTAATGAAAAAGCAAAATTAAGAAACGATTAAAAACATAGTGCACAAAATTTCATTTAACAAATCAATAAACAACTAAGTTTTATCTATCTATACTATACTATCTATACTAGTATTATAAAGAGGTAAAAATTGCTTATTTGTTGGAGGTAAGCTCTGGAACTACCGAACCGATTCCAAAAGTAATGGTATCAAAATAATGGTGTTAGTCCAGCTTAGAACATAGGCTATATCTTATGTCGGTGCCACTGCCCAAAAGGGGGTACAGGAGCAAAAAACTTTCTAAAAATGCGATTTTTGTATTACTGAAGGGTCTAGAAACATGAAATTCGGAATGGTAGTTACTTATAAGATACTAATGATCTCTAAGGACTTTTTTTTTTTTTATCGAAATTAAACAGTGGTGAAAATGCGTGAAAAGCGTTCTAAAAAACGTTCTAAATGGCGATTTCTATGGAATTTCAGGAAGTACCAAACCGATTTAAAAAATAATGATAATAAAATGATGGTGGCAACCCTTGCTCCAACATAGGCTACATTTTATGTCGGTGCCACTACCCTTAAAGGAGGTGCAGGAGCAAAAAACGTTCGAAATTGCTATTTTTGCGTTCTAAAAGCGTTCTAAAAAATTTTCTAAATGGCGATTTTTACGCAATCTCAAGAAGTACCATACCGATTTAAAAAATAAAGATGTCAAAATAATGGTGATAGTCGTTTCTCCAATATAGGCTACATTTTATGTCGGTGCCACTACCCCTAAAAGGGGTCCAGACGCAAAAAAAAAAAAAAAAAAAAAGAAAAAAAAGAAAAGAAAAGAAAACGTTCGAAATTGCAATTTTTGTGTTACTGAAGGACCCAGATGCGTAGAATTTGGAATGGTAGTTACTTATAAGATAAAAATGATCTCTGAGAACATTTCTTAAAAAATTCGAAATTTAAAAAGGGTGAAAATGCGCGAAAAGAGTTCTAAAACATGTTCTAAATGGCGATTTCTAAGCAATCTCAAAAAGTATCCAACCTATTTCAAAAGTAATGGCTAGAAATTGATGATGTCAGCTCTTGCTCCAACATAGGCTCTATTTCATGTCGGTGTCACTACTACCTAGGCGTTGCAGAAGCAAAAAATGTTCTAAATTGCGATTTTTGTGTTACCGAAGGGCCTAGATTCCTGCAATTAGGCAGGGCAGTTATTTATAAGATATAAATGACCTTTAAGAACATTTCCTAAAAAATCGAAATTTAAAAGGAGTGAAAATGAGCGAAAAGCGTTCTAAAAAACTTTCTAAATAGCGATTTCTACGCAATCTCAGAATGTACCGAACCGATTTTTAATATAATGGTGTGAAAACGATGGTGACAACCCTCGCTCCAACATAGGCTGTATTTCATGTCGGTGCCATTACACCAAAGGGGGTGAAAAATCAAAAAACAATCTAAATTGCGTTTTTTGTAATACTGCAGGGGCTAGCAACTTGAAACTAGGTATGGTAGTTACTTATAAGATATAAATGATCTCTAAGAACATTTCCTAAATAATTCGAAAATTAAAAGGGGTTAAAATATACGAAAAACGTTCTAAAAACGCTCTAAATTGCGATTTCTACCTAATCTCTGAAAGTACCCAACCGATTTCAACAGTAATGGTTGAAAATTGATGATGACAGCCCTTGCTCCAATACAGGATCAATTTCAAATCGGTGTCACTACCACCTTGCGGTTACATTTTAATACACGTTCTAAATTTTGATTCTTGTGATACTGAAGGGACTATCAACTTGAAATTTGGCATGGTAATTACTTATGAGATGTAAATGCTCTCTGAGAAGGGTTCCTTAAAAATTTGAAATTTAAAAGGGGTGAAAATGAACGAAAAGCATTCTAAAAACGTTCTAAATTGCGATTTCTACGCAATCTCATGAAATATAAACCGATTTCAGAAGTATGGTTTCACATTGATGGTGACAGTCCCCGCTCCAACATAGCCTATATTTTACGTTGTTGTCACTACCACCTAAGTGTTACAGGAGCAAAAAATGTTCTAAATGGCGTTTTTGTGTTACTGAGGGTGGTCTAACATTTTAAATTTGGAATGGTCATTACTTCAAAGATGCAAATGCTTTCTAAGAATTGTCGAAAGAAAATTCCAAATTTAAAAGGATGAAGTGAGCGAAAAGCGTTCTATAAGCGTTCTAAATTGCTATTTTTATGCAATTGTATGAAATACGAAGCCGATTTCAAACATAATGGTTGCAAATTGATGATGATAGAACCTGCTCAAACATAAGCTATATTTTATGTCGAGGGTTGTAGGAGCAAGTAACTTTCTAAATTGTGAATTCTGCGGAACTGAAGAGGCTAGAAACTTTAAATATAGCACGGTAGTTACTTATAAAATATAAATGTCCTCTAAGAACAGTCGAAAATAAATTAGAAATTAAAAAGGGGTGAAACGAAGGGAAGGAGCGAAAAGCATTCTAAAAGAGTCCTAAATTTCTAATTCTATGGAATCCCGGGAAATAATAAACCGATTACAGAAGTTATTTGTTGCGAATCAAGAGTGATAGTCCCTGATCCTGTTCGGGCTACATTTTATGCCGGTGTCACTGTTACCTGGTTGGCAGGAACAACTGGAAAGCCTTTAAAAACATCTAAATTCCGATTTCTATAGAATATTAGGAATTACTGACCGATTTCAAGGTTAATGTTGGCAAATTAATGGTGACAGTCTCTGTTTCATCATTTTTCGAGACATTCTATTTCAACTCTGTTTCGGCATTTTATGTTGGTGCCACTAACACCTGAGAGGTGGTAGACTGTTAGACAAGAAGCTTGAAATTTGATAGGATGGTTAATTTTAAGATTTAAATGTGTTAAGATGTTTTCTAAAAAATTCAAACTGCAAATGAATACTGAAATGAGCGTATGAAATCAGCATAAAAGTTTTAAAATACTTTCTAAATTATCATTTAATTGGAATTAGTTTTAGTTCTTCTTCTTAATTAAAATCACATTTCTGTCTATTGCACTTTTATAATGTAGTTTTGTCAAACTGTGGCTTAATTTGTATTTTCTTTAATTATTTCGAAATGTGTTCGTCTAATAAAGCATAGTCATGCAAATATCACTTGGCTTATTTCAACTATTACGCGAGCAACGCCGCGGGTAAAAATTGTTTATTTGTAGGAGGTAAGCTCTGGAACTACCGAACCGATTCCAAAAGTAATGGTATCAAAATGATGGTGTTAGCCCAACTTAGAACATGGGCTATATCTTATGTCTGCGCTACTGGCCAAAAGGGGGTACATGAGCGAAAAACATTCTAAAAATGCGATTTTTGTGTTACTGAAGGTCCTAGAAACATGAAATTTGGAATTGTAGTTACTTATAAGATACTAATGATCTCTAAGGAAATTTCTTAAAAATATCGAAATTAAAAAGGTGTGAAAATGCACGAAAAGAGTACTAAAAAACGTTCTAAATGGCGATTTTTAGCAATTTCAGGAAGTACCAAACCGATTTAAAAAATAATGGTGTCAAAAAGATGGTGACAATCCTTGCTCCAACATAGTCTACATTTTATGTCTATGCCATTACCGCTAAAGGGGATGCAGGAGCGAGAAAACGTTCGAAATTGCGATTTTTGTGTTACTGAAGGGTCCAGATACATGGAATTTGTCATGGTAGTTACTTATTAGATATAAATAATCTCTAAGAACATTTCTTAAAAAAATTCGAAATTAAAAAGGGGTGAAAATGCGCAAATAGCGTTCTAAAAAACGTTCTACATTGCGATTTTTACGCAATCTCAAGAAGCACCCAACCTATTTCAAAAATAATGATATCGAAATGATGGTGACAACTCTTGCTCCAATATAGGCCACATTTTATGTCGGTGCCACAACCCCTAAAGGGGGTGCAGGAGCGGAAAAACGTTCGAAATTGCGATTTTTGTGTTACTGAAGGGCCCAGATACATGGAATTTCGAATGGTAGTTACGTATATGATATAAATGGGGTTATAAGTAACTTCGACACCATTCTTTGAGAAATCTCTAAGAACATTTTTTTTTTTTAATTCGAAATTTAAAAGGGGTGAAAATGCGCAAAAGAGTTCTAAAAATCGTTCTAAATGGAGATTTCCACGTAATCTCAGAAAGTACCAACCTATTTCAAAAGTAATGGTTGGAATGACAGTCCTTGCTCCAACATAGGCTCTATTTCATGTCGTGTCACTACCACCTAGGGATTGCAGAAGTAAAAAACGGTCTAAATTGAGATTTTTGTGTTACTGAAGGGTCTAGAATCTTGAAATTAGGCAAGGCAGTTATTTATAAGATACAAATTATCTTTAAGAACAATTTCCTAAAAAATCGAAATTTAAAAAGGGTGAAAATGAGCAAAAAACGTTCTAAAAAACTTTCTAAATTGCGATTTCTACTCAATCTCAGGAAGTACCAAACCGATTTAAAAAATAATGATTTGAAAACGATGGTGATAGCCCATGCTCTAACATAGGCTGTATTTCATGTCGGTGCCACTACCCCAAAGGGGGTGAAGGAGCAAAAAAACGATCTAAATTGCCTTTTTTTTTTTTTTTGTGTGTGTAATACTGCAGGGGCTAGCAACTTGAAACTAGGCATGGTAGTTACTTATAAGATGTAAATGATCTCTAAGAACATTTCCTAAATAATTCGAAATTTAAAAGGGTAATGGACGAAAAACGTTCTAAATTGCGATTTCTACGCAATCTCAGAAAGTACCCAACCGATTTCAAAAGTAATGGTTTGAAATTGATTATGCACCCTTGCACCAATATAGGATCTATTTCATGTCGGCGTCACTACCACCTTGCGGTTGCATTTTAACAAATGTTCTAAATTGCGATTTTTGTGATACTGAAGGGGCTAGCAACTTGAAATTTGGCATGGCAATTAGTTATGAGATGTAAGTACTCTCGAAGAAGAGTTCCTTAAAAATCTGAAATTCAAAAGGGGTGAAAATGAACGAAAAGCGTTCTAAAAACGTTCTAAAAACCGATTTCTACGCAATCTCAGGAAATATAAACCGATTTCAGAAGTAATGGTTTCAAATTAATGGCGATAGTCCCCGCTCCAACATAGCCTATATTTTACGTTGTTTCCACTACCACCTTGGGGTTACAGGAGCAAAAAAAGTTCTAAATTGCTTTTTTGTGTTACTGAGGGGATATAACATTTTTAATTTGGAATGGTAATTACTTCAAATATGCAATTGCTTTCTAAGAATTGTCGAAAGAAAATTCCAAAATATAAAATGATGAAGTAAAAGAAAAGCGTTCTAAATTACGATTTTTATGAATGTCGTATGAAATACAAAACCGGTTTCAAACATAATGGTTGCAGATTGGTGGTGACAGAACCTTCTCAAACGTAAGCTATATTTTATGTCAAGGGTTGCAGGAACAAAAACTTTCTAAATTGCGATTTCTGCGGTACTGGAGAGGCTAGAAACTTTAAATATAGCACAGTAGTTACTTATAAAATATAAATGTCCTCTAAGAGCAGTCGAAAATAGATTCGAAATTTAAAAAAAAAAGGTGAAGCGAAGGGAAGGGGCAAAAAGTATTCTAAAAGAGTCCTAAATTACGATTTCTATGGAATCTCAGGAAATAATAAACATATTTCAGAAGTTATTGGTTGCGAATCAAGAGTGATAGTCTCTGATCCTATACGGACTATATTTTATGCCGGTGTCACTACCACCTGGTTGGCAGGAACAACAAGAAAGCCTTTAAAAACATCTAAATTCCGTTTTCTATAGAATATTAGGAAATGCCAACCGATTTCAAGGTTAATGTTGGGAAATTAGTGGTGACAGTCTCTGTTTCAACATTTTTCGAGACATTCTATTTCAACTCTGTTTCGGCATTTTATGTTGGTGCTACTAACACCAGAGATATGGTAGACTGTTAGACAAGAATCTTGGAATTTTTCATGATGGTTAATTTTAGGAGGTAAATATGTTAAGATGGCTTCTAAAAAATTCAAATCTTCAAATGAATACTGAAATGAGCATAAAAGTCTCAAAATACTTTTTAAATTATCATTTAATTGGAATTAATTTTAGTTCTTCTTATTAATTAAAATCTCATTTTTGCTCTTTTATAATGAAGTTTAGTAAAAATGGGGCTTAATTTGTAATTTTTGAATTTTTTGAAAAAGTGTTCTAATAAAAAATAGTCATGCAGATATCACTTGGTATATTTCAACTATTACGCGAGCAAAGCCGCGGAGTTTGCTAGTAACGTTATAAACGTTTCGTTTTATGTTTAGATAAATCTTAGATTATTCCTATTTTAATTAGACTAAATATGCAATACATACAGGGTGCATAGGAAAGTCATTTTAACCTGAAAATACTTGCGAGCAGAGAGAGCCACAGCTATGCAAGTGAGGTAACGGTATAGGAAAGCAACTACGTCTGATTTTATGCTAACGACAGCAGCGTCCCTAGTTCGAGATTTGGAAGATAACTATTACAAATCGAAAATGAAAGGCGATAGATCAAAATTTCCATTTAGAAAGTATTAGAGCATCAATTAATTAGTACGAACCCACATTTAGTCTACATGAATAAGGAAAATTTTCACCTGTATACCCAATAATGTATGAAATCGATGCACTCCATTTTGTGTGAACGTTTGAATGGAATAGCTAGAAGTTTGAAGAAATAAGCACAATGTGTTGCATAAATACGAACTTACCTCAATACATTTTGATAACACCACACAAACAAACAAAAAAAGATAAACTGTCTCATAGTGATAAAAAGTTAATATTCAGTATGTTCGAATAGTTCGCCATTGCTCTCGATACAGGCTTCTATTCGTGAGAGGAATTCGGCATACACATTAGGGTGGGTCGAAAAAACCAAAATATTTATAATCGAAATGTAATAGAGCAGAAAAGTTGCCTTTTGTAATAAATAATAAATTCGTAAAATTTTACACCGATCGGTTAATATCTTTTACCGCCGCAAGGAGGCCAAAGTTTCGAAAAATCGCAAAAAACATGTTTTTTTCAATATTTATTTTAATTATCCAAACTTACGAATACAATTTCTAATAGGACGCAATAGCTACATGAAGATATAAGAAATGTCTCGGTAAATGTTCATTATGATAAAGTCATATCTTTTACTGCCGCAAAAGGACCATATTTTAAAAAAAAATTGTAAAAATTTCAAATTTTCATTTTTTCTAAATTTTTATATCTATAATATGCCTAGAAATAAATAAATTTACTTCATATCTATTAATGTGTCATAAATTTTGTTAACTATTTGTTATAGACTGGAAAATAAAAACGGTAATTATTCATTTTTCTTGACGATCGCTTCATCTACTGCTGTTTTACTGCATATCAACAGTTCATATTCCACAAATCACAAAAATGATATGAAATGAAAAAAAAATATATTTATTTTAGTATTTTATTAATTAAAATACAGAGATGGTTAACCGAAACGGATTAACTAAATTTAAATTGAAGAAGTATTTAAGTTAATTGAATTTTATAATATGACTTGCTTCCAAATGAAGTCATTGTTGCTCGAGAGGCCGAAATTGATCATATGTGATCCTACCTCTGTTCTGGTCCACAAACTTTACTATCACTTCAGTGACTAATTTCAAGTATTCTACTGATTGAGTGGGATAAGTAAAATTATAATAGCTGGTATCTTTAATCGAACATTCTAAAGTCCCCGGCGTCGTTAGATCGTCAGTCGATAGACAAACCGTAACAGGTGGTTTCGTTGGTTTACATTTTTGCCACTCGAATAAATCCATACAATTTTAAGCTTCAAAGTTCAAGTCTGGAATGACGAAGTGGAGGATGGCACTATTCGTGTCCACAGAACTTCGTGCTTTCGCAATTTTCCTTATGGCTGGGGTCCAGATGTCCTCTCCTTCATATGCTATCATTCCATTGAGGCTATTTTCATGATTTGAAAAAAACAGGCATTTCGTGAAATTACAGAAACTATATGTTTTCGTAGATGATATGGCAAGTAACGGGCGTTACTAATTATAGTCCACAGAATCTGAAAAACATGATGGATTCATTTTAATTGTGAACCAACTGATGCAGTACACTTTAAGGATGTACTCGAGTACATCCTGAAAGTGTACTGCATCAGCCGATTGCCAAAATTGAAAATTTCCAAAGCACGAAGTTCTGTGGACACGAATAGAGCCATCCGTTATTTCGTCATTACAGACTTGAATTTTGAAGCTTAATATTAGACAAAAAGCAAAACATTAAACTAACGAAACCACCTGTTACGGTTTGTCTATCAACTGATGATCTAACAACGCTGGTGAATTTAGAATGTTCGATTAAAGATACCAGTTGTTATAACTTTCTTTGTCCAACTCAATTAGTAGAAAGATGCGTGAAATTAGTGACTGAAGTGCAGGTAAAGTTTGTGGACCAGAACAGAGTGAGGACCACATATATTCAATTTCGGCCTCTCGAAGAACAATGGCTTTATTTGAAAGCAAGTCATATTATAAAATTCGTTTACTTTTAATACTTCTTCATTTTAAGTTTATTTAATTATTTTCGGTTAAACATCTCTGTATTTTAATTAATGAAATACTAAAACCTTTTGTTCGTTTTATATCATTTTTGTGATTTGTGGTATATGAACTGATGATATGCAGTAAAACAGCAGTAGATGAAACGATCGTCAAGAACAATGAATGATTACCTTTTTTATTTTCCAGTCTATGACAACTATTTAACAAAATTTATGACATATTAATAGATATAAAGTGAATTTATTTCCTTCTAGACATATTATAAAAATTGTAAAAATTTAGAAAAAATGAAAATTTGAAATTTTCACGATTTTACTTTAAATATGGTCTCTTTGCGGCAGTAAAAGATATTATTTTATCATAATGAACATTTACCGGGACATTTCTTATATCTTCATGTAGGTATTGCGTCCTATTAGAAATTGTATTCGTACATTTGGATAATTAAAAAGAAAATATTGAATAAAACATGTTTTTTGCAATTTTTTGAAATTTTGACCCCTTTGCGGCGGTAAAAGATATTAACCGATCGGTATAATATTTTACGAATTTATTCTTTATTACAAAAGGCAACTTTTCCGCTCTATTACATTTCGATTGTAAATATTTTGGTTTTTTCGACCCACCCTAATACACATTTCTCAGCATGGAACGTCTATTGCAAGCCTCTTCAATACGACGTTATATATTTAATCCTTTCAAGGGTGGTGGCTGGACGGTATAGTCACCTAATTTTAATTCCAAAACTGACAAATGGCACCAAGGATATTTTAATCAAATTTTGCTTTTGTTATTTAAGTGCGAATTAGCGAATATTTTTTTCTATAAAATTCGCTTTAATATTCTGGTGTCAGTCAATTGTTTCATCATTTTACGAACAGAATTCTTCTGCCCCTGAAATGGTTAAACTAAAATTTTAAGGGGTCTCAGGACTCTTAAAATTGCAAAAAAAGAAAAAAAAAAGACCATTTTCAACAGTTAATATCTTAAAATGTATTTCATTTTAAGACACAATTTTAATTGGAATAAAATATATAAGTATGTTCTTTTATTTCATGTATTTAAAAACTTATAAGATACAGAATTAGCATTTATAGGGGGCCCCAAACTGTTAGACATTTGACGAGCAAAAAATCGGCATAACATCTTACGCGCACGATTACAAAATAAGTATTGCAACTAGAATGAAAATTTTGGTGCCTAGTTATACTTCAGATTATAATAATTACCCTGAACCTAAATAAATTTGTATTTAAAGCTTTTTTATATTTTTAATACAAAGTTGTATTTAGCCAATGCAAAATTAAGAAAATTTCAACAGTATAATCACCTAAAAAAATATTTTTTTGAACAATAAAAAGGAAATTTTAGGTTCAGTTTATGCAGACTAAGTTGAAACATGCGTTTTGAAAATTTTATGAAAAGATATTCATAAGGTTTTGAGATATCGTGCGCGTTATGCCCAAAAACTTCATTTGGAGAAAAATGGCTTCAAAGTTTCCGAAACGACGCTTCAGCTATTGAACGTGTATAAATGTAAAAGCCATAACTTCAGTTCTAATAGGAATTTCAAGGAAACAATTATGTCAAATTGTTCAGAAAAGATAGGAGTTTAACATCTAAAAAAAAATAAAATTTCGAAAATTTTAAAGCTTTAAGAGTCCTGAGACTCCTTAAATGCATTGGACATATTTTTTTACAGACATTATAGTACACTACATCGTCACAATCTGCATTCGCACACTGCTACATTTCCGAAATATGAATATGCAAAGTAGACTCGTCGCTCATCGATTTCGGACATTTTTTGGTATACAGGCGACGATTTATCTTATGCGTTTGAACGAAACGTCGTTTCGTACTAATTAATTGATGCTCTAAAACTTTTTACTGGAAATTTTGCCCTATCTCTTTCCGTTTTCGATTTGCAATGGCTATCTTCCAAATTTTGCCACTAGGGGGCACTACCGTCGTATGCATTAGTTCGGGCTAGTTGATTTACTATACCGTTACCTCACTTTCATAGCTTTAGCTCTCTCTGTTTGCAAGTATTTCCAGTTTAAGGGACTTTCCTATCCACGCTGTCTATCTTTTCAACACAAAATATCATGTATAAAAATAAAATATGAAACTATGATACACTTAGATATTTGCAGGGAAACAAGTTAATTTATATCTTTTAGAAACATATCGGATGAGTCAGGGATAGCTGCCCTCCTTAACTCCTCCTAATTTTCTTTTTCACAGTAATGATTTTTGCAGTGTACATTTAATCTATCTACTCAAAATTTTATGTAGAACTTCATAAAAAAAAATTACTGCAATATAAATACCAGATAAAATGGGAGTTTTATCAAAGAACTTAACCAATGATTTTGCCCATCTACCTTATCTTGCCAAGGGAATTAGACGCACTCCTTGATCGGAATAAATGCTCCAGCCGGTAGCTTTGAGAAGAGAAAGAAATGTGACTGGAACATATAAACTAACACATTATTTGACACCAGTTGAAACAAAATTCGCTAAATTCTTCGTGAAAAATCTCTAATAAATACATTACATTTAAGCTGCTACTATATCTATCTTACGAGAACATACTTTCATGATTATTACTTTTATTTGTAGACATAAAACGCTTTAACTGCGTCTACTACACTTTTATAATGATTGACAGTAGAAGAACGTCTCCAGCTGCGTCACATGTCCAATAGCTGAAATACAGTGATACATGTGTAATCAAAATTAGCTAAATATTTCATGAAAAATATCTAATAAATACATTAGATTCAAGCTTCTACTATCTCTATCTTACAAGGATATACAATAAAAATCAAATTTACTTTTTTAAAACATAAACATAACATTTATTTGTAGACATAAATCACTTTAACTTCGTCAACTTCGCTTTTATAACGATTGACAGTAGAAGAACGTCACCATCTGCGTGACATGCCCAATAGCTGAAATACAGTGATACTTGTTTAAACAAAATTAGCCAAATATTTCATGAAAGATCTCTAATAAATACATTAGATTTAAGTTGCTACTATCTCTATCTTACGAGAACATACAATACAAGCCAAATTCACCTTTTTTAATAAATATAACTTTTATTTGTCGACATAAATCGTTTTAACTTCGTCTACTACACTTTTATAACGATTGGCTGTAGAAGAACGTCACGAGCTGCGTCACTTGTCCAATAGATGAAATACAGTGACTGGGGTAACTCCCTCGATGGGGCATTTGCCCAGGATTTACAGTACTGCTTTAGAAAATTTTTAGTAAACATAGGCCGAGATCCAGATAGATTTTTTCCTGTTAGCAAAACGAGATTGATCAATCAGAAGCCTGCATTTTTGTGAACTTTTCACTATTTGCAAAAATGCAGGCTTCTGATTGGTCGATCTCTGTTCTCTAAGAGCGAAAAATCTATCTGTATCCCAGCCAAGGTCGATTTATAATTCATAAGAAAAAATAAAAAGAAAGAAATGTAAATTAAAATAGGTGATAATGCTAATTAAAACTAACAAATTTTATATAGGAAAACAATTTCGCAATTAAGTTATTAAATATTAAATGAAAGATGTATTATTCTAATATGAATCCAGATTTTCGTTTAAACCCGTTAGAACATTAACGATATTTTAGATACCTTTCCAAGATATTAACTTTTTTTTCTTTTTTTGTAAAATGTTACTTCACCAAGCGACACACTGGCACTGACCTTCATACGCATCCAAGGAAAACATATCTAGATATTCGACGATTGTGAATGTATCTGAGAGTACATACGGTTTCATTAGTCGAGGTACAGTACGCTTCTAGCACTTCTCAAGATGCAATCGTACTAAACATAAAGCAAATATAGTGAGATAACATGTTCTTTAAAATATTTGCTTTGTTTTTAATGTAATAAACGGAAATTTGTGATAGGCTTTGGAGAGAAACAAACTGTATATTTTGACTTAATACATAGATGAGACCCTGATATACGATGCAAAAATAATAACATGATAAATTAATGGGTAAAATCAACTTTCTTATTTTAAGAAATTTTTTACAAAAAAACCCTGTAAATACTCTTTCTCTGTGCGCACATATGTATTTATGAATGTATATGTATATGTGTGTGTGCATTAGAATATGCTTGTTTAACTTACTATTTCTAAAACTATCCTGACATAGGAAACTAGTCGGATGTACCAATCCCAAAACTTTCTTCTATCTCATACATGTTAATACTTCAAAATTCGCTATCACACTGCCAAAATTAAATGGCAATCTAGGCATCTCATGAGGATTCTAAAGATATGAAATTCCGTGCATTAGTTCTTGAGATATGACTATCGCTCAAATAGTCTAAATACAGCAAAATGCTGCCTAGCAGCGCCACCTATTGGGTGATTTATACCAAATCCTAATCAGCAACAATTTATGTCAACGTCTGACTGAATCTGAAGTTTGGAGAAAATCCGTGCATTTGTTTTTGAGATAGAGCTATAGCGAAAATCGTGAAAATTCCTGCATAGCAGCGCCACCTATTGGGTGATTAACACCAAAACCTAATTAACAACAACTTGTGTCAACATACAACTAAATCTGAAGTTAGATGAAAATTCGTCCATTAGTTCTATAGATAGAGCTATTGAGGCAACCGTGGAAAAGGCAGCACAGAAGCGCCACCTGTTGGGCGATTTACACCAACACATAATCAGTAGCAAGTCATATAAAGGACTAACTGAATCTGAAGTTTGATGAAAATCCGTGCGTAAGTTCTTAAGATAGAGCTATTGGGGAAATCGTGTAAATCCTGCAAAATTCATCATACCAGCGCCACCTGTTGAGCGATTTACACCAAAAGGTAATCAGCATCAATTCATATCACGGACTAACAAAATCTGAAGTTCGATCAAAATCCGTGCATTAGTTCGTGAGATAGAGCTATTGCGAAAATCATGAAAAATGCAGCATAGCAGCGCCACCTGTTGAGCGATTTACACCAAAAACTAATCAGCATCAATTTGTATTAGCGACTCACTGAATATAAATTTTTATTAAATTCCGTACATTAGTTCTTGAGACAGAGAGCCCACAAAATTTGTGTCACATACACAGAGAGACAGACAGACTCACAGAGTAACAGACAGACATTTTGTAAAAACATGTATTTTGGAATCTCTGACCCCTAAAACGTGTAAATCCGTCGAAAACCGGAATAAGAAAATTTTCATGAATTCAATACTTTCTTCTTGTAAAGATAGAAGAAAGTAATAATTTAATATGTATATATATATATATGTGTAATATATGTTTAAAATTGTTTAATCGACTTTTAAAAAGTTTGATAAGTGTCTTTTCAGTTTAATTAGCCTGAAAACTTTCAGGTATATATTGAAGATTTGAGTTTGCTATCTAATTAGATAAGCTTCCCGCAAAATTAGGTGAGCAATTAGAAATCGATCACTTTGAGTCTTCAAAAAGGTAGGAAGGGTAAATGATCAACTTATCTTTCTTAATGAGCCGATTTCTCACATATGTAAATGTCATTAAGTATGGATAATGACATTTTCTAAGGTAATAATACTCGTTTTAGAAAATTTTAAAATGCATAACAAAAAGTTTCTAAAAAAAATCACATGAGTTCGAAATTAACTTACATAATACAAACTTTTTAAATGTTTTAAAGAGAAATTATCTTAACTATTTAAACTTTAATTTTTTTATGCATAGTTTAAATTTGAAAGAAACAAGTGATGACATGGAAGTAAATTTTTAATGCTAACTTTATTATTGTAATCATTATACTGCATAATAAAAACAAATTCAGGGAATCTCAAAAGGTTTCACGCGTTAAGCATGGAAAAATGCCACCCATTGGTAATTTATACTTTAACTTATGGTGTAACTCAAATGGGAGCCCATTTTATACGTTTTTAATATCCTTACTTTAATGTGACTTTAATATATAAAGAAAATTTTTGCAGTAGGATGTATTATTATAGTTATGAATATCGTGTTACCGAATCATGTTAGAGAATAAAATAACATATACATCTTTTTTTTTTTTTTTTTGTGTGTGTGTGTGTGTGTGTGTGTGTGTACATTACGCATTTTTCGAATTAAATTTGTAGGCTTTCATCGAAATACTGATATACCTATTCTGTGTAACATAAAGCAACGACATTATTGTTGGGACAATTGCATTTTAATTTCATTCGATGTTATTTCCTAAAAAGGCATATTTTTCTATTTAAATGGCAACATAGTACTCTAGATTTTTGTCAAATCATTTTGATAATTTTAATTTCATTGTTCTAGGTCAAGGGAATGATGAGTCATTGAGGGCTAACGTTCTTAAACATCATTTTTTGTATTAAAAAAAAAAAAAAACTTCGTTTTACATTTCTCCTTGAAATTTTGTAGAAGCGAAGAACAAAATTTATAAGGAGATTAATTTTGTTTACATTTTACATATCTATATAACTGTAATCATTTTTAGCAGTGTTTGATTAAGACTTCATCATGCATATAAAACAGTAAGCTATTTACTTGGGTGTGCATATCTGTTCCTCTGAAAAATACAGCTCACATTTTTATAAATGTTTTTCGTATTATTTTATTATATTATAAACAATACAATGAAATTCAAACGTAATTTTTTTAAAACTAATCACAATTCTAATATATTTATCTTAATTGATGATTTATTATCATACGTATTTTAATAATATACATGTTATCGAAATATAAGTATTTTGAAGTGGAAAAAGTGACTTTGTAAAAAGTCGTTGTTGATTATTCACAGTTTTTATTGCATTAATTATATTAGGAAAACGGAATAGAAAATGGATTATCTTGAAAAAATTCAGTGTGTTAATATTAACAAAAAATAATAATTTTTGTGGATTACGAGCAGTAATTATTGAAAAACTAATTATTGATTTCGATAATATTTGTACAGTTTATAATGATGTAAGGCAAATAAAATTATTTCAAGTATTTCTCTATAAATAACTCTGTTTTGTACTCATCTATTTCCCTCTATGAGAGCTAATTTTCTATTAATAAAATTTATTTAAAATGTGACATTAAAATAAAATATATATACGTTAAAGCAGCTGTTGGAATTTTTCATATGAGCCAAAGAACATAATTGTTCAATTAATCAGCGAGAAACAGGTGTTACAGACAGGTTTTCAAGTAACAATTCCTCTGCTTGTTATAACGATCACGATTTTAAAAACAATATTATTAATTGCTTAATAATAAATGTCATTATAATCCTTGCCTTTTTGATAGAATAGCTCTGTAGTAAAAAATTTCCTTTATTCGTAAATCAGCGCTATAAACTGTGAAAATAAATGTAATTCATTCTAATTATATCGTCATTCAATTTTTCCAAAACGAAGGAAAAATATTTTTTTTCGATCTTAAACAGTTAAGGAGAAAGAAACAATTTCCAGTAATAACTAATATTTTCTATCTCTTGTTACTGGAAAATTCAATTTTATGTTTTAGAAATTATGGAATGAAATTTTGTATGGATATTAATCATAACATTTAAATGATTTCAAAATATATACTTAATTATAAAATTACTTTTAATTCTCAAAAAGTAGAATTTACTTGAACTATTGCAGATTATTAAGATATTCTTAAATTTTCTTCAAAGATCTGTAATATTAATCAAATTTTCATCTTCGTATCTTTTTTTACGATGACATAATTTGACGAATAATAATTTGAGTGTGCATTATTTTTCCATTGGGTATGTTCAGTAGCGCCAACTTTTCAAAAGTATTGGGTTTTCTCAAAAACTTTTGAGTAAAATAACACATGTAATTTTTCCTTAGTGTGTATGTGTGTGGAGAGAGAGAGAGAGAGGGGGGGGGGAGACGCGAATGACTAAAGATGATAATTCGAAATTAAATTGTGGTTTCTCTAAGCAAATTTTTTAATTATTATAATTTAATTATATTTCATAAATGAATTTATTAAATTAACATTCTTGTAAATTATTCCTTATAAATACATTAATATTTATTTTAAATAACATTGGAATTGCAAACTATTGTGCAAGCTATTGTAAACTAAAGTGCGAAAAATTAAATGTCAAGAAAAGCATACATTCTTGTTAAAACGTGCTTTAAAATTTCCAGACACCAAAACAGATGTCAAAATAACCACTCAATTTGTTTCTGTGAGAAGTTTCACTATACATCCGTTGAAGGTGTATTCAGTGCTCTTGTAAATCAATGTATATTATGTATAGTAATGTAATATACATAGTACATATTTCATAACGCTTGGTAGTATTTATTACATAAAACTTAAAATTATAATTAATACGTAAAATGAAAGAGCAACTCAACAGTTTTTGCTACAAGCTTATAAGTGTTCAATGTGAACACCTTTCGTCACACGGCACACATCAAGTCGATAGCTCTGTTCTTCCCAAACGTTGATTAGCAAAGACGTTCTGTTCAGATGCTCACCCGATCTGACGTCATGTGATTTCTACCTCTGTGGGTTCATAAAGGATTGTGTGTATGTGCCTTCACTACCAGCTGACCATTTCAGCTGTTGCAATAATGACCCACAAACACTAATCAACGTTTGGGAAGAACTGAGCTATCGACTTGATTTGCGACGTGTGACGAAAGGTGCTCACATTGAACACATGTAAGCTTGTAAATAAAACTTCTTGAGCTGTTCTTTCATTTTATGTATTAATTATATTTTTAAGTTTTATGTAATATATACAGTTTTATGTAATATATGTAATATATACAAGCGTTAAAACCCCGATATTCATTTAGAAACACCCCGTACTTTAGCATGTGACTTCTTCTTTATAGCAATACTCTCCTTATTAAGAAAGTTGGAATTTACTAGTTATATTACATGCGATATGGACATTCTAGACCACAATCTTCGTATTTTCATATCTGGGATGTCAAATTAACCAAAATTACATCCTCAGACCTTTTCTTAATACCATCCAATTTGTCGAACGCCATTTTCGACCACGTGCTTTATTTATTCACATTGTTCGTTTTCAGCTTGTAATTATTTTAGTATCGCAAATGTATAACAGTCGCAAAATTTATGTTTTACCTGAAATAGTACAAGCAATGTGAGCTTTGAGAAACGAAATTGCAAGGACCTTTATTTCAAAAATCTTTAAACATTACAAAATGATGTGTTATCTTCCTGCAATGGTATAATATTCTTTTTTTTTGCATGTTTTATTCAATCATTTGGTATGATTTCAGAGTTTATCTTTTGTATTATACAAATATTTTCTATCCTCAGAATGTTAGAATTTACCTGTGATATTAGAGGTAATGCGGACATCCTATAATGGAATCTTGTAAGATGTATCTTTAGCTAGCTAAAATAAACAGTCAAGTACGAGTATTACTCACAATCAGAGGGATTCGTGCAGTAGATATATGAATTATTTACTGTATTATCACAAAAAAAAAACCCTTGCTAAAAGAATGATAAGACTGTAAAAAAGTTTTGGGTATAGCTGTATATCCTTTTATATACTGAATTATGAATTCATGAAAATGTTATCTTCTAATGCATTTTTCGTGAATTTTTAAAACTACATTAGAAGTTTTACATAATCATTTAGTAAATTTTAGAATGAATTTAGAATAATTGAAGGATTTAGAAGGATTAATTAAATTTGAATTTATAGGGATTTTGTGCAATATTTATAACCCTACTCAAATATTTTATTTTAAATATTTATTTTAGTATTTTGTTGAACTAGGAAATGTACAAATATAATGTTCTTGCAATAGAAATATAGACATATTTTCAAATTGAAACCCCCACCCACCCACCCCGCAACGCCAAAAAAGCTGAAAAGATGCAAAGGCAAAAGTAATCATCCTTTTAAATATATATATATATATATGTGTGTGTGTGTGTGTAACCAATAACGCTTTTAGAACAAGACAAAGTAATGCATCTATAACTCATTCTAAATTATATTACAACTAATCGTTGTATAAAATGAATTTTATAACAAGTTATTTTAACGGTACTTATAAGTACAGTCAGTATATAAATGAATATACTAGAAAAGTATGAATGGATATACCATAAAAGTTCAAATAGATATGAAGCTTAAATAATATCAAATATTGCTATTTCTCTTATATATATATATATATATATATATATAACTCTTTTTTTATCCTAATATGTTTATGCTGAACTTAACTCGGTACTAACAATAAAAGTAGTGCATATTTAAACTTCATTTGGCATTTCATCAAAATAAATTCACGTCATATTTTCTTTTTAGAGTGTACCTAAAACAAAATTCTTGTTCCAAGTTTAAACATGTCATTATGCTAAGAGGGTTTGAAAGGAGGTCGCAAAGTTGCAACGCCGCCTTGCTCAGTGCCGCATTTTTTCCAGATAGATTATTAATTAACATTTAAAGTAACGGGAGGCATATTCAGAGATCCACTCAATGCAAACTTGTTCCGAATCCCATAGTAATTATGTGATTATTTACACAAATATATCTTTAAAATTTGTTATATGGGCTTTAAAAATCGATGTTATATAAAGTACGCCGCCGCTGCCATTATGTATCGCCAAACTGACCGTATCTTTAAGAATTAATATATCGTCTAATTACTGACGATTTTTTTAAAAATCATTATCAACAATGGTAGTAATACACACAAGATGACCATAATTAAACTGACAGCACTCAGAGTGTTCTGTATCGCGATTTAATTGAGAGAAAGACACCAGATTTTGTAAGAAGATTAAACAAGACGGGGGACGAAGTATTCCGCGAAAAAAAATTAGTTCCTAAAGTCGACGCTAGGGATATGTGTGGCGCTGTGTAGCAGAAAAGAGCGACTGAAAAAATGCAGAATCAATAATGAAATAAAATTACTTTTTATTTAGCAAATTTAACGATTTTATTATTGATTCTGCATTTATAAAAACTCATATTCCCCTAGCGGTGACTTTTGGAACTGATTTTTTTCCGCGGAATCATTCGCCCCAGGTCTTGTTTAATCTTCTTATAAAATTTGGCGTCATTTTCTCAATTAGATCGCGCTACAGAATACTCTGAGTACTGTCAGTTTAATTATGGCCACCTTGTACTTCTGCTACGATAGGTACTCCCCCGCGATCAAAATTTGTGTGTAACGGAAAAATGCCCTTTTCACAAGAACTATATGACGTAGGGTAAACGCTATAGTTTTCCTGCAAGCAATAAATTAACGTCTACTACATCTAATTTCTTCATAATTTGAATTTCCGTATTTTCGAAAAGAGAGGGGTGAGGGGACGTATTTTTGGACTACGTTTTCGACGATATCTCTGAAAATATAATACCTAAAATCGAAAGAAATGTATTCTTGATTTCAGCGTTACGAAAGTTTTCACGCGATGTTGCCACACGGTGTAAAAAGGGAAAATTTTTAACAAAGTTAATTAGCCCCCTCTACATTTTTCCTAAATATATTTGTGAATGCTTAATAATCTGTAAATATGTGGGTCAATATTCTTTATTACCTTCCCTAATTTTAACTTTCCACGTTCCGTAGTTTACGAGCAAAATGGCTGTGGCAGACAGACATAGGACTGATCTTATTATCGTTCCGTTTTTACTTTTTAATTACTGAATCCTAAAAATGGGAATTCAATTCACAGATTATATTACTACGGCAAAATTTGTTGAGCTACATTTTGTATGAGTTCATTTTTTGACTTTGGATTCGTTTACCATGTATCTACTTTCATATCGTAATCAATTGCAATCTCTAATTCTTAGGTTTCACTTCTAATATGACAAACAATAGAAATATTCTATAGCGGCATGTTAAGGAGCTTTCTTTCACATACCCCTAAAACTCTTTTCAGTTATATATTCAGTTTGTATTTATCACGATGTAATTTGCTGATGTACATTTATGCGTGAGTTATATTCATATATTTTCTATAATTTCAAAAGTAATACTTTCTAGATACTCCGAATGTTAGAAATTACCTGCACTATTACAGACAAGTCGGAAATTGTACATCAGATATGGCAAATGAGTTGCGTTCGTACTACAACTAGTTTTATAAATCTTCGGATCGTGATGAAGCAGCTGTTACACTCTTATAAAAAATGCATTAATACAAAATTTATTAAAAATCTATATATTAAATTCAGTAATACGTAAATACTATGACTCCATCTTAAAAAGAACGTAATCACCAAGGCAATCTATAATCATTACCTACCATGGTGTATCATTGAATTAATTAATTGTAATAGGATTTAATAGGATGAAGAAAACTTCTTTTAATATCTTTTTAAGTTTGGATTCGATTTTTATAAAATTTTAAATGGCTCGACAAAGTTCTATAATGATAATATATATTATATATCAATCCATTAGGTTGGTTGCTTTTTGCGCTGTTATATGTGGACAGACGGACGGACCAGACGGCGACTACAGGTGCTACGTATTTATACATATACGATCGCACCTGAAAATGGGACAATCTAGAGCAAATCTTGCAAATTTGTTTTTCAGATATCTCCAAAATAACATAAATTATATTCTCAAAAATATTTTACTGCGTTAAAAGTCGTTGAACTACATTTTGTGAGTACTTTATTTATTCTCTGTGTAAGTTTTTAGCTGGTATATATTTTCATACCGCAGCTCATTCCACTCTAAAAGTTGTACATTTTACCTGTAATATACCAGTTGATGTGGAAATTCTGGAGAGGAAACTTAGGGTTGTTTATTTCAAAAATCTTGAAATGTTATCTATTGTATGTCTCCAGTTTGTTTTTATCACCATATAATTTGCTAAACAGCATTTTTGTATATGTTTTATTAACTAATTTTGTGTAATTTTAAAGTGTATCTATTTATTATTTCAATAGTTTTTACTCTCCGATGGCTAAAAATTATCTGTGATGTTACAGGTTACGTCAATAATCTAGATTGGAAAATTGCGAGCGTTCTTCTCACACATAAAAAAAATAACCTAAATTACATTGTCATATTTATTTTACAACGACATGATTGAACCACGTTTTGTGAGTGTTTTATTTATTCACTTGTTAAGATTTCAAAATGTATGTACATTCATATCACAAATCATTCACTTCTAAGCCATTTACCTATAATAAGACAAGCAAGGTGGACATTCTTGATTAGAATCTCACGACTATACGCTGGCCTCCAAAAGTTAAGGTGCAGGGACTGTATGCTTTCGATTGCACACGTTTTGTCAAATATCTACCAACATTATTGGCGAATTGTTCTTGAACTTCTAGGATGTAAAGAACATGTTTGATTTTATATTTCTCGGTGAAGATTTATCGGGGGGTACAATTATCCGGCTAATAATTTAATAATAAAATAATATTTGCGATCACCTATGTAACAGAAAAGGCTGGAAATGGTTTGTCACTGAGGTAAATGACTATTTGGGTCCTGTTCAATGTTTGTATGCATTTGTGTAAACATAGCACTCATCGAGGCACTCATATTCGTGAAGAAGTTAACGTTTTTGTGAAAAATTCAAAAGTGTTTTGTTTATAGCATACAGAATTTTCAACCAAATTTAACACAATTTTCCGAAAACTTGCCAAAAAATAGTAGCAACAATATACTGAAATTAAAACATGAATATTTGATGAGATATGGGCATTTTTATGAGACAATGTTTAACTGCGCATGCGCGGAAGATTTCAATTTTTTTTTTCATAATTTGGTAGTTAGTATTGTGGGGTAACTTCTATAAAAAGTCCAGTCAAATGTTCTGAAAACTTAGAAAGATATAGTGAGCTGATTGAAAAGTTGAGGAAAATTCCTTATAATAAAGCTATTTTTAGGAAGCAACTCACTATATCGACCCTATCTTTGTGAATTTTCGCGATATTTGACTGGGATTTTTACATAAGTTGCCCTAAATAGTTAACTACCAAATTATATAATAAAAATTTTAGGATCTTCCACGTGTGTGCAGTTAAAAATTATTTCATACAAATGCCCATATCTCATCAAATATTCAATATATTCATGTTTTAATTGCAGTATACTGTTGCTACTGTTCTTTGTCAGGTTTTTGGAAAGTTGTGTTAAATTTGGTTGAAAACTCTGTATGCTATAAACAAAAAACTTTTCAATATTTCACAAAAACGTTAACATCTTCATGAATATGAGTGTTATGCTTACACAAATGCATACAACCATTGAACGGGACCCAAATAGTCCTTTACCACAATCACAAACCATTTCCAGCCTTTTCTGTTACATAGGTGATCGCAAATATTATTTTATTATTAAATTTATTATTAGCGGCCTAATTGTACCCTGTAATTGTAAATCTTCACGGAGAAATATAAAATCAAACATGTTCTTAAAGTCCTAGAAGTTCAAGAAGAATTCGCCAATAATGTTGGTAGATATTCAACAAAACGTATGCAATCGAAAGCATCCAGTCCCTGTACCTTAACTTTTGGAGGACAGTGTATTTTAAAAATTTGTAAACATTATCAAACTTAATCATTTTCAGTTTGTATATACCGCTGTATAATTTGTTCAACTATACATCTGTGTGTAATACAGTCGAACCTCGTTAACACGAAATCGCTTAACGCGAAATTTCGCTTAACACGAAATAATACTGAGGTCCCGCCAGATAAGTCTGAAACCAATGTAAATTAATTCGTTTAACACGAAATAGAATTTCGCAAAATCCCGCTTAAGGCGAAATATTTTTTTGCTCGAAAATCAAAGCATTCTTTCTTAAGGGAAGTTTTCAATATTTCAAACTTACATGTCACATCTTATTTGCTAAAAATGGACTTTTTCTCACTGTTTGAAAATGAGAAAGAGGAAAAGGGTTTCAAAAAATTGTGAAATATTTGGCTAATCTCTGCTTTTCTTTATCCTCTGATATTCCGCATCCCCCCTCCCTCCGCTTAATTTGCATTTATTGACATCCTGAGCAAGTATGCCTGAGATGGGAATCAATCATATGTCTTCCTGTTCTTTTCGAATTACATTTTGCGGTCATCGACAAAAGAAAGGAGAGAAAAGGAGAGGTGAACAAAAGAAAGGGGAGGTGATCAATAGAAAGGGGTGGTGTCCGAACTGTTAGGGGCTCCTGCTCTTGACCTCTGATCTTTAGAAATCGTATCGTATCGGCACTATGAATGTTTGGGTGAAGGAGTTTCTTTTTTGAATGTGATTGTTACATTAATTGTTTGACTCTATTGATAGTGGCATAAATCATAAACAGTGTTTCCGAAATTCCATATCTTCCTGTGAAATAGAAGTGTCAGTCCTTACTTCTATACCTGACTAGTGAAACTCTGTTCGCAGTTGCTCTGTAGTATTCTTTGAAAGATGAGTCGAAAACAGCAAGCTGTATCTTTAGAAACAAAGCAAAAGATTTTAAATGAAGTCAGTGATAAAGTGCTGAAAAAATCAGAAATTGCGACAAAATATGGAATACCCAATAGCACAGTCTCTACAATTGTAAAGAATCGTGAAAAGTTTGAAGCGGCTTCTGCTGTCAGTCAATTCGAACCAGCAAGAAAACGGATGCGAACAGGAAAAAAAGAAGAAATTGAAATTCTCTCTTACGGTGGATAAAAGAAGCAAGAAGACAAAACGTTGTTTTAACTGGTGTAGTTTTGCAAGAAAAAGCAAAGGCTTTTGCTGATGCTCTCGGTTACAACGATTTCACATGTTCTAACGGATGACTGACAAGATTTAAAGAGCGTCATAGAATTGTCTGCAAAAAGATATGTGGAGAGGAATCTGCCGTAGATGGGAATTCTATACAGTCTTTTTTATTAGGAAAGTGGTTAGACATTAAAAAAAAATTATGCACACCACGATATTTTTAACGCCGATGAAACGGGGCTTTTTTTCAAAGCACAACCCTCGCGAACTCTTACTTTAAAAGGAGAAAAATGTTCCGGAGGAAAATTCAGCAAAGAAAGAATTAGGATTATGGTCGGCTACAACATGGACGGAACTGAACAGTTACCATTGCTCGTGATCGGTAAGTCGGCGAAACCACGCGTTGTTTCAAAAATGTTAAAACTTTGCCAGTTTGCTACACTTCCAGCAAAAATGCATGGATAAACAATGTTATTTTTACGAAATGGTTACTTGATCTGGACTTAAAATTCTACCTAGAGAAGAGAAAAGTCTGCTTATTGCTGGACAATTGCAGTGCTCATAAAGATGTTCCAGTATTAAAAGCAATTGAATGTGTCTTTCTTCCTCCGAACACTACAGCAAAACTTCAGCCTTGGGACCAAGGAATTATCCAATGCTTAAAAGTGCAGTACAGAAAAAAAATTGTTCATAAAATGATTCAATGTTTTGATAATAAAACGGAATTTTCTGTGAATTTACTAGAAGCTATAAAATATCTAAGAAGTGCCTGGAACAGTATCACTACTAGAACTATTAAACATTGTTTCCGGCACGCGAGATTTACGCATGAGATAAATGAATAAACTAATGAAACAGAATCCGAAATGACGATTGATTTAATAGAAGAAGCTGAAAAACGGGGAATTGTTTTGCAGACATTGTTCGTCGAGTATATTTCCATAGATGAAGATGTGCTGACTTCGGATGTGACGACAAACGAAGAAATAATTGCTTCATTAACTGAAAAAAAAGATGACAGCATTGACATCTCAGACGAGGATGAAGAATTCGACACAGAACTGAAAAGTTCAGTGTCATTAAATGAAGCTACCGCAGCATTAAAAACTGTAAAACGTTTCCTTATGGAACAAGAGAATGCTTCCCGAGCTTTGGACAAATTAGATGAGATTCATACGTTTCTAGAAAAAAAACAGTCTACAAAAATTGAAACAAAAGTCAATAACGGACTTCTTTAAAAAATGATCAGCAGGTAAATAAACTTATTATTGCCTAAAATGATGACCAATTTGTTTTATTTCTTAATTAAATTTTCTATTTCTTATTAATTTATGATTTTAGCAGGGATATATTTGTAAGCTTATTTATTTAGGTTTTTTTTCTAATATAGATGGCACCACTATTTTGACGGTTAACATTTATGACGGTATACATACATGACGGTAACTATTTTGACGGTTAATTCCCGGATAAGGCGAAAAAAATTCGCAGCCCCTTCAATTTCGTGTTTACGAGGTTCGACTGTATATTATTCCAAAATTTATCTATTTCCCTACAGATGTATATTTTCTTACAGTATCTCAGAAAGGTAGAACATACCTGAGATGTTTGACGTGATTGGGCAAATCTTGAGCGGTACATTGAAGAATTTCCTTTGAGATATTGCTAAAAATAACCAACTTACTAACTTCTTTTTTAATAATACTACATAATTTGTTGAATTATACTTTAGGTTAGTTTTATTGATTTTGCGAATTTTAAGAGCATACCTACACCGTAATACAAATTGCATACATATTCTGGTGGGAGGTGATTTTATATGAATTTCCTGTTTCTTAACGAAAACTTTGTATTTTGAAAGAAAATCTTAAACTTCTCGGAAAAAAACGAAGTATTTCCTTTCTAGTCTTATTCATAGAATATTATAAACAGCATTTTTTTTTCCGGAATATATGTCTGAAAATGAACTTTTAATTTGAGAGGTAACCGAAAAAATTTAGTTACATTTTCGTTATTTATGCCTTGCCAATAAAAAAGCCATCCAATGCGACCAGATGGTGCAGAAGGCAGATTTGACTTTTAACGGTGAGTACCAAGGTTCGAACCTAGAGTAAGACAAGGCCGTAAAAAACGTGTGTGTTTATATGTAATACAAATACCTGTTCAATATAAATATTCATCGGTATGCATAATTATTATTTACCATTATTTAACCATTTGGAAAAATGGTTATTGTCCTCGGTCAGAGTAGGAAATCAAAACATAAATGAAGCGTTTTATTAGTTGAATCCATCATTTTATTCGTTTTCTGATTGGTCTATACAGTAATCTGTATTTTCCCTTTACTTTCAACAGAGATGGATACTTCTGTTGCTACTATGACAAAAAAGTAATATAAAATATAAAAATAATAATAACTCAGAAACAAATTGAGATTCAGCTTTCAAACAAATTGCATTTAAAAGTTTTTTTTTTCTCTATACGACGGTGTAAAACGTAATATAGGATGTTTAGAAGTTTAAAAATGAAATTTCATTTCAAATTGGTCCAGGAATACTAATGTTTAATCCATGGCGTACGTAATGTATGACCAGCTCGGTAGAAATTAAAAAAAAATTACAGTAGGGGAGAGTGGGGATGAAAGGGACATTTTGTCTTTATAAGCTTATAAAATAATGGCATGAAAACATATCACTTTCACATTTGAGCCTAATTCTCGTCTGAAACCTTTGCTTTTATATTACCAAAACTTGTTGTCCCCTAGTACAGTAGTTTAAAGCATATACGCATTTTTATAAATTAGGAGAAATGTCCCTTTTAACCCCATTGTAGGGGATGAAAGGGACACTATGAAGGGTTGAAAGGGACACACACAAATAAAACATTCTTATGATTTTTTTTCTTTTAATTTGCGATTACATTATTCAAAAATAAAAGATAATTATGCAGAAATAAAAATAAAATATATTGTAACATATGATACAATGAAAACAAGAAAAATAACATGTTTAGGCCTACTTGACATAAAACAACTTTAAATCTGTCAAAATTTTAAAAAATATTTGGTTCTAGCTGTCTCGCCACCAGTTACTGGTTTATGTAACTCCACCACAATATCATGAATATTCACGTCATTCATGTCAATAGTATCAGTAAATATAACGTGGTTTTATTCTGGGTTTTTTTCTGAAAAATTGTACCTTAAATTCATTACGAGCACTTTTCAGGAGTTTGGGGCTACAGTGCGACAGGAATATCACCATACTTATTCCATTACTTTTCGCAAATTTTATTGTTTTAATATTTTTATTGTTTTCACAATTATCGAATAAGATAAGCGCAGGATCAGCTTTGGAACATCTCAGAATATTTAGCTAATGCGCAATTGCTTTAAAAAACTTCTGCGCCCATTGACCAACTTTGATGAACAAGTCCAAGTTTTTGGGATGGAGCTCCTCCGAGCATAATCTTCTTAAAATACTTCCTTGGCAAAACGAATACTGTTAAACAGAGTTACCTGATGCAGAAAAAAAACACACAATTGTGAAAATTTGACCATGTTTAGCTGATGTTAAGTGAGAAAATTGTTTTTCAAATCGTTTTGCTACTATATTAGGTGGTTTGTACTCTGTCATTAAGCCTGTTTTATCACATTTATATATTATGTTTTGTGTAAATTTATAGCGATCGGTAGCTAACTGAAGGTTTCTAAAAAATATCAACATTATCTTTGTTGAAACTTGTACTTCTTGTTAAACTAATGGTTATAGGTTTCTTAAGAGAAAGTATGAATTTTGTTGCATAAAATCTTAGAACCATTCAATTCCATCTTGTTTCTTTGTTCGCCGATATAGGGACATATTTGGAGGGTTCAAAGCAATTGAATACTCATAGTAAGCACACTTGTCAAACCATAGTTAATATTAGGTGCTTGGAGCAAATATGAAGCTAACTCTTTTTATTGAGCTTCACTAAAGGAAGCTTGATAGAAACAACCTAAGATTTTTAAAGTAAGATGTCCCTTTCAACCCCTCAGTTTCTGTCCCTTTCAACCCCTTAGCCACCTAGCGAAATTAAAAATGCATCCATGCATGAGAGTATTTTAGCTAACGAAATATACTGATATTCACATAAAGTGCATACTTTACAGTGCTAAATAATATATGTATTATATTGCTAAACACAATATTACTTTTTTAGAGAAAAAAAGTAAACCAACATGAGAATTTACTTTTTTACATCGAAAACAGGTTTTGCTTTCATCACCTACAACGCTACAATTGCTAATGTTAGTTATAAGGATTATTAAGACAGAACAAGTATCGTCATCGACTGAGCCAAACATGAAACTTTGTACATTTTATTTTCTTCCTTAAATTTTGATTGTCCCTTTCATCCCTTGTCCTTTTCATCCCCACTCTCCCCTACCGAAAAAATTTAATCCATGGCTTACGTAATGTATGATCAACTCCGTGCAAATTTTTATGCCTTAAATTTTAGTCTTTGAAAAAATCATTATCCAAATGGTCGTTGTAATTTGTTAAATTGCATTTATATATATATATATATATATATATATATATATATATTTCGAAACATTTTAATGGGTGTAGTTGAAATATCACGTCGTGCTTATTACGATATATTACTTGATTAGTATCACATATTAATCAGCCGCTGGTGATGTTGTATAGCAATCATACCACATAGCACAAGCATCGTTAGAGAAGGTATCAACTCTGTGAAAATTTAGCAGCTGTAGAGCGATGATAATATTGGTATAGTCCAATCAAACTCTTATTTAATCATGATGAAAACAAGGCAGCGTGAATGGTGAAAAAAGGCGTATGAAGAAATATGGGGTTTTCTCAATTAAACACATGGAAACGTAGTCATAGGAAAACTGTTTATTCCATCAGAACATACCAACACTAAACAATTCCCACTGGATGAGAAATCAGAGCAGTCCACTCGAGTATGCACTAGTTATGCGAAATAGATGTTAATTCACGAAATGAATATTCTACATGGCTTAGGACACCTGGTAACAGGTTATGTAAACAATCAAACAGCACAAATAAACTTGTTCTGAGCTCATGCTCGAAGTATTTATTAGGATGCGCGTAGGAAATCCGATTGAAATGGAAACTTCAGGCTAACCCAACCAAAATCACGAACGAGATTCGAAATGAAACTGGGATCCGACACTCAGCCAATGGAGAACGATCAAGAAACGTCACAGGAAAGAATCCCGGCGCCGCTACTGGAAGGATTTTGATGTGAAAAGGCTGTCTCCTAGCGGGAGGGAAAGTGAGATGAAATAGAATAAAAATGTAAAAATGGCTTTGATAAACATTCGAAAAATAAGTACCTGCGTTCAGAATTTTACAGTTTGGCAGACGATAAAAATTAATGAAGGGATTAAATGTTTAGATTACGTTTTGGAATAAATCTATTGTTAAGATACGCGTTTTAAAATTATAGGAATTTAACTAGAAATAAATAATAGAGCGTATTAAATAAAGGAAATAATGAATATGCCAGCAATTTAGAATAATTTAAATGAATAGTAAAAGTAAAAATTTTTATATAACATATATATATATATGTGTGTGTGTGTGTGTGTGTGTATGTATGTATATGTTGAGCTATTGATCACATTTATTTCTAAAAATAGAAATTTCCTATTTTGAATAGCGAAAAATATTCTTCATGAAAATGGAGGAATACCAAAACAAAGCTTTCCTGAACAAACTGATAATTACAGAGAATAGACAGCAACTTTACTGCCAGTACATCATCACTTTTTTTCACACTTATTAAGATTTTTTCAGTGTACTTTCATATCGTGGTATATTTTACACTCAAAGTTTTAGTTTCTACAATTTACGAACATTAAAAAGACATATGGAAACGCGAGTTTTGAAACAAGCGTCCTAACATAGATATTCTGCAAGAAACTTGCAGAAATTTGTTTCAAAGATTAAACATAAGTTAAAAGTTTATTCTTTGAAGTTAAAAGCAAAATGATTCTGGGGCGGAATGTGCTTTAATTTTATAGTTTAACGATATAGTTTAAATTTCATTGTTTAATGTTTAAAAATGCTAACATCTCCGTATTGTATTCACCAAGACATGTTTTTATTAGTGCAGAATCACCAATGATTGTGAATCACCAATGACTTTTTGTGTAAAATAAGCTTAATTAAAGATAAGTTGCAAAATTGTTAAGTACTGTTTACACAATATAACGATATATGTACACATTAGAGTTAATTTATTATGATTTGACAGAAACATGATTTCTTTATCACTTTCTTTCTATGCATGAATTAATTCCATTCGATGAAAAATATAAAATGCAGAAAATTACTCAAAAGTAAAAAATTACATGACATTCTTGTGAAAACCAAAAGCATAGATCCGTAAAAGGATATTGACGGTTATTCATGACTGTAGAAAATATTATTTTTTTCGATTCCTTAAACAAATTATTTATTTCTCCTTTTTTTACATGGCTGTTCATTGTCACTTGTAAACCTTGGAGAATGTTTAATAATGTTTAACATAATTCCAAATTTAAAAGAATTTTTTATAAATGCATTTAGCATGCGATAGTATGAGAAAGGTTTTTTTTTTCCTTTTTTTTCTAGTTGATCTATTGATCTATGTTTCTTTTTTTGAATGTTCATTTTTATTTTTAAAAATTAAAGAGTGTAGCAAAATGAATAAGTAGTATTTCATACAAGGAAATTTTTAATGACTTTTTTATTATTGTATTTCACATTCAAAAACACGAAAGAAAAATGTGCAACAAGAACATTCTATTTAAATACTTTTAAACAGAAAATTAGAAGTTTAAAATTTTAGAAAAAGATTACTTATTTTTTTATTTTATTTCAATCTATTTGTGCAGGTTCGTGAACTAAATTTTATAAATTAAAAAAAGATTAAAATAATAATGAATGCCAAAATTTGAAAAATGTAAATTGTACTTCTTATAATATGATACAAAAGCCTTATGAAGGGGTTACTAAAATGTAATAAAATCCGATTAAGAAAAATTTTATATTTCAAGATTAACTTTCAATTTTGAATGCTATTACACGATAAAAATATATTAACAGTAGTTTTATGGGCTTCATTTTTGTCAAAAATTACCTTTTCAGATTCTGCATTGTCGTTTGCTAGTGGATTTAATTAAATTTCACATTTTATAATGTGATGCTATAGAAATTCAAATTAGATTTTATATCAATATCTTTCGATCTCCTTTTACCAAACATAAGATTAAACGACGTATTTAATAAATATTATCATATATTAAATTCGAACTGTGAAATCTTTATCCATATATTGCGTTTAATGCATAATTTAACATATAATGAAATAAATGACATAATGCTTTTAATCTGAATTATTACCATAAATTCAAAAATATAAAAGCGAATAAAATCTATCAGGTAGGACAACTGCAATCTTGAAAATAAAATTTATATTTTTATCACTGATAAATTTTAAAAATATCGTTTTTCATTTCATTTTGTAAATTACAAAAGAAAGGCTCGGTAGTAAAACATGATAAATGAGATTCTTTTGTATTTCCATGTAATTTTGTTTAATTGCATCCTGACAAACATTAAAGATGCAAGATTTATTTTTTATTCAATATATGCCGTAATAAAGTAATGTTCCGAATGGAGAAATTTATCTGCTTCTCTTTTGGTGTCCAGAAAAATTTGTAATTCTAATTAATGTAAATTACTATAATAGAGAAATCACACATTAATCAAACTTTTCACAACACTGATTTTCGACACACATATAATCTAAAAGCAAAAGTCCCAACAATCTGCTGCAACCACCCTTTCAAACATACCTCCTGAAATTTAAAAGTGCAGGCACGTTCCTTTGCGAGTAGAGTAGTTGAGTCGCCCTCCCATTATAATTTCATCTTCCGGTAGCAGCATTGTATATTAAGAAACCTGCCATTTCTCTGATGGAATAGCTTCACAATATAAAATATAGCCATACACATAACAGAAGGATACTTAAAATATAACTTTTCCAAATATATCTGTTAGACCTTACCTTATAGCCGTCACCTGAGATTCCCAGAACACAACTTCTACTTAGTCACAGTCATTTTTCGCGTAGAGGGTTATTCCCTGGCAGTGCGCCTCGTATGCGATCTTTATGTACTAATTATTTATTTTAATAAACACACTTGTTTACATATCCACCTCTTAAAAAAGTTAGCTGCGAACTTACCTCCGGTAGAATATTGTATTTATTTTAATTTATTAAAAGGTACCAGGAAGGACACTATGCTCTATTGAATAGGTTTCTTCGTCTTAGCAGACCTTCATAGGCTAACGAATCAAATTAAAAGTTTCTCCAGATTTACGTATCAAAAATTTATCCCTGAATAAAAGTCATCATTAAAATATGTATGAAAAATGGACGAATGGATGCAAGTCGTTTTTTCAGATGAAAAGAGATTTAACTTGGTTTGAATTCCTACTGGAACGATTTAAGGCGTTTATCTCGAGCCCTCTTCAGTAGGCAGAAAGGAGGAGGTTCTGTGAAGGTTAGGGAGTCTTCACTTTAAATAGAACTACAGTTATTACTTTTCTGGAAGGTAAACAGGCATCTAAAGTGTATATAGAAGTGCTTGATAGTCACTTGTTGCAAATTGCTAAAACTCTTGGTGGTCGGAATTATTTGTGGCAACAGGATAATACACCGATTCATACAACAAGACTCACAAAAAAATGGTTTGCCGGTAACAATGTTCATGGAATGGTGTGTCCCGCACGTAGCCCTGATTTAAATCAAGTTATGAATCTTTGGGGCATTATATTTCGTCCTTAAGTTGTATAAAGAAATCAAACGAAGGTGGTTTGGTATAGAACCAGAAACTTACGCAACTTCATAAAGAGCATTCCAGCTAGACTATTTGTTGTCATAATTAAACATGGATCTATTATTTAGTCGATAATTCAAAAGTATGTAAAATATCTTTATATTTATGAGACAGAAAATTTATTTCCATTTATCAATTTTTGAGTTTAAATTAATTCATTCTAACTCAATTTACTGTAAAATGTTTTATTTTTTGCACATGCTTTTTTTATATACATAAAAATATTTTTGAATACTGAATTATTAAAACATTATTTCGAAAATATCAGTGTGTTTGTATTTATGAGACGCTCTGTATACAAGGTGTATCTAAACTCTTGAATAAAACTTTAATGGACGATAGTGCATATCAGGACAAACAATATTAAATAGGAAACTAAGGGTCCCAAACGTCTTCCGAAGGAGATAGCCGCCATTTGCAGCGTTCAAAATTTCAAATGTATATAAAAAACGGAAAAATTGGTGGATTCGTTTACTAAAACTATTCTTTATGTCAGTATTTTCTTGAAAATAAATTTTAAAGATAAAATTCAAAAAATGCCGATAGAAGGTGCTTTAGACTTAACGGAGTAACGAACAACTAGGAGTGCCGAACTAGGAGTAACTTGGAGTAACTAGGAGTAACGAACAACTATTTTTTACCGCTATCTTTTGTATCTCATTAAGTGCTTTCAAAAGCTTAGACTTAAACTTAAATTTTTAGTGCAAAATCTGAATCGTTGAAAGTCTTTAAGTAGCGCAAACTGAACTGTTGTTCAGGAGTTGAAATTCCCGCCCCACTCCTGAACACACTTCAGTTATTCCCGATCTTGGTGTCGTAGACCAGGCAGAAACTACTACCCCCCTCCCCGTAAAATAAACGTTAAAGGGATGACAAATTTAAATACAAAATTTATTTGTAACAGACATGAGCAATTTCTCTGCGCAAAATAAAAATAAACATATCAGTGTACGCACGTAGTGCGCAATATGAATGAAGGTTGACACGTAGAAAATGTTACACGCATGATGTTCGTGCGGAATCACAAAAACTGCAAAAAAGATTTCCCACCAGCAACGATGCAGGCCTCACACCGCCGGCGGAGAGAGTAGAGAACATTAGCGAATATCCCGGACACCTCTCGGATATCGCCTGCTATGACGGCAATCCTCGCAATCAGGTCCTCGTCGGAGTCGACGGGGCTTACGTAAACAAGACTCTTCATATGTCCCCAGAGGAAGAAGTCTATGCTGGAGAGGTCAGGCGAGCGTGCCGGCCAATTTATCGGACCACCCTTCCAATCCATTGCCCTGCACATGCTGTATCCAATGTATTTTGCACATCCGCGCTGAAATGTACAGTACAGGTGCTCCGTCATGTTGGAACCACATACCAGCCTTTATGTTGACTGGAATACTTTGCAGTAGAACTGGAACCACGTCTTGCAGGAATACCAGATACGCACCGCCGCCTTGACAGAATATATGGCCCTATCAAATAATCTTGGATAATTCCGGCCCACACATTGACGCAGAAACGCCGATGATATGAATGATGATGGGTGGCGTGTGGGTTCCTGTACGCCCAGTTGTGTGCATTGTGCGCATTGAAAATGCCTTCCCGACTGTAACTGCATTCATCGGTGAATAGCACGTGTGCGGCAAAGTCTGTATGCGCGTCCAACTTTTAGAGGAACCATCGAGAAAAATCGACACGTGGCTGATGGCCGGTTGCTTTTATGGCATGCACACTCTGTGCATGATAAAGTCGAAGGCCCTCGACTTCTAACACTCGCCAAACTGTCATCGGTCTCATATTTGCGGCGGTGGATACAACCCGAGTGCTCGTCTCCGGTTGCTCCTCGAATTCACGCAACACATGCTCTTAAAGTTCCGGTGTCCTCGCACTCCTTGTACGCCCAGTGTCGTGCATCCCGCTGACAAACAAACCGGTTTCTCTCATGCAAGCATTCAAAAAGTTTTCGTTCCGACAAACGTTTCAAAGGGAATCGCTCCGCTTACAAACGCCAGGCCTCCAGGGCATTCCCATCCGCAGCGCCGTAAATGAAATGCATATCAGCCATTTCCTGTTTAGTGTAGCTGGTCATCCCTACAACCGTCAAAGACGAAAACACCAAGGTTCTTCTACCTAAGTTTGTTCCATTTGAAGGATAGCCAATCAGAGTAGAGCAGGACTGAAACGTCACGTGGCGGACAAGATCGGAGAGAAACCGGCCGTGACAATGTAAATAGATGAGTAAAAGAACGGAATATGAAGTAAATACTTTTTTAAAAAACAGATCCTCGAAAGTAAATTGAACGAAATCACTTTCCATAAAATAATTTGTTCAAACACTGATTGGAGTTAGTTAAATATAACATACATAATGGTTAAATAATATCGCGATACATTTCTTTCATTCAAACACTTCAGTAAATTCGCAAAAAAATTACATTTTTAATGCGTAAAAGTACCAATGAAAACTTTTAAACTATTGTAAAATAAAATGAATGGATGAATTATATGAATATGATGACACAGCAGTAATGATAAAAAGACTAGAATTATCAAACAGAATAAATTAAACAAAACTAACATCAAAACTTTTAACAATAATCCATTGTCTAGATATAATCCATACTAGATATAAGTTTTCAAAAAATTTCGAATGTCACTATGCTTATCCAGGATCAAAATCAATATGATTCAAATATCTGCAACAATATATATACTCAGGGCTTAGTTTCTAGCAAAAAAAAAGTACCGGAGCTCTAATATTCTGCAGTAATAACAACAAAGTTTATAATCCCCCTGCCCCCCCCTCCCCACATACGCATATTTATATTTCATACACTATTTCAAATTTTAAAGCAATTTCGTCTTCCTCAAAGAGAAATTTATATTTTTGACATATCTTTAGGCATTAATATCTAATAAATTCTAATAAATGAACAGAGCAAAAACATTAAAATCAGGAGTGAGAAATTTTCAGAAAATCCTACTCGTCAGGGACTTCTTTGTATTGGTGCGCAGCATTTATAAACTCTGGTCTGTTCTGACTAATATTTAAATATTCACTAAAAATAAAGAAGTACTGGAGCTGCGCTCCTGTGATATTCGGAGCAAATTAAGCACCGTGCAGAGCTAGAAAGTTAATCAGAGAGAATATTTTAAAAACACGAACAAAAAGCAGCGAGTAAAAACGGCAGAAACAGTTGCGACTAATTCTGACATCCCTCGTCGCCATTCTGAAACCATTGGGGAAAAAAACCTATACAGGACACACTATGTCAGATACGTAAGCGCTTTGGTAGGAAAGAACGCAAAATATTAGAGATGGGAAAAAAAGAAATAAAAATTTAGGCTTTGATTTTTTAGAAACACTATTTCCGCTAAATTCCGGAGTGAGCGCCGGGGAATTCAGACCAATATTTTAATTTCCACAAAAAACAAAGAAGTAGCGGAGCTGAGAATCAAACAGAATATATTAACGATAATATCCAACGCAAATTAAGCACTGCTTATAGGCTAATACATCAACCCTACATTAATTTTCATCTTAAATTTCTGCTTCATTTTATTAATCAGAGTAACACGAATATAATATTTAATAAAATAAATATCGTCGTTATTTTGTTTGCGAATCGCCGAGTTAGCTATAGATACGAAGTGCATGTCGCTGCATCAGCAGCCGATGTACAACAAAACTACGAAAAATCGCACAAAAATTGTTATCACAGAGCTCCCTTCCAGCGTTACATTTCCACTTTCAACTGGGATCTGGCGTCAATAGTAAAAAATATCGGTATGAAGTTTGGTTCAAATCTATGCCTAACTTTGTATGCTTTCCGGTGAATCAATAATCAAAATGGAACAAAAATCGCTATTACAGCGCCCCTACCGGCGGAATATCCCCAAATTTAACCATGACATGCTGGCCATAGTCAAAAATACATAACTTCGTATACTTTCCGATGATATAATGAGACATGCACATATACGGACAGACAGATATTTTGTAAAAACATGTTTTTCGAGATCTCTGACATTTGAAACTTGTAAATCCGTCGAAAACTGGAAGTCGAACAAAAATTCGACTATAATACTTTCTTCTGTTATAGATAAAAGAAAGTAAAAAAAGATAATGCTAAAGCAAATATTTTAATAGAGGCTTTAATTTTTTTAAGGTAAAAAAAATCCTTATAACAAAAGAAAATTTTTAAATTTTTTATGCAATTTTTGACGTTTTCTTTTTTAAATTTTTGCTGCGATTTTTCCAGTAAAAGGAATCCGGCTTTATTTTTTTAGACCAATATTGTATTAAATCTTGTTATTTTTTTCAATAAAGTTTATTCGGAGTTCGTGCAGAGATTTTCGTATTTTTCTCGAATTTTTTATGCGATTTTTAGAATTTTGAGATTTGTAAAAGGAACTCGGTTACCAACTTTTAGCGAAATATAATAAATTTTCTCCTCTGCGAGTTTCGAACTCCCCCCCCCCCCCCCCACACACACACTTCATGGCGATTTGTCTGCATTTGTGAAAGAAATCTGGTTTTAATCTTTTATTCTAATATAGTAAATGCTGTCCTCTTTTTTTTTTTTTTTCTTTCATTAAAGTTTATTCTGAATTTCTCGCGATTCTTTTATGCAGTTTTTAGAGATTTTCGCGTTCCGCAGAAATTTTTTGACGCTCGTAAAAGGAATTCGGTTTTGAAATTGTAGCTTAGTATAGTAAATTTTGTCCTTTACGATTTTAGTGTTTTTCTTTGCGATTTTCCAGAATAATAATAGCCAGTTAACAAAATGCTCGGATTTTGAAGAATTCGGAATTTCGACTTCCGGATTTGAGATTGTACTGTTATGTATTGTAGACTCTGTATTTATAAATCTGTATACGTGTTCTCCGAGAGTTATTAGAACATGTTGATATAGTGCATTCACTAGGTTTTTTTTTTTTTTAAAAAGGCTGTTAAAATAATATAAAAATTAAAATCATTCACAGAAAAAAAATCCAACGCATAACAGCATACAGAATACTATTGAAACGAGCGAAGCGAGGCGAATCTGTCCGCCACGTGACGTAATGCGCGAGCAGTTAAGGAATCTTTACAGTTGGCGCATCGCACGAATGGTACCCCCCTGGAAAACACGATGAATGCGGACAACCAGCGCTTTTATAGCACTTTCGACCACAGCGTCATCTGGAGGTCCCATTCTTCTGTACTACACATTGCCGGCCAATCGGGTGACAGGAATCGTTACTACGTAATCGCTACGTAACTGTAAATTATTTCTTGATATTTTGCGCGGAGAAATTGCTCATGTTATGAATAATTTTTTTTAAATTTTGTCATCCCTTTATCGTTTATTTTTTATGTAGGGGGTAGTAGTTTCTGCCTGGCCTACGACTGAGAATAAGACTGGGAATAACTGAATTGTGTTCAGGAGGGGGTGGGGGTGGGGGTGGGGTGTTCAAATTTCAACTCCTGAACACAGTTTAGTTTGCGCTACTTAACCAATCCCAACGATTGAGATTTTGAGCTTAAAATTTAAGTTTAAGTTAATCTTTTGAAAACATTTAATGAGATACAAAAAATAACGGTAAAAAATAGTTGTTCGTTTCTTCAAAGTGTAAAGCGCTCTCTGTCAGCATTTTTGAACTTTATCTTTAAAATTTATTTTCAAGAAAATGATGATATAAAGATCAATTTCAGTGAAAACGGAAAACGAATCGACCAATTTTTCCGGGTTTTTTTTATAATTATTTGAAATTTTGGACCCTACAAATGGCGCCTATCTCCTTCGGAAGACGTTTGGAACCCATAGTTTTCTATTTAATATTGTTTGATTTGATGTGTACTATCACCCCCTAAGGTTTTGCCCAAGAGTTTAGATACACCTTGTATATGTATCTCTCTCCCCACCTCTCTCTCTCTTTCTCTCTCTCTCTCTCTCTATATATATATATATATATATATATATATTATACATATACACCAGAAAAATATTCTTCAAAATCTCTAAGTTTCTTTATGTTTCTTTTATCACATATAAATTTTTAAAGTTCTCTTTAATACATTATCAAAAAAATTGTGAATGACAGTTAACTGCTTGCTCGCTGAATATAAAAGACACTTACATTCTCATCAGTGTAAGTCATTCGGGAAAGGAGCTTGCCAGTCTATTCTTCTCCCCTACGGAATCTGCTACTGCTCCCTGCTACTGATTCGGAAAATATCGATTACGACTCATTTAAAGAATAAATCAGAAGTTCGAGAAAGATAATAGACGTTGCTAGACATTTTTCACCAAAGATATTCTTAACCTTGTTACTGAACTTATTTCTTTCAATAAGATGGAGAATTTAACTCAGTTTTTGTTATCGTATGGAAGCAAAATTTTTATTTTTAAATATAAAGTACAAGATACAGAAATATAAAAAAAATCAGTGTTTTAAAGTTTCCTTCACCTATTTTGAAATATTAATAAAAAAAGCTTTCAAAACTAATTTTAATAAAATATTCGAAAATTGTTTATTTGTTTTAAATTTACAAATGTATTAATTCAAATTTATAAACTGTACTGAGAAACTAAAAATGCATTTATGAAGAGTATTTCTACTAACACCCATATATAAAATGTGAATAGATGATGTGCAGAGAAATACAATTTTGTGCTGTAGCAAAATGAACACATCTGAAAAAAATAGCATAAGAAAATATCCACCAAAACTTTTACTATTCGCTACACATCTTCTATTGGAACATTTTTTTTTTAAAGATTCCGTTTCAAAAGAAAATAGAAAAAAGTTATTCAGCGTTAATAGATTGCTGGATGAATATAAAAGGGGCAATAAATAAAAAATATTGCGTCTAGACTCTAGGGCAGAGATGGCGAACCTTTTCACATCCGCGTGCCAAATTTTTCCGAAAATTTATTTTACATGATCATGACTTGCCAATAAAATAAAAATAATCATTCAAGTAATAATAAAACAAAATTAATTAAGTAAATAAATACATAGAAATGCTTAATTCATCTTTAAAAAGTTAAAGTTAAACTTACGCTATGTGCAAAACTACTTAAAAGATGATAGAATACTAAAAATATGTTAAATTATTTTAATACCTTAGTATGAGGTATAGGTACTTAGTACCTTCCCTATATCCATGTTTTATTTATTAATGTTTTCCGGATCTAAAAATTAACTTCAACTTTCACTCCTTTCGCCACCATCTACGTGAATTTTGAAAATTAGACGCGAACAACAATTGTATTTCTTATATTCCTCAGACGAAGACTATGTTTTTATAGTTGAAAGTACTAAGGTATTAAAATAATGTAACATCTTTTTAGTATTCTGTCAACTTTTAAGTAGTTTCGCACATAGTGTAAGTTTAACTTTAAAATTAATTAAAATTGTGTTTTTAGCATTAAAAAATATAGGTAAAATTTGATATTTTACTTTAGAAATTTATTTTCAAAATATTCTTTCTGTTGTCTCATCTTACATGCTAAATAATTTATATCAGTTTCCTTTAGTTATACTTAAGAGAATCCAAGTTAAATTGAACTCCTTTGATAAGATGTTTTTACTTGAATTTTTCACATTTTTTATTTCCGAAAAGAATGTCTCATAGGAAAAAAAAATGTCTAAATAGAAAGCGCCAGAATCTACAACTTTTAGTATCTGGAATTGAATTCCTAGATGTTATAATTTTACCATCGGCATTTTTGCTTATAATGTCTTTTAATCCTTCTTTTGCGATACTCTCTTATTCTTAAAATTTTGGGAGCCAATATTGTGCTAGATTGACATACATTGAGATATATTTCATTTTCTTCAATCTGTATGACAATGACTACCGAACCAAACTAATCGAATTCAGATAAACATAAAGATATGGATTAATTAATGCATTTTGTTAAGTTCTACTATATTTTTATGTATAAACTGAATCTATGCCGTACCAAAAATAATCTTCAGCGTGCCACTTATGGCACGCGTGCCATAGGTTCGCCGTCCCTGCACAGTTTTATGCTTGTTAGTTAGTTTTAATTTACTTATTAAATACATAATCATGCTTAAAGAAAGCTGATTGCTTTAAAACATAAAAAACGCATACGAAATTAACACAGAAGTGGGAAAACTTAAATTTGACATAAAGTAAAAGCACCAGTACTTGGCCATTTAAGGACATTTATCTAATTCTTATTAAAGTGTTAGTGAATTCCAAAAGATATGCAGTATGTCCTCTAAAGTCCCTTGCCACCCTCTTATCTTCGGAACGGCTTCTGCTGTATTCACAGAAGTGGTGTCTAGATATACTAAAGTAGCTATGCGGTACTGAATAAATCTCCTCGTGAAAAACTGCGCAGTTAGTATATGTATCTCGAAAACGGAAAGAGATAGGGAAAAATATATTTACATAGTTGTAGAGCATCATCGATTTAGTACGAAAAGATGCCTTCTGGACATTAATGTGATGAATAGAACGGTTAAAACATGCATTTGTTTTTTCGTCTTTTCCTACACTGTGGCGTGACAAAACGATCTTAGAAAGAAAAAAAACAAGATATTACAATATACCTTTATTTGAGATGTTCATACTTATCATAGTCAGTTACAATGCACATTTGGATCCCACTTTGAATTTCACGTTGCACACGTTGGAGTATAGTGGCTAAAACGATGGCACAAGTGTCCGTAATGCGTCGCGTAAGGTCCCTACAATGTTTGTGTATGGGTCGCATAAAATGCAGGTATTTGCACAGTAAAAAGACCAGCAGAGTCAGATCAGGTGAACGTGGAGTCCAGTATTCGAAACCGCCATACCCAAATATTTGGTTCCCGAATTTCTTGATCAGGTGCTGCTTCACTGGAAATGTCTTGCGTGCAGGCACGTCGTCATGTTGAGACCATAGATTCTGGAGATTAAATAACGGAAGGTTATCCACAGAATCGGTATTATATCCTGTAGCAGTTGCAAATATCGCGCGCCCGTTAACGTGCCATATAAAACACTGAGCCGATCAACCGACATTATATTATGTAGTATACACTTTGATACGTTAGAGATTATATGAAACAAGAAATTAAAATATTCTGTAGATTTAAAAAGTTAAAATAAATTAACAATTTTAAAATATTATAAGATATCAAAAATTATTTTATATTTTATTAAAAGTGAATTTACCTATCCATCAATCTATGTATATATGTGTGTAACTTTCATTATGTTTTAATAAGATAATGTAAATATTCTTTATTCCCACATTATATTCCATAGTTATGCACTTCGAAACGCAAATACAATGTAGAAATAAATCCTTTAATTTAAAAATAATAATAATAATTTTTAAATTAAAAAAAAAATAGTCAAAATTTTTTTTTGAAAGTATTAGCAATAACTTTAAATGTAAAAATAACTGTATAACTGTATAATATACAACATAATAACTGTAAAAATAACTTTTTTTAACAATTTATCAAAATTGAGTTTAACTATCTATATTGTATATGTAAATCTTATTTTTGCCATCCTTATACCAAATTTTAAAACTTGTAATACATCTATATGCAAAAATTCAAATAAAAAATATATTAATATATACATATAAACGTAAATTATAAATTTACTGTACTGGGACTCAGAAAAGAGATGGTCAGCTTATGGTGTTACAGATTGTGATATAATCGTTAAGAAATAACGTGCTTCCATCGTGTCTTTTGGATGATCTATCTACAATCAGATTGTATTATCAGTCACGTGCCCTAACTGATATGAGTTAGAAACAAGACGCTCGTCATTTTCATTTCAGTCTTTGAATATACAAGTTGGATATTTTCTTCAAAGTCTTTTCATTTGTGAAATCTTAAGTAACATGGTACCATGTGTTTGCTAACAATATCCGATTAAAAACTTTCTCAATATTGTGAATAAATATTGATTTTCATATTGTCAAAGTATAATCATTGATTACTTAACTGGATAATAACATTTTTAGACGTAAATTAAATTTTTTATAAAAGCAGAAGTTTTTATTACAACATTCGTAGAATTCAAGTATGAGTATTAACCAAGTTTTATAAGCTTATATAATATATTCTACGTATATACTTGTACATAGTTTAAACTAGTATATATTGTAGTATGAATGGTTTATGAAAGTTCATAATATGAGACTCATAATATGAACTCATAATATGATGCCCATCATAGTTCTTCAGGTTGTGAAAAATAACAGGATTTGTTTTGCATTGCTTACAATTCAAGTTACATGCTATTTTTCAAAAATACATTTTAACGACGTCCTATAGATGGGAACACCAAACATTTCGTTATAAAAATGGGGATGAGGTTACCCCTTACGTTATAGTATGCGTTTATCGTCTGATTTCCATTCCTATTCTAAATCGTTCGAAAAAATAATATAAGCCGCCCTAAAAATTAACCTCTTCCCTAAAACTTTTGTCCCCCCCCCCAAGCTAAAACACCTACCCTTCTATGTTAAAGCATTAGCCTTTCATCTAATTTCCATTCCTACTCTAAGTCGATTCTAAAAAATACAAAAAATATTAAGCCCTCCCCCCTAAAAATAAGACCTCTAAAAATTTAGACCCTTCTTACTTTCTCTCAAAAAGAATTAACCCCCTATATTATAGTATTATATTTCCATTCTAACACTAAGTCAAATCGAAAAATTTGAAAATCAAGCCCTCCTCTAAACAAATTTAGCCTCTCCGAAACATTCACTCCCTATCAGACAAGCATCTCATTTCCACCTACAGGTGATGGTGACCTTCTTCCCCACCCACAGGTGGTGGAACTCATCCTCCTGCCGCTATCCGCCACCTGCTGATGTAGACCTCTCCTTCTTTCCCTACTTCCGAGATTGAAAGAAATATTTATAAGAACAATGTTTCTTTTGCTTCGTTGATTTTTCTAAACATTCCTGTTCTTTTTTTCACATTACGAAATATAGGATTTTCGAAAACTATCTAATTCTATACTACATATTTTCATGTTACACAAACCTGTTTTATTGACAATCATGATAGATTAGCAGTAATATTATTATCATTAAAATTAATAATATTCGGTTACTCTTGCATGAATAAATTATATCAAACTGCTGCAAATATTTAAATGAGAATTTATAGAGTCTTATAAACCGTTACTACGGTTTGAGAAAACTGATTAATAATGTATAAAAACTACCCGGAAACAATTAAGAAAACCAGTGGCTGCAAATGAAATATTGTTTTTTAAATGCTTCTTTTAATATCGACATTTTGTTATTTTCTACAGTTCCTAAACACAAAGAACACTTTTTGGAAAAATGAGTATTTAGGAAGAGGATATTTCATATTTTGCAAAATTAAATCTATATTTATATTTTCTCCCCGTGTATTTTACGTTGTGAAATTTAATTCTTGAAAATAAAAAGAATTGCTTTATTAACTTTAAAATTTATTTATTTAAATATTTTTGTGCGATGTTAAAATATGTTAAAAAGCATAATATATTTTAAAAATCTGTAACTTAACACATGCTATTAAGAATAGATTTTAGAAATACAAAATAAAACGTTTAATGAATTCTGTAAAATCAGACAATATGTAAATATTAAAAATGAAATTTTCATATTTTTTTAATTTATTGCATTTAATTGACGTTAAGCTACCTATTTTATATGCACATATTCATATTCAAATGAAACAAGCAAAATAATATATAAATATATATAAAAATATATTTTTTAATCAGATACTTATAACATAGTGTTCAATATATTTGTGAACATGAAAATTTACTTTTTGAATGTCAGCTTGATTTAAAAGTTACATCCTGTATTAATAATAGATTTTATAAAGTGCCTTTTTATGTGCGTTCGTAATTACATATATACGTAACACCTGTACTCGTCGTCTGGTCTGCCCGTGTGTCTGTCTGTCTGCATATAACAGCGCAAAAAGTATCCAACCGAATGGTTTAAAATTTAATACATATAATCGTTGTAGAATTTTGTCGAGTCACTTCAAATTTTATACAAATACAATCAAAACTTCAAAAGATGTTAATAAAAGTTTTCTTCATTCCCTTTTAACTCTATTATTGGTAATTAATTCAATGATATCGCACGATAGGTTATGATTCTGTGTTGGTTGCCATGACGATTACGTTCTATTTAAGATCAAGTTATATTAATTCCGTATGACTGAATTTAATGTAAATAATCACAAAAAAATTGTATTCCTACACTTTTGCACAAGAATGCAAGAGCTATTGCACCAAGATCTGAATATACAACTATATAAATCTAGTTATAGTACGGACGCACCTGATTTGTTACGTTTGAAGTACAATTTCTGTCTCGTTCTTTAGGCGAATAATAATTATTATAAATTAGTTTTTGTAAATATTGTTAATGTTTTGTTGTATTGATATAACAAAAAAATAAATAATAATGCGAAAAACAGAATATTTTTAATATACAATTTTGGTTTCAGCCGAATTTTTCCTTCCCTCAATTTTATTTATCACAGTAAATTAATTATACAAATATAATAGTGAAAGTAATAACTTTTTATAAAGCCCCATATTAGATACTTCCTTCTGTTGAAAGCATAATTGCTTAATTAATCAAAGAGTCCAGGTGTTAGAGACACTGTTTTAAAGTTTCATTTTTCTTTTAATGTTTTAACAACCATAATTTTTTAATGATGTGATTAATTGCATAATAATCTATTATTTAATTGAATTTGCAAGTTCATGAAAAATATACTTTGGAAGAAAATTCAAAGTGTATTGTCAATTTGATAGTGGAAATGAATGTGAAAAAATTTCGTTAGAATATAAATGTGGAGTCTTATCGAATTAACACTTTATGTACTGAATTATGAATTCATGAAAAAGTTATCTTCTAATGCATTTTTCGTGAATTTTTAAAACTACATTAGAAGTTTTATCATTTAATAAATTTTAGAAGGATTTTAGAAGAATTGAAGGATTTAGAAGGATTAGTTAGATTTGAATTTATAGGGATTTTATGCAATATTTATAACCCCACTCAAATCTTTTATTTTAAATATTTTTCTTAATATTTTGTAGAATTAGGAAATGTAAAAATATAATGTTCTTACAACAGAAATACGGAAATATTTTCGAATTGAATCCCCCCACCTTACCCCCGATGCCTAGAAAGCTGAAAAGATGTAAATGCAAAAGAAGTCATCCTTTTAAAAATATTTTTATTTAGTGTAACCAATAATGCTTTTGGAACAAGATAAAATAATGTATCTATAACTTATTCTAAACTTAAATGCAACTAATCGATAACGGTTAAAATAATCCAGCATGTTACTTGGTATTCTAGTAGACAGTTTAAATAAATTTTCCAAACTGCGATCATTGATATGCAATAAAATGAACGAATAAGATAATATATTTTATTAAAAAAAAAAAAAAAAAAAAAAAAAAAAAAAAAAAAAAAAAAGTGTTACTGTAAGTTTGTAGACATATATCGATAGCCTAATACATGCCTAATATATCATGTCAAATTGAAGAAAATAATAGTTATTTGCTGTTTTCATATGTAGAACCTTGTAAGAGTTTGCACCATTTACTACAGTCTGCCATGTTACGTTTTAAAATAATTTATTTAAAATAATCGACTTTTTCGAATTATATCCCTCAATATATTCAATGCATCATAAAGTTCGCCCCCGAATTTATGGATCAAGCTGTAAGGTTAGTTAAAGTACACATCAAGAATCAATTTTGGTACAGCAATGTGGGGTCGGAAATGCAAAGTTTTGGAGAAAAACAAGTAATACGGTTGAAACGGAAACGAGCGTTTTATTGACATAACAATTCCAGCTGACTGTTCAAATATGCCACTGGCATCGTCTAGCAAGTAATTTCCACACCTTTTCGCAGATTCCAAGTATTTCACGAACATTTTCAGCAAGGACTGAAAGTCTTGCAATGAGGCCTCCATGAGAGTCAACTGGTGTCTCATACATGAGACATCTGGAACCTTCAAAAGAATGCGCTAGTCTCTTGCTAGATGCTTCTATGATATGTATCGATGTTCGTGGTGGAACATTAGAGAACTTAGAGCAACTGCTATGTCAATTAAATGCTTGTTATAATTTCCGTTGCATTTCTTGTTTTTCGCCGAAACTTTTCATTTCCGACTCCATATATCTGTACCTAAGTTGCTCTTTTATGCATACTTTACCTTCCCTTACAGTTTGTCCCATGATTTCGGGGGCACCCTGTATATTGTCGTAAAAAATGTATTAAAACTAGAAAACCGGAATCCTGACTTTTCAGAATTTAATCTCGCTCCCGATGAAAAAAAAAACATGTATATAAGTATAGTTAATACAAAACCTATTTCCGTATTGAAGACTTAAAACACACGCTTTTATTTTATATAAAATGACGTCATTCGCATCCTTTGAAGAATTCCTCATTTGCGATCCAGTCTTATACAACATCTATCGTAAAGTATTCATATGACGTCAATATCGCTGAACCGAGGCTAACAAAAAAGAAAGGTTACCGGGGTGGTTTACGGGTATAATTTTTTACAGACCGCTGGGGTCACGAGATGCTCGAATGCACCAATGCGGATGTAAGAAAAGAGCATCACGTCCCTCTAGCGGTCTGTAAAAAAAGAAACCTGGAATGAACCGCTGTACCCTGTCTTTTACGTCAGCTTCGCGTTGAACAATATATAAATAATAATAATAATAATAATAATAATAATAATAATAATAAGACAGATGTCATCACAGAAGAAACTGGACAAAAAAAAATCAGCTATTTAATGATTAATATACATTCATTTGTTTGTCATATAGATAAATAAATTAAATATAGTTTATAATAGCTCCATGTTTCATCAGCAATCATTCATTTATATAATTTTCAAAATAACACGTATTTTAATTACATTTTTTTCAGTAGTTATGGGAAAATGGCAACCAAAAGATATAATTACTATTTTCCAACCATTTTTTCTTTACTTTCTACAGAAATGGAGTATTTGAATTGTTAAAATTAAACAAATGCCGCTAAAAACTACAAAAAAATAATAATATCTTAAAAATAAATTGAGATGCAGTTAAAAAAAATTGCATTAAAAAGTACCTTTTTTTTCCAAATACGACGGTATAAAAATTGAAAAGGTGCGACGCTTAGAAGTTTAAAAAAATCTCAGTAGAGTATTTAACAGTACAATGATACATCTCTTTTGCTTTACGGCTGGCTTATTAAACGGAACGTTATTTTTTGAAAACGACAATTTAATAGCGGAGAGAAAGAAATAGTATAGCGGGGGCTAAAAAAAGGTTAGAAGAAAGAAAAAAATTATTCATTAAATATTAATTAATATCCGTTGAATATCATAAAAAGACGATAAATAATATTCCTAATTTCTGCGCAAGAAATATTATAGAAATACATTAATTTTAAAAGAATGACTTAAATTTTCCAAATAGATTGTGTTACCCATTTCGGACTTTATCATTTGGAATTATATTTAATTAAATTTCACATGTTATTATTCTGATGTAGTTGAAATTCTCTCAATAGATGCCAAATCAATATCGTAGAAAATCCCTTTATGAAACATTCTGTTAAACACTGTATATAAGATATTAAATTCTATTTATCAGAATGCCAATAATATTAATTGTTTGGTTGAATTAGGTGATACATTATTAAATTTTAGTTGAATTTCAATTCGTAATGATACAAAAAGAAAATTACAGATAAAGAAACTATTATAACTATAATTAGCTATCTTGAAATTTTCCGACTCGTATTCATATAAACTTCATGCTTCCTGCTACTGAGTTAACTATTATTCATCTTTTTTAATTGTAACTCTTTAATATAAAATTTTGAAAGCATTTTTTAATGGATATTTAAAGTAATGGATACAAATTTAGATTTCATTATGATTTTTAATTTATCCATGATGTTCATGATTTATTTCGAGAAACATCACTCGAAAAGATTTTTAAAAATGTAAGAAATAAGCAATATTTTTTTTAAATTATTATTCAAGTAATATATATTCCGTAAAAGAATATATATATATATATATATATATTTAAAAAAATATTTAATAACATTTAGTCATGAAATTACAATTGTATCCTTCTGTACTTCCATGATATAAAATATACAGTCGTTGAATATGTATATATATATATATATATATTAGGGTGGTGTGAAAAAAGTCAAGTTGATATTTCCGATTCGCTATAGTGCGGAAAAGTTGCGATTGGTAAATACAAGAAAAACAAACAAAAAAAAAATCTTCAAATCGGACTTTATCTTCCGATCCCGCAAACCGCCTAAAAATTAAAAAAAAAAATGAAAATTTCCAATTGTTTCAGAATTATTTTTTTTTTACGTTTATAAATTTTTTATCGCTATAGTGAAAAATCTTTGCATATTGTACTGATTAATAATAATATTAATAAAAATTGTGTTTAGAAAATATCTTACGATCGCGCGAGTTCAATAAAAATCGGCCAAAATTCAATTTTGAGTGATTTTCATGCATTAAGAATATAATCAACTGAGGTCAGTTTGCGTCTCAGGTTAAGATTTAAATATTAATTGATACTATTGAGTATATTAGGTCATTTTTAAACAACCTATAACTTACCACTAAGAGTTCGTTTCAGGTCTGAAAAGTTTAGTAGTTCACCCAACTGCCGCTAGCCACGTTGCAAAATTTAGAGCAAAATCAACTGGATTCAGATGAACTACATGACATATATTTTGACGGAAGAAAGTAAGGTACCCTAGTTAATGAAAGGATTGGATCTAAACAGGTTTGTCGAACTATTAAAGATGAACACTATTCTATCATAAAAGAACATGGCTCATTTTATTTACGCCATGTGTCTTGAAACTCTGGGTATGCTATGGACATTGTAGCTTTCATAGTATCATGTCTTACTGAACAAGGGGTTTCACTAGAATACTTAGCTTTGGTAGGCTCTGATGGTACAAATACCAATATTCGATGGAATGGTGGTGCTATCAGACAGCTTGAAGTGCATCTCGCACGACCACTGCAGTGGGTTGTTTGTTTATTCCATTTTGTTGAATTAACTTTTCGCCATCTTTTTCCACATTTGTTGGTGAATCAACTGGCCCAAGATCATTTAGTAGACCAATTAAGCAAAATCTCATTGTTGTGAAAAGCTCTCGGTGACAAATTTTCAATTGACTGATTGTGAAATTCCAGAAGTGGGCAGACAACTATTGAGCAAGAACCAAATATATCTTCTTGACGTAAGTCAAGCAATTAAAAGTGACAACTTTCCAAATGAGTTATCAAAGTGTGACCCAGGCCCGATTTCACATGCCAGATGGCTCACTTGTACAAATAGATCCTTCGACTTTACGCGAGCGTGCAAAACCCATCGGATGCCTTAAAAGCCATATTGACATTTATTTTAAATCTTACATGCCAGTTTGGTTTGAAATAAAATGCAGTAAGTATGTTACAGACGGGCCTATTCATGTGTACAGAGCAATAGAAACATTTCGATAGTTGCGTGACAACCAGGAGAAAGTGTTGTCGCTGAAATTGGACGAAACTCGTTCTTTGCTCACCCGGAAAACATACTGATGACAATGGTCTTTGATAAGAGGAGGCACATAAGAGAGCTAGGGCTAAGAAGAGTGTTAAAAACCAGGCAGACTGTTTCAAAGGGTAAAGGCATCGGAATCTTTAACACTCTACTTTAAACTTTGATGGGGCAGACTATACACAATTAATTGATTGGAATGTAGTAAAATTATTATCTCCACATCTTTTTCGGAGAATAAACTATGAAGAAATACATTTCTTCGTTCAAACGGGTGATATCAAAGGCTGGGATAATAAAAAGTTTCCCTGCCACACGCAAGCTGTCAAGCACCGCGTCAAATTCGTAACAGAAGCATCGTTTAAGGTATGTGGGCTTCAATCAAGTGATAGATTCATCAGAGCCACGCTGAAATCACCGTCCATTTTACCAGATATTACCAACAAATCGCAGTACAAAATTACGTCTAAAAGTCAGACTTAAACAGACAAAATAACAAACTACATATCTTATACTGTCACGAAACCAGATTTTAATACAGTGTTTTGACTCTATTATAACAAATTATGTATTTAAGTAATGTAAATAGCAAACACCCTCGTCAGTTGCATGAAGGGAAGAGTGCGGGTTGAACTCGAAGTGCAGCTACCTTCCCGTGGTCAGTTCTGGGTTGTTTAAATATTATGAAATATCTAAACAAGGAAAGACCTGTACAATTTATCTGCAAATGTTATCTGCAAATGTGATTATTTTCTTTATTCATCAAAATCACTGAAAATTGAATTTTTCCCGATTTTTTATTGAGCTTGCGCGATCGGAAGACTTTCTTTAAACGAAACTGTTTATAATAATTTTTATGAAACATTACAATCTGCAAAAATTTTTCACTATAGCGATAAAAAATATGTATACGCAATTTTTATTTTCTTATTCTGAAAAAATCGGAAATTTTCAATTTTTTTTCAATTTTTAGGGGGGTTGCGGGATCGGAAGATAAAGTCCGATTTCAAGATTTTTTTTGTTTGTTTGTTTTTCTTGTATTGACCAATTGAAACTTTTCCGCACTATAGCGACTCGGAAATATCAACTTCACTTTTTTCGCACCATCCTAATATATATATACAGTAAAACCTCCCTAAAGCGACCACGCTCCGTTCCAATAAAAATCGGTTGTTCCAAGCGTTGGTCTCTTAATGGAGGTCAAGTTTAACACGTTCACGCCGGCGCGGTGGGTCACACTCGACTGTCTCAGAGTTGTCAAGTCTCCAGCTTTTTGCACACCACTGTTATTTTACAGAACATATTGTTCCTTTAAATCGCACAATTGCTCTAATTAAATAAAAGAACATTTTCTGTATTAAAATACGGGTATCGAAAAGGCCGGAGATTTACCAGCTATGAGACAGTCGAGTATGATCCAACGCGCAGGCGTGAACGTGTTAAAACTAGATTTTAATTGTTGAAAAAATTTAACATTTAATGTTATTATTTTTAGTCTTCATATTACGAAAAAATATGAAAATTTAAGCATCAAAACAAAAGTTAGTTACATAAGTTAATTAGTGCCAGAGTTTAAAAATTGAATACATTGACGTTATCTTTGATTTTACGTTTTTATCTTGTATAACTTGTATTTCCAAGTCCTTTTCGAAGTTCAGTAAATAAATGCATTTTTTTCTTTTTTTCTTTTTTTTTTTTTTTTTTTTTTGGACGGGAACAATTTATGACAATTTCATTAATTTATCTATTTCTTTGAGAGTTTCCTGAGAGTTCCTAGGGCAGGAGAGTATATTAACCGTCATTCTTACTTTGTCATTAGAGTTAAATTCATGGCTCGAAATGGAAAAATCCACGAACCGGAACGCTATTTCAAAATTATATTCGAATAATTTTTTATTTATCTATTTATTTATTTATTTTAATACAGTAGAGTTCCGATTCTGCGGGTTCCACGTAATCGAGTTTTCGCTTTAACCGAATTATTTTCTTCTTATGGACTGACGGCTTCCATAATTATAAAACAGTTTACCCCATACATTACAGTTAAACCCCATATTTTATTTAATAATGTGTTCAACACATACACACAAAAAAAAAGGAACAAAAAAAGTCACTCGAGTGCAAATTATGTCTTCTTTCAGTTTATGCTAAACAAATGAAGCTATGTGTGTGTCTTTATTAGAAATTATTAAATTTTAAAGTTGGAACACATAGAGTTAAATTCCTCTTAATCGTTCTATTACCGATTGCGATCTTCGGAAATTTTGAAGCATAACTCAAAATATTTCTGGCAGAATTATTTTAAATTTAAGTTTAAATGCCAGAATGGCTATTTACAGATGTAATAGCACCGAAAAAACTGGCGATAAGTCACAAATAAATAAAAAAAACCCCTTTATATGAATCACAAAACAAAACAACACACAGAGCGGCGTTTCGGATAGGAAATTTTAGAAGCTCCTCACCAGCCTATCATAAAACGTGACCGTGAGACCATGTGCTTGTGATCTTGTCCACTTGCGGAAATGTGTTTCCATTAGATGATGACCGGCTTTTAAAATTTTCATTCCGAAACGCGTCTTGTGTGCTATTTTGTTTTGTGGTGATTCGTAATTTTTTTATTTATTTATTCTAATTGCTATTTATTTATTTGCGGAATGTTAATTTCGTATCTAAAATGTATACATACACACACATACACATACATACAGTGAAACCTCCCTGTGCGACCACCTCCATTAAATCACCACCTCCCTTAACGACCCTTTTTTCATGGAACGAAATTGATTCCCATAGGCTCAATACTAACTTTACCTCTATTCAGAGACCAGCCCAGTTGAAATCCCTCCGTGAGCGAGTAATCTCATTGAAGAAAATGAAACAAATTCCGTTTTTTCCTGGTCGTTTGAAGAAGGTTATATTAGAATAATAATTCCGGAGAGCGCATTATTCATCAAACTTCTACACCAAGTTTAGAATTTTTATTTTTTCCGGTAACTTTTAAGTGTTTAAACCGCTTTGTGAGGTTTTAGGCAATGAATTTAACCAGGGGTCGAAATTTACCGGAGCAAACAGGGACGATGTTCCGGTTCGTAAAATACGGAAAATAGTGATGGTGTAGCCTCTTCTTTCTGCTCAAAGTATTAAATAGATTTTCTTTCAATTGAACTTATGCCTTTGGAGAGGATCATTTTCTTCTGATTGACTGGGCTCTCATTATTATGAAATGGTCATTATAAATGAAGTGTTAGGTGAAGATGAAAGAGCAGCCGTAAAAAGTTGGAACTCTGATTTTCTTTTCAGAATGGGAAAAAAATAACCATAATTTTTTGAGAGGCTACACCAGCAATTTTCATGACACTAATAGTATCATATATCTGCCAATTAGTGTGGTTTTGTTACCTATAAACTGAATACAAACTTTTGCCCTATTTAATCGTTGGCAATTATTAGATTTAGGCGATTGAATTAGGCAAAATTGACTGGTAAATTTTAGAAAAAAGAAAATATCTCAGAAACTGGTAGGTATGCAGTAGCGTAATATTGCAGCAAAATTGATATTCAACAAACAAAAAACTATCAAGTGCTTTTTCAAATAAACAACTTCATTCCCCGTTTTTCTTAAAAGACACGGAAATGTACATCAAAGAAATGTTACTAGTACCATAAAAACAAATGAATTAAGTGAAAATTTATATTTCATCTACTTAGTGGGTGACGATTTGTGTTAATCCGGTTTATACGAGTTTTTTGCTTATCCGAGGTGAGCTTCGTCCCTATTAACTCGGATAATCGGGACTTTACTGTATAGCAAATTTATATTTAACCTTAGAAAAACGAGTAGAATTTTTAAAAAATGCATTCAAGATTCTAAATATATATATATATATGTGGGAATGTAAATATTCTCAACAATGCAACTCGTCTAACTCAAGGGTTTATTGAATCGATACGCAATCATATATGAAATAAAAAGTACAACACGAGGAGCTAGTGATGGGCGATTCTCGAGAATTCGACAATCGAGAAAAATCGTCATCGTAAAAATTCACAATCGATACAGCCATCGATTAATTCCTAGAATCTACAATCGAGATGTTTTACAATCGATTATAACGAGAAAAGCTAAAAACAGTTATTGAAAAACTTAGCTATTATTCTGGTCGACAATTTCATAGTAGTGATAGGGCTTAGTGATGGGCGATTTTCGAAAATTTACCAATCGAAAAAAATCGTTATCGTAAAATACACAATCGATACAGTCATCGATTACTTTCGAGAATCTACAAAGGAGATGTTCTAGAATCGATTATTGAAATCATTTTTTTTTACATATATATAAGGCAGATTTTATTAAATATAAGGTAACTGCAAACAGATGGCATAAAAAAACAACAAACCAAAGGGAGGCTATAAAGGAGCCATAAGACTGGAAAAGTCTTGTAAGGGTGCCCCCTGGTTGAAAAAAGCTGAAAAAACGCGAGTAGCTATGAAGCGGTAAGGGGAGTTTAAGTATCAAAAATTAGAATTTTTCGGCAATTAGCACCAAAATGGCCAAAGAAATAAGAACCAAAAGCACCCCCTAGTGGCGAAAACATGAACTAAAGGATGATAAAAGGGATCAAAATTTTTTATTGACTTTTCTACGTCATTTGAGATTGGATCTTTAATTTCCCCATTTTTAGAAAGTCTTCGACTGGAATAAATTAAACGAACCTTCGCGGGGAGCAAAGTAGGGGGGAGGGGCAAGGAAAGTGCATAATATGAATAAGTGGTTAGAGGACTTTCCAACGATATAGCACATGAGGGGTGTCGGCTAAATTTAGAACAGTGCCCCCGCGCGTGGGTAAAGTAAAGGGAGGGGCGCGGGCGATATATAAAATGAAATAGTAGTCACAGAGCTTTCCAATAATATATCACATGAGGGGTGTCAGCAAAAGATAGAAAAAAGTCCCAACTTACAGGATTCCAATTATCGTGCCCCCCGAAATATACCCTGCCCATCCTTTTCTTTGAAATTTTCATATATTAAAAATTATTTATCAGAGGGCTCCGTAAGAAAATCCGATCTAAAATGTTTAAAAACGCTACGATTTCAAAAAAGTTCGAAAGTGCCTCTCTCGAGGCGCCAAACTAGGGAGGGAAGAAGAAAGGTTCATAATATGAAAGAGTAACTTTCCGATGATAACCGAAAACTTTCCGATGATATATCAAATGACTGGTCCAAAAAAGTTTGAAATCTACCCCTCCCACGTGGGTTCCCGCTTTTATCCCAGAATATACCCGGAAATTACGCAGCCCCACTTTTAAAATTTTATATTTAATAAATAATATTTATCGGAGAGCTCCATTAAAAAACCTCATTTAATGATATTTATTGTAGAAATCTCTACAATAAAAAAAAAATTCACCCCCACCCCCAACGCTCCCCCCGCCCACTTCCGGAATTCAACTCTGGGAGGAGAAAGGTTCATAATATGAAAGAGTGGTGAAAGGACTTTCCGATGATATGTCAAGGAGAGGTTTGGTAAAAGTTTGAAAATTACCCCCCCAATTTGTCCACTTTCGCGCCCCCCAGAATTCACTCACCTCCCTCTTTGAACTTTTTATATTTAATAAATAGTATTTATCTGAGTTTCCAGGTATGGGGCAGCTTGGCAGAGCTAAAATAAGAGAAACATTGAAAATTCGGGGCAAAATGACACTAAATTTAACAGTAAAGTTTGAAACTAGGACTATACAGAACTGAATACCTAAACAACTATGCTTCATAACCCACATCGGTTAATAGCAATAAAAAGATAAGTGCCAGTTAAACTGATGGCATTGAGTTCACAGGTTATTAACACTAATTGTATATTATACTCTTATTTCAAAGAATAATGTCCCTCAAAAAATAAATGAAGGGAAATATCCCCCGTTTGCCCCTTTTATACTTAACCAATGAACCTCCAAATCTAATAAGGGAAACTCCTTAACTATAATAAATCAGTATATCAAATTTGAAGCAAATCAGATAATAATGCATGAAAAAAAGAAACATATCGCTAAATTAAGGGTGGTCTAACCCCTTTAACCGTTTTATACTTAACTAATGAACCTCCAAATCTAATCAGGAAAGCTCCTTATCAGAACGAACATAGAAAAAAAAATTAAAGTAAATTCAATACTTCTTCATGAAAATCCATTTATCTAAATTAAGGGGAGGGGACTTGCCCCCTTTTCGCCCTTGTATACTTAACCAATGAACCTCCAAATCTAATGAAGGAAGCGCCATATCGGAATAAATCGGTATATTAAATTTGAAGCAAATCGAATAATTCTCCACGAAAAACCCTTTTATCTAAATTAAGGGGAGACTAGCCCCTCCCCTTTATACTTAACCCATAAACCTCCAAATCTAATCAAGGCAGCTTCTTAACATAATAAATCGGTATACCAAATTTGGAGCAAATCGAATAATTCTGCATGAAAAACCCATTTATCTAAATTAAGGAGGGGGTCTACCCCCTTTATACTTAACTAATGAACTTCTAAGTTTAATCAGGGAAGCTCCTTAACATAATAAACCGGTATACTAAATTTGGAAAAAATCGAATAATTCTGCATGAAAAACCCCTTTATCTAAATTAAGAGGGGGGGGCGGACCAGCCCCCCTTCTCCCCCTTTATCCTTAACCAATGAACTTCCAAGTTTAATCAGGGAAGCTCCTTAACATAATAAACCGGTATACCAAATTTGGAGCAAATCGAATAATTCTGCATGAAAAGCCCATTTATCTAAATAAGGGGGGGTTCCGGCCCCCTTCTCCCCCTTTATACTTAACCCGTAAACCTCCAAATCTAATCAAGGCAACTTCTTAACATAATGAACCGGTATACCAAATTTGGAGCAAATCGAATAATTCTGGATGAAAAACTCATTTATCTAAATTAAGGAGGGGGTATACCCCCCTTTCCCCCCTTCATACTTAACTAATGAACCTCCAAGTTTAATCAGGGAAGCTCCTTAACATAATAAACCGGTATACGAAATTTGGAGCAAATCGAATAATTCTGCATGAAAATCCTATTTATCTAAATTAAGGAGGGGTGGACCAGCCCCCTTCTCTCCCTTTATCCTTAACCAATGAACTGTCAAAACTAATCAGCGGAACGCCTTATCAGAATGAACATAAAAAAAATTGAAGCCAATCGTAGATGTTAATCAAGAGTTATCGCGTTACGTACATACATACGTACGTACTGTACATGCATACACACAGAACCGACGGGTACATTAGCTCTCAGGCTTAGATATCCTGTGAGCTAAAAAGAGATTGGATAAGCAGATGGACTCCTTTGAGAAATTATGACTTAAACCAGAAATGCTGTAAGTTGGACTCTGAAAGCTTCATTTTTAACCTTTCGGGTCTCTCGAGAGTTTCTCTCGCCCTTTTCAACCTTTCTCGATGGGAAGCCTCTCGCTGGTTTCTATCGTCCTTTTCGAAATCTTCCAATGAAAAGCCTTTCGAGGATTTCTTTCGCGCTTTTCAACATTTCGCTATGAGAACCTTTTCGAGTATTTCTCTCGTCCTCGGCAGAGAAGAAAAGTAAGAAAATTTATCGAGAGTACCAAGGGGCGAGATAGAGAAAAAGGCATGACAATGAGCTGTGAAATGAAGCCCTAATTTTCAAAGTGTCACTTATTTTAGCCCTACCAAGATGTCACATACCTGGAGCCCTCCGATAAAAATTATTTATTAAATATAAAAATTTCAAAGAGAAAGGTGGGTCGGGTGATTTCGAGGGAGGAGGACGTGAGAGTGGAGTCATGCGGGGTGCAATTTAAAAAATTTTACCGAACCCTTCCTGTGGCATATAATCGAAAAGCCCTTTGATCACTCTTTCATACTATGAACCTTTCTTCGCCCAAAGGGGAATGTGGTAGGGGCTAACAAATTTTTAAAACCGTAGCCGATTTCTATAATAATTTTAAATATCACTTTAGATGTGGGTTTTTTATGCAGTCTTCCCTTAAATATTATTTATTGAACATAAAAATTTTAAAGTGGCGGCTGTGTGAATTCCGGGGCGAAAGAGTGGGTCCACGGGGGGAGGGAGGGGGAGCAATTTTCAAACTTTTTTTGGACCAGTCATGTGATATGTCATCGGTAAGCTCTCGGATGACTGTTTCATATTATGAGACTTTCTTCCTCCCCTCCCCAATTTGGCCCCCACTGCGAGGGTAGTTTTCTCCGCTTTTATCATTTTAGATCGGATTTTTTTATGGAGCCCTCCGCTAAATATTATTTATAATATATATGAAATTTCAGGACACTTTTCCAAATTTAGCCAAGATCCCTAGTGTGACATATCGTTGGAAAGGTTTGTGACTACTTATTGATGTTATGCACTTCCGGTGACAGTCCCCCCCACTCTTTGCCCCCCACCGGGGGACACTTTTTTCAAATTTAGTCAAGACCCCTCGTGTCAGATATCGTTGGGAAGGTCTGTGACTACTTATTGATGTTATGTACCTACGGTGTCCCCATTACCACTTTAACCCCCCCCCCGGGGGGCACTTTCCCAAATTTAGCCAAGACCCCTCATGTGAGATATCGTTGGAAAGGTCTGTGACTATTTATTGATGTTATGCACCTCCGGTGATAGTCTCCCTCAATTTGGCCTCCCGGGGGACACTTTTTCAAATTTAGCCAAGACCCCTCATGTGAGATATCGTTGGAAAGGTCTGTGACTACTTATTGATGTAATGCACCTCCGGTGACCGCCCCCCCCACTTTTCCCCCACGGGTGTGTTTTTCTAAATTTAGCCGAGACCCCTCATGTGACATATTGTAGGAAAGGCTTATGACCACTTACTCATGTTATCCACCTCCCGCACCCTTCCCCCACCTTTGCCCCCACGGGGAGGGCATTTTTATAAATTCAGATCCAGACTTCTCATGTGACATATGGTTGGAAAGGCCTAAAGACCTGTGACGACTTAATCATATTATGCAGCTGCTGTGCCCCTCCGCTCGCTTTGACCCCTCCCCCAAGAGATCTGGTCCGACGTTCATTCGTTTCGATATTATATTTTTTACAAGATTTTGTAGTGCGTGCACACCACACCCGCCGGCTATCATATATCAGTGCCGTATATAGCGAGTAACCTGTTCGTGATTTCATATTACAAGATTACGCATAAATTAGGGGCCCCGATTAAAGGAGGGGCCCGCTAGCGGTTGAAGTCACCTAGTCTTTATTGACATCGACTCATTCCAGTTCACCCGCAGACGATTCTTGATAAATGTATGACGTATATAATACATAATATATGATTTATAAAAGAAATTTGCAAACTGTAGTCATCGAGAAAAAATTTACACAATCGAAAAATATCGAGATGTCCATACAATCGAGAAAATCGAGAAAAACATCTCGTTATCACCCATCACTACGAGGAGCGTTGAAAAAAGCTAAAAATGTGTGGCAACGATTTTGATGAAAAATAAATAAATTCAAGAGATGTTTTATGTTTTTTAGTTTTTATCTCAACATGAATGTTGAAGATTCGTTGTGTATCAAATAAAACATTTGAGTAAGAATTCTAGGGGAATTCCAGTATTTATGTAAACAAATGTATTATATTATTGATGTGGATGAACTGTTGTGATCTTCCAAGCATAATATTTGTTCGAGTGAATAATAAATGTCGTATTAAATTGACGAACTAATAGATGAATTTATTTATAGTTATAAGCCAAGTGAACCTTTTAGTAATTTTCAGATAAAATCCTACATATATATATATATTAAGTGTTACAGAGACCATAGTAAGCTATGTGTATGAAACTGTAATAATATTTTTTAATAATTCCACGAACCGGAACACTATTTTCCGTACTTTCACGAACCGGAAAACTTTTTGTCACAATTTCACGAACCGGAACATCGTTCCTATTTGCTCCAGTACATTTCGAGCCCTGTTTAAATTCATTACTTAAAAACGCACAATGGGGATTAAAGACTTAAAAGTTACCGGAAAAAATAAAAATTCTAAACTTGGTTTAGAAGTTTGATGAATAATGCGCTCTCCGGAATTATTATTTTAATATAACCTCCTTGAAACGACCAGGAGAAAACGGAATTTGTTTCATTTTCTTCAAAGAGATTGGTCACTCATGGAGGGAGTTCAACAAGGTTGGTCTCTGAATAGAGGTAAAATTAGTATTGAGCCTATGAGAATCAATTTCGTTCCATGAAAAAATGGTTGTTCAGGGAAGTGGTGATTTAATGGATGTGGTCGCACAGGTAGGTTTCACTGTATGTATGTGTATGTGTGTATACGTATACATTTTAGATACAAAATTAACATCCCACAAATAAATAAATAGCAATTTGAATAAATAACAATTTTTTTAATGAATCACCACAAAACAAAATAGCACACAAGACGCGTTTCGGAATGCAAATTTTAAAAGTCCGTCATTATCCAATGGAAACACATTTCCGTAAGTTGACAAGATCTCAAGCACAAGGTCACGCGGTCACGTGTTTTTAGAGGCTGGTGAAGGGCTTCTGAAATTTCTACCCGAAACGTCTCACCCGAAAAACCTCTATGTGTTGTTTTGTTTTGTGACTCATACAAAGGTTTTTTTTTGTTGTTGTTGTTTATTTGTGACTTATCGCCAGTTTTTTCGGTGCTATTACATCTGTAAATAGCCATTCTGGCATTTAAACTTAAATTAAAAATAATTCTGCCAGAAAGTTTTTGAGTTATGCTTCAAATTTTCCGAAGATCGCAATCGGTTACAGAACAATTAAAAGGAATTTAAATCTATGTGTTACAACTTTATAACTTAATAGTTTCTAATAAAAACACACCTAGCTTAATTTGTTTAGGATAAATTGAAAGAAGACATAATTTGCACTCGAGTGACTTTTTTTTTTTCTTTTCTTTTCTTTTTTTTTTTTTTTTTGTGTGTGTGTGTTTGTGTATTGAACACATTACTGAATAAAATATGGGGTGATCTCTCATTTATTTAAAATAATTTTATACTAATTTCTTTAATTTTAAGTTTGTGACGAGGTCTAAATAATCATAGACGTTAAATAAATGAATGTCTTTAACAAATTATCAAGTCACAAAATACAAAAATTAGGATTAAATGCTATTGCTATTTTTTTCAATGTATTTGTTTTCGGAAATATATCCTTGATAATATATTCAGTATTACTTTGAACATCTGTAACATTGTTATGGAATAAAACCAAGATCAATTCATTAAATTTGTATTTTGTCAAATGAAGATATTGAGTAAAAAATAGTTAATTGACTAACTGATCACTATATAGCTCTTCTAGTGCTACCAGATGGCAGTTGTTTAAATAGTATCTCCAAAAGACTCCTTTCCTCTCAGTTCACATTTACAAAGGACGAAACGGAGTGAATTATTTGATGTGGAATTCTTCAGTTGTAGGAGTAACTTTACGAATTAGCTGTGAAAACTAAGTTACTAAAACCTCGAGATTTGTAAAGGTTAAAATCCCAAGTTTAATAAAAAATTGCGTTTGCGTTTTTTACTGAATATTTAATACGTGATTTACCACATTGCTAGCAAAGTGTAGAACCGTTAAAAATGTCCAGTTTAAAATGTCCTAGTTGGGAATCGAATCCTGAACCCTTGGAATAGTGCTCCAAGAGCTCTACCAATTATTCTACGAGGACTATACCCAGCTTAGCGTATCTCACTCATATATGTTGGTAAGGCTACAATTGCAGCACAAGATGGAATAGTCTTCATGAGTACACAATCCAGTGGCAAAATATGAGACACAAATAGCCCAGCATCGGTAAACACTTATATAATTTTAATTAATTTTTCACTCAATTTTCAGCGGTAAAAGTACGCTTTGAAATTATTGAATATTTAATTCGTGATTTATCATTGCAGCACAAGATGGAATAGTCTTCATGAGTACACAATCCAGTGGCAAAATATGAGACACAAATAGCCCAGCATCGGTAAGCACTTATATAATTTTAATTAATTTTTCACTCAATTTTCAGCGGTAAAATTACGCTTTGAAATTATTAAATATTTAATTCGTGATTTATCATTGCAGCACAAGATGGAATAGTCTTCATGAGTACACAATCCAGTGGCAAAATATGAGACACAAATAGCCCAGCATCGGTAAGCACTTATATAATTTTAATTAATTTTTCACTCAATTTTCACCGGTAAAATTACGCTTTGAAATTATTGAATATTTAATTCGTGATTTATCATTGCAGCACATGATGGAATAGTCTTCATGAGTACACAATCCAGTGGCAAAATATGAGACACAAATAGCCCAGCATCGGTAAACACTTATATAATTTTAATTAATTTTTCACTCAATTTTCAGCGGTAAAATTACGCTTTGAAATTATTGAATATTTAATTCGTGATTTATCATTGCAGCACAAGATGGAATATTCTTCATGAGTACACAATCCAGTGGCAAAATATGAGACACAAATAGCCCAGCATCGGTAAACACGTATATAATTTTAATTAATTTTTCACTCAATTCTCAGCGGTAAAATTACGCTTTGAAATTATTGAATATTTAATTCGTGATTTATCATATTGCTAACTAAGTGTAGAACCAACTGAGTGAAAAATGTCCTAGCCGGGAATCGATACCGAACCCTTGGAATAGCGTTCCAAGACCTCTACTTATTAAGCTACGAGGACGATACCCAGCTTAGCATATCTGACTCATATTATGTTCGTAAAGCTACAGCTGCAGCACAAGATGGTATAGTCTTCATGAATACACAATCCTGGGACAAAATATGAGACACAATTAACACAGCATCGGTGAACACTTATATAATTTTAATTAATTTTTCAATCAAATTTCAACAATGAAATTACGCTTTGAAATTGCTGAATATTTAATACGTGATTTATCAGACTGCTAACTAAGTGTAGAACCAACTGAGTGAAAAAATTCTTAGCCGGGAAACGAATTCTGAACCCTTGGAATAGCTCTCCAAGAGCTCTGCCATTTAAGCTACGAGGACGATACCCAGCTTAGCATATCTGACTCATATTATGTTGGTAAGGCTACAACTGCAGTACAAGATGGAACAATCTTCATGAGCACACAATCCTGTGTCAAAATGCGCCACCAGTGGCTGAGAGGTTCTGCCTTCGAAGCTGGTAGACGGCAGGTGCTGGGTTCGAACCCAATCGTACCCGTCGGCCTAATCGTTCGGAGTATTCGTGGTTTTTATCGAGCTATGGATTTCCATGCGGGTTCTATGCGGGTTCTGCGGGAACCCATTCTACAATACGGGTTAGGTTCCCTTAGAAAGACCCCCACGTAGGGCATTCCCCCCTCAGGCCTATATCCCTAGAGTAGATAATCGGTCGTCAAAAAATCAACCAACCTGTGTCAAAATATTAGACACAAATAACCCACCATCGGTGAACACTTCCCGTAAGGCATGGTGACGTCACGTCGACGTCGTTGTGACGTCACGCTGTGACATTGTGACCGTCGATGTGACGTCACGTGACGTCGATGTGAAGTCACTGTGACTAGAATGTGAGGTCGTTATGGCCGTTTTAGAGCTCTTTTGTGACGTCACATTGTGACGACTTTGTGAAGTCACGGTGTGACAAATTTGTGAAGAGTGTGTCATTTGTGACTATTTTGGTATTAACTTTGTGACGAATTTGTGACGAATGTGACAATGCTTTAAAGTCACATTGAGATCAATTTGTGAAATATGTGTCATTTTTGACGAAATTGTCTTTAACACTGTGATGATTCTGTGACGACAGCGACACTGCTTTGAAATCACATTGTGACAATTTTGTGAAAATTGTGTGATTTGTGACAATTTTGTCATTAACGTTGTGACGAATATGTGACTAGCGGCAATGTTGTGAAGTCACACTATGACATACTTGTGCGGTTGTAAACACGTATGCATGTCACACATAGTCATAATTATGCATGTTGTAAAATCATTTACATCTATAACGTTAATATACTTCGGCGATACATCGCAATTAAAACTTGGGGGCCGATATAACAAGGGTATACCAAAAGAATTTTATTGAATCAAAATGCAATGCCCCGCAGACTTCAATTTTTGTTGCACCTTTCTTTCCTATTGCAATAAATGAGAGTATTGAAGACAACTGAATGATCGATCTATCACATTTTTTTTTTCAAAATTAGCTATTTGTTAAAAGCATTAAAATTACCAAAGAAACAATTTGTTTAAATTTTCAAATCTTTATCAAGATAAAATTTGTGTTGAAAATATAATATTTTACAATATATACAGTACTTTTTATATTCTTTAAACTATAGAAAATACTGAATGAAATTAATTTATTTCATTTAATACGCATTACAAACTCGAAGTCACTGGTGAGGTTGAATTTTTTTCGATTACGCAACATTTATAATAAAAAAAAAAATGAAAGATAAAAAGAAATACCGATATTAAGTAATTAAATTTTATATGTTTTATGATATTGATTACCATAAAATATATATATATATGATTGTAATTCAAACAAGTTGGGGCTGAGAAAATAGGAAACTTCTTTGTTATAGAGGCCCCTATAAATTTGATTATGCAAAAATTGCAGTATCGACATTGCTAAGATCATTGTGAAGTTTATGCATGAGTTATATACATATATATATATATATATATATATATATATGTATACACTCGAAACGCTCATCATGTGCCATATAGTCATTATATATGTATTGTTTACGTCTTTTATGCCCCATACATGCATTACAAAATTTCCGAAGTACATTTTAGCAATAACCATTTGAAACAACTCAAATGAAAAATACAGCTTTGGTATAGAAAATTAACTGAGTATCACCAGTATCATTATGTTGAGAATTCTAAGAACAATTTCGGCAATAATCGTTATGTTGGAAGATAGCAGCAATAAATAAAATCGTATTTTTATGCTCACTGTAAAAGTAAATAAAACTTTTAGGTATGCATAGAACGGTGATACAAAGGGTTAATTTATTTTACATCAGGGTTTGCTTGGAGTAAAATCCATATATAAAACAACTTTTTGATTATTAAAAAATAACTTTAATAATTGATTGCCAAAATTACATTTTTATTTATGAAATTATATATTATAAGAATAACTCTTACTATCTAGGATTTTTTAAAACAATAATACCTTATTGTTTATAAAACACAGCACCGCAGCTACTCTATTTTGCGTCTAATGTGAAAGTTTTTATGTTTTGCCAAAGATCTATCTGGCTGGATATATGTTGCCACGACATCTATAACTCTGATAGTGTCATAAATAGTACAAACAGATTAGAATCTACAACGAAATTTTTAGAATAAAGTCTGGTGAAAGTTTTATAAATACAGTAGAACGCCGATTATTGGAATTCCAATTAACCGAACTTCCAATTATCCGAACAGCATATTTCTCTCAAAGAATTCTTTTTAACCGAATTTTCAATTATCCAAATATTTGTCTCTCTAAAAAAGAAAAAAAAACACCTAACTTCCAATTTATTTTTTGCTTAAATTATAATTTCTGAAGTTTAGAAAATGATAACAGAAAAAAAAAATAATAAGTAAACAAAAAACAATTAAAAAAACAAAACAATTTTTAAGCACTCCAGTACTAACTGGTGCTGCCAGTCCTAAACCTAGATAAAGTGTGAAGGTTTTAGAATAGTCAGGAACATCCCTTAAACTGTCTGTCCATTTATCCGAACTTTTGTTTATCCGAACTAGGGTCGGTCCCGACTTGTTCGGACAACTGGCGTTCTACTGTATATATTGTATTAGAATTACAAATAATCATATTTATTTTTATATGACACAGTAAAACAAAATAATGAACTCAGTATCAAATGGTTAACTACTTTTTAATGTAAATAAAGTATAAATATTGAGCCCATAAACACAAAATAGAGCCACACATAGGTTCATTATTATTATTAATATTTTATTTACAAGATTATGGTAATTATAAATAAGAAATCCATTTTAATCACGCTGTTTATAAAGAGTGTATAATATCGATACTTTGAAATTTATCTCGATAAAATCATTCAGGAGATAAAATGATAAAATTATCCAGAAAAAAAGTAAATAATAAAAGATGATTATTACATTTTAGATTCCTACCGTTCAAGTATTTGCGTTATTTTTAAAGTAAAATCATATTTAAACACTTACTGATTGCGTAACTTCTATATTTTCATTTGCCAACAGACTTCTAGTTCACTTTGAAAACATTTCAGTAAGAATGTTTAACAACTGAAAAGCTTTCACCCGCTATGCCTATTTCTTTATAGATTTTAAAACATTTCTCAGGTTGAATAATACATTAAATAATCATTTTTTTTCTTAACATTACATATCTACGATCTCTTTTAATAGTATACGTTTCCGTTGTGTCTTATTTTTTATAAATTCCTCTTCTGAGCAGATGCAATTTTCTTTAAATAAAAACATGCAATTCAAATTGTTTAATACCATCACTTAATACAAAATTAAAAAATTATGTTTGCCAATAATTTTATTCCATAAAAAGACTTTTTTTTAAAATAACTTAATTATCTTTAAATGTTTATTAATTATATTAATGACTGATTATAATACTTATCCATATACTTTCATATTTAGGACACTATGTGGTTTTAACCAAATATTTAAATAAGAATATAAACCAGATTAAAATGCAATTTAAATCACTAATTTTAATAATGTGATCAAAGCTGTTGAAAAGGAAGTTAGATATTTTAACAAAATAAAAAATAAATGTAATGAAATATTTGTGTTCTATAACATATTTATTAGAAGATAACTAAAATCATTGTAATTAAAAAAAAAAAAAAGCAAACAGGGAAAATAATATTTTAGATATTTCAACAAAATAAAAAATAAATGTAGTGAAATATTTATGTTCTACAGCATGTTTATGAGAAGCTAACTAAAATTGTTGCGGTTAAAAAAAAGCAAACAGGGAAAATAATATTTTTACTTACCTAATTTCATTGACGTTGTACGTGATACTTTGATTTTGGGGAACCAATTAAATCCGATAATAAGTACCATAGCAATGACTTGAATCATCTTCAACAAGTCAAAGCTACCGTAATTTTCTCGGGTTTATATTTTGTTAGCTGAACTAACTTGGATCCTGAGAACGTTCTTGTTTCACTTTTTAAATCCGTGTCAACACGTCTATGCTGTCCAGTGTCCACATAACTTCCGGCGTTTATTCTAAAAAGCTTCACTGTTACTTTTATCCGTTATTCTGCGGTGAGTCGTAACAACTGAAATAGTGCAGATGCAGACGATTTTTAAGTTTCGAAAGTCGAAGCAGATGTTTTTTCGGTTTTATTTGTTTTTCTATACAAGAGTTTCGGAAGGAAATTAAATGCGTAATAATTTTATCAAATTGTCTCTAATTCAATTTCCTGTTTGAAAATGTTTTATTGTATTTCACCTTTTATTTTTATCAGTTTTATTGAATTGTAAAGTTTCATTTACGTAAATTATAATAATAATATTATCCATAATTAGAGTTTACTAGATAAAATATTGCTTAATTTTTCAAAATGTGTAAAAATTAATTTAATGGTAATAATGATGACCCCCTCCTTTTTTTAAAAGTAAAATTTATATCACAGGTAATATATACAAAATATCTTCTTAAAAAATACAACAAGATTATCGAGAAGAGATGAGTTTCTCTTTGCCAATCTGTCATTATCTTAATATTAATTTTCTGTAGAATAAAACATCTTGTAAAATAATTTTAAAGATATATTTTGAAAACAAAAAATAAAATATGAATAATTAATTATGTCATGGGCTTTGCCTAAATTTTGTACATTAATTTTATATTCGGAAAATGTCGATTTTATTTTAAATGTCTGAAAGAAGTAGAATTAAAAAAAAAGTTACTTAAAATAGTGAAACACTAAGAGGAAAAAAAATGACTTGAATGCAAATTATAAAGCAAGAAATGCATATATGACTAAACTTTGAAGACGCTTTCTGCGTGCTCATTAAAAGCTGCAGACTTAACTGTAATAGAAAGTTTTTAGTTTGAAACCACAGAAATGTTTCGACTACTCTTTGAGAAACTTCTACTATAACAGATGATCATTTACAAAAATCTTTATAAAAGATAAGTCGGGGTCTGTTTACCTAAACCATTTTTTTAATAATATGAAATTCGCATAATTAGGAAATATTTTTGTGTCGCTGATGAATTAATTACATTTTATGTTATATGAAAATAAAAAGTTTTGGTTAGAGGCACAGAGGCAACTTGGACCACGGTTTAAAAAAATTTTAAATCCGGCAGAAAAATATTTTTTACAGTAAATAACATGATTTAATATTTTTTGTAATTTTTTAAAGTTTTCTAAGAAGTTCACATCTCAGTCACAATGTGACATCACTGAGTGGTGGCATTTTGGTCACAGATGTGACGTGACCACAGTGACTTACAGTGACGTCACAATGACGTCACTGTGACCATGCATGCTATGAGGGTTATATAATTTTAATTAATTTTTCACTCAATTTTCGGCAGTGAAATTACTGATTATTTAATACCTGATTTGCCACATTGCTGACTAAGTGTAGGACAAAATGAGTGAAAAATGTCCTAGCCCAGAATCGAACTCGGAGACATTGGGATTAGTTGGTCCTTGTAGTAGATTGGTCCTCGTAGCGTAAATGGTACTTGTAGCGCTATTCAAAAGGATAAGGGTTCGACACCCGTCTAGGACATTTTCCCCTCAGTTGGTTCTACGCTTAGTTAGCAAGGTGACAAATCACGCATTAAATATTCCGTCATTTCAAAGCGTAATAATTTCACTGCTGAAAATACATTGGGAAATTAATTACAATTACATAATTGCTTTTTTCATTCCAACATATCTTAAAATTTATGTTTTCAGTCATTTTTTACCCTACTGCTAAGAAGGATTATGTGTTTCACACGTATCTGGGTATGTGGATTTCTTTATATCCTCGAAAAATCCCAACGACTGGATGGATTTTAATGAATGAGGTCTCCATCGATTCGTCTTAGCCGTCCGATGGTTATAGGCTAGATTTTGTTTTATAAAATCAAAATGGCGGCCGTAAAATACAAAATGGTGGTAGAGATGAAAAAAAATTATGCGCCATTTTGTGTGGCATATCATTGCATAGGTCTTTCACAATGAAAAAGATGTTTCTTTGACTATGTTACAGTCAGAAGCTCAGTTTAAATATTACACAACCTGGAAGTTGTGTAGGTAGGATCTCTAGCTTTACTGCAACTCTAACTTTCATAGACATCTATAGGCCTCATCAAAACAGTGTTTATAGATAGGAACTAACAATTAAACACAACTTAAAAGTCATCAATACAAGTAAATAAAAAAAAATTAGATAAGCAATATAAAAAATAGTTTTACATTGATGAGAAATAATTAGTTCGGCAGTCGGTTTTTTTTATTTTTTAAATTTAATTTTTACTTGTATAAAGGAGTGATTTCTACTAAATTTTGCTGTAAAAATGATTGCAAAACTTTTCCTTTTATTTTCACTGTTTTCATGTGGTACTTAGAAATGAAAGATAAAATAACTTATTTGAAACTTTACGGGGGATTTAAATATATATATATATATATATATAACTAACAAGATATTGCTTTTCTGAAACACAGTCTCTTCTTTCAGAATGTATTTTCCAACCTATTATGTATCCATAATAACTTGAATAATAAACTAGTCGGATGTGCCAATCCCAAAACTTTCTTCTATCTCATGTCAATATATCATTATAGTTAGTTTTATTAGTATTTTTATTAAAATTAAGTATACTTTCATACGCTTTTCGATGGTACAATATTGAAAGTTGCACAAAAATCGCTATCACAACGCCCCCTTCCGGCGGAATTTTTGCAAATTCAGGGAGGATCTTCTTGCCATGGCCAACAACATACACAAAAAATTTTGTTCAATTCTATGCCCAACTTCATACACTTTTCGATGGTACAATATTCAAAATGCACAAAAATCGCTATTACAGCGTCCCCTACCGGCGGATTTTTTCCAAATTCAGGGAGGACCTTCTTGCCATGGCCACAAATATACACAAAAAATTCGGTTGAATTCTATGCATAACTTCATACACTTTTCGATGGTACAGTATTCAAAATGCACAAAAATCGCTATTACAGCGCCCCCTATCGGCGGATTTTTTTTCCAAATTAATGGAAGACCTACTTGCCATAGCCAAAAATTAAAAAAAAAAATGGATCAATTCTATGCATAACTTCATACAATTTTTGATGGTAGAATGGCGACACACGGATACGGACACACGGACAGAATGGCACATGGACACACAGACTGACAGACAAACATTTTGTATAAACATTTTTTTGTGAACTCTGACCCCTAAAACGTGTAAATCAGTTGAAAACCGGAAGTCGAAAACAATTTCGATTACAATACCTTCTTATATTGAAGATAGAAGAAAGTAAAAAAGTAATAATACTTTAATAAAATTTTCAGTACTTGTCTTACAAGCTGAAGTATCAGAAAGTTTAATGAAGCAATAACAAGCAGGTGTAACAGACGTTACTAGAAAATTATATTTTTGCATAATTTTAAACAAGAGTATTTTTCAGAAGAAAATGATTAATTGCATAATAATCCATCTCTCAATCGAATATTCCTTTTCACTACAGACTATTCTTTTACTTTATTTTATTGGCTAGTAAATATATCATTATTTTCACTTCAAATAAATATGTCAAAATCATATGAATCTTATTATGAATATGCCCCAAATTAACTAACTATATCTTTATGAAATGTGTATTATAATTATAAAAGTTAAATTAATTAAGGCGATTCTAGGAAAAATTAATTCTCCAGTTTTAAATAATAGATAACGTCTAATCTGTAAGTGACAGTTGGATAGTTGGATCATCTACGAAAAGACATAAAATTATCATGCTTCACGCATAGACTACGCGAAAATTTCCGATTAACAATATTTCCTCTATCATTACAAAATCTTCTGTTTTATCTTGTTATACGTCGGCAACAACTAAAAAACAGGAATCTATTTCTGCTGGGCCTTGCAAAGAAAAAAAAAAATTACAAAAACAACTTTTTTTTTTTTTTTTTTTTTTTTTTTTTAAATATATATATATATATAATTTCAGTTAGAAAATGCATAAAACGAGAAAAGGCGCATTTACAACATTTATCAGCAATAGTAACTAATATATACGAATTTTCTGTGTTGCTGTGGTCGGAAGTGTGAATTGTTTCAAAATTATTTCCGTAGGGGAAATTTATTAGTGAACACCAGTAAAACATACGTATTTGGATAGCTTAGTTGAGAAAAGTGGTAAATGATACAATCTTCATTTTAGAAAAACACATTTAAAATCCCTTTATCAATTAAAATTACATTTGTTTATTGTTAAATGCCACTTTTATCAATTAAGTTAATTTTAGGTTTTCAAATAGTAATTTAACAGTGTTTGAGGACTACCGATTATCTTCAATAATGTTATTAACTCAACTTTTTTTTTTTTTTGGGGGGGGGGGGCATATATACCTTTTATCATCTGAATTTATATATATATATATATATATATATATATATATATATATATATATGATGTGGAATAAGGTCTGGGTAATTACTTGTGGGAAGATTTACAGCTATCTGGTTATCACAACAGCTTTATCTCTCATTCTTTTATGAACAACGACTTCTCTCTGTCTTTGATTCTATTCACTTAAACTTTAAAGTAATTTAACATAATAGTCCTGAAGATGATAACAGAAGTTTACCTAACCGTCGATATTAAGTATTCTTATATAACTTTAATCTTTGTTTAGTTTTTAACAATTCATTAATCTGTGACACTGTTTTATAACATTGTGATTTGCTGTTTCACAATAAATTTTTACAGTAAATGCCCTTGTTTTGTGAAATTGATCTGCCGTTCAGAGCAGTGATTCGGGAAAAGATACATCCACCAAACAGCAATCTAACACAAATGATCAATGTAGCGGTCATGTACGGGTGTTTGACATCATTGCTTGGACACTTCAATATTTGCCTCATGAAGTTGTACCAGAAAATACTGAGCCGAGATGACCAGTTCGAGCTAGCTGTTTGAGACCAAATGCAGCGGGCTCTTCAGACGTATATTTGATTAAAGCAGTGAGAAATATTTCCCATATTTCTACTGTAAGAACATTATAATTGTACATTTCCTAATTCTACAAAATACTAAGAATAACATTTAAAATAAAAGATTTGAGTGGGGTTATAAATATTGCACAAAATCGCTATAAATTCAAATTTTATGAATCCTTCTAAATCATTCAATCCTTCTAAAATTTATTAAATGATTATGTAAATCTTCTAATGTAGTTTCAAAAATTCACGAAAAATGCTTTAGAAGATAAAATTTTCATCAATTCATAATTCAGTAGATAAAGACCACACTTATAAACAAGATATTAGATTAGTCGCGCGATAAGTAAAAATGCATATGATGCTATATGAATGACCATCATCGTGATATCTTTCAAAGTACACATGTTGCTGTATCGATGAAACTGTAGAAGTGGAGCAGGATGTCTTCTAAGTAACAAGGTAAGATATTCATTCACATTGATAAAGACAGTCGATATAATATAAAAACATGGAGAATACATTAAAACACTTGGACGGAGTGCATAAATGTTGGCGGGTACGGACTTGCAATCGAATGTAAATTGTTACAATGACTGTTGCTCTTTTATGCTGATTGCAATTATTATTTGTTACATGCCCATATATTTATATTTTGCTATCAAACAGTTTACTGCGCAGTCAGATATGCTGTTCTGTTTTTAAAATCAATTCAATCATACGTTTGTCCCATTGTGAATTTTCTTTAGACAGTGTTTATAAAGAAAAAAGTGGATAGACTTATAAAAAAAAAAATTAAAGTTCGGTCTCTAAAAATTGGAATAGAGATTATACACGAGTGCATAAGATTTTTTATTAACTCAATTCTTTAATATTTCGAATATGGACTCTACATTTTGTGAATTACAAAAGAAACAAGTAATATAAAAATTTTGTTTTTAAGTCAATTCCTACTTAGGTCATCAAAGAAAAATTTAATATAATCCCTTAAGCTAATATTAGTTTTTGTTGCATTAAAATATCTCAATTTGTTGATTTTCTATAAGCAAGTAGTTTTACAATGGAAGTCTATGGGAATTTGGTGAAATATTAGAGATATCGTCAAGTTGGCGTCACTTTTGGCAACTCATTTTGGTCATCAAATTTGGCGATATATCGCCAAGTTGGCGACAATCTTGGGTGTATTTGGCGACAGAACAGGGTCCCCCTATGGTAACCCCCCTTATAGATATGAAGATGCATTAAATGCCTCAATAACCAATGGCCGCCATTTTGTCTCCCATGTAAAACTAAAATTAATTAATTAAAAATTAATTAATGAATTAATATTTGAAAAAAACTTTATTAACATCATTTGTCATCCAGTACAAGTTTTAAAAAATGTATTTCAACTTGATAGGATGAATAATAAGTATTTCATTAAAGATTGAAAATTTGAACAAGATATATAAATAAATAAATAAATATAGGGAGAATGTGAACTAATAGTAGAAACTGAAAAAGCATGTAATATTTATTATATAATTATACAGTTATATAAATATATAGCTACATAGTTATATGTGTATAAATATAATTAGATAATTAATTTTAATATAGCATATCCTTTTAGACAAAAATAATATTATATATATATATATATATATATATATATATATATATATATTGCTTTCTAATTTAAATAATCACGTCATTTTTATCACTTTCATTAAATGATAAAACTCGCACTTTAAAAAGGGTTAAATAAATAATAAAGTTTAAGATATTTTTATTGAATAATTTAACTCAGATTTTAATTTTCTTTCGCGATCTTCAAAGGCCTAATGTTAATGATAAACAATATGTACAGTGGACTCTTTCTATTCTGAACACGCATGGGACCGACCAAAAATGTTCAGATTATGGGGGTGTTCATTATAGAGGGAGACTGGGAAATGCATTACTACTACTACTGTGATTGAGTTTATAGACTGTATAGAATAGATAGCCATGCCAGTTACCGAGATGGAAGTGCTGAATTTAGATTTCGCAACTAGTGCAATTTCAAACTAAATTCAGTTGAGCCTGTAATCTACCGTCTCTTTTTTTATTAAAAAAGTTTTACATAACATACATATATACAATATATTGCTTAAAAACAAAATCGGTACATTACTTATAAAGTGTGTAATTTTAGTTTGTTTTTGCATTGTGTATGCTTGTACAGTGTACATGTTAGCCAGTTGATAAAAAGTGGAAAGACTTCCGGATGATGTTCAGCTGCATAGTTCAATAGGTCTTGAATCCCTTGGCCATATTGCTTGAAGGTAATCGTACTTCTTGTTTCATCTGTCTCTTCTGCTTTTGCTTCTTCTTTACTATCGTCTTCCTCTTCAATGATGTTGTTATCGCTAACTGGAAGGCTTCCGTCAGCTTCGAGATAAGCTCCAGGCTCAATTTTAGTATGGACCATTTGGAGAATTGACCCCAATCACTCACAGCTGTTGCTTCTTATTCCTCTATTCTTAATTGCTCATTCTCACATTGGAAACCAGCTTTGTAGAAGCAGCTTTGGAAGACGTAGGGTGTTGTTTTATTCCAAGCTGTTTATATCCAATGGACATCATCCATGACGTTGACCTGCTTCATTAGTTTGGTTTCCTTCAGAAAATGGATTTGGTAGTGAGCTTTAAAGGTCTTGATTAATCCTTTTTTCGGTGGTTGAATTATATAAGTACAGTTCGGTAGTCAGGAACTTCAGGCTCTTGTTGCTCAGCTGCATGTTTGTGTGTGATCTGCCATTATCCACAAAAAGAATAATTTTTCGTCTTTCTCTCTTCATCATCTCGTTAATGACCTCCAACCATTGTGAAAAAATTGTGAATGTCATCATGGCTTTTCCATTTGATTTATAGTTCACAGGTGATGATGCAATTTTCACATTTTATAAACATTGTGGTTTCTCACTTTTCCCGATCACAAGTGCTTTGAATTTCTCACAAGTAAAACTGGCACAGAGCATGACGGCATGTCTTTCTTTTGACTTTCCATTTTCCGCCCACACCTTTCTCGCTTATTTCTGTTAGGGTTTTATTTTTTACTCTAAAAAACAGACCGGTTTCATCAGCATTGAAAATGTCAGCGGCGTCGAAATCATTCGTTATATCCTGAAGATTTGTTTTCTTTCCTTCACAGCATCGATATTTATGTATGCAGCTTCACCAGTGATTATTGTGAATTCTATGTTATGACAATTTTTGAAGTGAGTCAACCATCCTTTTTATGCCTTGAGTTTCGTAATTTTCTCCTTTTCTGTAAAATTCAAAGCAATCTGCTTCAGCAAGGGTCTTGTACAAGAAGTTTCTTCTTTCTCATTTGGCAAAAAACTTCCAGACGCGATTGTTTATGTTCTTGTTTCCCATTTTCTTTTTGAAAATTCTACAATTTGAGGAAAATTCATTTGATTCGCTCAAAAGTGATTAAAATTTCTTTCACTTTTTTGCTCATGGCGTTGCTTGCCCTACTGAAATTACAAACTCACACGCAATTTTCCTTTGACTTGCGTTTGATTTTAATTTTTAAACAACTTTGTATTTTTCCTGAAGCTTCAGTTCTTTCCATTTTTTCGTTTTTCTACTTATTTCTAATAATATAGCTGCATAAGTGCAATGTTTCTTTCCCTGCATCTGTAGAGAAACGGCGAACAAAAATTTACCTTTGCGGAGCAAAAGGAAGAAAGAAACAGAAGCGATAATCCTGCCCAAACAGGTGTGCAGAAAAGAAACCATAATCCTTTTTCAGCCACTACCTCTAATATCTGTTGACTCTTATCTCTCACTGGTCTGGGACCTTTTTGTTGCATAATCTCAGCTCGAGAGAGAGGGACTCGTGTGACATGGTTTTTACATTATTTTTTCTTGTATCCCTTTTCATAAAAATTGATTGTTTTGTTCATTTCATTTATCTGATTAACATGATTTACTTTTTGTGAAATGGCAACAGTTTTATATCTGGACTTTATTGTTTATTAAAAATATAAGAATGTTCTGCACACAAGTCATATGTTTGTTGTTCAATAAATAAATAAGAATGTTCTAATTAGTTTAGATGTAGAATACTTAAAGACGTACCTGTTTGAAAAAAAAAATTCTTTCAATTTATTTATTTTTTATAACATATGTTTTGTTAATTGAAGACTTTATCTCAATTATTCAAACAAATTGCAGCATCGAGTAGATGCATAATATCTAGCAATGATTTTGTCTGTTTTTTTTTTTTTTAAATCGAGTTTATTGAAATTTTTTATTCTTCCGCAACAATTTCTCGGAATTTGCATGATGGAGGAATTTCTAGAATTCTGATTGCAAACACACTTTCAGTTTACAGAGAGGCGGAATAGGATGAGGATCAAATGTAGTGTTCATAATAGTGGGGTGTTCACATTAGAGAGTGTTCAGATAGAGAGAGTCCACTGTATATTTTATTTGAAATATAAATAATTTTATTAAAATAACAGTAGCAAAGCGTCGCAAAGCTGTAAAAAACAGTAGCAAAATGTTTTATCCATTTAAATTTGATTAACACATCCAAGTAAAATAATGATTTTATAAAACCGGAGTTCAACCAGCTGAAAATATTTAAAATAGCGTTGTGGCATCTGTGTGTACTTTAATTAATGCTAAAGTGTAAACAACAATAACTATATGTATTAAAAATGACTTTCTTTCTATTAAAATTTAAAAATAAAAATAAAAAATGGTATGTATTTTTTTTTTTACCGTTAGGCGCAAAAACATAATTTCGGCATAATATCTAAACACCTAAACTTTACAACATTAATATCTAAACTTTAATATTTAACCTTAATACCTAAACACCTAAGGAACCTAAACATTTAAACTTTGTATTAAAAATTTAAAAAAGTGATATGAAATGCTGTGTAATTTTTTTGTTTAACCGATAGCATTCAAACGCAATTGCGGCATGATATTTAAACGCCTAAACTTTATAAGATTACAATCTAAACTTTAATATCAAACCTTAATGTCTAAACATCTAAATAACCTAAAAAATTTAATCTATAATTAAAATAAATAAAACAAGCAATATGAAATTGCGTGTGCAATTTTTTTTTGTTTTAACCGTTAGGCATCAAACGTAATTTCGGGATGATATCAAAAAACATATTGAAATCATTTGTAAATTTGGAACAGAAAAGTATTATACGTTCCCTATAAATACATACTGTATCAGTCTAATTAGCACTCTTATTTATACTTTTGACACTTTCAAAACCTTCAACAATAATGGTGAGGCAAATTATTCTTATTAAAGTATCAGGCTCCATAAGCCGTGTTTTTGGCCCATGGAATAGTGTAAAATTCGATTATATTATACTGACTTAATTAGTTCACCTTTTAACATTAGAATTTATATGACTTACACAAGCTCAAAGTTCGCATTATTCGTACTTTTGATGAAAAAAACTTAATTTCCTTTACATTATTTACCGGGTGTCCGAAAAATGACTGATGGATTTTAAAATGCAATAATTGCAAACGGTGACAAATATTAAAAAAATTCTTGCAGAAGTGTTATGTAAGATGTCAGGAGAATTTTTATGCAGCAATTTTCAGTTTTAGTTACAAATAGAATCGATAGATGGCACTGCAAGCACTAACCGCTAAATCCAGGCTTCATTTTTCGGCCTCCCTCTTCTTCTATGCGAAAAAAAGAGATTAAAATGTATTGAATGGATCCCGGAGTACCAAAAATCGGTTCAGGACTGAGAACCTATTGCTCTCAGTGACATATGTTGTTGGAAATTCGAACTAAAATCAAGAATCACAGTAAAAAAAAATCCTGATATCATACATAACTCTCCTGCAAGATTTTTTTTATTATCTGTCACCGTTTGCAAGTTATTGAATTGTAAAATCCATCAGTCATTTTTGGAACACCCGGTATATGAGCGCTATCGTGCAACAGTTTCTTCTTGACATATATTTTTAACACATCTAAATATACCACATATGTCCAAAAAAGTGCCACAAAGCTGCGCTCATAGTACAATATTGAAAATAGAGAGTTAAGTAACTGCAATCCTCCACGTTACTAAGAGAATTTAGTATACAGCGCGTGCTTAAACGTGTTAACATGAAGGGTATAGTTACTAATAAGCATCAACATAGAATAGAGAAGGACTTCAAACGAAATAGTATTAATATCAAGTTGTGACTTTGTACCTAAATATGATAATGGAAACAGCCCTCACAGAACTATTTACATACCACCTACTCTAGCAGGCAGTATCTATTGTCTGGCTCTCAACCATCAAAGAGATTATGACGCATATATACTGAATTCGGATATGACTTCCAAATCTTTCAGTTTTAGGAACTCAATTAAGTCTGGTCTGATTGTAAAGATGCCACATTTTTTGCAAACTATAAATCAACACACTTGTGAAGTGGCGTATGAATCTAGATTACTAACATCTGTCAGGTGCCGCAAATGGTTTAATAAAAATATGGAAAGTTTTACACCAAATATTGCCCAATTTGCAAATACCATTGATGGTGACTCTCTGCGAATTATCTATGCCATTTGTAATGCTCTTCGACTACCTAAAATCAAGTAAAATAATGATATTGAGATTGTTTCTCAAAGAATGATGAAAAGCAAGCCTAGTAAATCAACCCAATTAATTAAAAACGTTAGTAGGGTCAGAAAACTGAATGAGACGACGGGTAGTAGTTTGGCATAGAATGAAAGCATAAACATTCATGGATTTTCCTAAATTAACGATCAATCAATTGCGTAACTTACCACCTGGAATGTATCAAATAAGGAAAGGAAAATCATACACTAATGGAAGCTCCGTGATTCCGGATTTTAGGAAACATTTGTTCATAAGAAAACTTTATATTATCAGTGTTCAGGCGGAATAGAGTAATATGTCTTTGAAGATATATAACGCATGGATTCAGTACAACTGTTATTCTCTACAGATTAATTATTGGTATTGTCAGCGTAAACTGGGAGTCCGTATAATTCGTTGTTGTGCAAATATTGCAGCCGTTTTGTGAAAAAGGAAAGCCTCACACTGCTGACTATAAGGTTTATGTTCTAGAGGCTGCTACTTCCTATTGGTCAGAAAGTGAGCAATCATTCAGAGAAGGGTCTGTTTAATTAGTTCTGATACACATGTTTTTGATACACATGATTTACATGTTTTGTGCATACCATAATGTTTAATTAATATTCTAATATGTTCAAATATTGAATGCCATGCCTACTTTACATCGTGTAATATCATGCTGTTATTAAACTTTTCGACTTCTATATGTATAATTTATGGGATCCAGCCTAAAACATTTTTAATATAAACATCAAACTCTTTAGGGCCAAAAACGCCGCTTATGAACGCTGATCCTTTTATTTCTTAACTTATTTCGTTAATTATTTTTTTCGCAATATGGATGATTGGTATTTAATTAAGCACTCAATTGTAAATGCAAATTTAAAATGTTTAATAGTGTTTAACATATACAGTACGAAAAGCAATATAAAAGAATTTTATGACATTTATTTAATTATCATTGGACTTCAATACAATACTTTACACTAAATAATTAATTGCATTCATTTTTGCAAGAAATTGAAGTTTGGTATTCAGTGATATGATTTACAAATAAATTTAATTAAAATTCACACTTCCTTCGCTAGTGTTTCCGAAGTCTAAATAATGAATGTCAAATCCATATTGTTCAAAGTAATTGATTGTAAAATAAAATTAAACGCAATATTTAATGAATTATAGCAAATATTAAATCCAAACCGTCAGACTGCCATTTATTTAATTCAATAATATAAACGAACATTTTATGAATGTAAAATTAAACTTTAGTTATTAAAACAAACGTTTTAATAAATAAATATTTAAGTTTAGAGACTCTAATCTAAATTTGAAAAAAAAAAGGAAATACTGTAAAATTATTATTAATTGTTTTACAAATTAACTTACTGTAAATGTTGTTAAAATATCTTATTTAAAAGAAAAAGTCTTTGTCGTTATCATTACAATTAATATATTTTCATACATAAAAAGATTATATTTTAAAAATTATACGTAAAAAAAAAATGAAATTAAATATTGCTTTACTGTTGTGCATACATAAATTGAGTAAATGAGAAACGTAATAAAAACAAACAACATCAGAAAATAGAAGTATATACTAGTTGTTAGATTATTATCCGGCTTTAAATATTTAAAAGCATATCAAAAGCATCGAAATATTTATTTATTTTACATAAGTTTCGTAATGGCACTACACATTTTTCAAGTTTTGTACTTGTAGCTGGGTGTCATTTTCATCCCAGAATCTTTCTGAAGGTAAAAAAGCAATTCCTTCTTTAACCCATTACCCACTGGTGTTGCGTTCACGCAGCTGTCAAAATAATTGTCCATGTTTAAATTAATTACTTTCCCACCATTATTTTAGAATTAAAAAAAAATGCCTTATTTATTGACAGAAATTTTGCTATCTATCTATATTATAAAGGACAAACATATCTGTGCGTAACGCATACGTCATTCTGCGAATGGCAACACTTTCAAATTTGAAATGAATTTTCGTTTTGCAATTTTCGCTACTGAAAAATTTTAAACTTCTACACATCGCAGATTTTTAGTTTTTATACCATCGTATGAGGAAAAAAATGTACTTTTACATGCAATTTCTTTGAAATCTGTATCTCAATTTATTTTTGAGATATTATTTTTTTTATAGTTTTTTGTACCAATTTTGTAATTGTGGCAACAGAAGTACTCCATTTATATTACAAAGGACAATTCTGCAAATAGCAACGCTTCACGATGAAATTTCGGTTTTCCAATTTTCCCTTCTGCAATTTTTTAATCTTCTGAACATCGCACATTATAATTTTTTACATTGTCGTATAGGGATTAAATCTACTTTTAAATGCAATTTGTATCAAAACGGCATCTTAATGGACTGATTTATTATGGTTTATAAAATAATTTTGAAGGGTGATTTTTTTAATTTATCTCGATCGCGCACCAGCGGGCTCTATTACGGAACATTAATAAACAATTTGCACATAAAAAAGAGTTCAGAATTTATCTACGGCTAATTTTCTACAATGAAATTAAAGCTTCATCAAACAATAAGTAAAAGAATAATGTATAAAAAAGCACGAATTTAACATATATATATGTAATCGAACATTTAAAATTTTTAGAGCCGAATTGGGAAAAATATGGGCTTTTAAATGTAATTTGTATGAAATAGATAAGTTTTAAATAGAGTTGCTAGGCAACTGTTAAAGTAAAATGGAAAAAATAATCTATATATTGAAAACAAATGACAGCTTTTTAGACATCTTCCCTGAGCTTTCTACTGAACCAATTTTGGTAATTATTCTTTTTTTAATGAAAGCTGTTCATTTGTAGATTAACTCGCACTAGCTATTTTTCTAAATATTCCCACTTTTATATTTTAAATTTAATTTGAAAAGTATTTTAAAATTCCATCAAAATAGTAGCAATCGTATTATTTCCACTGTTGCAGAAAAAAAAAAAAGAAATGTTGGGGTTTATTTATCCTTATTGATGCCATTTTATCATTACAATTAAAAATAACTTTAAGTCTCAACAGAAAATGACGTCACGCTTTAAAAACATGCATTTTTTCTCATAAAGCTATGTTACATTTTAATATATTTTCTTTCAGCTGATATCGAATTTGCGACACTTGGCATAATGCTTCAGTAAGCGCCATATTTAAAAGAAAACAATCCTTTTTTTAGATAAAACTATATATTTTACCACGAATACATCTAAAAAACATCAGTTTCTGGAATTTGTAGTCAGCGGTAATGAAATTAGAATCTCAAGCCAAAAGAATAAATTTACACATGCAAAGTTATAGCTGACAAAGGGGACTTCACGTTTGAAAATCTATCCATTTTTTAACGGAAAATATGTCCGTACGTAACGCTAACGTCATTTTGAGAATGGCGATGCTTGACATTTAAATTTCGGTTTTGCAATTTTTTCTACTGCAATTTCTTTAACTTCAAAACATCACACATTTTTAATTTTTTCACCGTTATATGGGGAAAAATCTGCTTTCAAATGCAATTTGCTTGAAAACTTTATTTTAATTGATTTATTTATCATGGCTTTTTAAATAATTTTCAAGCATAACGTTTTTTAATCTATCTCCATTGCGTGCAGGCTCCATTACGAAATAAACCATTTGCACGTAAAACAATATAAATAGTTCAGCATTTGTCCCTGACTAATATTTCATTGTGAAATTAAAACTTCATCAATCTATTATATTAAAAAGTGAATGTGCGTTTGTATTTCACAGCTGTTTCTCCTAGAATATGGAATGTTAGGAGATCAAATTGACGCCAGTTATCTACATGGGTCCAAGGATGTCAAAATTTTTCGTATAATTTTAAAATTTGATTAGTTTTCGAGATATATATATATATATACATATTTTAATGACATTTATGTAATGATGGAAATTAAATTCCTCCTTTTAAATTAATTAAAATAAAAAAAGAGAAAACAGAAAATGACAAGGGTTATTAGATATCATTGTTTGACATTATTTTTAAATTGAAATTAACGTTTATTTGAATAAATAGGGAAAATAAATGATTGAATAGTATTTTTCAAGAAAACTTCACGAAATACAAACTTATGTTCACGTATATAAATATTAAACAGACATACAACAATAAATACAATAAACCCAACTGGAGTGAAAAATTAGCCAGAGCTTCGAATCGAATCCGGAACCACAGCATTCCAGGCTGTCGCTCACTGAGCTACTCCGGCCGATACTTGAGTCTGCAATTTTTCACTAATAAGCCATGTTGGGGAAATCACCAGCCATTTATACGACAGCCTTGGATGACCGAACAACGATGACCGAACATACGACCCTATACGACCAGACAACGACTCAGGTATCGGCCGGAGTAGCTCAGTGGTTAGAGCGACAGCTTGGAATGCTGTGCTCCCGGGTTCGACTCCTTGCTCTGGCTAATTTTTCACTCCAGTTGGGTTTATTGTATTTATTGTTGTACGTCTGTTTAATATTCATATATACCGTTAACAGTTGAATGCAGGCGTTATTTATCTGTGTTTTATTATATATTGTAGTGTGTGAGTGTGTTTTATTTTATGTTCACATATTCAAGCTTCAGGAATTCGTTTCGGTTAGAAACAAAAATTCGACTATCGACTGGAACATTGAGATAAATTCTGTTGACGTCAAAAGAAAAAAACATCGTAATCAAACATCATTATTTTGATTTAGTAAGTTGAAAAGTAGATTTTCAGCTATTGCCTTAAGATGGCTATTAAAACATTTCAGAAGCGGACATTAAAAACGAAATGTTTTAGCGAGAAATTTTTTATCTCTAAATATTTATTTTAATTCATAAATATAAAATGCTTCTGAATAAATTCGTCACAACAAATTCATTTTTGTATAAGTTGACCCAGATGACAATATTTCTACCAACTCCGAAATTCGAAGCAAAATCTTGGAAGAGCAAAAATATTTAGGCAAATAAAGTTATGGTATATGTGCATTTTTATTCGGAAAAATTTTTACTTAAATTGTAAATATAACTTATTATTTGAAAAAAAATATTAATTTAATAAAAATTATATTACTGTATTTAATAAAAATTAATACAGTAGCCTCCCGATTAACCGGCCTAAGCGGGACCGAGGGTTAGCCGGTTAAGAGAAAAAACGGTTAAAGCCGAGAAGCAAAAAAAATGTAAATAAATAACTACATATTTAATTAATTAAATGGTAGGATGCATTTAGTTTTTTTAATTTGTGTAGTTTAAAAAAAAATCATATTTTCTTTATTTTGTGAAATGAATACCAGTTGTAATTAACTGGATTGAAATAAAAATGATCACTAATAACAAATAATGAACAATATTTAATACAAATTAAATTGTTGAAAATCATGTCACATACCTTTATAAGAAGTTGAAATTATTCTACATTATGTAAATTTTAGTTAATTAACCATAAAGAAACGAGGACAGAAATTTTCCTTTCTGAATTTTGCCTGATGTTGAAAAAAAATGGAGGCCGATTAAAGCGGAGTTACGGTTAAGAGGGGGCCGGTTATGAGGACGGCTACTGTACTTTAATTGTTTTCTAAATTTACAATAAAGATAGATTCCATTTTTCGCAAAAGGATCGAACGATCTCATGCAAATTAAAAGCAACACAACGGGTTGCTACTCAACTAGTTTTAATAAAGCGAAAATTGTTCATCTGACTTTGTGGTGGCAAACGACTTTCAACAAGAAATTTGAAAATTCCTAATTTTTAGTTTTGGCGGTTAATGGGTTAAAAAAAAAGAAACTACGGCATTTCCATGGAAATCAGCTAGTTTTCTGAAAGTGCTATGTTTCTTGCAATGATACATTCGTTTCGTTAATATTTCTAAGCATGTCTGCTGTATGCGATAATTTGCAAAACTAATATTCGTCATTTAAAACTTTTACAGTAATTTAAGTATTATTATCCACCAAAAGTGCTTCAAGCTATTCCAGCAAACATGTATATGATTTTCCTGAAGATAATCATCTTACATCGGTATACAGAAGGAAGATCTAGTAATGACACCATCAGAGATTAGTTTGACAAGCCATATTTTAAATGGTCGTGATTCTATGTAGTTTATTATTTTTAACACATATATCATCGATTCATACGGGATTTTTTCGTAGCTAAATAGTTTCTAATGAAGAGCGTATTGGTGTTTTACAGTTTTTTTTTTTTTTTTTTTTTTTTTTTTTTTTTTTTTGCATTATCCTTACATTATGGAATGGTTTTAATATTTTGGTTATCATTGAATTCGCATCATAACTGCATATTATTGCACAGTTTTAGCAGGATATTTTATGTTACGATAAAATTCATCCAAAATATTCCGACATTTCATACCTTTGTGTATTTTATTGCAGCATTCCAGAATAAAGTTCCTTCTGATTCAACTACAGGTTCAAAGTTTTATGTTTAGACTAATTTTAGCATTATAATCACACATATAATTATCACATTAAGATTATAAATTCAGAATATAATAATAAAAATATGAAATTGTAATTTAACATTAGAAACTCTAAATTTTAAATGATTATAATTCAAAAACTTATCAATTAAATGACTAGAAAGTTCGTTTCTAGGCATAGTTTGAACAGAAAATTTAAAATTTATTGTCAAAATTGAGTGTTGCCATTGAAAAAAAAACAGACAAGTTTCGACTGGTTTTGGTTTGTAGATGAATCCATAAGTAAATTTTATATACATCATTTAAAAGTAGACTTTATTTCCAATCGCTTGATACCAGTAACTTTCTTCTGTTATAATTAGTTAGTAGGGTATATTTACTTTTTTTCCCCACGAATGTACCATGAACGCTAGTACAGCCAGGCAGGATTTCTCGCTAAGGTGAAATCTTCGATTGCCAATTAAACGGAACCAAGGGAATCTTTCTAAGAGCAGACGAGCTATCCTATACCAATACATTATTGATAGCTACTATATCTTTTCTGCTGTCATTTAGACACTGAACTGATTTCAATAGGTCCAGGCCTCAGAGCAGTCCAATTTTATAGAGACAAAATTAAATCTTTTACCAGCACTATTTCCATATGAAAGTATTTGATTTAATTTTAATTTGGAAATGTTTAAAAAAAAAAAAAAACTCGTTTTGTGAAGAGATTTTTATCGCAATTCATAGCAAAAATTATTAAAAAAATTTTTGTTGGCAAAAACAGTGACCGCTCCAAGGCCTGACTGGGGCCAAGGACAATCATCACCAGATACAATGGATGATTGATACGCAGTACCTGGGAAAATTCGTCGCAAAAAATCGGCTTACACAGCAATAATGCCATTAAAAGTTGCGTGAAAAATGCATTCATGTTGCATTTTTTCCCCAGTTTAAAGTAAATTTGATTATTTTAATTTTAATTTTAAGATTTTATGCATTTTTATATGCTATTTTTAATTTTATTAAAACATAAAAAAATAAAAACGTGTTTAGTGTATCAAAATACAGCTTGAACAGCTCAACAGACATAAAATAGCAATAAGAAATGGAAAATGATGACAAACTGAAAAGAAAATTTTAAAGGTATGAAACATACAGAAGAGTACAGACAGTCAAAAGAAAATTGAAAGGCAGAAATATCGCTGGAGATCCCGGTGTCGCAAAACCCGTAACAATCTAAAGAATGTATCCCCTTGGTGACACGAACTTTCAGTTTGGCTCCATATATGTGACATCGTTCAACATTACCAGGTAAAATTTAAAATAAAGACTGTCGTGTAGAGTTAATTCTGTCTTAATTCTAACAGCAAAAACATAAAATAACTCTTTGTTTGGTGCGAAATAATCATCGCGAGTATGGAATGTACATGTTTTTGTTAAACAAAAATGGTTTATTCTTCTTTACAAGGATTGTAATTTATTCTGTAATTTCCTGCCTATTAATTACATCGTTTTTAAAACAACATTATCTCAGTTTTAATAAATAAGGAATGGAGAAAAGGTAAATGAAATTCTAGAAAATGTATAAGCCATTTACAACTGAATGAATTCTACGAATTGTGAAAAAACGTAACATTATTTTAATAAAAAAGGATATGTAATATAATATAATATAATATAATATAATATAATATAATATAATATAATATAATATAATATAATATAATACTATAAACAAGCTAAATTTGAAGGTAGGGAATTTATAAACATTTAAATAACTTCTACATTCGATATCATACTTTTTTTAATCATATATTCGCTCTCTCTTTTTAAATATATTTCTATTAATGCCATGGGTTAACTTAAAAAATTGGATTTTCAAAGTTTTATTTCTGGCAATTCTTCCCACTGTCAAATTTAAATGTATTATTTTATTAATTAGTTTCTATAAGAAAAAAATAACGTGGAAATTATCTTCCTTGCTTATCTTTTTGTACTGTGTGCGTAGTCTGATCTAGCACATTATATGCATTTGATTGAAACACATATGAGAAACGTATACTTTAATTTTACATATTAGAAAAGAAAAAATATTAAACATCATCAATATTTGATCTGATGTGTTTAATAGTCTCTTATTTATAATTTATTTACATACAGGGTACTTCGCAAGTATAAAAATAGGAAACATTATATAACTTTTAAACGGAAAAGGATTTTTTTTTCAAATTTTCAGGATTTACATATGAGAATAAAGAAAATAAAAAGATTAGACTCTCAAAATCTGGCTATCTGAAGAGGCAAGAAAACACAGCCTCTATTCAAAAATTTCAATAATCTGCTTGGCTGGTCTATTGGAATCGCCGTTATTACAATTGTTATCACTGTTGTCAGGTTTTCTATATTTTTGGGTCGATGTCTGTAGACGTGATCCATACATAGCACCATACAAAGAAGTATAGTGGTGATAAATCGGGGATATAGGGGGACCAAAAAAGCCCGTAGCAAAATTGAGACAGGAAGTCTCTTACAATAACACGATTATCACAATGCCTTCTGAGCAATTCCAGGACGTCTACTGTCGAATGTGTAGAATACTGTTGAAATCATGTATCATGGATCCAGCGTTCGTGGTAGACATCATGGATGAACCTCGTTGTCAAGAAATCGAGATAGCTTTTAGAGGCTTTAAAAGCAATAGAGAGTTTTCTGAGTGCTTTGGCAGGTCTCTGAACACAAAGTTAAAACATTTTGACTAAAAAAAACACACTTTTAGATTGACCTTTTAACATTTTGGCAAAAACAAAATATTTTTTATATTAACCAGAGGGCGTAAATAAGTTTTCTTTGGGTCATGCGTGCAAATTTTCACATCACTAGCTCCACACGTCGAATATATCTAAATTATTCTGTATACTCTGTGAAGCACCCGATATTATTAGAATATGGGTGTGTTTTGACTGCAATACCATTGCAGTATCATATTATTCTGAGTTCTCAGCATGCAAATCTTCTTCCAATCCCTTCAAAATTTCTTTTTTTTTAGGATAAATTCCGTTTAAATACAATAATCCTTGCGTACTGATACCAGTACTGTATCTGAAAGTGGCCTCAAAACATATTATATGTATAAAAACTTATGCAAAAACTAATAATAGTTAGTAACTATATTTAAGATCACACTTCGTTTTCTTTTTTTTTCCGTTTCCAGTTTATAACAATATATTTTATTTCGAAAAAAGTGAATTATTATTGCCTTTTAATTTCGACATTTTTATTAATTGAAACATTTAATTTATTAATATTCTGTATTTTCAAAATAAAAAATAATAGTAATTTATTTATATTTATCACAAAAATAGAAAATGAAATAACATATAAAGTCGAATTAGATATTATTTAATTTGAAAATTAAAGAAATATCCTTTTTTGCATCGAGGTAACTTGTTATTGTCTCATTAGTTTAACATGAAAAAAGTACCTTTCTATCATTTCATTTTCCTAAAAAATCACTTAAGATAATGCTTTTTAAAAATTAACTCAACATTTCTTTTTTCGATTATTATTTTTTAAATAACTTCTCGTATCCACAAGTCATTCATTTTCATAATTATTTATGCATTCTAAACTATTGTAAATGCATGATTGTAAGGTTCTTATCATAATTGCTTTAAAAAAATACAAAAAGAAGTAACATTTTCCCCTAAATTTAAGCACAGTGATTAGAATTTCTAATCATTATTTTATTCAAATTACATGCAAAAAGATTTATTTTTATAACCTATTATTTAACTTGGTAATTGTATTCATATTTTAAATCTTTTTTTCATGAATCACGTTTGACGATGCGGGTTTTTTATAGTTCGACCATGATAAACTCTATCCAAATTGTTCGTACTGTACTGTTGCGTTCATTCTCCTTGACCCATTTATGCATAGCGTTAGCGTCCCATGTTTGGGACGTTTCAAATTTTAATGAATTTGTATAATTTTCTTCTCCTTTATAACATGGAAATTGCATGAAACCATTATTTATAAATGTCTTTATTTATAACCGAGAGATGACAGCATAAGGTAGATATTTATTTGCTTAAATTAAGGATTTTTCGGTGTTTATATATTTTTAATTTTTCAAGAGGGCGAAATGTAAAAAGTAAGTTTAATTGTATTTTTTCTATAAATGATGCAAAATCGCAAGTTATAATCTTAGTTTGTACACGTTTATGAAATACGTATTTTTTTAAATTGCGAAATTAAATGTTCAAGCTTATTTTCTATGCATTTTTGTAATGTCCAAAATATAGGGTTCTAGGCACAAATAGGCACATATTTTTGTTAGAAATTTAAGAGACAGTTATTTATGTAATCTCCTTTCGAAGATATTTATGAAATAAATTGTTTTTAGTCTGCAATACGATTATTCTTATTTTATTATTAATAGTTATAACGTTATTAGTCTCTGCAAAGAAATAAATATATATTTTTTTAGTTCATAAAAATACTCATTATAGTACATAATATACAATTTAGAAACATTTTAAATATAAATATAGGCAAAATATATAACTATGCCTATTATCCTACTAGAAATACTCATAATTAGTTCTTTTACATTTTATCAAATTAATACAAAAAAAAATTAAGCTTATTTTTTTTAGTATTTTTCCAGTTCATTTTGCAACATTTTAAAGTGATTTTACCAAAACATTTGAGAAAACAAAAATTCAGGCACAAATGGGTTAAAGGTAAATTAAATTCTATGAATATAGTATTAAAAATACGTTTTACATTGGGTTTATTCTTTGAATGTATTTTTTTTTTTTATCTTTGTGCATTTAATAGTATAAGTATATGATTTTTTTTTTTTATTAATAAAGCAAATTTGCGTGCCCACGAAAAAAAAAAAAAAAACTTAAATGTTGAAAATTACATTTAATGTAAATGTGAATGTGCATACAGGAAATAGTTTGTGGTAGATGAATTATCTTTTATAAACGCGTATTGCAATGAAAATAAACATATTGCAATGCATTCCAGTATTTTCAACGTTTTCGAAAAAAGGTTAAAAGTGTTGGATACATACATTGGATTTGTCTGTTCGTCTGTATCTCCGTGTTCTAACTCACTTCAACATAGTGCGATTACCGTGAAATTGATATTAGTGTTTAATGTGGTATGTTCGGTATTGAAAATGAAGTGTGTAGTTCATTTACGGTTCATTTACGGGCACACTCGAAAGAATTTAATTCCATTACGGCTTATGGACAAAAATCGTTTGTGGTATATTTTTAAGATTACACAGTATTTTAAACACATTGAAAGTTATATATGTCGTAGGCCAATTGAGAAATCCGGCTCTTTGCAAACAGCGTAGGCTCTTTGTAAAGAGCCGAGCTAATTGGAGAATCCATCTCACTTTTTCCAATTAGCCTGATATTTTTCAGGCTTATTTCAAAGAGCCTAAAAAGCGTTAGGCTAATTGAAAAATGACCACTTATTATCTGATCGGGGGATATTTTTAGCTCACAGGCTATCAAAGCCTGAGAGCTTATGTGCCCGCCGATTCTGTATGTACGTGTGTACCTACGTACGTACTATGTACGTAAAGCGATAACTCTTGATAGAAATATCCGATTTGCTTCAATTTTTTTTCTAGGTTCATTCTGATAAGGTGCTTCCCTGATTAGTTTTTGGGGTTCATTAGTTAAGGATAAAGGGGGAAAAAGGTGGCTAGTCCCCCTCCCCCATAATTTATATAAATGGGTTTTTCAAGCAGAAATATTCGATTTGCTCCAAATTTGACATACCGGCTTATTCTGTTAAGGAGCTTCCCTGATTAGATTTGGAAGCTCATTATTTAAGTATAAAGGGGGGAAGGGGGGCTACCCCCCTTAATTTAGATAAATCGGTTTTTCATGATGAATTATTCGATTTGCTCCAAATTTGGTATACCGGTTTATTAAGTTAAGGAGCTGCCTGGATTAGATTTGGAGGTTCATTAGTTACATATAAAGGGAGGAAAGGGGGCTATCCCCCCCCCGTAATTTAGATAAATGGGTTTTTCATGCAGAAATATGCGATTTGCAAAAAATTTGGTATACCGGTTAATTATGTTAAGCAGCTTCCCCGATTACATTTGAAGATCATTATTATGTATAAAGGGGGGAAAGGGGGCAATTGCCTCTCCCCTTAATTTAGATAAAGGCGTTTTCATGTAGAATTATTCGATTAGCTCAAATTTGGTATTGTGGTTTATTATGTTAAGGAGATGGCTTGATTAGATTTGGAGGTTCATTAGTTAAGTATAAAGGGAGGAAAGGGGGTCTAACCCCCCCCCCCCCCCCCTTAATTTAGATAAATGTGTTTTTCATGCAGAGTTATTCGATTTGCTCCAAATTTCGTATACCGGTTTATTATGTTAAGGAGCTTCCCTGATTAGATTTGGAAGTTCATTAGTTAAGTATTAAGGGAGGAAAGGGGGGTATACCCCCCTTAATTTAGATAAATGGGTTTTTCATGCAGAGTTATTCTATTTGCTCCAAATTTCTTATACCGGTTTATTATGTTAGGGAGCTTCCCTGATTAGATTTGGAGGTTCATTAGTTAACTATAAAGGGAGGAAAGGGGGGCTACACCCCCCCTTAATTTAGATAAATGGGTTTTTCATGCAGAGTTATTCGATCTGCTCCCAAATTTCGTATACCGGTTTATTATGTTAAGGAGCTGCCTTGATTAGATTTGGAGATTTATTGGCTAAGTATAAAGGAGGGACAGGGGCTAGTGTCCCCTTAATTTAGATAAATGTGTTTTTCATGCAGAGATATTCGATTTGCTCCAAATTTCTTAAACCGGTTTATTATGTTAAGGAGCTGCCTTGATTAGATTTGGAGATTTATTGGCTAAGTATAAAGGAGGGACAAAGGCTAGTGTCCCCTTAATTTAGATAAATGGGTTTTTCAAACAGAATTATTCGATTTGCTTCCAATTAAATATACCAGTTTATTACGATATGGCTTCCTTCATTTGATTTGGAGGTTCATTGTTTAATTATAAAAGGGGGGAAAGGGACAATTGCCCCGCCCCTTAATTTAGATAAACTGGTTTTCATGCAGGATTATCTAATTTAGTTTTTTTTTTTTTCAACCGGATCCGAACTTGAAGGTTTCATTTGAAGTCGACCCGAAAACCGACCACAACCAGGTTTCGAGTTGAGTTCAATTAGAGCTTTCAGGTTCGGATCAGGTTGCTGGCGAACGGAGATTATTTTGTCTGGCTTGCATCGGGTTATTGTTCTTTGGAATATTTTTGTTGGTTAAGATTTGGTTCTGGACGAGTTTCAGGTTGACTTCAAATGGAATTTTTAGGTTCTGGTAGCGTTGCGTGTCCACGGAAACTAATTTGTCTTGTTCGGATCCGGTCTTGGATCTTTGGGATATTTTTGTCGGTTATCAGATTTGGTTCGGAATTTCGGGTTTTTTCAAATGGAACTCTCAGGTTCGGGTCGGGTTTGCATGTAGACTGAAATTATTTTGTCTTGCTCGGATTAGCGTACGGTCTGTTGTAATTTATTTCTCGGGTTTGGGTAGGATTGTGCGTTATTAATCCTAATAAAGAGAAAATTGCCCAGTTAAACTGATGGCATTGAGCTCACAGGCTATTCACACTAATTGTATATTATACTCTTATTTCAAAGAATAACGCCCCTCGAAAAATAAATGAAGGGATTAGTCCCCGTTGCCCCCCTTTCTACTTAACCAAAGAACCTCCAAATCTAATCAGGGAAGCTACTTAACATAATAAACAGGTATACCAAATTTGAATCAAGTCAGATAATTCTGCATGAAAACCCATTTATCTAAATTAAGGGGAGCTGCAATTGCCTCCCTTTCCCCCCTTTTATACTTAACCAATGAACCTCCAAATCAAATGAAGGGAGCCATATCGTAATAAACTGGTATATCAAATTTGAAGCAAATCGAATAATTCTGTATGAAAAACCCATTTATCTAAATTAAGGGGACACTAGCCCCTGTCCCTCCTTTATACTTAACCAATAAATCTCCAAATCTAATCAAGGCAGCTCCTTAACATAATAAACCGGTATACGAAATTTGGAGCAAATCGAATAACTCTGCATGAAAAACCAATTTATCTAAATTAAGGGGGGGGGGGTAAATCTAATTAGGGAAGCTCCTTAACATAATAAACCGGTATACGAAATTTGGAGCAGATCGAATAACTCTGCATGAAAAACCCATTTATCTAAATTAAGGGGGGGGGGGGGTCTAGCCCATTTTCCTCCGTTTATACTTAACTAATGAACCTCCAAATCTAATCAGGGAAGCTCCTTAACATAATAAACCGGTATACGAAATTTGGAGCAGATCGAATAACTCTGCATGAAAAACCCATTTATCTAAATTAAGGGGGGGGGTCTAGCCCCCCTTTCCTCCCTTTATAATTAACTAATGAACCTCCAAATCTAATCAAGGAAGCTCCTTAACATAATAAACCAGTATACCAAATTTAAGCTAATCGAATAATTCTACATGAAAAACGCATTTATCTAAATTAAGGGGAGAGGCAATCGCCCCCCTTCCCCCCTTTATACATAATAATGATCTTCCAAATGTAATCAGGGAAGCTGCTTAACATAATTAACCGGTATACCAAATTCATAGCAAATCGCATATTTCTGCATGAAAAACCCATTTATCTAAATTACGGGGGGAGGGATAGCCCCCTTTCCTCCCTTTATATGTAACTAATGAACCTCCAAATCTAATCAAGGCAGCTCCTTAACTTAATAAACCGGTATACCAAATTTGGAGCAAATCGAATAATTGATCATGAAAAACCGATTTATCTAAATTAAGTGGGATAGCCCCCCTTTCCCCCCTTTATACTTAAGTAATGAGCTTCCAAATCTAATCAGGGAAGCTCCTTAACAGAATAAACTGGTATATCAAATTTGGAGCAAATCGAATATTTCTGCATGAAAAACCCATTTATATAAATTATGGGGGTGGGGGACTAGCCACCCTTTTCCCCCTTTATCCTTAACCAACGAACCCCAAAAACTAATCAGGGAAGCACCTTATCAGAATGAACCTAGAAAAAAAAATTGAAGCAAATCGGATATTTCTATCAAGAGTTATCGCGTTACGTACATACGTACGTACGTACGTACACACGTACATACAGAATCGGCGGGCACATAAGCTCTCAGGCTTTGATAGCCTGTCAACTAAAAATATCTCCCTGATCGGATAATAAGTGGTCATTTTTCAATTAGCCTAACGCTTTCTAGGCTCTTTGCAATAAGCCTGAAAAATATCAGGCTAATTGGAAAAAGGGAGAATGATTCTCCAATTAGCCCGGCTCTTTGCAAAAGAGCCTAGGCTGTTTGCAAAGAGCCGGATTTGTCAATTAGCCTACGACATATATATCACTGAGGTGTATTATAAGCGGTTACTGCGAAATCTGGTGTGCATATAATTTGTCGCTCATATACAGGGATACACAAAGTATTTTTAGTGCTACTTCCTGTGAAAAATACTTGCCATTTTTTCGCACGTTGCTTGGTGTGTAGAGATTTTATAGATAATTTACTGAGATACATAAGGGATGTGGAGCACATTTCCGTTTATAGATGGAAATTGCCGAATGGTATGTTTAAACTGTGCTATGCCTTCAAATGAACTAAATTTAACATACGATGTAGTATAAATACCAATCTATAGATTATATACAGGTATAAATAAAAAAAATTCTGATGTTTTTAAAACTATTAACATACAGTATTCTGAATGTATTTGAAAAGTTTTTCATAATCTATGCTGTACGCAAGATTATTCATTCTTGTTCACAATTCAAGTGAAGTTTAATATATATATATATTAGTACTATGTAATGAAATCCCAAGTCAAAAATTAAATTGGAATTTTTAACTTTTGTACTACGACGCTATATATCATGCATTATACACTGCTTGTGAAATACTAAGGATCAACTGGTTTTTGAAACGTAGCAGTTTCTGCAACCAATAAATCATAGTAAAATGAATTGAAAGTAGCATACTAAGGTAGGACTTGTTATTTGCATAAAAGGCAGTGTACGGGAGTTCTTTATTCATTCGAAAATTCATGCAGTTACGTGTTTGAAAAAAATAGCGCCGTAGATTGTTGACCTAATTTCTATGAATTTCGTGTGGTACGGCAATAATTAAGCGCAAAATGTCTGCAAGACATCATTTGAGTGCTTGCGAGCATGAGCGAGCAGTTGGACGATTCGAAGCAGGATAAAGTGTCACTACTATTGTCAGAGCAATGGAAATGCCAAATAGTGTCAAATTGCGATTAAAAAGCCAGCGGAAATTGGAAATCCTATGCATCTCGGTGGTCGTGGAAAAACACCCCACATCAAGAGGACCGATATATATCCCAAGTGGATAAAAGTAACCGGGCTCTTAATCCTAGTCATATAACTGCAAACCTTGATACTGCTACCAGTAGAGGTTTATCTTCCAGAACCATATATAGGCGATTAAATCAGGCTGGTTTGTATGTACGAAAGCCTGTTAAATGTATCCCACTTAAACCACGTCATCATCGAGAAAGATTGCGTTGGTGTAGGGAACATTCACTGTGACAAGTGATTCTAGCCATAAGTTAGTCTGGAGTGATAGGGGAACACGTCCCGAACCCCAGAATGTTCATGAACGAGATCGGTATGCCCAAGGCAAGATGGTATTTTCAGGCATTATAGACAATGACAGAACACCGCTTCACATATTTGGGCGGGGCATTGTAACATCAGAATGATAGTTTAGAGATATTATTATGGATCATGTTCGTATTTTTAGCGTTGCAGTAGTTCTAGACTTCCTCTTTATGGACGATGATGCGCGTCCACACAACACCGCGGAAATATCAGACACACTAGAAAGTGAAAATATTAAACGTATTGAATGGCCTGCTTACTCTCCAAAATTAAATCCTATAGAGCATGCCTGGGATGCTCTTGGCAGACGTGTTTCTCAAAGAAGTCACCCTTACCGAACCGTGCAAGAACTAAAAACGCCATGAAAGAGGAGTGGGAAAATATCCCGCCAAGTCTTCTCATTTTAGTAGGCAACATGATTTACAGATGCAAAATATGCACTAGTGACCGAGGAGGCCATATCCCGCTCTGAGAAACTGATATCAATCATCATTCTATCTACAAAGACCTTTTCAACTGCCAAATTTATCAAAGGAGGTATTTCTGTATTTTTTTGTTATCCGGCTTTTCCATGTGCTGCGAACTGCACCCTTTTGCATGATAACTATAACACTCTACCTCTATTACATATGTACACTATATTGCCATTAATGACCGGCAATTTTCAATTTGAGACATTTTGCCGAATATTATCTACAAGTATATTAATAGAAAGATACTTGTCAGATTCTTCTGGATCAAGATTAAAAAGAACAGGTATGACCCCATATTTAGCAATGTCGATTTGATAAGGGGGGCAGTTAGGGGCCCAACAAAAAATAAAATAAAAAAAATAATACTTGGGATCACCCTGTAAAATAAAATGCACGAAATTATCTATCGCTACCGAATATAAATAAACAGACATTGTGCAATATGTGTATTATTTTGTGTAAGAATAGCACGTATATTAATAGAGATATAGCGATTTATTTAAAAACATTAAAAAACTCTTGCATGTTTTTTGCGTATAACATATAGGGTTTTCAACCAAATTTAAGGCCGATTTCAGAAAAATTGACAAAATATAGTAGAAAATATATAGTGCAACTGGAATATAAATATATTAAATATTTTAGGAAATATGAGCAGTTGTATGAAATAATTTTTATCTGCGCTTGCGCGAGCGATAACAAGGATCATTTTAAATAATTTAATAGTGAACACTATAGAGCAACTTATTAAAAAAAAATCTAGTCAAATATGGTAAAAATTCAGAAAGATATAGGCGTTAGAGTAAGCAAATTTTTAGTTGTTCTCTAAAAGCAGATGAATGATAAGGGATTTTATACAAAATGTCATTTTTAATTTTAATTTTTTTTAATTTTAATTTTTTATTGATGCTTTAGTTCTTCTCTGATAACCACCAGAACGAGACTATACCATGATCAAAAGTAGTATCAAAATCGAAGCATTTTTTCCAAATCTACTCGTTGATAGTCACTAAATAAACTTTTTTCTGAGAGTCATTTAATAAAAAATGGCAATTTGTGTAAAATCCCTTATCATTCAGCTGCTTTTAGAGAACAACTAAAAATTTTGCCTACTCTAATGCCTATATCTTTCTGAATTTTTGCAATATTTGACTCGATCTTTTTAATAAGTTGCTCCATAGAGTTGACTATTAAATTATGTAAAACGATCCTTGTTATCGTTCGCGCATGCGCAGATAAAAATTATTTCATACAACTGCTCATATTTCCTAAAATATTTAATATATTTATATTCCAATTGCACTATATTGTTTCTATTATATTTTGTCAATTTTTCTGAAATTAGCGTTAAATTTGGATGAAAACCTTGTATGTTATAAGCAAAAAAACATGCAAGAATTTTTTTAATTTTTTTAAATAAATCGCTATATCTCTATTAATATACATGCTATTCTTACACAAAAGAATACACATATTGCACAATGTCTGTTTATTTATATTCGGTAGCGTTAGTGCATTTTATTTGTGAACTTTTTATGTACTCAAGAGAGGAATATGACAGTTCAGAGTTTGTATAGCCTTGATTGAACATCCTGTGTGATCAACTGTAGTACGTTTCGCTTTTCTAAATAAGGAATATCTGCGGCATTTATACTTCTTTTAATAGCTTGCGCATAAGAATTTGAAAAAAATTAGGTCTCAGTATGGTAATGGTTGTTATGATTTAGATACCTTTATTGTGTACAAAAAATTTTGATTTTTTTTTTTTATAATCAGGATTATAACGAAAATCAAATATATTGTTGAGATCGTCCACAACATGTTTTATTTTGATTGTGGATACATATTGAATGCAACATTGAGATTATTCGGTTACAAAGCCCATGAAAAAGAATTATATAACTGTCTCTGAGCGCTATTTGTTTGAAATATATTTTAATTAATGTTAATATGTTAATATGAAAGAAAATTATATATGTTGTTGAGATACACCACAACACGTTCCAATTTCAAATTAATGTAATGTTTTTTAGTCTTTTACGGCACCAGCCAAAATATTGCGGATTAAATACCGGTATTTGTTGAGAAATTAATTCAATTGGTGTTATATTTTTTTTAACTCTAAGGAAATTTTAGCATGCTAGGAGGACTCCATGTGCATGAATTGCTTCATTTTTTTTTTGTTATTTTTAACAGGTTAGTTTAAAATAAAGAATTAAAAGTTAAAAAAATATATTTTTCTAGATTTTCAAATTGCCGAGTTGTTTGAAAATTCGGCTACACAAATTGAGTCCTTTTCCAATCTCTTGTTTGTTTTCAAATTTATATTTCGCACTGATGCAGTTACAAAGCTAACTGTTATGCATAAATATATTTTACTGTTTTATGTATAAACTGAAAAAAAATGCGTTAGTTTATTTACATAAATATATTAATTTTAATGAAACAAAAACTGTTTTGATAAACGAATTCAATTTTTGTACACCATCAATGATATCGCATATTTCTTTATTCATTTCTTTTATTTTCATTATTTTTTTAAATAGTATATATATCTTTTGTTTTGGAGATTTTATTTAAACTGTATTTTATTTAAAGTAGTTTTATGATATAAAGCAATCAGTAGTAAGATAAGGTGCTTACCCGTATTTCCAGTATTTATTTTCGTTGCTATAAAGATTTGATTTTACGAATACTATATAGCGTTATTTTAAATTCATTGCTAAAGTACGCAAGGTCTTAATTAAATGTTATCTCCATAAACTAACATTACCTTTCCACATTTTTATTTAATTATGATTAAATAAATATTAAAATATTCATTATTCATTTATTGTTATGAGAATAAGACGTGATTTAGATAACATTTCAAATGCAGCTATTTATACCTGCAAAACAAAGTAGTATAATTTCTAATCTTATTAGTATTTTTGTTTACTCTGATCATTGTAAGAAATATATTCCTTTGGATAAACAATATTTAATTAATATATTCTGACTCTATATCAACAATAGAAACATCGAAATCAGCAGTAAAGTTTATTTTATTACGATAAATGTTTTTTGTAAAAAATGCAGAATTTCCAGAACCCATATTAGGTATACAGATTTTTGTTTAGTGGTTAATCCTCGTACATTAACTAAAAGCCGCAAAGTTCGCATCCTGAATTTAAGAAAAAAAAAATAAATAGAGATTCTGTGTCATATATCTCTGGAATAAAAGGAGTCGCACCTTATCACCATCATTACACAGTAGTAAGAAAGTAATCGTTTTCCAGAAAATAGTTTTAAAACTATATTATTTGTTTTAGTAAAAGTTGAAGTTCAAATAAAGATGAAACTTTAAAAAATATATAATAAAAAGCTGATTATCTTCAGAACTACATTTAAAAAATTAGTATTTTACTAAGGTAAACTTATTGAGGTAAGGTTAAAAGCTTTTATTTATTAGATCACTGTCTTGTAAATTCTAACATTTGTTACCGGCACTGACGTAATTGCGACAGTTATTTAGTGAGTAGTATTCCCAGATAGTTATCGAGTGTTATAGGATTCGTGTTGAAAATCAAAATATTTCTGAATACACGTTCTTGACAATCTGCATATTGCTAGTAAAAACGAAAACAACAACAACAACAACAAAAAACAATGCATATATTGTCGTTAGCATAGCTGTTTTTACATGAAAACATTGTTAAATATTTTGAAAGTGACTAGTTGAATTCATTATTTTATATATTTAAGGTGAATTCGTTTTTCAAAGGAAAGGTTTTAATTATCTGAATTTTAAATCAGTAATTATGAAAATTAAAATAAACACAGGGCTTTAAAACATAAAAAAATCTAATTTGAGAACTACATTAGATTGATATAATTTTTATTAATGTAAGACGAAAACATGAACATCTGGCGATTTTAAATTTGTAATTTAAACTTTTTGTCATCAACATCCATATAGATTCTATACATGTTTACCAATTACTTTTATCGGCTTATAAACAAAACCACGGAAAACCCTTTAACCGTCTGGCCCGGATTTTCAGTTCCTAGAAATCATGTTAAAATGGCTGTAGGCCAAAATATTTCAAACAAAATTCTATTTTGAATCTTATATAGAAAGTAGTGATATTAAAGATACTATAGCATCAAACTGAGATTTAAAAAATATATATCCTGGGATTTACAAGGATTCTTATAAAAATACTGCAGAACCCTCGGACGGTGAAAGGGTTAAAAATAATTCATTTGGTTAAGATATTAATTTTTTGAAAATAAATAGTAAAGAAAACATGTTCTGGATTGTTTATTTCTAATGAGAAAAAGATTTATGCGGAAACTACCCAAGTAGCATACATTCTAGGCCGATCGTTGGTAGTCGTAGAAGCTGTTGGATAATACTGCAGACAACACAGGCTTCTGTATTTAGATCCGTTTTTCTGCTAACTAAAATTAATTCTATCAAGCCACATCGAATTGCACTTATATCGGGGTAGCTGGGGCGTTGTTCGGCCTTGTTAGCAAATGATTAGTTGACTGAAAGGAGGTAAATATTTACTATAGTTTAAAGTGGGAAAATAGTTAGCCTACAGTAGCACAACTATTTTCTTATATTCGGCTAATTAATTGTAATATCATGTTTTACAAACTACAAAATGAATACTACAAAATTAAATAATTGATTACATTACATGAACATTTCCTAAATATAAATAAGTTAGTATAAAAGTACACAGTACATGACCGATAATTCGAAACAGTTTGGCTTGACCGTGTCCAAAATTTCTAATTGTTCTGTGTACCAGAATTTAAAAAAAAAATGCAGAAATTTTAACTTAAAAAAAACTTATGCTTTAAGTATAAATGTTAAACTTCTAAAACTTTACTAATCTTTTATATGTGTTTATAAAAATACTAGAAGAAACATTGTGCATCAAGCATAGATTATGAAAAACTTTACAACAATTTCAAAATACTACGACTGAAATTTAACGTTTAAACCGATGATACCAGATTTCAAAAATTATCACCTATAGGCTTGATATGTACTCGAATTATTTCTGCATCTACGTATATGACCAGTAGATCTTTATATGAACTATATAGTTTACTGAAATTTAGCTTAGTTACGCAACGTATAACACAGTAGAAAATGCATATATCAGAAATTTCTATTAATATACTGTTATGAAATCGAATAATTTGTATAGCTCTGTATATTCTCTATAAGTTTTTATACATTTTTCATGCTAAAATAAAATTTCTTTCAAAAAGGTAAAATAAATTAAAACACAACGAAATTGATAAAAAAAAATTCCATACTTAAATGACACTGTATCAAGTTGTATTCGAATCCCTGAAAACTAGTTTTTACTCTACAAAATTCCCTTCGTTTAGTAAATATAATTCAGATAGAAAATGCATAATTACTTAATCAATTGACGACCATACACAATAATACTTACGAATTATTTTCCGTAGCTTTGTATATTGTTAATAAAATTTATGCACACACCGTAGTATACAAAATTTAGATAAACTTAAAAACGCATACCACCTATTAAAAATAACCTTCGTCATTTATTGCTTATAAACCATTCTTCAATAAAAATATTTTGTGTGTCCCTGGAAGTGAATGATAACTTTAATGCACGGCACTTTGTACGATAAGGATCTTTTAATGCAACTCAGTAATGTATATAAATCCATAATGTATATGATTGAGATAATGTAACAATATTTCAATAAACTCAAACATTTTCCCCGTAGTATATTATGTAACCGTATTATTTAAAGTGACTCTGTAAATGAATAATAAATACCTTGCACACCATATTCTACAGCAAGCATGTTTTAGTGAACTTCATAAATTCTCTTATTTCCAATATATTTGAACTAGTGTAACATCATAAAAAAAAGTAAAAATGATTTCTCCCATTGACCATAATGTAACGGGATAATTTTGACTGCCCTGTAAATGGGCTGTAAATGATAAATATTTCATTTTTCGATAGAGAACATTCCATCATAAAACGAAATAACACATATCAATTATATGGCAATTTGAGTATATTTACGAGAGTTAGAGCACGGACAAAGGTCCGGCAGACGGCAGGTAGGTAAGCCGAAGTCATAAAGATATTTCAATTATCTTGGAAAGTGCTAACTATATAGGTCTTCATTAACACCAATTTTAATAAAAACAAGTAATTTTAAGAAATTACGCAAAAATAAGTAAGCGAATGCGTTTCTAATTATTTCAGTTAAAAATATTTGGTCAATTTTAATGATTTTAGTTGTTTAGACTTTCCTTGATAAAATTTCTCCATTTCTCCGATTCTATGTGCTTGAATTATTTGTGTCTCGGACAAATAAACAAATAAATAAATAAAATAACTTCTGCTTTTCCACTTTTGAGCATCTAGTATTTTATTGATCGATTGGAATCTTCATCATCATTTTCATCACCATTTGCTTATTCATTTTCTTTTGCAACGTCATTGGGGATAATATCCAGAGTTTTAATCTATATTTAAACTGCATGTTCATTCACATAAATTTTAAATTAATCTTTAATAATTTCCTAATTTAAAATAATACCATTATCGAAATTTTCTTTTTTCTAGGTGCTAAATAATTTTTGCATACGAAGAACGTATTTTTTTTTTAATTTAAATTTCGAATAATTATAGTAAAAAAAATAATAATAATAACCGGTAAACGTTGTAAATTCCGAATTTTCAATCATGTACTACCTTCTGTTAAAATTAAACAATTTCATATTGACTTAAATGAATGTGTTAGTCTCTGCAATCTTAGGACTGAGAAAATATTTTTAATTAATTGTCAGAATTTTAATATGCAAGGCTGTAATCAAAACAAAAATCTTTTACATATACTTTGACTTCAAACCCATTTATTCAAGGGGGCTGGTTGTCACCATGTGCCAGAAAACAATGATAAAAATGTATTAAAAAAATAGTGGTTCAACTAAAATATAAAAATATTTGCAAATGGTAGTTCTGCTTACCATAAGAGCTACTCTGTTTATTCTACTTTAAAAGAAGTCAAATTCTTTTGTCGACTCTAATAAGATTAAATAAATCCGCAGAAAGATTTTAATTTATTTAAGATACATCAGTGCAGATCAAAAAGAAAAGTTTTAGATGGCTTAATAGGAACAAAGACGTTTGAAGGAAATAAGAAATGTCTCTGTTTATTCTGAAAATTTAAGTCTATAATTTGATTCATCTCATGCAAGATACGCAGGTTTTAATTAAATTTAGTTTAAAATATTTACCTTAGGGTTTAATTATACTCCTAAATTAAATGATAATCTTATCACTGAGATAGCTTAGCAAATTGAATTTAGTCATATTTAAACATTTTTTTTCAAGATAAGACAATTGAAAAACTTTCCCATTCTGTAAGTTATATGAACCTCTAACCTTAATATGAACTTTTTTTTTTATATAAACCAATTAAATTAAACAAATAGAACTTTATCTGTATTTCTATCCTAAACTTCTAATGCTTTAACTGAAACTAAGTTACTGAGTTAAAAGTTTATAGGGTTAAATTTGGTACATTCTATTAACAGTTTTATTCAATTTGAATTCTTAATAATTTTCAGTATCTTTGAAAATAATTTATTTATTTAAAAAAATAAAAAGCTATACATTTAAACGTTATACGTCAAACGGGAAATTAAAGTATTCTGCTACAATTTATGAGACATTTTTAAGGATAATTTTCATTTTTTTATTGTTTATTGTCTACGACCAGAGAAATTTAATTGTATGAGTGAAATATTGTATGAGTAAAAAAAAAATAATAATAATTAAATTATAATATAAAATTATGATTTTTTTTTCTCTCAAATTGAAAAAAAAAGGCAATTTTGTACAGAAATTTATAGTAGGAGAGCTGTTGAACATTTTTGAGTAGGTATTTGAGGCACCCTGAAAATTTGTGCAACTCTTCTTTTGTAATGCCTGAATACAAAATCGAATGTCTGGCTGAAGGATCGTGGCCCAAAAACTGTGCCAGACACGTGTCAAGTGCCATTTTTTGACTACCCCAAAAAGGCATTTGAGGCACGCTGAGATTGAGACAGAATAATATTTATACTTAGAAAAAAATATTTTGAAAATGACAGACACTTTAGTCGGCCCAAAAACTGTGTCAGACACGTGTCAAGTGCCATTTTTTGACTACCCAAAAAAGGTATTTGTGGCATGCTGAGATTGAGACAGAATAATATTTATGCTCAGAAAAAAAATATTTTCAAAATGACAGACACTTTAGTCGGCACAAAATCTGTGCCAGACACGTGTCAAGTGCCATTTTGGCCAAAATGACACTTGACACCTGTCTGGCACAGTTTTTGGGCCACGATCCTTCAGCCAGACATTCGATTTTGTATTCTGCCATTACAAAAGAAGTGTTAAACAAATTTTCAGGGTGCCTCAAATACCTTCCCTAAAATGTTTAACAGCTATTGGACTATTAGTGCATATTTACTGATACGTTTGCTTCAGCACTGCCACTCATCTGAAAGTGATATATTCTACTTTTCATTCACCACAATAGTGTTAGGACATTCTATATGTCTGAAATATATAAAAAATTTGCTCATGTAATTTGTACTTTATGCAAACAGTGAGAATTTCTGTAAAGAAACTTACTATCTCTATATATATATTTATTTGCAATTATGATACAGTAAACTGTCTGTAAGGCGGACTCTGTGTAAGACGGAAATCTGTCTAACTCGTAAAGATTTTCAAGTCCCTGTGAATCCATATACATAGAGTAAAATTTGCCTAAGGCGGAATATTGTATACTGCGGAAAATTTTCTTGGTCCCGATCGCTTCCGCCTTAGACAGAGTTTACTGTATTTATGGAATAATTAATCAGTTTCAAAATTAAAACCTGGCATAGGAACTGACATAGGATTAACACAGGACACGGTTATTAAAGATTATAACGAAAGCTTGTTTTTTCGATATTGATATAATGCTATCAATTTATAAATTTTAGCTCTTTTTCGAAATAAATTTTGGTTTTAAATAATGAAATTTATGGATAAAATAATCATTTTGAAATTATACATTTTTCCCATAGAATTTCAATGTGAAAAATAAAGTGAGGAGAAAAAAAATTCTTTATATAGCTAAGTACCAATATTTTAGAATAAAAATTACACTTAGGCATTGGAAATATTATACTTATAACTCTGTAATTTGGAGAATCTGATTTTTTTTTAAATATTAAATGTACCCGGAAAAAAAAGCTACGAGAAAAACGTTTCTTACAAGCCCGTTTAAAGCTGATATTATGCATAATGATAGGTTACATATTTAACATTGATTTTAGGAAATATTAAGGCTATTACTGGCCCGGCCTACCTCAGGTTTCTTGTTTACTCGAGGGTAAAAGGACTGTTTCCCCATACCTGTCGCCGGTGAAGTGGTTACAAATATAAAATCAAAACAGACCAGAGGATGCGCAGCACGTCCAATGTACACAGTCGATGGCAGTGGGGATGATAAATCTATGCATAAATATAAAATTATCCATTTTCGAGGATGTACACCTCCAAAACATGTGGGACCACTAGGATTAAGGTTTGTTTGATAAATTTGTCATTTAAAAATATAAAACCAAAACATACAGTAACGTGTTTAGCTATGTGTGCTACCGAATGCAGTTAGGTCCTAACATTATATTCTTTTGGAAAGATTTTCGTTTAAAAATATAAAATTCTGCAGCACTGATATTAAATGCATTTAAGTTTATTATTACGGAATCGCGCAATGCAGGAGCGATCATCAAATAATTTAATAAATTATTATGTTAAAAAGTTAAAACGTTCAAAGTTTCGTCTTCATGTTTTGAGTTATTAATTTTCTGTTTAAGTTAAGGAATATTTTTACTTTTTAAATAATCGTTTTGGAAATAATCAATTTTTCAATTTTTATCCAACTTGTAATTTGGGAATTATTATTTATTTTTTAATGGGGATTGTTAAAATGCTTTGTAGAAAAAAATTGTTTTTCATTTTTCATTTTTTATAATATAAAAAACTAACCACATTATCTTTAACTGCAGTAACAATTACCAATTAATGTGTATTCTTCAGTCAGTAATTTTCCTAAGTAGCTAAAAGTTAATTAATATTTATGATCAAACAATTTTCGTGAATAAAGTAAACCCATAAAAGGCTACAGGGGAAAAGGTTTAATTAGCAAAATAATGCGTAGAAAGGAAACTAAAACTGCAGTATCACAAAGAAATGTGTGGTGTATTTTGTTGTAAAGATATATAAATATAACTAAGCTTTTCTTTGTTGTTTGTTTTATCGTCTATTATAAGATCACAAGGTTTTTATGTAGACTTTTTCATAGATATCGGTTTATTCATTTAATATTTATTTAATTTGTGATTTTTTTTTTTTTGAAAAATTTACTAAAAAGTTTGTGTATTTGAAATTGAATGTTCTTGTTTATACATTTTGTAAAATCTAGATATAAAATTCTTTGGCGAGTACAGTTGTTTTGTGATATGTCACATTTTCCTTTAAATGATTAAAATTATGATGGTTTCATTTTCAAAAACTGTTATGAATGCTATAGTTGTAAGTCAAATAATTTTGTGCAGGGTTCTGTTTTAACTTGAAAATTTTTGTGAATCCTCTGTGTGTTTTGTTTTGGTAAAGGACATATTTTTCCATAAACATACCCTTGGTATCTAAATGTTTTTAAACTACTAAACTAAATCACAATTTTTTTCTGAAAAAAGTTTTCATTGCGTACATTTCTGATGTGATGAAAAGAAAGAGTGTCGGAAAAGGAATGTGTGTCAAGAATGCGGTGATGACGATTCCGTTCTTTATATTTAAGCCCTTCGTGGCGAGAGCCCTTAATTTTTAATCTTTTACCACTCGTTTTTCAAAACAGAAAATTTTCTGTAATTGAATCGCGAAAATGCTCTGAATAAGTTTCCTTGACTTAAGTTTAAAAACTTAATTTTATATCTTAATTTTTTTATCTTTTAAAAAGTTCTTAAATTTAGTTTTTTACCTTATTTTTTTTCTCTTCCTTAATTCATAGCTTCCTTAATAGCTCATAATTATACAATATGTTTAGACAATAGACTGTGTATTAAGTTGATCACAGCTATGTAACTCATTAATGTTTCTCAACTGTTCAGCACCGTTCTGATTAAATAAGGTAAACTCTACAATTAAAAATAATCAGTGCGAATAATGAAGAATTCTGAGCACCTTAAGATGCACGTATACCGGTCGCTCGATTCCCAGGTGTTAAGCAGCATAGAAATTCTGCTTGGGGTCGTTATATGTGTGTTTGTATCTACGCGTATATCTTGAACTTTCTAAACAGCTAACGTATTTCTTTTACAGGGACACATAAAAAAATTGACACATTGCCGTCTCTATGCAGAAATTTTATTTGAAATTCAATAAAATTTATGTAGGTTATTTATTCACACAACAGCATTTTTTCAACCGAAAATAATTTTGGTAGCATTTATATGTTTTACAGGGTACCACAATGCATTAATTTTTTTTTTATATGATTTTATTTAAAAAAAAAAAAAAAAAAAAAAAAAAAAAAAAATTCAGGATGACTACATCCTGATGAAATATCTCGAGCAATTCTGAGTAAACAAAAATAAAAAAAGAAATGAATGTTAACTTGCATATGTGCATTAAATTGTTTTTTACTTAATTGTAAAATAAGAATGTTGAACGCATGATTTGTAATACATTATACAGGGTGCCCACTAACGTCCTTCCCACGCCTTTAATTGCCGAACGGTTGCAGCTATATTCATAAAAGTGGTGTCTAGGTATAGAAAAGTTGCTTTGTGCTATCAGATGAGAAACCTTCCAGCGCCACCTGGTACAAAACAGCTGAGTTAGTTTTCATATCTCGAAAACGAGATACATATTCAGAACGAGATTCATTTAGCATTCATGTTCCCATGGTGTCTTTTCGAATAAATCGATGATGCTTTACAAATTCGTCACTCACTTTTATCCCATATTTCGAACCGTTTCGCTAATGCCACCATATTGCACAAAGTGGTGTTGTAAGCGGTCTCATCTAGTAGCGCATACCCTCTTTACTATACATAGACACAACGTTTATGAATATAGATGCAGTTGTTCGGCAGTTAAAAGGCGGGAACGGACTTTTGTGAGCACCCTGTATTTTTTATTTTAAGACGTTGTTAAATAACCAAATATTTATCACTGTTTGAGTATTTTATTAGTGATGCATACAAAAATACAGCAAAAAGTAATTCAACTTCAATGAAATAATTTGACCACCTAGATCGTCATAACGCCCAACAGTGAGGCATAACAAACCCTGTGTAACTAATTGTCAATACTCAACATTTCAATATTACTTACGCAGTGCTGCAACCAAAGCAAGGATTGTTTACACATACTTTAACAACATGTGAAAGAAAATCATTTTTAGGGTTTCGTTCATCTGACGAAACCCTATTCGTCTCGCTCCTCTGTCTGTCTGTCCGTCACAGAGCCCGTTCTCAGAAACTATACATGTTGGAGACTTGAAATTTTGCATACTTATAGCTAAACACCACACATCATACGACAAATCATAAAATTTTGAAAAAGTCGTACATTTAACCCTTTGGGCTCCCACATGTGTATTTTAAACAATTCTTTCTAAATGAGACACTAATTAGGTTGAAGGCGTGAAATTTTGCGTACTTATAGCTGGGCACTTCAGATCAAAAGACAAATCATAAAATTTTGAAAAAGTCGCACATTTAACCCTATTGACTCCCACATGTGTATTTTAAACAATTCTTTCTATATGAGATACTAACTAGATTGTAGGCGTGAAATTTTGCATACTTATAGCTGAACACCTCACATCAAAAGAAAAATCATAAAATTTTGAAAAAGTTGTAAATTTAACCCTTTGGGGCCTCATGTGTGTATTTTAAACAAACCTTTCTAAGTGAGCCCCTAATTAGGCTGGAGGCGTGAAATTTTACATACTTATAGCTGAACACCTCACATCAGACGAAAAATTTTTAAATTTTGAAAAAGTTGTACATTTAACCCTTTGGGCTCCCACATGTGTATTTTAAACAACTCTTTATAATTAAGCCCCTAATTGGATTGGAAGAGTGAAATTTGCATACTTATAGCTGAACACCTCACATCAAACGACAAATCATAAAATTTTGAAAAAGTCCTATATTTAACCTTTTGGGCTCCCCGTGTGTATTTTAAACAATTCTTTCAAAGTGAGCCCCTAATTAGGTTGGAGACATTGAAATTTTGCATACTTATAGCTGAACACCTCACATCAAATGACAAACCATAAAATTTTGAAAAAGTCGTATATTTAACCCGTTGGGCTCCCACATGTGTATTTGAAACAATTCTTCCTAAGTGAGCCCCTAATTAGGTTGGAGGCGTGAAATTTTGCATACTTATAGCTGAACACCTCACATCAAATGCAAACCATACAATTTTGAAAAAGTCGTCCATTTAACCCTTTGGCCTCCCACGTGTGTATTTTAAACAATTCTTTCTAAGTGAGCCCATAATTAGGTTGGAGGCGTGAAATTTTGCATACTTATAGCTGAACGCCTCACATCAAATGACAAGCCATAAAATTTTGAAAAAGTCATTCATTTAACCCTTTGGGCTCCCACATGTGTATTTTAAACAATTCTTTCTAAATGAGCTCATAATTAGGTTGGAGGCGTGAAATTTTGCATACTTATAGCTGAACACCATCATGCGACAAATCATAAAATTTTGAAGAAGTCTTACATTTAACCCTTTGGGCTCCCACATGCGTATTTTAAGCAATTCTTTCTAACTGAGATCCTTATTAAATTGGAGATTTGAAATTTTGCATACTTATAGCAGAACACCTGAGGCCAGGCGACAAATCATAAAATCTTGAAAAAGTCTTACTTTTAACGCTTTGAGCTACCACATATGTATTTTAAGCAATTCTTTCTAAGAGAGCCCTAATTAAGTTGGAGACATGGATTTTTGCATATGCATAGCTGAATACCTAAGACCACACGACAAATCATAAAATTTTCACAAAGTCATATTATTTTCTATTCTGGCCTCTAACTTGTGTATTTTAAACAATTTTTCTAACCTCCGCCCTTTTCACCTGGGGAGCACTTTTCTAACTTTTGCCGACACCCCTTTGACCATTTTTTCATATTATGCACCGTAGCCTTACATATTATAGTTCCACTTTTTACCGACAGGGGCGCCTACTTATCGCGGGTGCTATGGGACGAATCCCCTCGACTAATATATCTACGGATAGTATGTAAAACGGCGTTTTGTTCGGATAGAGGTTTGTTTAGATTAGAGTGAGCCCCTGGTTGCGAAATGTGGAACTAACAGATTTTTCAAAAAGATAAAGTGTTTTGAAAGGAATATTAAACGAAACCCTCTGTGCGATCTGTGATCACACTTACCCACTTGTTATAAAATAGTGGTACGAGTAAAATGTAAAAATATTTGATAATGTCAGTCCTTCCTACTGTAAGTGCTACTCTGTTTTTTTACTTTAAAAAAAGTCAAATTCTTTAGTCGACTCTAATAAGATTAATTAAGCTCAGAGAAAGATTTTAGTTTATTTAAGATACATGACTGCACACCAAAAAGAAAAGTTTAAAATGGCTTAATAGGAACAAAGAAAAAAGATACGTCGCTGTTTATTCTGGAAATTTAAGGACTAAAATTTGATTTATCCCATGCAAGATACGGAGGTTTGAATTAAATTTAGTTTAAAATATTTACCCCAGGGATTAATTATACTCCTAAATTAAACGATAATCTTATCACTGAGAGAGCCTAGCAAATTGAGAAAAGTCATATATAAACATTTTTATTTAAAGCTAAATGAATTTAAAAAAAAACGTTTCTTTTCTGCAAATACAAAAGCCTGCCTGTCAAGTAGCATACGAATATTTTATCTGCAATTACAAATTCTTATGATAACAGCAATAATATAATATTATAGTTGTTATTGACCCTGTACAAACAATTAGTAAACTTAAATCTCACTTATTTCTTTGAGTGCATCTGTTTTTCAATGAACGAAATTTTGAAATTTGACCTGGTCCCCTGTCATTATTAAAACGCAATAACTGATATGCGAGATATAAAATTACTAAGCTCGATGAGACAAATCGAATGACCTATAAAATGGAAATTCGCCGCCAAAGATTATAGTACCTTTACTTGTTAGTAATTTTATACCTCGCATATCGGCTATTGAGTTTTAATAATGACAGGGGCTGGGTCGAATTTCAAAATTTCATTCATTGAACAACAGATACCCTCAAGATAATAAGTGAGATTTAAGTTTACTAATTGTTTTTACAGTGCCAAACATTGCTAATAACTACTATGATGTTATATTATTGCTATTATTATGAGAATTTGTAATTCCAGATAAAATATTCGTATGCTACTTGACAGGCAGGTTTTCGAAAGTTATGATGTCCTCGTCTAATTATGTTCGTCCTGTCAATACATTTTCCCGAATTACGATAAAAAATCTTTGTAACCACACATTGTCTGTTCTTTTGTCAGTTTTTCAGTCACTTCATAATTTACGGAACGTCTACGTACGGTCGCGCGCTGAGGAATTTTCTGCGTCTGTTTTATATTCGGCAGCTCGCATTACAAGGCTGCACAGGAACTATTTTTTAATTCTATCTATCACCACTTTTATAAAACAAAATTTTTTCAGATACATTGTGAGAATATCCGCAATGATATGTACCACAAAATTTTTCTCTTAAAATAGCGGTTCCAATAAAATATAAAAATAGTCGCCTTTGGCAGCACTGCATTATGCAAATGTTTATACTTTGACCCGGCCCCCTGTCATTATTAAAACTCAATAGCCGATATGCGAGGTGCCAAATTATTTACCTCGATAAGACAAATTGAATGAGCTATAAAAATCGAAATTCCCTGCCATGGACTATAGTACCTTTACTTGTGAGTGGTAACTTCTTTCCGAACATCGACGAGCCTTCCATGGTCTATGTTAAATATGTGGTTTTCTAGTCTGTTCGTTTCTGAGTAGTTTCTACAATCGCGAGCTACTTCCAAATTGTTGTTATTGTGAAATCCTGCGTTATGACTCAAATTGTAGCACACGGATGCTGAAGAATATGCCAAAATATGAGCCAAAACCTCCATATGAGAGAAATCTACTTACAAAGCTCTTTTCAAAACGGAAAAACTATATATTATATGTATTTTTGTCTTTTGAATAGCGGATAAGTTTTAAGGTACATATATCTGTCCGATATTTTTAAGTTTTAATTATACTTGGTGACGCTTCTAATCCTTGACTAAATGTCTCATTTTCTAGCTATCAGACGAGTAGAATCCGCCAAAATATTAGCGAAAACCTCCGTAACAGACAACTCTACTTAAAAAACAATTTTCAAACCTGAAAAACTATACATTACTTTTTTTTATTATCTTTGGGTTGGATTGGGATGGTTTTTGACTGCCAATTATCAACTCGAGGGGTATAGGCCTGAGGAGGACGAATGCCTTTCGTGGGGGTCTTTCTAAGTGAACCTAATCCATATTTAAGCTTGGAAATCCAAGGTTCTGAGAAAACCGCAAAAACTCTGATCGATTAGGCTGACGGGTGCGATTGGGTTTTATTATCTTTGAATGGTTTGTAAATTTCGCGGCTGAAAGGTGTCCGGAATTTTGAGGTTTTAAATTATACTGGGTAACGCTTCTAATACACTGCTCAAAACAATTAAAGGATATTGCAGTTTTAGGTGGATTTTGTATCTGGTAAACTGTTTAGCTGATTGATACATGGTCGACAGACATAGTAGGTTATATGAGAATACATTACACATGTTTGGCAGAAAAAAAATGCATTTTATTGCGCATTTGTGTACTAAAGGAAAAAAACACAATTTGTGCATATGAGAAAAAAAGAATAAGAAAAGGTGTTTTCTTCAAAGAAAATCATTTTCAGTAGGGGGTATGGTTTCCACGGGCGGCCAGCAACGTTGAACACCTTTGAGGCATGGACTCAATGAGGCTATTAATGACGAGTTGGGGTATTCTGCCCCACTCTTCCAGAAGTGCTCTTTCCAGTTCTTGGAGAGTTTGTGGGGGTTGTTGGCGGCCAGAAACTCGTCTTCCTAGAGCGTCCCAAACGTGCTCGATTGGATTCATGTCTGGAAAACACGCTGGCCATTCCATTCGAACGATTCCTTCCTCGAAAAGGAAATCCTCCACCAGGTTTGCACGATGTTGCCTGCAGTTATCGTCCATTAAAATGAAGTTATCTCCGATTGCTGCAGCGTAAGGGACTACAATAGGTCTGAGGATCTCATCCCTATATCGGCGACCAGTCAGAGCTCCATCTCGAATGATGTAGAGGTCAGTGCGCCCGTCAATGGAGATGCCACCATACACCAACACTCCTCCACCGCCAAACCTGACACTTTCGTGCACGAACGCAGGATTATTCCTACTGCCACGGTCCCTCCAGATGAAAATACGCCTATTATCCGGATGCACAGAAAAACGGGACTCGTCAGAAAACAGAATATTGCTCCATTCATTTCTCCTCCAGTTGACATGCTCGGTTGCCAAATCCCTGCGGTCGCGACGATGCCTTGATGTTAAACTAACGCATACCATCAGTCGGCGAGCATACAGACCTACAGCATGGAGCCGGTTTCGGACAGTCTGAGTTGAAATCGTGGTGCCTGTAGCCGAGCGAATGTGTTGTTGGAGAAGAGTAGCGTTCATGGTTCGGTGTCTCCGAGCTGTTAACGCTAAATACCGATCTTCATTGGGCGTTGTTGACCGTCTACGACCTCGCCCTGGTCTTCGGCCTGCACATCCACTCTCCAAAAAACGGTTCCAGATCCTGGAAATGACACTTTGTGACACTCCCATGGCTTGCGCTACTTCGGCTTGAGTTTGGCCACCTTCTAACCTACCAACAATTCTCAAAGCTTCTGAATCTGTCAAATGACTTCGCTGAGACATCGTACTCATCGAAACAAAGCAATCACTGAATGCCGATCATCCTTGTCTTCATTCTCTTTTATCCAGTTGAAAGTCAAATTTCATTCGCTGCCGCTGAAGCGACGTTTTTGACGTCGAACTCAAAATTTACATACTCCACAGTTTGAAAACCAGAAAAATTTGCATTTGTGATTCTCTTCTTCTATTTTCGGCAAAAAAAATTTCGTTTATATCTTTATTTTATATAAAACTTCAAATATCCTTTAATTGTTTTGAGCAGTGTAGTTGTACAAGAGTTAATGCCTAAACCATTAATTTTGAAATTATCGTTAAACTTTCAAAAAATGTTTTCAAAGCTTGGTCTTCATATTATGAAATTCTACGCGGGCCAATGTTTAAATTTATAATTTTATACTGCCCCTAGGTCCTAGAAGTTACATAAAAAATACACTCTCCATGTTTTAATATAAACTGTTAACTTCTCATTATTCTAGCATCAAAAGTTACTCAATTCTGAATATTTGAATTTATTAATTTTCCGCGATCCTACATAAACAATAAAAAATCATAAAATCAATTCATGAAATGTCTATTTAGATTATCGTAATATACGGTAGAACAATTTCATTTAGATTTAGAATATAGTATTAGATGACAGAGAACATTTTTCTTTAGAATATGTAATTGGAAAATTCGACTTTGATTTTTTTTTTCTGTCTCGCATGAGAAAAGATTCTCTCAAAAGATTTCTTAACTTTGATCTATACAATCAAGTGTCCTTTTTTTTTTTGTTCTTTATATTTTGTAGTAAGATGTCGAAAGATTAATAAAAAAAAACTATTTTAATAATACCTTCTTTAATGCTCCTAAATGTTACATCAGGTTTGTTTTTTAACTGGGAAATACAATTAAGAGTAAAAAAAAAGTCGGTATTTTTTGTTTTTAATAAAAGGTTTTAATGCAGTTGAAGTGCAAAATATTTTGTTAATACTCTTAAGAATAAATAAATTAAAGTACTGTTAGGTCTTGAAATTAACATCACATATAAAATAAAATATTTTGTAAAAGATTTATCTTACACACAAAAGATAAAACTTTCAAAATATTAAATAAAACTTTAAAAGCCTAAAACCGACAAGTTTCAGCCACTCTGTGGCCATCATCAGGGTCTTACTTCAATGGAAGAGAGACAAATACTTATTAGTTCGTAAAAATCAAAAGTAATCATACTGTGTTGAACACGTCACCATAACAGCGCCATCTGTACAGCCGCAGTCAAACCATTCAACTTCTAAAAAGAAAAAAACTTGAAAAAACCAGAATATTAATGTCATTAACTGTGTTAGACCTCTTTAACTTTAAGTAAAATTCTGTTTAAAAAAACTGAATCCCAACCTGTGTATACCGTGCTAAACACCTTCATTACAAACTTCTCTTCAGAATAATTTGTGTGTTAGAAGGTTAACTGAAAATTAATGAGCTGATCAAATGATATTTTAATGTGTTTTAAAGATTTACCTAATTTATTATGAATCATGAGAAGAAAAAAATACTGATAACCAATATTTGCGAAATCCAACATACAAGAAGTCATCGAATTGAAAGGAAAAATCCAGTAATAAAATCGACTTAGTTTGGAGAACAACCCACGTGTGAAATTAACACAATTTCCAGAAAGCATCTATAATATGTTATAGGGGAGGGTAGTATACAGTGAGAGAAAGAAATATTATTCCTTAAAGTATTATGATTATTTTTATTCTTTTGAAAAGTTTTTGGTACATTTTAAAGCAACACAAATACGCTACACATTAATGTATACATGGCTTAAAAAAAATATTTATAAAAGCTTCGAAGTATGATAACGGAGTATCGGAAATTATGTCACTGTGTACCGAAGTAGTACACAAGTAGTACTAGTAGTACAAAGTAGTACACAGTGAGACAATGCATATATTTTCATAAATCATACATTTTTGTACTATATCCATTATTTTATTCAGTGTAATAATGTCCTAACTACTGCCTGAAATCATGCTTATCACATGGACATTTTTGGGGTCGAGTACTTTTGATAGAGCAATAGTAAAAATGCAGAGAAAATTGCAAAAGTTACAGGTACACATGATATTAATTATTCAACGATATTTTAAGCTTAACTGAACACGTATGTTTGATTGTGAAAATTAAACTAAAGTTATCCCTCTTAAATAAAGGCTAGAGTATGTCTAAAAATGACAGTGTGTAGCTCAACGAACATGAAAATCTCCGATGGAAATCGGAAAACTGTGGTATCCTGATAGGTGCTTTGTTCTCATAAAGTGTAGTTTTGTCAGTAGCATTGAAATGTTTGATTCATTAACAGAAGCCATATGTGGAATATAAGGTACGAATCATGTTGCTTTCACACTCATGCGAATATAAACACTTCAAAATCACCATCTTCATCCTTACAGATTAAGATATTTCCTACATAGAGCACATGATTTGAAAACCGCACAAGAACATTATCAAGAACGACAGCTTTCCATTTTAGTTCCTGAAGCCTAAATGATTCATCGTTGTCAGAAGAATCCTCTAGAACCATCTGTGTATCTTCATCAGATGCAGTGTTGCCAGATTGGGGGCTTTTTTAATTCAGATTATTTGACTGGCACCACTTTTTTTAAATTGTATAATTCGCCTTATTTTTAAAATTTTTTAATGCATTTCTAAATAGGCCGAATATTTCTATTTGAAAAAGCGGTGACAATCAACAATTTGGGGACGAAGAAAGTCGCCAATCTGGCAACACTGATCAGATGTGTCATCTGAGGACGAAACATTTTAAACGTCTGGTGTGTTTCTGAAGACTTCGAAAACAAAGTTACGGATCCCAATTTTCCCTTTTTCTTTTTACGCGAAGGGTTTCTATTGCCTAGATCAGCATTGCGCCACCTTCAGATGACGTTTATGATTTCTAATTAATTAATATATTTCTAGATCTTCAAAATATTAAAAATTCCAGCCTCCTATGCACAATGGCAGACCTTGGGATACCTTCATGCAAATTTTCAGCCTCGTGCGTTTAGTAGATTTCCCTAGACATCACACGCTCTCACACGCTCACACAAAGAGCGGGAGAGAGAGGGAGCGAAACGTTCATTTAACCTGAGTTTGCTCGCGCTGGGTATGTCACACCCAGAGCTGCTTTTTTGTAGTTTTTCTCCCTAACCTTTTTTCAGAAATGGATGAGTCTTTCTGTAGCTGCCTCGAAGGTCATAATGTTAGAGAGGGAAAAGAGGTTAAATAATTCGAAATATAGATCTATCGTAATCGCAACATTAGGGTATCTCGCACCTAACGCGAGTATTTCTGTAACAGCTCTGAGTACAGATAGACGCGGGTAATTTTCAGAACAAATGTAAATAACATTTTTAATATATCTTTAAAACTATATTATCCCTTCCATTTTCGTAGTGTTTTATGTAGATTTTAAGATGAAAATATTGGAAGAAACCGCCATGGATATGACATACCCAGAGTTAGTAAAATCGGCAGTTTTTCTCGCGCATGCGTTCAATATAGATAGACGCAGCAAATGTACAAAATAAATGTAAATAAGATGTTTACTATTTGTTTATAACTCTATTATACCTTCTTTTTTCCTAGTGTTTTATATTTTACATAGATTTTTTGGTAAAACATTGGAAGAAACCGACTTGCGTATGCCATGCCCAGCGCGAGTAATCCCGTTCGTTTTTCTAGCACGTGTAATGCTGGGTTAATAATAAATAACTTTTTTGCCGTCATAACCACATAGTAGGTACGAAGTAAGACACGTCTCCCTGTGTACCATAACTGTGAGACCACTTTAAAAAGTTTGCGTCGTTTTGCCGAAATAGTCTATTATTAGATATAGCTAGGTTTGGTTAAGTAAATTTATGCCATAAGGAAGTAAATAAATTTTAAAATAGATGTTTATGTAAATTTAACCACTCTAAAACAAAGAATTATTTACTACTTTGTCGTACGAGTAACCCAGGTGCTGAAACTACATCCACGTGTTACATAAGATAAGGTGGTTATGTGTGAATTCCAGCTAGGAGAAAAAGTTACAACTATATGCAAACGTTACTGATAACTTGGTGTCCACTACATCTCACTTTGTACGGAGGCAGGTAAATTGGGAAATCATCTGCCATTATCTATTTAGCCTGATAATTAACAAGATTATTCGAAATAAAAATAATTATGAAAAATGTTTAAAAAACTGTTTTATTGACAGATTTCATTTTCGCACCTTGTTGATAAATACGATTAATTAACTTTTTTTCATTTTGCTATTGTAGAATGTGCTCCCAAATATCTGAAATGATGTACAAACAATCTGTACACCGGGCTCATTTGGCAGAAATTATGCTACGCTAAATGAAAAAAAAAAATAGATTTACTATTGGGATCAAAATGTTTACGTAATGCTTCATTTAAAATTCATATATAGTGCATATCGCCTTGCAAACTTTTATCAAACCCTTTTATAACTTCTTTAAACATCTGGAAATAGTCAAGAATTTATTTTACCGTTTGGATATAAATTTGTTTTTAATGAAATAAGAATTTTTATTTTCTTGATTTTCCGAAATGGTAAATGCTACGAAGAGCATTCATTTATTTTATTTATTTATTTATTTGTTTTGCAATGAAATGTCTGCTAAAAAAGCATTTGGAAAATTTCAAAAATTTCTTAAAGACGACTGTTTATATAAAACAACAGTATTTGATTAGTATAAAAAGTTTAAAGATGATAGATAAACCATCGTAGATAATCCACAATATAGTACACCATTCGCTTCGATTAAGAATGAAGGTATCGTTAAAAGGCCAGAGACTTGGTGTTGAGTGATCGTCGTTTCATACGAATAGACATTCTTGAAAACGTTCCTACATCATTTGGTTCCTGTCAATCAATTTTAAAATATCATATATGGTTGCGGCGTTTCGCTTCTCGAGTTCTTCCAAGAACTTTGAAATTGTTCTAAAACCAAAAAAATCCTTACTGGCTCGACCTACAGGCAGATTTCACCGCTTTGGACGAGTTTTTAATTTAATTTTTATATAAGGGATGGTTTAATCAGAATCATGTTAAGACGGTATTAAAAAATATATACATTTCCATGCTCAACAACTCGAAATTTTCTGGCACATTTTCAGATCCATATTTAAAAGAAAAAATATAAAACATTCTGATGTGATTTTTGAAGAGATTTATAAGATTATTTTTCGTGCAATTAATTAAAACTTGATTTATAAACAATTATTCTCTCAGTAGGACAATATTTTTCGTTTCCAACGAAATAGCTTCGGGAAATTCGGTTCAAAATTCCCACTTTGACATATATTTTTTAAATATACTCTGTCTCTATCAAAAAACCGACTATTATGGTACATTACATAGTTTCTGAATAAAATAATCTACGAATTGGATGCGATTGAGAGCAAAAATGAAACATAAAATGAAATGTAAAATAAACACATTGAATTTGCATACACCGTTAATACGATGATTTTTATTCTTCAACCGCTATGTATATTTAATTTTTTTTTGGCTGTAAGAATTGGTCCTATCAAAAACTTGTCAGTATAAATGTTGTAGATAATATTAAGAAGATATATAATAAATTCATGCGGATTTTATATCTTGTGAATTGACGAAGTTATGGATTTTTTTCCTTCCTCCCCCCTTTTTTTTTTTTTGCAATACAAATTGGTTCTATCAAAAATTTGTCAATATAAAAGTTGTAGCTAATATTAAGAAGATTTATAATAAATTTAATTGAATTTGATATCTTGAGAATTGAAGAAGTCATAATTTTTTTTTCTCCGTACAAATCTATTTTTTGCGACCCTTGAACCCGTTTTTAATTTTATCAAAAATCTGGGATACATAAATTTTCGGCCGTACTTTTATAAGTAATAAAAAGTTTAATCTGATTTGATATGTCCAAAAATTCAGAAGTTATGGGTTTTTTTCGGTTTTAACAAAACCACTCCCTATTTTCATCCCCTTGGTTTGATTTTGTTCATTAGCGAATTTGACCGAGATTTTATGCCTTTTGATTTTATTTATCAGTTTGAGAGAGATTTGTGCAGAATTACGGAAGTTATCGTGTCCATAAAAAAGTGATATATATGGACAGATAGACAGATAGATAGAAAAAGTTTTTTACTGAGGGTCTTTTGGGGTTCTAGGGGTCATGATCGGAGTCGTTCTGCAAAAAGTTTTCCGAAATTCCAAAATAGGAGCGATCGCAATAGATAGTATTTCATACGAAATCAGCCTAACAACGTTCTAAATTCGCCCGAGAGATTCTTTCTTAGTGCGATTACTTTCTGAAATGTCTTTTTTAACTTTTAAACATTTAGCGTTTACCACGTCTTAACTTGTACTTGAGCTTTTGATACAGAATCAAAATTGCTCAAAAATCAAGGTTATATCGACTGTTTTCTTTGATTCTCGTCTTTGTGTGCATTATGGCTTTCTACCGACTGACCAAGCAGCCAATAAAAAACTAGTATTTGAGTGTTTTGCGCTGTTTGCAATCTTTCCAAAAAGACCTGAAATGCGGAGAGAAAAAGAATGGATTTGTACCAAGATAATACGTTTTTTTACAGTGCAATTATTGTTTGCGAGTTTTTAACAAAACATTCAATATGCTCCGTATTCACCTGATATGAGACCGTGTGACTTTTACTTATTTCAGCGGTTGAAGTTGCCTCTTCGTGGTCACCGTTTTAAGTCCATAAATCCGATAAAAGTAAATTCCCTACGAGCTCTGTGGGGGGTTTCACAAAAAAGATTTTAAGGCATAATTTAAGCATTGGAAAGCACTTTGGCAGAAGTAAATTTCTGTCGTATGCAATTTCTTTGAAGGATATGCAACAAATCCATACCTTTTGTTTTATACTACCAATGCGGATACTTTTATATCAATGCTTTATCAGCATTTTTTTTTTTTTTTTTTTTTTTTTTTTTTTTTTTTTACCCACATGATGAAAAATAACTACTATGATGAAGTGAAATGCAAAATGTTTTTATTTTCTCAAATGGAAATGTTATCCCGAACTTAAGCGGGTATTATATGTATAGTAAGAAGAAAGTGAATATTTTGTTTTACGTTTCAGTGTTTAAATTGCACTTACAAATGCACATATAATGGATCATTTTTAAGTTTTTCTGAAAACAAATTAGACGAACAAAGCATTTGTATATCTGACTAATATTTTTCAATCGCACTCTATTCTTTAAAACCTATTTTCCAAACTATAATTCTTTTAAAACTACATGAATAATGCAAAAGCAATAATACTTAGATAATAATAAGAACGTTACGAGTATCTGAGTTACAATTTGAAGTATAAGATTTCTGACTAATTCAATAAGGACCAGGTGTTACAGACGCTATTTTGAAGTTACATTTTTCTCTAAGTTTAAATAAAACTCTTTTAAGAAAATTATGATTAATTGAAAAGTAATCCTTTTCCTAATCGAATATTCCTTTTTACAAAAAACTATTTTATTACTTTAATTAAGATTTTCTTATATGGGCAAAATATCTATAGAAAAATTTAATGATCTAAGAAAGAAAAAATATGATGAGAATATGGATGATAATAAATGATCATAAAAAAAAGAAAATTCGTGGATAATGCATAAATTGCGAAATTCCTACCAACATTATCAGAGTAGTATTCGAAATCTCCAGTTTTATATTTTTAATAACTGTAAATTGATAATATAGTTAGAGACTGAACACATTCTGTGTACAGTCGAAGGAAAAAATGTAAACATCCCCTACTAACTCTGCAACAGATTATCGTAGATGATAGTTACCGGTACCTAACGATTTGAAATAATGTCTACTTTTAAATGTTGTATATTACATTTGCTAGGGGCCATCTACATACTACAAAAAACTCAAGCAAGAAAGTATGCTAACTCCAGGTAGAAATCTCCAGATTGGTTATAGAAACACGTATACTAAATAAGATTACACTTTGCACTTTAGAATGAATAAAAAGATGACTATATTTTTTTTTCTTTTAATTGCTTTGTTAAAAACATAAATATTGACTCGAAGTTGAAATACAGTTGGAAATTATTCTTAAGTTATGAAGGACTATTATTTTGTCTTTTTTTAATAATATAGAAATCTGAGTAATACTCTTATTAACTTCGTTTTACTTTTGATAATCTATTTTCTAAGACTAATTTGACAAAATCTTATTATTAAACATTTTCCTTAATTTAGCTCTTAAATTAATTTTAACCTATTGTGCTTTCCCCTATTTAAACAGTAAATTATAGAACATTTTTAATATGTTGAATAACACAGAATCTGTACAATAAAATTAATTACATAAAACATACTTAATGACATTGATTTAAATATCAATAAATTTCAAAGCAATAGTTTAACGTCAAATTCTTATTTGCTATCATTTTTACAAAAATTGGATTTTGAAATTAATTAATATGATTTACGGATAAATGTAATTAAAATTCCGGTTTATCTCTTAAATTTTCGAGACGTTTAAACAATGAATGTCAAATCAATATCGTTCAAAATGCTTATTTATAAAATAAAATTAAACGCTGTGTTTAATGAGTTAAGGCAAATATTAATATTAAACTGTCATAATGCCATTTATATAACTCAATAATGTAAACAAAAATTTTATAAAAGAATGATTATATTATAGTTAACGGAACAAAATTTTTAATAATTAAATTATATTTAGTTTGCTTAAGACTTTGCTCAATGTTTTTCAAATAAATATTGAAAATTTAAAGTGTTTAATATAGAACGAAATATTTTTTATGATTCTTTAAAATAATTTTCATAATTGTAATACTTTACTGTATATATTATTTGAAGAAAATTTATGAAAATAAAAAATTCTATTGTTTATTTTACATATCTAAACAGAACAAAAAATATCCTTAATTAAAATCCACAAAGGAACTGATGTGAAATAACTGTACAGATAGCGTTGCCAGTGTATTGTTCTCTTATAAAATCGGTAGTTTTGGCAAATGAAAAACAAAGAAAAAATCGTTAATAAAACATTAAAAGAACGTCCAATTCTACGAACTGTTTCTTTCTTTTAGATCAGAATTGTGAATTACCTTGATATCAAATGTAGCAAACTAATCAGCTAAGCTCTGTATTTCTGCTTCTTTTGAAAATTTTACATTGTGAAGAATTTTATTCGACCCCTTAATATAATTTACGATCTATATTTATCGCCTTTCAAATTAAACTTTTTTCGGAATTGTTTTATTGGTTATACTGTTATACAGCAGTGAGTAAAACTTAAGCAACAAACAAAAAATCCTATTGTCTCAACACATGAGTACTCAATAGGAAATTATATTTTCAAGTGTATTAACTAGGTACTACCTTAAACAGCACAATCAGTCTGTGTGAACTTTCATTGATTCCACAGGTGGTCTCAAGTGTCATAGTTACTACAATGAGCATAAACGTAATATCTTTCATTCGTGTAGGTTTTCCTTACATTTGGTCACTCCTCTGAGAAATCACCATGACTGTTGCTTTGTGGCGAGCCACCGGGTGACTGTATAATGTAGTCATTTTGGGACTCTCATGTAACTTTAATTTGAAGACTCTATTGTAAAGTCATCATGATAGCTGTTTTGAAACGTGTTCACAAGAGACAAAAAAATGATTGGTGACTTTTCCAAAAGTAGTGCAATGTGGATTCCCATGTAGCGCAATTGTGATTCCTTTGGTGATTCACCACAATACAATCATCACTATGGCTTCAAAATTAAATCTTCGAATGAAAGTCACGTGAGGGCTATAAGATGACTTCATTGTAATATTAAATGGTCAGCCATCTCAAAATAAGAGTAACAATGACTTTTCAGTTGAATCCCCCGTACCGTTTAATAGAGAGCAACAATGTGACGAATAAAAGATCCGATGTTTTGTTTCACCGTAGTAACTGTGACACTTGTGACCATGTCTGACATGCAGGTGATGTCACATCAATTAGTTGTGATGTAGGGTAATTACCTACTTGCTATCCTGACGTTTATATGATTTTCTTCTGAGTACTCACAGGTTTGAAATTTAGCATTATATATTTATTGTCTACGTTTTGAACAGCAGTGTACAATATGAGAAACATAGGTTTATAAAAAAATATTTGTGAATTATCATAGTGAATATTAAGCAATCATAACAGCATCGCACTTGTTTCATGTTTTATTGTTACAATGCAAACATTTTTGCATAAAAAATTACGATGGTCTTATGAGCTTTTCATATCAAAAACAATAAACTTTATATAAAAATAAAACTGAAATTTGCTAAATTTATTCAATTTTTCTGACGTTGTCTTGTAAATTTTTAAAAATATACTAACGAAAATAAATCACCATTATTTGTTAATTTTTGTATCAGTATATTCGATTTTTAAAATAGTCATCGTTGACTCTGTAACAATGGTTAAATAACTACAAATGTAAATTTGATTTTTAGGCAGTAAATCCTTTTTCGGAATGTGTACTCTCTAAATAATTATAAAAAAAAAAAAAAAAAAAAAAAAAAAAAAAAGAAATTGCGAGTCTGTGTGTTTGCGTACGCTCTCCAGCTGCGATGGCTAATACCAGCCGTAAGACATTGAGCACGGTGATACACCAAGGTGTACAAGAGAACACCTCAGAAATAGTTTATGCAACATTTGATTTTTTTAAGGGGACAGTACACTATTAACGGTCATAAAACATGCGAAATTTGTCATGAGTTTAGCAATTTTTTGTAAGAAAAAGATAAGCAGTCTAGAAGCACAAAAATTTTAGAGTATATTTAGGTGATATTGACCTACGTTTAAAAAAATTATTTGGATAGATTATAATTTTAAAAAAATCAAAGGGTAAATTTCAAAGTGCTATTCAAAATTTTTACAGTGGAGAACATTTGACTGCGCCAACGATATCTCATGCTAATTTCATTGTATTTGCATAAACTTTATCTTAAATTAAAGATAATACTCTGGTTCATAATTTGAACTAGGATATTTGTAATCTGTTAATTAGTTAAAGAGTAATTAACATTTAATTAGAAAAATTAGAAAAACTATGAATTTTTACATGCATTGAATCACACAATTTTCTTCATACTGAACACAGCTTTATAATACTTGTTCATTTGCATGATAATAGAAATATTTATGTAGTGCAAAAATTTTAAAGCTCTATTTCAAATAGTTTTGACGATATTATGCACGCAATTGTAAAAAATGCCATTTTGAGAAAAAGCCGTTTAAAGATTAAATTGTATTTTTTAAATATAAAATATATGATAAAGGAAACAAAACTACTAATTATATATCGTATTCTGTATTAGAAATAAAATTAGATGCTAGTTTAAAATGACAACTATAAAATTATTTGCAAAATACTGCAGAGTATAGGAACATGCTTAAAAATTAAATTGATGTAATTTGTAAAAATGTAGCATTTACTTTTGCAAAAATTTAATTTTAAACATATAACTTAAAATTTTGTTTAGCTTTGATTGTAAAGTGAATTAAATGTGCACGTTTTATAAAACTAAATTATTTAATGTAAAATATAGGCCGTTTTATAGGGATTCTAGTATTTCGATATCTGATTCACATGTTTTGCTGCACAAAAATGCAGATAGTTTATTAAAAAATTATATTAATGTCAATAAATCTGTATTCCAAACTGTCAATTGAAACAAAATCGCTATCAAATTGACTACTTTTTAGTTTTCTATAGAATGAGTTAACACCTTAGAATATATTTATATCATCGTATTTTGTATAGCGATTACCATTAAACTGACTCCTTCTTCGATGCTGTTCTGAAGCACATTTTGCATATTTTTTTCGTTAAAAAACTAATAAATACAAAGAAGTGGAATACTTTTACAAAATCAAGAAAGTATTGCTCTAGGGAAAAAAACTGTTTTGTTTCAAATTTAAGCACTTAATTGGTAATAAAGCTGTGGAAAACCATGGAAGTAAACGTATTTGGTGAAAGTGCAAGTTGAAGTTAATATTTTAAAGGTTTCTTATTATTGTTTAAGATATTTAACCAATAACAATTGCCGCATTTTAGAATATTTTCAAAGTAACGATAATGTGAAAGCGCGAAAACAAAATGTAAACAAGCCGCCATGATAGTTGTCGCAGGGTTGTTAATTCGGAAATGAAGAGGTGATGTCTACATTTTCCCTAATATCTCAGTAAATAATTATCACACATTTAAAAGACTGGTATCAACTTAATCAGAATACAATAACTTTTCTAACGATGTAAAATAAAAAAGTCGATTTTGTAAAATTTTAAAAGTGTACTGATCCCTAAATTAAGTTTTAAGAATTTTTTTTTTTTTCACTGGGTGTTTGTACTATTTTATTTCATCATTTTGTTTCTAAATAATTTCAGCCTTTTAATGATCAGCATTTCATTAATCAGTCTTATAAATTTCTAAATAATTTATTTGTTTCTTAATAATTCGCATAATTTCGCCTTTACTCAAAAAAGCTATCATAGAAAATTTATCTGAAAACTGCAAAGCAATTTCTTGGTTCTGCTTTACAATATAAATGATATTTTTAACTGGTACACTATTGTCCTCATTAGATATTTTTAATACAATGATCGGCAGATAGTGAGATCTAGCACAGTGAGAAAAATGAATAGTATATGACAAAACAAATATAATTATAAACTGTTGACATACTTTAAAAGTATAAAATTTATTATCATCCATAATTAACATCATAAATAATTTAATGTTTTAGAGCTATTTCATTAAATAAATTTTAGTGTTTTAAAAATCCATGCGCCGAAATTTCAAAATTGTACTAACTAAAAGATTTAATAAATTTTAATTAATGTTATGAAATAAAGTAATATTTTTTATGGTTAAATTCAAAATAGAAAAAGGTATATCGTAAGAAATAAAATTGAATTATATTTAATAAGGCATTGAAAGAATCTTGTGGTTTTTTTTTTCAATGTTATAAATTTATCTTAGTTTTACTATTTTTAATGTGAAAAAGGTATACTTCTATCATTGCACTTTTGAAAATACAGTCCTCAAATAAACCACTTAAGAGTATTACCCTTTTTTTTTTAAATTACCCTGAACTTCCATTCTTAGTTTCATATTTCATATGTAATATCTCACATTTACACCGCATATCGATGTCGCATTTTCATAATTATTGGTTCATTATAAACCAATGTATAATACACAATGGTTATGTCTCCCAACCTAATTGCTTTAAAAAATACGAAAAAAAGTAATGCTTTATTTTAACTTCAAGCACGGTGGTTTCAAATTTTAAACATTTTCTATTCAAATTACTTAGAAAATTTATTTTATAGCCCATTATTTAAATTGGTTCTTGTTTTTATTCCTTAAAAAAAATTCCTCTTATCAACTGTGTTAGACGACGTGGTATTTTTTTTTATAATTCAAGTACTATAAACTTGATCTAAAATGTTGATTTTTTGTTTTTGCTGTTAACAAAGTTCTATTAAATTTATGAACATTGTAAATATATTCATTTTTGGTGGGTTCGTTTTTTTAGTTCATATTTTTTTGTACATTTAATTAATTGATAGCATATGCAGAAGAAGTTTCAAAATTCAAAAGTAGAACTTAAAATAGCATTTTCAGGCAAACTAACTTCGAACTGATTTTCAGACGAAAAATATATTAAACTGTTGAAAATTCCAAATACAGTAAATAAGGTTCTTTGCATCAGAAACAGTTACAGGCTTTCAAATTAGAGAAGACGAACTGTATGCAAAATGCGTTGAAGGGTTTGAAAAATAACATTTTGTAATGTTTTTCAGTAAGTTTTCTTGTTGAAATATACAGGTTGATTCATAAAAGATGGGCAGAACTTTAAGGGGTTATAGTACACTTAAAGACAAATAATATTAAATAGGAGACTAAGGGTCCCAGACGTATTCCCAAGGAGATAGGGGGCATTAAAGTTTAGGGTCCGAAATTTCAAATGATTATAAAACATGGAAAAATTGGTCGATTCGTTTGCGGTTTTTGCAAAAAATTTTCTTTATGCCAGTATTTTCTTGAAATAAAATTTTAAAGTTCAATTTCAAAAAATGCCGATAGGGGGCGCTTTAGACTTTGGAGTAACAAACAACTATTTTTTAACGTTATTTTTTGTATTTCTTTAAATGATTTCGAAAGCTTAGACTTAAACTTAAATTTTGATCTAAAAATCTGAGTCCTAACGAGTAGTTAAGTAGCATAAACTGAAATTTGAAATTTGAAACCCTTCTCCCCCCAGAACAAAAATCAGTTATTCCCGATCTTTGTGTCGTAGATTAGGCTCTAACTACTGCCGCGTTTTGCTAAAATTATTCTTTATGTCAGTATTTTCTTGAAAATAAATTTTAAAGAAAATTTTCAAAAAATTCCGATAGAGGGCGCTTTAGACTTTGGAGTAACGAACAACTATTTTATACCGTTATTTTTTGTGTCTCATTAAATGCTTTCTAAAGCTTAGACTTAAACTTAAATTTTCAGCTCAAAATCTGAATCGCTGAGCGTGGTTCAGTAGCGAGGGGAGGGGGTTCAAATTTCAACTTCTGAACATAGTTCAGTTTGCACTACTTAACCATGCCCAACGATTCTGTGCTGTGATACGAGGCAAAAATACAACTTTCGTCAAGGACTGCATAGTCGGAATTCACTCATAAAGGCACTGGCACAGTTGGAAACGTCGCTCATGCAAACGTTAAAGCTCCATTCCTGACGCTAGTCACCGGGTGAAGAAGGAAACAGAAAGTATGCAAATGTCAAATGGGGAAGAAGAAGAACACGTATGCAAAATTTCGACACGATTCAGGCATAAAAACCACTGAACGGTGAGTCAAGTGTAAGTCGCTGTAGTAATGAATCGGAAGATGGTGCCCTTCACGAATAAGGAAAAGGCTGAGATGCATTTAATTTACGGAGCGGCAGATGGAAATGGTGCAGAGGCACAACGAATGTACGGAGAGCGATTTCCCAACAGGCGGTTGCCTAACCGCAAAACTTTCGAGCGCTTGCACAGACAGTTGTGTGAGACGGGATCATTTCTCGCTTCCCGGTCGAATGCAGGTCGTGCAAAAAAGGACGAATCAGTAGTTGTTGCAGAAGCCATTCTGGATGTAGTAGCGGCGCAGCCAAGTACAAGTACACGAACAGTGGCTAGGCAGGTGGATACCTCACAGTCCATGACTTGGAGGGTACTGAAGGATGAACATTTGCTCCCGTTTCATGTGCAACGAGTCCAGAAACTGTCTCCAGGGGATTATCCAAATCGTATTGAATTCGCCCGCTGGTTTCTGCAGCAGAACGCGCTAAATCCACATTTTGGACGAACTGTGCTTTTCACCGATGAATGTACCTTCACACGTGAATGTACATTTAACACACACAATGCACATGTATGGGCGGATGTCAATCCACATGCTACGTATCCACATGCTCATCAGAGACGCTTTTACATCAATGTTTGGGCAGGAATCCTCGGAGACCACCTAATCGGACCGTACCTTCTTCCTGAACGCCTCAACGGTAAAACATACCTCACATTTCTGCAACATGTGCTGCCAGACCTGTTAAACGTTGTTCCTCCACGCATCCGGCGGGTCATGTGGTTCCAGCACGATGGAGCACCAGCCCATTACGTACGAAACGTCCGCAACTATCTGGACATCACATTTCCGAACAAATGGATTGGTCGAGGTGGTCCTGTTGCTTGGCCTGCTCGCTCGCCAGATCTTTCACCCCTCGATTTCTTTTTTTGGGGACGATTGAAGGCTCTTATGTATGAGACACCCATTGAATCCCCCGAGGAACTGGTCGCCAGATTTCCGCCGCTGTAGGGGAAGTGCTCGAAAAACCTGATGTTTTCGCGAATGTTCGCCGTTCCATTCTTCGCCGTTGTTCTGCGTGCATAACCTCTGGTGGTCACAATTTTGAACATTTATTGTAATTACATGTTAATAAATATGCTTTGGTAACATAATCCTAATTTGTGTCTTTTTACCTCGTATCACAGCACACAATGTGTGGACATGGTAAACTGAACTGTGCTCAGGAGTAGAAATTTCAAAACCCTCTCCCCAGAAACTTAACCACGTCTAACGATTCAGATTTTGGGCTGAAAATTTAAGTCTAAGCTTTAGAAAGCATTTAATGAGACACAAAAAATAACGGTATAAAATAGTTGTTCGTTACTCCAAAGTCTAAAGCGCCCTCTATCGGAATTTTTTGAAAATTTTCTTTAAAATTTATTTTCAAGAAAATACTGACATAAAGAATAATTTTAGCAAAACGCGGCAGTAGTTAGAGCCTAATCTACGACACAAAGATCGGGAATAACTGATTTTTGTTCTGGGGGGAGAAGGGTTTCAAATTTCAAATTTCAGTTTACGCTACTTAACTACTCGTTAGAACTCTGATTTTTAGATCAAAATTTAAGTTTAAGTCTAAGCTTTCGAAATCATTTAAAGAAATACAAAAAATAACGTTAAAAAATAGTTGTTTGTTACTCCAAAGTCTAAAGCGCCCCCTATCGGCATTTTTTGAAATTGAACTTTAAAATTTTATTTCAAGAAAATACTGGCATAAAGAAAATTTTTTGCAAAAACCGCAAACGAATCGACCAATTTTTCCATGTTTTATAATCATTTGAAATTTCGGACCCTAAACTTTAATGCCCCCTATCTCCTTGGGAATACGTCTGGGACCCTTAGTCTCCTATTTAATATTATTTGTCTTTAAGTGTACTATAACCCCTTAAATACCCCATCCCTTAGCCCATCTTTTATGAATCACCCTGTATATTGTATATGTATATATATATATCTGTGCGGTATGTGCTGGACACTAAATTATTGAATTTTGAATTTTAAATTTATTAACTGCATAGTTTTCAAAAATACATAATATGGAGAGTAAAAGTATTTATATGCAGACCGACAAGATACGGTACATCAATGATGACTGTTGTGCACGATCCACTCCCTATAAAATGTTAGGGAGTGGATCGTTAGAAAGTAACAAAGATTGTGCAAATTTTGGGAGATTTGAAGACTGTGAATGTGAATCAAATGGATTTGAAAGTGTGGAGAAGTGGGAGAGCGTGAGGGGTGGCAAAAAATACTTTACAATAAAATTTAAATAATTGTGGTAAAGCTAATAAAAATTGTAGTTTGAATTATGTTTCTTTGAATTCGGATTACGGTGGTAATGATGGTGAAAATTACCGTAGGTACACTAGGTACTTATACAACATCAAGCACATAATTAAGTGTACTAGAAATGGTAACTTGATATTTTTAGAACAGAAATTATCATCATGATAAGACTTCTATTGTATTAAATTTGGAAAAATGTACAGATAAAATATGTAAGGTATGTATCTGTGACGAAAACATGGTAAGTGGGTGTAAGCAAAATAATAAAAAAGGTTTAACATTTCGTAAAATATACAATTGCGTGTATAAATCAAGATACCTAGCGTGTAATGCAACATACATTGATCAAAATTCAACTCCACTGGAAAAATGCTTCAATAACCAGAAATCAGATATAAGAAATTGAAAAATTAAAAAATTTTAAAAAGCATGAAGATATAGAAATAAAACATTTCGCAGAACACGGTATAGATAACGTTAAAATATCAATTTAAAAATTTTCCCAGTTAAAATTGAAAGATATATGAAAATGTTTGGTAACTGTAACATTATAGAAACCTTTAAAATTCTAGATATAACTGACTTCATCTACGCAAAGATAAAGTGTGATAATTATAACGATTTTAAAGGTGGAAAAAGCAACTGTGAATTAAAGCTGACTAAATAAAAATTGAGTCGATTGAATAGCGTTGAAAATATTGTGGCAGCTTTAATGAATTGTAAAGGTATAGGCAAGTTTAAGAGTATCAAATACATCATATGTAACGTCAAAAAGACGTGGATACCTGAGGCTTTAATTTTGTTACCACGAATAATTGGAATTCATAGTATAGATATTGATATTGATCTATGCAAATATAGAATAAAATTAAATAATTTACAAATTTATTGCAACTCAAAAGGCGAAAATACAGAAAATGTAGATATTTCGTTATAGACTACATAGGAATGTGCTATAGTAAAGAAAATTTGAAAAGGATTTTTAATAAATATAAGTATATGCTAACAATAAAAATTTTAAATATAGTTAAAGCGTTTGAGCAAAAAGCTTTTGGGTAGAGTGATCTTTAATTATAATTAGTATGCTAAAAATATTAATAGGAACGAAAATGCATATATTTGTTAATGTTATGAGGAAATGTACAATAAATATATAGACAAACAATATGGACATATAGTAACTGGAAATCTAAATATTGTACAAGATGTCGAATTGAAAAGTGAAATGAGGTATGGTTAAAAATACAGAATAAAACGATTTTTCACGAATAGCAACGCTGCTAAACGTTTTCAAAATCATATGGATTTTTTTATACAAGACTAGGATATACTTTCTGAAAATTTTGATGGTATTTTTGATGGCATTAGTTAAATAGTTCCGGATCGAAACTGGTTTGAGCCTCAAAAATATATTATAGCCTGCGATCGAATTTTGAACTATCATTTGAACACATTTTTAGCATTTTTCGAAAAAATATATATATAATAATCTCATATGTCTTGAACTACATTTCATAGGCCAAATTAAAATTTTCACCCACAAATTAAGTTTCTCTCCAAATAGGTAACTTTGGAGGAGTAAGACTAATTTCTATAATTTGTGTTAAAATTTCGTATGAGTCTCTGAGGAAAACAAAAAAAAAAATCAATCTACTCTTTCGACATAGCGGGAACTTATTTATAATTAGGATTTTATACTGCTGTGGGATATCCCTATTTAATAATTTATCTTCATACAATATTATGATGCTTTAATCAAAATTTTCATTTGTATATTTTTTTTTCGTTTGGTGTATGTTATGTACTTTAATATGACTTATTGAACTTTTATTGCGTAAAAGAATAGTTTATTTTAAATACGTTTGATTAGTAACCCATGGGAATTAAAGAAAAGGCAAATCAAATGATGAAATAAAACAATACATATAAGGATAATGTATTCATGTTCATATGATTCCCAAACCGTTCTACACAGACATATAATTCAAATTACAAATTTTTATTTAAATGAGGTAACGAAACATTTTTAAGTGATTAAGTAAAGTGAAATGTATATTTAAAAATATACGAAATTTTATACGATCGTCCGTTTCTATAAGTGATATTTAGTAGAAATATTCTATTACACTCAGAAGTAATATCAAAAGAAGTTCAACGATTAAAAATGATCAAGTAAAAGCTGTTTAAAGTTGAAGCATCCTTCTTGCTGCGAAATAAGGGTCATTTGCAAATTTACTAGAAATGTAAATAATCGTCCGATATAAAAAAAAATACTAATAATAGTTGAGAGTAAAATTAATTGGAATATAAATTTGAAATCTGTTTTCATTCTGACGTATTAAAGAAGAATATACAACTTGTTTTAAAAATATAAGTTAAAAAGAAAAAAAACTATTTAAATGAAATCATGAAAAGCAACAGTCGTAATTCTGTACAAATGATACATATTTTTAAATGATATTAGATTAACTAATCTAAAACTCAATTAATAAAAATTAAACTTGTCTTTCTGGAAGTAACTCCTTCGGCTGCAATTCAGTACACGTAAATGTGAATGCTTCTAATACTTTAAGCAATTTTTATACGATCACTCGAATCTTTGTCCAACTCATCTGTGTTCAGTTGCAGAAAATTGGTTTAAGTCAAGAAATTGAAAGTTTTATAACAGGTCAATTTTAGTGTTAAATGAATGGGATTTTTTGTCTTATTTGTTAGTGTAATAGGAAATGTTTATTATTTATAACTTATAGGAGCGGGGACCAAAAATTTAAATTTCGTATTTTTTAATATACGTTTCTGTTGAAGCAAATCAATTAAAAAATATTTCTTTACTTCATTAAAAATATTTTTTTCTAACTGGAACTATATATCTATGACTAACGGTTTAAGAATTAGCAATTAGACATCATTAAGAGTAGACACCCTGCATATATGAAAAAACATTCCATTAAAATCTATATTTATAAACGTAGTTTAGTGTACGGTTGTAAAACTTTAGGTAATAAAAATATATTGATGATTTTTACATGTATTACAATAAAAGACCACATTTTAGTACATTTACAACTCTATAACGCAACGTTTAATAAATAAAATTTACTTGTTTCTTTCAAATGTATTTAAAAAATCTCTACTTTTGTATTTATTTTATTACTTATGTATTTATTTATTCAACTTTTAATAAATTAATAAAATTTTATGATAAAGAAATTCATTTTATATATCCATAAAAAATATCAATATTTATAATTAAACATATATTAAAAAATATTTTTTATTCATTTATCAATCTTTCTTTTCAATTACTAAAAGAATATATATTATTTGTTTTGGAAATTTAATTTAAGTTGAGAAAATCAATTTACTGACATAAAGAAATCAGGAAAAAGATAAAGTGTTTCCCATACTCTAAGAATTCACTCTGTTGGGGAAAATATTTAGATAAAAAGATTGTAATATAGTATTATTTTCAATTAAGTGTTAGCAAACACAATACTTTTCAAAGCTTGTAATTAAATATTCTCACCATAAGGATTGCCATCTTATGTATTGTCATCTTAAGCTGATGTTATCTTACCAGTTTTTGTTTTATGATGATAAAATAAATGTTGAAGGTTTCCTAATTCGTTTCATTGCTATGAATAAGAAAATGTAATTTATATAATATTTCAAAATCATACTTTATTATCCTTAAAAGCAAAGTAAAGGCGGTTCGGGTGTTATGCAATATCATTTACGTATTTATTTGTAAGATAACATAAAAAAGGCTATATAGTAAAGATTTCTAAAGAATAAACTTTGACTATTCCTTGACGTATTTCTTATGCGTTTAAAGTGGAAGATAAAAAATCATATCACTATTAACTTTAAATAAATTAAACTTCCCGAGTTATGAAAGCCAGTCGGCTAATATGGAATACGGTTATAAGGAATAATAAAATTGCAAGAAAAAACTACGATTATTAGAATATCCAAAATTATTTTATAATTAAACATTTATGCACTGGTTATCAAAAATTAAGGAAAAGTCACAAAATGCTAATTTTCAAATACGCGAATACTCAAAAGGAAATAATATAATTCGAGTAATTACTATCTGTACAACACAGCTAGCCCATATAACATCTCATTCATGTCACGCAGGGTCACAAGTGTCACAGTCACTACGGTGAAGCAAAAAAATAGGAAATTCCATACATCTCATTATGACTCTCAAATGATCACTATATGTGACTCCACTGAGACGTCACTGTGACTGCTGCTTTGTGACGAGTCACCATGTGAATTTACAATGTAGTTACATTGTGACTCTCATGTGACTGTCATTTGTAGACTCAATTTCAATGTCATCGTGAACGCTGCATTGTGATAAGTTACCAAATAAAAGTCACATTAAAGTCACATGATGACTTTCAGGTGACAGAGAGACTACTGTGAAGTCACCATTGTGCTCTTTTGGGAAAAGTCTCCATGTGACTATAATATGATTTTATTTGGTGACTTATCATAATGCAACGTTCATGATGACTATGAAATTGAGTCTAAAAATGACAGTCACATGAGAGTCACAATTTAACTACATTTTAAAGCCACCTAGTGACTCATCACAAAGCAGCAGTCACATTGACTTCTCAGTGGAGTCACATATAGTGGTCATTTGAGACTCATAATGCTTCTTTTTTGCTTCACCGTAGTGACTGTGACACTTGTGACCCTGTGTGACATGAATGAGATGTTATATGGGCTAGCTGTGTTGTACAGATAGTAATTACTCGAATTATATTATTTCCTTTTGAGTGTTCGCGTATTTGAAAATTAGCATTTTGTGACTTTTCCTTAATTTTTGATATCCAGTGTACATGATATATAAAATATCGAATTCATTTGAAAAAATAATTTAATTTTTACTGAAATACAAACTTAGTAAATATTTTCGGCCCCACCGCAGACAATATGATAGCACATCAGGTTTTATATCCACTCCTCCCAACTTCCTTAATTTAAAATTTCTGTATTGCAAAACAGTCACACTACATCTTTCGCCTCTGGTGTACAACCAGGTAAAAAGCACATGCCAAATGGAACGACAGAGTGGAATCATTTTTTATCATCAGTAGAATCTTCTTGAAACTGTTGCCTAGCTGATAGTCTATACAGTGGAACCTCTTTTATCCGAAACACTTTTTACCGAAACTGTCGATTGACGGAAATCTATTTTTAATGCTTTTTTTTACTATCACATTCCTTATGTGCTGTATTAATTTTCAAAGCTTTTTTTGGTCTTTTCCAAATTACGTGTAGGGGAGACCGGGGCAAGATGACTATGTTAACAATTTTTGTTGTTTATTAGTTTATTTTTAAGTATAGTAAAATTAATTTTACATAAACTGTTGGAGTATTCCTTTGTAGTATCAAATATATTACCATTTAATTTTTCAAATAAAAAAAAAATAAAGGATAATTTTATTTTTTCAAAACATTAACAAATCGTCATCTTTCCCCAGTACTGGGGCAAGATGACTTTGGCCTTGGGGCAAGATTACGACACTGAAAAAGGTAGAACATAATTTATCTTTTGAATATGTTACATGGTTTAACAAATGATAACTGCGTTTTTACATCTTACAAAGTATCAAACTAAACATAATGTGCTGTAACGTAATGTTGAAATGTTTAGTTCTGCAGCTAACAATAGTCACAGGTAAAAATGCCATTTTCATAATTGGAACATTCCTCATGCCACTACTCTTGGCATTTACAGCACTGGATCCATTCTTCTGTTGATTGGGTCACAATATTCCTCGTCATAAGCAGGATATCTGCAAACACCATTCTTTTTTAGTTGATGCAACTGGACTGTTTGGACTGGATTTAATAGGCTTAAGCCTACAGGAACTTAGTTTGAGTTTTTTACTCCCTTTTCAGCTCACGCTTGGAAGCGGAGATACAAATCCCGATAGGGTTTTTCTTTCAGGAGGGGGGTAGGGGTCTTAGCGGATGGCAAAAATGTCTTCCTCTGGTAGCCCACCTTTCGAACGACACCTCCCCGATCCGATGCGCCCCTTAGTTCCAGAGGAGATAGAAGCGCAAGGTCACGGGGCAAACACACAGATAAACAAGCGTTTACAGTATTTAAGTAGAATGGACAACATAGTTTAATAAATTCCGAAACACGAGGCAATATGACGAGTTCGTCATCTTGCCCTCGACTGCCTGTTTAAAAGTATTATTTTTCATTGCCATGAAGGTAGGCGATTAATTGACATTTATTCATGGTAATAGGTAGTATTTAAACTAAGTTACTCATAAATATTAAAGAGAAACGATATATCTTACATGTATCTCTAACAGAGCTTATTTACACATGCATAAAAGTTATAACGTGGCAGCGGTAAACAATCAAAGCTGCACAACTAACACAAAAATGTTGATTTATGCGTCTCTATACTATTGTTTAACAAACGGCCGATAGAAGAACCAGTAGTGTCTGTTTGATGCTGCCACCTTGTGGAAAACGTAAAATTATGACATTCGTCATCTTGCTCCGGTCTCCTTTATATATAAATATTTTCAATGTCCTTTCTTACAGTTCCTTTGAATTTATCTTGACCCCCCCCCCCCCTCCCCCTCACCGTATCCCGTAAACAGCGGAGTGGAACCAAGAAACCGAACAAATTAGCAGTTCTGAGCTTTTGAATGTTTTGCAAAAGGTTTGGCATGCCTGGAGCAGTAGAAAAACTGTGATAGTGGTAAATTAATAACATTTAAAAACACCGTGATAGAGCTTCAAAGCAAAAGCAATCAAAACTGTGACAAATAAATATATTTTTCAAAACATTGTGATTTATGCAAAAGGTACTTAATTTCAAAATTAAAATTCAGGAAATTTCTTTTTGTTTCTATTTTACTATGCTTTATTTTTGTTGAGCACTTGTTATCATAATAAGAAATATTGCATATATTTCTGCTTAATCTTAATATTGATCATTCTCGATTATACGAAACTTCGATTTTCCGAAAGATGGTCGGTTCCAATTACTTCGGATAATCAAGGTTCTACTGTATTACCTGATACTCTACCTTGACAATAAATAACCTCATCACTCGCGAACAAGTTAGCATAGAGAACAACCGACTAACACAGCAATAAAAATAACTTTTCAATTTATACTGAACCTTGTTAACGTCACTGATATGATATTTAAAAATTAATACGGACTTTATAAAATTTGCCTACAAAAAACTGTAAATAATAAGACTGAGAATAATATTTCATTTCATGGCGTTACTCCAACAACAGGTGTCCAAACAGAAGTGAACACAGTTCCTCATGGGAGTACCACGAAGTCGTTCGATAGTTTTCAATTGGGCTACAACACCGTATGCACCATATATTGAAATATTCTATATTGACTGGCCATTCAATAATACGAGAATTTTCGCTATAAATGCAATGCTTTTGATCAAAAAAGCCAGAAATATTCTTATTATAAACAGAATGCAATTAGTTTTATTTTATTTTGATGAACTGCAATGTGCTTTTAATATCTACCAAAATCGCGTTTAAAATCCGCAGAAAAATTATTCTTTTGCGATTCCTCATTTAATTTATATTAAAGAGTCACGATTTTTTGTGAGATCGAAAAACTGGATCGACACTAATTTGACGTAAACATCTATTCATTTCAATGTGTTTTTGTGCAAAAAGTAGATTGAAATTAGAAAAGGAAATCCTTCTCTCGTGGAAAACAATTTCTGTGTCAGTAATAATATTTCTAAAATAAAACTGTCGGTGAAATGTACTAATTAATCAGTTTTACCGAAGCGAATTTCAACTTTGGAAAATACACTATCCATCCCTTTACACGGAAGAAAATGCATAGGAATGTCATAGGGTCTTGAAAAGTGTTTTAAATACCGCCTTTTTGTACGATTTACATATGAACAAACAAGAAGGATGGTTGGTTTCCTGTTTACGAGTGATACGGTCATCTATTGCTCATGAGGGCTAAACAGACCGTAATGGAAAGGATTGAGCATAGAATTAAACCTTTGTACAAATTTTTCTTTAAATTAAACATATAGATTATAGGCCCCATTAAATAGATTTTTTCTCCGTCACTTATTGTCCCGATAAAATGAAAAGAATATGTTAAATCGTTAGATCAAAATTTACAGTATATGTGTTCTTTTATCTAAAGAAAATAAATCATAAAAATGACACACACAAAGGTAATTAATAGTATATTATGTTAAGTTTCGAATATTAAGTTAATTTTAGCATTGAGATAATTAGAGCAATTAATGGATGAAAATAGTTTTACTATATGTTTGTTTTCAGATTTTTATTGTCTTCAAGGTAGACATATTGGATCGAAATACGCTGCAGACTTTTATGAGGGAGAGTAGTAGCCCAGGGTACACAAATTATGAATAACCTTATAATCATCATTGAATTCACTAGTGCTTCAACAATGAATTTAAATCTTAATCTGCAATTTGACATGTCTCATCTTAAAAATCTCGAGGCATCCCTTTTTAACATACGTTCCTTCACCATGAGGTAGTGTAAAATCGCGTTTCAAGATGGTCAACATTTTAACACGCCTCTATGATTCATGAGATACGATTTCAAAAGGTTGTAGCAATAATAGTACAAAACCACTCAAGCTGATCATAAGTTTCCCACGCCTATTTCCCACGCAGATTATTGTCAAGACTTATTTTTATTTTGACCATGTGGCAATACAGAAGGAAAATTACTGTGCATGTTATCATGTTAACGTAATTATCATTTCCTGATTTTTGATATTTAGTTAAAAATAAAGCATTAAAACGTCTGATAAAATATACACATAAAGTAGACTAACATGAAAACTTTATTATGATATTCTTATTTTTATAAGGTAAAATGATGAAAACTTTTTCAGGTAACAATAAATTTGTTATTTACACAATTATAGCTCTTGTAAAATTCACTCATAATTTATAGAACATTTAACTGACTAGTATATATACCTATATCTTTAATAAAATCCTTAGAATATTTCATTAAAAAGGTTTCATACTGGCAATGTGAAGCAATAAAACATTGTCACTTTTTTAGTTTGTGGATATATTAATCTTTGAGATCGCAGGACTCTAAAAATAATTACAATTATTGGAGAGTATTTTAAAATTGCATGTAATAAGTATTATTCTATTTTCTCCGCTATAAAAAAATTGCCGAATTAATTAGTTAAGATTAATAGAATGAATTAAATGTTGTGAAAAATGTTTATTTATATCAGATTCCACTTCTCAATCTAAAAGAATTTAATAGGAGCGAAATTTCAAAGAACATTGTTGTTTATTCTATAAATCCAATGTTTTGGTTTAACTTATCCATTATAAGCTTGACAATTTAAAATATTTACATTGGGGTTTAATAATCCTCATGAATTAAATGATAATCTTATCACTGGTAGACTCAGATTAATGAATATAGTCTGATTTAAATATTCATTGTTTCAAGATAAAAGGAATTCCAATATGTAAATTACATACTACTCTATGATAACAATTACTTTAACGAAACATAAATTTATTTTTTCTACAAACTTTTAATCATTTAACTAAATTTGAGTACGGTACTCAGTAAAATTTTATAGTGCTAAATATGTTCCATTCTACTTGTAATTTTCTTCCACTTAAATATCTAACAATAAATAGCACTATTGAAAAAATATATATAAATAAGAAAAAAATATTTAAACTTTATATATACAATAGGAATAAAAAATCTTATATGACAACCTATGAGAATTTTTTTAAGGAACTTGTTACGTTCAGAATAATGATTTTTTTTGCAGTGTTCGACGTATTAACCCTTTCGCTGCGTAAGTAATTCTTCGCGATGAGCGTCTTTTACAGAATTTTTAATCTTTTGTTACCGGTTCTTTAAAGCAGAAAATTTTGACTATCGTAATCGGGAAAATGTCCTGATTAAATCACACAAAGATTTCGCTAAAAAATAACTGGTTGTTATAATCAGTATTGATTCAAATAGTATTAATTAGACGAAAAAATGCATGCCCGAGTATATTTCGGGTTGCGCAGCGAGAGGGTTAACTACATAATTTATAGTTGAATTATATAAACCTATAAAAATTTAGATTTTTTATTGGTATAAATACAAAAAAAAGTATAATTCTTTGTAGAAATTACGTGAATGTTTACTTTGAAGATTTCAGATCCGTCGGAATTGTTACTGCAATGCATATTGTTAAAGAAAAGCAATAGAATATTGCGTTTTGTGGATATCCCAGTCTTTGCAATCAGTTGCAATGCAGATATTGTTTGCAATCTTATGACTCAGTAAATACTTCTAATTAATAGACATCATTTAAAAATTACATACCGTAAGTACTACTCTCTTCGTTGCCCTTTAAAAGAAGACAAAGTATTTAGTTGAAACTTGGAAGATTAATTAAATCCACCATAAAGGTTAGATGTCACAGTGTATACACAAAAAAAATGTTTAAAAGAACATAATGAGAATAAAGAAGTAAGAAACGTTTCTGTTTATTCTGTAAATTTAAGGTCTATAAATTGATTTATCTCTTACGGAGTAAAAGTCTTTGTATTAAATCGTAGCTTAAAAATTCTTACCTTAGGATGTAATTTTACTCAACAATTAAATGATGATCTTAGTAGTAACAGATCCAAGCAAATTTAATTAATCGTATTTAAATATTTATTTATCCAAGATCAAGAAAAAGTTTTCAATACTGTAAATTAGATACTTCGTTAAATGAATCAGTAATTAAAAAACCTTTATCTATATTTTTATTTTAGGTAGTTTATCTTTTAATTGAAAGCATATAATCCAGCACAGTATATCCGGGTAAAGGACATACTAGCTGCTGTAGGGAAGGCAGATGAAATTGATTTACAGAAAACTGTAAAATATTTTTTTTAATATTTAGTATGTTTTCACATCCCATTGACTAAAAAAAGAAAACAAAATCTTTGGTAGTTTCTTATAAGACGTGTGCAAGCTGCTAATTGACAATTCAGGTGACCATGACGCCCTTTATGGATTTTCTTTTCGATCTCAAAACTATTTTTCTATTATTTAGCTTTAAAATTTTTAAATCCTTTTTAGCGGGTTATTAAATCAATAATAATTGCAATATATTGAAAAGTGAGTATTAATTTTGTTTGTCTGTCCGTCTCCCTAGCCGCGCTATAAATCTCGAAAATATATTTGGATTGCATTGTAAATTATATATGTTATTGGAATTGTTTACTGTAAAATGTTCACTGAAATGGTACTGAAAATGAATTGTGCAGAATTTATAGTTATGTTACAAATAAACATAAAATAATTCCGTTACATTAAGATCTATGGAGAAAAATCGTTTACAGTGAATTTTATTGGTGTTACGTTATTTAAAATATAATGATATATATATATATATATGTTTATCACAGATGATTGAAACATGTTTTCTGAGGAGTAAAGTGTAAGTAGCATTTCTAATTTTTTATAAGGGAAATGAAACGCACAAAATGTTTCTGTACAATATGAGCTATGTGTGAGGAAAAATCGCCTATGGTGATTGTTCATGATATTATGATACTTCATGACTAATGAATTTATAAAACTGTATATGGGAAATCACTTAAAATCACCAAATTAACTAAATAATTGTTAAAAGTGATAAAAATACACTTTCAAAGCAAATAAATACCCCTATTCAGATCGACATGTTTAGAATATGTGCAACGATTTAGCCTAAAGGGAGTTACCTAAAATCTGGGCGGAATATGCATTTTTAACTCTTTCAGTTGAAAAGTGTTCATGAATAGGGATTGTCTGAGCGATAGATTGTTCGTGAACTAACTCGCGCAAACATAATGCGATTACAATTAAATTGATATATCTTTTCGAAGTTTATTATGTATGTTCGGTATTTAAAATTAAGTGTGTAGCACTTACGAATCGTTTACAGCGACACTGAAAATAATAGCATTACTTCACGGCCTATAGAGGAAAATCGTTTCCGATTATTTTAAAGATCTTACACTATTTTTAAAATATTGAAAATTATACATATCACTGAGGTGTACTACAAGCGCTTACTATAGATTAGGGCTTGCATATAATTTATCGTTTATTCACAGGGACACACAAAAGTATTTTTCTACAGAACTGCCTATGACCAAATAATTGCTAGCAGTGCTTTTCAGTTGTGGTGTGGATTTTCAGTTCGCGATTTAAAATTTATTTTTGCATATTACTGAGCGTGTAAAAATTTTATAGATGGCATAAAATAATAGTACATAGACAAATAAAATACACGGTGGCTACTAAATACTGTAACACTCCAAAAAATACGAATTAATTTTAATCGTTTGGTAAAACAATTTATTTCTCTATTTTAACGTTTGGCAATCTTCTATTACTGCAGACGAATTTTGTTATAAAGCAAATATTTAAAACTATTTTAAAGATGGAAGCCAAAAGAATAATGATTAAACAGCTCTTTGGTCGCAGATTTTCCGCTGGTGAAAACTTTAAGCAATTAAAATACCTTGCTTTTAATGGAACATTTATATATAGAACAATAAATCGGTTATTGGATGTTAATAGCTATGTAAATATCGATATATGCCTGGAAGTCTACGCTCAGTTCGCTCAATAGAGCGCATCAAAGAATTCGTGAAAAGGTGTGAAGAAATCCACAATGTTCTGCAAATAAAATGGCTGCAGAAGAGAACGCGAGTCTCAGAACTATGCAAGTTATTATAAATGAAGATCTGGGTTATGTCCCTTATCGCAAAAGAAAAATTAAAGTTTTGACTGCTGCACAAAGAATAAAAACATTGCAAAGGAAATTGATGACGCGGCACGGTAGGAAAAATGTTGACCGAATAACATTTTCTGATGGGAAGCTATTTTGCACTGAACAGTGTTATAATGCTAAAACTGAAGTCGTATATCCAGCAATCCTCGAGGATATACCTGAAATCTTTCGAACTGTTAAACGCTTTCAGAACAAGAATTATGTTATGGTTTGGGCTGCATTGTCAAACAATGGAAAATTGCCTTTGAAGTTCATCGATAAAGGGATTAAAATCAATGCGAATATTACAAACATGATATATTGGCTACACATTTATTCCCACAAGCTGAAAGGTTGTATCCCAATAAGAATTGGGCATTTCAGCAAGATTCTACACCTTCGCACCAAGCTAAATCAACACGGGCTTGGCTCCCTGTCAATTATCCAAACTTTATCATGCAATAAAATAGTCCATCTTCTTCACCGGATCTAAATCCTTTAGATTATTGCGTCTGGGAAATTTTAGAGGCTAAAGTAAACAGCAACAAACACAGAAGTTTGGACTCTCAAAAGCTTCCATATTGCTTGAATGGTGCCGATTATTTCTTAAAAAGATTCGTGCCGCAGTCTGACAATGGCACAAGACATTATCTTTGGTAATCGCTAAAGATGGCCGTCAATTCGAGTAATTTTTTTTTCCTGTAAACTTTCATCTCTGATGTTCATCATATTAGTGTAGTTATCATTTTCTATTTTGTATTTCTAAAATAAAATGACTGGATATTTGGAACAGTATGTAGTAGCCACCCTGTAGAGTACATTGCCCTTTAAAGACGAAAATGTCTGAATGGGACTTTCAAACTGTGAAATGTGGTTAATTGAACACATCTTTCAGCATACGATGTAGTATAAATACCAATCAATTGATCATACACGTGTGATGAACAAAACAAATTCTGACGTTTTCCCAACTATTGATATACATAATTCTGAATGTGTTTACTAAGGCATACTGGACGTATGACTTTTCGTTGTTGTTATTATTGCCTTTGATTTCATTGTGCATGAAATATCGTTAGTTTTTGTTTGCCAGTTTTCAATTTTTTTTTTTTTTTTGCAATAATATTTGCAATTATAGGTCTTAAGACAAAGCGATTAAACATATTCATCTGAATAACTGTATTTATTTGCCTTGTAAGTGTATTTTTATCACTTTTAGCAAGTACTAACTTAGTTTAATAATGAAATTAAAAAAGAAGCTCCAAGATAAGCTATAACATGTTTTCTACATATTGTGATTTATTGTTCAATTACAGACAAGCACAAGAAAAAAAAATTACAGGACTCACTACGACCAATTGTTTTCCGAAATATGTATTCAGATACATATTTCGGATACATTCATATACATTTTCAAGCCTATTTAGTGCATTAGTTTTTTTTTATTAAAGTATTATTTTTAGTGATTAGGTATGTGTATAAATCATATAGATCATATACACTGCTGCACGACAAAATTCGTACATACACTACTGCATATGGTTAGTAATTGCAGAAAAGGGATTTTTACAGAATTAGATGCTGTTTAATTTGCTAATATATTGTATATCTCATTTCTCTGTATAAAAAAATTAAATTTCTTAATAATATTCTGTCACTTTTTGAAAGTGATTCATAATCTATGCATGATGCATGATTTTTCATTTTTGTTTATTAAGGTAGCGGTTAAAGGTTGTCTCTTTTCTAAAATCCTGAGATAGCTCCGCTGCCAGAAAATATCATTATAAATGTACTATCATTGCTGGAGTTTCTGTTTTCAGAAAATTATTTTTATATGGAGTTCGAGAATTGCAGAAAGTCTATTGTATGGCTAATACTGTTCAATGTAATTGTGCATCTTTATAATACGTATATTTACAGCTGATACTACTACAATAAGATAATATTTGCGCAATTTGAGACTTGGTAATTAGGGCTGGACCATATCAGAAATTTGATATCAAAATATATCAACGAGTTAATATCGATATTGGTCATATATCGCGATAACTACCTTAAACTGTGAAATAATAGAAATATTGCTAATTTCGAAAAAAAATGGTACAGTAGCAGACATTTAAGTACCAACAGATGTAGAAAGCAACGAATCAATGTTTTATACCTATGTATGTTCACACAGCATCATTAAAATATGTAGGGGAGACTAGGGATCTTTCACCATACGGGAGGCTTGACCCATCAATAAATTTTCATATTTAAAAGAATTTCAGAGTTTTATCCATACGTGTCAACCAAGGCTACTGGAATGCTATAATAACAGTCTTTTTTTCATAGAGATCATCGAATTAGGAGTGGGAAAAATCAATTGTGAGGCGTTTTCAACCTAAAAGTTGTGTTTTTAAAAAATATTTTGCAAGCTTATTTCAGATAAATTATATCATAGAAATTTAAGTAATTAGGTTTAAAGTGATGTAGAGCTATCGAGCTTTCATTCCAGGCATAAAGATTGTACAGAAAGTTAAGCTTAACATAACAATGTGCTAGTATTTAGAAAATGTCTATGTTGGGAGGCTTGACCCAGTCAATGTAAGGGAGGGTTGACGAGATGCGCAAGACTCACTTAATTTATTGGTTTTGGAAACCTTTTTATTTGACCTTTTATTTAACATTTTTATTAACGAAAAGTTCATGGTTATATATGTAAAAGAACGTACATTTATTCTGTAAAGCTACAGTAAAATGGTGTGATGGAAACGAAAATGTTTAAAACTGATTAAAGAAAGATGGGGAAAATTGCTAGAAAATGGGAAAGTTGATAGGAACTATTTTGCATTTAAATATTACTTATAATAGGTAAATAGAAACAATGGGAAGGACTAGAAAGGAGGAAAGTAGCAGTCTTAACCCTTTCAGGGGGAGTGGTGTGTTTATAAAACCACTTAATTTTAATTCCGAAACGTAACAATGACGCTAGAATTTTGCTAAAAGCTTTTCCATTTAATAAGTATGTGAAATGTAGCATTTTTCTTAATTCCAACCAAATCTGTTCGAAAATTCCGGTGCCAGTCATTATTTCAACATTTTAGTAATGGATGTACTTTGCCCTTTAAAGGTTTAAATCATGTTAATGATAAGTTAAGTGCTCATACGGCTACAAAAGAACATAGGATCGATCGAAATACTTTAGGGAGGTACGTAGACAAATTTCACCAGCATGAATACAGTGAGATGAAGCCAAACAATCTGACAACTAGAGTTGTTATGTCGAGTGTCACAAAAAATAGGACAATGAGACAAAAAAAAAAAAAAAAAAGCGGGACAGTGTGGATCCTAAATCCGGACATAATAACATGAAACACAATGAAAATGGAACCTGTTTCTCACGAATACTGCCTTAAATGTTACAATTTAATTTTCCCTGCTGTACAATTATACCTGCTCTGACAAAATCCTGTTTAAAACACAAAATTTTGCTCCTCTGACTTGCGATTGCGTAAAATTTAAAAGGTTTGTTTAACCCATGATATTTTTTAAAAAATATTTTTTTAAATAATTAAAGCATGTAGCATAAAGTTATTTTTCCTTTTTTTAAAACTGACTTTATTCATCTTCACAAATATTGGAATATTAAACAAAGTGGGTCAAGCCTCCCACATAGTGTGTCAACCCTCCCATATCCGGGGAGTCTTGACCTATTATTTTTTCATGATTAAAATCAATCATTTTTCAAATTTCTTACATATTACTCTTATGTAGCAATTTTATTTTGATAACTGACTGTATAACGAATAAAATGATATATCAAACTTTATTCTACATTCAATATTTAAAAAATAAAAGATAATTTTGTAAAAAGTTGGTCAACCCTCCCTAGTCTCCCCTATATATATATCTCCCCTATGCAAAACAGAAATATTTTAGAGAAATAAGGCAATGTTTGATATCTATTTGCACTTATACCATTTGTTGCATAGTATTTCTTTTTAAAATAGTATGTTTTCTTTTCTTCCTAAATTATGCATTATTTATTAATAAAATTTTAACTATTTAATTACTTCACGATAACTGAGAATATTATAAAAAATTTTAAAATAAAATATTCTTAAATTTGGACAGTGGCGATTTTAATATAATTAAAATAAGTAAAAGCAGGGGAAAAACTAAAGTTAATTTAATGCCACATGACATGCTAATATACTTCTAATTATGTAGGTTTCAGTGGATGATAGATGCAGCAGACATGTTGTTTTTCATTCTTTCTCTAAGGAATGAATGGATTTATAATCGAAAAAATCCACTGTATTTATATCTTCTTACCTATTTACTACAAGAAAATAACACCGAAATATTTTAAAAAATAAATAAATATTCAAATCACATTTCGGAATATTTTTACTACTAATTTAAATTTATTTTTTGATAAATATTCCTTTTAAGCTAAAATATCAAGACAGAGTATGTTATTTTCGCGCGAGAAAATTTCACTCTAATGATAATAGAACAAACAGCACAGTAGAAAGAATAGCAATATGCAATACGAATAAGCATTGTATTCAGTAGCATATAGACATTACAGTCTGAGAAGCTTTTTTTAAAAGCAACGAATCATCAGAGTGAACGAGTCCTTTGTCCTTGACTTTTCCCCCAACGAGAAACGAAAAGCAAAGTTACCGTTTGCGGACTCTGATTGGTTGCTCGCAAAACGAGCATCCCAGCTGTTATACTAAATACTCAATGATAACAAGATTTATTCTGTATCAACTGTAACTCGTCAATAATCAGAGTTCCTTTGATTATTAATGATACATCAATAGCTGTAGTTATATCAATAGATGTGATCCAATCACAACGGTGAGAGAGAGAGAAATACGATAAGTGTTATTAAGTATTACGCAGACAGGCAGTGGATAAAATTCGAAGTTTTCAGCGAAGGAATATTGCAATTATTGGGGTATTTCTAGAGATACTCATTGGAAAGAATGATAATCGAGATATATTTTATGTTTTGGAGATGATGGAGGGTGAAAACATTGTAGCTGAATATTGGGCTATGTTTTTCGGGGCTGTGGCGGTGTGAGCAAAACATTATTATTTTATTTGGTTTTGAGATATTCTATTGCTCTTTTTTGGAGGATCGTATTTAAAATTCCAGTGAGCCCAAAACATTGTTATTTTATTGGGATATATCAATACTGTGAAGGTTTAGATATTGTTATTGCGATATTTAAAAAAATATCAATATTTGTCGATATATTGATAAATGATCCAGCCCTATTGGTAATAATACTGCAGTTTATTACACACCGCCAGCTGATGTGTGCAACTGCTTACTAAAAAGTTGGGCAGACCATATTTAAATTATCTTAAACAATATTTTAATATTTTTAATAATATTTTGTATAGATTATATAACACGTATTAGATTCACTTTCAAATTATACAATAAATGTTTGTTTAAAAAAAAATTCAAAGTTATATGGTTTTATTTTAGAGATATTTTACATGTAAAATGTGCCGGTTTCCAGGTAAAAAAAAAAATGATGCACAGTACTGCAACTAAAATATAATTTATTCTATTAAAATTAAAAAAAAAATGAAAATATCTTAACTTTTGTTTTTGCATTTTTAACGTTCTGCGAAAAAGTGATAGGGTAGTTCAGTGTTGAATTCAGGGGGTGGCCCGGGAATGATATTCGCCCGGGAGCAATGAGTTGTCAACCCCGGAAGATTTGAGATTTTGTGTCTTCAATGGTTAAAAAGTGCAACCCCCCTCCCCTCCCAGAACTCTATAATGTACCCCTCAGAGCCACAGAAAACCCTCCTGGAGAAAAATGTCTTTTTCAATTCAATACTGGGGTAGTTTCTGTCACTACGATCATTTTTTGCACACGATTTTTAAACTGAATTGAACAACCTTTTAAGTAGAATTCGATCTACTTCAAACGATCATAACTGAATGGGAGTTTGAATATACAATTTATGTATATTAACCACAACCCCAACAACCAGACAGACAAATGTGGATGGCAGCAGGATTGAAAGTTTGACAACAGCGAAGTTTTTGGATTATATTGTATAAATATATTTTGCGTGTAAATCGTGCTTGGTATCCAGGTAAAACAAACCTACACCTACGATAATTAGACATACTTTTAAAGATATTTTTGAATTGGAAACTTCTTTAGGCGCGTTGAGCTTTTTTTGAGATGGAGAAAAACCACTGATTTGGAGACACTGTTACGTAACCGACATGCTAGCATTTTGGCACATAGACACTAGCGCGCCAAGCGTAATATAATTGTGGTATTGTATTCATTAATAAAAATACTTTTGGATAGTATTGAATTGGAGTATGGATTTCAATATTTGGATAGTATTAAATTGTAATGGTTGCCGTTTATATTTCACCGGATAAATCTTTAAATGCAATACGAGAATTTTTGCACAAAAATTTGTTTATTTATATGTACATGTATAATTTAATAATATAATTTAATATAATAATATATATTACAAATTATTAATGTTTATCTATATGTAATTTATAGTTACATTATATTATTATGAAAATTGTAATATAATTTTGGTAGTAATAGTTTATTATAATGAATAAAAAAACACTACATTTAAAAGTATTTCCTGCACAATAAAACATTTCCTGACGATTAAAAAAACACGCACGTAGTTGTTAAAGTTTTCACTTCAATTGGCACTCCCGGATAGCCCCTAATTTTTATTATTATTATTATTATTACAGTTAAATGTCTAAGTAAAAATGGTGCTCGCGATAAGTTAATTCCTTTTCCTTATAGAAAAAAATAATAAATTTTAATTGTATATAAATTGTGTATAAATAATTTGAGAGTCAATAATGAATCATTTTTGCATAATTCGTGAGAATTCTTTAAAACAAAAGGCACTGCAATTTAAAAAATATATAATCTATTACAAGTCTAAATTTTTTTTAAATATCTCAGTTTCTGTTTTTTGTTTTCCTAATAATTAAAGTTTTGCCCAAAAGTTAGAGGTAGTTTCGATCACAATGATCACCTTTTGCACACTATGCAAAAACTGAATGGAGCCTCCTTTTAAAACGGAATACGATTCCTTGCACACATTCTGCACACTGCACACTGACTGATTGAGAATTTAAATCTACATCTTGTGCCAATTAACCAGCTCCCCAACCATTATAGATTCAGATAGGCAGATTGGAGATCAGGATAAAAAGCTTGGACAACAATTAAGTTATTCGATTATCATCTTAGTTGGGTTTAAGTTTACGTAGATTTAAAAAATTACAAAAATTTACCAAAGCAGAAACAGATATTCTGTCAGTTCTTCTGTCTTCGATTATTTTAGGTAGATTTTGTATGAAATACTACCTATTGGGATCGTTCCTATGTTGGAATTTCTGAAAAATTTTTGCAGATCAACACCGATCATGACCCCTAGAACCCAAAACCACCCTCAGTAAAAAACTTTATCTATCTATCTATCTATATATATATATCACTTTCTTCTGGACACGATAACTTTCGTAATTCTGCACCAATCTCTTCCAAACTGATACATAAAATCAATGGGCATAAAATCTCGGTCAAGTTTGTTAATGGGCAAAATCGGACCAAGGGGAGGGAAATAGGGAGGGGTTTTGTGAAAACAGAAAACCCCCCATAACTTCTTAAGTTTTGTACATATCAAATCAGTTTAAAGTTTTTATTACTTCTAAAAATAGGGCCAAAAATTTATGTATCACAGATTTTTGATAAAGTTAAAAATGGGCTAAAGGGGCGCAAAAATAGGGTTTTTGGGAGAAAAAAATTCATAACTTCGTGAATTCTCAAGATATCAAATTCAATTAATTTTATTATAAATTTCCTTAACATTATCTAAAACTTTTATATTCACCAGTTTTTGATAGGACCAATTCGTACCGCAAAAAAAAAAAAAAAATTAAAAACGAAAACAAAAAGGGCGTTTGAAGAAGAAAAAAATCCATAACTTCGTCAATTCTCAAGATATCAAATCCAATTAATTTTATAATGAATCTCCTTAACATTATCTACAACTTTTATATTCACAAGTTTTTGATAGGACCAATTCGTACCACAAAAAAAATTTAAAACGAAAACAAAAAAGGGTTTTGAAGAAGAAAAAAATCCATAACTCCGTCAATTCAAAAGATATAAAATCCCCATGAATTTATCATATATCTTCTTAATATTTTCTACAACATCTATATAGACAAGTTTTGGATAGGACCAATTCTTAGAGCAAAAACAAATTAAAAATACATACCGGTTGAAGTAAAAAATGATCTTAGTAAGGGTGTATTCAAATCCAAACTGCTTATTTTCTGACTCATTTTACAATTCATTTTTGCTCTCAAAGGCTTCCAATTGGTACGTTTTCTTAATCAGAAACTATATAATGTACCGTAATGGTCGATTTTCTGATAGGGGCAGAATATATTTTTTTTAATGCTGTTAAAAAGGGCATTTTGAACCGAATTTACCGAAGCGGATTGTGTTGGAAATATCATTGTATTAAGGATGCGCTTAAATCCAAACTGCTTATTTTCTGACTGGTTTTTAAATTCATTTTTCTCTCAAACGCATTTAATTGGTAGATTCGCTTATTCAGAAACTATATAATGTACCGTAATAATCGATTTTTAGATAGAGGTTGAATAAATTTCAAAAAATGATGTCAAAGTGGGCATTTTGAACGGAATTTCCCGAAGCGATTTTGTTAGAAACGAAAAATATTGTCCTTCTGAGAAAATAATTGTTTATATATCAAGTTTTAATTAATTGAACAAAAAATAAAAACACAGGTCGCTTATAAATCTCTTCAAAAATCACGTCAGCAAGTTTCATATTTTTTTTTAATTAAAAATGAATCTGGAATTATGCCAGAAAATTTCGAGTTGTTGAGCATGGTAAAGTATTTTTTTGAATACCGCCCTAACATGATTCTGATGAAACCAGCTATTATATGAAAATGAAATAAAAACTCGTCAAGAGCGGCCAGATAAAATTGTTAAAGTGGATTTATCTATAATCATGATTTAGTTTTTGTTTCTGAAATTAGTATATTGGACTTCGAAATCTACCTCTGCCTATAGGCCGGGCCGGCAGGGATTTTTTTTTTAATTATAATGGAATCATAGTTTGACTTATTTATCGGTTAGCTAAAACTACAGTAAACATTGCTGATTTTAACTCCATACTAGCTATCTCTATTATGTGACTAAAAATTAACTAATATTTATGACCTGTAATTTTTCTAAATATCGAAAAACATTGAAGAATATTTTCAAAAACGTTTAATTAGCAAAAATATGCCCAAAAACTACATGAAAATTCATTAATTCATTTTTACTTTTCCTAACAGTCCTGTAAAATAATTATGTAACGTTACTCCATAAAATCTTTGCTACCATGCTGCATCTAATTTTATGGAGTAATTTAAATTATATAATGGTGTAATTTAAACTTATATAACTGGTGTAATATTACACATTAGTGTAACGTAATATCAGTTATATCTGTTAAATTACTCAATAAAATGGAGGCAGCAAGACGGCCACCAATTTTATAGAATAAAGGTACATAAAATTTTTAGAGTCCCTTAATTCTTTTTCTTCTTAAACAACACTAAAATCCTTTCAGACGAGTCAAATTTACTAATTGCTTACAAAATCACAAAATAAGAAAATAAAATAAAATAAGAAAATCATGGGACCTGCAATTGCTTTCCCATGACCTTGTAGTGATAGACCAAGTTTGTCTAATGAATAATGTTTCAAAATCGTTCCAGACAGAACACCTGGTTACAACATATTTTAAAAAGAAAGGAATTTTTGCATTTATAAATTAGTATTTCGTAACTAATATTATTTTTTAAACAAGGAATATTTTCTGTTATTTATAATCTTGTCGTTCTTAAGTAATATAGAATTTCAACAAAGTATATTTAATTATATAAAACCAAAGAAGATTTTTCTCCAAGATTTTTTTATAAAAAAGTATTTCGTTGCGTAACGAGATTTGACTTTCTAGGCCGTCTTGTTTTTCAAGTAATTAAAGCAGGTTATTTACTACAAAATAGAAATAAAAGCATTTTAATTTATTTTTGTAGTCTTTTAATAGACTTTCAAATAATTAATTACTAGTGTTTCATGCCTAATATTGTCCTTCAAGAGGAAATATTTAGTTATGTCAAAAAAAAAGAAGACTTTTCCTAAAAAATGTTTGATACCGTAGCCAAATTCGATTTTCAAAGAAATGTAATTGTTCAAAGGGATTATTTTTATTTTTTTTTTTTTTATAAAAAAAGAGTAAGGTGTATATTATGTGGCCTACTTCAGTAACAAAAAATAAATATAAAATAAACTTGTACCATTTATATATAAAATACTCTGCTCAAGACAATTAAGGGAGCACATGATTTTAATGAAATTACGCAAATATTTACACCGATAAGTAACATAAAATAAAACATCCATAATTTAAAGTGTTGTAAAAAACAGATGAAGAAAACTTCACATGTAAATTAAAGTTTATGACGTCAAAAACTAGAAAATCGAGATAAGTGCTGAAATTGGGATTTTTCAGAAACGTCTGTTTCACTGCCTCAGTTGTAAAATTCAATTGCTCAGCTTGTGTTTTGAGAAAAGATGGCTTGGAAATGTCACAACAACATGCCTTACCGCAATCCATGACTTGGCGTAATATCAGGACAGTTGAATTTGGGGGTAACACAACGAAGTGTAGTAGGCGCTGTTGGAGTCGCAAGAAGAGTCCATGAAAGACTGTGGAATCGATTTCAAGACACATGGAATGGTAGTCATCGACAAGTGCAAGGGCGAAAATGTGTTAACACAGAAACTGATGACCGATATATCCTGTTAACAGTTCGTCGAGATGGAACGGACAATGCTACTCAGCTGCAAACTCAGTTGTTCTTGGCCACAGGACGAAGGGTGTCCAGCCAAATAGTCCGAAATAGGCTTCATCAGGGTGGTCTCTATGCACGTAAGACAATGGTCTGTATTCCGTTGATCTCAAGCCACTGTGCGGCCCAAAGAATTGGGGAACTAAACATCAGGTTTGGAGGCAACGTTGTTGGAGTCAAATTCTGTTTACAGACGAGTTCCGATTCAGTCTGGATGTGACATCTAATGTGTTTTGGCATGGAGAGAAAGAGGAACTCAAAATAATCCCACATTCGTTCGTCAAAGATCACATTACAGAAGAGGTGTGTTTATGCTATTGGCTGGAATCAGCATAGGTGGACGTACGGGCCTGCATATCATTCGGAATGGCGCTTTGACGACCCGAAGTTATACAGACTAGATTCTGAGACCTCATGTCGTATTTTATGTTGCAGAAATTAGTGATTTATTTTTTTCCATTCATGATAATGCCAGAATTCATACAGTTCGTCTTGTGGAAAACATGCTTGAAGCTAAAACAATACAGCGTATGGAATGACCAGCATGCTCACCTGACCTAAATCCGATCGAGTATGTTTGGGACATACTCAGACGACGCATTGCTGCGAGACCGAGGTCTCTTTATACTGTCAGGGACTTGGAGATTGCAATTCTTGAGCAGTGCAACAATATTCCCCAAAGTCTGATTGATAACCTCATCGCATCCATGGAAAACAGGTATGCAGCAGTCTTAGCTATTCGAGGAGACCACATGCAATATTAAAAATCTTGAATCATTTCTAAACAATACTTTTTATTATCATTTACATGTAAACAAATTGTTGCCCTTAACCATCTTTTCATGCTCTTTTCATCTTTTCAAAGAATAAAAGCTTCCTTACAACTTTTAGCGTCTTTTTTTTCTGTATTGCGCATTGATACATGTGTACTATCCATTTTATGCCCATACATGGCTGTCTTGCACTATTCTCTTCACTCTTTTGCTTGCTCACCTAATTGTTTTGAGCAGTGTAGTATATAAATAGAAGATGGATAATACTTTTCTACCACCTGCTCGCCAGTGCACGTGTCACTTATCCCACATCTCTGCATCAATTTTTCGAATTTTCAGCAACGATTTGCAACTATTTGAAGGACTGGGCAGCTAAAGTGCACTCTAGGGTACAAAGTACACTCATACTGTTCTTTTCACGTACTGTTTTACTATATAATAATAACAATTTAATGGTTTCTAATATTTATTTTAACATAATCATTGTGAATCATTTTTCATTAACTTTTACATATTTCTCTCTACTTGTGCTATTTCTTAATTATTTACTAATGAATCCGCTCAAATTTGATCTGGGCGAATTACTTTCCAAAGATTCACTTGCTATCGACAGAGAGACATTGAAAATTTGCAATTTAGAAAGAACAGTAAGATTACTTTAATTTAGATTTAAGATTTAAAAAGTTTTCCCTCCAGCATTTCAAAAACTTGTCTTTCAATTCTTGCACATCTGTCATAAAAACATAGGTCTTGACATGCGCTACTCTCTATTCTTAAACTGCCTAACATATTTTTCCTTCGTATACCTCAAATCTCGACTCATATTTAGTAGAATATGCTGTTTCCAGGAACAAGTTTTAGTTTCATCCCAGTGACAATGATAGAATTTATAGGGTATATGCCTACCATAGTGTTCGGTCAAACATGAAATTCGTAAAAGTTAAATCCCTGTACGATAGTATAGCTATAAGCTAACAAGGCAACCATCGATTATCTGTAATTTCACATACAGTAGAGTCTTTTAATTATAACATGACATATTCTAAATTATGTAAACGATCGCAGGCATGGGTTTTAAGTTAAGTTTTAAGTATATGCTGCTTATGATCTTCAGATATTAGACAAGGACAGGATTTGTCTCACAAGGAGAGGGCCAACCTTGTTAATCACAGATTTTGATTATTTTAATATATGTTGTAGGGTAGATATTCCTTAGTGTCAGGTTCAACGGATTTTATCCAACGCTCCTTAGTTCTTGAGAAACCAGGGGGGGAAGGAGGTTAATAATAGTACACAACTTAAATACTTACTTTGCAACTGCAATGATAGGTTGGTCGTAGCTCAGTTGGTAGGCGTTTGCCGACAGATTTGCGGGTCCGGGTTCGATATATGAATGCGCTACATTTGTTTTTCTCATTTTTTGTTTTATAAATATACTTGTAAGTATAATTAATAATCTCAATTAATAATGTCATTTAAAATTTATAATATTGTATATTAATTTTAATTCTAACGTATTTAATTTTGTACTTTTAACTAAATAGTTGTATAAAACATCATAAAACTGTTAATTTTTTTTAAAAAAACTTTTAAAATGTATTTTATATATTCTTTATCGATGCAATTATATTGAGCAAATGTGTCAATTCGTGACTTTAAAGAAACATCATTTACGCATTGCTTTAACAATGGAAGTCAATGCGATAATACTATTATTCTATTTTTAAAGTAACAAGCATAATTATATTAAAAATTAGCATCAGAATTAAATTACAACCAAGTTTTTGCATATTAAAGATTTTTAAATTTATAATACACATGCTTGCGCTTTCAATTATTTTGCTTTCACCTTTATCGTTTTTTCTGCTTTTATTTTTAATTTATTTGAATATTCTTTTATTTTATCATAACTAGATGGCACCACAATAGATTTTGTGACGATTTTGGAACTTTTATCATTCAATAATAGATCCAATTTCTTTTTAAACCTCTTTAAAGGTTAAAATAGTTTAAAAATAAAAAATGATAAATTTAAGTGTGTTAACATAATTAATGTATGATTTTAAAATTTGTAATTGAAATCATTAAATCATAATTACAAGTATATTTATAAAGCAAAAAATGTGAAAAGAATGTAGCGCGTTCGGGTACAGAACACGGGACCGCCGATCAGCCCGCGAACGCCGTACCAACTGAGCTATAACCAACATATCATTGGGGTTGGAATGTAAGTATTTAAGTTGTGTACTATTATTAGACACCCCCCCCCACACACACACACACCAGTTTCTCAAGAACTAAGGAGCGTTGGATAAAATCCGTTGAACCTGACACTAATGGCTCTCTACCCTACAACATATATTAAAATAATCAAAATCTGTGATTAACAAGGTTGGCCCTCTCCTTGTCAGATTTGTTTTTCTTTTGTGCGGACAATGTCAGTTTTGGCAGCTATGAAGGAACAGTTTTAAAGGAGTACCGTTATAAAGTATCCATTGGGGTGGAAGCATTAAAGCATCACTCGCCCAGCTCAATATTATATGTGTAGCTATTTCTATATATTACCATTTCTGTATAATGTGTGCATAAAGACTTGTTTTGATGATATTTATTAAAGAAAACTATGGCATATAGTTGTTTGGATACATTGTAATTAATAAAATTTGGATCTTACTAGCTTGAAGAGTGAGAATGCTGTATCCAACCCCTTCTGGGACGATAAAAAATACTATATGTTTCTCTAAACTTTTTATGCTACTCGTTTGTTCCCGTTGCATTAAGATGATTGTTTCCATAAGAACGTCAAAAATCACATTAAATCCAAATGTGCTATTTCATTTCGTGAAACAAAATCCCTCATTGTGCCTTCTCTTGCATCAAGACCATTTGGGATTGATGAAGAAGTTTACATACCGCGCAATCTATTGCACAACAAAACTATGAAAAGGAAATTATTCAATGACACAAAGATATTTTTGTAATCAAGTAAAGACTTTGTGCTCACCCTGTCGTTCTCTTAGCCTACTATAACATTTAAACATTTTATTCAAAGACATAAATCCTTTCTTTTGTTTTTATAGAATTTCTTTTTAATACGAATTCGCCATCAACAAATTTTATTAAAATTAATATTTATTGGTCTAACGCTTAAGATATTTAAACAACGCATATCAAATCAATATATGTGGTATCACTTTCCCTAAAATAAAATTAATCATGGTATTTAAGGTGTTCTGGCAGATATTAAACGCAACCTATCAAAATGCCAATCGGATTAAAAGTTTGGCAAAATAATGTTAACTAAAGCATTATTAAATGAATGAACGGACATATTTAATCGGAAATTATCTGATAAGTATTATATATTACGAATAAGTTTATTTTAAATTAAATGTCATAAAATCCATGTGATGCTGTACAGTACTTATTCTTATAAATATTTTTTAAATGGAGAAAAGTTTTCTTTTTTGCATACTTATTATTTTTCTGGAAACGCGAAATTTCTGATAAAACAGTAAATCTTTAGAAGAATAATAAACAAATACATTTGTACCTATACATTTTTTTAATCAATATACAGCCTTGGCCAATCGTATTAGGCACCCCCTTCAAACGCTTGAATGATAAATAATATTAGAAAAAATAATAAATGCTTTATACAAAGGCGTAAGCGGTCAATTAAAACTTCGACAATCCCTTTAGAACTACTGGCGAAATCTGACGACTAAAATAAAAGAAATGTTTTTTTTTTAAATACTTCTAATGTTTTCCTAGTCTTTATTTGATATTCACCGCGTATCGTAACTACCGCGTGTGATTTAACACATTGGGGACGAACGATTGGTATTCGTGCCGCGTAATCTGGGATTATTCTTACCAGTAAATTTTTATTGTAAATTTTGCCTTATTTAATCCGAGCATTTTCCAGATTCAATTACGAAAAAAAAATTTTTTTAAGAAAACGGTGATTAAAGATTAAAAATTCTGTAAAAGACGCTCGTCCCCAAGAGGCTAGTGGCGAATTTTATATCATTTAATTCTAAAATGCCTAAATAAAGTGAGCTGTCTGTTCAAAAAAGAGAGAGAATTCGGGATTTGCATGAACAAAGCAAATCACAAGTAGAGATAAGCAAGTTGTTGCATTCTTCTCGAACTGCAGTGCAATCTGATATTAAAAGATTCACGGATAGTCGGTCTCAAGGAAAGAAGACAAGAACGGGTAGGAAACGTGCGATAAAGAAAAAACTAATACGAAAGTCTGTTAGAGACACCCCCCCCCCCCAAAAAAAAAAAAAAATAAAAAAAAACTTCTTCTGAGCTCGCTGCAGCCCTGTCAGAAGACATGCGACAGACTATAAGTGCTTGAATGGCAAGAGGAGGACTGGCAGAAGCTTGATTAAAGGGTACAAAGCCAGGATAAAACCCCCTGTCTTTCAGAAAACAACAAGAAGAAACTTTTAGAGTCGGCTCGTCGAAATCAACACTTTGCATAAGAGGATTGGTCAAACGTTATTTGGTCCGATGAATCCAACATTGAGGTAAGCAATTTAACCCTTTTTATAATGAAAAATAAACATCGCTCAGTCAGACTTGGATTTTGTAATAAAAATGGATATATTTTAGGATGAATTCTTTGTATTTTATTTCCTGGTATTTTGAACACCCGACATGGCCTACGAGAGGCGGCGTGTAAAGAAACAATATCATCCAGACTGCGTGGAGCGTACTGCAAAACATTAAGACGGCAGAATTATGATCTTATGCTGCATGGCTGCTGATGGCGCTGGTTAAATGTAGGTTTGTTAAAGCCACATAAACAGACAAAATTACATAAAAGTCCTGGAAACTGTGCTGATGTCTTCATTAACTCACATTTTTGATGACACCAGTTTACGTGGTATCAAGTTCCAACAATATAATGCTCCTTGTCATAAATCGCCCATTGCGATGCACTGGATTAAAGGCAGTAACACTGTGTTGCTAGACTGGACAGCGGAGTGTCCAGATTGTTATCCAATTCAGCACCTTCGGGGCATATTGAAAGAACATAGCAAATTGAATTAAAGAAAATAGCAAAATCACATTTTACATAACAAAAGCTTAACTTGTAGAAACTTTTGAACAAATATCTTCATAATTCTTACATTTTTGAACTAAAATCCGGATTCAACTTCAACTTGGAGTCGGCACGAATCAGATTTTTATCTCAATAACAATATTGTAACCCTGGTATTCAAAATACTTTTTCTATACGAAACAGATTTTTCTTGGCCTGAATTATAACGTATAAATGCTTGCACAAATGATTTTGAGGCATCTTATGTAATTAAAAACGTTTCGTTTTTGTTTATATTTTTAATTACTACATTCCGCAGCTACTGAAAATTTAATGAGTTACTAATTACAGACAATAATGATCTTCTATAGATAGAAAAACTTTAATAAAACCAATTACGAAAGTAAATGTTGGAAACATTTGTGAATTAAAATCAGATCCATTAAATACTCTTGATTCTTGTTTAATTTCTTCATGTCCGATCTTGATAAATCTGATTTCTTTGGAAAGTTACATGCTAGAATATACTAATTAATTAATTCTAAGGAGTTAGTTTGTGAAAGAGAAATTTCTAGAGATTGAGATTGAAGTTTAATGTATCGTAATACACTTCTAGATTAATTAGTAAAATATTCTTATCAGAAAATATATTGCAGATGATAAATAATTTGTTTCATTGAAGTATAGTGAAATAATTGAAGTATGTGTTAATTATATATACGCTTGGTCGACTTCAAGAAGGAAGGGATAACTAACATATTTCTGCTATTCGAATTGATACGACTTTTTGCTTTTATTAAGAAAATTCGCAGTTATAAAATTATTTAAAATGATCCCAACTACAGTTTTTTTTCAAAATGATCATTACATTCTATACATTTATAAATTTGCATAATTTTAGAAGGTGAAAAATATTTTTATGTATCTGGATCTAAGACGGCTGAAAAATATTGCTAAAACAGAAGTCAAAGCATTATAGATTTTTAAAAAATGGTAAGAGATAAACAAAAATGTTCTCATGGTCGCATCTCTTGAAGTTTGTAGAAGATCTTTTTTTCTCGAATATCGAACATGATGTCACTTACTTTATTCAGTGTTATGTCTTTCAAACTCTTTGACTCCCCAAAGCTAAAGTTTTATCAGAAATCATTTAACGGTGTTTATTGTGCATTTACACGGTCTCAAATACCTGGAGTGTAGGTAGGTTCTTTCAGACTCTCCGTTAAGAAAAAAGAGTTGTTCTTTTGTGTTTGTGTGTTTAGCTCTTATAAATCACTTAGTAAAATGAATTGCAATTTGCTTTTAATTTCAAGAAAGCAATTGACCTTTCGCCTAAGTCTCTTTCTATTCCTAGATATATTTATTTAAAAAAGATTTCAGTAAAAACTAGTTGGATGTGTCAGTCCCAAAACTTTATTCTATCTCATTTATGTTAATATTTCAAAATGTTGTTACACATGTCAATATTTGATTTTTATTAGTTCAATACTATATCAACTTTGACTTTCATCTTAAATTTGCTTTAATCAATTAATCACAGTAAAAACGAGTTAATGTAGACCATGATATTTATTAAAATCACGAATGGTCGCGAATAGACGAATTATCAGGATGAGAAATTCTCGTCGATTTACGAGCCACTGATGTACAATAGAACTACTAAAAAGAAAACAGAAAAATTGCTATTACAGCGCCCCCTACCGGCGGATTTTTTCCAAATTAAGGAAGGACCTCCTTGACATGACATATACAAACAATTGGTTCAATTCTTAAATAATTTCATAGATTTTCGATGGCTCAATATTCAAAATTACACAAAAATCTCCATTACAGCGCTCTTACCGGCGGATTTTTTTCCAAATTAAGGAAGGACCTACTTGCCGTAGCCAAGAATTAAAAAAAAATGGTTCAATTCTATGCATAATTCATACACTTTCCAATGGTACAATATTCAAAATCGCACAAAAATCGCTATTACAGCGACCTTTTCCGCCTATTTTTTCCGAATTGAGAGAGGACCTGCTTGCTATAGCCAAAAACTTTAAAAAAAAAATGATAAATTTCATTCATAACTTCAAACACGTTTCGATGGTACAATATTGAATATTGCACAAAAATCGCTATTACATCTCCCCCTTCCGGCGAATGTTTTGCAAATGAAGGAAGGACCTGCTTACCATAGCCAAAATTTTAAAAAAAATCGTTCAATTCTATGCATAACTTCAACGAACAGACGTTTTCTGTAGGCATGATTATTATTGGATCTCTGACTATTAAAACGTGTAAATTCGTTGAAAACCGGAAGTCAAAATAAATTTCGATTACAATATTTTCTTTTAGTGAAGGTAGAAGAAAGAAAAAAAGCACCAACCTCTCCGTAATATTTCGGCCACAAAAAGTATTGGTATCTAACATTCACACAAGTTCAAAGACAAACATGCAAAATATTTCATTGTAAATGGCTTCCTCCGACTTGGCCGTTAATGTTAACTATAGTATATCAAAATTAATGATTGTAATTACGCATTTATGAATTATTTTAGTATTAAAAGTAATATTAGACTGCAAAGAGGCAGATGCACATGAAGGCATTCTGATAAATACCATTGAGTTTCTTCAAACATTACTTTTGATTAAGAATCAATTAATTCACTCATGGTTTAACGGTAATTTTTTTTTGTCTAAATTCATTAACATGAACCCGAAAAAAGTACTTTCATCAAATCTCACAATATGCTCCATTATATTGTATTGTATAATATTCAAATATTGCGCATTGACGAAACATATTTATTTCATATGAAGATTCTTATAGCTCGTTTGCATATATTAAAAGGTATTGCAATGACATTAGAAAGTTATTATATCCTTTAAGCCCCCTCACTGACAAGCCCGTGTTAATACGTTCACTAAGCTCCAGGTTTCACTGCGATACAAACAATATTTAAAGTAATATAATACTATTGATTTAATGTATTTTTAATACACTGAACAATGATTAATACTTCCAATGATTGCATTCATATTTTTTAATAAGTTTTTTTTTTTTTTTTTTTTTTTTTTTTTTTTTTTTTTATAAAATGTTGAAAGGAACATCTTTTTTTAACATTTAAAACATAATGCAGTGAAAACAACATTACAATTTTGCCCTTTTCCAAGACCGTCAGAGGGTTAAACTGTCAAAAATGAATAATTATGTTTTAGCAAATAGCTTTGTTGAAATCTTATCTTTTGAATATAGTTATTATGTTATTTTTTAATTATTAAGCACTTAAGTATACCCTGACATGATTTTATATGGTTTTTTACAAATCTGTATTATGTTTGAGTACTTTATGCGTAAAATACGCATCAAATTTAGTAAACATGTAGATCATTATACATTTTTTTAGAATTTGAAAAGACCCTCTAGAATGCACTAACGGCCAAATTGCAGGAAGTTATTGACAATGAAAGATTTAGGATGTTTGGCTTTGAATTTGAGCGAATTTAAGATATCAGTCCTTTTTGTGGTCGAAACGTTATGGAGAACTTGCCGCTTTTTTTCAGAAATACTTTTGTTCGGATATCACTACTTTTTAATGTTTTTTTTTTTAAGAGTACTAAATCATATTAATATAAAACTTTTTAAATTTTCGTACTTTTCTGTTAGCCTGGCACAAATCTTGCCAGCAGCAGTTTTTAGTTTTTGCATTGTAAATTAGAAAAAATGCTTTTATTCTTAAATACAACATTTTAGTTTTGACATTATTTCTCATTTATGTATTTATTTATTTCTGTATTTTCAATGACATGAGTGATTAAACAGCGAGAAAAATCCATGTAGCATTTTTCATTCAGCGGTATTTTCCCACTTTTTGTGCGCGATTCGAGCGATCCCGCACGCTATTTCCAACTCCATCTTCAATCCTCTCCTTCGTACACCAACCCCATAAAAACCCTCTTGAAATGCCCCCCTACATGTGAGGAGGGGAATTACTGAAGTAAAAAGTCGCAGAAATATGATTATCTCGTAGTTAAAATCCATTATAAAGTTTTTATGTTAAGAAAAAAAAAAGGATATTTTTTATGCTCTAATTTTACGACAGGCGATTGATTTTATAAAATTTTCGGGACTGAGTGCCTTACAATTGCGGAAATTTTGGAACAGATCCACACCACACTTTTGGAAAATCAGCGCGGCCGCGCTGATTTTCGAAACGAATATCAAAATTTTCACGGTGCACGTAGAAAATAGCACGGCGCCAGTGTAAAACTTTGTAAATCTAGCTGGAAAAAAATTCCAAAAATCGACTTGCTATAATTTCAGTTTTCGACATTTCAAATAACATCTAATGCATTAGAGAATTTTTTTTTAATGTGATAGCAGATTAACTCCACAACAACATCATCAAAAATCGGCTCAAAAACCAAACTTTCTTTTAACATTTTTAGAATGACGACTGCTATAGTTGTAATTGCCTTTGATATTTTTGGCTAAAAACGTACTTACTTTGTAAATATTTTTTATGATAGTATGGAATCTTTACAACAATGTAGATACTTTGTATTTTACAGTTACGATAGTTATTTAGAAAAACTATTATTAAAAAAATATATTTTTAAGGCAATATAAAAATTATTTGCAAATATAATAGCATATGATAAACCTTAAAAAGCTGCCAAAATTTTGTGTACACCGGTGCATTGTAATATATTTTTTTATATAATTGTGTACGCATATAGATATAAAATAAATCAATTTCAGCTGAAACTATTTGCAACTCTTGAATATAAGTAATTTTTTTTTTCAGGTACAGAAGTGTAAATTTCGAAAAGAGAATTAATTATATGACATTTTGCAAAATTATGTTACTGGACATGAATCTTTCCCTGTTAATTCTAAAATTATCTTGATAGAATATGTATTATAGAAATATAATCTTAAACATTGCTCATCTGTTATGTTAGACCAGATAAAGCGGCTGATGTTCTTTTATAATTGGCAGTAATGAAAGATGGAGAAACTGCCATTGCTTAAAGAAAGTTTTTTTTAAGTAAAATAAGAGATGGACAGATTCGAATAGTAACAAAAAATATATTTACAGAGCAGAAGTAATAATAAATACATGAAAAAGGCTGGACGACCAAGGAATTTTCTTTATTTAAGTGGACCGAAATCAAAAGACAAAAGTGAATTCGCTAACCCGGAACACAGATGAAGTAACACGTGCCACGTGTTTAAAACTGAGACAATCTGGACGAAAGGTTGATGCGGATGTGTTAAAAAATATATCTGAAAGCCCTAAAAGAGCAACGACATTAAAAAAAAAAACTTTCAAAAAGCCAGATACTCGTCAGTAGAATTCAATAGTCAGACGTATGACATAGAACACATATTTGAAGACAAAGTGGTAGATAGCGCAATGTGCAGCATTCTATCTTCAAATAAAGCAACTTAAAAATGCAATGTCTGTAACGAAAAAACCAAGGAGATGAATAACTTAAAAATGATTCGATAATATACATTTAATACTCAAAGTTCTCTTGGGTTTATAGGCACTACATGCGCAATTAAGATTTAGGGAATTCCTCTTACATATTTGTTATATATTTGATCTAAAGAAAGCAGTTCCGAAAGCCTGCAGAAAAATGAAATATCACACAAAGAAAAAAAATTAATTGAAAGATTTAGACCTTCGAGAGAATTATTATTAAAAACTCCAAAACAAGGACAAGATAATAGTAATGTAGTAAATAGATAAAGAAGATTTTTTAAGGATGCTGCTGTTGCCGGTAGCATAACAGGTGTTGATAAGCTCTTATTGAGCGATTTTATATAATTTTACATTACATGTGTATGACAGCTAAATACTTCTGCCTTTAAGAATTACAAATAAAGACATTAGCATCTTAATAAAACTATAGAGTGGGCGAAATTTACCCGGAAGTTTTAACATTTATACGGTCACTGAATTTATAAATAATAACAGAATAGCAAACAACGAAAAACGACAGTGATTAACTTTATGATAACACTGGTAACTGTAGAAGGATGTAATTAATTAATTACTATTTTTTTAATACAAGAAAACTCCTCTTGTTGAAAATAAATAGGTACTACATTTTTTTAAAATCTTCACTGAATACCATAAAACTACGTAAATGTCAGCATATGAAAATGGCAAAACATCTTCTTATGATGATTATGATGACGGAATAACAATGATGTAAATTGTACAATGTAAATCGTTAAGATATTTTTTTTTCATAATACAGACCCATTTTATCTCTAGTAAGATCAATTTTATTGCTTGAATATCGATAATTTTCATAAATTGAATTTTGTCCCGCTAGATTCGCAAAATCACCCACTGTGCGCCGCCGCACCACACTAAACATGACTAGTTTAATTTCAACTAGTAATTCTTTTCCGTAATGTAATAATATTTCAGTGAGTGTTCCTTAAAACATACTATAAATGCTACATACTTTATTTTCTATTACAAACAGTCCATAGTAAACACCAATAACCTATGCAGATTACACGAGTATATTGATGAGAATTAATGCATTAGCATATAGGCAAACCGAATTCATAAACACTTTTCAACTATGTTGGAAAGTGTTTGAAAGATTTTATTGTAAAAAAAAAAAAAAAAAAAAAAAAAAAAAAAAAAAAAAAAAAAAAATCTCTTGAATCCCTTTTATTTAATACAAAACAAATCTTAATTTATTCAAATTAACATTTAATATGATTATTTTTCGCTGAAAACAAAGTAAAAAATGCAGTACTTAAATACATTTTAATGTGGTTTTTAAAGATACAAAACAAAGTTATTCGATTAGATGTTGATCTTGGATAACCACTTAGAATTATGCAAATGTAGATTTCCAAATTTTCTGTTTAATTTTAATTTTAAACAATGGTTTAATTAAGAACTTCAAGAAAATTATTTTCTTGCAAACGAATACATATAATACAAATTTTGAATACAGTATCTATTTTATGGTATCAATTCGGAAGTCTAAATTCGAATAATTTTAGTTTAATTTGCTCTTTTTGATTTTGCTTAAAAAGTAATCATGACATATGAACAAATGAATACAAAAATCATTGGATATTCAATGAATTGTACAATTTCTAAAAAATAATTTTATATGCACTTAAATGCATTTTAAATTATTTAAGAAACTTTCAAAATAAATTTAATCATGTATTTCATCGTATTTATCTAGTTATTCAAAAATATGCTTTCCAAAAGCATTTATTCATTTTTTTCCACAAAAATTTTAATTCAAATTTTATTATGTTCACTTGAAATAGGAACATGTATCCAAGCTTCCATTATCTTCATTTTAATAAAATTAAATGTAAAAGTTGAAAGAAATGAACTTTTATTTTAATTAAAGTTTAATAAAATAGCATTTCAATGAAGACATTTTAAAAGTGTTATCTTTCATTTAATAAGATTATTAATGAAATATATTTCAATTGAAACTGTACAAAACGTTTATCAGTAAATTTAATCCATTTATTAAAATTGTTTACTATTTTTCATTCAATTTGCAACGTGGAAGGAGATTATGGAAGCTTTTTAATGCAGCCCATTGATTTTAAGAAAAGGTTCCTTAAAAGTTGTTATCTTTAACTAAGAATTTTTCTTGTTTCGTTATTTAAATTAGATTTCCTAAATGTAAATAGAAATATGAGAATCAAAACATTAAAAAAAAAAAATGTTAGGGCATTATTGAAAATTTTCATTTTTAAATGAATTTTTCTCAACTTTAAGGGGGATTTCTAAGATATCGTTTGAATTAATATTTGCTTTTTTTTCATGCTATTCACGTCGATCGAGCAGTGTTGAATTCAGATATTTTTCTCCGGTAGCAATTTCTGCGGCTCTGGAGGGGTGGGGGGGGGGATTTTAGAGATTAGGTGTGGAAATTGCTTATTAAAAAGCATAAAATCTCAAACCTTCCGGGGGGAATGCCCCTCCTCTTGAATTTAGCAGTGCGTTCGAATGTATTTTTTTAATTTAAATTATCTTTTCATGGCCATTAAACCCTTTTCTCTATATAAATATTAAGTGTTTTAAACAGTTTCTTAGTGTGCTATTCTCCATGCTTCTTATCATGGACTTCTATTGTATCGCTATTGTCTAATTTTTATTAAAGTTATTAACAGTATTTCCTTCCGGCGTCAATTTTATTTAATTCTTTAAAAATTTCTCATTTCTTTTGACATAACTGCTTGTTAGTCGGATGTGTATAAGTCTTTTTATTTCCTATTTTTCTTAAATTTTAAATACGAATATTTTGAAATTGTTAATTTTTCACGTCAGCAAACCTGGGCTTGGAATGTGTAACTTCCCACCAAAATTTTACCCGGCAACCCCCACAAATTTTGGTAAAAATGCCCCCCAAAAAGGTTTTTATTAAAAAAATCAATTTTTTTTTATTGTTTTAGGGGAAAAGTATCTAGAAATTCAGAAAGTAAGCAAAATTTACAACAAATTAGATACATGATATTATGACTTAGGATGAAGGGGAATGCCTCGGAACATGGACTAAGTTGCACAATTCCACTTAATACTCGCACGTTTACATTCGCCCTCCCATCTCCCCTCCGAACTTTCCTTATAAGGCTTACTTTAATTTTTTTGGGTCGCTGAATCCGAATTTTTAACTTACCCCCAAAATTTCCCCCCCCCCCCGAAAACCCCCCAAAATAGTTGGTATTAACTTAAATTTCTTATTGTTTTAGGGGAAAAGCATTACAAAATTCAGAAGCTAGACAAAATTTGCAACAAATAGGATATATGGCATTATGACTTAGGATAAACGGGGAGAGAGGGGGCTGCCTTGGAACATTCCCCGCGCGCTTTTCTCAAAAACCAAATTTTTTGGGGTGTTGCCGTGTGAAATTTTGGTTGGAAGTTACAAATTCGGATTCAGCGACCCAAAAAACATAAAGTGAGTCGAAATCCAGAACTAGTATTAATTTTGCCAGGTAAAATCGCCTATTGCCTGGACTTCATAACTTAGTGCACGTAGCGCCGCAATGCATGTTCAGAGGCAGCCCTCCCCTTCCCCGTTTATCCTACGTCATAATGTCATGTATCCTATTTGTTGCAAATGTTGTCTAGTTTCTGAATTTCGTAATGCTTTTTCCCTAAAACAATAAGAAATTTAAGTTAAAAACAACTATTTGGGGGGTTTCGGGGGGGGGAAGTTTTGGGGGAAAACTAAAAAATTATAAATTATAATTATTATATATATAATATTATTATAAAACTAAAAATTTATTTCTGCACTTTTCGAGGTAAATAATAAAAAAAAATATTTTATCCAATGTTTCTAGCAATCAATGAACATTGTGTCTATCACTTAGTTTTAACATGATTTCCATAAAAATAAGTGATAATTTTCCTTACCGTTCCATCCTTACAGCCCCTTTTTTTTCCATTTCGTCCCTTTTTTCCTATACCCCCCCCCTTTTTTTAACCTTACCGTCCCTTCTTTAACACCCCTTTAAGACAATGTTATACGAAAATTCTGTATTAATAGTACTACATTTTTATTATTTCTTATTTGAATGTCCTGTGGGTACTATGCAAATTCATTATAAGTAAAAATTTAGAAGAAAATAAAAAGTTATAGTGGTAAAATGGTAAGGAAAATTAAACTCGCAAGTTTAACTTAAACCGCAGTTAAAGAAAATAAATTTTCGCTGCTGACCATTTTTTCTTTATTTTGAATCATTAAGGCATTGTCTATCAGATTAAAATGTGATTTTAGCATGTTTAATTTCACCAGATTTTTATTGCCGAAAGTCAAAAGATTGTTAGAATGCCCCATATCTACTCGTAGTCCTCAGGTATCCTATGCAAATATATGTATTATTTAAGCTGTATAGCATTTTAGCTGTAAAGATTTCTCCCATATACTAACGTTAGCATTCGAGTTTCTTCGCGTGACTAGTGTAGGTTATGTATATGTGTAGGTATGTAGTGGGTTAAGTATATGTAGTGTTATGATACTAATTCAGTTACGCGAAAACACGCCGTTCGCTAATATGAATGCAATGGGAGAATTTTTTAAAGGTATTTTCGTTTGCATTTTAATATTTTTTTATTTATTTATTTACTTTTTTTTTTTTTTGTATTTGAAAGCTGAGGTGGATCTCTACAAAGATCCTTTTGCACTTTTTTTTTATTTTGATTACAAGTATTTTTAATTAGAACACTTTCACTTTCGGAATCGGTTTTGAAAGTGAAAGCATCCTCATAAAAAAATCCTGCAAACAAAATCGAAAAAGTAAAAAACGGTCTTTTTTGAGATCGACCTCAGCTGTCATATGCGAAAAAAACAAGTTGGAAATTGCTCGTCAAACAGGGCAAATGAGGTGCGTTTTTACTATAACTAGTTTTATAAATACTTTTTGCACTACATATTCTACTGAATGTATATTTTAGTGCACTTCATAAGTGCGTATCAATTTCATTGTCTTCGAAAGGCTATAGCATCATTAAAATGCACTTACAATAATTTTTTTTTCCCATTGGCCGTAATGTAACGAAAAACTTTTGACTGTCCCTGTAAGTGAGCTATACATCCGATTTTAATAAAATTGAAAATGACTAAAAAAAATTGAACAACAATTATATATTTAAAATTTCAGACAGTGCGGAAGGCTCTAACATCATTAAAATGCACTTGCAATAATTTCCCCATTGGCCGTAATGTAACGGAAAACTTTTGAATGTCCCTGTAATTAAACTATACATCCGATTTTCACAAAATTTGAAATAACTCGACAAAATTTTACAAAAAAAAAATATATTTAAAATTTCAGACCATTCGGCTGGGTAGTTTTTTCTCTGTTAGATGCGGACGGACAGACAGACGGACCGAACGACGACTATAGGTGTTACGTATTTATATAATTACGAACGTACCTAAAAATTATTTAAAAATAATCAAATGAAAACGAGATATTTTTAAAAATTTCTCCTACATAATTAACATTACCGAACAAGTGTTTTCACGTGACTGAAATAGCTTCTTACACTAGTCATGTGGAGAAATTCTAACGCTAATGTTAATTCTGTGAGAGGATTCTTTACAGATTTCTCGCTTGCATTTTAATATTTTTAAGAGTTTTTGCATAGGGTACCCCATGTCGATAACTTTTATCGTGCATTTGTACTTTTTCAATTTTGGTTGCAGTTTTTTATATAAGTACAGTTTCATTTTCAGCACTGATTCTAACCGGTTTCAAAAGTGAAACTATCGTGATATGAAAAACTATAACCAAAATCGAAAAAGTATAAACGCACGATAAAAGTTATCGACCTCACGTACCCTATACCAAAAATCTTTTAAAAATATTAAAATGCAAGCGAGAAATCTGAAAAGATTTTTCTCACAGGTTTAACATTAACGTTAAAATTTCTTCGCGTTACTAGTTTTAACCCTTTACTCGGAAAAACTCGAGCTCCAACGTTAAACCTATGAGACAATGTCCCATCTTGCTCACATTTTAATATGTTTTTAAGTGATTTTTTTCGGATAGGATACCCGAGGTCGAAATAAATTATTGTGCGTTTGTTCTTTTTTGGTTTTGGTAACAGTTTTTCAATATGCGGACACTTTCACTTACGGAAGAGGTTGGAACCTGTTCTGAAAGTGAAACTATTTTCGTATAAAAAAACCGTAACCAAAATCGAAAAAGTGCACAAACGCTAACATTAGATATCGACCTCAGGTATCCTGGAAAGAAAATCGTGTAAAAATATTAAAACGCAAGCGATAAATTTGAAAAGATTTTAACCATAGGTTGAACATTAGTGATCAAATTTCTTCGCGTGACAAGTGTAGACCCTTTACGCGGAAAAACTCAAGTTAAATTTATGAAAAAAATCTTTACAGATTTCTCACTCGCATTTTAATATTTTTAAATAATTTTCATTAAACAGGATACCCGAGGTCGATATCTATTGTTGTGAGTTTGTACTTTTCTATTTTGTTTGCATTTGTTTTTTTATATGAGGATAGTTTCACTATCACAACGCGTTCCAACCAGTTCCAATAGTAAAAATGTCCGCATAGAAAAAAAAAACCTGAACAAAATCGAAAAATTACAAACGCACAACTATATATATATCGACCTCAGGTATCGTCATAGATATAGTAAAAAGAACTTTTTACTATATCTATGGGTATCCTATGCATATATTTCTCTCTCATTTAAGCTGTATAGCTTTATCGCTGTGAAGATTTCTACCACATACTTAACATTAGGGTTCGAGTTTCTTCGCATGACTAATTTAGATTGTTAAGAACTCTCTTCAGTCACGGGGAAAAGGAAAAACACTGGTGCTAAGTCTATGGGAGCGTTGTTTTCAAATATCTCGCTCAAATTTTAATATTTTTGAATGATTTTTTTGCATGGGATAGCTGAGGACGATCTACAACCTGGCTAGTTTTTATTTTTTCGATTTCGGTTTCAGATGCTTTTTTAAAAAATACAATTACTTTCGGAACCGGTTCCGAAATTGAAACTATCCTATTATAGAAGAAAAGAAAAAAATGAATCAAAATCGAAAAAGTAAAAACTACTCCGGTTGTAGATCATACTCAGCTATTCTATGCAAAAGAAAAAATAATTAAAATTTCAGCGAGAAATTTGAAAATAACGCTCCCATAGACTTACCATTAGCGTTCGACTTTTTCCAAGTGACTAATATGGGCTCTTAACCCTTTAAGACCGGGAGTTTTTTTGGTAGACATTGAAAGTTTGGGTGGTTTCCCCCTATCGATAGGACCGTATTTGATTGAAAAAAAACAAAACCCGATGTCAGATTATGACAAGACAGGACCCACACAATTGTGTGGGTTCGGCCTTAAAGCAACCGTTTTGGGACTAAATCTACACAATTGTGTAGTTTGGGATTATGTGTGCAAATATCTAAAAATAAAAGTTTAAGCAAAAAAAGTTGTTGTTTATTGAGATAACTTTCATCAGCCACAATGAAAATATTTAAAACAATTTTTGATTTTGGAGAGACAGACCACTACAATTTCATTTTCTGAGACGTGCTCAATGCTCGCACCCCTCTTAAGAGCCTTTGACAAATGGTATGCCCTTCACTTCGTTTGGATTCTGGTGCCTGATCCTTCAAATTTCTTTTTTTTAGTTTTTCCAGCAGCGGTATTTTCTTGAAATACCGATCGAAGTATATAAAACTAGGTTTGAACCAGAGTAAGGACTACAGCAGGCCCTAAACCTAGATCCTTGTGGACCAGGTCTGTACTTTCCCACTGGTATAATACAAAATTTAAAATTATCTCAAATGATGCTGTTACAACAGAGTGTGGTTTGTTTTTTATATACTGCTTTACTGAGGCACGTCCTAAAAAAAGGAATCGTCTGCTCATCTATGGAAAATTTTCACTGATCTCCTGGTAAATTCAAGCAGACACTACGGAATCTGTCGAGCATTTGCTGAACTTTCCTTAATTTATTATTTATTCCTGGTGGTTTACTTGCTGTCTCGACAAAATGGAATGAAATTATCAAACTTAAAAATCAATCTCGTGGTATGCATATAACTCATATAAAACTTATAAATCATATATCGCAAACTCAGAACAGAAACATACAGTTCGTTACATGTGCATATTATATATCTAATACTATCCATTTTAAATAGAAATCATGAATAGTACAAACCTATTAATTTAAAATTGGTCAGCTTTAAAAATGTAATTAATAAAAAATAAATTGCTAAAAACATAAGTTTAAAAAAATCACATAAAAATAAAAATTTTATATATTAGGAATTGTATCTATTTTGGAAATGGTAAGTGCCGGACCCGCACAATTGTGTGGTTCATTTGTTTTTCAACTTTTGTGAAGCCTAATTAAATTTATAAAAGACAAAAAACAATTAAAATCATGAATAAACTATATGAAAAGAAATATTAAATCTAAGCAAACACTATAAATCATATTTAAAAGAAATTATGACAGTACACACTTTTTGTCTATTGCTGTCAGATGATATAGTCTTTTTAAAAGCAGAAAATCTAACCCTGTATTGTAGTTGGTACCCCCTAGTTGTGTTTTATCAAAACATCTAAAGCATATAAATGTGCAGATTTGGTTTTAAATTGCACAAAAAGGAATAGTCATTCTCTTTTACTTCAGTATCGCCCGCACAATTGTGTGGGTCAGGGCTTAAAGGGTTAAGAGGCTACTTCACTCAAGCGGAAACACCCATTCGCCAATGTTAATCCAATAAGAGAATTTTTTTAAGGTAACTCGGTTGCATTTCAATATTTTTAAATGATTTTTTTTTATATATATACTTTCACTTTTGGAGCCGATATAAACAGTGAAAAGAGTGAAAGTGTCCGCACAAAAAAAAATAATAATAAAAAGAAAGAAAATAAAATAAAATAAAAACTTCAACGAACTTAAAATAAAGTAAAAAACCACAATTGCAGAAATTTACCTCAGCTATCTAATGCAAAAGAAAAAGTATTTTTAAAATATAAAAATACAAACGAGATATTTAAAAAAATATATCTCGTTGGATTAACATTAGCGATTCAGCCATTTTGCCTGGAGAGTTATAATTTGTGATCACCTTTAGAACTAATTCTAAGCAGGATTCTTGAAAACAGTAAACATTTAACTTGTAACTTTTAAAATGCACTCTATTGTTTCTCTGTTTTAGGATGCAAAGGCATGGAAATAATATAGAGAAGAATGTTAAATAATTGTATGTTCATTTGGTAAATATTATGTTAATACTTTGTGTTAGAAACTATTATTTGTAACTGTGTGAAAATAAACTTTGTAATTTTATAGATTGTATTGTTTTATTATAACTTTCTTTTTTTTTTAATTCTTGAAACTTTTCAAATATTTTGTTTTTGTGGAATTATATTTATTCAGATTTAAGAATAGGGAAATTTCAATTTTAAAATGAGTTTTTTTTTCCTTCTGGAAGTTAATAAGTTTTAGCAATATATTCCACTCTGGCCAAAAAGAAATGAAAATAAATTATATTTTCTTTAATAAAATTATATATGAAATTAAAATTGAGGGTGTGTGTTTATACTCATCTAGGTTTGCTTTGCATTGGTTATGTACATGGACCACCTATTTTTAGATATTGTTTTTAATTATCTTCTAAGAATTATAAAGGAATAAGCAACTAATTGAGAATTGGCGAGCCAAATAAAACTTCTAAACAAATTAAAGTATATTATTGGAAGCTATTGGGCCTTACCAGGTAGTTGAATGGTTAGCCATGTGGCCTCCAATTCAACTATGTCGGGTTTAATTCCTGCGGGTGTGGTAGCGTATTTGTGGTGATTTAGAATCTACTTTAAACTAAAGTCCTTGTTTACTCGGTCTATATAGCATAAAAATGTCAAGCATTTGACAAACCTCCGATTATATGGAATCCTGCACAAAACTCGCACAACCTTCAAAAGTACGACTATTAGCGTACAGATAAAAAATATACAATCAAAAATTGAGTAGAAATGCGGCAACTAGTGACCATTCACCAAAGTTTGGGAAGAATTTCATTTTGATACTAAAAATGAATATTCGATGAGTCCTTAAAAAATAAAGTTCTTTTATCATGTTTTGGGGGCATTTTTAACTCAGGGAGCGGGAGGGGCAAACTAAAAATTTTTAAGTATATTAAGAGACAGGTATCGTTTATTATGTTTTTTTTTAATCGAATGATTACCATTTGCAAATTGATACGATCATTTGTTACATAGTTACGACAAGTTTTATGAATACGAAGTCGAAAACTATAATTTGGTGCAGGTACCGTAGGTTTTTACAGCAGCAACTGATAGCCATACAAGAAAATTTACCTGGTAAGAACTTCATTTTGGCACTAGAAATAAAGATACCATCAATCTTCCCAAAATAAAGTGGTTTCATCGTGAGGCTCTTTTTAAGGAGGGAGGGGGGGGGGAGGGAACAGAACTTATTTTTAAAATGTCAAATGGGATATCGTTTGTTATGAATTTTTTAATTCTGAATCAAATGATATCGCACGCAAGTCGATACGATCATTGTTTACAAAGTTAGGCCAGGTTATAAGTAGTGGATTTTGGTAAATTTAATGACTTTTAAATAAACTCAAAATTATTCTGATTTTGAAGTCATTTAATAGTTTTGAGATGACTTAATATGATATAAAAAACTCTTTTTAAACGTAAAATAAATGTGACAAAACTAAGCTAAAAAATAAAATATAATTTTCCACTTTGCATTGATAAAATCTTTTCTGTAACTTTCTTATAAATGTTCGTATCGAGTTGCCGATAATGTTATTCAAATACATACGAAACGATATCCCACTTGACCTATTTAAAAAAAGTTGAATTTTCCCCCCTCGAGCTAAAATGCCCCCCCCCCCCAAACAAACAACAACAACAAAAAAAAAAAAGGTAAAACAACTCTACATTTTGGAGACTCATCGGATCTTAATTTGTAGTGCCAAAACGAGGTTTGTCTCAAGCTTTCGTGAATAGCAATCACTTGTTACTGTAAAAACCTATTTTACCTGCAAAAGACTTTGTATTAATAAAACCTGCCGTAACTTTGTAAGAAACGATCGTATTGACTTGCTGATGATTTCACCTGATTCGGAATTATAAAAAACGAAATAAACAATATCCCATTTCACTAGATTAATTTTCACGCAATTATTCTAATTGGTAAACAAATCATATTGCTGGGTTTTCTGGGCGAAAAAGTTCGATCGGAATCGTCCGGGATAGCTCAGATGGCAGAGCACTGGCGGCTTCAGCCAGGAGGTCCCGGGTTCGATTCCACGTCCGGACATTTTTCGTCCAGTTGGTAATTTACATCTAATATAATATCCCATTTCACCTACTTATTTATTTATTTTTAGTTACCCCCCTCCCTGAGCTAACAATGCCCTCTTTTGCGCACAAAACACGATAAAACAACTTTATTTTTTAGTACTCATTGGATCTTCATTTTTAGTATCAAAACGAAGTTCTTCCCAAATTTGGGTGAATGGCCGTCTGTTGTCTCAAAAAATCCTATTTTACCTGTGTACTACACGCAAAATTCAGAGAACTGACAACATTTCAATGAAATTACTACATATTTGCAGCTATACTTGTCATGACAAGATTCCGAGTTTGCAATTCATTTGCAGATGTTCTGACATGACAATATTACAAATTTACAATGCGTTTGCAAATAGTCTGACATCGCAATATTACTAGTTTGCTATGAGTTTGCAGTAAGATTGATGCAATAAGATTGCAACTTGCGCGACAACTTAGCTGCAAGTTCAAAGTATGGTGACTTCGGAGTTTGCATAATCTTGTTGCAGTCTTGTTATGAACTTTCAGACTTGTCATGCTGAGCTTGCTGCAACATTGCAAGTCTGCAAAGTAAGATTGCTGAAAATTTTCCGCAAACTAAAATTGCTATCTGGGAATGCTCTTAAAATAGAAATATAGAAATATTCCCGAATTGAAAAATCGCTCCTCCCCAATGCCAAGAAATCTGAAAAGATGCAAAGATAAAAAAAACAAAACATCCTTTTAAAAATATTTTTTGTTTTGTGTAACGAATAATGTTTTTGGAAGAAGATAAAGTAATGTATCTATAACTCATTATAAACTATATTAGAACTAATCGATACCTTAAGTGAAATTTATAACAATTTTTTTAATGGTACTATTAAGTATCGTCAGTAGATAAAGGGTTAACTTGTAGTAGGTGCACTAGATAAAAGCTTTTGATTATCTTTAGTAGCAATTTTTTGAAATAAATTTATTTGTTTTTCATATAGCATTTTCATGTTTTTGAATTTTTTGGTAGTGGCATCGTGCCGCTGGTGAAACGGAGGAGGGGGGTTGACTTACTCATTGCGTTCTGTGCAGTGCTCATAGGCTCAGGTTCAGAGCACATCGCGACACAGGTTGATCGGAACAGCAAATCCTTCCTACGGAGATTTACTGCACATGCTCAATTTCTGCGGAAAATAGTAACCAGGATTGGCGAGACAGCTGAAAAAAGTAGCCAAAACTTTTTTTTTTTGGAATTCCTTCAATTCGCATATACTCTGCTGCATTTCGTAGGAATCTGGTTTTTTTTTAAATTATTTTATTCTGCAAATGAAAAAGGTAATTTGCCCTATTTTAAGTTCTACAAACTATGACTGAGACTAATAATAAACACACATACTACAATATATATTAAAACGCACATTCACACATAAATAACGCCTGAATTCAACAGTTAAATGTATATAAATGTTTTACAGACATACATACAATAAATACAACAAACCCAACTGGAGTGAAAAATTAGCGAGACTCAGGTATCGGCCGGAATAGCTCAGTGGTTAGAGCAGCAGTCTTGTGTACTGTGGTCCCGGGTTCGATTTCTGGCTCTGGCTAATTTTTCACTCCAGTTGGGTTTGTTGTATTTATTGTATGTATGTCTGTAAAATATTTATATATACATATGACGGAGATTGTTTAAATTTAATTGCAACCTCTTAACTGTTTTTTATGCATTGCGTTGTTGTTATTCTCGTGCTTACGAAGTGAGATGTTGTTCACGCTAATATTCCTAACTTAATATGTACTTATTAATATGTAACTTAATATGTACTTATTATATTACTTTGCTTATAAAACTAATATTTAACTTTAAATTGTGTCAGATAGTACTCAAGATGCAGCTGTTATGGAGAGCTGCAATTTGCGTCAGCTATGTCGTTCAGAGAAAGATATATGTAAGACTTTTAGAAATAACAGTAATCGGTGATTCATGTGGATTGACTTTGTACGAACTTATAAAATCAGAATTAGCTAAGTGTGATATTGCAACATCAATTATTATTACTTGTTCATTTGACGGAGCAACAAATATGAAAGGCTACTATAATAGTCTACATGTTTAGTTCAAAGAGGAAAACAAAGATTTTATTTACACTCACTGTATAGGAAACGTACTGAACTTGGTAGTAGTTGATTTAACAGAAACATTGCTCCTAGCAGAACGTATTTAGGTTGGTGTGAGAATTTGGCCTTTGTCCAAGCGCATCTCAAAAAAGAATGGCCGTAAGAGATAGGAAAACAAAAAGAAAACATATTGCGCATGAAAAACTGCACAGGTTGTAAAAATTAGGAGCCATAAGATGGAGGAGCAAATATAAAGATATTTCTTCGATAATCGATGAGGGAATTTTAAGATATGAGGAAAATGTAAACACGGGGAAACTATTCCATGTTATTACCGTTTTAAAAGAAAATCAAATGGAAGTTTTGAATGCAAATCTAAATGCATGGCAAGGAAATTGATTAGTAAATAGTCTAAATTTGAAAACCTATTTATGTATATTGTTATACTAGATTTATTTCTTTTAACATCCCCAACTTCAAATTATTTACAAGGTAACACTATTATAAAGTAAGGGATAAAAAGTAGGTATGTATAAAATAAGGGATAAAATATTATAAAGTAAGACTATTCTGCAACCAGGAACTTGGTATAGAAGCTGCTTCAACAAGTAAAAGGCAAAAGGAGTGATAAACACTTTCAGGTTCTGTATTCAAAAACAAAATATGATGCAAATACAGGTAATAGCAAATTTGAAGATAACAATATTTATGTAGAAGTAGGGTAATTTGACTGCGTAAGGGGAACTGCTCAGACGTGGGGACCACGTCTGTAGAGCATAGATGTTCCCCCTGGACACCTTTATTAAGGTCTTCAAAAAAAAAAGGTTAGATTAATGAGTCTGTAGACTCAAGTCGCCGGAAAATAAAACGCGAGCAATGGGCGACTTATGGAAGGATAACAAAAAGTAAGATACATTGAGGTGGACTAGATCGCCAAAAACGCGACAAGGGGCGATAGTATGTCCAACGCGACAACTGTTTAAGGTAAGAGAAAATAGAATTAATTGTTTGATAGATCCATTAAAAAGCTAAATATTTGTTTTAATTTTAAACGTAGTGCTGGACGGGATAAAATATTACTTAGCCAATTTTTAGGTATTGATAAGGGGCGCCGAATATGCCAGCGTGCGGTAAGTGGACATGTATAGTAGCAGTGTGAGGCATGTATAGTAGAAGTAGGGTAACGCCTGTTGAAAAATCAATAGACAAAGCTCCTTGAATCTCAACTGGTCAAAACTATAAATTTGTCTTTTTTAGTGTTTTAGATTGTGCCAGTAGAAGTATCGAAGGAAGATTTAGTCGATTGATTCCTAGTTAGAACCAAAGAAAATTAACGAAATCGTAATACTTATATAGTTTGTAGTATTCTATTAGTTTGTAGTAAGTCCTTTGTAGTATTTGTAAACTTTGTAAGGTTGAAATAAATCAATTATTGATACAGCTGAAATAGTTTGTAGATCAGTATGAAAGTTTTAGAATGGCAGAAAAAACTAACATTGAAAGAAAACAAGACAATCTTTAAATGAAGCTGAAGAAATCTGTGAATATGACCATGTAGAATCTAAATTTGAATAAGACAAAAATGTTTATAGTTACTTCTCTGACAAGAAACAATGTTTTCGGTGCTTTTCTGTTGTTTTTGACCTCTTGCACAATCTTGAATGTTTAGCAACCTGTATGTAGCTTGCAAGTTTGTACTAACAATACCTTGTTGAAAAGTCACATGTGAAAGAATGTTTTCTAAACTTAAAATAGTTTTAATTGTCAACTTAGGATTACTTTAAGCCAAGACCTTATGTCTAATCTTCTTTTCATGAATGTAGAAATAGACTTATTTTATAATTTGGATAAAGATGTTATTATAGATGACGTAGCCAGAATCAGCGAAGAACTGGTCAAAAAGCTGTTAGATTAGTAAACAGACATTCACATAATCTTTCTTAGTTTACTATATCTGTGCCAAGGTATAGAACAGCCATTTTTCTCTTTGTTATAAAATCTGTTTTACAATTTGTTACAATTAAATCAAAATTAAAGAAGACATTATTTTTTACAATATATTTGTTTTTTATAACCGCTGCGTCTCTTTTAACACTTTCCAACATAGTTGAAAAGTGTTTATGAATTCGGTTTGTCTGTCCACCTGTCTGTTCATGCTCTAACTCTCGTAAATATATTCAGATTATCATGAAATTGATGCAGGTGTTATTGGAGTTTACTATGACATGTTCGGTATTGAAAATGAATTATGTAACGTTTTCGGTTCATTTACAGACACACTCAGAAGTATTCCATTATGTGACGATCTATGGGGAAATATTGTATACGAAGTATTTTAATGATTTTACACATTTTTAAGGATATTGAAATTTATGTATAACACTGAGGTGTAATACAAAGCTCATATTGTAGAATCTGATGTGCATATAATTTATTGTTCATTTACAGGGACACACAAAAGTATTTGTCTATTAGAGTGAATATGAAGAATAATTGCTATAATTGTGTTTTCAGTTGCGATACGCGATTTAAAATTTAACTATTTTTTGCATATTACTTGGCAAATATAATTTCTATAGATCATATACAGGGCTACACAAAATATCTCAAGTACATTTCCATTTATTGGCGGATATTGCTGGCTAGAAAGTTTTAACTGCACTATGCATCTAATGTAACGGACTTTTAACATACAGCGTAATATACGTTATCTATAGATCGTATAGAGGGCTGCACAAAAAAATCAGATATTTTTGTGATTATTGATGGTAATTTCAGCAATTGAAGAACAATTGTATCAATGCATTTTTAAATTGTTCATTTAGACAGCTTTCGCTAAAATAAACCGCAAAGTTTTATTATCGTTTCTGAATGTGTCGGAAAATATTACATAATCTTTGCTGGACGCACGATTTTTCGTTCTTTTTAATATTTACTTAGGTATTGCAGTGGGATTTAGATAATTATGGCTTCAAAACAGTGATTTGGTTGCCTAAAACTAAAAACATTTCCCCCCTCTCATTTTTAGGTTCATATAACTCGTAATTAATTAGTATATATTTTTTTTCTAACATGGAATTATATTAGGTACTGTATATAAAATAATATAAACATTTATTATGAAAGTAAGTAAAGAACAACAGAAAAAAATTATTTTTTTACTCGAGTGTTAGGACGTATCAAAAGTATTTTCGTTTTTAGGATAGCTCTATATCTATATGAAAGGCTACAGATGGCACTATCTTATAATTAACGACCAGTGCAAATAGGTATTATAATGTCTGATACAAATATTTAAATAGTATCCATTATAAGACATTATTTTAAAATTGGTCATACAGTTGCTGAAGTATCTCGTAAAATTCGAGAAGTTGAAGGGACAACGTACAAAACAAAGCAAACGTACAGCCCAAAACTAGTTCAAACTTTTTAATGGAGATGATTTGTCACTTAAAATGAAACCCAGAAATCATAGGCAATCCCTTGTTTATCTGGAAGATTTGAAGCAAAGAGTGGAGATTAAACCAACCACCAATACACAGAAACTTTCAGGGGAGCTAGGACCGTCCAAGGATACGATATGCCAAGCTTTACATAAACTACAGAAAACGAACAAGAACTCTAGAGAAGTTCTTTATGAACTGACTATGAAGCAAGCAAATTGCAGAGTGGAAATGTGCAAAACTCTTCTGAAAACTTACAGGATTTGCGCTTTTCAAACGCAAAGATGAGAAATGGATATATCTCCGGAACCCAGATAATCGAGAAATATTTGTTGGTTGTGAGACAATCAGTCCAATATGTTACAAAACAAGCGCGGTTTGAAAATACCGCTGCTCATTAATTCATTATCAACGTCTGGTCGCATTTTGAGTATGTCATTCATTTTGAAATCATTCCACATGTTCGATCTGTCAACTGTGAAATTTACTGTGAACAGATTTAAAGGATGTATGCTTCTTTGAAAAGCAAATACCCTGCTTTAGTGAACAGAGAGCGACAATTTCTCCAACAAGATAATGCAAGACTGCACAAGTATCGCAATAAAGTAGAAGAACTTGACGGAATTGAACTTTTACCTCATCTCCCACTTAGTAAGGACCTTGTTCCTTTGGTCTGACACATGTTCCATTCTATGGCATCTTGCTTTGGGGCAAGGGGCTTGTGTAATGTTGATGATTTGGAACTGGTTTTCTAGGCTTTTTTGCTTCCAAATCCAAAGTTTGGTATCAAAATGGTATTGTTAAACTTTTACGAAGATGGAAACAAACCATAGGCTTTCATGGTTTATGAATACATTTATTTTCCGTTTCAATACTGCAACAAAGATTTCATTGTGAAAACGAAATTTCATTTGATACAACCTAATATTTTCAAAGCAACAACATAGCGAAATGTGGTTTTTAGGCAGGTAAGCCTAATTTTCAAAAAAATAAGTATTCTAACATTGTTTTCCATCTGACTTTCCCGGTAAGGGGCCCCTTTTCAATCTCTCTCTTTTCAATCTCTAGGGCCCCGAAAGGCTCCAGTTCGAGCCTGCAAGTCAAATATATTGTTCTAAAGCTGAATTTTTTTTCAAAGCGGTGGTGTAATTGGTTTTTAAAAATTTGAATTTTAACCCTTTCAAATACACCGCCCAATGCAGGTCACTTTCCGCCTCATAAAGATGATTTACATTTCGGTTAAATGTTTATCCTCTAAAATATGCATATATTTTATGAAATTTTAAAAAGGGCTTGGTTTTAGTAATAGTTACGATCCATTAAAATTTCAGAGAATTCGGACAACAATAATCATTTATTTTATTATGCTAATGAAACCAACGCGACGCGGAAAAAAAATAAAGGCAAAAACTATTTACGTTCCGATATGGAAAATTAATTTACTAAACCTTTCGTAGCAGTTGTGGCGTAGTGGCATAACTGCTTGGTTTTCTGTCCGAACAGACCCAGTTTCGAAACTAGATAGGGCAAAGTTGAAATTTGAATTAGATCTTTTTTCTATTTTAAGGATTTTATTTTTGTTTGAAAGGTATCTAAAGTGAAAAAATATTCATAAGATTCCGTTATAAACAGGCTTTACTCTATTAGAAAATAAATTTGCTGGATAGTACCTTTTTAAAAAATGTATATAGCATATTTGCTTGCAGTTTTATTATTTCTTTTTCAGTATTACAGTTTCGGATGCATTTGTAATTACTTTTTCATCTAAAGATTTTAAATAAAAATTTAAAATATTAAAAACATAATTAAATTTTAATTGAATTCACCAATTAATTTTGAATAAAAGAGTTTAAAATGTGAGATAAATAAAAATTAAAAACCTTAACCTCTGACTTTACACAACTTTCCAACTGAACATGATTCGGGCCCTGGAAATTTGCAAAGTCTCTACCTCCTCCCCCGCCCCTTTCTATACCGACCTGCTATACAAATTTCCGGTTTATTTAAGAATATTATTATGGGCTTCTCAGTGCATAATTTTAAAGTTGAGTCTTAGAGTCTCCTTCCCAGACCAATACCCTCATATTTTTATTGAGGCCCCAGGGCCCTTTTTCAAACATTTACCCCCTTTTTGTGCATTTCTTTAAAGTATTATTTTAACGAATAATTCATATTATTTCCTATGCTTAATTTTAACTAATTAAAGATCTAAAGCGCTAAGTACTAAGACATTTTAACATGTTTCATGTTAGGGCCCTGTTTTTAATTATCAATTGGCCCCATTTGGCCCCCCTTTTACAGCTTCTTTAAAAATGGTCCAATTCAGAAGCTTTTTTTTTTTTTCTAACAACGCCTTAGGTCCTCCATACACTATATAAGATACACAAAAAAAAAATTCTCAGGCTTCATCTACCACCAATTTTGGCTTTATTGGGGTCTTTGGTGCAGTTTCTTTAAAAATTTTCCGAATTGCTTGCAATTTTCTTTAACATAGTTGTAGCGCGTCATCCGATTACTTTAAAAGCTACTAACAATACCTTTATGCCCAACTACATGCCAGTTATGTGCCTGTTCCTCCTTGAAGTTTTTGCACCACTCTGGCCCCCAGGGCTCGGTCTTTCTTTATACTTCAGTTACCGCTTTTTTCGAACATTAATATCCCTTTTTAGCATCAACTTACATTTACTCACTACAGCCGTACATTAAAAATTGCGTTAATTTAAAGGTAACTTTAGAAAATGGATTTCATCAGTTTAATAAATATCGTGTTAATGTTAAAAGTAATTCATGAAATTTACAAGGGGATAGGTCATCTTCTACCGCTTGGGGGCGCATTCTTTCCTCCAATTCTAAGGACCTAATTTCAACGGGATTTGGTTCATTCAACTTAGATTACAACTACTTACTGTATTATGAAATTTTATCTTAGACTTCAGTTACCAACATTTTCTAACATTCATGATGCATTCTTTTTTTCAATTCTATGCGCTTGATTACTACTTTGGCTTACTCAACTTGGTTTTCGATTGTTTCCGCCACGTGCGGTACATGCTGCCTTATGTAGCGTGGACCCAGGTTACAGGTTCGTTCGGAAAGTAGTTTGTTGGGAACGCACTAGGCGATGCGGAAGGCAATGGGTGCCTCCAAAATTAGGTTCCTTTAAAATAATTTCAAAAGATATAAAATCATACAACTTGAGTTTTGTTTAAGGTTATTATTTACGAACGCCGGGCAGGTTTGCTAGTTTAAATAAAATAAAAATGAGAAAAAAATAATAAAAGTTTCCTGTTTATATAATTTATAATTAATAAAAGTTTCCTGTTGTTAATATATTTTTTGTCACCTTCATGAAAAAAAAGTATATTAAAAAAGCGTTAAATATCTTCTTATTTAAAGTTGAGAATGTTCAATTTAGCTAGGATGAATTCCAACAAAGAAGTTTTCAACCACATCAAATAGCAATTCATTTAAATGTGCAAACAGGCCTGAAAATGTATTCCATAAGACTTCACAATTTAAATTACTTTTCTATTTTTTTATTTATGCTTTGGAATGAGATTTTTTTCCTAAAAATAAAGAACTATTTTATATAGAGATTTTTGAATTCATTCTAGATTTATAAACAGAAGTTTTTATAAATTGTAGGGCAGTAAAACTTAATTGTAAATTGTATTGGAAGAAAGGCTTAATAGTTTTTCTTAAAAAATGAAATATTGAATATTTTCATTGAATGTGCTTAGGGAGAACAAATTCCAAATGACTTAAAAAAAAGAAACTTATTACTTCATGTTAAATTATTAATTATTATATTGCTTATGCATGAATGACGTACATGCTGCTTTTGATAACGGAAATCGAAAAAAGTATATCTGGTATATAATACGCGACATATATATTGCAGGAAGGACATCTGTAAATTTTAAGATGAGCAGCTCATTTGAGAAGGGGGAATTCCATTTTTGCTAAATTTTAGATATTGATATTTTTTTAAAAATTTGTCTGGGTTTAAAAATATTCATTATACTTTTTCACGAATGTTCTTAAAACGAACAGACTTATTTAACATTTTGTGTATTATTATTGCATGTACAGTCGTGGTAAAAGAATGTAAACAACCCCCCCCCCCCCCACACACACACACACACTAACTTCTCAACAAATTACCGAAGAAGGAAGTTACTGGTACCAAACGATGGGAAAGTCTACTTTTAAATGATGCGTATAAAATTTGCTTAAGGGGCCACCTACATATTAAAACGAACCCAAACTTCATTTTTTTTTCAATGGTAATACCCAATTTTAACAAGATATTTCAAATCTTCGGTTCAGACTATGCATAGACACAAAATTTCAAGTCATTTGAAAGATAAGTTTTTGAATTATAAACATTCAAAATTTAGTACTTCTAATTTTAAATTACATTTTCATATTTTCATTAATACCTCCTGAAATTACACTCCTAATGTGCCAATTTTTGGTGTAGCAATAATACTGAAATACTCAAACATAAATACGTTCAATTTGCATTTTTTATAATTTTATGATATGAATTACGAAATATGATTTAATATTCGAAAAAATTATGAATTGCAACCTACAATTTTTTTGATGGATTTAGATTTATTAAGTCCTGCTTTAAGAAAATCCAAAATTTCATATTTTTCTTCCAAGTAGTTTTCAAATTATGCTTAAAATATGATAAAATGATGGTATCAGGGGCCGTCTACGATAGAAGTGACTAGATAGTTCGAAATTTCTTATGCTATCCTGTAATCGAGCAGTCTTCAATGACTACTTGAGTAGCCCTTAAGACGCTTTGATCAAGAAGGGGTCTATCTCGGTCAACAATCAAGTACCGAACTTCAATTTGGATACATCTTCTAAAATACGCTCGTTTTAAAATAATTAATTTTTCGGAAACTTATCGAACGAATTGCATAAAAATTGTTTTTAGGCTAGTTGAAAGGTGTAGGGTTCATTTATGCTGTCAGAATTGTGTACTGCTATTGAAAAAAAGCAAAGCTATTGTTAGCTTTAATATGTAGATTGCCCCCTAAGCAAATTTTATATACATCATTTAAAAGTAGTCTTTATTATCAATCATGTGGTACCAGTAACCAACTTCTACGATAATTTTTTGCAGAGTTAGTCAGGGGTGTTTACTTTGTTTCCACGACTGTAAATTTAATATAGCAAATGGTTATCGATTTAGCTGAAAATAATGATGGTTTTGCTATGCCAAAATGAACTTACCTTACTTACGATAAGGTTTCTTTTCTAAACTTCCGACTGAGCGCAAAATAAAGACAAGTGTGGAATACAAAATGGTATTATAACCAGGTGTCAACTATAATCAAAGTAACTTTTCGACATAGTCACTGTGAGGAATAAGATATTTATTAAACCGGTGGATGTGTTTTCCAAAACCCACTTCATCGAAGGTTGCCAACAGCGTATTGACAAACATCTCCGTGGCGCACAGTGGAGAATTTGACCCCAAAACCTGGCCAAAAATGTTAAAATTAAAATTTCGTCAACAATTCTAAAAATCATATTTTGTAACAGCTAATTGGCGGATCGATCTATGTCTATTTTAGGAACCTGAGTTATATCCGGCGGCTCCTGGCCTCAGCTGAAGAGGAAGTTTCTTTCTGAAAAGACATGGTTTTTGTTGATTTTTGGCATTGTTGTTATGTTTAAATGTAATTTTTTTGTGGCTCAATGAATTGTTGAATTGAAACTAAACACGACTTGCGAGATTAACACAGGTCAGAGCTAAGTATTAAACTATGTGTTAATTTAAATAGTTTCGTTTTTAACGTAATAAAAAAACATTAAATGTGTAAAAGGGTTATTTTTAAAGCGTTTTTAGCTCTAATTTATACATATCGAAAGCTTTTTAAATATGTGCCGCGCTTTGCCCGGCCACGTTTGAATTGTAATCGTATTAGTTTATAGTCTTGAGTGTCAATTTCTGCAAAAAAATCGTCCGCATATTGTTGCAATTTTTTTAATATTTTTTTTTTTTCGGGATGACTATTTAAATGCTCTGTTTTGAGGCCTCCGAATTCAAGAGATAAGAACTATATACTTACTATCGTATTGCCGGTTTTTAGCTCACAGGATATTACCGGAGAGCTTTTGCACCTACATATTCTGTCTGTATGTATGTACGTACGTACACATGTACGAAACTCGATATCTTTTGACAGAAATATACCATCCCCTTCAAATTGTATATACTTATTTATTGAAAAAGAGTTCTCTAATTAGTTTTGGGGGCTCATGTGTGTAACTTAAGGAGAAAAAGGAAGGAATTAACCCTTTCGAGTGCGACATCCTTAAAAAGGGACACCTAAATTTATTTCCAAAACTGACAAACGCACCGAGAAAATTTAATAAAATTTTTCCTACTATAATGTACATGAAAATAAGCAACTTCATATTTTCTAATAACTCCGTTTATCAACTAAAAAGAGCAAATCATACAGTAGAAAGACTTCACAGCTTTTTCATCCAGCAAGGTCTGATGGTAGTCCCGATAAAAGTCAAGAAGAGAGTGATGAAGAAGATTAAGAAGAGTTCTGAAGAATCATTTTGAAACTGGTAATATATTAAATACATTCAAAAACTAGCAATCTATACAATATAGACTCCACTTTACTGAACATACTATAAAATATAACACAATTAAACATAAATTAAATGCAATAGTTATTATTAAATGTAATTTAAATGCAATAAGCATTATTAAATGTAAATAATATGTTTTATATATAATAAAATTAAATACATTTAATTAAACATTAATAGTTAATAAGACAAACCTATCAACAATTACTTACCTCTTAAAAACAGTAAATCGTTAAGGTTACAAGTCGCTCAACTTCCAAACTCCCTTCGGTAATGTTAAGGCAATGGATATGTGATTTATTTGTATTTTTAAAATATCTACTTAGTAAATTAATATTTTAAATTCTTTTTTCTTTGTCCTCTTCTTAAATGATGACTCTTTTTTTTTCTTAATTGTCAAAATATTTAGAAAATGTCTATTTATTATTATGTGAAGTGTTAAAATCTTGCTTACACTCCATCAGCTTTTAAGATATAAAATATTAAATTAACCTATGGATTTGTATGTATACTTCATAGTATGCTAAAAGTTAGTTCAGTGAAACGCATAGCACAGTTTAAAATGTCCATTCAGCCATTTCCGTGAATAAACGGAACTGTACTTGAGAACTTTTGTGCAGCCCTGTATATGATCTATAGAATGCATCCACACAAAGTAATATTTAAAAAAAATTGCTCTATTTTAAAACGCCTATCACAACTACAAAAGCAATTCCAGCAATTATTGGTCATAGATTTCAATAGTTAAGTTTATTCTTCAACCCTATTCTTTTGTGTGTCCCTGTAAATGAACGATATATTCTATGCACACCACATTCTACAATAAGCACCTTAGTACACCTTAGTGATGTATTTCAGCACGTTTGAAAGTGTGATATCATTAAAATACAGAGCAAACGATTTTTCCACATAGACCATAATGTAAGGGAATTCTTTTGGGTGTCTCTCTAAAGGAACCGTAAAGGCTATATACAATACCTAACATGCCATAGTGATACCCAATAACATCTAAGAATGTCAAACCAATCGGACTATATTTACATCGAAATATATTTTTGACCAGGATTTCGGGTCAAATACTCCACTGTGTGGCGTCTTGAATATTTTCGATCGTGGAAAAGGCTATCTTCCAGACTTGTCTTCAGTTCTCGGAGGAAGGGGAGGTGGCTCGGTTCCAGATATGGTCTGTACGCTGGGAGCTCGCACACTCGAACTCAATCCCCATTTTATTCACAAGAAAGTAATACATACTCGGTGACGTTGAAAGAAAAACTTTATGGAGCAATTTCATAATGTGTTAAAACAATTTGCTCTTTTTTAGTTACTACTAGTTATTGAAGAAGATATGTGCGTGGCTTTCATAGAAAAGGAAATGCTGGAAATTTCTACATTCCAGAACATTCAATAAAACTTATGATATTGTTCAACATAAAAAAAAAAACTTTTTATATTAAATACACAATTTTTTGAAGCCTAAAATTTTGAACTATTTCTTGAAAATGTATTATGATGAAATAGTTATATGAAACCTATTATTCTAAAACAGTTCGGAAAATTAAGAAATAAAGAATTTTTTTATTATTATTATAAAAGAAACCTTGTATAAAAGGATAAAATTTCGAATTGTTTCTTAAAAATCTATTGTGTTGAAACAGTTCTTAAAAATCTATTATTCTAAAATGATTCTAAAATGAAGAAAATAAGATTTTTATTTTATTTTATAGATTAAATGTTATATGTAGAGTAAAAAAAAAAAAAGAATTAAGGAAAAAAAATTATTACGTAAAAATTAGAATTATGGAAAATAAAACTATGGAAAACTTTATTATAAATTAATATTATTTTTTTTTAAGCAATACGCAATTTGTTCTCATTACAATTATAAAACATAAAATTAATCAATATGACATTTATCAACTTCTACTATGAAATAAAATGGTTTTCACTTCTTTTCCATTTTTTTTTTTTAAATCTGTGTAATAACCGATTTCTCTCTTTCTTTTTCATTTTTTTCCTTATACAAATATTGGACTTATTAGAAACAAACATGACAGCATATCTGGAAATATTTCGGACATTAATATTAATAACTTTTAAAGTTTCATAAACTGGATTTAATGGCTTTCACATATATTATAGATGGTTTAATTAAAAAGGGATGAAACGATTACTGCTTCTCTTAGATAATCACGGATGTATTAAGGGTTTCTACTAATTGCACTTTTTAATGAGTAGCATACTTTGAAATTAACAGAAATTACGATTTTTATTCCGGTGGTTTCTTTAACTATCTACTTTCCGGAATAACTGTGAGTTTTATTTGTTCAACTGCGTACAAAGAAAATTTAATGTAAGAAAACACCGTCCGGTTTTTTAATATAGCAATTCTAAAATTATTAGTGGGGGGGGGGGGAATCATTTAGTAAAATAAAATGTCGTTCGTTTTTTTTTATTTATTTTACCTTATTTATGATTTACACGAAAGAAAATATCACTAACAGCGTAAACTGGGGTTCAATTGTGCCTTGACGAAAATTAAAAGTTTGTCATTTTCTATCGTATGGAGAATTCGGTATTTTAAAAGAATATAGGTTTATCATAGAATAAAGCTAATTTTTTTATCACACTTAAAGACGTATAAATGCCAGTTTATATTTTAAAAATATATATTTATTTATACTTTGCTTATACTGAGCATGGAAGATTATCTTTAAAACTATATGAAATTATCTTTATTAACTGATATTCATACGCAGTGCACACATAATAAGCATTTAAATAAAAATAAGTTAGTTGTTCCTGTAAAAAGTATACTTTTATCTATTCTATGCTTTTATCTCTTTTTTTAGTCTATTTTAAAGTAACAAATACGTCGAATTTTAAATTTGTCCCCCTTTTACTGTAGCTTTACAGAATAAATTTTCAATAGTCTAGAAACAAAATAATTATCCCTATATTACGTACAGTATATAATAAAATGATTTCCAAAAACTGTTAAATAAGGCGTGCTTTGACCATCTGGTCAATCCTCCCTTTCATTGATTGGGTCACTTAATTTACTGTACAATCTTTATGCCAGGAATGAAAGCTCAATATTTCGGCATTACTAAAAATCTACATACTTAAATTTCTATGATATATTTTATCGGGGAAAATCTTACAAAATGTTTCTAAAAAATATACCTTTTAAGCTGATAACTCTTCATAATTGATTTTCCACACCAGATTTATGTACGTATTCCGTTGTGTTAGTTCTCGTATGCGCTGAAAAAAAAATAGTAGTATAAAATTATTGTTAAATCAACGTTTGAATTTAGCATTTAAGTGACTGAAAAAGACCATTAAATACTTATAAGGTTAAAATATCTAAAACGTAATCATCTAAGAAAGAAAGAAAAAGATGGTGTGAATATGATGAAAACATATGACCATGGGTGAAATAAATTCGTGGATAACGCATAAATTACGAAATTCCGCCCGGCATTATCAGATGAATGTTCGACGTCTTCAGTTTCATATTTTTAAAAATCATAACTGTAAATTGATAATGCATTATAATACATTGTACAGTCGAAGAAAAAAAATAATACCCCTGCTAATAATGGTACAAATTATCGTAAAAGATAGTTACTTTCTAAATGATTTGAAACAGACACCTGCTGTTTAATGAGGTATATTACATTTACTTATGGACTGTCTAACTTGCAAAGTAAACCCAAACAACAAGGTATGATAAAACCATGTAGAATCATGTGTACGGAATGTGATTACACTTTGCACTTTAGAATGCATAAAAAGATTTTTCTTTTAACTGTTTAGTTAAAAACATAAATGTTCACTCAAGTTGAAATACAGATAGCAATTATTCAGTATTTATGAAGAAATATTATTTTCTGTTATTTTAGTACTAAATGAATGTAACCAATATTACGATTAACTTCGTTTTTATTAAGCTTTTATGAGTTTGATACTTTTAATATACTATTTTCCTAAGACTAATCAGACAAAATCTTATTATTAAACATTTTCCTTAACTTAGCTCTTAAATTAATTTTAACCCTTTAGGTTTTCCCTTATTTAAACAGTAAATTAAAAAAACCCTTTAATATGTAATTTAATATAGAATGTATATAATAAAAATAATAATATAAAATGTATTTAATGACATTTATTAAAATATCAATGAATTTCAAAGCATTAGTTTAAAGCTAAAATCTTATTTGCATTCGTTTTTTCCAAAATTGTATTTTGAAATTCACTCCTATGATTTATGGATAAATTTAATTAAAATTACTACGCATCTCTTAAATTTTCCAGACGTTAAAACAATGAATGTCAAATCAAAATCGTTCAAAATGCTTTGTTTGTAAAATAAAATTTAACGTTGTTTTTAAAGGTTTAAGGCAAATATTAATCTAAAGGAGCCATAATGTCATTTATATAATTCAATAATGTAAACAAATATTTTATGACAAAATGGTTAAATTATAGCTAATAGAACAAATTTTTTAATAACAAAATAATATTTCGGTTATCAAGACCAATTTTTTTAAAATAAATATTTCAAGTGTTTTAATATAGATATATTTAGAACGAAATATTCTGACGATCCTTTAAAATAATTTTCATGAGTATAAATATTTTATTATAAATATTATATGAAGAAATATTTATTAAAATTGAAAATTCCTTTGTTTACTGTAAGTATCTAAACTCAGCAAATAAGATTCTTAATACAAAAAAACACAAAGGAATTGACTTCAGATAACAGTACAGATAGCGTTGCCAGCTTATTGTAATCTTACAAAATCAGTAATTTAGGATAATGAAAAGAAAAAAACAAGAAATAGTTTTACAAATTTAAAAGACTTTAAATGCAATGAAATGTTTCTCTCTGTTAAATCAGTATTGTGAATTACCTTGAAATCAAACGATGTAATAATAATAAAAACTTCAACTATGTTCTGTTTTTCTGCTGTTTTGGAAAATTTTAGATTGAGAAGAATTTTATTCTTTCCCTTAATAATGGGTAAAATAGATAGGTGTATAGAAATGCACTTTGGTTCCTAGTTTTTGTATCTTTATTTATTTATTCATTTATTTGCTTTTTTCTATATAAACTTTTGCTTATTTTAATATAATTGAGGTTACATATTTTATGCTGTTCAATTAAAATTTGTTTGGGGGATTGCTTAAATTGGTTATCCACTAATGTGCAAAACTTAAGCAACAAACAAAATCCTAATTCCTCAGTGCGTGAGTAATCAATAGGAAATACTAGGTGAAAGTCCTTAAAAGAGGTAATATTCTAACAGCACAAAGAATCGATGACGCCACAAATGGTCACAAGTGTAACAGTCACTACAATGAGAATAAATGTGACGTCTTTCATTAGTCGAGATATTTTATTCTCGTGGTTGTGTGCATTTTGATACTTAACAACTGGCCAGACGGTCAATAAAAAGTGTTATTTGAGTGTTCTGCGCCCTTTGCGTGAAACAATTTTCGGAAAAAAAACCTGAAATGCGGCGGAAAAACGCATGGGTTTGCACCAAAATAATTCGCTTTCTCACAGTCCAGTTATTGTTTGTGAGTTTTTAACAGAACATTCAACAAATATGACTCTACTCCACATGTTCAGTATTCACCTGATATGACACCTTGCGTTTTTTATTTATTTACACAGTTTGGATTGCCTCTTCGTGGTCACCTTTTTAAGACTGATAATTCGATAAAAGAAAATTCTCTACGAACTCTGAAGGGGTTTCACAGAAAGGACTTTATGGCATGTTTTGGTGATTGAAAAAAAATGTTGCTAGAAGTGCATTTCAGCCGCAGGCGATTACTATAAAGGAGATGCAGTAAATTTTTATCATTAAATTTATATCTTTTGTTTTATGCCACCATTATGGGTACTTTTTGATCACAGTTGTATATATGTAACTCTTTATCAGCCGATTTCCTTGCGCACTTTATTAAGGGGACGGTGGAGCTTAAAATCCTTAAAAATATTTTTTTTTTTATTTTTGTAAATTTCAACTTAAATATTATTCAAGGGTACATTATATGCATTATGGCATGCATTTATCACAAAAAAATTAAAAAAAAATTATTTTTGAGAAAAAAATGAAATTTTACGCGTCGTCTTAGAAATCTTCGAAATGCCCCATGCGTCTTCAATATCAATGAAAATCCCCAATATTTTTTATAAAAGTTTGGTTTATATATATAAATAAAATCAAGCATCGAATTTTATATATTTGAATTTAAAGGTAAAAAAAAAATCAATATTTCAAAAATTTTCCGAAAAAATTTCAAAATTTTTCAAAAAAAAATTTTTTTTTAACCTTTAAATTCAAATATATAAAATTCGATGCTCTATTTTATTTCTATATATAAATCAAACTTTTATAAAAAAAATATTGGGGATTTTCATTGATATGGAACGCGCAGGGGGCACTTCGAAGGTTTCTAACAGGACGCGTAAAATTCCATTTTTTTGTCAAAAATAATTTTTTTTTAAATCTTTTTTTTGTGATAAATGCATGCCTTAATGCATATAATGTACCCTTGAATAATATTTAAGATGAAATTTACAAAAAATAAAAAAAAATAAAAAATTGAAAAAATTTGAAAATTTTTCAAAAAAATTTCAATTTTTTTCATTTTTTTAAACTTTTAAATTCAAATATGTAAAATTCGATGCTCTATTTTATTTCTGTATATAAACCAAACTTTCATAAAAAATATTGTGGATTTTCATGATATGGAAGACGCATGGGGCATTTCGAAGATTTCTAACACAGCGCGTAAAATTCCATTTTTGTTCTCAAAAATAATTTTTTTTTTTTACATTTTTGGGATAAATGCATGTTATAATGTATATAATGTACCTTTGAATAATATTTAAGTTGAAATTTACAAAAATAAAATAAAAATAATTTTTAAGGATTTTAAACTCCACCGTCCCCTTAAGCGGACCGAGTATCTTTATGTAAGAAAACATTACCCAAAAATCGAAACTTATTTTTGGGATTATTATTAATTCTGTTTGTTCTGAGCCATTCGCAAAAATCTGCATGCAGATGCGATTATTTTTCGCAAAGCTACAGGTGTTTGAAATATGTACACAAACTATTTTTCGGCCCTATAATGTACTTTAAATATTTTTTTCTCATAATTGATTTTTCAAAGTTTTCAGATTTTTGTCTTAATTTTTGATGAAATTGCTAAAATGCATTAGCAAGAAACTTGACATTGCTTACAGAGAAACTGTGTATGTATTTTAAAATTCGACTATATTAAGATAATTGAATTTAACTTTTAACCTATTAAAAGTCAAAATTTTTAAATTAAGGCATTAAAGAATCGACAGGCAGATTTGTTTGTAATTGAGTTTTAAATAAGTAAAATAAAAAATCGAGGAAATATCTAAAAAATTATGATGCATACGGAGCATTTTAAAATTTGGATTTAAATTTTTAATAATTTTAAATCTTAAAATTATAATAAGATTGAAAATTTCTTTTAATGCGTTGTATATACTTATGATGAATATATATTTCCTCAAAATTTCATATGTTTATTATGAAATAGGATCAATGATAAATAGACGTTAAAAATTTATTTTTACTTCGAAAACTCTCTTAACAATAAATAATATGATAAAGAGATATATTATTTTTTTTTCTTAAATGAAAATAAATGAAAATGTTATGAGGAACTTAATATAAGAAACGAATAATTTGCGCATCGTACGTTGAATTGCACTTAAAAATGCAAAGATAATAAAGTATCTTTAGGTTTTTCTGAAAACAAATTAAAAAGAACAAAGCATTTGGATATCTGACCGATATTTCTCAGTCGCAAAACTTTTTTAAAACATACTTTCGAAACTATAATTATTTTAAAATAACATGAATAATGTAAAAGCAATAATACTCAGATAATAAAAAAGGAGCTTGTGAGTATTTGAATTACAATTTAAGTATAAGAGTTTTCAATAAATAAATACGAACTACCAGTTGTTAGAGACGTTACATGGAAGCTCCATTTTTCTCGAAGTTTAAATAAAACTCTTTTGAGCAAAATTATGATTAATTGGAAAATAATCCATTTCCTAATCGAATATTCTTTTTTACTAAAAACAGTAATATTATTTAAACTAAGTTCTTAATTATTCACTTATCACTTAAATAAATTTATTGTTAAAAATTAACATTTCACTTACTTTATCACTTATGAAGGAAGTAAAAATTAAATTTAACAAATCAAAAAAACCGGCTGCGTAGATAGCGAACTAATTAATTATTTCTCATCAATGTGAAACTATTTTTTATATTACTTAACTATTTTTATTTACTTGTACTGATGACTTTTAAGTTGTGTTTAATTGCTAGTTCCTATCTATAAACACAGTTTTGATGAGGCCTATAGATGTCTATGAAGGTTAGAATTCCAGCAAAACTAGAGATCCTACCTACACAAATTCCTGCTTGCGTAATACTTAAACATTCTGACTATAAAATAGTCAATGCAACGTCATCTTCATTTTAAAAGACCTATCCAATGATATTCCATTCAATGAGGTGCGTAATTTATTTTCGTTTCTACCGCCATTTTGTATTTTACAGCCGTCATTTTGAATTTATAAAAACAAATCCTAACCTATAGCCATCGGGCAGTTAAGACGAATCGATAGAGACCTCATTCATTAAAATCCATCCAGCCGTTGGGATGTTTCTAGGGTATAAAGAAATCCACATACGCAGATACGCGTGAAACACATAACACTTCTTGGTAGTCGGGTAAAAACATGTAAAATTCATTATGAATGTCTTATCTTATAATTTTTAAATTTATATCAATCAATGTTAAAGTGATGTATTTGAATAAGACAGGTTCTATAAGTACAGACCTTTTTTACATTAAGAAATTTCTTTCTTAAAATAGATTTATGTCCGTTTTCCGTTGTTTAAGTCATTTTTTGCACTGGCAAAAAAAAAAAATAACAATAATATCAAAAATTTTTAAATCAACAATTGAATAAAGCATTTACGTGACTGAAAAATACGTTTAATTGCTCATATGAGTGAAATATCTATAGAAAAAAGCAATGATTTAAAAAGAATATTAATATGAGAATATGTTGATAATATTGTATCATACGAAAAAATAAATTCGTGAATAACGCATAAAATACGAAATTCCGTCCAACTTTATCAGACGAATGTTCCAAATCTTCCGTTTCACGTTTTTAATAAACGCAACGGTAAACCAATAATATGTTAGAATGCATTGTCCCGTACAGTCGAAGGGAAAAAAAAAACTAAACGCCCCTACTTACATTGCAACAAATTAACGTAGAAGATAGTTACTGGTGCTTAATGATATGAAAAAAAATTCTAATTTTAAATGATGCAGATTACATTTCCTTATAGGCCATCTACATATCAAAACAAACCCAAACAACGAAGTATGCTAACTCAAGGTCCTTTGTGCTAATGCATGTTTATGTAATTTATGTTTATTAACCTTATCTATTCATTTTTGTAACTACACGTAAGTAAGTAAGTAAGTAAGCACCCACCCTGGGAACCCGCTTTTGGCTTATGGTTAGGTGTAACCCCCAAGCCCAGGGCAGGGAAAAGTTTTACTACCTGCGGAAACAAGCCCAGAACCCCAGTCTCCGGGAAAGAAGACTTCAGAACGACCCGCCTGACACGCCGAAGAGAGCACAAGAGGCAAGTGCCGTGTCCCCGGACCGCCTGTGAAAATTTATGATTATTTAAGATGGCGATTCTTTACCAATCACAATTGGCTACCCTATTGTTTCAGGGCGAGCCTAGAAATATATTACGATTATGATTTATATATTTTGGAATTTACGTACTGTTTGAAAAAAATTTAAGTATTTACATTCATCTTTTCATTTGATAAGAAATATTTTTTCCCCCTTTTTTCACCCTTTTAAACAAAAATATTTATACATATTTACAATATTTCTAGTGGTATTTAAGTTCTTAAAAATAAAACAATCTCAAAAACACCCTTCCATACACCACGTGGACCCATGACATGTCCACCACAGGCAATCAGAAGAGGTAATTATTGAATGTATTTATATTGAATAAAAGAATAATGGCTATTGAGAATATCGTAGTTAGCATAAAGTTTTTTAAGTTGTGCCGGGTCATTAATTATTTTTAGGATGTCCTGAAGGATTGTCGTTTCTGTTCTGTGAAATTTAAACTTCATGAATTTGCAGTTGCCGAAAATGTAATGCATCGGGTCTCCTCGACCACCACATTTACAAAGGTCGTCATCTTTTTTGCCGATATTATAAAGGAAAGACGGGAAGCTGCCGCGGCCTGTTAAAAAGTAAATAGATACTTTATCTTTTGAAATTATTTGGTTCTGAACTTTTGGTACCAGCCCGTGCGTATATCTGCCACCCCCTGAGTGATCCCAGTTGTACTGCCACCTGTCCAGTAATTGGGTTCGAATACATTTTATAAGATAGGACCGAGGCAATTTAACTCCTCGATCCACTGGTAGGTCGCAGTACTGGGCGGCATCATTCGCCAGCTCATCCGCCAGTTCATTACCCGCTATGCCAATGTGGCCTTTTATCCAAGTAATGTAAAAAAATTTATTTTGATTTTGTTTAATTAAATTATGGATGTAATAAATTGAGGGGTTAGTTGGAAATAAATTGTCTAAGGCTTTAACAGTAGATTGACTGTCACTTAATATTTGGAATTTTGTATAAGGGGAGTTAATGGCCCAATTAATTGCCGAAATTATTGCGTGCAGCTCCGCCTGAAAGATTGAATTTTTTTCATTACATTTTGAACTTTAGAATGAATAAAAATATGTGTGTAATTTTCTTTTTAAATATTTGATTAAAAAAAATTTTGGCTGAAGTTGAAATACCGATAAAAATTATTCAGTACCCTCTACTGGGAAAACTTTGACTCGTTAAAGGTAAATTTACAACACGAGTGAAAAGGATTAAATTTGCTATATTTTCTACATCGCTTGAGTTATGGAAATTTTTTTGTCTTAAAATATAGGTAGTAGCATTAGATTTACGCTGACAGCTCATTGTAAGTAATTCGCCAAGTTTCCGTCGAGGCAGCACCAGTCAAACAAAAACGTGTGAAGACGGTGAGAATTTAGCTCTTACATCTTTTGTCTGCCAAGCTGTAAATTAATTTATTTGGAGCTTTGTAAGTACATGCTATTATAACAGCATTGATGTAGGTCAAGGCCTATTGTAGGATTTTGCATTGTCTTTTCTGAGATAAAAAAGAAAAAGCGTTTTCATAAGTTGTGGTAACTTTGGCCCAACATTTAGGGTAACATTGGCCGAAAGAATTATCATTTAAATTTCTCTAAATACTTCCTGTCAATGCATAAAAATTTTATATTTGAAGGGCAGCTTTTTCTTATTTTATTAAATTTAAACATTAATGTTTTTGAGGTAATGATTTTTTTTGTATACATATGAAATCAATGGAGTTATGAATAAAGAGGGGAGACATATAGTGTACTGTCTACTCAATGCGGGTGAAGTTATTGAGGAGGTTGTCACAAGAGGGCTCCTGTTTTTTTTAATCGAATATACAGTTTCCGAATACCACCGGATCAAACTTTCTTCATTGTATTACTGTCGGGGATGAGGGGCATTCGTCCCCAGTCTTCTCGAAAAACTGTCAAAAGTCTGAAAATATTTTCCCACAAATATGGTAAAAAGTTCTATTTGTTTTTACTGGTGTCAGTTTGAGTGATAAACGGTCAGTTTGTTTCACCGGCTGTCACAATAATGCGGAAATGTACGGCCTGACTACCGCAAAAGTAATCTTCCACCAATAAAAATGATAATCTGTTTCTGCCATAATTCATGTTTGAAATTTTGCATTAATAAGTCCTTTAAATGCTAAGAAATTTCTAAAGAAATTAATAGTGGAAAATTCCACCTGATTTAAACAGCCTCTAGCGAAAGCGGATAGAGTTGATGCTTCAGTATTTTAAGGATATATCAGTTCTTCTTTGTTAATAGTTGCATGATGAAAATAAACATTTGTGCTTCGACGATCAATGATTTTGCTGAAAGTTCATCCCGTGCAATAGTTCCAACTGAACCATACAAAACAGCTATTGACAAAGATGACTGTAACGTTGGAAATTTTCTATTTGTGCTGTTTATTGGCAATATGTATCCCAGAAGTATTACTTTGTTGACTGTATCGAAAAGATGTTGAAGTGTTGACGTTGACCACAGTGATCGTACACTCAATGGTGCATGAATGAAACGATATTGCTTCAAAAATTAATCCACGCAACCTCCTGTCTACGAGAAATCAGTAATAAGCCTCAAACCAGGAGAATTTACCTTAAGCAATATTTATGATTTTTGTAATAACTTGTTTATTAAAATATATTCTAATTTATTGTCTTTCTACATGTTTAAACTTCTTACTCTCCTCCCCCCCCCCCCGTCTTTTTCAATAGGGAAACATTAGTTTTCATCATGTTGTAGGATCCAGACTATTTGTTTTAACACACCAAAACTTTCAAAACATCTTTTTGGTAAACAAATTTCGATTTTGATAAATTTTTGATAATGGTGTGGTTTCATATGTCCTTAGTAAACTAACAAACTAACAACCTTATCAAATTAACATGATATTCATTTTTTAAATAAGTAAGAGAATGGAGATGCTGGAAGTGCCAATAAACAGAGAAATTTTAGCCAATTTACCCCAGTTGACGGTATTTGTGAAAGAGTAATATTTTTTCTTAATATATTAATACGATCTCTATATTAATACTGCATGAATCTAAATAATATTCTCATTAAATTCAATTTTATTATGCATTTGATACTTTTGATATCCTATTTTCGTAAAAATAATCATACAAAATATATTAACATAATTTTTTCCTTAATTTAGCACTAAAATTAATTTTAACTCCCATTGTGCTTGGCCAAATGTGACCTATTTAAAGGGTAAATTATAAAACATTTCTCATATGTTGAATAATATAGATTGTATACAATAAAAACAATACAGCTCATATTCAAAGTATTAGAATAATTACTTTTTTTTTTTTTACAAATTGAAAATATCGTTTGGTAATTTAATGTTTTTTAATGCAAATATGCAAACTATAAAATTTTTAAGAACTTATTGTTGATTAAACTTATTTATTATCTTAAAATTAATATAATTTTTGAAAAAATTGAAAAAAAAAAATATTTTCAAAGGTCAAAATATTAGAATATTTATTCAAGTGGCTCAAAATATTAGAATATTTCACATTAGTTCTCCTTTAATTATCACCAATTAATAACTGGTGGCATCATTAAATAAATTCAGACGATTTTATTTAAAATCAGTATTATTTTTGCAGTTTCTTTGCTTTTTCGTCTTAAAATGGGTCGTGTTAGTGATATTCCTGAATCTATTAAACTTCGTATCGTTGATTTGTATCGGCACGGTTAAAGGCAATGTTATATAGCGAATTAGTTACATTATTCGCAATCAAGAGTTAGTGAAATTCTAACACAATATTCAAAAAATGGAAAATTTCAAAATAATCGCCGACATGGCGACCGAAAACCAAAAACATCTGCTAGTGTCATCTGACAAAAACAGAAAACATCTGACAGTTAACTAAAGCGTATATTTAAGAAAAACCGTTTTAAAAGTGTGTAATTCTTGCACCGAAAATGGAAAGAAGAAGAAGAAGTTGAAGTTTCTACATTGACAACATTAAGACGTCTTCATAAATTTAAGTTTGAATCTCGTGTATCGAAAACAAAACCTCTCATGACTGCAAAACAAAAGCGTATAAGATTGAACTGGTGTAAATCAAGACGTTTATGGAGCGAAGAAGATTGGAAAAATATATTAATTACTGATGAAAGTATGTTTTTTGTATCATATGGTTAGTACGGTATTCGACTTTGGAGAATGAAGCAAGAAGCATTTGATAAAGAATCCGTAAATGTTCAGTAAAATTTGCTGCTAGTGTCATGGTTTGGGGCTGAACGAGTGCAGAAGGATCTGGAAAGTAATGCATCGTCTACGAAAAGGTTAGCTCTCAGATATATCAAGAAATTTTGGAATATTACATGATTCCATCATCAGAAGATTTATTTGAAGATGATTTCATCTTTCAACAAGATTTAGTGCCACCGCATACCTCGGTATCAACTAAGAATCTGTTCCGCCAACGCAACATTAAGGTACTTCCTTGACCACCAAATTCACCAGACCTTAATCCCATAGACAATTTATAGTATATAATGAAAAAAACTCCTACAAAATCCTGCTTCAAATAAAACTGAGTTAGTGGCACATATAAAGTCTATTTGGGCTAATATTGATAGAAATGTTTGTAAATACCTTGTATATAGTACTCAAGATCGATTGTACGCTGTTATGAAAGCTAAAGGGGATGCTACAATATATTAACTACCACTTACTTCTTCATATTCATAAGGCAATATTGTTGCCTAAAATGAAATATTCTAATACTTTGAGCCAATCTAAATTTTATTTTAATATTTTGATGTGTTTCAGAAAGCTTTGTACGTAATTTATTGTTACTGTATTTTATATTTTGTAAATGCTAAAATCTTGTCTAAACATTCCAGATTTAATTTATTAGAAATTTAATTGCATTTGCTTGGTATCAAACATAAATAAATGAAAAATAATTTTTTTATTACTTTTTCTCAATTATTCTAATATTTTGAATATGAGGTGTAATTAAATACGTATTTATGACGCTTATTTAAATATCAGTAAATGTCAAATCTATGTCTTATCTATAAAGTATTATTTGCTTTCATTTTTTTGAAAATTGAATTTTGAAATTCAGAGATAAGATTTAAGGATAAATTTAATTAAAATTCCTAGTTATCTCATAAATGTTCCACACGTTTAAACAATGAATGTCAAATCAATATCAGACAAAATGTTTCTTTCTAAAATAAAATTTAACACTGAGTTTAATGAGCTGAGGCAAATATTAATCTTAAACTGTCATAAAGCCAGTTACATAACTCAATAATATAAACAAATAGTTTATAAATGAATGATTAAATTATAGTTAATAAAACAAAAAATTAATAACTAAATAATATTCAGTGTCCTTAGAACTTTTTTTTTTTTTTTTTTTTTTTTTTTTTTTAATAAACATTGGAAATTTAATGCGTTTTAATATGTATATTTTTATAATGAAATATTTTTTACGTTCGTTTAAAATACTTTTCATAATTATAAATATTTAATTTTAACTGTTATAAGAAGAAATATTTGTTAAAATAGAAAATTCTTTTGTTTACTGTAAATATTCAAACTGAACAAGTAAGATTCTTAATTAAAAATACACAAAGGAACTGACGTCAGATAACAGTACGGTTAGCGTTGCCAGTGTATTGTTAACTTACAAAATCAATAATTTTGACACGTGAAGTACAAAGAATAAAATCATTAATGAAACAGGAAATAGCTTTAAAATTTAAAAGAAATTCAAATGCTAAGGTATCTGTGCCCGATATGGAACACCTATGTAAAATTGTTTTTTTTTCACCTCCGTGTACACATCATAGGACTACAAAAATATATGACCACTATCCATAGACTGTTGACTATCATTATTAAAATTAGCAACCTTGTAATTATTCTGGTTTAATTTTAATGAAAAAAAAAACAAAAAATGTTTACAAATGTTCATATAAGGAACCACCTGTGCCTATTATGGACATGTATGTTCATATTAGGGGCAGGAGGCTCCTTATTGACCTACTACACAGGATGTATGGAAGATCCACTCTTACAAAGGATTTTGGAAGAGATGGGATAAAAGAAATATATCTTAAAGTATTGCGGGGGAGGGGGATACAATAAATATCTTTAGAACATGCAGCTTAGAAAAGGGGGGGGGGTCACTTTCGGTTGTGCCTCTTTGAAGACCCATGGAATGCACCTCCGTTACTACAAAATATTATGAAATATTATAGTTGGTTTTGCTAAGCTTTACTGAACCTGTCTGCAGAATTTACATCTGCTATTACTCAGTGCTCACAGGATGGACAAATAAAAACTCCTCCATCATGGGCGGTAAGTCCCACGCAGTCCTCATGGACATATCTGCTGCATGTGATGCATATCCGCATGTCTGAAACAGCATTAGTACTGCATAAGAAGCAGTACCAGCTCTCCTTTTGTTGAGGAAGTCATATCGCTGGTACCTGCAATTTCGCCAACAGGTACCCTGGTGAGGGGAGGCTTCTTTTGATTTTTCTGCAAGGGCTTTTTGGAAGATTTTTTTCCTGTGATGAGGTTTCTTGTAGGATTGTTCAGATGACATTAAACAAATATTTTACAAATTTGTGAATCTGAAGACTCACTTGCCGTATTCCCAATGTGTACATAAGGTGTTCATATTGAGAATCGGGCATAATTTTATTAAATCTTGTAATAAATAAACAAAGAAAACATTTTAAAGCAATATATGCAATAGCAATCGAAAATAGGTTTTATCAGCTTTCTAAAACACTCCACATTTCAATATTTAAAGTAATTTTGAAATATCTAATAAGAATTTAAACTTACCTGTAATGACGCTCAGCACACCAAGAAACAACAAGTTTCGGTATTTTTCGGTTAGCCGGGCGCCAATGCTTTATATACATATAAATATACATACATATATGTATATATACACATCTATATATATACATATATTGTATATATAGACACATATATATAAGTATATATACATATATATTTATATATAACACTGGCGCCCGACTAACCGAAAAGTACCCAAGTTTCCTTCCAAATTGCGAACAGAGCACTTTTTTGCACTTTGCAAGCTTAATTATCTTTTCAACTGCTTTTCTTCACGGACGTGTAGCGCCATCTCTTCGAACAAAATTGTTACTTTTAAAAATATTAGGGGTGCCCATATTGACAGCATTTGGTACAAGTACCTTACTAAATCATTCTTTTTATCGGATAAGTATTGTGAAGTACCTCGAAATGAAATGTAACTAACTATTCAGGAAAGTTCTTTATTTCGGCGTCTTAGACAATTTTAGTTTAAAATATATTTCTCCCGCCTCTCCCTTTAATAACGAGTAACAGAGATGGTTGTTTAAAAAAAACGAATCTTGTCTCCTCGTTTTTGTTATTTTTTCCATGCAAAGTTTTCCTTATTTTAATATATTTTCAAATCCAGATTTTTCGCATATCCACTTTAAATTTCTCTGGGAATTGTTTAAATTGATAATACGCTAGTGTGCAAAATTTAAGCAGCAGTCACGAATTACTAGTTTCTGACACATGAATACTCAAAATGAAATTATGAGTTCAAGTCTAAAAAAATAGGTACTACACTAACAGCACAGGCAGTCGATGTGAAGTATCGGTGATGTCACAAATAGTCACAAGTGTCATAGTCACTAAAAAGAGCATATATGTGATGTCTTTCATTTGTCCAGTTCTTACTCTCATTTGGTCACTCCACCGAGAAATCACTATGACAGCTACTTTGTGGCCAGTCACCACGTAACTTTACAATGAAGTCACTTTGTGACTCTCATCTACCTCTCATTTGGAAACTCCATTGTAAAGTCATCATGATAGCTGCTTTATAACGAATTCCTAAGTGACAGAAAATGAAATCGTATGATGACTTTTCACAAAGTAGCGCAAAGGTGATTCCCAGTAGAGTAAAGGCGCACGAAAGTCACCAAGCCACTTCAATGCTATATTATTTGGTATCTTATCACAATACAATGCTAACAATGACTTCAAAGGTAAGTCTTCAAATGGTCAGTCACGAGAGAACCACAAGTTGACTTCAATGTGATGTCAAATAGTGACTCAGCACAAAGGAACAGTGTCTAACTAAAGTCACTTTTCAATATAATCAACCTATACCGATAGTTCGAGAACAATAATGAATGAAAGAAAAATACGATATTTTGTTTCATCATAGTGATTGTGACACTTGTGACCATGCGTGACCCTATGTCATATCAAATAGATGTGCTATAGGGTTATTAACTATTTAAAACACTTGATGTTTATATGTTTTTCGTGGGGTGCTCACAGGTTAAACAATTATCATTTTAGGATTTTTTCACACCAGTTTCAATATGTGAAACACGGGTTTATTTTTTAAAAAAATACAGTATTTCATAATTATCATTTTGATTTTCTGTTATAGTGATTTCCGCGAATGTCTATAAATAGTTATCATTGTCTCTAATACAATACTCAAAAAACTATAAATCGAAATTTGCTTTTGAGGCAGTAATTCCTTTTTGGTAATGTTTACTCTATCAATAATAATAAAACAAACAAATTGGGAGATTGTCTGTTTTTCTACGATTTTTAGTTGGTATGGGTAAGGTAAGCACTTCAACATTGAATACGCTAAAACTCCAAAGTGTACCGTAGAACACCTCAAAGAGATTTTATTCAAAATTTAATTTAACATTTTCATAAGTTAAGTTTTAATACTTCTTTTCACTGAATGTTTGCACTGCGTACATATTTTCTCTCATCATTTCCTTCACTGTTTTTAAATATCCCCATAATTAAAGCCTTTATAACAGAAAAAAACGAATGCAGCAGAATGCAACAACAAATGCGCTTTCAGAAAAAGTCCATTTGAAAACTGCAAAGTAATTGCGCTTTTGTGCTTTAGAATGTAAATGTTTGTTTCAACTAATATCTCTTACAGGCACTAGATATTGCTAATACAATGATCGGCGTTTAACGAGAACTAGCACAGTATGTGTAAATGAATATATGATTAAACAGATATAAATTTAAACTATAGGCTTTAATATCCTGCAAGAATAAATATGTATTTTCATCCATATTTAAAAACATAATTTATTAAATGTTTTTATAGGGTTTTTGTTATTTTTTTATTATTTTAAGAATTATTAAGAAGAGATTTAAAAATTGCGCTAACTCAAACATTTAATAAATTTAAATATTATGTTACGCAGTAAAATATTTTTATTATGATTATTTCCAATATAGAAAAAAGAATATCATAAGAAATAAAATTACGTTGTATTTAATGAGACATTGAAAAAATCTTATGTTTTTTTTACAATGTGATAACTTAATCTTTGTTTCATTATTTGAATGTGAATAAATGTATATTTCTATCATTTCACTTTTGAAAATACAATTCTTGCACAAACCACTTAAGTGTATTATCATTTTTTTTAATTACCCTGAGCTTTCATTCTTTGTTCAGTATTTTTTAAATAACATCTCACATTTACATCTCATATCTATCTCACATTTTTATTATTGTTTGTCCATTATAAACATTTCTAAATATATGATTATAAGTCTCTCATCAGAATTGCGTTAAAAAATACAAAAAAAAGTAATGCTTTACTTTAACTCCAAGCACGGCGGTTTCAAATTTAAATATCTTCTATTGAAATTACTTAGAAAAAAAATTTTATAGCCCATTATTTAAATTAGTTCTTGTTTTTACGCTTTTTAAACCTGTTCTTGTTTTTATGCTTTTTATATAACGAAATTCGTATCCAGATAGAATATTTTTTTTTATTCCAAGCACGGCGGTTTCAAATTTAAATATCTTCTATTGAAATTACTTAGAAAAAAAATTTTATAGCCCATTATTTAAATTAGTTCTTGTTTTTACGCTTTTTAAACCTGTTCTTGTTTTTATGCTTTTTATATAACGAAATTCGTATCCAGATAGAATATTTTTTTATAATTCTAGTACTATAAACTTGATCTGAAATATCGATTTTTTTTCTTGCTGTTCAGAATGGTGTATTAAATTTATGAATACAAGTCAAAAATTCATTTTCAGTGTTTTGTTTCTTTTCGGTCACGATTTTTTGTTTATATTTCGTCATTTAATGCATGTGTAGAAGCAGTTTCAAAACTATAAAGTAGACTTTAAAATATTATTGTATGCTAAACTTCGAACTGATGCTTACTCGAAAAATACATTAAAATTCCAGTTACTCTAAATAAGCTTATCTACATCAGAAACATTTTCAGGCGTTCAAATTAAAGAAGTCTAATTGTATGTAAAATACACTGAAGGATTTCAAAAAAAGCATTTGGTAATGTATTCCTGTAAGTTTTATAGTTCAAGTAGATATATACAGTGGTGGCAAAAATTGTGGAATTTGTTTGAAATTTTCATGTTTTAAAACTTTGTGTGATTGACGAATATAATAAATGTCACTTAAATACAAATGTTTATATATCAAATTCAAGAAAATTTAATATAGAATTTAATTAAAAAAACATAGTTAAAATATTTGTATTATAAAAAAGTTTCGCTTACAAAAAATAAGATATATCTTACATTTCATTGTATTTTAAAGTTACACATTCAATATTTATTAGGAAACCAAATGTTTTTTATTACAGCTAAACAGCGTCTTTTCATTGAGAGAACTAGCGTTTGGAGTTCATCCTTTTTAATCTTATGATGCCAAGAATCAATAATAGATTCAATAAGTTACGGTATATTAGACAGACGCATTTTTTGTATAAGGATTTTCAAACGTCCGTCGCCAGAAATTTTCTATTGGACTTACATAAGGGCTGTTTTCTGGTCACGATAATAAGTATATGCTTTTATTTTTAAACCATTCTTTGCATATTTTTACCGTATGGCATGGAGCTGAATCCTGCTGAAAGATAAAATGGTGCTTTATTGGAGAAGAGATCCCTGATGGAAGGTATCAAGTTTGGTTCCAGGACAATTTCGATATATTTTTTTCGCATTCAGAATGCTATCAATCACTTGAATGCATCCCACATCATCTGAAGATATCCAGGCCCAAATCATGACGTTTGTTGAGTTCTTTGTAGTTGTTGCAATGCAATCAGGTTGCAGCTTATCCCCTACACTACGTCTCACATATTTTTGCCCACCACTACCAAAGAAGGATCTTTTACTCACATCACCCATGATCATTTACTTCCACTTATTTTCTGAGCAATTAATGTGTTCTTTTGCCCACTGAACTCGTGTACTGCGTTGTAGAATATTTAACCCCCTCACTGACAAGCCCGTGTTAATACATTCACTTAGCTCCCTGCTTCACTGTCATACAATCAATATTTAAAGTAATATAATTCTATTGATTTAATGTATTTTTAACACATAGAACCATGATCAATACTTCCAAGGATTGCATTCATATTCGTTGTTAAGTTGTTTTATAAAATGCTGAAAGAATCATCTTTTTTTAGCATTTAAAACAAAATGCAGAGAAAACAACATCACAATTTGCCCTTTTCCAAGACTGTCAGATGGTTAAAAAAGGCTTTTTCCTCGGAATTCAACCTGTCAGTCCAAAAACTGCTAATCTGCCGTCTTATTGTTATTGAACTAACTGAATTACCCATTTCATTAATTTCACATCTTACAGCATCTGATGAAATTCTTATATCCTTGAGGCATATAATTTATATTTTTGTATCGTCAAAAGCACTTGTAATTTTTTTCGTACTGATCTTACCTTGTTTATCACTGATTTAGTTTCTTCATATCGTAAGCACATCATTCGTATGCCAGATAAAGTGAATGCTCCACCAACCTGTCATGCAATTTCAGCATAAGAGAGACCATTTTCTCTCAATATAAAAATTCTACTTCTTTTTGTAGGTGTCCAATCAGCTCTTGTTGCTGATGACATTGTTTTAAATTACTTGCATTAAGAAAAATATAGAAATATTTAAAAAATATATTCTATCTAGTTACACTAGTATTCACCTTTCTGAAAATTTCATTCCAGCAAAATACTGCTTTTACAAATCAAAACATACTACAGTTTAGTTACTGACATTTTCTTGGTTCTCAGAACAGTCATTGTGATTGGCTAGGAAGCTTTTATTACAATGCATTTCAGCATTCATGACTAATTTATTTGTATTTTAGACTAAAGTAAGCGTAACTTTTTTGCAATGCAGATATTTTATTTCTGCTTTTTGTATTAAATTCAACATTGCATTTTCACGAATTTGATAAATAAACATTTGTATTTAAGTGAAAATTAATATACTCTATAAGCACACAAAATTATAAAACAAAAATTTCAAAAAATGTCTACAATTTTGACCACCACAGTAAATATGTTGCGGTTAAAACCCGAAATCGGTCAGTTCGCGAACTGTCCAAAAACATTCTAAAATAACTCGCCAATTTGGGAATCGGCCAGCAAATTCGCGAACTAGCGAGATTCGATCGGCCAGTTCGCCAAGTGACCAGACGTGATCGGCCAGTTCGCGAAATTAGTATTGGCAGTCGGTCTATTTCAGACCGCACATTTTATTAAATATTTTTAATTTGTTCTAAGTTTTAATATTTTAAATCAGGTTTTTTTTCGAAACGATTGAAATTGTTCCAAATACAGTAAAATAATAGGCTAGGACTAGGTATAATCCGACGAAGTCGAAAGAAAAGTAGCGAGTAGAATTTGTGAAAAAAATATTGCAAAGCAAAAATTACAACGATTTTTCAAACAATTTTTTTTCTATGACGCATAAAGTCAGAACTTGAAGTACTTTGAAGGACAGGAATTATAATATCATCATACTTAAAAACATATAGCATATTTCGCATTCTCAATACATTATCTACATAGCATATATGCTTCTTCTACAAGATTCTACAGAATTATTTTGACACTAAGTAAGGATGTAGTTATTAATAACACATAAACATGCACAGTAGTACACATAAAAAAGAAGTTTTATATGAAATTGTACAATTAAAATTAATGATAAAAACTGAAAATTTACATTTCCAGCGGTTTCTGCAGTCGTCCTCAGGATAAAATATGATGGTGAAATGACAAAAAGTGCTGAGATTAAAACTTCATGTCTGCGAGAAATTCGGCTGTTACAATTTAAAAATATAGTACATTTATTTTAAAACTTCTTGGTAATTTCATGCTTTACCTTTGTTGTTTATTTATACAAATACATCACTTCGTTTTGAAAATGAGAGAGGCAATACTTATTAGAGTTGAAAATAGAAGCAGCAGTTTCTGGGATTGAACTTAATTAGAGAAAATATATATTATTATTAACTGAAGTTCCATTTATTTTATTCCATTTCTTTGTTCTCATTCATCATATTCATTTTAAATGTGTAACTGGACAGTCGATAAGCAGGGTTTCAGATTAAATTTGTGTATAAGAAATATTATCTGCTGCATCACAAACTTTAATACGTCATTTTGCTCAAGTTTTCAGAATGTATTTTCAGGATATTGAACCATAAACTGGAGATATTGTACGAAACGGCGTCGTTGCATACTTGATTGTTTTTACACAGAATTTTCATGGATTCTCTGATAGTGGATGCGTAATAATTGGATGTTCGGCATATAAATTTGCATGACCAAAATCTATTGCAATATCCTGATTAAAGAGCTGTAGATTGACCAGAAAATTTTATATATGCTTTATGATCTTTGATTCTTTCTTTGAGTTTCCTTTTGATCATTCCTATGCATTCCCTTATTCTATTGTTATCAGTTCTAAAAGGAATGACATATACACCAGCTACTTCATATTTCGGTTTTGGATCTATTTTGGTACAAATTAACTCTTTTAATTTTCTTGGTGGACAGGCTATTAAATTTAAATTGTGCTTCAGTAGAGCGTATTTTAACTTTTCGTACAGACCAGGAAAATAGGTAAACTTTTTGTATATCATTCCTTTATGGTTTACGTTTTTGATATTTTCGTGAAAACTGGATTCATAGATAAGTTTATTAATGAGGATTGTTGAAGCATCGTTTTCTTCAGCGATATCTCTGATGGTATTAAACTCTGTTTCTAAATATTTATCTGAACATACTTTAAAAGAATCCTCTAATGTATAATTTGTAAGCAACGATTTTATATAAAAATGGTGATGAACTATTGTATGGGATCGTATTATTTGATCTGATCGGTTTCCTATTAAGATTTCTGTCAATGTTAAGGTTTTCGTTTTTTTAATTAAATTAGCGTCGAGAAAATGTAAATTTCCATATTTCCCAATTTCAAGAGTGAATTTTATATTATCATCAAACTCATTTAAATTTTCAAGAAAAGGGTGTAATTCATGTAAACTATGCTCCCAAACTATAAATATAATGTCTACGAACATAATGTCTTGTACCATACTCTAGGTTTTAAATCAAGGTCAGTTAAGACCTTCCTTTCTAACGGTAAAACTTTAATTTCGGCAAAAAGGAATGGAATGGAGATTTTAACTGACCTTGATTTTTACTGGCCTGAAATTGATAAAGACAGAAGTTTATCTTTTCTCGACGTTAATTTAATTAAAAACAATAAAAAACTCAACATTGAAGGAAATGTTTATAGGAGACCGATCAGATCATATAATAAGATCCCAGAAAATAGTTCATCACCATTTTTATATAAAATTGCAGCTTACAACTTTTACATTAGACGGCTCTTTAAAGTATGTTCAGATGAATATTTGGAAAAAGAGAAAAAAAGAAGCTTAATACCACCAGAGATATCGATGAAGAAAACGGTTTTTCAACTATCCTCATTAATAAATGTATCTATGAATTATTTTTCAAGAAAATATAAAAAACATAAACCATAAAGAAATGTTGTACACAATGTTTACCTTTGTTTAATTGGTCTGTACGAAATGTTAAGACATGTTAAGACATGTTCTACTGAAACACAATATAAATTTAATAGCAAGTCCACCACGAAAATTAGTACGAAGTAAGAGTTAATTTGTACGAAAATAGATCCAACACCGAAAAATAAAGCAGCTAGTGTATATGCCATTCCTTTTAGAGCTGATAGCAATATAATACTGGAATACATAGGAATAACCAATAGAAAATTCAAAGAAATAACCAAAGAGAATAAAGCACATGAAAAATTTTGTCATCAATCTACAACTCTATCTCGTTTAAGTATCGATCAGAATATTGCAATAGTTTTTGATCATAAAAAAATCATACACCCAACATCCAATTATTACGCATCCACTATCAGAGAGTCCATCGAAATCCTGTGTAAAATCAATCAAATATCTAATGACGCCATATTGTAGAATATCTCCAATTTATGAATCAATATCCTGAAAATAAATTCTGAAAACTTTAGCAAAGTGACGTATTAAAGTTTGTGGTACGGCAGTTAAATATTTCTTCAACACAAATTTAATCTGAAACACTGTTACTCCGACTGTCCAGCTACACATTTAAAATAACAGTGACGTATGAAAAAAAAAAGTGATGTAATAAAATAAATGGAACTGCAGTTAATAATAATATATATTTTCTCTAATTAAGTGCAATCCAGTGCAAGAAACTGCTACTTATACTTTCAATTCTAATAAGCATTGGCTGTCTCGTTTTCAAAACGAAGTGACGCATTTGTACAAATAAACGACAATTGGTTATTATAATATTCTATGATGACGGGCTTTATAAAGCCTGAAAATACTCAGAAGTTTTTAAATCAAATGTATATTTTTAAATTGTAACATCTCTTTTATTATTTTAGTCGCTTTTTATGTAAAACAACGATCTTTTTAAAGTTCATATTGCATATTTTATGCATGAATCAAGATGAAATATTGCGTTTCGACTTATGATTTTGTTTGACCAGGAACTTGTTTGATAATTTGATAGTGGTTGGCCAACTAGTGGACTTTTTAGTTCTTTTATAAATGTCTTGAATAAGTTCGTTAAACATGGCGATACTTTAAGCCTTTCTAAAATAACTTCTTCTTTAAAAATCCAAAAAGCATATTTATCAATAAGGATATATTTTTATTTCATAATAAATACATGTTAAATGTCACCCATAAACGTTTTACGACTTGTTTACTTTTTTAAGTTAGAGAGATTAAAATAAATGCCTTGGGATTCATTGAATGTTTTCTGGTCGAGCCTTGTCTGAACTTCGAAAATATAGTAGTAGCTTAGAATCATTATATGACCTCATATGTATTCAGTTACATTTCAAATGACAAATTAAAAATTTCGGGAAAAGTTATGTTTCTGTTAAAAAAAGTATCTCCGAAGGAGTAAATATAATTTGTTTAATTTACATTAAATCTTTCATATGTGAATCAGAAAAAAATCAACCCTCTCTTTCGATTCATCAGAAAAATCTGGTTTACGATTAGGATTTTATACTGATGGTTGATGTTCCTGTTTAATTATTTTGTATTCCTATTTAATCATATTGTCAATACAATTATTATGATGCTTTAATCGAGCTTTACATTTCTATTTTTTTACGTATTTTAATATGCCTTATTGATCTGTTCTTGTTTAAAACAAGAGTTTTATATAAATACATTTAATTATTAAACATTAGGAATAAAAAAAAGAATAATGAAATAAAACAATACATATAAATTTACTGGATTCATACAACAAAACCTATTAATGTATATGCAAAAACGTGGTTTAGTGTACAGTTGTAAATCTTTAAGTAATAAAAATACATTGATGAAATTTACATCTTTATAATAAATGTCCACATTTCAGTATATTTGAGACTTTATAACGCAACATTTAGTAAAATAAATTTACTTGTTTATATCTAATATACTAAAAAAAAACCTTCGCTTTGGTATTTATTTTTTTTTATTAAAATGAACTTTTAATAAATTAATTTAGAAACATTAATAGTATAGATAGAATTTTATAATAAACAAATTCATTTTATATACTTATTATAAAATATTTATATTTTCATGAATATTAAAGAATATATTTTATTCATTTATCATCTTTTCTTTTCAATTGCCGAAAGAATATATATTATTTGTTTCCAAAATTTAATTTATAATTTGAGGAAATTCAATTTTCTGACATAAAGAAATCAGTAAAAAGATAAAGTGTTTCATATACTCAATGTATTTACTTTCTGTTGCGAAAATATTTAGATACGAAGAATGTAATATAGTAAAATTTTCAATTACGTATTATCAAAGACGATGCTTTTTAAAGCTGTTAATTAAATGTTTTCATCTTAAGTATTGTCATCTTAAGCTGATGTTATCTTACCAGCTTTTGTTTTATGATGAAAACATAAATGCTCAAGTTTTTCGAACTCGTTTCATTGTTTTGAGAAGAAAATGTAATTTATATAATAGTTCTTAATCGTACTTTATTATCTTTAAAATATAAAGTAGAGGGCATTCGTGTTTTATGGCATACCAGATATATATTTATTTGTAAGTAAACATAAAATATTAAATACATTAAAAGTTAGTAAGGAACAAACTTTGACTATTTCTTAAAACACTTTTAGCCCTTTATCTACTGAGGGTATTTATAAGTATTATTAAAATAACTTGCTATAAATTCATTTAATACATCGATTAGTAGTAATACAGCATACAATGAGTTATAGATGCATTAATTTATCTTGTTCCAAAATCATTATCAGTTACACAAAACAAAAATATTTTTAAAAGGATGATATCTTTTGCCTTTGCATTCTTTAAGCTTTCATGGCGTTGCGGAGGAGGAAGGGGAATTTTTCAGTTCAGAAATATTTCTATATTTCTATTGTAAGAACGTTACATTTGTACATTTCCTATTTATATAAAATGCTAAGAAATATATTTAAACTGAAAGATTTGAGTGAGATTATAAATGCTGCACAAAATCCCTATAAATTAAAATTTATTAATCCTTATAAATCCCCCAATTCTTCTAAAATCCTACTAAAATTTATTAAATGACTAAGTAAATCTTCTAATACAGTTTCAAAAATTCACGAATAATGCTTTAGAAGATAAAATTTTCAAGAATTCCTAATTCAATACATAAAGGGTTAATGCGTTTAAAGTACAAAAACAAAATACATATCAATATTTAGCTTTAAAAACATTACACTTTTCGGGTAATGGTAACCATTCGGGTAATTTGGAATAAGTTTATAAGAAATATTAAATTTGCAAGACAAATCACAATTTACAAGGATAACCAAAATTATTTATTTAATAAACATTAGTACAGCCTCTATAAATCATCAGATACTTTAAAAAATTGTTTTAATTTTTAATAAAACAAAAATGTAATTTATTAGAATTTATAGTCAAAATGATGAGCCATCAGGCATTATATCTACTGCTCCTCTCTTCCATCTTTTTAATACTTTCCATTTCAAAACAGGAACAGTGTATTTTCCTTAACTGGTCTGCAACCAGGTAAACAGCCCATCTCAAATGATACGTTGGAGAAGAATGATTGATAGTTTTCACTAGAATCCTTTTGAATAATCAATATTACCCGACACGCTATCTTAAAAAAAAAAAAAAAAAAAAAAAAAAAAAAAAAAAAAGAAAAGAAAAAAAACACTCTTTAACAATTTAGCAGGGATGAAAGCTAACACAGCAATAAATATAACTCTTAAAATTTATATTTAACTTGGTTAACATTACTGGGAATAATATTTCATAATTCATATGAATTTTATAAAATTTGCTTGCAAATAACTGTAAAATTGAGAATAATATTTTATTTCATCACGTCATGGGGGGACAAGGAAGTCGTTCTGCAGTTTTTCTCTGGGACAGCGTATGCCCCAGATCTTGAACTGTTCCATATTGTCCGACGATTCCAAAATAGCCGAATTTCTTTCTATAAATGCAATTCTGTTGATGATTATAGCGTAAAAAATCTTAACATATTAAATTTAATTACAGTGGAGCCTCTTTTATCCGAAACTCATTTAAACAAAATTCATTTTTAAACCTTTTTTTCTTCTTCTTTTTTTTGTATCACATTCCTTGTGTACAAAATACATTTTCAAAGCCCCTTTTTTAACTATCACATTCCTTGCATGCAAGCGGGCCATTCCGAACTACGAGTACATATAGATATTTGATTCCCTTTCTTGGTGTTCCTTTGAATTTAACTTGAGCTCGCTTAAGCTGCGGTGTGGAACGAACAAAACGAACTAAGAAAACGAACAAATTAACAAATCTGAAGCTTTTGAATGTTTTGCATAACGTTTGGCATCACTGGAGCAGCAAAATGACTTTGATACTCGTGAACTAATAATATAAAAAAAAATCGTGATATAATTTCAAAGAAAAGGCAATCGAAACTGCGCAAACAAAACGTTGTTTCAAACACTTGTGAAATATGTAAAAGGTACTTAATTTCAAAATTAATATTCAGGTAATTTATTCTTGTTTCTATTTTATTATGCTTTATTTCTATTAAGCACTTTTTACCATAATAAGAAATAGAGCATATATTTCTCCTTAATCTTAAAATAGAAGCATTCTCGATTATCCGAAAATTTCAATTTTCCGAAAGATGGTCGGTCCTAATTACTTCGAATAATCGTGGTTTTACTGTATAGTGGAAAATTACTGCTACGTACACACATAATCGCAAATGTCTTCTGAATCATTTCGCCCCTTTCAACTGTCCTTTCCAGTGTTATTGGAGTTACCTGACCAAACGAACCATGTGACGAATCAAAACAGATACTTTACTAACAAAATAGGTCATATGTTATTACTTTGAATTTTATTAAATGAATAAAATTCTGCTAGACAGTTAAAATTTCACCCCGCGACTAAATATATTGTTACCATGCGACATCGACATAGATATAGCATTTGTTTAGTGATTAGTAATCTAAGGTAACCGAGGGACATACTAATGAAATTCTGGTTAGGATTGAATGCTGCAGAGTTTCGAAATAAACTTTCAAGATGAAAGTCTGAAAAAAAATTTGCAATCATTAGCAAAAAGTAAATGCAGAAATACTAGTCATAGTGCAATTATTTTGCAAATATTATCGAATAGTATGAAAGAGACTAGTTGATGTATGATTTGATGTTTCGAATAAGATATTACTTTCACAAAAAGTAATTTTATTAATCAAGTTATCATATCAGTAATAACAGAAAATCAAATAAATAAAATATTTTAAATATCTTTAAAAAACAGTTAAACATAAGAAATATATAATTATTATTAGTAGTAGTATATTTATAAAGTAAAAGCATGAATATTTAGTTTTTTATAATTTTACTTTATAATTTTATGACGAAAATCACGTATCAATATTAGATACAGCATTTGCTTGGTACGTTATTTTCTCTTTGTAAACGAAAGGCAAAAAATTCATACACTGGGTATTTGTTGGAATGTTACAGTGTTTGAAAACATACATTAAAGTAAGTGTTATGGCTAGACTCTCTCTCGAGACCAAAAGTTAAACGAAGAAAATACCTTACCGCGATATCGTAGTTTTCATATTACAAAAATATTGTGTGACTTAGCGAATCACACCACTATATGTATATTAACGAGGAGTTGTCACCATGTACAAAAACGCCGTTTATTAGAACCAACACAAAATTAAAAATGAACACATGAAAAATAATTGAAAATGTTTAGTTAGTGTTTTTCGACAGAAATCACCGTCTTATTTAATGCCCGTACTATACTTATATTTTCTTATACCAATATTTCAGGCATTAGTATTATATTAGATGTTTTAGATGTTAGATGTTACTATTATATTAGATTGTATACCAATTAGGATAATTGTGTTAATATTAATCTAGTATTACTATTATAGTAGCCATTAGTATAGACATTTTTTCATATCTGTTTAACATCAATATATAAAAACTCATGACAATTATTTTTCATTTAAAAAAATATTTTATCTTGCATTTTGTACATATTAAAATAAAAGTCATAATTTACATTTCCCTTATTTTTCATAAAAAATTAAAACACATTTCCTTATTTTATTTTAAAAAAACATATATTCCAGTAGATTTTTTAAAATGCTATTTAACAATATATAATTCATCGTCTAATAGCTTTTGGCACCTTTCTGAAAAAATGTTTCCTTCCCTTATTCCGTGATATCTTTAGTTTCAAATGATGTTGTTCCGCAGTTTCGCTTAAGATCTTGTAACTTCCATCTTTTTCCCTCTTCTCCTTTTCATTTTCCCTTCCTTTCTAGCATTTTTTGCCAACGAGAGTCTATATTTGCATGTGTAACATCGTTGCATACATTATGTCTGCCGAGGTTTAACTCTATGGCCTCTTTCATTAGTGTGTTATGGGGGTTTTCGTATTTGGCTATTTTTTCTATTTTAATTGATTGTGGTATTATGGTGTTTTTAAAATTTGCTCTTGAGAGGGCTGTTTGACTATTATATTTTATGTAGCGGATATGCACCTTATATCTTTCGCTTATTTTTCGATTGGTCGTTCCGATGTATGTAATTTTCTTATTTTCTGTATTTGAGGCTTTAATTTTATATACTCCTGCCGTCTGTAATTCTTCGTATCTTTCAGCTTCATTTCGTATCATTTTAAATAGGGAGGGGTTGGGTGCGATTGGAACTATTTTTCCAAGTTTATTTATTTCACGTCTTATTTTTAGTGATAACCCGTTCATGAGTGGCATAGCGGGGTGTATAATCTTGTTTATTTTGTTCAGATTGGATCTTGTCAATTCTTTCTGTAGCTTTTCTTATTAGTTTATCTATTGTTTTTCGTGGATGGCCAGCGTTAAGTCCTATGTTCTCTATAGTTTTTAATTCTTCATTTAGTAACTTTTCCGCTAACATACATATAGTGCTCTATAGATGTATGTATTTAGGGCGGCAAGTTTATAGTTTATGGCTGTATTTGTTTTGCTTGAAATTATCGCTAGGTTTACAGTTGGGTTTCTATAGATTGTGGTTTGTATCCGTTCATTTTCGTATGTTATTTTTACGTCAAGGTATGGTAGGGATTGGTTCTTTTCTTCTTCTATTGTCTTCTTCTATTGTCTTCTTCTATTGTTATCATATTTATTTATTTCGTTTAAGAGGTTTTTTAGGTTTACAGTTCTGTTTCTTATAATGAATATGTCATCCACATACCTTACCCAAAGGCGTATTTCATTTTTATGATCCTGTATTATTCTTCTTTCCATTAATCTCATTTTCCATTCGGAAACCACATTGGATATGGGGGACTCCATTGGTACACCCCTCACTTGTTTATATATCTTATTGTTAAATTTAAAATAACTTTCCTTTAGAATTAGATTTGTTGCACTTTCCATTGTATTAATAATTTCTGGGTCTGTATAGTGTTTCTGTATAGCCTTGTTTATTTCTTCTGTCATTTCGTTAAGGTTAATCGACGCATATAGGTTTTTTACGTCTAAGCTTATCATATAGTCATTCGGTTGCGGTTCATATTATCTTAATATCTGTATGCATTTTCGTGTTGAATTAACTGAAGAGAAATGATAACGACCATAGAATAATAAAACAACTTAAAGAAAACCAAAACTTGACTTTTTTACACACCGATAAAACAGGAAAAATAGCAATTATGAATAAAAATGAATATATTGATATGATGGAGAGCACAATAATTGAACTAGGGAACAAAATAGTGAAAATAGATCCCCTAAATAAACTAACAAAAAAATCAGAAGAATTGATTAAGAGGGGTAAAGGGCCAAATGAAACTAAACCAATCAAACAGAATTTTACTCCTAATACACCAATGATATTTTGAAAACTGAAAGACCTTAAGAATCCATAGAAAATGAGACCGATTGTTAACAAAAAACTTAGCCCGACCTATGACATACAAAAATATATGCGAAAACAATATGAAGAAATGCTCCCCCCTTCTGATATATCGGTTAATTCAACACGAAAATTCATACATATATTAAGAGAATATGAACCGCAACCGAATGACTATATGATAAGCTTAGACGTAAAAAACCTATACCCGTCAATTAACCTTAACGAAATGACAGAAGAAATAAACAAGGATATAGAGAAACACTATACAGACCCAGAAATTATTAACCCGTTAATAGTCGCGCGTTGGTCTTTTCCCCGCCCGAAATTCGTTATCTTCCTGTAACTCATTTCCCGTTAAAGTTACGATAGCGAAATTCCGTGTAGCTGACCTTGAGTGTTCACACTCTTGTGTAGTAAAATTGCAAGTCATTCCTGCTATTTCTTAGCATTTTATCGCATTCTTAAGTTTCAATCGGTCTAAATGACCGCGTTGCGACCACTTGCGTTAGTTGAATTCCCCCCCCCCCCCCCGTGTTCATCCTTTCCCATTTCCGCGAAATCTGTGGGGGAAAGTTTCTTCGAAGTACGAATTCTCTGCCTGTTGTTATTTCGTCTTTCTTTCTTTCTGCTATTTTACCCGTTCATAGAGTACATTTTTAACTTTTAGAATGTGACTGAATTTTTTTTTTATTATATTAGTTGTGAAGTCAGTTCGCACAAAAAACTGATGGATGGTCACTTACATTTTTTTTCATTGTCAAATATTGCGCGAATAAATTCTCAAATTGATAATCGTTTAAATATGGAAAAAAAGGGAAATTCATCATCATTATTTGTAAGAACTTGCTTTTCATTTATTACCGGAACATATAAATGAAAGAAAACAGACAATAACACTGCCAAACCATTAAAAAAGAGAGAAGAAAATTTTGTGGGAATCAGTAAAAAAATTGCCGTATCTCCTAAATCTGAAAACTATCGTTTTTTTGCAATAAAACAAATTCGAAAGATAAAACAATTTTCTCAGAAATGTAGTATGTATATCTGCGAATAACATACATATAATGTATTTGTACAATAAGAAAAATAATGAGAATTTTATAATGTAGGTTAGAAATTACGCAAATAAAAATCTCTTTTGGATAATTCGGTGAATGTTTATACTATGATTTAAAAAAATATTTTAAGTATTTTTCTAAAATTTATCTATTGTTAAATGTTCATACTGTAAGTAAAAACACATTTTTTTAACAATGCCGCAGAAAATGTTTTTTTTTTATTATTATTGAAATCCAATAGAGGCTTGGGGACGGTATCTGACAAATTTAAATTTGTTGTCCTTCATCAATTCTTAAAACTATTTTTCAGAATAATGTTTTCCAGAATATGAGAGAAAATTCATTTAAATTAAATTATTGCTACATATTTATAATTTCGGAGAAAATTTTCTTATTGTTTTTATTATTTTAATGAATGTTATTATAAAACAATAAATTATAACATTAATACCTTATTATGAAATGTACAATTGAATATTTATTTTAATTAAGTAGTTGCTGTAAAATACTTTCCTATTAAGATGAACCTTTCAGTGATACTATTAATTAAAATAATTTATCCATCTTAGGATTTAAATCTACAATTGCATAAATTAAATATACAATTTCAATAACTTATTTATTATTTGGTTTATATAAGCGAAGTTCGTATCCAGAGTTTTTATTCAAGGGCGCTGCTCCCACCCTGAAATAAGTAGAAAAACTACAAATCGTGCATTTTCATTTGAAAAATGTATTTAATCACAAAATCTCGCGACCCCCCTCCCTTCTCTCCCCCCTCATACACACACAGACACCCCACAAAATAAATAAATAAATAAAACGTAGTTACAACATTTACAGTTATAATTTCGAAGTTAAGTATTAATTACCTTTATCTTTATTATATATATATATATATATATATATATAATTATACATTTTTAATAATATTTGGTTTATGTGGTGTTTGTGATTTCATAATTATTGGTCATTTTCATTATTTTTCAATGGTATTATTGTACAGAAAGTGTATATATAATATATTTATAAATACGGTCTTTAATTGTTTATTGCATCAAATTTGATGGTTTTTCATATGTTTTAAATGAATTAATCGTCCGCAATATGCTGGTGAATTAGTGGTATTGTATTTGATTTTCTGTTGCATGTCATAGGTTCCATTTTTACTTTCAGTTTAATTGTTCAATTTAATATCAGTGTAATATATTGATGCTAAATTTATTAATTTTATTTTATTAAATGGATAGAGAGTGCCGGAGTATCATAAAAATCTACCTGACTCTGATTCTGTACGTCAAAAAAAAAAAAAAAAAAAAAAAAAAAAAAAAAAAAAAAAAAAAAAAAAAACCCTATCACGAATTTAGATCTATATTCGTAAATGTTTTCCTACTAATTATTGATTCATAGTAACATCAGAAATTCAATCAAATCATTTACTATTTACTTTTAAGTATTTATGCAAATCAAAGAAAGAGTTAAAAAAACATTTATCTAGATGCCAACTGAATATATACTTAAGCGAAATAAATAATTGCTGTAAAAAGTTGTAAAATGAATAATTGCTGTAATCTTTTAAAGTTCAGTTAATATTTTCACCCTACGTTATCCGTTTTCGATTATCTGATAACACCGGCAAGTTGCCCCTTCGTTTTCGGCCTGCTGGTAACGGCGGCAAATGGACCGAACGCGACCACTAACGTTCTAAAAAATGTCGCGACTACTCTCGGGTTAATGCAATCGAAAGTGCAAGAAATCTGATTCTAAACGAAAGTTATTTTGAATTTAAAAATAAGATATATACACAACTGACGGGTTTACCAATGGGGTCCCCCATATCCAATGTGGTTTCTGAATGTAAAATGGGATTAATGGAAAAAAGAATAATACAGGATCATAAAAACGAAATACGCCTTTGGGTAAGGCATGTGGATGACATCTTCATTATAACAAACATAACGGTGAACCTAAAAAACCTCTTAAAGAAAATAAATAAATATAATAATAACATACAATTTACAATAGAAGAAGAAAAGAATCGATCCCTACCATACCTTGACGTAAAAATAACATACGAAAATGAACGGATACAAACCACAATCTATAGAAAATCAACTGTAAACCTAGCGATAATGTCAAGCAAAACAAATACACCTATAAACTATGAACTTGCCGTCCTAAATACATACATCTATAGAGCACTATATATATGTTCAAAGGAAAAGCTACTAAATGAAGAATTAAATACTATAGAAAACATAGGACTTAACGCTGGCCATCCACGAAAAACAATAGATAAACTAATAAGAAAAGCTACAGAAAGAATTGACAAGATCCAACCTCGACAAGATAAACAAAATTACACAACACCCCTCCCACCTGCCATTCATGAACAGGTTATCACTAAAATTAAAACATGAAATAAGTAAAGTTGGAAAAATAATTCCAATCACACCCAACCCCTCCCTATTTAAAATGATACGAAATGAGGATGAAAGATACGAAGAATTATAAACGGCAGAAGTATATAAAATTAAAGCTTCAGATATAGAAAATAAGGAAATTACATACATCGGAAGGACCAATCAAAAAATAAGCGAAAGATATAAGTCAGATATCCGCGACATAAAATATAATAGTCAAACAACATACAACAGCCCTCTGAAAAGCAAATTGAAAAAAAACCCATAATACGACAATGAATTAAAATAGAAAAAATAACCAAATAAAAAAAAACCCCATAACACACTAATGAGAGAGGCCTTAGAGATAAACTTCGCCAGACATAATGTATGCAACGATATTACACATGCAAATATAGACTCTCGTTGGCAAAAAATGCTAGAAAGAAAGGAAAAATGAAAAGGAGAAGAGGGAAAAAGAGGGAAGTTACACGATCGTAAGCGAAACTGCAAAACAACATCATTTGAAACTGAAGATGTCCCGGAATAAGGGATGAAAACGTTTTTTCAGAAAGGTGCCAAAAGGTATTAGACGATGCATTATATATTGTTATATAGCATTTTTTTTAAATCTTCCGGAATATATTTTCTTTTAAATAAAATAAGGAAATGTGTTTTTTATGAAAAATAATGAAAATGTAAATTATGACTTTTGATTTTAATATGTACAAAAAGCAATATAATTTTTTTTAAAGCGAAAAATAAATGTCATGAGTTTTTATATATTGATGTTAAACAGATATGAAAAATATGTCTATACTAATGGCTAATATAATAATAATGCCTGAAATATTGGTATAAGAAATTATAAGTAATTGAAAATGATTACAAACACCTAACACCGGGACGTAGAACAGAGTACAGATATAATCAGTAACCTTAGAATCATTACCCATTTCACTAGTGTCAACAATGTCTTCAAATCTTAATCTGTAATTAGTCATCTCTCATCTCAAAAATCTCGAGCCGTACCTTTTTAGGGTAGACAAGAAGGGTTTGTTCCATACCGTTTTAAGATGATTAACCTTGTGGTATACTCCTGCTATTTTCACGGGATACAATTTAATAATTCTGTAGGAATAGTGGTACAAGGGCAATCAAATTTAATAAAGTTTCACATATTCCTCAAACTGATCGTTGTCAAGACTTATTTTGTTGGACTATGAGACAATGCAGAAGGAAAATTACTGTGCATTTCATCGAATTCTAGTCTTTAATGTAACAATGTCCTTGGTAACAAAGCGTGCTAGTCAATCCGGAATCAAGATGTTTAGACCGAATTTTCATTGCTATATTTTTGCTACTTAATTAAATATAAATCATTAAAACATCTAATAAAATAGGTATACAAAAAGTAGACTAACATAAAACAATATTACAATATTATTATTTTTATAATGTAAAATTATGAAAAAAAAAGTGATAATGAGTTATGAAAACAGTTGGATGAATTACGTTTATGAAATCAGTACGTTATCCAGAATTTGTTATTCATACAATTCATACAATTATATCGCCTGCAATGTTCACTAATACGTTATAAAACATTTAATTGGCTAGTATATATATATATATCTTTAATAAAGTACTTATTATATTTCATTAAAAATTTTGTTATACTGCCAAAGTGAAGCAATAAATCATTGTCACATTTTTAGTTTGTGGATATATAATTGTTTGAGAACTTAGGCTTCTATTCACTCCGCTACGCTCTTGTAAGCTTAACAGCTTTGAATTAAATCTACTTTAAAATGTTTAACTTGGGGTTTAATTATATTTTTGAATTAAATGATAATCTTATCACTGGCATACTCTAGTAAATCGAACATAGTCGGATTTAAACATTTATTGTTTCAAGATAAAAATAATTCCAAACTGTAAATTATATATTACTTTATTATCTGGGAGCACGGCAGTGCGTCCGCCAAGTTCGCACAAGCCGTAAGCTACCTTTTCCTGAACCATTTCGTCATACTTTTCACCCCCTCATAACGTCGTTTTAGGGAGAGATATAGAAATTTTTCTTTTATACACATGTTCGTATAGTCAAACTGAACTAAGGTTCCACGATTTCATGTTTCTATATTTAGTAATTTTCGAAATATTTAATTCCGAAAAAGCGCTTTTTTGTCACTGGCTCACTTCGCCTCATCAAATAACTAAGATACTTCTAAAAGTCGTAGAATAATGAAATTTCACAAGTAAGTCGGCTTTGTAGCACAATTAACCAGAAAAATCTGAAAACACAGAATTTCCGCCTCTAAACCCTTCAATCAGGGGGTGTTCATTTGGCCGTAAACATTTCCTTAACGCATTCAATTGTGCCAATGTTGGTCGCCAATACTCGATTACAGAGTTTTGAAGGGGATCACGTGATTTCAAGCAGAATAGCATTTTACATATATGTTTTTCCAAAGATATTTGTTAATAGAAAAAATGAATATACCTAAAAATTTTAATCAGTATAGGTTATGATATATTTACGATATTAAAACAATAAAACATTTAACAAAATATAACCGCAATTCGGTATGTTTCCGATATAGTAGCCTGGGCGAAATTCAGAAAATAGCCTTGACGAGAAAATAAATTTTATAATAACGTATTTTCTGGCAATTTAGTTACTGTGTCATATACACAAGCAATTTTTTCCATATGTATACAATTTATTTAATGTAAGGAACCCGTTTATTTATTTTTATATATCAACATATATAATTTGTATATAAAAAATAATGTTTTATACATGTATAAATAAAATGTTTATATGTATATAAATACATATATAAATAACATAAAAGTTCATCAGGTTTGTTTTCATAGTTGTTTATATCATTTGGCAACGTATCTCAGTTTCTGAAGTCCGAATTGAGCCAAGATTTTAAAAAAATGCCAAGGTCTCTATAGTGGAAAAATATCGTAATTCCATATGAAAGTTTTAAAATCTCCTTTTAATTAAATAAAATGTGTAACTAATAAACACTCTTTAACGATGTGCGACAGATGCGGCGTCCGAAGTTCGCTGCTAATGTTATTATATTGTATTATTAGCCTACTTACTGTTAATTTATTGTTAATTTTAAATCTGTAAAAGAAAGATTAAAGTTATAGATAAGATATGTTGGCCGCGAAAACCCGATTACAGAAAATTAGCCTGAGTTATAAAGGGGTTACATGATTGCAAGCTGAATGAATTTTTATATGCTTTTACAAAAATCTTAATATGGCAAATCTTTCAGTTTATCATGTCCATCTTTCTATCTTTTACTTCCTTAAAACAAATTTTATTAAAGTTCGGAAAGCGTCTGCACAGATCATCACCTCATCGAGTTGACGGCTGAAATTTTAGGATTAGTTAAATATCTATTAGCGTATTGAAATGTAACTGGTGTGCCAAGTCTTATCTTTGTGGAAACCACCTACAGACCCGATTTTACGGGTTAATTGGTGGATTTTCCGTTGTGATTTCCTGCTTCCATTCCTCCATGTTTCCAAACTTTTGTATGCAGGAAAATACAATAGTAAACCTATCATTTAACCACTAAAATTAGGTCTTCAGGTGGTTTCTACCAAGATATGATTTAACAGACCAGTTGCATTTAAATATGCTAATCTAGTTTTAACTAATCCTAAAATTTCAGCTGTAAACTCGATGAGGTGATGGTGTGTACAGACGTCTATTATAAATGTCGGTATTCTAATCTCAATAGCACTCTGGTCAATCTGGCAATTATTCCTACTATTTATGAAACACTATTCCTTTAAGTGCGTTTTAGTGATGTTAATGAACTTATGCTTATGCATCATACATATTATACATATGCATATAATACGTAATACATTTGCATCATACATATTATAGGTATGTGTATTATACATAATACATATCTATCTTTATGACGTCAGAATAAACAAAACATTTTTTGTCGCCAAATTTGAGAATTGACATGATATATTACCAAATTTAGCGAAACTTTGCTAAATGTCGCCAATCTTGGCAAATATTTGACGCTAGGGGCTATTTTTCAATGAGTTAATTATTAATGTGAGCGATCTATTTTTATTTTTCCGCATATCATCTGAATAGTTAAATGATATAACATACTAATATTTCCAAAGTGCTAATAGTTTCGTCACTGCCCAAAACCTCTGCTGTTGTTATTATATTGTACTGTTATTATACTTACTGTAATTATGTTGTTAATATTTGCACGGCTAAAACTTCTGTATTATATAAAGAGAATTTGCGGAAACTATTAAAGCATTGAAATTACCAGTTCTTCTTATGATTATTATAATTCTATAATATGTAACCTGTTAATCGATATGATGTGTACATTAGAATGAAACTTCTATAATCCGGTTCCTCGCAATTTAGTTTTCAGGTTTCGAATAAAATTAGCTAAAATCTTAAAACCATGGCACATTGACTAATTCTTCAACACCATCATATGAGAAGAATGATAGATTTTCAAATGGATCATGGCAGTGAGCCAGTAAATCTTCTATTCTTCCGTAATCGAGTCTATTGAAAAGGTTAACATGGAACAAAAAGATATTAGCATCAATATGGTTTAATGCAAATGCAGATATTGTCAAAGGATTTCATAAGAAACTTTTCACTTGTATCCAGTCGTATCAGTTAAAATACAACAATTGGCAGTGAACCCAATTAGAAAAGATTACTTAATAGGATTAAAAATTTCCGCATTAGAGAACGAATCATAACTGCTAAGTAAATATGCATAAGTGAGTTAAGACATATTTGTCACGAAAGATGAAATGCATAACAACACAAAATATATGCTGTGCTTCCATGATCGTAAAGAGTTCTTGATTTCTCTATCAAAAGGTTCCGACTTGCGAAAGAATGGGCAAGTAAATTGAATTATGAATAACAGTAACATGATGCAACGTTTAATATGGAATTAATACGGTAAATACTGCTTGCTAGATGCGGCTAATACTTTAATATAAAAAGAAATAAAGTATAAATTTGTAAAGCTCAATAAAATAAATTTAGATATTTTTATGTTAGACGGGCGCAAGTGGCAAATCGCCAAATACTGTTCCCAACTTCATTGTTCATATTGCATTCATTTCATTTATACATATATACTTTTCAGTCATCTCATTTAAAATAGATGCATTTTCCTGATTTTATTTAATAGAATATTTAACATAGAAATAAATAAATAAATAAGAAATAATAACATAAACCAAAATATTTTATTTGAAAATCAAAACATTTTTTCTAATTTACACATGTGAAAAATGAAAACTGCTATTGGCGAAAAAACAAAAGGCTAATGAGGAGATTTGCTCCCGGCTAACATAAAAGCACCGAAATAAAAATTTTTTCATATTAATATAATTTAGAATAACAAACTTGAAAAAACATATAAAAAGTAGTGATATACCAACAAAAAGTTTTCGGTAATAAAAAAAAGCGCCAAGTTTTCCTTAATGTTTCGGCCAGAAAAAGTAGTGATATCTGAAGTTCGCACAAGTTAAAAGCCAAATATCCCAAATCTTTAATTGAAAATGGCTTCCTGCGACTTGGCCGTTAATGCCATTCGAGAGAGTTTTTCAAATTTTAAAAATATGTACAAATGAGCTACATGCCAACTACATTTTTGATTATTTTAGGCATTTTGTGGCACAGAGTACAGAAATAAAATACACATTTGAAAAAAGCATTTAAACAACTTTAGTCTATTTAAATGCTCAGAAGTTAAAAATAACAAAATACTTGTATTCAGGAGATAATATCCCTAATTGCTAAAACATAATTAGTATCAGCTTTTAACAGTTTATAAATCGAATGCCTCTTAATGTATGCAAACAAACTATAATAGATTTTCAAACGAAAAAAGTATCTTTCGTCAATACACAAGATTTCAATATTATACAATAAAATATAATGTAACATATTGTTAGATTTGAAGTAAGTAAATTTTGTTTTATTTCTTGTGTTTTACGTTAATTACTTTAGCTTTAGACCGTAGGGGAGCCCGGGACTAGTTGACTGCAGCGATAAGTAGACGCAGTCTTCATAAATCGCCTGGTTGTGGATAGATTGCGCAACCAGTCATAGAGTACCTTTCTTATTGCTTTTTACAATCCTCATTGTAGTTTTGCAGCGTTACCTACGTCAAGTGGACATTTATTATGATTTTTCTGTTTTTTGCACTCATAAGTAATTTTTTGTTGCTTCATTATTTTTCTAATTTCTAATACTTATCTTAATAATTGCAATTTAACTTGCGTTGTTTTTCTTAGTGTATGATTAACTGTACCTACCCCATATGTGATTTACTTGGATTATTTATGCTTAGAGGATTACGTGTCCCTTTTGTGAAGAAATTCATTATGGGGCTAGTAGGCGCATTGAACAAGGGGCAAGTTGGCTCGGTGTTTGGTGTGTGCTGGTAGCTTGAAAAACAACAAACAACGAGAAAAATGGTTTCAATGCAAGATTTGGGGCGCACGAGGCTTGCCCAAACGGAGACACTCGATTTTTTATTTGTGTCAAGTGTAACACTGATGATGATATAGAGTAGGATAGAAGTTGTTCAATGTTAATGTTTTATTCATTATTTTTATGTCTGTATAATTTAGAATTTACATTGTACGGATAAAATCCCTTTGTTTAAACTTACTGGTAATAATAAAATTGATTTTGCTTAACTGTGTGTCTTATTTCAGCTTCATTAAAATTTTTATAAAGCGTATGCCAACTTACGCCATAGGTATAGGCAACTTGCCACGTGACGGGGTAAGTTGACGCACAATTTTCCTTTTACTTTAGGTTTCCGTCAAACATTAACTACAAAAGCTACAAACTCAAAACTCCGGGTATTTATAGCCCAATGCCTGCTCTTTAAAAGTACAGTTAAAGTTTTAAAAAAAAAAAACTTAAACAAAAATATAATAAAAATCAATAACTAAAAACTGCGCCTACTATCCCCGGTCTCCCCTACAAAATGGTAATTAAAGCACAAGTGGACTAAATGATCTCTAATCAAAACTAATGTTTGTTGAAAGTGAATGGCAGTTATCAGAAATATTTTACTTATGTCTTTATGTGAATTTGCCTCTTTGCATTCTAATATTACTTTTAATATTTAAATAATTCATAAATGCGTACTTTCCAATCATTAATTTTAAAATGCTGTAGAAGGCATTAACGGCCACGTCGCTGGAAGCCATTTTCAATGAAAGATTTGGGATGTTTGGCTTTTAGCTTGTGCGAACTTCAGATAGTACTACTTTTTCTGGCCGAAACATTAAAGAGAACTTGGCGCTTTTTTTTTTTTTACCGAAAACTTTTTGTTGGGATAATCAATTTTAACCAAACATAACATTTTCTTTTCCAAACACGTTTAATCATTTAACTAAAATTGAGTACAGTACTCAATGAAAAGTTTATAGTATTAAATATGGTACATTCTCTTTAATTTTTTTTTTCCTATTTAAATATCTAACAATAAATAGCACTAGAGAAAAATAATATAAATACTAAATATTGATTTAAATTTGTACCTACAATAGGAGTAAAAATTTTTATATGACAACCTGTGAGATTTTTTTTTTTTTAATAAAGGGACTTGTTAAGTTCGGAGCACCGTTTTTTTAAATGCTTGACGCATTAACTACACAATTTGTGATGGAAATATATTATAAATCGATGAAAAATTGGAAACGTTTATTGATATAAATCCAAATAAAAAAATAGCAGAATTTTGTGTAGAAAGTACGTAAATTTTTATTTTTATATCTCAGATCCGTTGGAGTTTTTGTTACTGCAATGTATATTGTTAAAGTGAAGGAATAGAATATTGCATTTTTATGACTCAGTAAATAATTCTAATTAATAGACATCATTTAAAAACTACATAACTTCTGTATTACTCTGTTCATTCTACTTTAAAAGAAAACAAACTCTTCAGTTGAAACTTGGAAGATTAATTAAATCCACCGTAAAGGTCAGATGCTACAGTGTAAACACAATTTTTTTTAAAGAACAAAATAAGAAATAACAAATAAGAAACGTCGCTGTTTAGTCTGGAATTTTTAGCTTTTAAATCTGATTTATCTTTTAAAAGATAAACGGCTGATAATTAAATCTTCTTTTAAAATTTTTCCGTTAGAATGTAATTTTTAGTTAAATGATAACGTTAGGAGTAACGGAACCAAGCAAATTCAATTAGTTGTATTAAAAAAGTTATTACTCCAAACAAAAGAAAATAGTTTCCCATCCTGTAAAATGGATAATTCTTTATAGCAAGCAGTAAAAAAAATTGCTTAAATTTTTATTTTAGGTATTTTATCTATTAATTGAAAGCATGTAATCCAACAGAGACTACCTGAGTAAAGACTACACTATCTGATGTAGAGAAGGTAGATGAAAACTGCTTTTATCTGTAAACTCTAAGATATATTTTTTAACGTTTAGTATTATTTCTTAGATTGTCCAGTAACTATAAAAAAAGAGAGAACAAAAAACTTTTGGTACTTTTTTATTCGCCATATGCAAGCGGTTAATTGAGCATTGGAGTAACCATGGCGCCCTTTATGGATCTCACAATTGCTTTCTACAATTTAGCCTTTAAAAATTTAAATCCATTTTAAAGGGTTATTAAATCATTAATATTTGCAACAAACTTAAAAGTGTTTTTTTAATTTGGTCTGTCTGTCCTTCTCCCTGGCCCTTCTATAAAAGTCGTAAATATATATCGATTGCATTGTAAATTATATATGTTATTGAAATTATTTACAGTAAATTGCTCTGTACTGAAAATGATTGTGCATAATTTATAGTTATTTTACAGATAAACAAAAATAATTCGGTTATATTAAGATCTATGGAGAAAAATCGTCAACGGTACATTTTATTTGTGTTACGTTTCTTCAAATATAATGAGAATTTTATAAATATACTAGGGGGCTCTGCCCCCTTCAAGCTACGCTCGCAAACCCCCGTTCAGACACTGTAGAATCTAAAAGCACGCTAATCTGATCGGTTTTAAAAAGATTAGAGATGATTGAATTATACTTAAAAAACCTGTAGCGATCTCCCTGTAAACGGGTTTCCATTCAATTCCCTTTGATTGCAAAAATTTAAGGTAGAATCAGTTGCTGTTAAGACATCCAATGGTTGTTTTCGTGTTTGGTTAAAGAAGATCAGTTAAACATTTGAAAAGAAGCTAAAATAAAATGAATTAAGTAAACAGAGTCTTAGTCTCTCGGTATTTTTAACAGCGTTATAAAACGATTGACATAATACAATTACTAAAATTTGCTGCTTTAACCCCTTCAAGGGCGGTGGTTCAGTTTTGGACCACTTAATTTTAATTCTTAAAAGCCACATTAGCATCAGAATATTGGGATGAAAATTTCCCTTTTATTAAGTAAGTGAACAAGTGTGTGCTATGTACAACGCACTTAATAGGGAATACTCATTTATTAGGTATAAATTTTGATAATTTTTACACTTGTAACTATTTACTTCTATCATACTGTTAATACTCATCAGTGGTTCGCTACGGACATTACGTGGTTTTCTGACACTACATCAAAGGCTCAACATTGTGCCTTTTATAGTAATTGTCCTTTGTCTGACATTTTTGTTGGCGGCGATTTTCTCTTGAGGTCTGAACATTATGGTGATGTTTCTTCAAGTTAGTTTTTCTTATATAAAACTTTTATGAACATTTTTCTTTCGAACACTGAACTCATTTGAACATTAGTGAACAGTGAACTTTTATGAACATTTACACTTCATAATCCTGAACAAGGATTTATAGTCTTAACTTTTGTTATACATTTAAGTCACTTCACTTTTGTTTTTATTTTTATTATTATGATGAAAGCAACATCAATTGTTTTGTAAATTTAAGATTTACTATGTAAGTTCGTCAGAATATGTGCCTTTTTCCTTGTTATTTTGGGTGCTTTCCGATGTCCGGCATCGGTGATTGTTGTGGGGATTTTCCACCGGAGCGTTACATCCTATGCCATTCTTTGGTTGGTGCTCCGGTCGGGTGATCAAGTAAGTGAACAAAAGCATTTTTGTATTTCGAAATTTGTTTGTAAATTCTGGTTCCGTTCACTGATTTCAAGATTTTACTAAAAGAAGCGCCTTGTCCGTGATAGGGTTAAACGCATATTAATGTATTTATTATTTTAAAGTTTCCTTTCCCTCTTAATATTCACGTGTGAACACAATTTTCAGGACATAATTTTCAATATTTTCCTGCCTTTAATACGTACTCATTTAATAGTAATTTTAAAGTTTTTTGTCTGTTTTTAATAGTCACGTGAAAATAAATTTTTAATCGTTAGGAAATATTATCCTTTGCGCTGTTTTTTAAATTGAAAACAATCTCTATAATAATAGCCTAAGTCATGTGACTATCATCAACAGCTCCACGCGGATCCCTTCGCTTTTTATATTCCAGGCGGCCATTTTGGTACTTTAATGTTAGCCAGCCACAGGTGTGATAAGTCGCCGAATATTATTCTATCCCCATTATTTCGTTTATATTATAATAGTCCAAGCCATGTAACTGCCATAAACAACGGGCTGATCCCTTCGCTTTTCATAAGAAAGGTTTCCATTTTGATTAAAGGATCAAAATTATTTTTTTCAAATAAAACTACATAAAAGTTGCCATGATCACAAAGAATTCCTGGTACTTTTATATTAGCCGGGTGAAAATCTCGCCAATAGCTTTTTTTTCACTCGCCAATTAGCATTTTTTTTTCGAGTGGTAAATTAAAACGGTGCTACTTGGTTATCCCATCGACCAAAAATCTGTCGCCAAACTATATGATTAAATGCCAATAATAACTGATCGTAAATGTCACATTCACTTGACTTTAAGGAAGTTACACATGTTCACGCCATCAAGTGATTTTTATTTCGAAGTTTTATTTGTATTTTTATTAATGTTATACTAATTTATTTGTCCTTTTGTTATTAAAAAAATGTCAATTTGTATAATTTGGCTATGTATGTAATTTGGCGAAATTGGTCGACGGGATAAGTAATAATATTAAAACGTTGCTTTGAAGTGGAAATTAAATCTCATGATTTGTTACATTGTCACATACGCACCGGTTTTGGCGTGATTTTTTTTTTACGACAATTTGGCGAAAACCTCGTTTTCAAATACCTGTTACATATGTATTTTTAAATTATTTTCTGTTATTTTTAAAATGAAATAACAATAAATTAAAAAAATAATTAATAACTATAGAACAAAACAATTTATAACATTTTTTGTAAATAAAAAGAAAATAAATTCAAATAAACATTTATTAATAAATAAGCAACAATAGCTGGGTTACCATGTCAGGCAAAATAACGCCATTTTGGCGCCAATTAGGTACCCCTTTGCGTATATGAAATCTGTGTCTAATATTTTTCTTTTCGTTTCGTTTAAAAAAAAAGAATGAAGTAAAAGCCATTTATTTTAAAGGTTTCAAATTTAAATGAAAGTTTTGTATTAAATAAAATGATAATGAAATACAAATTGAATTCTGAATAAAAGTAACATGATGCATTTCTTAGCATACATTTAAGGGAGGCCAAACTCTTTGCCAAATTAATTTAAAATACCCTTTTCTAAAATATGAAAAAAATATTTGTTGTGATTAAAATTTCAGTTGCCATCATTAGAAAAAAAGTATTTAAAATTAGAAAAAAAAATTTATATTTCGAAAACTAATTCTAATTTTAAAATTCTAATACCAGTTTTGAGATCTGTGGATCAATACGGATTATTGGTGTTAATTTCATCGCAAATAATTCCATATTTTAGGAGAAATCTCCGTGAAACGTTATCGGTTGTTTCATCAGTCGTTTCATAGAATCGTTACATAAATTCGTTTCAATTCGATTCATTAGGATTATATATATATAGGGTAGATATATATTTCACTGAAATGGATTGCAACATATTTTCCGTAGAGTAAAGAGTTAGTAGCATTTGTAATCTTTTGACAAGGACGAACAAAACGTTCCATTACAAATTGAACTACATATGAGGAATTATCTCCTGCGGTGTCTTTTCATGATGTTATGATACTTCAAAAATAATAAATTTATAAAATTATATACGGAAATTACTTATAATCATCAAATTAACCAAATTCTTGTTAAAAGTGATGTAAATACACTTACAAGGTAAATTAATACCTTTTTTCAGATGAACATGTTAAGAATATACGCAATAATTTAATCTCAACGTAGTTACGTAAGTTTGGAAAAACATATGCTCCGCAGAAAAAGAAACAAAAGTATAAAATAATTCACGCTTAGAAATATCCATTTTTAACCCTCTAGTGCATGATTTTTTTTTTTTAATCACCCATCCCTTACCCCTAAAATTTTTATGTAATATCTGTATATTGAATAAGAAATATATTAAAAACGTCAGATATCGACTTTTAACAAAACTTGTTAAAACTAGTGTTGCCTAGTGTAAAACTAGTGTAAACTAGTGTTGCCAAATGACAACACTATGCATTGTAGTGTTAACTCTTTCCAACACATTTGAAAAGTAGTATGAAAAGGTTTTGCCGATTCGCTTGATGAATGAAATCGAAAATGAAGTGTATAACACTTACGGTTCATTTACAGTGACACTCAAAATAATTCCATTATTTTACATTATTTTTATGAGAAATATCGTTAGCTATTATTTTAAAGATGTTACACTATTTTAAAGATATTGAAAATTATACACAACACTTCCGAAAAGTTGAACTCATGTGCGATAGTGGATCTATAACGCCAAAAAGCAACCATTCATCCACTGTACTTCCACATACTGAAGTGTCATTAAATCGTAATATCACATGATCTAAACTATGTAAACAATTGCTGAAACGGATTTTAAGTTAAGTTTTAAGCCACTTCTGATCAAGAGGTATTACTCAATGACATGATTTGCCTCAATATTTTTTTTTATTCGAATAATGCCAGCCTCTGTAGCTATGACGGAACTCAATCTAATGGTCATCGACGGAACAGTTTTGAAGCGGTACCTTCATAAAGATATCATTGGAGTGGGCAAAAAAGCCTCTCTCACGTACATTTAAAAAAAAAAATGTAGATTTACCAGCAGAAACTGCTAGCGTCCGGATTGCTAGCACATTGTGCTGTTAATTTTAAGCAACTACTGTATTTTTCATGTTTATATAGTCAAGAAACCAAAGAAAGCTACAGCACATCCAACTGAGATCGAGATTGAGCGCGAGCTGAACAGTACTTTGTACTGGAAAAATGTCGTTTTTTTTTTCTGTGTAGCTCAGTAATATTCCTGTAACTATTTCTATAAATTTCTATTTGCATATAATGTGAGCACATATACTTGCTTTAATAATATTTGTTAATTTGTTAACTATGAAGCATGGTGGTTTGGATACATTGTAATGACTGTTATATTGCTTTTAAAGATAGGACAGACTTCATGAAATTTCAAAGTGTACCATCTTGGGTGTTTGGAAATGTCAATATCTGTCCATTCTCGGACGATACCCGTTTCGCTAAACTTTTCATACCGCTCGTTTTTTTCCCGATCAATTAAGATGATTGCGTCCATAACAACATCAATATGCATGTTGAACACAAATGTGCGGTTTCGTTTCGTGAAATGAAAGAACACATTGTGTTTTCGCCAGCATGAACACCATTTGAGATTGACGAAGACTTTGAAATAGAGTGCTATCTATTGCGCAATAAAACTGTTAACCCCTTCGCGACGGGAGCCTTTTACGAAATGTTTATTACTTTGCTACCGGTTTCAAAAAGCAGAAGTTTGTGCTTATTCAAATCGGGAAAATGTTCGGATTAAATAAGGCAAATTTTACAGTAACATTTTACTGGTGAGGATAAACGAGGATCTTTAGGCCTATTTCCGGCACGTATACGTGTCGCTCATCTCCAAGGGGTTAAAAGTAAACTATGTAATGATACAAAAATATATTTATAATCATGTAAAGACTTTGTACTCTTTTGTAGATTTCTTTAGACATTACAACATATCAACGCAATATAAAGAAAATACCTTGTTTTATATTTATCGAATTACCGTTTATTATCATTTCTCCATTACAAAATTTTATTAAAATTAATATTTATCAGTATAAGACTCAAGTTATTTAAACAATGAATGTCAAATGAATATGCTTCGGTATCCTTATCCGTAAAATAAAATTAAACATGGTATTTAAGGTGTTCTGGTAGATATTAAAAGCAACCGATCAAAATGCCAATCGGATTAAATGTTTGGCAAAATAATGTTAAATTAAGCTTTATTAAATAAATGAAGGGACATATTCAATTTGAAATTTTCTTGGAAATTCGCGATATTGCAGGAAGCCTCTCAATTTTTAGTATCTGTTTCATAATCACTAATAGAGTCATCTTTTATAGAAAATTCTGAAGGAATATAATCGCATACATCAACTGATTCTTCTTCAGTAGGTAACTCATCATGAATACTAATGAAATTTTCGGAGGTTTCTTCATTCCTGATACATTACATTAATTCCCTTATTTCACTTAATACCTCATTTGGGTCGAAAATGTGTGTTTCATTTACTTTTAATATAAAGCCTGATTTTCTAAAACATTGAGTAACGCTTTCTGGTTTTGTGTTTTTTAAAGCTTAGGAAATCAAAATTATAGCATCGAGATCATTAACTAATTTTCAGCAGTTCTCAAGTGTATTCATAGAACCTAACTTGTGGCATAATATAAACTTCCAGTACGAGGCTTTAAAATTATACATTACGCCTTGATCAAGTAGCTTGCATACTAAAATTGTGTTTGGGGGAAAAACACAATTTTAAAATTGTCGAATTTCAAATGTTTTGGATGAGAACTTGGATTGTCCAAAAACAACGGAACATTTCTTTGTTGTTTTTCCATCCTATTATCGAAGGAAATTAACCATTCGATCATTAAAGGACTGGCCATCCACTCTTTCTTATTAGCTCTCCATCCAATACCAAATTTATTAAACTAAATATTGTTTGGCAAACACCTGAGGTTCAGAGATTTTCCAATAATAAGATGGATTTCAAATCTCCTAGCACATTTTAACGTAATAAAATAGTGAGGCGCTCTTTTGACATTTTTCCGCCGATACAGTCATGTTTTTTAAACACAAAGTCGTATTCGGAAAAACTAGTTCTGTCTCATCGGCATTAAAAAGGTTTTCTCCTTATAACCTTCAAAAATTGATTGCAATCGTTCATTTCAATCAGTGTTGCCAGATTTGGGACTTTTTTAATTCAGATTATTTGACTGTCACCATTTTTAAAAAAATAGTATAATTCGCCTATTTTTCAGAATGTTTAATCTATTTCTAAATAGGCTGAATATTTCTTTTTCAAAAAAGCGGTGACAATCAACAATCTGGGGGAAAAAAGTCCACAATCTGGTAACACTGATTTCAGTCCTCCACTTATTCAAGATCTACAGATTTTGCTTACATATTGTCTTGAAAAAATGTTGTGCCGAGATCGGAACTTTTTTAGCCACCCACTGGAAACTTTAAAATAGTGTAATCCGAGTTCTTTTGTGATTTTTAAAACCTTTTCCTGAATCAATGGCCCAATGATACGAATGTTTTTTGAACGAACTGAAGTAAATCAATGCAGAATTATATATTCAATTTCAATGGAATTTATCTTCCTCAATTTCACATTTTTCTCGTTAGCGTTAGTAATCCACAAATTTCTTATTTCTTCTTTATTTCGTAAAATCTATCCCACCTGTGTTTTACCTATTTTAACCCGAGAGTAGTCGCGACATTTTTTAGAACGTTAGTAGTCGCGCTCGGTCCATTTGCCGCCGTTACCAGCAGGCCGAAAACGAAGGGGAAACTTGCCGGTGTTATCAGATGATCGAAAACGGATAAAGTAGGGTGAAAATATTGACTGAACTTTAAAAGATTACAGCACTTATTCATTTTACAACCTTTTACAGCAAATTATTTATTTCGCTTAAGTATATATTCAATTGGCATCTAGATAAATGTTTTTAATAACTCTTTCTTCATTTTGCATAAATACTTAAAAGTAAATAGTAAAGGATTTGATTGAATTTCTGATGTTACTATGAATCAATAATTAGTAGGAAAACATTTACGAATATGAATCTAAAGTCGTGATAGGGTTTTTTTTTTTTTTTTTTTTGAAGGACAGTGTCAGAGTTGGGTAGATTTTTATGATACTCCGACACTCTATATCCATTTAATAAAATAAAATGAATAAGTTTAGAATCAATATATTACACTGACATTAAATTGAACAATTAAACTGAAAATAAAAATTGAACCTATGACATGCAACAGTAAATCAAATACAATACCACTAATTCACCAGCATATTATATATATATCTATATAATAAAGAAAAAGGTAAGAAATACTCAATTTCGAAATTATAAATGTAAATGTTGTAACTAAGTTTTATTTATTTATTCTGTGGGGTGTCTATGTGTGTATGAGGGGGGAGAGGAGGGGGGTGGGGCTCTCGAGATTTTATGATTAAATCCATTTTTCAAATGAAAATGCACGATTTGTAGTTTTTCTACTTATTTCAGGGTGGGAGCAGCGCCCCTGAATAAAAACGCTGGATAAAAACTTCGCTTATATAAAGTAAATAATAAGTTATTGAAATTATATATTTAATTTAAATACATTTGCAATTAAAGATTTAAATCCTAAGATGGATAAATTATTTTAATTAATAGAATCACTGAAAGGTTCATCTTAATAGGGATGTATTTTACAGCAACTATTTAATTAAAATAAATATTCAATTGTACATTTCATAATAAGGTATTATTGTTATAATTTATTGTTTTATAATAACATTCATTAAAATAATAAAAACAATAAGAAATTTTTCTCCGAAATTATAAATATGCAGCAATAATTTTATTTAAATGAATTTTCTCTCGTATTCTGAAAAACATTATTCTGAAAAATAGTTTGAACAATTGATGAAGGGCAACAAATATAAATTTGTTAGATACCGTCCCCAAGCCTCTATTGGATTTCAATAATAAAAAAAAAAAACATTTTCTGCGGCATTGTTAAAGAAAAAATGTGTTTTTACTTACAGTATGAAAATTTAAAAATAGATAAATTTTAGAAAAATACTTAAAATATTTTTTTAAATCATAGTATAAATATTCACTGAATTATCCAAAAGATATTTTTATTTGCATAATTTCTAACATACATTATAAAATTCTCATTATTGTGCAAATAAATTATATGTATGTTCTTCGCAGATATACATACTACATTTCTGAGAAAACTGTTTTATCTTTCGAGTTTGTTTTATTGTACAAAAACGATACTTTTCAGATTTTGGAGATACGGCAATTTTTTTACTGATTCCCACAAAATTCTCTTCTCTTTTTTTTAATGGTTTGGCTGCGTTATTGTCTGGTTTTTTTTTTTATTTATATGTTCCGGTAATAAATGGAAAGCAACTTCTTTCAAACAATGATGATGAATTTCCCTTTTTTTCCATATTTAAACGATTATCAATTTGAGAATTTATTCCCGCAATGTTTGACAATGAAAAAAAAAAAAAAAAAAAAAAAAATGTAAGTGACCATCAATCGTTTTTTTGTGCGAACTGACTTCACAACTAATACAATAAAACAATTTTAAGTAACATTCTAAAAGTAAAAAAAGTACTCTATGAACGGGTAAAATAGAAGAAAGACGAAATAACAACAGACAGAGAGTCCGTACTTCGAAGAAACTTTCCCCGGCAGATTTCGTGGAAATGGGAAAGGATGAACACGAGGGGGAAAAATTCAACTAACACAAGTGGTCGCAACGCGGTCATTTAGATCGATTGAAACTTAAGAATGCGATAAAATGCTAAGAAATAGCAGGAATGACTTGCAATTTTACCACACAAGAGTGTGAACTCTCAAGGTCAGCTACACGGAATTTGTCTATCGTAACTTTAACAGGAAATGAGTTACAGCAAGATAACGAATTTCGGGCGGGGAAAAGACCAACGCGCGACTATTAACGGGTTAATACGTACAGCAAGTATCCGAAAACTCAATTTCTCTTTCTCACACCCACGAACAATTTCAATGTTTTCTTTTAAAGTTAAGGGGTCGTGCACTTTTTAAGCGCGTCGAAAATTAACGAAAAACTTCAAAGTTTTAATTAGTCTATCTTCAAAACCTTTTTATGTATAAACATGAAATTTTGAATATTGATTAAACAGATTGTGCTTTCTAATATGCTACCATAAGAAATTTCTTAGCCTTTTACAGAATTTGCGTATTGTTGAAATAAAAATAGTTCTTTTTTCACTCCATAAATCATTGCGCGCATGATATCTTGCAACATAATTATACATAATATCAATATCTAAAAATATCAATAAAGCAACATAATATCTTGCAATATTTATGCATGGATTGTCATGAAATTTGGTAAAGGTACTAAAAAAATGTTTGTGTTTAAAATGAACTACTTTTAAATATTTGCAATGGTAATATTTTTAGGAAATTAACCATTCGATCATTAAAGGACTGGCCATCCACTCTTTCTTATTAACTCTCCACACAATACCAAATTTATTAAACTAAATAGTTATGACTATTTTTATTCATTAAAAATGTAAAATGTTGTTTAAGTTTTGTACAAAAATATTTTTTATATAGTTAATGAAATAATTTTGGACTAAGAATAGTTCATTTTAATGAACACACATATTTGATTAGTATCTTTACCAAGTTTCATGACAATCCATACATATTTTCTCAAGATATCAAGCGCGCAATGCTTATGGAAGAAATAAAGGAGCTATTTTTATTTCAATAATAAACAAATTCTATAAAAGCCTAATAAGTTTCTAATGGTAGCACATTACAAAGCACAATCTGTTTAATCGATAGTCAAAATTTCGTGTTTATACATCAAAAGGTTTTGATGATAGACTAATTCAAACTTTGCCTTTTTTTGTACAAGGTACAAGACCCCTTAATCGTTTTCTTTTTGAGCCATTTCTTGAAATATGTAATAATCACAAACAAGAATCAAACACAAATCAACATTTTAAAATTGATTTTTTTTCCTGCTCTCAACGCATTGTTGGCTCCTTTAATTCTCACTTCCAAAAAATCAGTACACAGTTTCCCAATAAAAAAAAAAAGAGTAACTCTTTTCTTTGTTTTATAAAAGGGTCAAAATAAATAAATAAAACCATACGGTCGATTTTTAGTGATTATGTTTATTCTGCTCAGATTATATGACGCCATGTGACGTCTCTGATTTTCCTCGTTTATGTTAAGCATGGTGCAATCCAGTTAATTACTTTTTTAATTTTACGAACGAGCCCTACTAAAATAATTTTTTTTCTTAGTTTCTTGACACTTAACATATTGCCCTGATAAATTTAGAGGAATTTTACTTTTTTTTTTTCTCCTTAAAAAATATCGCTAAAATAACTGTCTGCTACTCGGAATGTCCATTATTCACTGATTAACATACAAATGTTTAGGTTTTGGAAGTGGTGATTGGAAACTATCCGTAAAATAGAGGTGTCATCTATTCGAGTGTGTCCGATATAGAGGTTTTACCGTATAGATATTTTACCGTTTGCTATGAAGGGGGAGATAGAAGTGACAATATAATATTCAAAAAATAAATGCATAGTTTATAAATCAATCTACATCACATTTATTTCAAAAGATTTTGGGTAAAATATAAATATGTATATCTTGAACCTTTATTGGATTTATTGTTCATGCGCCTGGGAGGAGTAATTCGACAAGAACGACAAACTTTGCCTGTATCTGGGAGTAGTACTTCTACCTTAAAGAGAATAAGAGATTTAATTTAAAGCAGCCTATAGTTTAATTCATTTTAAACATCTTATAAGTATATAGTGTTTCTTTTAAGGTGAAACAACAGTTCCTTTTTCTGGGAAACAGCTGAAACTGTTTCTACAAGGAAGCTCAAACGAAGAAAATGGTTAGTACCATCTCTTCGAATTGGATGGCACGGTTGCTTCGTAACGGTTCGGTAACAAAACAAACAAGCATTTGAAATTTTTGGATTGAATGTAGAAAGAAGGAAAACCATTAATTTTTACAAAAGAATATTTTACTATTAGAAAAATAAGCAAAAGATTTTGTTAAAATACGAATTAGTCGAAAAATATAAGTACATGTTTCATGTTGTTTTACTCCATTTTGTTATCGACAACTTAATAACTGACTTTTTCAAAATGATAACAAGTTTTCAAAAATACTATTTTGAGAAAACGTATTAAAACTTTTTGAAAGAAAGAGAGACGCGTTCGATGTTACTGACTAAGACTGTGGAAAAGTAGAAACAAATAAATAACTTTACTGTCTACTAAAAGGATTTCGGACGTTTTTACACATTCAACTCTATTTAATTGTAGTTTTTTTAAGTGTATACGAATTCTCTCTTGTTCTTGTTACGTTTTTTCTGGGTTTTTTCTTTGTTTTTTAAAAGAAAAAAAGGTTTTCATAAAATACGAATTAGTCGAAAAAATTAGAATTTTGAAAGCAAACTTAATGGTTAACCATATAATATCAATATAACAGTATTCCTTATTTTGTAGCATTTGGTATACTTTCAACTTCCTGATTGTTATCGATAGCTTAATAACTGGCTTTTTCATAATGCCCATAAGTTCAAAAAAACTATCTTAAGAAAACGCACATATATATATATATATATATATATATATATATATGTATATATATTTAAGAAAATGAGACACTTTCGCAGTCATTGAGTAAGGTGCAGTTAAAATAGAAGTAAATAAATAACATTATCAGCTAAAAAATTCACTTTTGGAGGTTTTACACTTTCACCTCTCTTTAATTCAGTACTTTGGAAAAGCGTATACAAATTCAGTCTTTTTTCTAATTATTTTCTGATATTTATTTTTTAAGCAAAAAAGAAAAAAAATTACATTGTTGTTAATACAAAATATACAGAATTTGTTATATCATTTTAGCATTTGGTATACGTTTTGATTTTCTTCTTTCCAAGTAAAACTAGTATGTTGTGGCAATCACAAAACTTTCTCCTATATAAATCACGTCAATTAAATCATTTAAATAGTAAAAGAAATTACATCAATTTAGAACCAATTCGTATCAAAGTATACCTGAATTTGAAGTTTGATGAAAATTCGTGCATTACTTATTGAGATAGATCTGTAGGGGAAATTCTGAAAAATGCAGCATAGCAGCGCCACCTGTTGAGCGATTTGCGCCAAAACACATACAGCACTAATTCATATTAAGGTATACCGGAATCTGAGGTTTGATGAAAATAGGTGCATTAGTTCTGGAGCTAGAGCTATTGTGGAAATCACAAAAAATGCAACACAGTAGGGCCACCTGTTGAGCGATTTACACGAAAAGGTACAAAACATCAATTCATGTCAAGGACTAACTGAATCTGAAGTTTGATGAAAATCCGTGCATTAGTTCTGGACATTGAGCTATTGTGGAAATCGTGAAAAATGCTGCATAGCAGCGCCACCTGTTGAGCGATTTACACCAAAACATAAACAGCACTAATTCATATCCAGGTATACCTGAATCTGAAGTTTGTTGAAAACCCAAGCATTAGTTCTTGAGATAGAGCTATTGTGGAAATCTCAAAAAATGCAGCATAGCACCGCCACCTGTTGAGCGATTTACACCACAAGGGGCAAAACGTCAATTCATGTCAAGCACTAACTGAATCTGAAGTTTGATGAAAATCCGTGCATTATTTCTTGAGATTGAGCTATTACGAATATCGTGTAAATGCTGCAAAATGCAGCATAGCAGCGCCATCTGTTGGGCAATTTATACCAAAACGTTACCAGCACCAATTCATATCAAGGATTAACGGAATCTGGAGTTTTGTAAAAATCCGTGCATTAGTTCTTGAGATAGAGCTTTTGCGGAAATACTGCAAAATGCTACATAGCAGCGCCACCTGCAGGGCGATTTACACCAAAAACTAATCGGCACCAATCTATATCAGGGACTATCTGAATATAAATTTTTACTAAATTCCGTGCATTAGTTCTTGAGATAGAGCGCCCACAAAATTTGTGGCACATACAGACAGACAGACGGACAGACAGACAGACAGAGAGACTCACAGAAAAACATTTTGTAAAAACATCGTTTTTGGAATCTCTGACCCATAAAACGTGTAAATCCGTCAAAAACTGGAATTCGAAAATTTTCATGAAACCAATACTTTCTTCTTGTCAAGATAGAAGAAAGTAAAAATAAGATTGTTTTGATGCTATATTTTAAAACATCCATCCCCATTAAATTGATTAATTATGCGTAAAATATTTCTTTTGTTATTTTGTAGTTCTTATTTTCATCAATATTTTAGTTAAATGTCTCTAGTTGCGAAGCAATTCATTTTCCAAAGTACTGATTCATATGAAAATAAATTTGCAAGATTAACAAGGTAATCATTTATACTGAACAAAAAAGATAAGAAAAAGTACTTTAATTTATGATTTATTTTACTGTTGTAGTAGAAATTTCTGAACAACGTATGCCTGTAGTGAAAAAAAGAAAGAGTCAATTAGTTAAATTGTCATACGTTTACCCATGATTTTCAGTTTGTATTATATAACTTTCAATGCATCACATTAAAAAAGAAACAAACAACAACAACAAAAAAAAAACGCTGTTACAATTAAAATTCCATCTTAAATATTGAATTTGTTCCGCCTGTGATAGCGTATACATTAAAGTTTAGTTTATTATTCATTCTTTATTATATTTATTTTTTCGAGTTAATTTTACTAAGCATTAATATTTTAAATTCTTTGTTTTAGTTAAACACGAGAGATATTCATTAGTTAATTAAATTGCAAAAGTTCAAAAGGGCAAAATACACACGTGAATTAGGAAGTTTTAAAAAAATCGAAAATTTTCAGATTAACTTGAAATAGAGCAGATAACTTGTCTTTTGTATCTAGAAGCATAACGCATTTTTTTTTAAATGTGTTAATATTTTAAATTCGCACATAGCACTTAAATTTTGGAAAATACATTCAAAAATGACAATTTTTTGAATTAATGACGACAATTTTAAACAGTTCATCGATTAGTGCGTAAAATTCGTCTTTTGAAAATAGAAGAATAACGCAAAAAGAAAAATTGAAATCTGGTCAACCATTTAGGTCGCATATCGCCATTGAATTTAGGAAAATATTATAAAAATTAACGAAGTTTCATATAAACGATAAAAATTATTTTTATTTTCATATCAACATCTAACAACGTAAAAATATTACTTTGTGTAAATAGAAACGTAACGTAAAATTAATTTTAAATTATGCTAATATCATTTGATTTTTCATTGTTTTTAAATTATGAAATTTTTATAAAACATGTTTTTTTATTTTATTTGTTTAAATTTAAACCATTTTTTAAAACAATTCAAACACTGCTAATTAAACGACTTATAAACTGTATTTCTTGAAACAGTATTAAACAATGTGCATTAAAGCAATATTATATAATTGTTATAGTTCTCTCTTACCTACATTTTGTACTATTGGTAAGAACTTGTACTGAAATTTATTATCAAATATTAGCATTAATAATTCTGAAAGCAAACATTTTCATAGCCGTCTCATTTATTAGGACCCTATAGTTTTAGAGCAACTGCAGTCGCAAGTTTCACACATCTTTCCACAGCTTGTATGTGACACGGAAATAATTTTATGGTTTTCAGTTCAAATTATGATTTAGTTTTTTTACCAATGAGAGACAAAATGCTCTCTGAGCTGATTCCATGCGACATAGGAGATGAAGAAACTGTGCAGGTAGACAAAATGTTTTGTCTACCATTAAGTCAGGATTAATCGTAAACACTAAAATTGAATTTGGCGTCATAAATCTAGAACAGATCTCTCTCTTTCGGTCTCTAATTGCATTGCTTTCTAAATCCGTTTGAAACCAAATTCTCTGGTATGTTCTTTTTCATTTGTGATCACTGACAATAACAGATTTTTGGAATAAGCAAAACAGCCGTTACGATCAGTAACAGAGTTGATCACCTCTTAGAGTTTTTATGGTAAGTAAACGTGATCTTGTTATTGTTATGAACAGGTGTATTTCCTCAACAGTAATAGAATGATTCTTCTTAATTTCAAGCCATACAGACAAACATATCTTCATAACTTATCAAACTTACTTTTTAATTCAGATGTAGGGTTTTCAGTGAATACATCCAATGTGAAAGTTCTGTTTGCAATCATTATAAATAAATCAAAACTGAATTACGAATAATTATCACCAGGACAGAAGCCGATCGCAAATCATTGGTATTTGAAGAGGATATATTTTTAAAATATAAACTGAAATAACTAGTTTTTTAAGTCCTTATTAGGATATTGCAATTGATTAAGTTATATTTGGCAATACATAGTGTTACACAAGTAGGTAGTTACTTTGCGAAAATCCGACTGTAAAATGTTTAGTCATTTCACAGTTTTTTGTAAATAGCGGTTACTTGACATTATTGAGAGTTATTATAACAGTATTATTGACCATATTATTGTCAGGAACATAGAACACATACAAATATTAATAACCGGCTAATAACCGTGATCTGTAAAAAAGCTCAAATGACTGGACCGTTTGAAGCACATTTAATAATGCGTTTTTTATATGAATATGTTGAAACAAATGCCTAAAAGACAATTTAATGAAATGCAAAAGGCAAATATGTCATTGCAAGGGCCTCCATATTGGCATTTCAAAATTTCAAATATCCCCTTTCTTCAATCCGGTAGAAGCGCAGTCACATTCAACTACAATGGCCTCACGTAAGGTGATGTTCATCTAAGATAGATACAAAACGTCACTTATAAATCTATCTCTATCAGTTTCAGCCGTTATACTTATATGACAAATATATTTTGACCTAGTTCCAGAATTAGAGAAATGCGCTATTCTTGTCAATATTTTCCAATTTTTTTTATATTTTAAATAGTTACTGCGTTTCTCTTCTTTTTACAAAAGGTAACTTTTATGCGCTATTAGAAATAGATCGAATTTTTTGTCACTATTTAATAACAAAAATCGTCAATTTTGATCTGTTTTCGAAAATACAAGTCCAATGCGCGACTTAAAGATATTTATCGATTTTAAATATCTTTCCATTAATCTTCTAATAACAAAAGGTGACTTATTTAAGCACTATTAAAAATAGTTATGAAGATTTCATCATTAATTTAAGAAATCATCAATTTTCATCATAATTTCAAAAGTTAAATTGGAACGCGCAACCTAAAGATATTAATCGAGTTCCAAAAATCTTTCTTGTGTTGTTCTTCTAATTACAAATGGCAACGTTCCTGTATATTAGAAGTTGATCTGAAAAATTTCCCTTTTTTATTGCCATCCAGATGTGCATGCACACGTGAGTGAACGCGCACTCACACACAAGCACACGTATGAGTATTTATATAAATATATGTATCGGTGTATGTGCATACGTGTTATAAAGTTGCTTTGTAATATTAATTTCAATAATGTAAAAATCATTCATAAGTTTCCATTTTTTATATCGTTAACTGTATAACAGTAAATAACAATTTTACAGCCTCATTTTCTGACTAAACAGGCTATTTCTGTTTCTTTCATGAGGGACTCATAATCATAGTAGACCATGTCCATTTTGATAAAAAAAAAAATGATATAGTCCATTTAGAAGATGCATGCAATCTCTTTTATCAAATCCCACAGTGAACCACGTCTGTTATCACATACTTTATCATATATGTCATCTGTTTAAAGACTTGGTTTACTGTGGAAGTGGATAACATAGTTTTTATGTACCTTCTAAATGGACTGTCTCATTTTTTTTTAGTTTACTTGATCTACTAATGTTGAGAGCCCCTCATATTGTCATCAACAGTTGTGTTGATGGAAATTTCTTTTTAACTTGGATGTGTATTCTATAACTGTATTTTGTATTGATTAAGAGATGTAACATTTTTTCTAAAATTTGCGCATGTATAAGAAGGGTAACAGAGGGAATTGTTTAAATGAATAAATAAGATTTAAAAACTCGTATTAAATAAAAATTTCGAAGGAACCCATTCAATACCAAACGATTCAATAGCGTAAGTCTAGGATAGATAGCCTTAGTTTTTAAAGATTGAAATAAAACTTCTTAGAATGGAAATGCAAGAAATATTTCTGCATATTTAAAATTCATACACTCATACACATAATATATACTCATCATACTTTGGGCAAAAGATAATTAAAATATTGAGAATAAAATTGGGAAACAAAATTGAAATTAAAATGGCAGATGGCTATCTCTGCTTCAAGTGGAGGAAAGATGGCCATTCAATACAATAAATAAAAAGAGAAATTAAAATAGCAAAAAATAACATATTTCATACAGTTAATTATGAAAACATATAGCAATTTGTATTGATGCATTTATATCACGGAAGATGAAGGAATAAAATTCGAATAAACAAAATTTCAAGTATAATTTTAATCCTTCACTTTTCATAACATTTTTACATATTTTTGGAAAAAAGTGTCAATAGTTTATACACGTTTCATGGTAACACTTCAGATAAATTATACATTGTACCCAGAAGTACTTTTTGGTTGTGGTATTATATTCTTCTCCCCAACCATCACAGTGACCAAGATCCAATTCTATTCGCTCGGAATCTGTAGAATCTGATAATTTAAAATGTATTTCATCTTCTTCGCTGCTGAATGTGTCATGTTTTATTTTTTCTTGTTTTTCTCGCGTTTATTTTAGACTTTTCCACGGTATTAAGTTTATTTATCAACTGTGCTTGTTTCTGGGATGAATGTTTCTGACGTTTGCCAATATTTTCTGAAAAAAAAAATACATTGTTAGGCTCTATTATATTATTATTAATATATATTATTATTAATATATATTATTATTAATATTGAAATATTTAGTTAAATTTTAATGAATTACATCAATTAATATAATTAGAAACATAAAAGTTATATAATTATTTTAAATACAATTATTTTTAGTTAAAATCCTCACTGCGTAGAGTTTCGATACAGTGATTAGAGATGGTCATCTCTCCTCGATTTGAAGTGGCCATCAATCCTGAATTTGAAGGACAGATGGCCACCAAATTTAAAGCGTCACTCAGTCATTGTACGTCTTTGTTTTACTTTTAGGTTTAAAAGCAAAGATTGGATTATATACGTGCCTTATCCGTATGGTAAAAAAAAAAAAAGTTAAGTGGGGACTGCAAAACATTCAGATACTTAACTCAACAAAAATATTCAAACACTAAATTAAACATTAAAATAACTAAACATTAAAACTAAACATTAAAACTAAACATTAAAACTAAACATTAAAATAACACTATCTTTTAGGTAGCTTTCATTACAAAAAGCTACCTATTGCAGCCGTTCACAGGAAAGCGATTTCAAAAAATTTTGGTAAATTTTCATCGATCATGACCCCCAGACCCCGAAACCTCCCTCCGTACAAAATTTATATATATATATGACCTATGTCACACTCTAACTCTCGTAATTATGAACGGATTTCGATGTAATTCGGTGTGTACATAGTACATACCAATGTCTCGACCGAGTTCGTTGGCTAGTTTCATCCGCCGTTTTGTTTCAAAATGGCGGCCATTTAAAATTCTTAAAAAACTTTAAAATTTGAAATGTGGCACCAAAAAATTAAAAATGGCAAAATATTTTTTTCTTATGTATTTGACCTTTATACAAAGATTCTGGAGCAGTTTTTGTTTCGTCTATATCTTAAAAATTGCTGAGTTATAGCATTTAGAATTTCTAGCGTGGCTGGCATTTTGAAACGTCCTGAATTTTGTCACGCGATAAAAGGCGTATTTATGAACCGATTTGGATGTAGTTTCGTTTATACATAGTACATACCTATGCCTCGAAAGGGTTCGTTGGCCAGGTTCATCCGTCATCTTGTTTAAAAATGGCGGCCATTTAAATTTTTAAGAAAAATTTAAATTTGAAATGTGGTTCCAAAAAGTTGAAAATTGAAAAAATATTTTCTTTTTATGTGTTTGATTTTTATACAAAGATTCTGGAGCAGTTTTTGTTTCGTCTATATCTTAAGAAATGGCTGAGTTATAGCATTTTGAATTTCTAGCATGGCTGACATTTTGAAACGTCCTGATTTTTGTCACGTAATAACAGGCGTATTTATGAACCGATTTGGATGTACATTGGATGTACATAGTATCTACAAATATCTCGACAGAGTTCGTTGGCATTCTTCATCCGCCATCTTGTTTCAAAATGGCAGCCATTTAAAAAATTTTTAAAAATAAAAAAATTAATACGAGATGCCAAAAAATTGGAAAATTGAAAAGATTTTTTTTGTATGTGTTTGACCTTAATACAAAGATTCCGGAACAGTTTTTGTTTCGTCTATATCTAAAAAAATGGCTGAGTAATAGCATTTTGAATTTCTATTGTGGCTGACATTTTAAAACGACCTGATTTTTGTCACGCGATAACAGACGCATTTATGAACCGATTTGGATGTAACTTGGTCTGTGCGTAGTACATACCAATGTCTCGACCGAGTTCGTCGGACAGCTTCATTCGCCATCGAGTTTCAAAAGGGTTGCCATTTAAAAATGAATTTAATTTAAAATTTAAAATGAGGTATTAAAAAATTAGAAAATGAAAAAGTTTTTTTATGTGTTTGACCTTGATACAAAGATTCCGGAGCAGTTTTTGTTTCTGGAAATTTGTTCTTTTGTTTATATCTTAAAAAATGTTTGAATTATAGCACTTTGAATTTCTAGCATGGCTAACGTTTTGAAACGATCTTGTATTTGTCGCGCGATAACACACGTATTCGCCTATTTCGATGTAAGAAGGCATGTGGATAGTATACATCAATACCTCGACCAAGTTCGCTGGACGGATTCATCAGCCATCTTGTTTCAAAATGGCGGCCATTAAATTAAAAATATATATATATATTTAAGTGAGGTGCAAAAAAATTAGAAATTGAAAAAGTTTCTTTCTTAAGTATTTTACCTTGATATAAGGATTCAGGAGCATTTTTTGTTTGTCTTTACCTTAAAAAATGGCTCATATATAGCAGTTTCAATTTCTATTGTGGGTGACATTTTGAAAAATCTGATTTTTTGCATGCGAAAGCACTCGTATATATCAACCGATTCCGATGTGCGTGAGCATGTGCACAGCAATTACTAAGGTCTCGACCAAGTTCCCTGGTTATCCTCATCCACCATGTTGTCTTAAAATGGCAGGCACTTTAAGAAATTGCCGAATTTGGCAGCCAAATATAAGTTACTTTAAAGACAAGCAGCTTGGATAAAGCTGACTAATTTCGCGAAATTCACATTCATTACATTGATAAAAATTAGTATTGAATCTCCTATATTCGGTTTCCACTAAATTGAGCTTCGTGTGTTTGATTGATATAAGTTGGCTTTTTTAAAATAAGGAATATAAAAGCTACCTCTTTTTCCCGGCACTGGCCGGAAGGACTTTTTATAATCGAAAACACAGCTGCACGTTGCAATGAACTAACTCGTTGAATTATTTCCTACGAACAAAGTTTATGCTGCAATCTATGACCAAGTTTTGGAAATATATAGACTGGCCATTTGTCCTCTATGGCCATCTATCCTAGAGTTATCCTATATTCCACACCTAATACTGAGTTGCTTCAAACCTTTGCTACAAATAAAGATATAGTAATGGTATTTTTAACAGCCTTACTTCGCTTTCTGTTACATATTTATATGTCACGAAAAACACTGGAAATTGAAGCCATTTACTTCAAAGGAGTACCAAGTTTGATGTTTTATAATTTAGAATGCTACATGTAACACACAATATACAGGTTGAGTAAATTAAAGTGAATCTCTTAAACTTTCAATGAAGCAATGTCATCACAGTTTACATAAGAAAAACTTAGTTTGTTGAAACTTTTGCACAAATATATTCATATATATTCATCGTTGTTAATTTTTTAAACTAAAATTCGGACTCATCTTGGAGTTGACACGACTCAGTTTTTTTATCTCGTTAAGAGTAATTAGAATCTAGTATTCAAAATACTTTTTATATGCTAAAGGGCTTTTCTCTTGACGTTTATTTTAACAGCTAAACGTTTGCACAAATAATTTTGAGGCATGCTATATAATTAAAAACGTTAAGTTTTTGTTTATGTTTTTAATTAATGCATTCCGCAACTACCGAAAATTTAATGAGATATTAATTACAGACCATATAGATCTTCTATGGATAGAAAAACTTTAATAAAACCAATTACAAAAGTAAATGTTAGAAGCATTTGTGAAAAAAAAATCAGATCCATTAAATACTCTTCATTCATGTTTAATTACTTCGTATCCGATCTTGAAAAATCTGATATCTTTTGAAAGTTACATGGTAGAATATACTAATTAATTAATTCTGAAGACTTGGTTTGTGAAAGAGAACTATCAAGAGATTGAGTTTGAAGTTTAATGTATCGTAATACACTTCCAGATTAATTAGTAAAATGTTCTTATCAGAAAATATATTACAGATGATAAATAATTTGTTTCATTGAAGTATAGTGAAATAATTGAAAGTATGTGCTAATTATATAGATATGTTTGGTCGACATTAAGAAGGAAGGGATAACTAACATATTTCATCTATTCAAATTGACGCAAGATTTTCGGTTTTTATTAATAAAATCACAACAATAAAAGCATTTAAAATGATTCAGACTAATGTTTTTTAATTTTAAATTGATCATTAAGCAGTATATATTGATGCAATTACATAATTTTAGAGGGTGAAAAGTATTCTAATGTATGTCAATCTAAGGAGGTTGTAAAAATATTATTAAAAAATACGTCAAAGCATTATTGATTAAATCTAAATAAATAAAAGATAAACATTTGTATTTCATTTTTGTAGAAGATATTTCTTTCTAGTTCGATATTCATAAAATCGCTTTTTTTATTCATTGCAATGCTCTTCAACTTCTTCTTTGACTCACTAAAGCTAAAACATTATCAACAATCATTTAACTGTCTTCCTAGTGCATTTATATGATCTCAAATACGTGAAGTGCAGGTGGCTTCTCCAGGCCTCTCCAGGAAAAGAAAAAAGTTTTTTTTTGTGTGTCGTTTTGTTACTATACGAAGGGATATCAATAAATTTTTGCCCTCACATAGAAACAATTGAATAAAATTTATGAAATTGCAACATTGTATTAGTTCTTTTCTATATAGTCACCATGCAGAGTAACACATTTCTGCAAACGGTTTTTCAAACAGAGGGGTGAAGATGGATTCCAGGAGGTGCTAAAGTAGACCCAAAGGGAGGGGGGGGGTAGCAATTTTCTAACTTTTACCGACCCACACATGTGACATATTGTTGGAAAGGCCTGTAAACACTTATTCATGTTATGCAAATCTTTAGTACCTCCTTCCAATTTGCCCTCCCAACGGGGAACTTTTTTAAATTTTGTGAAAACCATAGATCCCCCCAGGGGGCAAATTTGGGTCTAGGGCCTCGGGTGGTGCATAACATGAATAAGTAATCACAGGCCTTTCCAGCAATGTGCCACATGTGGGGATCAGAAAATGCTAGAAAAATCCCCCCCCCCTTTGGGGTCTACTATCGCGCCTCCTGAAATACATCCCCCTCCCTCTCTTTCAAATACCGTTTACAGAAATGTGTCACTGTGCACGGTGACTATATATAGAAAGACAAATACAATGTAGCTATTTCATAAATTTCACTCACTTATTTCTATGTGAGGGCAAAAACTTATTGATACTCTCGTAAATTCCTCAGTACGAATTAATTACAATTTGTTTTTTAATTTTAAGAAAGCAATTGACCTCTCCCCTGGATATATTTCAATTCCCAGACTTATATGCATTGCTGGAAAAAAGATTAAGACCACATGCTAATTTTGATGTTTAGAATAAATTACAAAAAAAAGTTAAATATCTTAAATTTAGACACCAATATCTGATTTAATATGTGAATTTAATTCAATTGTAAAAGTTAAATGTTTTTTTTTTCCTACAAGTGTTAAAATCTGATAATATTAACAAATGAAAATAAGTTTAGGACTAGGAGCGCTACCACAATCACGTCGAGATGCTTCTGAAAAGGGAAGAATACGACGTCGAATTTTCATGTTTCCTGGAAAAAATTTCCGACGCACAGTTTAGGCGGTACCACAGTCGGCCTAACAGTCGGCAGTAGTTGACGGATTTGAAGTTCCTTTTGTAGTAGGCATCGGGAAAAATACAGACTGCAATCTTCAGTTACGAGCCTGTTCCCGCTGTCCTTCCCTCTTTTTAGCCGCTTTGAAAACAGAAATCAAATGTTTCATATTGCTTTCCATGTTTATTAAAAATGCCATCTACACACATCTAATAAAGATATTTTAATTTAGGTTGAATAATGCTATAAAAAGTGATAAAATAACTTTATTAAGATTGACGATTGTTTCATAGTCACTGATTGTCGATTGAACACGTTACTCCAGATATACTTAATAATTATCAAAAGAAAGGCCTTATTCTAAACTTTAAAATGATATGAAAATAATTTTCTAATAATAATTAAATAATAAAATTTTTCTATCGTGAATGATTTTGAAAATGTCGCCGTTTGTGCGATGAAACAATCGTCAATCTTAATAAAGATATTTTATCACTTTTTATAGCATTATTCAACTTGATCTTTTTATAAGTGATTATTATACATGTTGTTTTAAGATATTGTGATACTCTTTTTTTTTCAAACGAATATGGAATATCCAGATTTTTAGCTGTTAAAAACTCAAAATGATACAACCAGTAGTTGTTCAGAAAATGATAAATAAAAATGAAATTTGCTTTTTTTCACTAAGCGAGAGCTTTCCTTTAAAAATTAATAAAAAATTAACGCGTTACTCTAGAGATACTTAATAATTATTATAAGAAACGCCTTATTCTAAACTTTAAAATGATATGAAAATAAAATCTTTATAAGTTTTTGTTAAATAAATATTAGCATAAATAGCAAAAAAATTCAAGAAATTCTACTTAAACATAAAATAAACAGGAAAATACTTGATTTGAAACTCATTTTAAACGCTAATAATAAAAATACTTTGAAAATATTGCTTGCAGTTTTTGGTAGATTTAGAATGTTGCAGTATGCAGCCTGTTTGAAATGAAAATTTAACGCAAAATTAAAAAAAAAAAAAAAAAAAAAAAATCTAATATGAATTAAGAAATGATAATTGAAGTACATATTAAAATATAGTTTAGCAAAATATCATTTGTAATTTTATTAATTTCCTTTGAATAAACAGTGTGTTATTCTAAGACAACTCTAATTATACAATAGTTGTCGCAAAAAAAAAAAAAAAAAAAAAAAAAAAAAAAAAAAAAAATTAATAGCAGAGAAAAAATGCAGTGCTTACTAGAAATTAACAGACCAGATATTTTTGCGAAGTTCTTTATAGTAAGTATAACATTTCCGCAAATATCCAAGTCCATGTGTGCACTATCATTGTTTACCCAAATGAACCAAATACTCAAAAATTCCAAATATTTATTTATATAGATTATTAAATGTTGGATCAGTTTTAAGGTTTGTTATTTGTTGCATAAATAACAAAATACTTTCACAACATTGATGGAGAATTTTTTATTAGAAGAAGATAAAAATATTAAATTTAAAATTTATAAAAAAAAATGAAAGAAAGAAAAGGTAAATATTTTTTAAACTAGTGTAGGCTTTTGAATACATTTAAATACTATATTTTGTATACTGAATATTGCATTGGACATAAAATAAATTCTAAAGTTTCTAATGACATGAAAAAGCAACGTTATTCATAGAATAATTTTACAGTAAATAAAAAACTAAGAAGACCGATTCACATCATCTTCAAATAATAAAGAGTAGACACCCTTAAATCCGCAAAGCTTGGGACCACAGGTTGTGCGGATTTTAGAATTTTCCCGATTTCTGGTCGTTGCTTTGTTTACATTCTTTAAACAGTAACTTGAATGTAATAATGTAATCGAAATTATAATGAATGGTTACAATATAGTAAAATATTAAAATAATTAAGTAAAATAATAAACTGAAATAAGAAAAAGTAAAATAATTTTAAAAATGATTAAATTGTTAAAAGTAATACTCAAGTAATTAATCATATATAATCAAATATGCATAATAAAAATGAAATACGTTTTTTTTTTATTATTATTGTTCGATGAAACCTTCTTCTTAAAAGTACCTTATTAATTCGCATCAAAATCATAAAGGAAGGAATTTTTATTTCAGGTTTAGCCACTCTTAATAACCAAAAAGCTTGATTAATACAAAAATATATTTGCTAAAAGTTTGTGATTACCTGTGATATCTGCAATATCATCATTTTTTCAGAAATAAATTTATTCTTCCTTTACGAAAAGCCATGCTTTCAGTCATATTATCAAGAATTACATATTAAAATACACACAGAACTATATAAAACTAAACAATTCTATAATTTAGTCCTTATATCTGAACAAAAAGTTTCATTGTTTACATCTGTGACGATGTGTGGATTTCAGGCGTTTGCTGATTTTGGGGTCGCGGATTTGAGAGAGTCTACTGTATATATATATATATATATTTTTTTTCTTTTCGAAGAGTTTTTCAAAATTTACTTCAAAGTTAATATGGAATACGTTGCTTTTTGATGTCGTTAACAACATTACAAATTATTTTATTTCCAATTAAATATCCAGTATAAAAAATATAGTATTTTAAAGTATTCAAAAGCCTACAATACTTTCCAAAGATTTTTTTTCTTCAAAAATTTTAAATTTAATATTTTTATCTTCTACTAATAGAACATTCTCTATGAATAATATTAAAGCATTTTGTTACTTATGCAAGAAATAATAAATCTTAAAACTAATACAACATTTAATTTTACATATAGTAAATTTTTTTGTAATATATATTAAACTTTCGGAACTTTTGAATAATTATTTTATTTCGGTAAAAAATGATAGTGGACTTAAGTGGACTTGAATATTAGTATAAATGTTACATTTGGTATAGAGAAGTTTTAGTTAAATATATAGTCAATTATGTTTCGGGTATACAGTGTCTTAGCCACACTGCTAATTATTTATGCAAGAACTATGGTATAATTAGTTTTCTTGGCATTGCTCGCAGGTTATTTAAAGCAGATTAATTACATTGTACATGATGCTCTTTTAGACTATGTTTTAAGATGTACTTCAATTATTTTTTTTTAAATTAGTATTTATTATTATTATTATTTTAGATTAACTTTTCATTTTGAAAAGATAGCGTAACACAAAGAAAAATCAGTCTAAATCTACAAAAATTGCTTTCAGTATTTAAAACAATGTTTAGTATTAGTGTTTAAAATTAGTTTCAAAACCTATAATATTTTCCCAGTTATTTTATATTTAAGTAGAATTTCTTGAAGTTTTGGAGTATTTACAATGATATTTATTTAAGAAGAACGTATAACACTTTTATTTTCTTACCACTTAAAAATATAGAATAAGGCCTTTCTTATGATAGCTATTAAATATTTCTAGGTTAACATGTTATTTTTTTAAATATTTTTTTAAAGAAAAGCTCTTGCTTGAACCAAAAAAAGCAAATTTCATCTATATTTTCAATTTTATAAAAACTATCCGTCATATCATTTTAAGCTTTTCACAGCTGAAGATGAGAACAATTTACCCTTGTTTTTTAAAAAAAGATCAAAATATCTTAATTAGACGCGTGCAGATGGTATTTTTAATAAATAGCGTAAGCTATATCAAGAGCCCTTTAAATTTTCGCTTCAGACAAGCAGTTTCATTTCTCACTAGCTTCAAAAGTTCGGAAAAAAATAGGAGATTACGATGACAGTTATCCGAAGGGAAAAATTCTCGATGACTTTTCAGTAGAAATAACACAATGTCATCGGGATGTGATACCACATAGGGAGTATTTCCGAGAAAAGGGGACATACGGTGGCTTCGTTGTAGGCCTCCAGTTTCTTCTTTTAAATCTAACATAATAAGATGATGTCATGGCTGTGATATTTTATGCGGAACTCATCTGTGATTATGTTTATAAGTTAGTAGTCGCTAGATTTGTAGTTTTGGGATAAGCAACTGCTGCTTTTAGGGAAAGGACTGACTGAGGAAGAAAATAGTAAAATAAGGGCTATTTAGGATTAAGGGCAGACTGAAAGGCAAATTGCTCTAAAAATTAATTACTGTAAAACTCTTGCGCAGAATTTTCTTTATGATCCATCGAATTAGGTTAGAAATAAAAGAAAAGCATAGCTATTAATTCTATCAGTTTGGTGTAAATGGGAAATTACTGGAATGGAGATTCAAGATTGTGCTTATTCTTCTACTATAAAATCGCCTCTAGAATTTTCAGTAACAAACAGAACTTTCAGAAATGAGTTAAAATGTGTCGAATGCTTCAATTATGCTAAACGAAAATTCAAGCCAAATGTTCAAAAGGACCATTTGATACAAAATTAAAAATCACATCTTCGAATGTCTTAATATTCAATCTACAGTGCAAATTCGTTTGTAGTAATAAAAAAATATTACATTTTGATGATACAAATACATTACTGGTATGATTTACCAAGTGAGCCGTATCTGCTTTCAAAACGTATACAAGGTGGTGTCTCAGTCGTTATTTAAGCAGGCTTTAATACAAATGAAACTAGTCGGATGTATCAATCCCAAAACTTTTTTCTATCTCATACATGTCAATACTTCAAAATTCGTTATCACTTTGCCCAAATTAAATTGCAATCTATGCTCATAATAAGGATACTAAAAAGATGAAATTCCGTGCATTAGTTCTTGAGATATGACTATCGCTGAAATCGTGTAAATCCAGCAAAATGCAGCATACCAGTGCCACTTATAGGTTGATTTACACCAGAACCTAATCATCATCAACTTATGTCAACGTCTAATTTAACATGAAATGTGTGGGAAATTCGTGCATTAGTTCTTGAGATAGAGCTATTGTGCAAATCATGACAAATGCAACATAGCAGCGCCACCTGTTGACCCTCATAGCATGCATGGTCACAGTGACGTCATTGTGACGTCACTGTAAGTCACTGTGGTCACGTCACATCTGTGACCAAAATGCCACCACTCAGTGATGTCACATTGTGACTGAGATGTGAACTTCTTAGAAAACTTTAAAAAATTACAAAAATTATTAAAAACATGTTATTTACTGTAAAATATATTTTTCTGCCGGATTAACAAATTTTTTAAACCGTGGTCCAAGTTGCATCTGTGCCTCTAACAAAAACTTTTTATTTTCATATAACATAAAATGTAATTAATTCATCAGCAACACAAAACGATTTCCTAATTATGAGAATTTCATATTATTAAAAAAATGTTTTAGGTAAGCAGACCTCGACTTATCTTTTATAAAGATTTTTGTAAATGATCATCTGTTATACTAGAAGTTTCTCAAAGAGTAGTCGAAACATTTCTGTCGTTTCAAACTAAAAACTTTCTATTACAGTTAAGGCTGCAGCTTTTAATGAGCACGCAGAAAGCGTCTTCAAAGTTCAGTCGTATATGCATTTCTTGCTTTATAATTTGCATTCAAGTCATTTTTTTCCTCTTAGTGTTTCACTATTTTAAGTTTTTTTTTTATTATTATTATTCTACTTCTTTCAAACGTTTAAAATAGAATTGACATTTTCCGAATATAAAATTAATGTACAAAATTTAGGCAAAGCCCACGACATAATTAATTATTCATGTTTTATTTTTTGTTTTCAAAATATATCTTTAAAAATTATTTTACAAGTTTTATTCTACAGAAAATTAACATTAAGAGAATGACAGATTGACAAAGAAAAACTCATCTCTTCTCGATAATCTTGTTGTATTTTTTAAGAATATATTTTGTATATATTACCTGTGATACAAATTTTACTTTTAAAAAAAAGGAAGGAGTCATCATTATTACCATTAAATTAATTTGTATACATTTTGAAAATTTAAGCAATGTTTTATCTAGTAAACTCTAATTATGGATAATATTATTATTATAATTTACGTAAATGAAACTTTACAATTCAATAAAACTGATAAAAATAAAAGATGAAATACAATAAAACATTTTCAAACAGGAAATTGAATTAGAGACAAATTGACAAAATTATTACGCATTTAATTTCCTTCCGAAACTGTGGTATAGAAAAACAAATAAAACCAAAAAACATCTGCTTCGAACTTCGAAACTTAAAAATCGTCTGCATCTGCACTATTTCAGTTGTTACCACTCGACCGCAGAATAACGGATAAAAGTAACAGTGAAACTTTTTAGAATAAACGCGGGACACTGGACAGTTCTGTGGACACTGTGGACACTGAAGTTCTGTGGACACTGGACAGCATAGATGTGTTGACACGGATTTAAAAACTGAAACAAGAACGTTCTCAGGATCCAAGTTAGTTCAGCTAACAAAATATAAACCCGAGAAAATTACGGTAGCTTTGACTTGTTGAAGATGATTCAAGTCATTGCTATCGTACTTATAATCGGATTTAATTGGTTCCCCAAAATCAAAGTATCACGTACAACGTCAATGAAATTAGGTATGTAAAAATATTATTTTCCCTGTTTGCTTTTTTTTTTTATTACAACAATTTTAGTTAGTTTCTCATTAACATGCTGTAGAACATAAATATTTCATTACATTTATTTTTTATTTTGCTGAAATATCTAAAATATTATTTTCCTTGTTTGCTTTTTTTTTTTTTTAATTACAATGATTTCAGTTATCTTCTAATAAACATGTTATAGAACACAAATATTTCATTACATTTATTTTTTATTTTGTTAAAATATCTAACTTCCTTTTCAACAGCTTTGATCAGATTATTAAAATTAGTGATTTAAATTGCATTTTAATCTGGTTTATTTTCTTATTTAAATATTGGGTTAAAACCACATGGTGGCATAAATATAAAAGTATATGGACAAGTATTATCATCAATCATTAACATAATTAATAGACATTTAAAGATAATTAAATTATTTAAAATTTTTGGATGTTATTAACGTTTACCATAGCAAGACCCCTATTTGTAATGAAGTTTGTAGCATGTTATTTCATTTACAGGGACAGTCAATTGTATTCCATTCCATTACGGCTTGTGGGAAAAAAATCGTTTCAAATGATTTTTAATGATTTTACACGCTTTCAAACAGAATAAAATTGATATGCATTTATGAAGCGCACTAAAATGTGCATTCCATAGAATATGCGATGCAAAGAATAGTTATTGTTCATTTACAGGGCTAAAAAAGGAATTCTAATACATAATGATATAGGGGTGGAGGGAATTGTTTGCGGCGTACTTTATTTATGTTAATCTATTTGATATGTAATGAAATTGATATACGTCGTTGAGGTTTACATACTATGAATTATTTCATGTATAATACGAAGTGTATATAGCATTTACAGGGACACACAAAATATTTCAGATACTATATTGTATCCGAAGTACTGTTCATTAGCGATGATTGCTGGAAATACATTTTTAATTATGATATACACTTTTATGATTCACTACATTTATGCATAGTATATGGTGTATATATATATGCTATAATTCATATACAGGAATATACAAAAGTATTCAAAAGGGTTACTGGGTATTGCTTAAAGGAGGTTTTTAAATAAGTTATGCATTTTAACGCTGCACTGTATTTAATTTACTAAGAAATGTTTGTAGTATATAGATAAAATGATATACAGGGTCACGGAAAGAATTGGATACGTTGCCATCTATGAATTATAATTTCTGGAAATGTAATTTCAGCAGTTTTAAGAGCGTTTTAGCTTGAATAAAATTTTAACTAAATAGTGGCGTGTAATAAAGGTTCTGGGTAAACTACAGGGTTGTACAAAATTATTTAAGTATGTTTCCATATATTAGTATAAATTGCTGAAAGAGAATTTCAACCTGTTATGCGTTTCCTTGATAAACTAAATTTTTCCATTATATAGTATATATATATCAATCTACAGATCAAATACAGGACTGTTTAAAAGAATTAGAAAACATATTTGGCTGTGGATGGTAGGGTGTCAACGATTTTAATCGGTTGATTTAAATCAGCGATTAAATCATGATTTTAATCAACCGATTTTTTAAAAAAAATCATTGATTAAAATCAAAAATTTTCTAAATGTTTAAAATGTCAAAAAAAAGTATTAAAATCTAACATGAACATAATTTGAAAGTTTCTACAGGTATTTTGACTTATTAATAAACAAAAGAAGAGCTTTAAATAATTGTTTCTAAGCTTAATTCATTAGTATTGTAAAAAAAATTAAAAACAGTTGAGTTTGTAAAAAGCATTGTTTTTAAGTTTTTATCCAAATTAAAACAGTTTCATTTAAAAATGATATTTAAATCTAACATAATTTGCAATGTCATAATTTCCTTTAGGTAATCCATTTATGCATTATTTTATATAAAATACGCATAGCAAGTATAATTACATTTCTACAAGTAAAAGAATAAATAGTAATTAATAGCAATCTCAAGTTAAAGAAGAATGAAAGAATGACATCTCCTCAGCAGCTAAATTGTAAATGAATGCATAAGAGAAAAAGAAATAATTGGTATAAAAATGCTAAGCACAGCAAGAGCTTCTTTGGTATAGGTTGAATAAATGTTTATTATTATTATTATTATTTTATTTTATTTTATTTTTTTTGTAACTCATATATATTAAAAAATTGAACCATTGAAAGCTAATAGAGGTAATAATGCTGTTACTTAAATATTTTGAGGATTTCAGATATTAGTGGCTAACTTATATTTATTCTATATGAATGGGTTTAACTCATTTTCATTTTTATCTTTTTTTTTTTTTTTTTTTGGTTAGCATACACGTACATGTGTGTAAGTATAGATTTTGGTGGTTTACAGAAATTTTCCTAAATACAAATGCAAAATGAGCTGCAAATAATATTTGTTAGTTTTGTTATTTGTGCTACTAACTAATGAATTTTACTTATTTGCAGTTTTTATTAATTCTGTAATTACTTATACTGCTTCTTCTAGGCCATTTTGTTTAATGGTGCCACACCATGCCCCTTTTGAAATTGGCAAAATGCACCCTGCCTTAAAAAAAGAAAAAAAAAGTTGAAATTTACCTGTAGTTGTAGCCAGAGATTTCTTGTAAAAAACTTCCCCATTCAACAGTATTCTAAATTCATGTGGAAAAAATCTTGCGAAAATATAGAACTTTATTTCTTTAGAAAAAACAGGATATTATTAAAATATGTTATTTAATTGTATTTTTCAATTTGTTATTCATAAAATTATTAAAAATTAAGGACACTTTACTTATAATGCTAAAAAATATTCTTTTTTCTTTCTTACATCATTACTAAACACATTACTAATATATTTCCTCATGAAATAGTGCCCGTTTTTTGAACTAGCATCCTGTCCCTTTTTCTTTCTAAAATGAATTATTATCATTTTAATAATTAAGGCTTAAAAATGTATAATATGTTCCTAATTAGAGAGTTGATTGTTTAATAATTAATTTGAAGTAATGTTAGCTATTTAGTATAAAATGCAGTTAATAATTTTCATAAATGTTAAGTATCTCTAGTAATTATAAAGTTTTACATAATTATTACAATATTAATGTATATAACATTATTCTATAATACTACCTAATGAAACTACTAATTTGCAGTTTTTATTTCTGTAATTACAAACTAACAATTATAATTTTATTAATTAAAGTGTAAAAACATAGATTATGTTAGCAATTAGTGGTGTAATTGTTTTGGAAACCTAAAACTCATGATAGCTATTCAGTATTTGAACGCTGGGAAAAAAATCATACAAATCTGATTTAAATAAAAAAATCTTATTTAAATAAAAAAAACGATTTTTTTTATTTATTTTTTTTAAATTATGATTTTTTTACACCTTAGTGGATGGTAACTGCGTAAATCAGTTTTTAAATGTTTTACGCGTTTTCATGTTTATTTAGTTATCTTATTTACGTTATTTCCCCCGATGTCTTGATAAAACATTTAGGAAGAGTTGGAAAGTGTTTTATAATCTATGCCTAACGCATGATATATCTTACTTGTTGTTTCTATTTCCCAGATCAGTCTTTTCATATAAAACATACGAAATCTAATTACCTCATATTCACAAAATACAATATATACGGGAATACAAAATTTAAATAAATAGGGCTTATCATATAGTTCTATAAGTAACAGTTGTATTAATGTCCGTTAGACTCCATGTTCGTATTTAAAAAAGCAATGACAAATCATAACACATTAAAAAGCTTACACATTCTTAATATTAAGCTTGAATTCAAGATCAAACTAACTTAATAAAAAAAGATGTCAGTTAATAAGCATTGTTTTTTAAATGGAAAATTAAAAATATTTTAGAAGAATAGGACTCCAAAATAGCGATATCTTGCTAAAAAGTACAGTAAAAAGATAAAATTTTATATTTCAAACAAAACTTTACTTTAAAATTATCGTAGTTTTTATGACAAGAATCATCACAGTATTAATACTTGGACATTTTTCCAGAGAGAAACATTCGCCTTGCATACAATATTTCAAATGAAAATCAAATTTCAAATAAATTGCTTAAAAGGCGCAAAGGCCAACATAGTGAAAAGTATCCACGCCGGGTCTCGATCCCGGGTCATCAGTATAGCGCACTGACATTCTACCAACTAAACCACATGGAACGATACCCAGCCTGGAAATTTTCTCCTTATTACATGTTGGCAAGGCTACAAACGCCGCACAAGATGGAATATTTATCGTGAGCCACCGTCATGGGGCAAACACGAAACTTAATTAAACCAGCATCGATTAAATCTATATTAATACTTGGAAATTTTTCCAGAGAGAAACATTCGCCTTGTATACAGTATTTCAAATGAAAATCAAATTTCAAATTAAAATTGCCTTTTAAGCTATTAATTTGAAATTTGATTTTCATTTGAAATATTGTATGCAAGGCGAATGGTTCTCTCTGAAAAAATTTCCAAATATTAATATAGTTTCAATCGATGCTGGATTTAATTAAGTTTCGTGCTTGCGCCATGTCGGTGGCTGACGATAAATATTGTATCTTGTGCTGCGTTTGTAGCCTTGCCAACATGTAATAGTGAGAAATTTTCCAGGCTGGGTATCGTTCCATGTGGTTTAGTCGGTAGACCGTAAGTGCGCTATACTGATGGCCCGGGTTCGAGTTCCAGCATGGAATCTTTTTCACTAGTTCGCTTTTGCGCCTTTTAAGCAATTAATTTGAAATTTGATTTTCATTTGAAATCATCACAGAGTTTATGACAAGTTCGTCACAAATGACACATATTTCACAAATTGGTCACAGTGTGACTTCAAAACATTGTCACTTTCGTCACAGGTTCGTCACAAAGTTAATGCCAAAGTAGTCACAAATGACACACTTTTCACAAATTAGTCACACCGTGACTTCACAGAGTGGTCACAATGTGACGTCACAAACGACCTCTAAAACGGCCATAACGACCTCACATTCTAGTCACTGTGACGTCACATCCACGTCACGTGACGTCACATCGACGGTCACAAAATCACAGAGTGACTTCACAACGACGTCGCCGTGACGTCACCATGCCTTACGGGGAGCGATTTGCACGAACGCATAATCAACAGCAATATTACTCAAGGTATATTTGAATATGAAGTTTGATGAAAATTCGTGCATTAGTTCTTCAGATAGAGCTATTGAGAAAATCGTTCTAAATGCAGCACATCAGCTCCGCCTATTGGGCGATTTACACCAACAGGTAGTCAGCATAATTGCATAATAAGAACTAACTAAATCCGGTGTTTGATGAAAATGTGTGTGTTAGTTCTTGAGATAGAGCTACTGCGAAAATAGTGTAAATCCTGCAAAATGCAGCATAGCAGCGCCACCTTTTAGGCGATTTACACCTAAACGTTAACAGCACCAACTCATATCAAGGAGTAACTGAATCTGAAGTTTTATAAAAATCCGTGCAGTAGCTCTTGAGATAGAGCTATTGCGGAAATTCTGCAAAATGCAGCATAGCAGTGCCACCTGCTGGGCGATTTACACTAAAAACTAATCAGCACCAATCTATATCAGGGACTACCTAAATATAAATGTTTATTAAATTCCGTCCATTGGTTCTAGAGACAGAGCGCCCACAAAATTTGTGTCACATACAGACAGACAGACGGACAGACAGAGAGACAGAGAGACTCACAGACAGACAATTTGTAGAAACATGTTTTTTGGAATCTCTGACCCCTAAAACGTGTAAATCCGCCAAAAACCGGAAATCGAAAATTTTCATGAATCCAGTACTTTCTTCTTGTAAAGATGGAATAAAGTAAGAACAAGTTTGGATTTCACCGAGGCAAAGATGAATTCAATTAAAATAATAAAACTTTGTAAAAAATCACCATAAAATTAAAACAAAACACAGGACGCGTTTCGAGCTAAAAACATAACAGCTCGTCATCAGCTAAGCATGCACGTGTCCGAAAACGAACAAGTTCAAAAATGAACAAAATGTTCAAGTTCATTTTTGAACTTGTTCGTTTTCGGACACGTGCATGCTTAGCTGATGACGAGCTGTTATGTTTTTAGCTCGAAACGCGTCCTGTGTTTTGTTTTAATTTTATGGTGATTTTTTACAAAGTTTTATTATTTTAATTGCTTCATATCGCCAGTTTTCGGTGCTGTTTCGCCAAAGATGAATTCATTTCACTATCAATATATTTTTGGTAATAATTTTGTTCCACTTAAAGATGAACTTATGGATGAGATCTTGGCATAGCTTCAGTTCAAGATAACGCTTCTATTCGCAAGTCTGTGTCAACTTCAGATTGATTATCCGCAAAAAAAGTCAAAACTTTAAACATTCCATCAACAAATCCTCACATAAATCCTATAGAAAATGCCTGGGAATCTTGATTCTTCAATTTTATGACTACAGAATTCAGTTTGATTTGATTATCGAAATAAAAGCCGGCATTTTGGAAGAAAAAAAGGAAAAAAATACCCATTTCCACTTTTAAAAACCAGGTCAAATCCTTTCCAAAACGTCTTTTAGAAGTCATCAGTGTTAAAGGGAAAAAAATACTAAAAGTAATGTACAAATCATTTACATGAGTAATTTATATTTTAAATACACTGGTCCTAAACTTTTTTCCACCAAGTTGTATTATCTAGAAATTATTTCTTTCTTATTTTTTTTTTATATATATTGTTGTAATTTAAAACAAATAACAAAACTTGTGTAGCTTTAATTGTATTACTTTGCAATGGTATTGTTTTTTCATTAAAGTAAGAGCTTTAGTGTTTTTGTTGGTGATCCTAAACTTTTTCCAACACTGTATTAACTCTTAGAACATCTTGCACAGAGTAACTGAGGAGTTACATAATCTTTCTTTTTGTCATTTGGGGAGTTCTGTTGGCCTTATGGTAAACTAATTCTTGCTACTTACGTATGGTAACATGCATTTAAGGTCGTGGAGTCACTTTTTATTCTGATTGATTATCACAGTGAGGTTCTAACATCTTTTGTTGATACTGCTTGAGATGTGTGTTACTGCCGTTTTCCCTCAATCTGTATAAGGTAGTAATTATTAATTATACAAATTATTAAAAGCATTACAAAAACTATTAAATTGTTGAATAGTCGTTGTTGTGCAGTTTAAACACAATAAAGTAAGTATGTAATTCAAAATTATAATTTATTGTTAAATTATCGTTATCTAACTCAGGACTGACATTATGACACTATGTCCAGCAGAAGCATAAGTAATTTTTTTCACTATTTTTCTAGTGTATAATTAACAAAAATATACTGAAATATATTATTTTTCGAACAAAATAAAAAATCATGCAATAAAGAGTTAAATATTACTTTTGTTTTTGTATAAAAAGAGATAGATAATTTTGTCTTTATATTAAATTAATTTTAAAAATTTTAAAGAAATTGCTTGCGTATGTGAAATAGTAAATAGATTGGCAGGAAATATGCATGAAAAGTTTCTTTCTCTCGCAAAAACCATTTTCTTTTTTTACCAAACGCTTCTATATGAGAAAAGTACCATTTTCATTACAGATATACCGTGCAACTCCTATTCTCCAAAATAAGGTGTTCTACACTGTAAAAAAAAATCTGTGACGTTACTAAAGTTTTTCTAGGAAACTTGGATTCCTAGAACTTTTCATGTAACGGCAACAACAAAATTTCATGTAACAGACACACTTTTGCGCCGAAAATCAAAAAATCTGTAAGGTTACTAAGAATTTTTTTGGAAACTGGGATTCCGAGAACTTTTCATGTAACTGCAGCCAGGGTTACAAATAAAAGTTCAGTAAGATTACTGAAATTTTAGCAGATTCATTTGTAAAGTTACAGATTTTTGTAGCTTTACAAAAACCAATTTTGTAGATTTGCAGCTTTTTTCGTACAGTTACAGGTGAAAGTTTAGTAAGCATGTAACTTTACATCTGTAGAACTACAGATTTTTTTTTACAGTGTAGAGGCAATCTGGATATGCAAAAATTTGAATAAGTTAATCAGTCATTAAAACAAGAAAGAACACCATTTGTATATCCTACGATTTTGAAACTCATTTCCACACTTTGAGCGTACTTTATCAATATTTCACTGTTTAATCGCTAATTGGTACACTGTAAAAAAAAAAAATCTGTAGTTCTACAGGTGTAAAGTTACATGCTTACTAAACTTTAATCTGTAACTGTACAAAAAAAGCTGATAATCTACAAAATTATTTTTTGTAAAGCTACAGAAATCTGTAACTTTACAAATGAATCTGCTAAAATTACAGTAATCTTACTAAAATTTTATCTGTAACCCTGGCTGTAGTTACATGAAAAGTTCTAGGCATCCCAGTTTCCTAAAACATTCTTAGTAGCCTTACAGATTTTTTGATTTTCGGCGCAAAAGTGTGTCTGTTACATGAGTTTTTGTTGTTGCCGTTACATAAATGTTCTAGGAATCCCAGTTTCCTAGAAAAACTTTAGTAACTTTACAGATTTTTTTTCTACAGTGTAGCACTGTATCCGAATTGTTTTTTGGTATGTAAGCTTGTCACTGCATGCGACACTGCGTGGCGAGGTTACTGCATGTATGTATACATATAAATGGTGTATACATCACATCTACTTCAACCATCATGTATTAAACATCAGTGATGTGCATCAATTTAATTTTTCATGATATCGTGAGACATCATTAAAATACGCTGCAAACAGTTTTTTCACGCAGAACATTATGTAACTGAATACTTTTGTGTGACCCTGTAAATGAATCGCAGTTATCCATATTCTACTTAAAACATTTTTTGGCGCGTTAGTGAAATTCATGCCATTTTTTTATGTTTGTAATAGTGTAACATCATTAAATACACAGCAAACGATAGTTCGCCACTCATCGCAATGTAGAGTTTGTTCTAAAATAAAAATACTGTGTGAAAAAAGGCTCGGCGGTAGAAAAATGGCGTGGCAAAGGTAAAAATATCATAAGATATAAAGATAGGCACTGAAGAAATAAAACCATAAGTGATGCCAAAAATAAGTTTGGTAAATAATTTCATTTAAAAAAATATTGCAAACGCTCTTACAACTTTACAAAAAAAAAAAAAAAAAAAAAACCTAATTTCAACCCACTCCTTCAAAAAACAGACAATCTGTAAACTCTAGTTACTCTACCGTTGCAGAACTCTGCTTTCAAGTATTTTTATTCAGTTCAAGGGCAATTATAAATTTAAACTTAGATGTTTACAAACGTGCTTATGAAAAAAAGAAAGTCAGAAACACGAACGTCGCCTTATCTGACACAATGAAATTTTTTTCACAAAACTTACGTTTTTCTCCCCACTGTCGTTTGACGAACTTTGCGAGTTTTTTTTTTTTCACTTCTTTGACGAAATTCGTTTTATTTAGATAGATTTACGAAATTATATTTTACGCAAGCTATTAGCAACATTCGTAATATATTTCCGAGACCAACTGACAAACATTGCCATTTCTGCGAATTTTTTACGAAATCCATGGCATTTTTCCTTTATCTTTTATAGAAAATCGTGACTTTTTACCATAGCGGTTTAACAAGATTTGCGATTATTTTGCGAAATTCACGACTTTTTGCGAAACGCATTATTAAAATTTGCGATTTATTTTAATCAGCAAACAATTAAAGGTAATCGCTATTTGTTTGTGAGATCTTTGTCGAAATTCACAATATCTTTTGACTATCGTTGGAAGAAATTCACGAAATGATTTTGTGAAACTCCGAAAAAAAAAAAAAAAATGTGGTATTTCTCGAAAATTTTAAAATGTCGCCGGATCAGATGCCCGTGAAAGAATTACAGGGGGAGAAAATAACATACAATATTTTTTTGTTAACGGTATATTTCAATTTTTTTATGCGCGATTCGCGCAGTGCCGCACTTTCCCACAGTGAATACTTCGACCCCTCCACAAAAAATCTTTTGAAATGCCGCCGCTGCATCTCAGGATGGGAATTCGTAGAGTAAATATTCGCATAAATATTATTGCCTCTTTGCTAATATCCATTATAACGGAAATAAAGATAATATAGTAGAAAACATGACAATTATTTTTTACGTCCAAAATTTTGGACTGATGATCGACTAAGTTAACTTTTAAGAACTGAATGCCTTACATTTGCGGAAAATTTGGAACAGAATCACCCCTCACTTTTATAAAATCGGCGTGGCACTCTCAAAAAATCGGCAACGATTTGAAAAAGTAGCAAAGCGTACCACAAAACAGAGCCGCGCACCAAAAATAACACGGCATACAAAAAATATCGCACCGTGCATCGCCGCACTAAATGTACCTAGTTCAATTCCTACTGTAATATAACAAGACTTCAATCCATCTTCTTGGAAACTAACTGTAAATGTTACACACTTAATTTTAGATTGTGAACAGACCATAGTAAACATCTATAACATAGGTTACTTACAAGAGTATATTTACTAGAGTTTATAAGACAGTGGGAGAGACAAACCGAGTTCATAAACACTTTTCAGTTACGTTGGAAATTGTTTAACCCTTTATCTACGGCATTATGATTTACTGCAATTTTTTTCATGTAATATATTTTTTTTTCAGTTACTACAATGAAAATTAAAGGATAAATATAGAAAAAATACTCACCCGTGAGAAATTTAATTATTTAGAGGTAATTAATTAAAGTGGTACTTTAAAGTACTGTCAGCACACTATGACTAAAACATCATAACAGAAAACCCACAAGGTATTTCAACTGGCGCCAGAAAATATTTTCGATTTAACAAGTATATGAAATATAGGTTTTTCTTATTTACAAATACATCGTTTGGCAAATTCCGGTGCCAATCATTTATTTCAACACTTTAGAATTGAAAATGTTTTGCTCCTGAAAGGGTTAAAAAAAATATTTTTCTTTAAGTTTCTATCTTGTTAGCAGACCTTTAGTTATCCGACGTCTATATTCCAGGGACAACACGTTCTCTCGCATCTCCACATATGCAATATATGAATTTACATATGCCATTTCTAGCATAGCAAAAACAAACCGGTGCCAGAACTTTTACGATTTCCTATAAAAAATAACAATGAAACAGAAAAGAAATACCAGGGAAATCATTACTACACTACATTTTAATAATTACATTTTAAAACAGATGAAAACGATGGATAACTACACAGACGAGAAGTAAACAAGAAGTTTTTCTCCAACACGCAGTGTACTGACGGTACTTATAAGTACCACCGAGTAATTCAACTGTTAAATCAAATACATACACCGTTCATCTAAAATAGCTTATCAAATTGTATTCTATGATCATAATGAACACATAAAAAAATCCAACACTTATCTTATATCCTTTACTGTGTTTGCAGCAATGAAACGACGAGCGTGGCAATCTGTAGAAAATGTCGGCAGAAAATACATCGACTGCTTCAAAGATATCCTCATTCCTCTTTAAAATAACAAACCTAGAACTACTGCTGCCATGTATTCGGATAAAGTGGAGTTAAAAGAGTGTGTTTTGCAAAGTACCATTAGAATATTAGTAATATTCACTATGGTACAAAAGTTTAAAGTGAGTTGTACTTATATGTACTGTCAGTAGATAAAGGGTTAAATGGCAATTCGTTACAAACAAACACATATAATTCGCCTTTTAAATAGAATATCTATTTTTTGGTATCGATCCAGAATTCAAATAATTGGAGTTTAATTTAATGTATTTAATTTTGCTTAAAAAATAATCATTGCATATAGTGAAATGAATACAAAAATCTACGAATATTTAACCCTTTATCTACTGACGGTACTTATAAGTACCACTCGCTTTAAACTTTTATACCATAGTGAACATTGCAAAAAACGCTTTTTTAACTCTACTTTATCCGAATACATTACAGCAGAGTTCTCAGTTTGTTATTTTATATAGGAATGAGGCTATCTTTGAAGCAGTCGATTTGTTTTGCGCCGATATTTTGCACAGATTTTTACGCTCGTCTTTTTTATTGCTACAACCACAGTAAAGGATATAAGATAAGTGTTGGATTTTTTTTTATGTGTTCATTATAATCTTAGAATACAATAGACTAGCTATTTTAGGTGAACAAACACAGTTACAAACAAACACATATAATTCGCATTAAATAGAATATCTGTTTCTTAGTATCAATCCAGAATTCAAATAATTGGAGTTTAATTTAATGTATTTAATTTTGCTTAAAAAATAATCATTCACTCTAAATTAAAATGTCTGAAATTCAGACACTTAAGTGTCTGAAATGGAGTGTTCAATTTTCAGACATTTTAAAATGTCTGAATTTTTTCAGACACTTTTTGCGTCTGAATTTCAGACACTTCAAACGTCTGAATCGCAGCCATTTTTTTGTAAGCCTCATACGTAGCCATGTTTGACCACGTTGAATCCTGGAAAATTATTTGGCTGTGGTCCTGCCCCCCCCCCCCCCCCCCCCAATACAGCCAGATTTTTTTGGTGCTCTCAGTTTTGGTATACAATTTTCGTTACGTTGATAATTTAAATCTTTTACGACATTGTACTGATTATAATCAATATCTTGAACTTCAGGAGTAGAACAAGATTAAAAAACAAAAAATATTTATCTAAATATTAGATTTTTTAAAATTTATTTTGTTTTAACCTTATTTTACTTTAAAAGTTCAAAATATTTATTATAATCAGTACAATTTCGAAACAGATTTAAAATATAAGCTTTACAAATATTGCACATCAAATTTGGGGGCACTACAGTCGTAGGGGGACGGGGCACTTCCCAGTTTGCCCTTCCTTTAATCAAGAAGTACTTTTGCAAAAAACGCAACCCTGCATTATAGTTGTCTAAATTGAGATGTCCGGTATTCGGGAGTATCCGTTGTGGAGGTTAATGGACATTCTCGAATAGCGAACACCTCTATTTAACGAATACTTTTTTAATCAGCAGACATACATATTTGTATATTTTTACCTCAAAAAAGTAGACATCTCCAATTATCGGACAAATTCCGCGGTCCCGAAGTGTTCGCTATTAAGGGCTTTTAAGGTACATAGATAAATATATATATATATATTATAATCTTGTCCTACTCTAAAAGTTAAAAATATTTATTGTACTCGGTTGAATGTGGAAAAAGATTTAAAATATCAGATGTACGAAAATTGCAAAAATCCCCCCCCCCCCCCCAAAAGAAAAATGAAAATATAAAAAAATATATTGCCACATAGGCAATTTTACATATACATCACTTGATAATCACAACAGCCATTTAACTATGAATAATGAAAATAAATAAATAAATATTCTACTTTAATAACATTGGGAAAAAAATGACTTTGGTATTTTGTTAAATATATTTGCGTTTTTAAACTTGTCCTACTCTAAAAGTTCAAAACTTTAATTATAATCAGTGCAAGATTTAAGATATCAGCTTTACAAAAATTCATGCAAAATCCCCCCTCCCCCCCCCAAAAAAAATGAAAATACTTATTTAAAAATTATGTTTTTAAAAAATTTATATTTCCACATGGGCAAGTTTTTATGTAGATCAGAGGGTACTCACAAAAGCTATTCAACTATCAATAAAAACAAATAAGTACATATTCTATATTAAAAACATGAGGAAAAAATAACTTATGATTTCCAAACTTCTTTCGTCTTAAATATATACAGTAACATCTGTCATTTTTGTATTTTTCGTATAAGTGCATATAAATAAAGTTACCACACTTTTAAATACGAAATCTAGTTAGAGGTTTTTACTTTTTCCCATTATAAATTTCAAATTACTTTTTTATTAAAAATAATAAAAAAATCAGTATTAGAGTTGATTGCAAATCAAATACATATGTATATTTTTACAGGCAGCTTCATATAATAGACCAGTCTCATTTACTTTATTTGTCTTTTTTTAATCTGCGGTTTTATGCCAGGAAGTAAGAAAGCATTAGGTCATCTTTCAAAGTTTTTTTTTCTTTACTTACTTGTGGCCGTCATTTACTGCGAGATAAAAATTATCCATTGAAACTAAGAACTGACATTGAATATATAATTCGTAATAAAAAAGAACGTCATAAGTTTAAAAATATATACTTCTAGAATTAGTGGGGTTTTTTGCGAACAGATTCAAAACTAATTAAATTTCATGCAGGATTTTGTTTAGTACAATAAATAAAATCATAAAATACACTAATTTTACTACTATAAAGAAACTTACTTGAGTTGCTGCAAGAGGTAAGAAATATTCCTCGATTTGAAATTTTAAAAACTACCACAACCACAGTGAGGGAGAAAGACTTTCATCAGTTTAAAAGGTAATCCCATAATACATCCGAATAGCCATATTTAAAGAATGAGATGTTTCATCCTAAAAACAGGACCCGCCAGACAAAAGTTTCTTTTTTTTTTGCCAGCTTCGACAGGACGAAGATGAATAACACAATATTATTGATATAAATTGATACGAGTTAACACTAAGCCCATTGCACACGCTTTGTAGAATTTCCGGGTGTAATCTTCAACCGTCGTCTACTTCTGTTCTGTGTCTATCCCGCCCTTGTATCGACGACAGCTTCAAAGAGACATTTGATGTCGAGCACACACGTCAGATGTATGTATTCAATAAATAAATAATCCAAGTTAATACGAATTAAAATCACAGTACTTCACATTTCGCAAAAAACGAATTAAAATACACGAGTACATAAAAACAAACTTTGTTTGAATTACAACGTATACCACTTCGAACGAAGACATCTAAAACGCATGCGCAACTGGGAGTGCTAGTGCCCCCTGGTGGTTATTGCGTCGGAAGAATCAAAACGTCTTAAATTAAGACACGTTTAAAGCAATGAAGTGTCTTAAAATAAGACGTTTGCAGATATTTTAGACATTATTCTCAATTCGTTTACACCATGGTCATAGTAAGACGCTTATGTATCTTAAATTAAGACATGTATAGTGTCTTAATTTTCAGATTAAGACACTTAAGTGTCTAAAATTCTTTTTCAGTCACATATGTGTCTAAATTTAAGACGCTTCTATTTGCAGTGAAATGAATACAAAAATCTACGAATATTTAACCCTTTATCTCCTGACGGTACTTATCAGTACCACTCGCTTTAAACTTTTATACCATAGTGAACATTGCAAAAAACGCTTTTTTAACTCCACTTTATCCGAATACATTACAGCAGAGTTCTCAGTTTGTTATTTTATATAGGAATGAGGCTATCTTTGAAGCAGTCGATTTGTTTTGCGCCGATATTTTGCACAGATTTTTACGCTCGTCTTTTTTATTGCTACAACCACAGTAAAGGATATAAGATAAGTATTGGATTTTTTTTATGTGTTCATTATAATCTTAGAATACAATAGACTAGCTATTTTAGGTGAACGGTGTATGTATTTGATTTAACAGTTGAATTACTCGGTGGTACTTATAAGTACTGTCAGTACACTGGGTGTTGGAGAAAAACTTCTTGTTTACTTTTCGTCTGTGTAGTTATCCGTCATTTTCATCTGCTTTAAAATGTAATTAGTAAAATGTGGTGTCATAATGATTTCCATGGTATTTGCTTTATGTTTCATTGTTATTTTTCATAGGAAATCGTAAAAGTTGTGGCACCGGCTCGTTTTTGCTTTGCTAGAAATGACATATGTAAATTCATATATTGCATATATGGAGATGCGAGAGAACATGTTATCCCTGTAATATTGACGTCGCATAACTAAAGGATTGCTAACAAGATAGAAACATAAAAAAAAAAGTTTTTTTTTTTTACCCTTTCAGGAACAAAGCATTTTCAATTCTAAAGTGTTGAAGTAAATGATTGGGACCGGAATTTGCCAAACGATTTATTTGTAAATAAGAAAAAGGCCTATATTTCACGTACTTATTAAATGGAAAATATTTTTTGGTGCCAGTTGAAATACCTTGTGGATTTACTGTTACGATATTTTAGTCATCGTGTACTGACGGAACTTTAAAGTACCACTTTAATTAATTACCTCTAAATAATTAAATTTCTCATGGGTGAGTATTTTATTTATGTTTATCCTTTAATTTTCATTATAGTAACTGGAAAAAAATATTACATTAAAAAAAATTGGAGTAGATCATAATGCCGTAGATAAAGGGTTAATGAAATATACAATTCTTAAATAAATAATTTTGCATGCACTTGAAAGCATTTTAATTTATGGAAAATACTTTCAAAATAAATTTAATCATGTATTTCATCGTATGTATCTAGTTATTCAAAACAAAAGCATTTATTCTTTTTTCCCCATAAATTTGCATTCGAATAATTATATTTACTTGAAATAGGAAAATGTATGTATGCTTCCGTTATCTTCATTTTAATAAAATTAAATGTAAAAGATGAAAGAAATAAACTTTTATTTTAATTAAAATATTAAAAAAAAACACTCCAATGAAGACATTTAAAAAGTGTTATCTTTCATTTTAAAAGAATATTAATGAAATACATTTCTATTGAAAGAATATAAAATGTTTATCTGCAAACTTAATGCATTTATTAAAATTGTTTACTAATTTTCATTCAATTTGTAGCGTGGGATGAGATTAAGGAGGCTTTTTAATACAGCCCATTAATTTTAAGAAAAGGATCATTAGAAGTAGTAATCTTTAACATAGAATTCATTTCTTGTCTCGTTATTTAAATTAAATTTCATGAATATAAATAGAAACTACGTTAAACATTTAACTTTTTAAGTAAGTGAATTGAAGCACTCCACATGAATTGCTCATCAATACTTAAATATAAAAACGCGGTTCATTATTTTTAAAAGTTGTGGTTTAATTTTTTAAAGAATATAAAATTGAATATTTAATGTTTAAAATGATTTAAATATGAACTGAAACATATAATACTGATTTAAGAAAGTTCAGAAACGTAAAATAAACAAAATAAAGTATAAAAATTTATTTGCATCTTGTATGACTACAAAATATATCTTGTATATCAACAAAAATGAAAACACAAAGCACATCTGAAAATCAAATTTCAATAATTACTGTCGATAGCAGGAAAAGTACTTTCACGCTTTTGTGCAGCTCTGTATATTTACTAAATGTTTGACTATATTCTACACAGTATGTTAAAATTTACCATAGTAAGTAGATTTGTAACACAGTTAAAAATTCAGCTTTAGCAATTTCTAGAAATAGACTGAAACGTACTTTCTCAGACAATTTTCGGACACAAAAGTAAAAAGTAAAAAGACAATAAAAGACTCTAAAGTAAAAAGACAATAAAAGGGAACAACAGAATAAGTACTAGGCATTAACTTCTTACAGGATTACCAGTCCTTCGTAATGATTGTTGTTGATTAGGGGAAGGCAACGTACTCGAGTCCTATTTTGACTTTTTTTTTTTATTTAATTAATATAGGGTAATTCCGGGATTTATGCCACACTTTTTTTTTAATTTCTGTATAAAGTCCCATGGTGGACATAAAATTTAAAAAATCATGCTGTGCTATTTAATGTTAAATATACAACGCGTGTAGTGCGACAAAAAAATTCAAAACAAATTATTAATATTTTTTAACATTTTTTTCTAAAACATTCGTACATTCAGGCTGAGACGCCGCGCTTGTAATAAGAACAGAATGAAATTATAAATAAAAATATTTAAAAAAAATATTCCTATCTGCACTATAATTAACGATGTAATAGCAAAATAAACTAAATGAGTACAATGAAGCGTATTAGTCAGGGTTCGTAAATATCGTGATATTTTCGAAAATATCAAAAATATCCGATATTTTGATATATATCCGATATTTTGATATATATCCGATATTTTCGATATATATCCGATATTTTCAAAATTGTCAGCTTACTACTGAATATAAAGATTTTTAGACTTAATATAAATTAGAATCTAAAACATATTACATTTAACATGAAAACATAATAAAACAATATTCTAAATGTCTTTTTTTATATTTTTCTTACAAAATTTATGATCAAATAATTGAAAAAACAATCTTCTGCAAAAGTTGCTTTTCACTCATCAAAACACAGAATGCAGGATTCAGTTTAAAAAATAAATAAAATTACACAACAAATTCTGAAATACAAAATAAAGTTTATTTTTTCTGTTGAAGAATTTGAACATGAATGTAAGTTTGTCTGCTTTTTCATTCCCTAACCTACTGCATCTATTGAAGGAGAGTCTGTAAACAACCGATAAGTTAAATTATCTTTCATGGGCTGTTGTAATTTAATATTATCCCACCAAATTTTTTGGTTCAACATTTAAATATTCAGTTTCAAACATAAAGCGTATATGAGATTTTTTTGCTAAAATCCAATCACCAATTAACCCCTTTATCTCATTCTAGAAGGTGCAGTCTACATAAAGAATTGAGACAGGGTAGGGTGGTATTGTTCAAAGACACATTTCTTATGATGGCAATGGGAAAGCTGCAGGTACAGTCAAAAACTAGTTTTTGGAGTGTAGGGAATATTTTGGGAGCTATTCTTTTTAGTTATTTATTTACAGATGGGCTAATTTTTAATAACAGTTGAAGAATTCATTTGCACTTCTTTTGACTGAAAATATTTTGAAAATAAATATCAGATATATGAAAATATTAAGAAATACGACATTTAAAAAATAAATATCAAATACATGAAAATGAAAATATCGAAAATATCAAAAATCTTGATATTTTGAAAATAAATATCGGATATATATCATGATATATATCAAGATATATATCCATTGATATATATCAACGAACCCTGGTATTAGTAGATTCAAATTAATAATTGTTGCCTACTTTCACTATTAAAATTATCGACTTATTGTTTTTTTACATTAAATTTTAATTATTACTTCAGCAACAACGTAACATCAGTGTATTAGAAAGGGAAAAGGAAAAAAGTAAAATTGTGTTTACATAATTTATTTCTTAACCCTTTCGGGACCGGTGGCTTTTACACAAATTTTACTTGGTTGGTACCACTTTTTTAAAAGAAGTTACCTTTACTTAAATAATCATGAAAATGCTCTAATTAAACAAAGCAAATATTACTTTTCTTTTTTACTGGTGCCAGAAAAAAATTTTGCAAGCTCTTTATGAAGGTGCTTATATGCACCTATGGTCCCGAATGGGTTAAGAGACCTGTTTTTTCGACTACAATCAACAGAAAAGGTGTCGCAAAAGCACAGTCTTTATGTAACTACATTTAAATACATGATGCAACGAAGCCAATTACACGTCCTCTTTTTTGGAGTAGTTTGCAAAGAACGTCTGCGTTACGCGTAATCCAATTTTTCATTATTATCATCTTGACTTGCATCTTTCTTGCCCTTTTTACTTTATATTTCCCCTTTTTTCTCCTTTGGTTTTAGTAAACTTCATAACATGCCTAATATGGTTAGTCTGTGCAAGAAGAAAAGGAAAAGTTAATAACACTTAATGATCCCGTACAAACGAAACTGCGGCATGTATACCGGAATAGCAGTGCGGCATGTGTCTCATTTTGCATGGTGCAGACGTCGGCCATTACAGTTACCTGCCATTGCTAAGAGGAATGTCGTAACCATACACAGAGTACTCTATACAAACGCTACACTTCGTTTTGACTTCGAAATCATGCATGCATTTAATATTTAGTGTATAAAAAGCATTTAAACATAGCGTGTTTAAAAGTTCGGGCAGTGAAATCATGCTTTTACGTCAAATTAAGGACTTTACTTCTACAAGTAAACATCGAAATGGGATTCGCGCTATACACTGGTTAAAATAATCTCATTGCACACCTATACTGTGCGTTTGATGACCATCTATCGATAATTACAAGAAATACAAGGGGTGCGGCATCTATCCCGTATGCGGCGACTCTCCCGGAGTTACCCTATGTAAATTATGATATATAAAGATATTTGTTTATTATTTATGATGATTTGCTTCCATCATAATTTTCTTGAATTCTAATATTAGACATAACATAGTTATTCTTTTAATTAAAACAATAGTATTCTTAGAACCTAGGTACAACACCTATGTTGTCCTTGGCCCTAGGCATGTTGTAACTTAGACCATACATCCTTTTTCTATGAAAAGTGGAAATAAAATTAAGGAATTTTTTTATAATATATTTGAAATAATTTTTGTAACATATTTAATAACAGATACCACAGATGCCTATTTAAATTAGTTAATTCCAAACACAAAAGATACAAATTGTATTTTTACTGCTTTAATTTATTTATATATATATATATTTTATACATGTTTATTTAATCACGATGTAAGGTCAAAAACACTTGTATAAAAATGAAAGATTTAAAAAGAAAAACTGTTACTATCCTCTTCAGTTCCGAAGCTAAAATAATAATATAAATGCTTATTCGTTGGTTTTTCCCAAACAAAATTACCTTTTAAATGACAGAAAAAATATCTTATCTGAAATTGATCCTTTAGGCGCTTAGTAATGTAGATTCGAAAATATGCATCTAAAGCCACAAACCCCTTAATAACACCAGTTTAATAATCATTAACCTAAATTAACTCAAACAAGTAAATAATCTACAAATCCTCGATTTTTTTTTTTTTTTTTTTTTTTTTTTTTACTGAAAAAGATTTAATTTAAATTTTTATGAAAATTTCTCACTTTCTTGGTCATATTGCCTTTTGGGCATTTTTAGGCCTCTTGCAAACTCAGATGAAAATAATATTTATTTTATGTGGGAATCAGTTTAGATGCTACCATTTATTCCTTTGCTTTGAACGCAAAAACACATTAAGCTCTTAAGAAGAGATGTAAAAATGTAAAACACATCGAGACCCAGGATCCGAAGAGGTTAAACCATAAAAAACATAAATAGGTCTTCGATCTCTATGAATAACGCTAGGTTCTGGAAAAATGCTAATGGTTTGTACGTAACGTTCCTCAAGTGTGAATTCTATTCCAATGTTATTGAAACGTTTCAGTGACACATCACCAAACTCTTATTCACCATTGTCATCATCTTGGGATATTTTCAGTACACAAGATGTATACATATATAGAGTTGAGTTATGAATTCCTATGATTAATGGTGTTAGGGCAAACTTACCTGAAATAACATTTTCATTTATTGAATTTTAACAGAATAGTATCTAATTGTATTATACTTTGCTCATGTTCTAGGTACAACGGTATTTCTAGGTTCAAGGTACAAAACTTGGTGATTTTAAAAATAATTACTTCTTAGAATTTCCTAGTTAAGCTTAACATGATTTTAAATTCATGTTCATAATGCACGATAAATGATCTTTTATAACATTGAATTTAAAACATTTTTGTATAATATTGAATTTAAAACAAATAACTATTGATAAATATATATAATGAAAAGTTCTAGCTTTGAAAAAATTACATTTTGAAGATCTAATCTTTTTTTACAGTTCTCTGCAACCTGATCTGGCTATATTGCAGACACCATCTGCTAAGTGACATCTAGTGACATGCCTCAAAATACACTGATTAGTTTTATAGAAATCAAATACATCTATCTAAAAACAGTGCTAAGGTACATTACATATAGGTTCCAAGTACATATACGGTCTAAGGTACATATACGTTTAAGGTACAGTCGTGGGGAAAAAAAGTAAACACCCCCTACTAACTCCTCAACAAATTACCGTAGACGAACGTTACTGGTACCAAACGATTGGAAATAAACTCTACTTTTAAATAATGTACATAAAATTTTCTTAGGGGGTCATCTACATATTGAAACGAATCCAAACTTCATTTTTCAATGGCAATAGCCAATTTTAACGAGATATTTCAAATATTCTGTTCAAACAATGCCTAGACACCAAATTTCAAGTCATTTGAATCCTAAGTTTTTGAATTATAAACATTCAAAATTTAGTGCTTCCAATGTTAAATTACATTTTCATATTTTTATTTATATCTCCTGAAATTATGCTCCTAATGTGCTAATTTATTTTGTAGCAATAATAGTAATATACGCAAACATAAATACGCTGAATTTGCAATTTTTATAATTTTATGATTATGAATTATGAAATTAATATTCGAAAAAATTATGAATTGCAAACTACAATTTTTGTGACGGATTTTGATTTATTAAGTCCTGCTTTATGGAAAACAAAAATTTCACATTTTTCTTCCAAGTAGTTTTCAAATTATGCTCAAAAAACGGCAAAATGATGGTTTAAGGGGCCGTCTATGATGAAAGTGAGTAGATATTTTGAAATTTATTCTGCTGTACTGTAATCTAACAGGCTTTTTTGACTCCTTGAGTGGTGCTTAAGGTGCCTTGATCAAGAAAGGGGATCTCTCGGTTAACAATCGAGTACGGAACTTCAATTTGGATACAGCCCTTAAAATAAGCTCGTTTTAAAATAATTAATTTCTCGGAAACTTATGGTACGAATTGCATAAAAATTCGTTTCGAGGCTAATTAAAGGGTTTAGAGTTCATTTATGCTGTCAGAATTGTGTGCTGCTATTGAAATAAACAAAGTTATGGTTCGTTTTAATATGTAGATGACAACCAGATTTTATATGCATCATTTAAAAGTAGACTTTATTTCCAATCGTTCGGTACAAATAACTTTCTTCTACGCTAATTTGTTGAGGAGTTAGTAGGGGGTGTTTACTTTTTTTTCCACGACTGTACAACATTTTCCCTTATAAAAAAAAAAAACACTTTAGTATTTTAGGAGAATTTGGCATCAGTAATAGAAAAGGTATAATTAAAACTCATCATTTTAGTCAAAATCAATTCTCTTCTTCAATATTATTCCCCAGTATGCATTTCAAAAGGTGTTAAGGTCACTATGCCTAAATGTGGCGACATATAAAAGGGACAATTTTATTTTACTTAAAATATTTACTCAAGAATTGTATATAAATGTTATATAATGGATGTTCAAAACATCAGGAACAAAACGCAAAGCACTTTACCGCATTAATCCGTCATTACACGCGAACGAAACGAACAGGATTACAAGCGAAAAAAAACGAACAGGATTACTCGAGCTGGGTATGTCATACCCATGACTTTTTCTTCCAATATTTTTACGTTAACCCCTTGGGGACGAGCGGCACGTATACGTGCCGCATGAAGCGCTCAGAATCCTTGTTTTTCCTCACCAGTAAAATTTTACTGTAAAATTAGCCTTATTAAATCAGCGCATTTTCTCGACTCAAGAAGAGACAAATTTCTGCTTTTAAAAAACGGTGACAAAAGATTAAAAATTTCGTAAAAGGCTCCCGTCCCGAAGGGGTTAAAATCTACATAAAACATAAAACACTACGAAAAAGGAAGGGATAATATAGTTTTAAAGATATATTACAAATGGTATTTACATTTATTTTGCAAATTCCATGCGTCTATCTGTACTCAGAGCTGTTACAGAAATGCTCGCGTTGGGTGTGGGATACCCGTATGTGGCGATTACGATAGATTTATATTTCGAATTATTTAACCACTTTACCGACTCTAAGATTATGACCTTCGAGGCAGTTACACAAAGACTCATCAATTTCTGAAGAAAGGTTAGGGAGAAAAACTGCAAAAAAGCAGCACTGGGTGTGACATACCCCCGTATGTCACAAGGTATGTAATAAGGCCGTATTTAATAATGTATGTAATAAGGCTCGTTTAAATAGAATTACTAGGCCCACTGCACGATTTAAGTATAATTTGTATTCATGTGATATTTTATACTAACTAGAGTTCAATGTAATAAATATTTTTGCGAACAATGCTATAAATAACTTGTAAATACTGTTTAACTCGTGAAATCTACACTAATGCGAATTCGCACCGACAAAAATTTAAAATGTCGAAGTTATTTAAAACATGCTTTAATTAATTTGTATTTTCCATAAAAATATTTGATTTTTGATAAATACGCTATATCCCCATTAAATTCCTAATTAAATTTCGAATCAGAATCACGTGGCTATCTTTCATTATCACAAAATTGCCAACAAAATCAACCCTACTGCTCTTATCGCTCGCATTGACGGCTGCTGTTTAAATTTTCACAGTTTAACTTGTAATTTCCAGTTTAACTATAGTTACTAGTAAAACTTTGTTTCGTTTGGAGTACTAGTACTGTCGTTAGAAATATTTTAATACATGAAATTTGATTAGAATTAATCCTGTACAAAAAGTTTAAAGCAGACACAGTGTTAAATGAGTAAATTGCGCCTTTTATTCATCATTCGATAGATCGCTCACTATTTTTATGTGACAATTTCAGAAACAGCAGTTATTGGTAAGATAAGTATTTATAATGAATTTGCATGTATAAAACGCATTTTCACATTTAGGGCTTTTGACGTCTCATTTAGTTTTTAACTACCATAAATGTGACAAAAATGTCCTAAATGTGACAATCGTGTATTATAGGCTTATACTACAGATAATAATTTTATTTCAACAAAATGAGTTATGTTTGAACAACAAGCACAGTATTCAATAATTTTCTGCTTAATAAAATATATATTTATTTAATAAAATGTCAAATTTACCCTAAATGCGACAAAACTATGGGGAATCGTGCCTCATTTAGGCACAATGATATTAATCAGATTTCGTCAAACATATAAGCTTCATTCTGATTGTTGTATAATAGCATTCCATAGCATAACATATGGTGTTGAAAACACTTTTTTCCACACTTTTACATAAGCGTTACAATGAGTCACTAACTAACGAGATTGAAACGAGAATCTAAATTATAATTGAGTGTATTTTTGCACTTTTTTTGCGTGACACAACTAAGAAATGGACCTGTACCAGACAAAAAATTGCGTTCATACGAGTAGTTCTTATATTTTTTTTTATCCTCATGGTAAGAGCATTCTAACAAAATAATTTTTCGCGAATTATAATTTATTTCTTATTTATACATGACGTGTCGCAGAAAAAATTGCTCCGTGTCTTTTAAAAGAATGAATAGTTTCTGTATTTTACTCGATTCTCGTTCCAAGAGATTTCTAATGATGCCACCCTTGACAAATTCAAAAGTAAAAGTTGGATATGTTACTTAGTTATAAAAAAGCTCAGCTTGTACGGTTAAGCTGAGCACGAGCTTTCGCATGTGTACTTCTTGAATTCTTGGAAATATATGTATAGTATGACATCAAATTTCTGGCATTCAGAAATCCGGGAACTTCAAAAATCCGGCATCGAAATTTTATCTGCCCCTATTTTTTTACACTTGCAAGTAATGGGAGAAAGATAAATAGCAATTGTTTACAAATTAAAAACTTCGTGATCGAAAGTAATCTATTAGCGGACAGCGAGGTCGCCAACGCTGTGTTAAATAGAATCACCCATAATACTGACAGCAGCTCCGAGGAACGAGGCCCTCAGAAGGAAAGGTCACTGGAAAAATGCGTAGATTTGACTGAATACTCAATATCTGCTTTAGAAATATAAGACTGCATTTCCAAAATCGATATTATTTACTGGTATAAAATCAGAGAAAAACTTGTTAAAGAACTGCTGTAAAAATTCAAGCAAATAAAGTTGACATCGATGTTTCGGAAATTACACGAGAAGAAATGAATTCACTCTTTGCTAGTTTTTTCTATAACAAAAACTATCAATTAAAGTAGGTTTTTATATTTAATTTTATCTTTTTCAAAGATAAATATTACTTGGGTATCAAATAAATTATGATGTAATGCGTCATTAAGAATATCGGATACAATTTTGATATTATTTCAGAAATCCGGAATTTTCAAAAATTCGGCATAGTCTCGATCCAACGATGCCGTATTTTCGAAATCATACTGCATATCAATAAAAAATAATACAATTTCAAAGCTATTTAAATATTTCTTTAATGTTGTCTACATTTGAGCATAATACATTTTGAGAATTTTTATTTAATGTGATATCATTTAAGTTATAGTATGTCGAACAGATAAAAGCTTATAGATTACTTCAGTAGTATTTTTTCTTCATAATAAGTTTATTTGTTTTCCACGCAACATTTTCAGGTTTTTGAAAAAGTCTTCAAATTTATATATATATTTAATATTTTGGTAAAATTTATAGTGATATATATATATAATTTTAATGATAAATGATTAATTTTTGTTAAATCTAAATTAAAAAAGTGAGTACAATATTTCTTTGCATTTTTTTTTAATTGCTTCGAACGTAGGCAGATAGATACCTTAAGGTTTAAATTATGAATTTTTAGAAGCGCTATATACAAATTTAAGTTCATAATTTCTTTTTTCATAATTTTTAAACGTTGAAATTACCAATGGACCTGCATTGCATTGTTTTAAAAATTAGATGGAAATTTCCGCGAACAAATGTCCTCCAGTCAATAAGTTTTTTTAATTTATTTCGTTTTTACAAAAGATTTATTTATGTAATTTCCTCCTACTTAAAAGCATATCTTTGAAATAAAATAAAAATGGGGAAAAAATACTAATGAAAGTCTCCTCTAAAATACATTTTTTTCCCCATTCTTCGGAAAAATATAAAAATTTAAAGTATATTAAAAAAGAGTTAAATATCTCCTTATTTAAGGTTCAGAATTTTCAATTTAGCTAAGATTATTCCGGACAAAGAAGTTTTCGCCAACTTCAAGTAGCAATTCATTTAAATGTGCAAACATCCTGAAACTTTACTCCATAAGAATTCACAATTTAAATTACTTTTCCATTTTTTTTTTAATTTATGCTTTGAACTCACTATTTTTTCCTTTAAAATAAAAAACAATTTTATATACAGATTTTTAAAGTCATTTTAGATTTACAAAACAGACGTTTTTATAAATAGTGGAGCAATACGCACAATAAATTCAAATTATTAAAATGAGACATTTAAATTGAAAGTTTATGTGTAGTGAAAGAAAGGCTTAATATTTTTTTATATTAAAATCAATATAATAAATAATTAATATAATTAATATAAAATTTTATATGAAATTAAATATTGCCGATACATGTATATATATATATATATATATGAGCGTGTGTGTGTGTGTGTGTATATATATATACCGGGTGTCCTAAAAATGATTGAGGGATTTTAAAAATCAATAACTTGCAAATGGTGACAGATATTTAAAAAATTCTTGCAGGAGGGTTATGCATAAGGTAAAACATTTTTACAGTGGTTTTCGATTTTAGTTCGAATTACAAACAATAGATGGCGCTGTAAACAATAGGCGCTAACTACAGGCTTGATTTTTTGGCCTTTCTCTCCTTCCCTACGGAAAAGGGAGATTAAAATGTATTGAGTGTGTCCGGAAGTACCAAAAACCGAGCCTCAATTTGGCGTCTATTGATCACAGCGCCATCTATTTGTAATTCGAACTAAAATAAAAAGTCACTGTACAAAAACATTTAACCTTATGCATAGCCCTCCTGCAAGAATTTTTTAAATAGCTGCCCCATTTCGGAGTTATTGAATTTTGAAATCAGTCAGTTCTTTTTTAGGACACCCGGTATATCTATCTATCTATCTATCTATCTATCTATCTATCTATCTATCTATGAACAATCACGTCGTACTTTTTACACCATATTACTGCATTAGTACCATATTTTAATCAGCCGTTGGTGAGGTTGTATATCAGTCGTACCACTTAGTGCAAGCATCGCTATTGGAGGTGTCAACACTGTGGAAATTTAGAAGCTGTGGACCGATATAATACTCCAGTTGACTTATTTAATCAACTCTATCGATTGCTGATAAGATTGGTAAAGTCCAATCAAACAAGCATTGATGAAATCAAGACAGATTAGGTTGCATGAGTGGTGAAAAAAGGCTTATGAAGAAATCTAGGGTTTTCCCAATTAAAACATAGAAACATAGTCATCGAAAACTGTTTATTTCATCAGAACATATCAACTTAAACAATTCCCACAGGATGAGATTTATAGAGCCATCCTGCTTGAGCACGAACTAGTTATTCATGCGAAAAAGATGTTAAATAACGAATTAATATTCTACGTGACTTAGGACACCAGGTAACAGATTAGATAAACAATCAAACAGCACAAAAAATCTTTCTCTGAACTCATGCTGGAGCTATTTATTAGAATACGCGGAAGAATTCCGATTAAAATGCAAACTTCAGGCTAACCAAAAAATTCATGAGCGAGACTCGAAATGAAACTGCGATCCGCCACTCAACCAATGGCGAGCGATCGATAAACGTCACATAAATGAATTCCGACGCTGCTGATGGAAGGATTCCGATGTGAATAGGCTGACGCTCGTCCGGCTGGCGGGAAAATGAGATGAATTAAAAGAAAAATGTAAAAACAACTTTTATAAACATTCTAAAAATAAAGTAATTGCGCTCATAATTTTATAGTTTGGTAGCCGATAAAAATTCATGAAGGGATTAAAAGATTGGATTGAGTTTTTGAATAAGACTGTTATTAAGGTATGCGTTTTAAATTTATAGAATTTTACTAGAAATAAATAATAGAGATTATTAAAAAAAGGAAAATAATGAATATGCCGGCAATTTAGAATAATTTAAATGAATAGTAAAAAGAAAATTTTTTATATAACATATATATACATATATTTATTTCCTGTTAAACTTTGATTTGCTATCGTGCTTAATGATGAATGACGCACATCCTGTTCCTGTTTTTTTAATAAGGGAAATGGAAGAAAAAAGTACATCTAGCGTATAAAACTCACCATACGTTTTTCTTGAAGGAATTTGGTGAATTTTAAAATGAGCTGTAATACTGAAATAATTTTGAATATAATATAATAATTTTGAAAGTGGAGAAGTCTATTTTTAAGTGCGATCGTAATTATATAAATAATTAGCACATATAGGCGCCGCCTGATTCGTCAGTCTATCTGTCCTCCTGTTCGCATATAATAGCGCCAAAACTACCCAATCTAATGGTTTGAAATTAAAATGTATAATCGTTGCATAATTTTGTCAAATCATTTAAAATTTTGTGAAGATTGAATCAAAACTAAAAAGATATTAATAAAAGTTTTATTTATTATATTATATCTTATCATGCGTAATTCATTCCATGATATTCCATGATAGGTAATGAATCTAAGTTGTCATGGTGAGTACGTCCTATTTAACATGGAATCATATTATTTCCGTATTACTGAATTTTATGTATATAATCGTAATAAATTTTGTATCCATGCATTTCTTCATAAGAGTCAACAGCTATTGCACCAAGATCTCAATATTTATAAAACTAGGTATAGGACGAAAGCAACTCATTTACATATTTTACGATCAATTTTTAACTTGTTGTTATTGCTATATATTAAATGGCTTACATATCACTGGGCTTAAAAATATTCGGAAATATATTTTACGAATAGTTTTAAATTGATCAGACTTATTTAATACATTTCGTGTTGTTATTTGTTGTAAATTTAATATATCAAATGATTATCAATTTAGATGAAAAAAAAAATATGTTTTTGGTATGCAACAATGCAGTTACCTTACTTACAATAAAGGTCTCCATACGGGCATACTCAGAAAAATTTGAAAAAAATATAAAATGTTCTTCACTTGAGGATAGATATGTTTGTAAAAACATTTCGTCGGATAATTGGTAGAGTGTCCAAAAAAAAAATGAAAATTTCGTTATTTGGCGATTTATCACCGGTTAGCGATGGAATAAAATTTCAAAAAATACTTTTTTATGCCAAATACTCAAATGTTAAGCTAAAAATGTCTTATGCTGAACCTGTTTAAATTAATTTAATTTAAATAAATAAGTTTGTTTTAACTATAGTTTTGTCATATATGTATTTATAATAAAAGTTAAGTGTCAAATTTTATGAATTAAAACAAAATTTAAATTAATTAAAATTCTTTCAATATCAAAATTAAGTCAACTGAGCACAATGGATTGAATTTTGTTGCTATGGAAACAACGATTTCACCTATATTCAAATGCAATATTATATAACATACATATGTAATACAGAAAAATATATGTATTAAACTCTCTCATTGTTTTAAATTTAAATTCATTAAATATTGTTTACACTCATTCTAAAGATCAATTAAGAAGCAATTTTCAGATGCATTAAAATCATTTGCTTTTGGCAAGGAAAAGTTTTGCTTGCCAAATCATGTGACGCTTTCGTTTTTATACGCTAAATACTCGGAAGTATTTTACTGTTTTACGGGCTTTCTGTTTTAATTCCGCCGCTAAATTTGATTGATCCTTTGTTACATACATAAGTAGTTTAATAATTTTTTTTTCAAAATATTCTGAGTATGTCCTGTAAGGAAATCTTCCTTGTTATAGAAGTATTTTTTTAAAGCTCCGATGTAGCGTAAAATAAAAACAAGAGTGGATAGGAAAATGGTATTATAAATATGAGTATGATCAAATTTGCTTTTCGTCATAGTTGCTGTGAAGAAATGATGTGTTTTCTAATACCCACTTCATTGTAACTTCCCACCAGATTGTTGAGATAGATCTCCATGGCGTCTTGAAACATTTCGATCGTGCGAAACCGCTGTTCTGCCGATTTGTTTGCAGTTCTGGAAGAAAATTAAAGTGACTCGGTTCCGGATATGGACTGTACGCCATGTACTGAACACCTCCCATGAAAATTTTGGAAAAAGCTGTTGGACCATCTGTTCGGTCTGGGATTGATTGAGTGTTTCATTTTTTAAGAGCTGAAAACAGATCTGGAAGGGTAGCGCTTTCATCCCAAAGAAAAAATCCAAGACGCTATTCAGACCTATTACCAACAAGATGACGGCAACCTTCTTTGAAAGGAGCATTGGAAAACTCGTCCTACGGTATAAAAAATGTCTCTACTGCAAGATGACTTTGGCAAAAAATAACTTTGATTGCACTTAACTACTGGTTTTTAATTTATTTTACTCCCCATCGGAGGTTTGAAAAAAAAAATAATCCTCGTACAAAATAAACGATTTGCTGAAAGCGTTGATTTTCTTTGAAAAAAATAATTATAATAAAAAAAATGGAATATTTTTTTTCTTTGATTTACATGTTAATTTTATCTGAATATGTCTTTCTACTTTAGAAAATTTACAATACAATTTACAGTATTTGACAGTCCCTGTAATTAACCTATACATCCGATTTTCATAAAATTTTAAATGACAAAATTGCAATTGCATATTTAAAATTTCAGACCATTAGATTGGGTAGTTTCTGCTCTGTTAAATGCGGATGGACGGACTGATAGACAGACGGACCGAACGACGACTATAGGTGCTGCGTATTTATATAATTATGAACGCACCTAAAAAGAAGGAACATTTCAGGCGAAATGTCGGAATTTTTTTGGAAATTTTAATTTCGCACATCCTCGCCCTGTTCATTACTTTGAAACATTATAATTGAACATTAATTATAAAAGATGTTAAATTTGCTATGTCACAAAGATGTAAATAACAATTTATCGCTGAATGTTAGTTACAAGTAAATAATATAGCAACACGGAGGTATAGATAGGAAAGCACACATAATGGCTGTATCGTAACCTGAGCGAATGCTATAACTTTTAAAACATTAAACTTTCTGAATCATTCGCATACAACGTATCATGTATACACATTAAACATGTATGGCACACTTATTAAAGGCTTAGGGATATCCTGTACTTCGTTTAGAAATAGCTGTCATTAGACGTTTCTCGTAAGTTCAAATTGGATAATTGATATGCCTGAAAATATTTGTTTTCAGTTCATAAAGGTAGTAATAATACAAAATATATGCGGTCAATGAAAAAGTTTTTATATTTTTTCAAAACGGCTCTAAAAATTTAAATATGGAAACCTCTGGTTCAGCTGACATTTTATGAAACACTTTAATTCCTTAAGAATTTTTATGTCTTGCTTGTTATTGACAAAAACGTAACTCACAGTCAGTGATGATTAAATAAAAACTTTATGTAGAAATTTCATAATGTATTAATTCTATTTGCTCTTTTGCAGAAACTACTGCACTGTAAAAAAAAAATTCCGCAACGTTCCTGGGAAAAAATGGGCAACTGAGTTGCCCTTTATTTCCAAGAAACATTTCTTGAAAATGACTGGAACTTTACTGTATATGTTAAAAACTTTCCACAGAAATGCCAGTAAGTTTCCTGCGAAATACCAGGAATATTTCTGTTGACAGCAAAACATTACTGACATTTCACAGAAAGCTTACCTTATTTTCTACGGAACCTTTCACAAGTGCTCAAAAGGTATCTGTTATTTTCCAGAAACACTTCGTATAAGTAATGGACAACCCAACTGCCCGTTATTTTCAAATAACATTTCTGGATTGCTTCTGGATTGCTTCTGGATTTAGCTCACTAAGCTAAAATAAATAAAACTGTACAACTGCATGTTATATAGATAGAGTGAGAATGAAAAAAAAATAGAAAAAAATAGCGTACATGTGGTTTAACTAATTTTAAATCTTAGACATAAATATATAATTCTTAAATGCAAACCCATTAAAACATAAATAATATTAAAGCGCATACTTGTTCAAAACAAATTTGTTCTAAAAATAATATTGCATATAAAAATATTAGCGGAACAATATAGAATATTATATTTATAGCAACTTACTCTTTTACGATTATTTTTTTTTCTTTTAATTTATAATCCTTTAAATGGGAGAAAAAAACCTTTTTATGTCCAACAAGGATGTTCTATATAATTGATTAATTTCTTTTTTTTCATTTAAATTAACCAAGCTCACATAGAATCCCTAGTTTTAGACTAAAGATTTAGAATTAATATGCAGTCTTATAAGGGTACCACCAAACATGATGCTCACCATTTTTTATGAATTCAAAGTATATTGTAGAGCTCTTATCCCTAATTATTCCAATAAAAGCATTTCTTCAAATGGGTCTTAGATTCCCAGAAATTGGGGGCTGAAGTTCAGCATACGTTTCAAATACTAATTAGTTTGCAACTTTCAACGAGTATTACGTGGAGTGATCTCAGAGTGTTCACCCGCCAGCCAGAGGAACCGTGTTCGATGCAACCTGCTAACTGTTTATTATTATTATTTTTTTTTTTTCATATTTTTGACACTTTACAAATTTTAATCAAAGTTGCGAATTTTTACAGCTTCGAAATTTTGATATTTTTAAAATCGATTTATGTTTTTGATCTTTCACGAAAATTTCTATTTTTTCTGTAATTTTTAAACTAACCTTTCTGTTGACGGAAATACAAATTAATATGTGCAGAAAGTTTGTTTTCATAATATTATTATTATTTACCTTTTTATATTTTAAATACAAGTCTCAAATAACGCACAATATTTTATTAAAAAACGAAAACAAAATAAATATCTTTTTAATATTTGGTTTGTTCAATATATTAAAATATGACAAATGATGAAATACAAAATTGTTTGTTATTACTGACTTTGACATTTAAGTTTAGTAAATATACAATTAATCGAGTGACATATATTGTAGAGATAACAAATAGGTGTTGCTATCCAACGTACAATTTATTCACAAGTTTAACATAAAACTCTACGTTTCGGTTTAATCTTTAAAACCTTAACTTAATTGAAAAGTCGGGCTTAAACTTAATTAAGGAAAGTAATGTATTTATTTTTAAAGATAAATATTTTAAACAGCAGAAAGGAGCTCCTATGGGTTCACCTATTTCTAGTATTCTGGCAGAATTCAAATTGCGTCCTTTAGAAGAACTCATCTTTAAGAAACATTTTCCTATACCTTCATTATGGTTACGGTATGTCGATGACATTTTTATTATCTGGGAAGATGGGAAACAATCCTTAGAAAATTTTTTTGACGAAATTAACCAACTTGATAACAATATTAAGTTCACGATGGAGTTAGAAAACAATAACTCGCTTCCTTTTCTTGATGTTCTCCTTATTAAAGAAAACAATTGTTTAAAACGGAAAAATTTCCGCAAATCTATGAAATTAAACAATGTTATTCCTGTCACTGCAGCTGCCCCATGGAATTATAAGATTGCAGCATTTAGGTCATTTATCCATCGTGCATTACTTGTTTGTTCCGATGAATTTTTGGATGATGAAATCAATTTCATCGTTAATATTGGATTATGTCATGGTTTTAATTCAAGCCTTATCTATAAATTGGTTGATAAGTATAAAGTTTCCGTTAATCCCCTCTCCCCCAAATTTAATCAAGTTTACCGAAAGGTTCCTTATTTTCCTATCTTATTTGAAAAGTTAAAAAAGTCTTTCATGAAATTCAACATTCAACTTGTTGCCTCTAATTCTATGACTTTGTTTTATCTTCTGTGTAAAAAAATAGATCCAATTCCTTTTTCATCTTTTTCTGGGGTGTATGAAATTCCCTTTAAATTTTCAGATGGGACCACCTCGTCCTATATTGGTATGACTAAACGTCGATTTTTCGAAAGATTGCAAGAACATAAAAACGATTTGAAGTTTCGTAAATTTTCTACAGCACTCTCAAGAAGCTACCATAAAGGACTCATTTCATTTATAGACTTTGACCATGCTAAAGTTATTTCCAAACAAGTTATTCCGCGCAATGCTATTATTCGTGAATCTTTAGAAATTCGTCTAAGAAACCATGAAGTGTGTAATGATAATGTTTCCTTTCACATCCCAGAAATATGGCTTTCAATTTTGAAAAGTCAATGAAAATTCCATTTTTTCAGCTAGTCTTTCTTCGTTTGCATCTTCGGTTAAAAGATGGCGCCACTGAACTGTTTATTTGGGAGTAAGAGGTTTCCGTTAGAATGTTTTGAATTTTGAATTGATTTCAAAATGTAGCATGTAAAGAGTTTGTTGTCGATTTATATTTTAGAAAATTTTTCTCCTGATGAAGGTTTTAAAGATTAAACCGAAACGTAGAGTTTTATGTTAAACTTGTGAATAAATTGTACGTTGGATAGCAACACCTATTTGTTTTGTATCGATATTACAACGTAAAGTCCTTTATTATTATTGTAGAGATATTCAAAACGCAATATATATATACGAAAAAATTTCCTGTAATAGAGCATAACTTCTTACCTAGTACTGGTATTCAAAAGAACATAAAATATATCAATATTTTTTCAATCTATTTTGATATTATTATGAAACGCTATCTAACGATTTCTTAAAAATATATATATCATAATTTATATGTCATGCGGGATCCGCAGACGATTTTTACATTTCCAGTTGACAATTTTTGCTTTATTATCATTATTTGTTAGAATGAAAAAATATTTTGAAATTGACATCAAAATTATTATTTATAATTTACACGAAAAAATAAATTTTCAGTTCAAATTCAATAAAGTATATATATATATATGATATATTGTTTCTGAGTTTTGCTTAAAATATAAAAATATATAAATGTAAATAATAATTAAAAAAAAAAAAATCCAGACATAAAATATTTTGGATTTTCGTCAGTAATTATGTTAGTTTACAAGTTAGATAAAATACATATAAATTTTCATGAAAAAAATAATCCTAAATGTAATTGTATATTTTTTACGAAAATATAAAAAAAATTCAAATTTTCAGCAATTCAAAATGTGAAATATATATCAAATTTAAATCAAATTGTAAAGTGTCAAAATATAAAATTAATTTTAAAAAAAAGTCAAGAGGTAGCATCGAACTCGGACCGTACGGGTCGCGTGCGAGCCTTCTGCGTCCACACCACGAAAAACACGTTGAAAGTTGCAAACTAATGGGTATTTGAAACGTATGCTAAACCTCGACATCCAATTTCTGAAAATCTAAGGCCCATTTGAAGAAATAATTTCAGAAGAACAATTAGAGATAAGAACTCTAAAACATACTTTAAATTAATCAAAATCGGCGAGTTTCATGTTTGATGGTCCCCTGGTTAATGGAGATCCAAATAATAGGTGTATTTCTATTACACGGGCTGCTCGTTAAACATTCCACAGACAAGTATGAGGGATAATCTCTTAGCGATGTCACAGAGGTATTGATTTATTCGCATCCCATATTGATTTTTTGACATTCATTTAAGGAATTCGTTTTCGACACTCGCGCGAGCAACGGATTATAGCAAAAAAAAAAAAAAATAATAATAATAATAAAATGGCCGCCGCAGCATTTTGCTGTTTCCAACTTTTGTTCAGGAACGTTTCAGATAAGAAAACCAGAATTTCGCAGGAAAGAGCTAAATTATTCTGAAAACCGGAGAAAAGGCGAAACGTTCTTGGATTTTACATGGAACGTTACTACTTTTTTTACAGTGTGGTTATTGTAGATGATATGTACGTGTCTTTCATAGAAAAGAAAATTTTTGTAATTACTACATCCCAAAATATTCAATAAAGCTTACGATATTTTTCAACTACAGAAAATGTTTTATATTAAATACATACTTTTGAAATCCTAAAATATAGAATTAGTTAGAAATATATTGCGGTGAAATAGTTCTTAAAAGCCTACTATTCTAACACGGTTCTGCAAATGAAGAAAATAACAATTATTTTTTTCTGAAATTAAATCTCATTCATATAATGCAATAAAAGAAATATATAAATTACCAAGAAGAATAAAGAATTAAGGAAAAAAATAACTATGTAAGAATTAAAATTATAAAAGGTAAAACAATGGACAAATTTGAAATTATTCTTATTAAATAATTAATTATTTTTACTATAAGCAAATTTAACTCATTGAATATTATAAAGCATTAAATTAATTTATATGCCATTTTTTCTACACTGTAAAAAAAAAAAAAAAAAAAAAAAAAAAAAAAAAAAAAAAAAAAAAAAAAAAAACACGACATTTTTACAGTACCAAGTACTGTTCATCTCGCGCACAAACTCGATCACAATTGTATGTACTATATCTTTCTTTGGTTTCCTGACTATTTAAACATGGAAAATACAGTAGCTGCGTAAAATTAACAGCACAGTGTACTGGAAATTTGGACGCCAGTAGTTTGTGGTGTCATCCAAATGCGTCCAAATTGCCAGTACGTTGTACTGTTAATTTTACGCAACTACTGTATTTTTCATGTTTAAATAGTCAGGAAACCAAAGACGTTACAGTACATTCAACTGTGATCGAGTTTGTGCTGGCAAATTTACAGTGGTTTTTACAGTGTACTTCTACGAATAATAAAAGGGTTTCCTTTTTTTGTTTCTGTTCCATCCTTTAGAAATCTGTATAATAATCTTTTCGTATCCTTATTTATCATTTTTTTATCATATAAACCTTTGACGTTTTAGAAAAGAACATGAAGTTATATCTGGAAATATTTCAGACATTAATGTCATTAACATTTAAAGTTTCACAAACAAGATTTAATGGTCTTCACATTTTTTATATATGGATTAATTTAAAAGGGATAAAAATATCACTGCTTCTCTTAGCTAATCGAGGATGTATTAAGGGTTTCCTCTAATTGCTTTTTAATTTTAATAAGAAACGTTATTTGGAATTTAACGTAAATCATGTGTGAATATGTCCCATGAATTTATTTTAACTATTTACATTATGGAATACGTCATAGGTTTATTTGTATATCTGCCTATACCAACTTTTAATTAAAGAGAACATCAAGAAGTTTTTTAATATAGCTATATAAAATTCTTAGGTGTGGGGTGGGAATTGATTTGGAAAAATAAAATGTTCTTTTCTTATATATTTATATTATTTACGATTCACACGTAAGGAAATATTACTAGTAGCGTAAATTGCGGATAAATAGAGTCTTGGCAATAATTTAAATTTAGTGATTTCGTATCTTATTCTGAACTCTATATTTTAAAAGAATATAGTCGTATCATCGAGTCAAGTTAAAAATTTCATCTCACGTAAAAGGAGTATAAATGAAAGTTTATATTTCAATAATGTTTGTAATTTATATTTTGCTTATATTGAACATGAAAATTTATTTTAAAAATTATACGAACTTATAGTTATCAATATCGATACGCTGTGCATACATAATAAAAATATAAATAAATATAAGTGCAGTGGTTCTTTTAGAAAACATGCTTGTATCAGTCTATTTTAACGTTGCAATAGGACAAATTTAAAATTTAGGCTTTATAAATTATATATATATATATATTTCAATTTATGAGTCGTATTTCCATGTAAAAACGATATAATTAAAATCCGAAAATAATGCACCGTTATAGACAAAAATTTAATTTTTACTCTGTTTCGGTTAAAGATATGGAATAATGAAAAAAAAAAATGTATTATTACATTACTTGAATTTTTACTTCACATTATTATAACAAACATTTTTTGATGTGTCAAGTGTTAATAGATTAAAAAAAAACCTGCCTGGAAAATATTTAAAATAATGTGGAGACCACAATAACTGAGACTTTTATGGTTCTTTCTTATTTAAGGGGTCTCAGGACACTTAAAATGGGAAAACATGAAAAAAAAGGACCATTTTCAACATTTAATATCTTAAAATGTACAGTCGTGGAAAAAAAAAGTAAACACCCCCTACTAACTCCACAACAAATTATCGTAGAAGAAAGTTACTGGTACCGAACGATTTGAAATAAAGTCTACTTTTAAATGATGTATATAAAATTTGCTTAGGGGTCCATCTACATATTAAAACGAACCATAACTTCATATTTTTCAATAGCAATACTCAATTCTGACAGCATAAATGAACTCTACACCCTTCAACTAGCCTAAAAACAAATTTTTATGCAATTCGTACCATAAGTTTCCGAGAAATTAATTATTTTAAAACGAGCGTATTTTAAGGGCTGTATCCAAATTGAAGTTGGGTTCTCGATTGCTAACCGAGAGAGCCGCCTTCTTGATCAAGGCACCTTAAGCAGTCAATGCAGTCTGTTAGATAACAAGGCAGCAGAAGAAATTTCAAAATATCTACACACTTCAATCATAGACGGCCCCTTAAACCATCATTTTGTCGTTTTTTAAGCATAATTTGAAAACTACTTGGAAGAAAAATGTGAAATTTGGGATTTTTATAAAGCAGGACTTAATAAATCTAAATTCATCAAAAAAAAAAAAAAATTGTAGGTTGCAATTCATAATTTTTCCGAATATTAATTTCATAATTCATAATTCATATCATAAAATTATAAAAATTGCAAATTCAGCGTATTTATGTTTGGGCACATTAGTTTTATTTCTAAACAAAAAATTAGCACATTAGGAGCATAATTTCAGAAGATATAAATAAAAATATAAAAATGTAATTTAACCCTCATAGCATGCATGGTCACAGTGACCTCGTTGTGACGTCACTGTAAGTCACTGTGGTCACGTCACATCTGTGACCAAAATGCCACCACTCAGTGATGTCACATTGTGACTGAGATGTGAACTTCTTAGAAAACTTTAAAAAATTACAAAAATTATTAAAAACATGTTATTTACTGTAAAAAATATTTTTCTGTCGGATTTAAATTTTTTTTTAAACCGTGGTCCAAGTTGCCTCTGTGCCTCTAACCAAACCCTTTTATTTTCATATAACATAAAATGTAATTAATTCATCAGCGACACAAAAAGATTTCCTAATTATGCGAATTTCTTATTATTAAAAAAAAATGGTTTAGGTAAACATACCTCGACTTATCTTTTATACAGATTTTTGTAAATGATCATCTGTTATACTAGAAATTTCTCAAAGAGTAGTCGAAACATTTCTGTGGTTTCAAACTAAAAACTTTCTATTACAGTTAAGTTTGCAATCCGAATATAAAATAAATGTACAAAATTTATGCAAAGCCCATGACATAATTAATTATTCATATTTCATTTTTTGTTTTCAAAATATATCTTTAAAAATTATTTTACAAGATGTTTTTTTCTACAGAAAATTAATATTAAGAGAATGACAGATTGACAAAGAAAAACTCATCTCTTATCGATAATCTTGTTGTATTTTTTAAGAAGATATTTTGTATATATTACCTGTGATACAAATTTTAATTTAAAAAAAGGAGTGGGTCTTCATTATTACCATTAAATTAATTTGTACATATTTTGAAAATTTAAGCAATGTTTTATCTAGTAAACTCTAATTATGGATAATATTATTATTACAATTTACATAAATGAAACTTTACAATTCAGTAAGACTGATAAAAATAAAAGGTGAAGTACAATAAAACATTTTTAACAGGAAATTGAATGAGAGACAATTTGATAAAATTATTACGCATTTAATTTCCTTCCGAATCTGTTAGAAAAACAAATAAAACCGAAAAACATCTGCTTCGAACTTCGAAACTTAAAAATCGTCTGCACTATTTCAGTTGTTACGACTCGACCGCAGAATAACGGATAAAAGTAACAGTGAAGCTTTTTAGAATAAACGCGGGAAGTTCTGTGGACACTGGACAGCATAGACGTGTTGACACGGATTTAAAAACTGAAACAAGATCGTTCTCAGGATCCAAGTTAGTTCAACTAACGAAATATAAACCCGATAAAATTACGGTATCTTTGACTTGTTGAAGATGACTCAAGTCATTGCTATCGTACTTATTATCGGTTTTAATTGGTTCCCCAAAATCAAAGTATCACGTACAACGTCAATGAAATTAGGTATGTAAAAATATTATTTTCCCTGTTTGCTTTTTTTAAATTACAACAATTTTAGTTAGCGTCTCATAAACATGCTGTAGAACATAAATATTTCATTACATTTATTTTTTATTTTGTTGAAATATCTAAAATATTATTTTCCCTGTTTGCTTTTTTTTAATTACAATGATTTTAGTTATCTTCTTATAAACATGTTATAGAACACAAATATTTCATTACATTTATTTTTTATTTTGTTAAAATATCTAACTGCCTTTTCAACAGCTTTTAAAATTAGTGATTTAAATTGCATTTTAATCTGGTTTATTTTCTTATTTAAATATTTGGTTAAAAGTAGAGATTGACCGAATACCGAATAGTTGATTCGGTATTCGGTGGTTCGGCATGTAAACTGAATATTCGGCTTCGGCCGAATACTTTTAAGTATTCGGCCGAATAATTGCAGATAAGTATTTTGTTAGAAGTAGAAGAATTCTCTTTTACTTAGCAGTAGAATAGGCTAAACAATGAGTTTCAATATTATGTGCATGAGTTCAGAGTTCAGCTGCACTACAAAAAAGAAGTCAGAGGCCATTTTTAATTTAAAGAAAACTTTTTTCGTCCTAAAATAGTCTACGTAGGTGTGAAATCAGAACAACTGTCTACAACAGAGAAAAAAGAAGTAACGAAGACGCGCATCTTTCCCTTATCATTTAATTTTATTTAATTTTACATTAGTTTTTTTTATTTAAATTTATTTAATGTGTATTTTCTTTAATGTACACATCAAATAAGTATATAAGAGTTCATATCTGTATATCTAAAGTGTATATTAAAGAAAATACACACATCAAATACGTATACCCATATGCCTATCCTATAGCTTTTATAACCACTATATCAAAATCGCTCAAATTTCTTTTCTTCATCACCACAATGTTAAAATATTAATCAAAATACAAATATTCTATCAATAATTTCACAGAAAATAGTTAAATGTAAAAATTGATACGATACCTTTTGTATTTTGAAAACATACCTATTCAATATGTTTATAATTAGACAGAGATAATCAGTAAATCAGCTTAATGACAACATTGTGTCTTTGTATTTAAATGAACTTTTGTTTTTTTGACAATCCTTATCCTTAATAATACCCTGTATATTTTAATACTTTCATAGGTTATTTTTGGGTATTGACTAGTGATAAAATAATAAAAAATAAGTGATGGGTTAATGAATTTGTGAGTGGAAAGAAGTCATTAAATTTTTTGTGTAATTAGATTTAAGAATAAAAATGTAACTGAATAAAATTATTGAGAATTTAATTTCAATTGAAGCTTATTAAAAAAGCTAATATATGCAAAAATGCGTATTAAAAAGTTTCAAGTATTCGATTGCCGAATACCGAATACACCGGTATACACTTCGACCGAAGCTTCGGTATTCGGCAAAATTGCTGCTTCGGTCAATCCCTAATCTTCATCGCCACTATGTTAAACCATTAATAAAAATATAAATATGTATCAAAAATTTGACAGAAAATAGTTAAATGTATAAATTGATATACATTTTGTATTTGGGAACATTCCTATTCAATACTTTTATAATTAGACAATCAGTAAATCAGCTTAATGGCAACATTGTTTCTTTTTATTTGAATGAACTTTAGTTTTTCTAACAATCCTTACCCATAATAATAGCCTGTATAGTTTAATACTTTCATAGGTTATTTTGGGTATTGACTAGTGATAAAATAATAAAAAATAAGTGATGGGTTAATGAATTTGTGAGTGGAAAGTAGTCATAAAATTTTTTTGGTGTAATTAGATTTAAGAATAAAAATGTAACTGAATTAAATTACTAAGAATTTAATTTTAATTAAAGTTTACTAAAAAAGCTATGAAAAAGTTTATGAAAAAATGTATGTTAAAAATTTTTAAGTATTCGTTTGCCGAATACCGAATATTCGGTGTACACTTTGACCGAAGCTTCGGTATTCGGTATTCGGCAAAATTGCTGCTTCGGTCAATCCCTAGTTAAAAGCACCTGGTGTCATAAATATGGAAGTATATGGACAAGTATTATAATCAATCATTAATATAATTAATAAACATTTAAAGATAATTAAATTATTTAAAAAAAGGCTTTTTATAGAATAAAATTATTGGCAAACATAATTTTTTTAATTTTGTATTAAGTGATGGTCTTAAACAATTTGCATTGCATGTTTTTATTTAAAAAAATTGCATCTGCTCAGAAGAGGAATTCATAAAAAATAAGACATAACGGAAACGTATGCTATTAAAAGAGATCGTAGATATGTAATGTTAAGAAACAAAATGATTATTTAATGTATTATTAAACCTGAGAAACGTTTTAAAATCTATAAAGAAATAGTCATCGCGGGTGAAAGCTTTTCAGTTGTTAAAAATTCTTATTGAAATGTTTTCAAAGTGAACTAGAAGTCTGTTGGCAAGTGAAAATATAGAAGTTACGCAATCAGTAAGAGTTTAAATATGATTTTACTTTAAAAATAACGCGAATAATTGAATGGTATGAATCTAAAATGTAATAACCATCTTTTATTATTTACTTTTTTTTCTGGATAATTTTATCATTTTATTTCCTGAATGGTTTTATCGAGATAAATTTCACAGTATCGATATTATACACTCTTTATAAACAGCGTGATTAAAATGGATTTCTTATTTATAATTACCATAATCTTGTAAATAAAATATTAATAATAATAATGAACCTACGTTTGGCTCTATTTTGTGTTTATGGTCTCAATTTTTATACTTTATTTACATTAAAAAGTAGTTAACCATTTGATACTGTGTTCATTATTTTGTTTTATTGTGTCATATAAAAATAAATATGATTATTTGTATTTCTAATACAATACATACAGTAGAGCGCCGATTATCCGAACAAGTCGGGACCGACCCTAGTTTGGATAAGCAAAAGTTCGGATAAATGGGCAGACAGTTTAAGGGATGTTGCTGACTATTCTAAAACCTTCACGCTTTATCTAGGTTTAGGACTGACAGCACCAGTTAGTACTGGAGTGCTTATTTTATTTATTTTTTTTATTGTTTTTTGTTTACTTTTTTATTATTTAATTTTTTTCTTCTCTTTTTATCATTTTCTAAACTTCAGAGATTATAATTTAAGCAAAAAATAAATTGGGAGTTAGGTAGTGGTTTTTTTTAGAGAAAGAAACATTTGGATAATTGGAAATTCGGTTAAAAAGAATTCTTTGAGAGAAATACGCTGTTGGATAATTGGAAGCTCGGTTAATTGGAGTTCCGATAATCGGCGTTCTACTGTATTTATAAAACTTTCACCAGACTTTATTCTAAATATTTCGTAGTAGATTCTAATCTCTTTGTACTATTTATGATATTATCAGAGTTATAGTCGTCATGGCAACATATATCCAGCCAGATAGATCTTTGGCAAAACATAAAAACTTTCATATTAGACGCAAAATAGAGTAGCTGCGGTGCTGTGTTTCATAAACAATAAGGTATTATTGTTTTAAAAAATCATAGCTAGTAAGAGTTATTTTTATAATAGATAATTTCATAAATAAAAATGTAATTTTGTCAATCAATTATTAAAGTTATTTTTTAATAATCAAAAAGTTGTTTTATATATGTATTTTACTTCAAGCAAACCCTGATGTAAAATAAATTAACCATTTGTATCACCGTTCTATCCATACCCAAAAGTTTTACTTACTTTTACAGCGAGCTTAAAAATACGATTTTATTTATTGCTGCTATCTTCCAAAATAACGATTATTGCCGAAATTGTTCTTAGAATTCTCAACATAATGAGACTGGTGATACTCAGTTAATTTTCTATACCAAAGCCGTATTTTTCATTTGAGTAGTTTCAAATGGTTATTGCTAAAATGTACTTAGGAAATTTTGTAATGCATGTATGTGGCATAAAAGACGTAAACAATACGTATATAATGACTATGTGGCACATGATGAGCGTTTCGAGTGCATATATATATGTATATAACGCATGCATAAACTTCACATTGATCTTAACAATGTCGTTACTGCAATTTTTGCATAATCAAATTCATACGGGCCTCTATAACAAAGAAGTATCCTATTTTCTCTGCCCCAACTTGTTTGAATTTCAAGCATATATATATATATTTTATGGTAATCAATATCATAAAACATGTAAAATTTAATTACTTAATATCGGCATTTCTTTTCATTTTTCATTTTTTTTTTATTATAAATGTTGTGTAATCGAAAAAATTCAACTTCACCAGTGACTTCGAGATTGTAATGCGTATTAAATTAAATTAATTAATTTCATTCAGTATTTTCTATAGTTTAAAGAATATAGAAAATACTGCATATATTATAAGATATTATATTTTTAACACAAATTTTATTTTGACAAAGATTTGAAAATTTAAACAAATTCTTTCTTTGGTAATTTTAATGCTTTTAACAAATAGCTAATTTTGAAAAAAAAAATGTGATAGATCGATCATTCAGTTGTCTTCAATATTCTCATTTATTGCAATAGGAAAGAAAGGTGCTACAAAAATTGAAGTCTGCGGGGCATTGCATTTTGATTCAATAAAATTCTTTTGGTATACCCTTGTTATAGCGGCCCCCAAGTTTTAATTAGGATGTATCGCCGAAGTATATTAACGTTATAGATGTAAATGATCTTACAACATGCATAATTATGACTATGTGAGACATGCGTGTTTACTGTACAAGTTTACGTTACTGTACAAGTATGTCATAGTGTGACTTCACAACATTGCCACTAGAGTCACATATTCGTCACAACGTTCATGAAAAAATCGTCACAAATCACACAATTTTCACAAAATTGTCACAATGTGACTTCAAAGCAGTGTCGCTGTCGTCACAGAATCATCACTGTATTAAAGAAAATTTCGTCACAAATGACACATATTTCACAAATTGATCTCAATGTGACTTTAAAGCTTTGTTACATTCGTCACAAATTCGTCACAAAGTTAATACCAAATTAGTCACAAATGACACACTCTTCACAAATTTGTCACACCGTGACTTCACAATGTGACGTCACAAAAGAGCTCTAAAACGGCCATAACGACTTCACATTCTAGTCACAATGACTTCACATCGACGTCACGTGACGTCAAATCGACGGTCACAATGTCACAGCGTGACTTCCCAACGACGTCGACATGACGTCACCATGCCTTACGGGAACATTAGAAGCACTACATTTTGAATGTTTATAATTCAAAAACTTATCATTCAAATGACTTGAAATTTGGTGTCTAGGCATATTTTGAAACGAAGATTTGAAATATCTCGTTAAAATTGGGTATTGCCATTGAAACAAATGAGGTTTGGGCTCGTTTTAATATGTAGATGACCCCTAAGCAAATTTTATATACGTCATTTAAAAGTAGACTTTATTTCAAATCGTTCGGTACCAGTAACTTCCGTCTACAATAATTTGTTGAAGAGTTAGTAGGGGGTGTTTACTTTTTTTTTCCACGACTGTACATGATTTAAAAATACATTTTTTATTGGATAAAAGATATATGTTCATTTATTTCATGTATTTAAAAAATTGCAAGATGCAGAATTTGTATTTATATTAGGCGCTCCAAACTGTCAAACATTTGTCGAGCGGAAAATTGGCATAACAGCGTATGCGCAAGGTTACTAAATAAATTTTGCAACTGGAATGAAATTTGTTATTCCTAATTATACTCCACACTATAGTAATTACTCTGAACATAAATAAATTTGTATTTAAAGCATTTTTCTATTTTAAAACGAAATATAGTTAAGCTAATACAAAATTTTGAAATTTTCATCAGTATGATCACCTAAAAAAATGTTTTTTGAGCAATAGAAAAAATATATATATAGGTTTGCTTTATACATACTAACATGAAATATATGTTTTGAAAATTGCATGAAAAAGTATTCACGAGTTTTTGAGATATTGCGCGCGTTATGCTCGAAAACGTCATTTGGAGAAAAATGACTTCAAAGTTTCGGAAACACCGATTCAGCTATTGATCGGGTAGAATTCTAATAGCCATAACTTCTGTTCTAATGAGAATTTCAAGGAGAAAAATATATCAAAATGTTCAGAAAAGAGTTAGCATCTCAAAAAACTAAAATTTCCAAACTTTAGAAGCTTTAAGAGTCTTGAGACACCGTAAAGGTCTATTACAACGTTTAAAATATATTTTATGCTTATCTTTGTCGAAAATGGCCTGAAATGTAGCAAGAAAACTCATAAGTTTGCACTGGGATGATGCATCTTCTCACAGTGTAATTATTATTTGTGAGCTTTTAACAAATTATTCAACAAATACGGCCCCACATGTTTTGTATTCACCTGATATTGGACAATGTGACTTGTTCATGTTTCCACGGATGAAAATGCCTCTTCGTGTTCACCGCTTTGAATCCATTAATTCCATAAAAATAAGTTATTTTTGTCTCTGAAGGGATTTCACAAAAACGACTTTATGACATGTTTTGGTGATTGGTGAAAACGTTGGCAGAAGTGTATTGCAATCGCAGGTGATTACTATAAAGGAGATGCAGTAGATTTTAGCATTAAATATATATCTTTTGTTTTATGCCACCATTAAGGGTACTTTTTTATCACAGTTGTTTATATGTGATAGGTTTTCGGCCGATTTCTTTGCGCACGTTATTAAGGCGACCGCGTACCTTTATTTGAGCAAAAATCGACCCCAAAATCGAAATTATTTTTGTTCATATCATTAATTATCCAGTTTGTTTTCAGCCATTTTCAAAAAGCGGCATGCAGATGCGGTTATCTTTCGCGAAGTTGCAGGTGTTTCAAATATGTGCACAAAAATTGTTTGTCCCTTTAATACACTTTAAACCTCTATTTCTCAAAACTGATTTTTTAATATTTTTAGATTTTTAAAATGCTCCATACGTCTTCATTTTTGATAACATTCATGAAATTGATAAGGAAGAAACTTGATATTGCATACAGCAAAACTGTGTATGCATTTTGAAAGTCGACTTCATTAAGATAATTGCATTTCATTTTTAACCTATTCAAAGTCAAATTTTTGATGAAAATCGAAATAGGATTGAGAAAAAATTTTGTAAATAAAAATTAAATTTAAAAAATCAAAAAAAACACGACTGCGTAAAAAGCGAACTAATTAATTATTTCTCATATATGCGAAACTATTTTTTTTTTATATTACTTACCTATTTTTTTTTATATTACTTACCTATTTTTTTTTTATTTACTTGTATTGATGACTTTTAAGATGCGTTTAATTATTGGTTCCTATCTATAAACACTGTTTTGATGAAGCTTATAGATATCTATGATGGTTAGAGTTGCAGTAAAGCTAGAGATCCTACCTACGCATCTTCCAGGTTGTGTAATATTTACACGGAGCTTCTGACTGCAAAATAGTCAATGAAACATCGTATTCATTTTGAAAGACCTATCCACTGATATGCCACTCAATAGGGTGCGTAAAAGTATTTTTTCGTCTCTACCACCATTTTGTATTTTACGGCTGCCATTTTGAATTTATAAAAACGAAATCTAGCCTATAACCATCGGACGATTAAGACGAATTGATAGAAACATCATTCATTAAAATCCGTCCAGCCGTTGGAATGTTTCGAGGGTATAAAGAAATCAACATACACAGATATGCGTGAAACACATAACCCTCTTTTTCAGTCGGGTAAAAATGAACTATTTAAGGCATTAAAAAGTCGATACGCAGATTTGTTTGAAATTGATTTTTAAGTGATTAAGATGTAAAATCGAGGAAGTATCGCAAATATTAAGACGAATAGAGAATTTTAAAATTTGATTTTTTTTTTTTTTTTTTTTTTTTTTTTTAATCTTCAAATTATAATAAGATTGAAAATTTCTTTTCAGGGATTGTATATACTTATGGTGAATGTATATTTTATCAAAAATTCAAATGTGTATAATGAAAATTTTAAAAATAAATTTAAAGGTGCACGGATCCTTTAACAATAAATAATATGATGAAGTGAGACGTTAAAGTATTTTTTTACTTAAATGAAAATAAATGAAAATGTTTTCATTAAGGAATCCTTTGATGATTGGAGAAAACTTTGGCAGAAGTTCTTTGCAGTCGCAGCGATTAGTTTGAAGGAGATGCAATAAATTTTGATCAGTAAACTGATATATTTTGTTTTATGCCACCATTACAAGTACTTTCTGATCACAGCTATGAGTTTTATCAGCAGATTTTTTTACGCTCCTGATTAATAAAAAATAAGATGATGAAGTGATATGAAAAATATTTTTATTTTCATAAAAGAAAATAAATGAAAATTTTATCTGAAACTTAATATACATGGAGTAGTATATATTTAGTTAGCAGAAACTGAATCTTTTATATTTTGCGCTGCTGTGTTCAAATTGCATTTTGAAATGCAAATGTAATAGAGCATTTTTCAGATTTTCCAGAAAACAATTTAGAAGAACAAATGATTTGTATTTCCGATTGATATTTTTCTATCGCACTCTCTTCTTTAAAACAAAAATTTCCGAAACTGTAATTCATTTAAAATAATATGAATAATGCAAAAGCGATAAAACTTAGATAATAATAAAACGTTTATGAGTATTTGACATACAATTTGAAATATAAGATTTCTGAATAAATCAATGAGACACAGGTGTTACAAACGTTATTTGGAAGCTACATTTTTTTTTCTCTACTTTTAAAGAAATCTCTTTTAAGAAAACTATGATTAATTTTATAATAATCCATTTCCTAATCGAATGTTGCTTTTAACTAATAATTATTATATTATTTAAATTAAATTCTTAAGTATCTACTTATCACTTAAATTACCTTCTTGTTAATATATACTTTCCCCTAGGAATAAATATAAAAAGAATGTAAAATTCATTATGGATAGCTTATGTTATAATATTTAATATTATATCAAAATTAATATTATATCAATTAAATCAATGTTAAATTTATACATTTTAATAAGACATGTGTTATATAAACATTTTATAAATTAAGAAGCATCTTAAATTAGATTTACGGTTTTCGTTGTTTTAGTTAGCTTTATGCACTGCAAAAACATTTACATGACTGAAAAGATGCTTAAGCCATTATATGAGTAAAACATATATAGAAAAAATTTATGATCTAAGAAAGAAAAAAGAATAAGATGAGAATTCGATGATAACAAACGATCATAGAAAATATACATTTCACGGATAACGCATAAATTACGAAATTCCTAACAACATTATCAGGGTAATATTCGAAATCTTCAGTTTCATGTTTTTAATAATTACAACTGTAAATTTATATTATATTGCTATGAATTGTCTGTACAGCCGAAAAAAGAAAATAAAACACCCCTAAATATTATCGTAGAAGATAGTTACTTGTACCAAAACGTTTTGAAAAAATTACTTTTAAAATTACTTTTAAAGGATGTATATTACATTTGCTTGGGGGCCATCTACATATTAAAACAAACCCAATCAACAAACTACGCAAACCTTAGGTAGGAAAACGAGTACTAAATGTGATTACACATTACACTTTAGAATGAATAAACTCTTTTGTTAAAAACATAAATGTTGACTCAAGTTGCAATACAGAAAGAAATTATTCAGTATTTGTGAAGTGCTATTATTTTGTCTTATTTTATTACTATATGAATCTATGTAATACTCTGATTAACTTAGTTTTTATTATACTATTATGCATTTGATATTTTTGATATCTTATTTTCGTAAAAACAATGAGACAAAATCTTGCTATTAAACATTTTCCTTTATTTAGACCTTAAATTAATTTTAACCCATTGTGTTTTCCTCTGTTTAAACAGCAAATTATAAAGAAATCTTTAATATATAATTTAATATAGAATATATATAATACAAATAATAATATAAAACATATTTAATGACATTTATTAAAATATCAATAAAATTCAAAGCAATACTTTATTGCTAAAATCTTATTTGCATTCATTTTTCCAAAAATTATATTTTGAAATTCACTGAAATGATTTACAGATAAATTTAATTAAAATTCCTATTTACCTCCTCAATATTCCAGACACTTAAACAATGAATGTCAAATCAATATCGTTCAAAATGCTCGTTTGAAAAATAAAATTTAACGCTGTGTTTAATGCGTTAAGGCAAACATTAATCTTAAACTATCAAAATGCCATTTATATAACACAATAATGTAAACAAAAACTTTATACAAGAATTATTAAATTATAGTTAATAGAATACATTTTTACGAACTAAATAATGTTCAGTGTGCTCAAAACTAAAATGTTTTTAAAATAAATATTACACATTTTAAGTATTACAATATATATATATTTTTAGAACGAAATATTTTTTTACAATCGTTTAAAAAAATCCTAGTTATAAATATTTAATTTTATCTATCATATGAAGAAATATTTATTAAAATAGGAAATTCTATTATTTACGGTAAATATATAAACTGAACAAATAAGATCCTTAATTAAAAACTATTGTTAGCTTACATAATCAGTAATTTTGGTGAATGAAGACAAAGAAAAAATCATTAATAAAACAGTCAATAGTTTTGCAAATTTAAAAGAACTTCAAATGCACTTAATGTTTCTTTTTATTAGATCATTATTGTAAATTTCCTTGAAATCTTATGTAGCAAACTATTCAAATAAGTTCCGCATTTCTGCTTCTTTTGAAAATTTTATATTGTGAAGAATTTTAATCCTCCCCACAATAATGAGAAAATAGATGTGCGCATAAAAAAATTAATTCTGTCTCCTCGGTTTTGTAATATTTTTTTCGCTTTTTTCCTTATAAAGTTTTGCTTGTTTCAATATAAATTAGGGTCCATATTTTCCACTGTCAATTTAAAATTTTTTTGGGCTTGCTTTAATTGTTTATTCACTAGTGTGCAAAACTCAATCAAATGTTCAACCTTTTGACATCCCTCAGTCAATTTTTTCAGTTACGATTTCACAAGTGTATAACAATATCCAAACAAGGCCACTCAACGCTGACGAAGATATCCTCATATTCCCCAAACTGTTCGTTGTGAAGACTTATTTTGTTGGACCAAGTGATAATACAGAAGGTAAATTACTGTGCATCTCATCATGTTCCAGTCTTTATAACAATGTCTTTGGTAACAAAGGCTGTTAGGCCCCTCTTAATCATAAAGTTTAAACCTAATTTCTGTTCCCATACTTTTGCTATTTAACTAAAAATAACGCATTAAATTAGCTAATAAATTATATACACATGAAATAAAATATAAAGTTTCATTAACTTGTATATATACATATATCTTTAATAAACTACTTATTATGTTTCATTAAAAAGATTATATACTGGTAAAGTGAAACTATAAACATTGTAACTATCTTAGTTTGTGAATATATTACTGTTTAAGGTCATATGACACCAAAAATAATTTTAATTATTAGTGAGTATTTTTAAATTGCATATCATAAATATTTTTCTATTTACTCTGTTATAAAGACAAGGTCAAACTATTTGGTTCAGATTAATAAAATGAATTAAATGCTTTGAAGAATATTAATTTATAACAGATTCTACTATCCTGACAAAACAACAAAAAAAAACTGTAAAAAAACTTAATATGATCGTAATTTTATGGATTATTGTTATCTATTCTCCAAATTAGAGATTTTAATTAAATTTATCTCTTATAAGCCTGACAGCTTTGAATAAAATCTAGTTTAAAATATATTTACTTCGGAGTTTAATTATACACTTGAATTCAATGATAATCTTTTCATTGACAGAGCCTAGTATATTGACTATAATCGGATTTAAACATTCATTACATCAAGATAAAAAGGAATTCCAATCTGTGAAATATATACTACATTATAATAATCAATTACTTTAATAAAACACAACTTTATGTTTTTTCCTATGAACTTTAAATCCTTTAAGTATGAAATTGCATTCTGTAATTTACATTCTATAAATTACATACTGCTTTATATTGATTAATTATTTAAAACAAATATAGGATATTCTCACAATCTTTTGACTTTTATGTCCCTGAATAAAAATTTTTATTGTAGTACATGTTCCTATGTTTTTATTATTATTATTATTTTATATACTGAAGAACATCCCATTGCATGATTAACGAGATATGCATAACAATATTAACGAGATAAATAAGTTTTGGACGATACTGGGGGTCCAAATACCAGAAAAACTCCTATACCATCCCGTGTCCCTGATGCTAATTTTTAAGTTTGGAGCTGTCTGTATAAAATTGTTTGAATAAAAATAATTCGATGTAATTTTTTCCGAAATTGGAACTATTGTTTTATACAAATATGTAGTAAAAAATTAACTTGCACACATTATAAGGGTTCGTATTATTTTTTAAACTCTGTCTCTTGGTTTTGGATTCTTTACCGTCTCTCTTCCAAAATTAAACAGAAAATCACTTCAGATGCAGCCACAGAATGTTTTTCAAGTTTTTTCTCATCTATAAATATGCTAGAGAAAGAATGTCTAAAATTCTTTGACAGGAAATTTACTGCAGTATTTAAATCAGCATTTAAATATTAATTTCAAGCATCGTGGCTTTATTGGTAGCCTTACCGTCCCCAAGGTTTATTCCTGCACTTTTCGAGGTAAATTATTTTTTTTATTTAATTCAATGTAAAAAACTGTTTCTAAAAATCAATGAACATTGTGGCTACCACTTAGTCTTAACATGATTTGCCTAAAATAGATGGTAATATTTCTTACCGTTCCATCCTTTCCGTCCTTTTTTTTTCCTATTTCGTCCCTTTTTTCCTATACCGTCCCCTTTTATGACCTTATTCTTCAAAATAAGGTGTTCAAGAGGCAATCCGGATAAGTAAAAAATTGAATAAGTTAATCAGTCATTAAAACCAGAAAGAAAACCATTGGTATAACATACTATTTTGAAACTATTTTCCACACTTTGAGCGTACTTTATCAATATTTCACTGTTTAATCGCTAATAGATAGTACTGTAACCGAATTTTTTTTTTGGTATGTATGCTTGTCACTGCATGTGACACTGCGTGGAGAGGTCACTGCATGTATGTATGTATATAAATGGCATATGTACCACATCGACCATCTTGTATAAAACATCAGTGATGTGCATCAATTTAATTTTTCATGATATCGTAAGACATAATTAAAATACGCTACAAACAGTTATTACACGCAGAACATTATGTAAGTGAATACTTTTGTTTGACCCTGTACATGAATTGCAATTATCCATGTTCTACTTAAAACATTTTTCGGCGTGTTAGAGAAATTTATACCATTTTTCTATGTTTGTAATAGTGTAACATCATTAAATACACAGCAAAGGATATTTCACTACACATCGCAATGTAGAGTTTATTCTAAAATAAAAATACTGTGGAAAAAGGGCTCGTCGGTAGAAAAATGGCGTGGCAAAGGTTTAAAAAAAAAAATGTTAAGAATAAAAATATAAGTTACTCAATGACACCTTTGTTTAAGGTATTCTTCGCATTGAACAGTAATTTCTATATTTAAAACAATAATTGTTAAGAGTGAAGCAGTCTCTCTGCCGTTTCCAAAAGAATACATTCCATCATTCAATAACAACAAAAATCAGTGTTTCCACTAACTAGTAAATAAATTACAATCTATCGTCAACACGCAGACGATTGGAACAATAAATAAAATTACGCCGCTGACACAGCGCCCTCGTACGGGAGATTTTAATTACGATCACAAACAAACATCATGAGATATAAATGTAGTAACTGAAGAAATAAAACCATAAGTAATGCCAAAAATAAATTTGGTAAATAATTTCATTTAAAAAATATTGCAAACGCTCTTACAACATCGCAAAAAGTACATAATTTCACCCCCCCCCTTCAAAAAACAGACAATCTGTAAACTCTAGTTACTGGAACCGTTGCAGAACTCTGCTTTCAAGTATTTTTATTCAGTTCAAGGGAAATTATAAATTAAAATTTTGATGCTCACAAACAAGTATATGAAAAAAGAAAGACAAAAACACGAAAATGCCCTTATCTGACACAATGAAATTCGTTTCACGAAATTTACGTTTTTCTTCCCAAAGTCGTTTGAAGAACTTTGCGGGGATTTTTTTAATACTTTGACGAAATTCGTTTTATTTAGTTAGATTTGCGAAATTATTTTTTACGCAAGCTATTGACAACATTCGTAATATATTTCAATGACCAACTGACAAAAATTGCCATTTCTACGTTTTTTTATGAAATCCACGACATTGTCCCTTGATCTTTTACCGATTTTCGTGAATTTTAGCATAATGGATTAACGAGATTTGCGATTATTTTGCGCGATCATTTGAGGAAATTCACGACTTTTCACGCAACACATTATTGAAATTTGCGATTTTTTTTTGTAATCAGCAACCAATTAAAGGTAATCGCTATTTGTTTGTGAGACCTTTGGCGAAATTCACAATATTTTTTTACAATCATTGGAAGAAATTCACGAAATGATTTTGCGAAACTCCGAAAAATAGAAAATATCGCAGTATTTCTCGAAAATTTTAAAATTTCGCCAAAGAATCAGATGCCCGTGAAAGAATTACAGGGGGAGAAAACGACATACAACTTTTTTTTTTTTAACGGTATATTTAAATTTTTTTATGCGCGAATCGCGCAGTGCCGCACTGGCCCACAGTGAAAACTTCGACCCCTCCACAATAAATCTTTTGAAATGCCACCGCTGCATCTCAGAATGGGAATTCGTAGTGTAAATATTTCCATAAATATTATTGCCTCGTTGCTAATATCCATTATAACGGAAATAATGATAATATATTAGAAAACATGAGGATTATTTTAAATGTCTAAATTTTTGGACTGATGATCGATTTAGTTAATTTTTAAGAACTGAATGCCGTACATTTGCGGAAATTTTGGAACAGAATCACCCCTCACTTTTATAAAATCGGCGTGGCACTCTCAAAAAATCGTCAACGATTTTAAATAGTTGCAAGGCCTACCACAAAACAGAGCCGCGCACCAAAAATAACTCGGTATAAAAAAAGTATCGCACCGTGCATCACCGCACTAAATATACCTAGTTCAATTCCTACTGTAATACCTGTAATGCATGGTGACGTTACAGCGATGTCGTTGTGAAGTCACACTATGACTTTGTAACCGTCGATGTGACGTCACGTGACGTCGATGTGAAGTCATGGTGACTAGAATGTGAAGTCGTTATGGCCGTTTTAAAGCCCATTTGTGACGTCACATTGTGACCAATTTGTGAAGTCAAATGAGACCAATTTTTGAAATATTTGTGACGAAATTGTCATTAACACTATGATGATTCTGTAACGATAGTGACAATGTTGTGAAGTCAGATTGTGACAATTTTGTGAAAAATTGTGTAATTTGTGACGATTTGGTCATTAACATTGTGACGAATATGTGATTACAATGACAATGCTGTGACAGCGTTAAGATGCAAGACATTCATTAAAAATGAAATCACTATTCGAGTCCAATCAAAGAACCTCGACAATGGAGGCAGGAGTGATTATGAGTAAAAGAAAATTCTGAAGTTCACAGAAAATTTTCACAAATTTTTTCACGATAATTTGTCGAAATTTGCGTTTTTTTTCGCAATCCTTCGGCGAAACCCGCCTTATTTGCACGATTTATTGACAAAATTCCACGTTTTTTTCGCTATGCTGTGACGAAATTCGCTTTTTTTTCGCTATGTTTTGACAAAATTAGCTTTTTTACGCGATCCTTTGAAGAAATTCACGTTACTTCAACCTCTTGACAAAATTGCGTGTCTTAGACGAAATTCACGTTTTTTCCACAACCTTTTGAAGAAATTTAGAATTTTTTTTTTCACGATCGTTCGAAAAAATTCGAATTTTTGCGCGATTTATTTACAAAATTTCGCCTATTTGCGGTCCATTAACGAAATTCGCGTTTTTCTACAATCATTTGACAAAATTTGCTATTCTAAGATGAAATTCGCTTTTTTTCCACGATCTTTTGACGAAATTTGCATTTTTCGCAATCTTTTGACGAAAGTCACTTCTAACCAATTAAGTTATTTTTTCTTTTCTATAAAAAACATAGCAAATAAAATAAATTTTTGCGAGTAAAAGAATAATTAGGTAATATGTTATTTTCTCATTCTACTTTTGCAATAATAAATTTACAGCAAATTGGAGATAAAGAAGAATGAAAGAATGATTACTGCTCAAGAACTACCGTATTTACTCGCGTAATAATCGCATTGTTTTTGCCAATTTTTCATTGTGAAAGTCTAAGTGCGACTATTATGCGGATAAATCTAGTACACTATATTATACACTCTAATGCTAAAACATTACTGGTAAACACATTATAATAAAATTAGTAACTTATCAAATGTTTCCAAATTATGTGTTGTTTCTTAAAAACCATTTTTCTTTTTATGGCAATATTTTTATAGACGTAAAATTTACAAATAATCTTTGTGAAAATTTTGACAAAAAATTCTCATAATAAATAACTTTCAATGAAGGTATCAGTATCACTATTGTAATGTGAATCAGTGTCTGAAGAATATCTGTCATTCCATAAAATGCCACCTACGTTTCCGTCCAAAGCGTCGGAGATACTCGTCTTCTTAAAACTTTTTGAAATTATATCGCTTGTTATTAAAGTCAAGATTTGTAATATCCAACTACATATTTGTTCCAGGGATTGATGCGTTACTTTTTCATTCGGAGTTTTTTCTTTGTTCTCTATATCCATATACTCGTTTTATATTGCACTTAAAAGGTTTGTTAACCGATATGACGAACGGTTGCAAAATCGATGTGAGTCTTCCAGAAATTATCACAAGATTTGTTTTGATTTTGAATGTTCCTTCTTTAAATCATTAACAAAATGTCCCCGGAAATTATAGAGTACTAACATGGCTGGATTTTTCAGCAATGCTCTAGTTCTTTTTTCCAAATATTGTGAACCCAATCTTTCATCATTTTTTCATCCATTCAATTTATGCGAAGAAAATATTTTGATGATTTTTTTTTCTGCTTGAAATCGCGGGGGGGGGGGGGGGAGACTATTACGCGACTAAACACGGTATTATAAAGAATGGAAAGAGAAAAAGAATTAATTGGTATAAAAAAGTTAAGCTCAGAAAGAGCTTCATCGGCAGAGATTGAATGCAGGTTTTTGTTTTCTTTACTTTTAAACTCATATACACCAAATAAAGAAATTAGTTAAAGAATGAAAAGACAGTTTTTCTTAGCACTGTATGTTAATAATCATCACTGAGTTGTAACAATGTTAATCTAATATTTTGAGGATTTTCGATATAATTGGTTATTCTTATATTTACTCTGTACGTGTAACTAATTTTCATATAAATAAATACACACATATATATATATATATATATATACATATATACACATACATTTGGCTAACATATATACATGTGTGTAAGATTAGATGTTGGTAATTAATAGTAATATTCCTTTGTACAAATGCAAGATGGGCTGCAAACCACATTTGCTTGTTTTGTTATTTGTGCCACTAGCTAAATTATATTTATTTGCAGTTTTTATTAATTCTGCAATTACTTACTGTTCCCTCCAGGAATTTTTTTTTAAGTTGCAGCACCCTGCTCGTTTTAAAATTGGCGAAATACACCCTTTAAAAAAGGGAAAAAAAGTGAAATTCACCTTTAGTTTCAATCAGAGATTTCTTATAAAAAACTTTCCCAAATCACTGTATTTTTAAATCAGTGTGCCCATTGCCTTGCAAAAATTATATAACTTTATTTCTTTAGAAATACAAGATATTGTTAAATCATGTCGTTATTTAATTGTATTATTCAATTTGTAGTTCATAAAATCCTTAAAAATTAATGTCACTTTATTTATCAAATTAAAAACTATATGCTTTTCTCTTATAGATTACTAAAGACATTACTAATACATTTACTCATGAAGCGCTGTCATTATGCTCTGTTTTTACTGAACTGGCACCTCTTTTTAATAAATTTGACAAATAACACCAAAAAGCATTTTTATATGAAAAATGTGAATTATTTATTCAAATAAAGTTTTGAAATTCAATAGCGATACTTCCATATTAGCAAAATTCGAAGAGTTAATAGTCGAAGAAATCGAAGAAATTTTACTACCTACATCAGATTTTTTTTTTTTTTTTTTTTTTTTTTTTTTTTATTCTAATAGTTTTAGTAGTTTAAGCGAGCAGTTCGATTACATGTTTATTAAATTTGTGTTTTATTTATGTTCATTTTTTGATTTACTATAAAGGTTTTAGAATAACGTGTGGTGAACATTTTATATATACAGTCTGTTACAAATGCAGGTAATCATATTTACTTTTATACGACACAGTAAAATCAAAAATAATGAAAATAATATAAAATAGTTAGACATTTTTATGTGAATAAAGTATAAAAATTCAAACCATAAGCACAAAATAGAAACACACATTGGTTCATTAATACTATTATTATTTTATTTACAGGATTAGATGATAATTATAAATAACATGCCCCCTTTAATCAGTCTGTTTTCTAATAGAGTGTATAGTATAGATATTTCGAAGTTTATGCGTATAAATCATTCAGGAAATAAAATATTAAAAGTATCCAGAAAAAAAAATAATGAAATATATTTTACATTTTACCTTCATTCATTCAAGTACATGGATATGTTTTTTAATAATTAATATCTTCCAATCAAACCATATTTGAATTCTCACTGGGTTGCATAATTTCTATATTTGTCAACAAATAGAGACACTGGTTTACTTTGAAAACTTTTCTTTCATAATGTTTAACTGAAAAGTTCTTACCAGCTAAGGATATTTCTTTATAAATTTTTATAACTTTTCTCACATCGAATAATACTCATTGACACTGATTTTTCCCCTTAATACTGCATATGCATGATATCCTATAAATAGTACTTCTCAATTATGTTAAAAAATTCTTATTTCTTCTAAATAGAATAAACTATCTTCTTTTCTTCTTAACAGATATTAATTTTTAAATAAAAATGTGCAACACAAATTATTTCAAACCATCAAAAAATTTTATTCTATAAAAAGGCATTTTTATTTAGTACGTTATATACATTTAAATATTTGCTATTTATGTTAAACTTTGATTATAATATTTTTATACGTCATTTTAAAGTTTGAGAAAAATGTGATTTTAGCCTATAATATTTTAAAAGAAAACAAATCTGATTAAAATAAATGTATATAATTGATTTTAATTCTATGATTAAAACTATTGATAGGCAGTTATTTATTTCAATAAATTAAATAATAAATCTACTGAACTTTATTAAGTTAATGAAATATTTATAAGAAAATGCAGAAATCGTTATAATTTAAAGAAAAGCAAACTCTGGAATAAAATATGTTTTCTTACCAGTTATCATACGAATTGAATATTTCCAACTGAGCGAAATTTTTTTTCACTCAGTTGGAAATATTCAATTTGTATGATAACTTTACCAGTCAGTTTGATTGTGTTAAAATAATAGTTCATCTACGTATCCACCGCTTCTATGGAGGTCCTTTACCTGCGGTTTATTCTGTTGAGCTGTCTACATGACAGACCAGATGTTTCTACCAATAAGGTTATCTGAGCGAAATATGCTGGCTGGTTGTCGGCCCAGCTAGCTTAAATGGAAAAGCATTGGCCTTGTAAGCCAAGGATCTGGGTTCGATTCCCAGCCTGGGCATTTTTTCGCTCAGTTGGAAATATTCAATTCGTATGATAACTTTACCAGTCAGTTTGATTGTGTTAAAATAATAGTTTTTTTATATTCAAATAGTTTTAGTAGTAGGCTAAGCGAGCAGTTCGATTACATGTCTATTAAATTTGTGTTTTATTTTTGTACATTTTTTTGATGAAGATTTTAATTTGGTTGTGAAACATTAGCCGGAAACAAACACTGAATTATTTTTATTGTTTGAAGTGGAAAGTTTTAATCTTAACATATGTTTTGTCTCACTGTGAGTTTACAATATGGCAGGGTTTTTTGTCACATAATGAGACGCACGTTACATGTAGTGACATAACAGTTACGTCACAATTTTTTTTATTGAGAGAAAAATAATTTTTTACAGTAAATAACATGTTTTGAAGAATTTTTGTAATTTTTAAAAGTTTTATAAAAAAGTTCACATATCAGTCACAATGTGACATTGCTGAGTGGTGGCATTTTGGTCACAGTTGTGACGTGACCACAGTGACTTACAGTGACGTCACAATGGCGTCACTCTGACCAAGCATGCTATGAGGTTATAACAGGACTTCAATGAAAGTTCCTGGAAACTAACTATATATGTTACACACTTAATTTTAGATTGTGAACAGTCCATAGAAAACATCTATAACATAGGTAACGTACAAGAGTATATTTTACTTACAAACCCAGTTCATAAACACGTTTCAGTTACGTTGGAAAGTGTTTAAATGGCAATTTCTTACAAACATATACATATAATTAGCATTTTAAATAGAATATCTATTTTTTGGTATCGATCCAGAATTCAAATAATTGGAGTTTAATTTACTGTATTTAATTTTGCTTAAAAAAGAATCATTGCATTTAGTGAAATGAATACAAAAAATTACGCATATTCAGTGAAATGTACAATTCTTAAATAAATAAATTTGCATGCACTTGAATGCATTTTAATTTATGGAAAAGACTTTCAAAATAAATTTAATCATATATTTCATCCCATGTTCAAAAATAGAGCTTTTCAAAAGCATTTATTCATCTTTCCCCATTAAGTTACAATCGATTTATTATATTCACTTGATATGGGAAAATGTATGTATGCTTCTGTTATCTTCATTTTAATAAAATTAAATGTAAAAGATGAAAGAAATGAACTTTTATTTTAATTAAAATATTTAAAAAACGCTTCAATGAAGACATTAAAAAAGTGTTATCTTTCATTTAAAAAGATTATTAATGAAATATATTTCTATTGAAAGAATATATAATGTTTATCAGCAAACTTAATCTATTTATTAAAATTGTTTACTACTTTTCATTCAATTTGTAGCGTAGGATGAGATTAATGCGGCTTTTTAACACAGCTCATTTATGTTAAGAAAAAGATCCTTAGAAGTTGTAATCTTTAACATTGAATTCATTTCTTGTCTCGTTATTTAAATTAAATTTCATGAATATATAAATAGAAACTACGTTGAACATTTATCGTTTTAAGTAAGTTAATTGAAGGATTCCAACTGAATTGCTTATCAATACTTAAATAGAAAAACGGTGTTCATTATTTTCAAAAGTTGTGGTATATAATATAAAATTGAATATTTATTGATCCAAATGAATTAAATATGAACTAAAACATAAAATGCTGATTTAAGAAATTTGAAAAACGTAAAATAAACGAAGTAAAGTAGAAAAATTTATTTACCTCTTGTGTGACTGAACATAAAAAGAAAACACAGACCACATTTGAAAATCAGATTTCAATAATTACAGTCGATAGCAGGAAAGTACTTTAAAGCTTTTGTGCCAGTCTGTGTATTTAGTAAAGGTATGGCTATATTCCACACAGTAGGCAAATATTTAGCATAGTAAGAAAATTCATAACTCATTTAAAATTCACCTTTAGCAATTTCTACAAATACATGGAAACGTACTTGAATTCTTTTGTACAGTCCAATCTTACCAATATGTACAATTACATGTATAATTATGTACAATTACAATATGTACAATTACATGTATAACAATTACAATATGTATAATTACATCTTACCAATATGTTTCTATGCACGTAACACAATAAGATGAAATTTAATTCTTGCAAAGACATGCATAAAACTACTGCAATCATACTTTATAAATAATCATCCATAGGCGGTCATATATCCATTTCTTTGTATGGCCCTGTATATGAATTTATATATATTCTAAGAACATCTATTACAATACTAAATGTAGTTGAGCTTGAAAATGAAATTACCAAGTTAAAAGGCACCTTGAAACATTTCACGCCCATTCTCAGTATTGCTTACGAATTCCTTTGTGTAGTTTTGTATATTGTGTATAAAACTGATATACATCAATAGCCTGCAAAAAATTCGTTAAACTTATAAACTCATACCGTAATGAAAACGCGCTTTCAGCATACTTCCATAAAAGACAATAGTTAGGATACATCTTTGTATCCAAAATCTATTATATCTTAATGAACGATAAATGGGATGCACATACGATGCTACTTGTATATTTATTCGGATTGCCATGTAAATTTTATAGGTTATTGAAATTGTTTGCTATAAAGTGTTCGGTATTGAAAATGAATTGTGTAGAATTTCTAGTTCTTTTACAGAACATAATTCCGTTACATTAAGATCCATGTAGAAAAATCATTTTCGGTGCATTTTATTGATTTTATATTATATCAAATTCAATGAGATTTATATCACTAAGGTGCATTTCAACATGTTTTATGATGGCTAAAGAATAAGTAGGATTTATAGTTATTTTATAGATGCGCACAAAAAAGTTCCATTGCAATAATATCTATGTATGGGGAGAAATCGGTGACGGTTCATTTGAATGCTTTTACGATGCTTCAATGATAATGAAATTAAAAAGAAGCTTTGAAATGAGCTATAAAGTGTTCTATATAGATTGTAATTTATTGTTCATTTACAGAGAAGAACATTCATTTACTGGACTCACTATGACCAGTTTATTTCTTGAACATGTATTCAGCTGTTGTATGCATTTTCAAATCCATCAAAGTTTTGTGTATTAAAGGTAGTGTAGTAAATGTAGTAATGGCATCAAGGGTATAAATTATATGGGCAATATAAACGGCCTCACGTCAAAATTCGCACACACACTACTGCATATAGATAGCAATTGATGAAAATAGGTTTTAGCAAAATCATGCGTCTTTTAATTTGCTAATATATATATATATATATATATATATATATATAAATTCATTAAATGAAAGAATTGAATTTATTAATACTATTTCGTTACTATTTGAAAGTATTTTATAATCTACGCCCCATGCATGATTTTTTTCATTCTTGTAAATAAATTATCGTAGCGGTTTAAAGTTTCTAGCTCTTTTCTAAAATCTTGAGATAATTTCTCTTTCAGAAATTTTAATTCTAAATGTATTGTACTATTAATTTATTTTTCATAAATTTATTTTTATATGATGTTCCTGATTTGTAGGAAGTCTGCTGTATGCCTATTACGGCGCGATGTATTTGTGCATCTTTATAATATGCATATTTATCACTCCTGCTACTACAGTAAGATAAAACCGTTGCATATTTCAAGTCTTCGTTACAACAGTTAACTTTATTGCATACCCAGGGATGAGAGCGCTCTGACGAAAAGGTTGATTTTCACCACTAAATTTTAAATGAATTCTTTGGTTTAGTAAATCTCTGAAATTCAGCTAGAAATACTATTAAAATTTAGTGGTAGCAATCTGTCATTTGGGTCGGAGCGCACTCATCCCTGCATACATTAGCGTACGTAACTGCTTACTAAAAAGGTAGGACAAGCCTTGTTTAAATTATCTCAAATAACATTTTAATAATTGTTAATAATATTTTCTACAGGTTTTAAACATTATATTAGATTCATTTTTTTTAATTATACTATAAATGTATGATTTAATAAAATTCCAGTCTTATTTGTTCTCAACTGTTCATTTAAAAATATTTTAAGTGTGAAACATATTTGGTATCTAGGGCAAAAAATCATACATGGGAGCGTTATATGTATTTTTTAATATTTGTTTTTCCAGTTAAATTTCTAATTACAAACAGTGCTCGCGAAAAGGTAACTTCGATTTCCTCGTAGAAAAAAAATGAAGAATAAATTTAAATTGTATATATTGAATGTGGATGCATAATCTTTTTTTTTTCGTTATTCGTGAGAATTCTTTAAAACAAAAGGCTCTGCAATTTAAAATTTATTTAATCTATTATGATTATAAATATTGAAAATATCTCAATTTCTGTTTTTGTATTCCCAATACGTAACGCTCTTCCCAAAAGTTAGAAAGTATTTACAATAACTGCGATAATCTTTTTTGCAGCGTGTCTAAACAGAATGGAACCTAATTTTAAAATGGAATGTTATCCATTTCAAACTTTCATGACTGAATGTGAATTCGAAGCTACAACGTGTGTCTATTAAAAAGCACACTAGCCACTAGACAAGCAAATATGCAAATAGGGAGGGAACAGGATTAAAAGTTTTGACAACGATGAAACTATTATATTATCATCTTAGTTGTGCTTCCGTATATTTAAATTTCAAAATTATACCAAACCAAGAACACAATTTCTTATTTTGTTTCCGATCGTTTTTTTTTTTTTTTTTTTTTTTTTTTTTTTTTTTTTTTTATTTTAATAACAGAAGCATTGTTTGACTTACTTATCTATTAGCTGTAACTATTGTAACTTTGCTGATCCTAACACTTTAAATGCTATTTCTGTTATGTTGCCAAAAGTGAATAATTATTTAGGACCAACAATTATTCTAAATAAATAAAAGCCATTAAAGGATATTTTTGAATATGATTATTTGCAAAAATATATATAAGCAAATTTAAAAAAATAAGAGTAAAAACTGAATCAAAATTCCTTAATACTTTTTTGCTGTTCCTGACTGCCTTAATTCCTTTTCGTCTTAAAAAAACATTAAAATTAATTGAAACGAGTAAAATTTACTAATTGATTGCAAAATCACGAGAAAAAATACAATTAAATCCTATAATCTTGGGACGGGCAATTGCTCTCTCTTGACCCCCGCTGTGTAAATCATTTTTCTAACCTTACTCCATAAAATTGGTGGCAGCGTGCTACCTGCAATTTTATGTAGTACTTTAACTTATATAACGGTGTAATTTCAAATCATATAACTGGTTTAATATTGCACATTAGTGAAACGTAACACCAGTTATATCGGTTAAATTATACCATAAAATTGAGGTAGCGAGACTGCCACAAATTTTATGGAGTAACGTTACATATATATAATAATTTTATAAGTGCGTAGTGATCGACCATGTTTGCGAACTTTAATATAAATGAAAGTTTAAAATCTTTCCTGAGTGAACCCCTGGTTTAAACATATTTGAATAACAAAGATTTTCTGTATTTATAAACTAGTCTGTCATAACTAATGTTATTTATAAACAAGGATATTTTCTTTAATTTATAAACTGGTCCTTTTAAGTAATACTAATGTTCGACAAGATATATCTAATTATGTAAATCAAAAGAAGTTATTTTTCTAGAATTTTTTTATTTAAAAAGTACAGTGAAGCACCGTTTATACGTTTTTCAAGTGACCAAGAAAAAAAATGAAAAACGTATAAATGAAACTCACATAAGTATGAACATTTTCGTAATTACCAACAATAAAATATCAGAGAAAAATTACAATACTTCAAAAATACAAAATACAAAACTTCTTATTCCGGATATAATTTACAAATTACTACTATTCATATTCATTCACCATGTGCAAAATATTTTGTTATTTTAGGTTGTACGGAATTTTTGGAATCCACAGATTAAAGTTCATTCTTCACAGTTAAAAGTACCATCTTAACATCATCATTCAAATCACTGCTAATGAGGTATTCTTGCGTGGTATTCAAACCCGACAAAGCTTGTTGGAAACTTGGCAGTGGCTTTTCAGTGCAGTTATCCTCTTCCTCACTGCTAGTTTTCTCATTTGTGACCATTTCATCGATTGTTAGAAGGCAAGATGTTGCAAGTTTCAAATTACATTGCACAAAATCTTCAAATGTAGTAACATTACTTAAATTTGACTAGTTTTCTGGTGGAACAAAATGATCAGGTTCGGCATTTTCAATAGGATTGACATCCGCTGGAGTTAAAAAGAGGCGAAGCAGTTTTAGGTAGATTTCGTAAGAAATACTACCTATTGCAGTCGTTACCATGGTGCGACTTTTGAAAATTTCCTTCATAACTTTTCATTATAGGACCCCAAGAACCCAAAACCACCCCCACCTAAAAAGTTTATATATATATATATATATATATGTATGTATGTACTAAATTTTGTCCGCACGATAAAAGTCGCAATTATGCACGGATTGCCCTCAAACTCGCCAACAACTTTGATATGGCTAATATCTCGGCGGGGATTGAAAATGGGCGAAATCGGCCCAAGAGGGTGGAAATGGGGAGGGTTCAAAATTTTGAATACTGTCTTAACAGGATTCTGATAAAACTAGCTCTTACACAACAATGGCAGGAAAAAAATAAAAGTTTTTCATTATAGCAGTTCCCAACAATTAAAAAAAAACAATAAAATTCTCACCACAACAATTACTTTTCTAATGCAAAATTTTCACGTGTAAAATTAAATAGCTTGACAAACTGAAAACAAATTGAATATTACGTCATAAGTTTTCTAGAGAAAGATTTCAGCATGAAAACTCAAAATAAAATAAATAGTTTGACGAATTAAAAAAATATGTATATTGCGTGATATTGGAAATATAATGGACCTCAGCAGGTGAATATGTAAAGCCATGTGAGTTTGAAGAAACGTATTAAAACATGATAAAAACCCGACTATGGAAATATTAACATATTTTAACACTTTAAGGTTCTCTGAATTTTTTGTAGACATTTTTTAAACCTATTCCATATACATGTGTGTGTGTATTCGTGTATATTATAATTTTCACAAAAAGTTTAGCTCCCTACAGCTCACTCTTTGTGAAGAAACTGGGTTTATCTCTAATCTTGGTTTAAGTTTTGTTGGTGAATTTCGTACTTAACTTCGAAATCTACCTCCGCCTGTAGGCCCGAGCCGGCAGGGATTTTTTTTTTTTTTTATAGTTTTGGGTAAAACATTTTTCAAAGCCATCATTATGAAATTCATAGTTTGTAAGATGTTAATCTTCACATTTTTGAAGTCACCGTGGTCTAAACTGGCGGTAGATGTTTTCCCCAAAAGTTTTTGATAATGCTGTTTTAGGGATTTTATGACTCCTAAATCAAGTGACTGCAATTTGCTGGTACAATTTACAGGGACGAATTTGACAGTTATGTTTTTTAGAAAGTCCTATCAAGTGGATGAACTGGACACTGATCGATGAATAAAATCCTTCGCCGCTTCTGGTTTCGCATTTTATCATCTCATTCTTTTAACCAATCGGTGAAGAAGGACATTGTCATCCATGATTTTTTATTGGCCATGTACATTGTTGGGAATGTTTTCATATTTTTGAAGCGACGATGCATTTTTGATTTTTCAATAATCAAAGCAGGCAGTTTTTCTGATCCATCTGCATTGGAACTCAATAACACTGTTAATCGCACTTTACTCTTTCTTCCACCATGACACATATCCGATTTGATTTCAAGAGTTTTAGATGGCAGAGGATTATAAAACAAACCAGTTTCATCTCTATTGAAAATGTCTTTTTGTTCATATCTTTTATCAGATCTGGCAATTGGTTTTGAATCCAATCATCCACTGTTTCGCAATCAACAACTTCAGAATCTCCACTTACAGTTTTGCCTGTTATGCCATATCTTAGATTAAACTTGTGAAGACATCCTGAAGAAAATAATGCATCGCATTCCACATTCTGCTTCTTCAAAATTTCTCATGTTTTCATCATAAGCAAAGGACCGCTGATGGCAATTTTTACACTACAACACTGATTAAATCCCTGTAAAAGATATTTTTTTAACATCAGCAAATTTTCTGGTTTGAACTCGAAGTTTTTCTTTTTAAGCACTTCCATTTTGATGATGGCTTTCTTCGATGATCTTACACTTATAAATTAGCGTGTTTAAAGTTGAAACTGGTACACCTTATTCTTTGGCATGATCCACTCTTTTAAAATGTTAGGTTTTCATCGAATTATTTTTAAATTTACATTTTTCCTTCAACGACAGAGAATTTATTTTACGCAAAGTCATCGTGAACCACTAGTAAACGATACAATTCCAGACACTGAAGCAGCCAGGAAACGAACTTGCCCTGCTGGCCCTGGGGAGAACACAACAACCCTTATCAATAGAAAGTGAGTTGTTCACATTCCTTAGGGGTACGGCTTTTGTTCAACTGTGCAGGTGTTGGTCAAGGTCACGGGCCTTTTGTAAGACTGGACAATCGGGAGTTGGGAAGGTTGAAATGCGCATTTTCTCTCTTCTTGACTTGTTGAATAAAACGCATAAATTTAAAAAAACATTAAAAAAACGTATAAATGTTAAAAACGTATAATCTGTGCTCCACTGTATTTTATAGCACGGAGTAATTCAACATTCCAGTCCGTGTTGTTTTAAAGGGTATAAAAGCTGTTTATTTACAATAAAATAGAAAAAAGGCGTTTTAATTAATTTTCGTAGCCTTTTCATAATCCTTTAATTAGTTAATTACTAGAGTTTCATAACTACTATTGCTTTTCAACAAGGCATATTTAATTATTACAAATGAAATAAGACTTTTTTCTTAGAGAATATTTGATAGCATAGCCAAAATTAATTTTCAAGGAAATTTGATTTTTCAAAGTGGTATTTTTACTATAAAAGAAAATTAAATTAAATTTTTATAGAATCTCTGTATTCTAAGGAATATAAATCTGAATATTTTTGAGTTAATGATTATTTTTAGGGGAAAGAGATAAAGAAAACGTACTTTTTCTTTAACCTGCTTCAGAATCGAGAAGTAAATATAAAATAACAGTATACAATTTTCATATAGAATAGCATACAAATAGAAGAATACGTGCATGGATAGCATTTTTCTACCACATGTATGCCAGTGCAACATTTCACTTATTGTACAGCCATGCATCAACACTTCGAACTTTCACCAAGGCCTTGTGGCTGCTTGATGAACTGGACGGCCAAAGTACACTGATCGTATAGTACTTTTGTCAGAAACTGCGAAAACTTCGCGAAATGGCTTGCCGATTTTGGTAAATGGACTAAATTTGGGATCTGAAAATAACTCCGAAACAATATGTATGAAATAATGTTATATATAAGTACATAATATTATCTGACTTTTCCGATTACTTTTTATTCCGCCTTAACAGCATTTACTATATTATAGGGAAAAGAAAATGTGCTATAGCATTGTGTTTATCATAATCAATATGAATAATATGTCATTAACATTTCTGTAACTATATGCATTATTTCACTAATTATACTTTTCTTCATTGAGCTATTTCTTAATTATATACGAGAGAATCCGCTCAAAGTTGATATGGACAAATTATTTCCCAAATATACATTTGATATCATCAAAGAGACAAAAATATTTTCCAGTTTAAAAAAGAACAGTACGATTACTTTAGTTGTCGAAAAAGAGTTTAACTTCCAGAATTTCAAAAACTTGACTTTTCATTCTTCCACAACGGTCATAAAATCATTGGTTTTGACGTGCTTTACTATCTGTGATTAAACGGCCTAAAATATTTTTCCTACGTAAATCTCAAACTTTGACACATATTTGATAGACGTGACATTTCCACAAATGGTTTTTGTTTCAATCCATTGTCGATGATTGAATGTATTTCGTATATGCCTAGCATAGTACTCGGTCGAGGAACAAAAGTTGAACTCCTGTGCGATAGTAGGCCACAAAGCAACCATTGATCCACTGTACTTTTACATACAGAAGAGGCTTTAAATTATGACATCATATGTTCAAAATAATATAAACAATCACTGAAATCAATTTTTAGTTACGTCTTAAGTCTATGCCACTTCTTCAATGACACGATTTGTCCTTTTTTTTCTTTTATGGGAACAATGTCAGCCTCGGCAGCTATGACGGAATTGAATTTAATGGTCATCGACGGAACAGTTTTGAAGGCGTATATTCACAAAGATATCATTGGACTGTACGCATAAAAGCCTCATCCGCCAAGCTTAATAATATTTCTTTAACGATTTCTCTATAGTATTTTCATTTGTATATAATGTGCGCATATATATTTGCCTTGATAATATTTATTAATTCGATAAATAGGACATGCGGTTGTTTTAATCATTATAATTACTGTTATATTGCTTTTAAAGAGACGCTGGACCTCATGAAATTTGAACGTGTACCACTTGGTATTTTGGAAAATGTTGATACCTACCCATTCTCGGGCGATAAAAAATGCTTCCTGTTTCTGTAAGCTTTTTGTACTAATCGCACGTTGAACACAAATATGCTGTTCCGATATGTGAAACTTAAGAACACATGGTTTCTCCTGCATCAACACCTGCACCTGCAACTAATTGAGATTGATCTTGACGTTCAGATAGAGCACCATCTATTGCACAACAAAATTGTTAAATGTATACTTTTCAATGATACAGAAATATATTTATAATCATGTAAAGACTTTGTACTCACCCCGTGGATTTCTTTGCATATTATAGAATATCAACACATTATTCAAAAAATCCTTTGTTTTATATTTATCAAATTACCTTTCATTATCATTTCTTTATCAACAAATTTTATTAAAATGGATATTTATCGGTCTAACGCTCAAGTTATTTAAACAATGAATGTCAAATGAATATCCTTCGGTATCCTTATCCTTAAAATAAAATTAAACATGATATTTAAGGTGTTCTGGCAGATATTAAACGCAATCTATCAAAATGCCAATCGGATTAAAAGTTTGGCAAATTAATGTTAACAAAAGCATTATTAAATAAATGAAGGAACATATTTAATCTGAAATATTCAAATAAGTATTACATTATGAATAAGTTTATGTTAAAATAAATGTTACAAAGTTATTGCGTTGCTGTATGATAATCATTCTTATAAATATTTTTAAAAAAGAGTAAAAGGTTTTTATATATATATATATACATACGTTTTAGTTTTTTGCAAATTTAAATTTATTATAAAGGAGTAAATCTTTAGAAACAAAATAGACAAATAACCTTGTCCCTCTTTATTTTTCAATAATACTGCTTACCTGCTAAAATACTTTAGCTTTTTATTAAATATTCTAATGTATGGTCTCTGTAAAGAGTCTTTTTTTATGGGGCAACCTCCGGTAGCTTTTTCGCCTTTCATGTCTTTTATTGGAACTAATGGAATTTTTTCTTTTATTTAATTAAAATTTTTTTCCTATTTCTTTTTGTTTTTCTCTTTTTATATACTTCCACTCATTTTAAATATCTTAGAAGCATATAATCTTTCTTTTAAGGTGCAACAACAGTTCCTTTTTCTGTGAAACCACTGAAACGATTTAGTTAGGGAGCTCAAAACAAGAAAATGGTAAGTACTTTCTCTTCTAAAATTTAGCAACAGTAGCTTCGTAACGGTTCTGTAACAAAACAAACAGGGTTGTGTTTTGTTAAATGGTTGTGTAAAATGTTTAGATTGAATTTCTGGGTTGAAACCAGGAAAACAATTTAAAGAATATTTTGCTATTAGAAAATAATCAAAAGATTTTCTTAAAATACGAATTAGTTGAAAAAATTGGAATTTTTAAAGACAATTTAATGATTTACCACATAAGTACAGGGTTGTTATAATTAAAGTTCGCCTATTCAGAAGGCTTTAGAGCCGGTTCTATGGCTCCAAACGAAACAAAATTTCACTAGTACGTAGTTCAAGAGATGCGCTCTGCGAAAATCGAAAACAAAATTAGTTAACATTTTTATCAATAGCTGGCGCTGCACCAATATTTAAGCCGATATATGCAGATTCCTTTATTTTGTAAAAAAAAAAAAAAAAAATGCATGAAATTTTATTGCACAGTTGGTAAAAGTAAACTTTTTCAGATTCGTTATATCAATTTCGGTCAATCCAGATGAAACACACAAAATCACAAAATTTCACCCAACGCTTGAAAAAGATCACATTTTATTCAAATTTTTGACGAACGACGTCAAAGTGACATCGCAAACGGATTGACATCAAAGTGACTTCGAAAACTTGAAATACCCTTCTAACCACCTGACGATTTAAAACTTGCTGATAAAGTGTGTCTGTGATTTCTTTGACGCTGGAACCGTTGATTGTTTCTGAAAAGCATTTGAATCTACGCTTTAGGGAAAATGGTAACTTTGAAAGAAAAGGCACATCTTGTAAAGTTATTTTATCAAGATAACAGCAGCGCAGCTGCAGCTCTTCGAGAATTCCGGAAAATAAAAGATGTTAGACGTGGACCAATGTCGGATCGTGGAGTTCACAAAATGATTAAAAAGTTTGAGGAAACAGGGAAACTCGACATTCTTCCTGGAAGAGGACGAAAAAAGGTAGACATTTCTAGCACTGAAGATATTGCTACTGCTGCCGTGGATTTAGCAAGCCAGTCATCATTTGATAATGCAAGTGTGCCAGCTATTGCGAATGAAGTCGATATGCAGATTTCCACTGTGAGAAAAGTGATGCGTCAAATTTTGCGCTATTATCTATAAAAGATTCAGAGGTTGCAACAACTAATACAGGGTGATACCGAAAACTGGCTATCACTTTCATTACAGTTTCTTACACGAATGAAAGTGGGCAATTCTTGGCCCTGGAATATTCTATGGACTGATGAAGAGAATTTTTATTTAAACGGACCAGTGAACACACACAACTGTCGAATTTGGGCGAAAGAGAATCCTAATGTTGTCCAAGAAGTTCCATTGCACGCAGCTAAAATGACGGTGGGGTGCGGTTTCACAGCTACGTTTATGATAGGGCCATATTATTTTGAGGAACTAACATCCACAGGACCCATTACATGTTCCGTAAATTCGAGAAGGTATCTCAATATGTTGTCAAATTTTCTGATTCCTGAGCTGCAACAGTGAGGATGCCTTCAAAATATCGTGTTTATGCAAGACAGTGCACCAGCGCACATTACTAGAGCAGTTCGGACTTTCTTAACAAGCCATTTTACAGAAGACCGCATCATAAGTCGTTATTTTCAAACAGTCTGGCCACCACGATCGCCTGATCTAACACCAGACGATTTTTGGTTGTGGGGATTTTTGAAAGATTCTGTATCTAAAGACAGATGTCAGACAATCTCTGATCTGAAAGACAGTATTAGACTTCATATTCGTCAATCTCACAGGACAGTTTGCGCAATGCTGTAGAAACACAATTCTGATCGAATGGAATGCGTTATTGAAAATGGTGGAGGATTCATTGAGCAAGCGTAATGTTATTCTTCGTTATTTCCTCGTTGCCGAGCGACATGTTTTATTTTATCGATGCAGATTACATCACATGAAATTGTATTCATTTTTCTGTATTGTTTGGAGTCATAGGTCAGGCTCTAGAGCTGTCTGATTAGGTGAACTTTAATTATAACAATTCGCAGTTCCTCGAAGTTTGTTGGAACTTTTAAATGTGTACGCTACGTCTGGATTGACTGAAATTGATCTAATGAATCTGCAAACATCACCTTAAATATTAGCGCAGCGCCACCTACTGACAAAAAATGTAACTAATTTTTTTTCGATTTTCGATGAGCGCATCTCTTCAACTGCGTACTAGTGAAATTTTGTTTCGTTCGGAGCCATAGAACCGGCTCTAGAGCCTTCTGAATAGGCGAACTTTAATTATAACAACCCTGTACATGTTTTATTTTTCTTTACTCCATGCTCGTTATCGACAGATCTGACTGTTTCACAATGCCCGTAAGTTCAAAAATACTATTTTAAGAAAACGCATTAAAAATAATTTTTGGAGGGAAATAAGACACTGTGTAAGACTGCGTTAAAAAGAGAAGTAAAAAAATACATCTATCAGCTAATATTTTGATTTTCTAAAGTTTTTCATTTTCTCATCTATTTAATTGCAGTACTTTAAAAAATGTATGCTACAGATTATTTCTAGTTTTTGTTAATATTTTCTGATGTAATATTTTTAAGCAAACAAAAAAAAAGTTTACTTTGTTGCTAATATAAAACAAAATATTGAGATTTTGTTACATCATTTTTGTATCACATATGATACTTTACTGATACTCTTCTTTCCAAGTGAAGAAATGAGAGTGTTTTGATGCTATAATTTAAAATCACACCCACTAAGCAAATTTTTCATAAAATATTTCATTTCTTATTTTGTAGTTCTTTTTTTCATTAATTTCTTTAGATGTATGTGTTTGAGTAGCAATTCATTTTCCAAATTATTCATTCATATTAAAATATGTTCACAAGATTAGCAAAGTAATTATTTATTCTGCACAAAAAAGAAAAGAAAAGGTGTTTTAATTTATGACTTATTTTATTGTTGTCGCGGTAGTCTTTCTTGAAATTTCAGAACATTGTGTTCCTGTGGTGCATAAAACAGAGCCAATTAGTAGAATTGTCATACGTTTTCCTTTGATTTTAATTTGTATTATATGAATTGCAATGCATCAAATAAAAAAACAAGAACAACAAAAACGAAAATCACCGATATCATTAAAATTCCATCTTAAATATTAAATTTGGTTCGCCTGTGATAGAATATACTTTTAAAATAAATTAAGGTTTGGTTTTATTTATTTATTTATTTTTTATTCTTTCGAGTTTATTTTCATAAGTATTAATCTTTTAAAGTCTTTGTTTTAGATAAAAAAAGAGATATTCATTAGTTAATTAAATTGCAAGAGCTCAACAGGGCAATATACGCAGGTGCATACATACACACGCTAACGGGCACGCACACAAATATATATATATATATATATATATATATATATATATATATATATATGCGTGTATGTATATATGTGCATGTTATAAAATTGCTTTATATTATTAATTTCAATAATGTAAAATCATTTATAAGTTCTATTATTTATATCGTTAACTTTTTACCTGCAAATAACAATTTTACAGCCTCGTTCCTTGACTAAAGAGGTGATTTTAGTTTCTTATAAAGATATCAACCAGCAGTGTTGATAAAAATTTCTTTTTAACTACGATGTGAATTTTGTATAAATGTCTTTTATATTATTTAAGAGATCAAAATCATTACGATTAAAAAAAAAAAATGACCATCTATAAGACGGGCCACGGGAGCCATTTTCTAAATATCAAGAAACAAGTTTTTAAACCACTTATTCAATGAAAAATTCAAGAGAGCAATTCCAAACTAAATGCTGATATAGCAAAATGAAACCATTTACTTGAAAGCTGCAACAATCTAGACGTTTCATATATTACAATGTGATATGCAACAGTCAGTATATGGAATGAGTAAATTGCAGTGCTTCTCTTAAACTTTTAATAAAGTAATGCACCACCTTTTACATAACAAAAACTTAGTTTGCAGAAACTTTTGCACAAATATCTTCATCATTGTTAAATTTTTGAACTAAAATCATGATTCAGTTTGGAGTTGACACAAGGCTTTTATCTAAAAAAGAATACGTATTGTGAGCTTGGTATTCAAAATTACTTTTTTATACATTTTTTTTTTCTTTTGGACGCGAATTGTAACGTCTACACGTTTGCACAAATAATTTTGAGGCATCTTATATATTTATAAAGGTTATGGTTTTGATTATATTTTTAATTAACGCGTTCCTGCAGCTACCGAAAATTTAATGATATACTAATTGCAGACAATAATGATCTTCTATGGATAGAAAAACTTTAATAAAACCAATTACGAAAGTGTTATCCATAAATATAACATAGCCATTAAATATCCTTCATTCATGTTTAATTTCTTCATATCCGATCTTTTTAAATCTGATTTCTTTTGAAAGTTACATGCTAGAATATACTAATTAATTAATTCTGAAGAGTTAGCAAAAGAGAAATTTCTAGAGATTGTGTTTGTAGTTTAATGTATTGCAATACAATTCCAGATTAATTAGTAAAATATACTCAGAATATATATTACAGATGAATAATAATTTGTTTCATTGAAGTATAGTGAAATAATTGAAGTATGTGCTAATTATATATGGGGCATTCTCACAATCTTTTGACTTTCATGTCCCTGAATAGTACACTTTTTTGTGTTTTTTTTTTATTTCATATACTAGGGAACATCCCATTGTATGATTACATAACAATATTAACGATATAAATAAGTTTTGGACGATGCTGGGGGTCCAAATACCAGGAAAACTCATATACCGCCCCGTGTCCCTGATGCAGATTTTTAAGTTTGGAGCTGTCTGGATAAAATTGTTTCAATAAAAATAATTCGATGTAATTTTTTTCTGAAACACGAACTATTGTTTTATATAGATATGTAGCTAAAAAGTAACCTGCACACATTTTTAGGGTTGTTATTATTTTTTAAACTCTGTCCCTGGGTTTTAGAATCCTTACCACCCCTCTTCTAAAACTATACAGAAAATCATTTTAGAAGCAGCCACAGAATTTTTTTCAAGTTTTTTCTAATGCAGAAGTATGCTAGAGAAACAATGTCTAAAATTCTTTGGCCGGAAATTTACTGTAGGATTTAAATCAGCATTTAAATATCAATTTCAAGAATCGTGGCTTTATTGGTAGTCTCACCGTCCCCAAGGTTTATTCCTGCAGTTTTCGAGGTAAATAATAAAAACAATAATTTAATCGAATGTTAGCAACTGTTTCTAATAAAAAAACAATGAACATTGTGGCTATCACTTAGCCTTAACATGATTTTCCTAAAAATAGGTGGTAATTTTCCTTACCGTTCCTTTTTTTTTTACCATTTCGTCCCTTTTTTCCAATACCATCCCTTTTTTTTTACCTTACCGTCCCTTCTTTAACACCCCTTTAAGACAATGTTATACAAAAATTCTGTATTAAAAGTACTACATTGCTATTATTTCTTAATTGAATGTCCTGTGGGTACTATGCAAATTCATTATAAGTAAAAATTTAGAAGAAAATAAAAAGTTATAGGGGTAAAAGGGTAAGGAAAATTAAACTCGCAAGTTTAACTTAAACCTTAGTTAAATATAATATTTTTCGCTGCTGACCATTTTTTCTTTATTTTGAATCATTAAGGCATTCGTCTATCAGATTAAAATGTTATTTTAGCAAGTTTAATTTCGCCAGATTTTTTCCCCCAAAAGTCAAAAGATTGGGAGATTGCCCCATATATCTTTGGTCGACTTCAATAATGAAGGGATAACTAACATTCTTCTGCTATTCGAACTGATACAAGATTTTGGTTTTTATTAATTAAAATCACAACAATAAAAGTATTTAAATTTATCCCGGCTACAGTTTTTTTTTTAAACTGTGATCATTAAATACCATATATTGATAAATTGCATATATTTAGAGTGTGAAAAATATTTTAATGCATCTGAATTTAAGAAGGTTGAAAAAAAATATTGCTAAAAAGAAGTCAAAGCATTATTCATTACAAAAATAAAAGATAAAAAAAAATGTTTTAATATTCGCGATGTAGAAGTTGTTTAATTCTAGAATGTCCATGATGTCATCTCTTTTATTCAGTGCTATGTCCTTCAACACTTTGACTCTCCAAAAATAATATTTTATCAAAAATAACTATCTTTCTTTTGCATTTACAATATCTCAGATACGTGGAGTGTAGGTAGGATCTTTCAGCTTCTCCGATAAAAAAGGGTTTTTCTTTTGTGTGTTTGTGTGTTTAGCTGTTATAAATCACTTAGTAAAAATGAACTACATTTTGTTTTTGATTTGAATAAGGCAATTGACCTATCGCATATGATGTTTCCATTCCTAGATATACAGGGTGTCCAGCGAATAAAACCCTGATTTCAAAATTAAATATCTCAAAAACAAAGACCAATAGAATTATGCGGTAAACGGTTTGTTTATTAGCTAAGCTGTAAAAATGTTATGCAGAAGTTTCAAAATTTAGTTGAAATAACCGTTAACAGATGGCGATGTAATCGCAATACTTGTAAACTGCTTCGAAGTCCAGAGCAATGGGGTCTTATTACTAGATGGCTCCCTACGTAAAAACGAATATTGGGAAAGTCCATTTTTTCATTGGGGTGATGTGCAGAAGTGGAGACATCTGGTCACAGAATTATTGCATCGGCTTTAATTTTAGAAAATTTCTATTAATACAATTTTCAATAAAAAGTTTGGAAATCATTATAAGAATTTTTTAAATATTTTATTAAATTCAATCTTTAATGCCATGTAATTATTTAAATCAAAATGCATATATTTAGGAAAAAAAATAATTTTGTACTTTTTATTTTTTATATTTTTAAATTCCGGCATAATATTTTGGTATTATTGTTTATACCTGAATTATTATAAATAAAAAAGTAATTTTTCACTTTTAATTTATTTTTAAATCAGGGCATAATACTTTGGTTTTAGCACAACACATATGTTTCTTTTCTTTGTAAACAAAGTTTTAGAGACAGAAATTATGCATTAAATTATTTCTTTTTTAAAAGGAATTGATGGTAAGTCATATCATCAACGTCAAAGCAAAAGTATTTTGGATGCTGCATTCCTTTCGAACACTTCGGATCCTATCGCTAGAAGCTGCACCATATTTCTGTGCTCAATGATAAAAAAAAAAAAAAAAAAAAAAAAAAAAAAAAAAAAAAAAACTAGTTTTTAAAATTAAAATTATTTTTTAACTTAATTAAATTTTTAAAAATAGAAACTTTGTATTTTTCCATTCAAACTATTCTCTACAATAAAAAAAAATGATTTATGAATCATTATTATAAATGCTCAATGATTTTTAGAAAAGGGTTTTCTTTTAACTTAATTAAATTTTAAAACCAGAAACTTTAGATTTTTTTATTCAAACTTTTTTCACAGTTTAAATAAATATTAAAAAGTAAATATTTCCATTTTTTTTCAAAACCTCCTCTATTTGGATTCGATTCCACGATCTACCAATTAGGAGAGAAAAGACATACCACAGAGATATTGGTAACCGGACCGAAGTATCTTATAATAAAATTTGAAACAAATCTCAATTCTGTCAACACATGGCTCCGCTTCTGCACATTAGTTCTTATATAATGATTCCTAAACTTTTTATTGAAAATTCTATTAATTGAAATTCTCTAAAATTGAAGCTGAGGCAATAATTCTGTGACCAGATGCCTCCACTTCTGCACATCACCCCAACGGAAAAGCGGTCTTTCCCAATTTTCGTTCTTCCGTAGGAAGCCATCTAGGATTGATACGCTAGGGCTCTCGACTTCAAAACACAATTTATAGGCATTGCGATTACAGCGCCATCTGTTAGCGGTTTTTGCAACTAATTTTTGAAACTTCTGTACAACATTTTTACAGCTTAGCTAATAAACAAACCGTTTACCGCATAATTCTATTGATCTTTGTTTTAGAGATATTTAATTTTGAAATCAGGGTCTTATTCGCTGGACACCCTCTATATATATCGTCACCACCGAACAACAGCAGTACATCTAGTAATAATTGAAAATAAGATGTCTGACTTAGTGCTTTGAAAAACTGTGTCTGCGTCAGTGGAACAATATGGAATATTTATAAAACACTTCTGAGGTATAGTATTAAACATAACTTTGTGTTTCAGAAGTGGTTCCACTAGATGTAAACACAGTTTCTCATAGCAGTAATTCACATATTTGATTATTATTCATCACATATTTGATTCAATCACCTATTTGATTATTATTAGATGTCATACTGTTGTCCTGAGCTGACGATATGTTTGTAGCATTGAGTGTACTTGAAGGAAGAAACTTATATTTCTCTTAAATATTGACGAAATATTCCTCTTGATTTGATGTTTGGAAATTATCTTGGTTGCACTTTCAGTTTTGCCACTAGTGAGTATTTGTTGTAATATCTTATTTACTATTATTTCCAAACAAAAATATTATATATGAAACATTAATAAAAAATCACAGCGAAGATTATTGTCTTGAAATAGTATTAGAGAAAATAACAATAAAAAAGTAAGTAATGCTAAAAAAATGTTTATTAAACAAATTCTTCTGAACAATATTGCAAAAAATTACTTAATTCCAATCCTCCGCCTATAAAAATACACAATCGGTAAAATCTAGTTACTGCACCAGTTGTAGAACTCTGCTTTCAAGTATTTTTATTCAATTCAAGGAAAATTAGAAATTAAAATTTAGATGTTCACAAACGTTCTTATGAAAAAAAAATATAAGATCGAAACACGACCAGTGGAAAAATCACCTTATCTGACACGATGTTATTCATTTCCCGATTGTTATGATTTTACCCACTATCGATGACGAAATCGAGTTTTCTTTTAAATCACTCCTTTGAAAAAATTCGCTTTTTCATATCGATTGATGAAAATTAACTTTTTTGGAAACAATTGACAAAATTCGTATTATTTTTCTGTGACCAACTAGCAAAATTTGTCATTTTTTTACCCGGTTTTTTGACGAAACTCACGACAGTTTCCCTTAATCGTTTGTCGATGTTTGTGACTTTTTCCCATAACCTATTGACAAAATTTGTGCATCTTTTGATCGACCATTTGACGAAACGCGCGATTTTTGGCGTAACCGATTATTGAAATTTGCGATTTTTTTCATCGACCAATTGAAGAAATTCTCTATTTGTTTCTGTAATCTTAGGGGAAATTCACGGTACTTTTCGAGCATCGTTTGAAAAAATTCACAAATTGATTTTGCAAAAGAATATCGCTGACTTCATCAAAAATTTAAATTACAAAAAAAAAAAAAAAAAAAAAAAAGCGAAAAAATCTGATTCTCGTGAAAGAATTGAACTATGTTAAACTGGGAGAAAAAGCCATACAGCAATTTTTATTATGCGCGATTCGCACGATTACACACGCTATTAGAAACCCTTTCCATCAATCGCCTCAATGAATATTTCTAAACCAACCCGACAAAATATCCTCTTGAAATGTCTCCCGTTCATGTGGGTAAGGGAAATCCTGAAGTATAAATTCGCAGAAATATAGAATGTAGTTAATATAATGTGTATTATAAGGATTTTATGTTAAGAAAAAAATGAGTTTATTTTTTTATGTCCGAATTTTAGGACTGACGATTTTTTTTTTTAAGATTCGGCACTGAATGCCTTACAATTGCATAAATTTTGGAACAGATTCACACCTCGCTCTTGGAAAATCGGCGCGACGATCTCAGAAAATCCTCATAGTTAATTAAAAAATTTGCAATGCGCCATGCCCCACAAAACATGCCTAGTTTAATTTCTACCTTAATGCAACAGGATTCCAGTGAGTGTTCCTTAAAACTAGCTGTAAATTCTACGCACTTAATTTTCAATTGCGAACAGTCCATAGTAAACTCCAATAACCTATGTAAATTACAGGAGTATATTAATGAGAATTATAGCACTCGCATATAGACAAACCGAATTCATAAACACTTTTCAACTATGCTGGAAAGTGGTTGAAAGATTTTTTGTAAAATAAAAAAAATCTTTCGAATCCCTTTTGTTTATTAAAAATCAAATCTCAATTTATTCAAATTAACATTTAATATGACCCAATCGCGCCCGTCGGCCTAACCGTTTCGGAATTTTCGTGGTTTTCTTCGAAACCTTAGATTCTCATGCGTAAATACGGGTTTGGTTCCCTTAGAAAGACACTCACGAAGGACACTCCTACCCCTTGGGCTTATATCCCACGTGTTGATAATTGGCCGTCATAAACACAAACAAAACCAAACAAACCACTTAATATGATTATTTTTATTGAAAACAAGATAAAAAATTACAGTACTTAATTACATTTTAATATGTTTAAAACGTACAAAACAAAGTTATTCGATTTGATGTAAACCGTGGATACCCACTTAGAATTATACAAATTTAGGGTTTGGAAATTGCAGTTTAATTTTAATTTTTGACGTTGGTTTAATTAAGAATTTCAAGAAAATGATTTCCTTGCAAACGAATACATATAATTCGCATTTTGAATAGAATATCTATTTTTTGGATCAATCCAGAAGAATAAATTCGAATAATTTGAGTTTAATTTTCTGAGTTTAATTTTCTGTGTTTAATTTTGCTTAAAAAGCAATCATGACATATGAACTAATGAACAGAAAACTCCATGGATTTTCAATAAAATGTACAGTTCTTAAGAAAATAATATTATATGCACTTAAAAGCCTTTTAAATTGTGAGAAATACTTTCAAAATAATCGTATTTATCTAGATATTCAAAAATAGAGCTTTTCAAAAGCATTTATTCATTTCTAAATAATTAATTGAAATTCAAATTTTATTATATTCACTTGAAATAGGAAAATGTATGCTTAAAAATGAACTTTTATTTTAATTAAAGTTTTAAAAAAACATTTCAATGAAGATCTTTTAAAAGTGCTATCTTTCATTTAAAAACATTATTAATGAAATATATTTCTATTGAAAGAGTGTGAAACGTTTATCAGCAATTAATCCATTTATTAAAGCTGTTTACTATTTTTCATTCAATTTGCAGGAGATTATGGAAGCTTTTTAGTACAGCCCATTTATTTTAAGAAAAGTATCTTTAAAAGTTGTTATCTTTAACTAAGATATCATTTCATGTCTCGTTATTTAAATTAAATTTCCTAAATGTAACTAGAAATTTCGTTGAACATTTAACGTTTTAAGAAAGTGAATTGAAGCATTCCATCTGAAGTACTTATCAAAAATTAAATATAAAAATATTGTTCATTATTTTTAAAAGTTGTGGTTTAATTTTTTTAAAGGAGATAAAATTGACTATTTATTGATCAAAATGATTTTAATATGAACTGAAACATAAACTGATCATCAATAAATTTGAAATACATAAAAAATGCAAAGTAAATATATAAATTCTTTTACATCTTGTGTGACTGAACATGAAAGGAGTTTTTTAAATTAAAAAAAAACGCATAATATGCCAATATGTCATGATGATACTTGAAGTTTGTATCCAAACTATGTCGAACTATATTACTGAATTTCACCAAGCTCCTCTCGGACAAGTTTGGTTATATATGAGTTAGACCAATAAATAATCCTTAGTTTAGTACTAATGGCAACTCGCAAGTATTTTTAAAATAAAAATGCTTCCCAACGATCAATATTCATTGTCCGTATACTGCTAAGACAATTTAAGGTACTCTATTTCAAACATAATATAAAAATCTAGAAAAGATTTTTTAAAAGTCGTAATAACTATGGCAAATCAAGCATCAACAGATTTCGAGGTGTGAATTCAGAAGCAAATGTTAAGGTTTTATATTTCATATAAAATTTCATATAAAATCTACATATATATTTTACATAATATTTTAAATATTCTACTTATATGTCATGTAGATTTTAGATTTTAAAAATCGCATTAATTTTAAAGGAGTAAAAATATTTAAGAGCTTGCTTCAAAAAGTTTTTTTTTTCTTTTCTAAAATATCGAAGTTGTAACAGTTTTGAAATTTTGCTAACTTAGAAATACTTCACATGTAATTAAACGTGTTTTACGAAAGAAATGCTGAGTAATTATATCATAAATTATAGGAGAAATTTTGGATTAATTAAATAGCTTTCCATTGTTATCTATTCCCATATAAAATCCATTATGTCTTGCTACAATGTTCTCAAACGTTTAGTTAATGTTTTTAAAGATTGATAAATATAAAATACCAAATAATCGATTTTTGCAACCGACAGATAGGAGTAAGCAGCAAAGAGATATTACAGAAAAAACAATATGTCCATCTAATATGCTATATAATAATATATACTTTGAAGAAAGCAAAATCAATCAGACTAATTGTTGTGCAATTATAAAGAGAGAGACCAAATGATATTTTATACATTGAAATTAAACCAATACAAAATTGAATTTAGCGAAACATTCAAAAACAAAAAAATGCTTTATTATCAGTTTTCACTACATATCATCAGTACGCAATCAAATTAATAAAATGAAGTATTTAGCAATAGAAGTTTACTGCTACCTCAGAATTTCATTTCCTCTTTCTACTTATTGTCAGCTCACGTAATATTCAATATTTACAACCAATAAAAAAGTATTAAGCCAGTCTCGGAGACATTTCTATCGAATAAAATAGACACAAAGAAATAAATAGGCACTAAATGAGAACAACATAATGAGTACTAGATTCTAACTTCTTACAGGATTTCCAGTTCTTTTTAAAGAACGTTGTTGATTATACAATAAACCTATTTCAATATATTTGGAAAATTCGGCGTCAGCAATATACAAAGTGTCATTCAAACTCATCATTCGTGTCGCTATCAATTATCTTCTTCAAACTGCAATAACATGCGCCAGTATAAATTTCAAAATCTGAATCTCCCTTTAAATCCGTCAAACAGATATGCTTTTTTATGATTGATGTGTCATAATCTATGCATTGATGTTCATTGTTTGAGCCTGATGTTGAAAACCCTTTCTTCCATACTTTTACAGTAGCATTACTATGATTAACTAACTAACGAGATTAAAGCAAGACTTTAAATTATAATGACGCATTTTTTTAGCGTAAGGCCTGAATTCGTGTAAATATATGTATATTAGCAAAATGTATTGCAATTCCAAAGCTATTGAAATGTTTCTTTAAAGTTTCGTACATTTGAGAATAATACTCTTGCAGTACAATACATTATTCCATAAAACTTTCTGAGCCTTGTCTATTTGTTGGTGTCTAGTGCATCTAATGCAAGACTTTGAATTGCAGGAATATTTTCAAAATTATAGCCTATCATTAGAATAAATAAATAGCAAAGCTGTTGTAAATCTTAATTTTGACTCTTCGATCATCTCTAAAATTTTTACTTAGTAAGATTTAATTTAAACTGTAAAAGGTGCACTAAATAGATTCTTATATTTTACTTTAGTAGTAATTTTTCCTAATAAGGTTATTTACATTTCATGTAACATTTTCAAGTTTTTGAAATTTATTCAATTTTTCATATGCATTTGTCATTTTTTAAATTCATACGGACATATATATATATATATATGTAATTTTTAAGGTAAGTTATTAATTTTATTAAAACTGAATACGAAATCTGAATACAATGTCTCTCTGCAATAATAATAATAATAAAAAATCAGTTAACATAGCCAGATACCTTAAGTGGAAAATTTTGAATTATTAGAAATGCTGTATGCAAACATATGTTTTAATTTTTTTAAGGTCCACCGTTTTCAATCTATATATTTTAAATGTTGAGAATGCAAATGTGGCTGCATTACATTGTTTTAAGAATTATATACAAATATCCACGAAGTAAAGTCCTCCAATCAATAACATTTTTTATTTATTTTGTTTTATACAAAATATTTGTCATGTAATTTCGTCCAAATTTTAAAGCATATCTTTGAAATTAAATAAAACAGAGAAAAAAAAATAATGACGAATCTTTCCTGTTAAATATTTTTTTTATCATCTTCGTTAAAATAAAAAAGGGAAAAAAATAATGATGATCTTTCCTGTTAAATATATATTCTTTTTTAATCAGCTTCATGAAAAAATAAAAATTAAAACTTTATTAAATAAGCATTAAATATCTCCTTATTTATTGTTCAGAATATTCAATTTAGCTAGGATTATTCTGGACAAAGAAGTTTTCACCCACTTAAAATAGCAATTCATTTAAATGTGCAAAGAGCCTGAAACTTTATTCCATAAGACTCAACAATTTAAATTACTTTTCCATTTATTTTTATTTATGCTTTGAACTGAAGAGATTTTTTTCCTAAATATAAAGACAATTTTTATGTAGAGATTTTTTAAGTCATTTTAGATATACAAACAGAAGATTTTATAAATTGTAGGGCAATACTCACAATAAATTCAAAATATTTAAATCAGACGTTTTGAGTGAAACTCGAATTTTTTGTGTAGTGAAAGAAAGGCTTAATAGTTTTTATTAAAAATGAAATATTGAATATTTTTGATGAATATGCAGAAAAAACACCAGTTGTCATCTCTCCCCCCCCCCCCTCCACACACACACAGACAATAATTAAATCATTCCTTTCACGTTGAATATTCTTTATTTTCTTTCTTAAGCGTGAATGACGCGCATCCTGTTTTTGGTAAGATAAAACGAAAAAAGTTTCATTTAGCATAGAAAACGCACCATATATATCTCATAAAGTAAATCTTGCAATTTTAAGATGCACCGTTGATTTGAGAATTGGATACGTCCATTTTTGTGAAATGTTAGATAGCGATTTTTTTTTTTTTTTTTTTTTTTTTTTTTTTTTTTTTTTTTGTATGGATTTAAAAATATTCACAAAAAAGATTTTACGAATGTTTTTAAACCGAGCAGATTTATTTAATATTTTTGTATTATTATTTTATGTAAATTTAATATATCTAATGGTTATCAATTTAGTTGAAAATAATCATGGTTTTGGTATGGGAAAATGCGCTTGCCTTACAAGGTTTTTTTTTTTTCTTTTTTTTTTTTTACTTTCGATAGAACACAAACTAAAGATAAGTGTGGATAACAAAATGGTATTAAAAAAAGGGTTCTTGTATAATCAAAGTTACTTTTCGACATTGTCACTGTGAAGAATAAGACTATTATTGAACCGTAGATGAGTTTTCTAATAATCACTTCATCGAAGGTTGCCGCCAGCGTATTGATATATGTCTCCATGTAGTCTTAAAGATTTTTGCTCGTGGGGAAACGTTATCCTCCATTACATAATTAATTCAATAATATCCCATGATAGGTAATGATTTTATGTTGCCAATCTGATTACGTCAAATTTAAGATGGAGTTCTATTGTAATAAAAGAGCTGGACATTTACATCATGAACAGTTACATACAAACGTGAAAATAAAAATCACAAATGTACTAAATGACGTATGAAACATTGCAAAGTCTAATGTTGCAAAGTTTTTTTTTTTTTCTTTGTTTTTAGAATCATTAAGGCAGCGTTTTCCTGATGAAGGTCACATATGATGATCGAAACATTGAATATCTTAACTTTAATTTAATATTTGTGTAGTTTTTAGAGTTTGCAACATTTTATACACCGTTTAGTAAATTTGTGGTTTTTATTTTCACGTTTATATGAGTTCTAACACTGAATTGCATATGTATAATCGTAACTTTTTATTCATGCATTTTTGCATAAGAGAGCAACATCAATTGAACAAAGATCTCAATTTATAAAACTAGTTATAGGACGAACCTCCTATATTTGTAGTCATTTGCCTCCTTTGACGTACGATTTCGGACTTTTTGTTATTGTCAGATATTGAATGGTAATTATATGATTTAACAACCTGTTAATTCATTAATTGGTAACTGGTTATTCAATTATGGGATTGAGAGGATTTAAAAATATTCGTAAAAATATTTTACGTACAGTTTTAAACCGAACAGAGTTATTTAATAATTTTGGGGGTCTTATTTCATGTAAATGTATTCAATGGTTATCAGTTTAACTAAAAAGGATCATGGTTTTGAAATGCCAAAATGCACTTGCCTTACTTACAAGGTTTTTTTTTTTTTTTTTAAACTCCCGATGGAGCGCAAAATAAAGACAAGTGTGGATAACCAAATGGTATTATAACCAGAATTCAAGTATAATCGAAGTAACTTTTCCACATAGTCACTGTGAAGAATTAGACATTTTTTAAACCGGTGGATGTGTTTCCCGATACCCACTTCATCGAAGATTTCCGCCTCCAGATATGGACTTTACGCCGGGATCTCGAACACTCGAAATCAATGCTCTTCTTATCAATCACAAAATCAAATACACAGTCGGCGATGATGAAATAAATATTTTATGCAGCAAATTCATATTGTGACAAAACAATTTACCCTTTTTCAGAAACTACTAGTTATTGACGAAGATATGTACGCGGTAGCCGTAGAAAGGAAATGTTTGAAATTTCTACATTACAAAACGTTCAATAAAGCTTAAGATAGTTTTCAACATTAAAGAAAAAGTTTCATATTAAATGCAAAATTTGTTAAAGCCTAAAATTTCGATCTATTTCTTAAAAATGTATTATGATGAAGTAGTTTTTTTAAAACCTATTATTCTAAAACAGTTCTGAAAATTAAGAAATTAAGAATTATTATTATTATTATTAATTAAATCTTGTATATAACCATAAAATTTCGAACTATCTCTTAAAAATCTATTATGATGAAATAGTTCTTAAAAATCTATTATTCTAAAATGGTTCTGGAAATGAAAATAAGGATTTTTTTAATATATAAATTTAATATTACATATAGCGCAATAAAAGAAAACAAGTGCAAGAAAAAAAAGAATTAAGGAAAAAATTAATTATGTAAAAATTATAATTATAAATAATAAAAGTATGGAAAACTTCATTATACATTTATATATATATATATATATAGCAAAACGGAAATGCAAATTTCCGTCATCATAGTTATAAAAGATTAAATTGGTTAATATGACATTTTATCAACTTCTACTGTGAAATAAAAGGGTTTTCTCTTTTTCTCCATTTTTTTAACATCTGTATAATAACCGTTTTCAATCTTTCTTTTGCAATTTTTTTCTCCTACAAATATTTGACTTTTTAGAAACAAACATGAAAGTATATCTGGAAATATTTCGGATATTAATGTCATTAACTTTTAAAGTTTCATAAACTAGATTTAATGGCCCTCACATATATTATAGATGGGTTAATTAAAAAGGGATAAAAAGATTACAGCTTCTCTTAGATAATCGCGGATGTATTAAGGGTTTCCACTAATTGCTCTTTAATTTTAATGAGAAGGAATCTTTGAAATTTAACGTAAATCACAAGTTATATACCGTGGATTTCTTTAACTATTTACATTACGGAATATTTCTGGGGTTTAAATGTTCATATGTTTACAAGGAAAGCTTAGTGTAAGAAAATATCGTGAGGTTTTTGAATCTAGGAATTCTAACATTATTTGACGGCAGGGGGAGGGGGGAGAGAAGAATTAATTTAGTGAAATTAAATGCTCTTTTTTTATTTATTTACGTTATTTAAGATTTACACGGAAGAAAATATGAAAATATTACTAACAGCGTAAACTGGGGATAAATAGTGCTTTGGCGAAAATTAAAAAAAAATTCTTAAAGTTCAATTAAAAGCCATTTTCTATATTATGGAGAATTCTATATTTTAAAAGAATAAAATAAGGAATAGAATAAAGTTACCAATTATATCACACTGAAAAGAAGTATAACCGACAGTTTATATTTATTTTTTTATGTATATTTTGCTTATAATAAGCATGAAAATTTACCTTTAAAATTATCTGAAATTATACTTAATAATATTCATACGCAGTGCACACATAATAAGAATTTAAATAGGAATAAGTGCCGTCGTTCTTTTAGAAAGCGTGCTTTTATCAGTCTGTTTAAAAGAAACAATACCTCGAATTTTAGATTTGTGTTTTATAAATGATGATTTTTTTTTCAATTTATGAGTTGCATTTCCATGTAAAAACGATATATTAAAAATTCAAAATTAATGCGTCGTTATACACAAAAATTTAATTTTTACTCTGCTTCTTTTTAATGTATGGAATCATTAAAAAAATGTATTATTATATTACTTGATTATTTTAATTGATGACTTTACATTATTATAACAAACAAATATTTATTGCTGAGCCAATATATATATAAGCTCGAGCCTCTCGAGCTAATATATATATAAACAAAAATTCCTTCCTAAAAATTATTTAAACTATGATGGAACTCACAATAACTGACACTTTAAATATTATTTCTTGATTAAATAACTATTACAAAATTAAAAATATATTTTATGCTTATCTATCTTGAAAAAGGTCTGACATGTAACAAGAAAACTCGTGAGTTTGCACGGCGATAATGCGCCTTCTCACATTCCAATTATTATTTGTGACTTTTTGAGAACAAATTCAACAAATACGGCTCCGAAAGCTCCATGTTCATTTGATATGGGAACGTAGGAATTGTACGTGATTCCACGGATGAAATTAAAAGTAAAATCTCTGCGAACTCTGAAAGGGTTTCCCAAAAACGACTTTATGTCATGTTTTTATGATTGGAGAAAATATTGAGATTGAAATTACAAGATTAAAAAGGTCTTTTAAGGTGTTGTATATATTTATGGTGAAATGTATATTTCGTCAAAATTTCGTATCTCTATGATGAAAATTTGAAAAATAAATTTTGGCGTCCACTGTCCCCTTAACAATAAATGATATGATGAAGTGATATATTAAAATATTTTTATTTTCTTTAATGAAAATAAATAAAAATGTTATCAGAAACTTAATATAAGAAAACTGTGGTATGTGTTTAGTATGTAGAAATTGAAAATTCTCTATTTTACGTTACTATGTTCATAATACTGTGTTCATTACGTTACTGCGTTAGCAATGCAAATATAATAGAACATTTCTTTTTGTTTTTTTAGAAAACAATTTAGAAGAACAAAGCATTTGTATATCTGACTGATATTACTCAATTACACTCATTTCTTCAAAACAAATTTCCCAAACTATAATTCTTTTAAAGTAACATGAATTATGCAAAAGCAATAATATTTAGATAAAAATAAAGAGTTTATGAGTATTTCTCTTACAATTTGAAGTGTAATGTTTCTGAATAAATCAATAAGACACAGGTGTTACAGACATTTCTTTGAAGCTACATTTTTCTCTGAGTTTTAACAAAACATTTTTGTATAATAAACTATGAATAATTTGATAATGATCCATTTTCTAATCGAATATTCCTTTTACTAAAATCAATTATATTACTTTAATTAATTTGTTGTTAAATATTTACTTATCAAATTAATTTGTTGTTAAATATATTTTTTCACTTTTAATAAATATGGCAATAACATGTAAAATTCATTATGAATATCTGATCTTATAATATCTAAATTTATATCAATCGATGTTAAATTCATATATTTTAATAAGGCAAGTTCTATAAGTGTACTTCTTCTATAAATTAAGTATGTTCTTAAAATAAGTTTATTTCTCTTTTCGTTGTTTTAGTTATGGGAAAGTTAGCACTCGCAAAAAATTAACAATAATATAAAAAATATTTAAAACAATGTTTCATTAAAGCATTTGCCTGACTGAAAAAGACGCTTAAACGCTTACACGAACGAAATATCTATAGAAAATATAAAGATATGAGAAAGAAAAAAATATGATGAGAATAATATGATAAGATATAACTAAAGAAAAAAATAATATGAAAAAATAATATGATATCATTAAGGAGGTCCGAGACATATTTTCAAAAAAAAATTATTTATTGAGTTAAAATTTTGATTTTTTTTTTTGTGTGATGTTTAAACATATCATTTGTAAATAAAATCAAATGATAAAACTTATCATAGCTTTTAAAAAAAAATTAATTTAAAATTTATGAAAAAAGTGGTATAACTTAAAATCGTTATAATTCGAAATATTATTTGTAGAATTTAAATTGTTTTTCATTTGAATAAACAGAAATATATATATTTTAGTTTATAGCCAGCATTTAAAAAAATATTACTTTTTAAAAAATATAAAAATATTTAACGAAAAAATTACAAAAAAGGTGGTGCAACTTTGTTTTTTTTTTAAAATCATATTTTCAAAAGTAAATATTTTTTTTCAAATATGCTGGCTCAAAAGTAAACTACAATAATTGAGAAAGATATGTTCCGAGTTTCAACCCTGTATCTTTAACGGTTCTCGAGTTATAAGAATTTAAATATGAGAAATGGTGAAAAAACCTATCATGAAGAAAAACACAATTTCAGAAGAACTCGTTTCCTTGACAACCATAGCTTGAAAGGCAGATTTTGAAAACAAACCAAAACGAAAAAAATAATATTTCTTGTTCTAATTAAGATAGAAACATGATTTAAACATCATTGTAAACACAAAACGGCAGAGAAATTTTTAATCCAATAAAGAAATAATTGGAAATTTGAAGATTTTTGTGTCCAGGACCCCCTTAAAAGAGTCCTCGAGGGGTGAAAAAAATAGGGTTAAAAGAAGAAAGAAATTCGTAACTTCTTCAATTCACAAGATATCAAACCCACTTAAATTTATTATAATTTTTCTTAAATTTCTTAAAACAATATTAGTTGAATTAAGGATAATTCATCAAATTTATGGAGATATGGGGGCGATGAAAATGAACGATGCATATTGTAATGAGAAATTCTTTATTCAAAATGTTTTTAATGCAGTGAAATGCTTGCGTTTTGTGATTGAAGTTCGGATATTTTATTACGTAACGTTTATATACTATTTTTAAGTTAATATTTTAAGTAAAAAGAAAATGATGCATTTATGGCTCGCCACATTTAGGCACAATAAGCTTATTTGACAGCACAGCGAAATTTTGCTTTCTAGGCTGTGTGGTTTTTCAAGGGTATTAAAGCTTGTTATTAACTATAAAAAAGAAATAAAAGCATTTTAATTACTTTTCGTAACCTTGTAATAGCCTTTTAATTAAGTAATTACTAGTTTTACATAACAAATATAGTTTTTCAACAAGGGATAATTAACTATGTCAAACTAAAGAAAACTTTTTTCTAAAAAAATATTTGATTTTGAAGGAAATGTGGTTTTCAAAGGGATTATTATTTTGGTTTTTTATTATAAAAATGCAAAAACATTTTAAATTAATTTTCTAATGTAGTTTCTATTTTATAAGACATACAATCTGAGGTTTTTGAAGTAAAATAATTCTTTTTAGTGGGGAGAAATAGGAAAAGCTAATTTGCATTTCGTTAGCCTGTTTCAGAAACAATAAATAAAATAATGACCGTACACATTTTTCCTGTAAAATATTATACAAATAGAAGAATACATGCATGGATCTTATTATTCTACAACGTGTACGCCAATACCGCGTGCCACTTATCGTACAGCTCCGCATTAATGCTTCGAATTTTCACAAAGAAATTGCAACTTGAAGAATTGGACTGCTAAAGTACACTGTTAATTTCCATAACATTTCCATTCCACACTGTTCATTCCATTCCACTCCACAGTTCAATTCCATGTTCATCATAAAAGTCAATGTTAATCTTTAGCCAGGAATTTCAGCAAGTTCGGAAGATAATCGGCCAATTTAAAGAAATGGACGAAAATTGGTATTTGGTCGTAACATACAGGGTAAGTATGGTATAGTTAGTTGCCTTCTCCCCCTTTAAGACCCTGACTTTTTTGTTTCACAGTAATGATTTTTGCAATGCACATATAACATTTTTACTCCAAAATTTTTGTAGAACACAAAATAAAATACTACTGTAATGTAAAGACCACGCAAAATGGGATAAAAAAAACTTAATCAATGATTTTGGCAATTTACTCCGAAACTCAGGGGTTGACAAAACACTTGATCGTGATATATACTCCATTCGTAAAAGAATAGAAACCAATTGTAGATAACATTTATATTTAAAAAACAAGATTTGCATTTGATTTAATTTGCATCAAATTTAGGAATTTTATTTAAAAAAAATCCTTTAAAATTCTTGTATAAACACGCTTTATTTTTTACTTAAACTTTTCCACTTTTTCTTTTCCCCCGTAAACATTACAACAGGATACATGCACGATGCATGTATCCTGTATCATATAGCTATTACAAACAATCAACACCCTGTTTTTCGTCAAAAAGCCCGCATACAAAATTTGATGCCATTGAATAATTTTAATGGCCGCTAAACTTGTTTAACCTAATGAAAGAGGGATTATCGCTTCTCTTTCCTAATTCAATGTAGAAATACTAAAAACTAAGTCTTAAAAAGAAAAAAAGGAAAAAAAAAAAAACCTAAAATTCACAAATTAAATGGGTTAGAATTTTATGTTTCATAATAAAAGAATTCGAAATATTTTTTTTTTCATATTCTACGGAAGGTTAAAGTTAAAATATTTAAATTAGGGGGTGGCAGGGAAGTTGCCCACAATACAAGAATGTTATTTAAATGAAGGAATAAGCATGGTCTTATTATGAAGTTTTAAGACTTCAAATTTTGCTGTGACAATGATTTACTTAAGGAATAATTTTAGATTTCTACATTGTATTTACTCGGAAGACATGGTGACGCCACGGTGACATCGATGTGAAGTCGCACTGTGACTTTGTGACCGTCGATGTGACGTCACGTGAAGTCGATGTGAAGACATGGTGACTAAAATGTGAAGTCGTTATGGCCGTTTTAGAGCTCGTTTGTGACGTCACATTGTGACCACTTTGTGATGTCACGGTGTGACAAATTTGTGAAAAGTGTGTCATTTGTGACGAAATTGTCACTAACATGTGATGGCTTTGTGACGGCAGTGACAATGTTGTGAAGTCACATTATGCCAAGTTTATGAAAATCGTGTGATTTGTGACGATTTTGCCATTAACGTTGTGAAGAATATATGTGACTACAGTGACAATGTTGTTCTAAAGTCATACTGTGACACAGTTATACATGTTGTAAAACAATTTACATCTATAACGTTATTATACTTTGACGATACATCGCAATTAAAACTTGTGGCCGATTTAACAAGAGTACATCAAAAGAATTTTACAGAATCAAAATGCGATGCCCCGCAGACTTCAATCTTTGTTGAATTATTTTTTTCTGTTGTAATAAATGAGAATATTGAAGACAATTGAATATTCGATAGATCACAATTTTTTCAAAATTAGCTATTTGTTCTACTAAAAGGCATTAAAGTCACCACAGAAAATGTTTTGTTTAAATATTCGAAGCTTTATCAATTTTAAATTTATAAAAAATATATAATATCTTATGATATATATATATATATATGTGTGTAGTATTTTTTGCATTCTTTAAACTATAGAAATACTGAATGGAATTAATTTATCTCATTTAATGCGCACTACGAACTCAAGTCACTGGTGAAGGTGATTTTTTCGATTGTTATCTTTAAAAAAAAATTGAAAGATGAAAAGTAATGCCGATATTTAGTAATTAAATTTTATATGTTGTACGATATTGATTACTATAAAAAAAATCTATACATGATTTTAATTGAAACGCACGTTAATTCAAACAAGCTGGAGCAGAGAAAATAGGGTATTTCTTTGTTATAGACAAAACATTTCATCCCTCTTAATTTGATTATGCAAAAGTTTACGATCTCTCTAATATCATCGTGAAGTTTATACATGCGTCATATATATATATATATATATATATATATATTTATTTATTTATTTATATATATATATATATATATATATATATACTCGAAACGCTCATCATGTTCCATATAGGCATTATATAGTACGTATTAGTATTTACGTCTTTTATGTCACACACACACACACACACACACACATATATATATATATATATATATATATGTGTGTGTGCAATAATAAAAATTTTCGCCTCTTTTTCTTAGTAAAACTATTCCAAACTCTTAATATTTTTCCTTTTTTACCTATCTTTAATAATATCTTAATATCTTTTGTCTTTTATTTCATGCATTTAAAGTTGCGTATTCCTTTATTATTCTAAAAACCTTAATATATTCGCCTAATCTTATAAAACCCATTAAATTACTTCTTCACTTTATTCTAAAACTAAATTCTCTTTCTTTCGAATGTTTTAATATCATTTATTCTTTTGTGTTCTATACCCACAATTCCATGCGTCCGCCAGCGCTATTTGCGCTTTTATTCTGACGCCGTATAAAGAGTTCATTATCGACGTCATCCTTTCCCATCGAATCGCAATCTGTTTTATGTCTCATCCTTCCCCACCTCTCTTCTAGCATTGGACTTTTAAATTTCTGTAACCGTCCGCGCGCTGTTTTTTCCGAGTACAAATATCGTTACATCGGCGAAGGATCAGAAGATTTTACTTTTTCTGGTTGTCTAATTAAGCTGCGTCGCTTGGAGTGAACGTTCTAATGTGTAGATCCTATTCTTATAACATCTAAAGTCTTATGAAGTGATGATCGATTTTTGAGAGTGAATGGAATAACTACTGGAAGTGTTTTACTATGTTTTTTGTCAATAAAACCAGTTTAAAAAGTGACGATGACTCTCTATATTCATTACGTAAGGGAAATTATCCCAATGTGTTTCGAGCCTGTCTTTCTCGCCACCCTGACTGCAATCCGATATTTTCAATATAACGAATGGATGGTTTTATACACACACACACACACACACATATATATATATATATATATATATATATATAACCATTAATTAAACATTACCGACCATCATCAAAAACCGCAATATTGTGAATGAAATGACAAAAAAAATGGATACCACAATCCTATAATATACAACTGTATGTATAAGATAAAGTACCTTATACTTACTTACAAGAATTAATATGGAAGAAAAAAAGAAGAATATGGATACCAAAAAAATAATTTAAAAACTTATATATTGAATTACGTTTTCAAGAGTACAGAATTCAGTGATATAAGTAAATCGATTGTTTTCAGTGAGAAAAAAAGTTAAAAGCTGAATTTTTTATTTCTCCTGTACTCAAACAACCAATATGACCAAGAGAATATTTTCAAGATGAAAACAGAATAATATAAAATGGCATGATATGGAATAAACAACACAACCTTTTAAATATTTAATTTATAGCATAAAAAATAGAAATATTGCACAACATACCGAAATATATATATATATATATATATATATGTCCTGTTACACGCACACATATATATCTTTTATATATCATGTACATCATACACATATCATACATATAAATGACTCTAGCTGGGCATTTTATCTCTCGAAATGTTGTTTGTATTGTGTCATATATTATTATAAAGTCATATATGCTTCATAATTTGGTGATCCATAATCAGGATCGACTATATCACAAAAGTGCCATATCAAGTTCAAACTATCTCGATTCTAAAATAATTATTTGTCATGCTAGCGCTTTTTTCTGAAAAAAAAAGAAAGGCAACAAACGTTGCTGCTTCTGTAATTGTATTGCAAACTTTTAACTACACAAAGAAAACTATTGTATGTAAAAATATCAAACCTGGTACTTTTATAGTAACATATATTATAAATATGTTAAAAAAGTTTTTAAATCTAATAATTATTTTAACTGCTACTTAATGTTGAAATTATTAATATTTACTCTGAATGTAGAATGTGTAATTTTTGGTATGTAAAAAAATGATTTAAAATATAAAAATAATAAATTGTTGTTTTTTTTTTTTTTATTTTATTTGAAATAAACAGAAAATTGCATACTCCTCATTTACAAATACAAAATTGCACAACATACAAACTTACCTTTGTAAATGTCTATTCGTGGCTATCTCCAGCCATTTAATTTTAGAAAATTTACGAAGTACATTTTTAGCAATAACAATCTGGAACTACTCAAATAATAAATAAAACTTTGGTATGAAAAATTAACTCAGTATCCCCGGTATCAGTATGTTGAGAATTCTAAGAACAATTTTGATAACAATTGCTATGTTGGAAAATAGCAGCAATAATTAAAATCGTATTTTTAAGTTCACCGTAAAAATAATTGTGACTTTTGGGTATGTTGCAGATATGTAGCACGGCGATATAAGGGGTAAATTTATTTTATGTCAGGGTTTACCTGCCGTAAAATTCATACTTAAAAACAACTTTTTGATTATTAAAAAAAAAAAAAAACTTTAATAATTGATTGCCAAAATTACATTTTTATTCACGAAATTATACATTAAAAAAATAATAACTCTTACTAATTATGATTTTTTAAACAATCCTTTATCGTTTATAAAACACAGCACCGCAGCTACTGTATTTTGGCCTAATTTGAAACTTTTGAACGTTTTGCCAAGGATCGGTCTCGCTGGATGTATGTTGTCATGGCTACTATAACTCTGATATTATCGTACATAGTACAAAGAGAGAATCTACTATGAAAATTTTAGAATAAAGTGTGGTGAAAATTTTATAAATATATAGAATTGTTTCAGAACGTTACTTAATTCAAAAAAAAAATAAATAAAATAAGTTTGCAAGTAATTTTATTCTATAAACAGGACACTCGCTAAGGGGCGGGGGCGGGAGGGGACTTTAGCCTCCCTCCAAAAAAAAAAAAAAAAACTTTCGCAAATGTTGTTACACTTGACAAATTTACAAACTTAATTGGCAAATTTGTTTAAAATTTTAATAACAACTATAATACACTTTCTATTTCTGATAAACTTGATAGAAGTTACAAATCCAATTAATAATATTATTAAACTTTTTACAAATAATAACTATATAACATTTTCTAATTGTGATAACTTGGCAAAATTATAAAACAATTTATTGGCAAATACGGAAATTTGGCTTGGCAATTTAAGGTTTCCCCCCTCCCCAGAATAATAAGTCTTAGTGATGGCCCTGTCTATAAAAAGGCTCTTTTATAAAACAATTTAATTATCTTTAAAAGTTAATAATTAACGATCGATTATATTACTTGTCCATATGCTTTCATAATTATGAAAATATGCGATTTTAACCAGATATTTTAAATAATAAAACAAATAATTTTAAAATGCAATTTAAATCTCTAACCTGAACAAAATGGTTGATAAGCAAGTTATATATTTCAACAAACTAAATGATAAATGTATTAAACTTATGTTTATAAGAAGCAAACTAAAATCATATAATATAAGAAAAAAAAGCAAACAGGGAAAATAGTATGTTTTCATACCTATTTTCATTGATGTTATTATTTCTAAACTATTTTTTGCAGAACAAATTAAGTCCGATAATAATCACAGTTGTAAAGCTTGGAATTGTTTACACCAAGTCAAAGCCACTGCAAATTTCTCGGACTCTTTTTTTTTTTTTTTTTTTTTGATGTATTAACTTGGAGGTGCTCCTGTGTACTTTCTTGTTTCAATTTGTTAATCCGCAACAATAGGCATCCATATTGTAAGGCGAACTTTCCCGCGTCTGTCGCGTTTATTAAAGATTCTTTCTCTATTTACAGTTATTTATTCTGCGGCCGTGAATCAGCAGTCTGTAGACGATTGTTTAGTTTCTTGTCTAGTTTCGATGCAGGTGTTTTTTGTTTCCGTTTATTTGTTTTTGCATACAACAGATTCGGAACTTAATGCATAATAATTTTAAGAGTGCGGTTCTAATTAAACTTTTCTATTTGAAGAATTTTTTAATGTGTTTATGTTAAAATAAATGTAAAGTTTCTTTTCTGTAAATTATAATAACATTATTCATAATTACAGTTTATTAGACAAAACATTGTTTAACATGCGTAAAAATAAAAAAACTTTTTTTCATTCTAAAAAAAAAGTAAAGTTTGTATCACACGTAATAAATACAAAATATCTTCTTAAAAGATAAAAAAAAAAAAAAAAAAAAAAAAGGTTTATCGAGTAGAAAGTGTTTTCTTTGTCAAACTCTTATTTTTTTCATATTAATTTTCTGTAGAATAAAACATCTTGTAAAATACCTATTTTTTTTTAGACATTTGTGGAAAACAAAAAATGAAAAAGCGATTAATTATGCCGTGGGTTTGCTTAAATTTTGTATATTTATTATATATTCCGAAAATGTTAATTTTATTTAAAAATCTGAAGGAAGTAGAATTTTTTTTTTTAATAGTTACTTAAAATAGTTGAACTCTAACTGGGAAAAATATGACTTGAATGCAAATTATAAAGCAAGAAATTGATATATGACTAAACTTTGAAGTCGCTATCTAAGTGCTCATTAAAAGCTGCAGACTTGACTTAACTTTAATAGAAAATGTTTAGTTTGAAAAAGCAAAAGTGTCTCTAATAATCTTTGAGAAATTTCTAGTATATCAGATGATTATTTACAAAAATCATTATAAAAGATAAATCGAGGTATGTACATCTAAAACATTTTTAATTAGATGGAATTTGTATAGTTATAAAATGATTTTATGTTGCTGATGAATTAATTACATTTTATGTTACATAAAAATAAAAAGTTTTGGTCAGAGGCACAGAACAAACATGGACCACCGATATAATTAATTAATAATTATGTATATTTATGTATGCATTAATTACTCAAGAAATTTTTTTTTTTGGAAATTTTCGTTTTAGACCAAAAATAGGAATATTACCGAAATTCGGTTTCGGTCTTAAAAACTTGTTTCGCCCGATCCTTAGTTATAATTATGTATATGGTAAATGGGTTGATATCGTTGCGTTAAGGGATTCTTCATAGTTTTGGTTATTACTAAACTTTTTAACAAAAACGGTCTTAAAAAACGTCTTGCGATATGTCAATAAATAAATATGCTAAATATAACTTAATTTGTAAGATGCGCACAAAATAAATCCAATCGAAGCTCCCAAATACATTTAGACGGCCTGTTTAAAGAATACTGTTTAAAATATTTCTCTTCATTTTGAGAGGTTTTTGAAATTCATATTTTTGTCACACTGAGACTTTACAATATAGTGGATTTTCTGTCACATATGTGAAGTGACGTACGTTACATGCAGTGAAATACAAGTGACGTCACAAATTTTTTTTTTAATTGCTAGAAATATATTTTGGTAAGGTAAATAACATGTTTTGAAGAATTTTTGTAATCGTTTAAAGTTTTCTAAGAAGTTCGCATCTCAATCACAATGTGACGTCACTGAGTGGTGGCATTTTGGTCACAGATGTGGCATGACCACAGTGACTTACAGTAACGTCACAATGACGTCACTGTGACCATGCATGCTATGAGGGTATATTCACATTAATGCTTCTGAACAAATTCTGATATAAAACGAGGAAACGTTCGGAATGTCGGAATTAATATATTTTTAGCGCAGCTATGAAAATGCGAAAAACTTAAATATTTTTAACTTAAAAATGTAATGGAATTCAAACATTTTGAACCAACAATCTTAATTGAAATAAATGAATTTCTTAAATAGAGAATTTATGACTACTTTCACAGCCCCTGACTTTTTATGTAATTATATCCTGGGAGTGCCAAGATCAACCATAGGAATACAACGGATTTATTTTTATCCACAATCCTGAAGATTTAACAAAAAATTTTCTCACGCATTAAAGTTATTTGATAATTACAAATGGGACGTCTTACCCTGAATTACAAATGAGGCATATATCCGGAATGAAATGTGGAGAAAGTATCCTATCATACTAGGATAGATGCCCCAGCCAATAACTGTGGATATTGCAACAAATATGGCTGCAACCTACCTTAACACATAACGTATCTGTTTCAACAATATTCACTAAATATATGATAAAAAATCTTTAGTAAGTATATTATTTTGGACTTCTACTTGTATCTATCGCATAAGAGCATATAACAAAAAACAAAATTACCTTTCTTTGGTGAATATAACTTTTATTTGAAGGAATAAATTCCTTTAACTTTGTCTAATACGCTTTTAAATAATAATAATAATTGAGAGTACTGGCAGCGTTAGTAGTTCCTCCTCACGTCCAATAGCTCAAATAAAGCAAATAGGGCCACTAACCCAGTGGAGCATCTAACCTGGATTTACCCTATATCTGAAAATAAACCCAAAACAATATGTATGAAATAAAACTTTACACAAGTAATAATATCATTATTCATTTTTTCCGATTACTTTTATTCGAGTCAACGAGTTTATCGGTAAACGCGGATTTTTTCAAAAGTTGAACTCCTGTTCGATAGTAGCTGTACGGCCAACGAGACAACCATTGATCCACTGTACTTTCACATACAGCAGAATCTTTTAATCATAACATCAGGTGTTCTAAATTATCTAAACAATCGCACACACGGATTTCAAGTTAAGTCTTAAACTTATGCCACTTATGATTTACAGTTATTACACAATGACGCTCAATAATATATCTGTAACTATTTTTATATGTATTACCATTTCTGTATAATGTGAACATAAAGTCTGGGCTTGATAATATTTATTATGCAAAAACTATGCCATATGGTTGTTTGGATACATTGAAAGTAGCTACTGTTATAAAATTATTAAAGAGACGACATACTTCATGAAATTTAAACGTGTGCCATCTTGGTAGCTCGGAGACTGTCAATAATGCATTCCACCCCTTCTGTGGAGATAAAAAACGCTACTTTTTTCTCTAAACTTTTCATACTACTCGTTTGTTACCGTTTCATTTAGATGATTGCGTCACACACAAACGTCAAGACGCAAGTTCATAGAAATGTCCAATAACATTTTGTGAAACCAAAGCATACATTGTGCTATCTCCTGCATCAATACCATTTGGCATTGACAAACATGTTCACATAGAGCGTCATAAATTGCATAGCAATGCTGTTAAAAGTAAATTATCCAAAATACAAATATATTTTTATAATCAAATTATATAATAGTATTATAATCAAGTTACTAACGCTCCAGTTATTTCAACAATGAATGTCAAATCACTATTCTTTGGTATCCCTTTCAGTAAAATAAAATTATGCATGGTGTTTAAATTGTTCTGGCAGATATTAAACGCTACCTATCAAAATGCCAATCGGATCAAAAGTTTGGCAAAATAATGTTAACTAAAGCATTATTAAATAAATGAAGGCACATATTTAATCTGAAATAATCTGAAAAGTGTTATATTATGAATAAGTTTATTTTAAATTAAATGCTATAAATATCATGCATTGCTATCTAATACTAATTTTTATAAATATATTTTTTAAAGAGTAAAGTCATACGTAAGGAGTTTTCTGAAACGTAATGTTTTACTGAAAAGTGAAATAAATTATAAAACAATAAAGTTTTAGAAAAATGATAAACAAATATTTTTGTCTCCCAAAATTTTTAATGAGTATCTTATACTTTTTTATTAATAATATACTTAATTTAAAACAGCCTATTATTTTGATTCATTTTATATACAGAGTGCCTCAAAAGTCTCTTGATATTTTAATCAATAGTGCTTTTTATAACGAACTTGTTGGTACAAGGTATAACCAATGCATTTCAGTGTGATTTCCCAGTAAGTCTAAGCATAGGGTCAACCTTTTTTGGGTAGCGCGAAAGACATCCACAAGCATATGTGGTGTTATTTGTGCTGCTACATCAGTTATTAGTAGTTTTATATGTTCAATTGTGTGGATCTTCACCATAAACCCTCCACTTCATGAACCCCCACGCAAAAAAGTATAGTGGTGTTAATCCAGGAGAGCGCGGCGCCCACGCCGCAACCTATCCACCAATTGGGAAATTGTTCATCGAGGTATCTCACACAATTCGTGCGAAATGGAGTGTTGCACCGTCTTGCTGATAAACAATTGTGCTTTTTATGCAGTCATTTTCTAATAGTAGCTGGAAAAAAAGTTGACTCATATCAAGTTAGATGTTCCCCGTAATTGTTGGCTCCGAAACATAAAATGATACGTATATCTTTATTTTTGTTATTCCCCGCTACACATTCACCTTCTAAGTGACCCTTTGCCACTCATATTTGATTAGATTGCTGGTCTTCCGAATTCCGTAACTGTATCTATTGGCACCTCCACAGGTACGAAAAGTGGCTTTATCACTGAACAGACTATTTCCCATGAGATTTTCATTAGCAACTGATTCCAGTAACACAGCACACATTGACTCGCAAGCTGTAATGTCCTCTGTCTTCAGGTTCAAGATGGTGCGGGACCTGGATTTTTTATGCACGTTTCTTCAGTTTATAACGCAGTATGCGCCATGCAGTTATGTGATCAACACCAATCTTCCTACTCCTACTCAGTCTTCTGGTCGAATTTGTCGGGATTCGGTGTATGGCGTCCTCAGTAGCCTGCATGGTGTCTTGTGCTGTTAGTGGCCTTTCGGAACTTTCCTCGTCTGCAACATTTGTAGTTCTTTGGAATGTAACCACAAGATGTCAAACTGCTTGCCTGCTAGGACTTCGATTCTTCAATTTCCATCAAAATCTTCTCTGATCTGTTCATAGGACATTTCTCGCAGACGGGCAGATACAACTGCAGTTCTTTCTTTTATTGTAAACATTCTTAAAAAACCTGGGAAACAAAGGAATCATTATAAAACTTTTGCCAAGAAACTTTTGAAATACCCTGCATCTTAGAAGTATATAGTGTTTCCTTTAAGGCGAAACAGCAGTTGCTTTTTCTGTGAAAGCACTGAAACGATTTGTATTAGGAATCACAAAACAATAAACAGTTAGATATATCCCTTCTAATTGGTGGGCAAGGTTGATTCGTAACCGCTCTGTAACAAAGAAACAAGACTTGAAATTTTTAGATTGAGTGCAGGAATATGGAAAACCATTCATTTTTACAAAAGACTATTTTGCTATTAGAAGAGAAGGCAAAGTATTTTATTAAAATACGGATTAGTCGAAAAAATTTGAATTTTGAATGATTAATCATATAAGTACATGTTTCAAATAGCTTAACTCCATGTCTGTTATCAATAGATAAATAACTGATTTTTTCACAATGGCCACAAGTTATAAAAATCTATTTTAAGAAACCTCATTAAATAACTTATGGAAGAAAAAGAGACATTTTCGCGGTTATTGAGTAAAAAAAAAAAAAGAAGAAGAAAAGACCGCATTGTTGTTAATATACAAAAAAAAATATAGATTTTGTTACACCATTTTTAAGCATTTGGTATACTTTTTGATTTTCTTCTTTACAAGTGAAGAAATCAGATTGTTTTGTTGCTATATTTTAAAATCATCCCCATTAAACAAATTAATTAACCATAAAATATTACTTTTATTATATATTTTTTTATTATGTTGCAGTTCTTATTTTCATTAATTTCTGTAGATATATGTCTCCAGTTGCGAAACAATTCATTTTTTAAATTACTGATGCATATTAAAATATGTTCACAAAATTAACAATGTAATCATTTATTCTGCACAAAAAGATAAGAAAAAGTGTTTTAATGTATGATTAATTTTATAGTTTTCGCGATACTCTTTCTTGGAATTTCGGAACATCATGTTTCTGTGGTGCATAAAAACAGCCAGTTTGTGGAATTGTCATATGTTTTCTTTTGATGTTTAGTTTGTATTATATGACTTGCAATGTATCACATTAAAAAAAAACAAAAACAATCTAGAACCACAAAAAGAAAAACGCGGAGATAATTAAAATTGCATCTTCAACATTGAATTTGTTTGCCTGTGATAACATATACACATAAAATAAATTAAGGTTTGGTTTGTTCTTTTTTTTTTTATTATTTATTCTTTCGAGTTAATTTTCATAAGTATTCATAGTTTAGATTCTTTGTTTAAGATAAACACGAGAGATATTTATTAGTTAATTAAATTGCAAGAGTCAAAATGATAATATACACACGTTCATAAATGCATGGGGGAACGCGCACGTACACACATGGACACGGATATGTATATATACAGGGTTGTTATAATTAAAGTTCGCCTATTCAAAAGGCTCTAGAGCCGGTTGTATGGCTCCAAACGATACAAAATTTCACTAGTACGTAGTTGAAGAGATGCGCTCTGCGAAAATCGATAAAAAAATAGTTAAAAAAATTGTCAATAGGTGGCGCTGCGCCTATATTTAAGGCGATGTTTGCATATTCATTATATCAATTTCAGTCAATCCAGACGAAACACACATATTTAAAAGTTTCAACAAACTTCGAGGAACTGCGAATTGTTATAATTAAATTTCACCTAATCAGACAGCTCTAGAGCCTGACCTATGACTCCAAACAATACAGAAAAATGAATATAATTTCATGTGATGTAATCTGCATCAACAAAAATAAAACATGTCGCTCGGCAACTAGGAAATAACGAAGAATAACATTACGCATGCTCAATGGATCCTCAACCATTTTCAAAAACTCATTCCATTCTCAGAATTGTGCTTTCTACAGCATTGCGTAAACTGTCCTGTGAGATTGAGCGAATATGAAGTCTAATACTGTCTTTTAGATCAGAGATTGTCTGAAATCTGTCTTTAGATACAGAATCTTTCAAAAATCCCTACATCCAAAAATCGCATGGTGTTAGATCAGGAGATCGTGGTGGCCAGACTGTTTGAAAATAACGATTTATGATACGGTCTTCTGTAAAATGACTTGTTAAGAAAGTCCGAACTGCTCTAGTAATGTGCGGTGGTACACTGTCTTGCATAAACACGATATTTTGAAGGCAGCCTCGCTGTTGAAGCTCGGGAATCGGAAAATTTGACAACATATTGCGATACCTTCTCCCATTTACGGAACATGTAATGGGTCCTGTGGATGTTAGTTCCTTAAACAAATATGGCCCTATCATAAACGTAGCTGTGAAACCGCACCAAACCGTCACTTTAGCTGCATGCAATGGAACTTCTTGGACAACATTAGGATTCTCTTTCGCCCAAATTCGACAGTTGTGTGTGTTCACTTGTACGTTTAAATAAAAATGCGCTTCATCAGTCCATAGAATATTCCAGGTCAAAGAATTGTGCACAGTCATTCGTGCAAGAAACTGTAGTGAAAATTATAGCCGACTTTCGGTATCACCCTGTATTAGTTGTTGCACACTCTGAATCTTGTATTGATAGTAGCGCAAAATTTGACGCATCACTTTTCTCACAGTGGAAATCGGCATATCGACTTCATTCGTAATAGCTGGCACACTTGCATTACCAAATGATGACTTGCTTGTTAAATCCACGACACCAGTAGCAATATCTTCAATGCTAGAAATGTCTAACTTTTCTCGTCCTCTTCCAGGAAGAATGTCGAGTGTTCCTGTTTCCTCGAACTTTTTAATCATTTTGTGAACTCCACGATCCGACATTGGTCCACGTCTAACATCTTTTAGTTTCCGGAATTCTCGAAGAGCTGCAGCTGCGTTGCTGTTATTTTGATAAAATAACTTTACAAGAAGTGTCTTTTCTTTCAAAGTTACCATTCTCCACAAAGCGTAGATTCAAATGCTTTTCAGAAACAATCAGCTGTTCAAGTGTCAAAGAAATCACAGACACAGTTTATCAGCAAGCTTTAAATCGTCAGGTGGTTAGAAGGCTATTTCAAGTTTTCGAAGTTTCAACGTCACTTTGGCGTCGTTCGTCGAAAATTTGAATAAAATGTGATCTTTTTCAAGCGTTGGGGGAAATTTTGTAATTTTGTGTGTTTCATCTGGATTGACCGAAATTGATATAATGAATCTGAAAAAGTTTACTTTTACCAACTGTGAAATAAAATTTCCTGTATTTTGTTTTTTTACGAAATAAAGGAATCTGCAAATATCGACTTAAATATTGGCACAGCGCCACCTATTGACAAAAATTTTAACTAATTTTTTTTCGATTTTCGCAGGGCGCATCTCTTCAACTACGTACTAGTGAAATTTTGTTTCGTTTGGTGCCATAGAACCGGCTCTAGAGCCTTCTGAATAGACGAACTTTAATTATAACAACACTGTACAATATATATATATATATATATATATGCACGTGTATGTATGTGTGTGTGTGTGAGTGGGTGGGTGGCTTGTATGTGTGTGCGTATAATATAATTGCTTTGTAATATTAATTTCTATAAAATAAAACCGTTTATAAGCTTACATTATTTGTATCTTTAGCTGCATAACCGTAAATAACAATTTTACAGCCTGATTTTTTTTGACTAAACAGTCTATATTAGTTTCTTATAAAGAGATCAACTAGTTATGTTGATAAAAATGTCTTTTTAATTTGGACGTGTATTTTGTATAATCGAATCGGTCATTTTGAAACGGGCCCAACTCCTATGCCATTGCATAGATCATTTTTGTTTATAAGGAAACACATTTGAAAACCTCTTATTCAAAGAAAAATGCAAGGGAGTAATACCAAATCAAATTTGATTTGATTTATAACATGGCTATAAGCAAAGGTATTGTAACGGAATTTTTAACAGAATTGTTTCTCTGTCTGTTACATATTTATGCCTCACAAAAAGCGCTGGAAACTGAAACCATTTACTTCAAAGCAGCATCAATCTAGACGTTTCATATTTTAGAATATAATATGGAATTGACAGTATGCGGAGTGAGTAAATTACATTGCATCTCTTAAACTTTCAATGAAGCCATGTCATCACATTTTACATAAGAAAAATTGAGCATGTAGATACTTTAGACAAATAATTTCATCATTGTTAAGTTTTTGGACTTCAATCCTGATTCAACCTGGAGTTGACACGCCTCTGGTTTTTATCTTAATAAGAATATTGTGAGGCAGGCATTCAACATATTGTTTCTATGCAAAAGAATTTTTTATTTTATATGAATTATAACGTCTAAACTTTTCCACAGATAAATTTGATGCATGTTATATAATTAAAAACGCTACGATTTTGTTTATATATTTAATTAATGCGTTCCGCAGATACCGAAAATTTAATGAGATACTAATTACAGAACATAACATAACAAAAAAAAAAACAGATCCATTAAATATACTTGATTCATATTTAATTTCTTTGTATTCAATATTGATAAGTCTGATTTCTTTTGAAAGTTACATGCTAGAATATACTAATTAATTAATTATGAAGAGTTAGTTTGTGAAAGAGAAATTTCAAGAGATTGAGTTTGAAGTTTAATGTATCGTAATACACTTCCAGATTAATTAGTAAAATATTCTTATCAGAAAATATATGACAGATGATAAATAATTTGTTTCATTGAAGTATAGTAAAATAATTGAAGTATGTGCTAATTATGTAGATGTTTGGTTGACTTTAAGAATTAAGGGATAACTAGCATATTTCTGCTATTCAAATTGACGCAAAATTTTTTATTTTAAATTAATAAACATCAGATCAATAAAAGTATTAAAATGATTCAGAATATATTTTTTTTTATTTGAAAGTTATCCTTAAATACTATATATTTATGCATTTCCATAATTTTAGAGTCTTAGAAATATTTTGATGTTTCTGAATTTATGAAAGTTTAAAATATATATTTTAAACTTATTGCAAAAAAATTTTTTCAAAGCATTTTTGATTTTTTAAAAATAATAAAATATAAAAACAAATGTATTTATTTGTCGCCTCCCTTGTAGTTTGTAGAAGATCTTTCATTAACATAATCTCAAATACGTGTGTGTTTTTCAAGCATTTGAAAAAAAAGGATATTTTTTTTTCTCTGTATGTGTGTTTAGCTATTATGAAACAATTAGTATGAATTGATTGCAATTTTTTTTTTCAAGAAAGCAATTAACTTTTTCATGGATTTATTTGAATTCCTATATATATATATGTGTGTGTGTATACAATCACGTTTATATCATTGAGTGGCATTGAAGAAAGAAACATACGTTCCTATTAATTATAGGCGAGATTTTTCTCTTCAATTGATAAGTGGAAAGTATTTCGATTGCACTTGCAGGTTTGCCACTTATGAGTACTTTTTATAATATTTTACCTACTACTATTTCTAAGCAAAAATATTATATATAGAATATTTGCAAAAATGTACAACTAAGGTTTTTTTTCAAATATTGTTAGAGAAAATAATTTTCAGAGAATTTTGACACCCTGACTCCCTTGAAACATGAACGAAAAATATTAAAATATGATTCTGGAAATAACTTTATATATAATGTTTAAAAATATCAAAACAATTTTGCGCTAAATAATCAGGTAAAAGGCAATTAATTTTAATTTCGATAAATGCTGTATTTTTCAATTACGTGTAACGAATTAAAATTTCTTATTTGAGAAATCAAAACATTTTTCCAATAAACTTTTTTGAAAAATTTCAAGTAGATAGAGAAATGATTTTGAAAGATTTTTCTATATATTTACTTTATAAAGACTTTGGCATTATTTTTTATTATTATTTATCAAAAAGCGGGCTACAAAAATTGAGATTTGTTCCAAATTATATAATCAGCTATGAAAACAGATATGATGAACTTTTCTGTTTGTTTATACATGGATTAATGTCTATAAATAATTTTATTTAGATATTAATTATTATAACTTTTCATACGAATATTATTTCTGTTTGTGTATAAAAATAGATAGATAGCTTCTTTATATAAAATGAATTCTAATAAATAAGAAAAAAATGCTTGTGTATGTGAATTAGTAAAAAAGTTGGCAGAAAATATGCATGAAAAAATTCTTTCTCACCCAAGGATCATTTTTTCGTTCTCGCGAACTGCGTACGGGAAAAGTACCATTTACATTACCGATATAGTATGCAGCTCCAATCCTTCAAAATAAATTGTTCTGGGCGCAATCCGTCTATACGAAAATTTGTATGATTTGAGCAAGCATTAAAACAAGAAAAACTAGTCGGAAGTGGCAATCCCAAAACGTTCTTCTATCTCATACATGTTAAAACTTTCGGATAAATGCAGCACAACAGCGCCACCGGTTAGGTGATTTACATCGAAACCTAATCAGCAACAACTTACGTGAACTTCTAATTGAATTCGAAGTTTGATAAAAATCCGTGCAATAGTTCTTGAGATAGAGCTATTGCGAAAATCGTGAAACGTATTGCATAGGAGTGGCAAATGTTGGGTAATTTACAACAAAAACTTATAAGGACCAATTTATATCAGGGGCTAACTGAATCGAAATTTTGTTGAAAATCCATGCATCAGTTCTTTAGATACAGCTATTGCGAAAATCGTGAAAAATGCATCATAGTAGAGCCACCTGTTGGGCGATTTACACCAAAACCTAAACAGCACTAATATATATCAGGGACTAACTGAATCTGAGTTTGATGAAAATTCGTGCATTGGTTACTTACGCAGAGCTATTGCGATAATAATCAATAATGCAGCATAACAGCGCCACAGCATATTGGGCGATTTACAACAAAAAATTAGCACCGCCGAAATATATCAAGAACTAACTGAATCTGAAGTTTTCTAAAAATCTCTACTTGTTAGTTCTTGAGATATAGCCATTGAGGGAATCATGAATAATTCACCATAGCAACGCCACCTGCATGGCGATTTGCACCAAAAACTAATCAGCACCAATTTATATCAGGGTCTAATTGAATCTAAAGTTTTAGTAAATTATGTTCATTAGTTTTTGAGATATAGCGAAATAAACTTCTGTCACACACAGACAGACATTTTGTAAAAACAAGTGTTTTGTGATCTCTGACCCCCTAAAACGCAGAAATCCGTCAAAAACCGGAATTAGAAAATTTTCACGAATCCAATACTTCTTCTTGTAAAGATTGAACAAATTAAAAATCATTCATCAGGCATACCATTATGATACACTTTTAAACAGTTTGAGGATACTGTATAGTCCGTTAAGAAATTATAAGACCGCTAACGAATTGGTGCACTTCAGAAGAAAAAGACACAATATGCAAATTTTTTGTGTGTGTATTTAAAATTGATCATAGAATGTTTTCTGTTACGATTGCTACATTAAAGTTTAACTTGCATTTTATTAAAATCTTCCATTTTTTTAAACGTAAATAAGGTGACTGTTAAGAAATTATAAGACCACCGAAGTAAATTAGCATATTATACATCACATCAGACTCATTATAAAACGTATGCATTTGTATTTCGTGAAAGTATTCCCCAAAAGCAAAGGTGCAGGTTAAGATAGTGTTATGTACATACCTATCTATACCCATACCATACATATGTACCTGTACTTGAAGATGCAGGGTTATGAAGTATTGTCTGCGACTGAGGTAAAAAAATGGTTTTATAAGGGTGCTGGTAAATCTGAACGAGAGTAGTTGCGCTCAGTTGGTAAAGCGTTCTAAATCTGCCATTCACGATGAAATAATTAGAAAAAAGGATTCAAATAAAATTAACGTTCTTGAAGAAAAATGATTTTAACAGCACGGGATGATCGACAAATATTTAGATTATCAACTCAAAAAGGTATTTCAGCTCGGTAAATTTTGAACCATTTCAAGAAAAGAACCTCACACGTAACGGTTTGGAGGAGTCTGGAATCAAATAGTAATGCAAAATGTATCTAACTGTTGAAAAACGCCCAGGTTAATGAAACATCATAAAGAAGAAAGACTGAAATGGGCTAAAAAAATGCCATGCCATGGGACAAGAAATGGAAACAAGTGATATTTTCAGATAAAAAAAAATTAACTTGACAGTTCGGATGGTTATAAACACTGTTGGCATGATTTGAGGAAGGAACCGAAATAATGCTTCAATCGACAAATGAGAGGAAAATAATTAATGGATGTATGAGTCATGATGGATTATGTGAATTAACCCGAATTTCGGGACATATAAACTTTGCGCAATATCAGGCTATGTTATATGATCATTTGATACCGTTTGAATCTTTTTTAGGTGATGCTAACTGGATGTTTCAGCAGAACAATGCTCCTTACCATGTGTCCAAATCCACCCAGAAATGGTGTAAAAAACAAAACAAAATCATGTTTTGCCATGGCCAAGTGCAAATCCAGATTTTAAGCCTGTAGGAAATGTTTGGGGTGTATTAAGTCGGAAAGTTTATGCTAATAATAAACATTTTTTATCTGGCCATGAACTAGAAGTAGCCACTGTCAAAGAATCGCACAATATTTCTGAATCTGTACTTAATCGACTGGTCACTTCTATGAAAAACAGAGTGTTTGAGGTTATAAGAAAAATGGAGGACTAATATCGTGTTAAATTACATATTATTATTTTTTTTTTTTTTAAGTGGTCTTATAATTGGTTAACATTGTATTTTTCAATTATTGCTTATATTTTTGTTAACATATTTATTGCATTATTCAAAATTATTGCAAACTAATTTTAATAAATATGTTGTATTTTGATATCTCATGTGTTTAAACTATAATTAGAACCTTTATTTACTTCATAATTATCAAAACAAAAGTGCTTATATAAATTCTTAACGTACTGTAACAAAATTTCACTGTTTAATCGCTAATAGGAATATCTGTAACCGAAGATTTCCGCATGTCACTGTAAATGAACACGTAAATGCTATGCACATTATATTCTCTTTCAATCATCTTGTACTAAACCTCAGTACTAGATATCAGTTTAGTCCTTTATGCATAGTGTAACATCATTAAAGTATGCTGCAAGTAGATTTTCCCCGTACGCATTATGTAACTGAATACTTTTTTTGCGACCCTGTAAATGAATGTGAAACACAAAAAACATTTATTTGCGCGACAGAAAAAATTATATAAAATTCTTTCTGTTTGTAATAGTGCAAGATACTTAATACACAGCAAATGATTTTTCACTACACTCCGTAATATAGAGTCCATTCTAGAAAAAAAATTACAGCACGGCTAGGGGAAAAAAATCGATTGGCTTGGGAGATATAGTACTGAGGCTAAGAAAAAAATCATTGTGAGACATAAAAATAAGCATTAAAGAAATAACAATATAAATAATGCTAAAAATTGGGTTTGGTAAACAAATTCATTTGAACAATATTGGAAACTCTCATAGAATATTGCAAAAAATTACTTAACTACAACCCCCTTCCTAAAAAAAAACCCCTCGGTAAAATCTAGTTACGTGACTCGAAACAGAAATCTGCTTTTGAATATTTTTTTTCAATTGAAGTAAAATTATAAATTAAAATTAAGATTATCTCAAACCTATTTATGAAAAAAAGAAAGATAAAAACACGACCCGTCGGAAAATTGCCTTATCTGACCCGATTCCGTTCGTTTCACGAAATGTTCCCATTTTATAAGATTTTTTCCCCTTATAGTTTGACTAAATTCGGATGTTTTCGCTCTCCTTTAAAAAATTTACATTTTTTAGATCGATTGACGAATTTAATTTTTTTCGTGATTTTTGGATTCACCACATTTTCCATTGATAGTTTATCAAAATTCGCCACTTTTTTCGTAACCGATTGACAAAATTTGCTATAATTTTGCGCGATCATTTGATTAAATTCGCATTTATTTGCGCAACAGATTAGTGAAATTTGCAATTTTTTTCAGCGACCAATTGAAGAAAATCGCTATTGTTTCTGAGATCGACGAAATTCACGATATTTTTCGACCAACGTTTGAAGAAATTCATAAACTGATTTACAGAAACCTTGCAAAAGAAAAAGTATGGCGACAAATTTCGCGGCAGAATCAGATGTCCGTGAAAGCATTTAATGGGGAGAAAAAGACATACATTATTTTTTTTGTGCGGGATTTTCGCATTTTTTGTATGCGATATGCGCAATCCCGCACGCTATTGCAAACCTAGATCCTCAATGAAATTTTCGTTCCTTCCCCACAAAAAGTCCTCTTTAAATGGCGCACCTGCATCTTAGGATGGGAATTCCTGATGTAAATATTCGCAGAAATACAATTATCTCGTAGTTAATATCCATTATAATAGTTTTATGTTAAGAAAAAAATGAGGATATTTTTTTATGTCCGAATTTTCGGATTGATGATCGATTTTAATTTTCTGAACTAAATGCCTTATATTTGTCGAAATTTTGGAACGCTCTTCTAACATTTCAGCGGCGCTCTCAGAAAATCGTCAATGAATTTAAAAAATTGTTCGGCGCACTCAAAAAATAGCACGGTGCATATAAAACATCACTCGGCGCCGCCAACTATATCTAGCATAATTTCTACCGTAATATAACAGGATTCCACTGAGTGTTCCTGGAAACTAACTATAAATTCTACACACTTAATTTTCAATTGCGAACAGTCCATTATAAACATCGATAACATATTTAAATTATACAAGTATATTACACAAGTAGAGGAGGTTTGCCTAAAATGATCCTAGCGGGCAAAACGATCCACATAGGTTTTCTTCCAGACAGGTCGTGTTATCTACAGGATAACACATAAACTAGGTGTGGCAATTGAAGAAGAAGCAATGGCGGTATTCAAGCGATCGCAGTATTACGTGTCTGAAAATAATTCTTTGAAAAAGTGATTTTTATAACATCTGTTATAAGATAAGCAATAACTTTCATATTTATTTAGATATACAGTCTTTCATGTACAGAAATATGACTTGGTTTATTTAATAGAGCATGTTTTTATATGTGAATTACACTTGTTAAATTTGTTATGTTTCTCGGTGTCATCCTGTTATATGACCTAAAATAAACGGTTATGTTGCCGGGTAAAATGATCCATTATGTGGATCGTTTTACTACCATTTTATTGGCTGAAGAAAATCTGGTACCACGTCCTAGCCATCATGGGAGCCAAATGTGTGACTTCCCCAAACCTTTCTCTTTGAATCCATGTGTTATCCTACGATCATAATTTACAAATATTCCATTTTTTTTTTAATTATTTGTGACAATTTTTTATTTTAAAATTTACATAAAATAAATTTTGTATGCTATTTGATTGCAAAACTTATTTTATTTCATTATGTATTGTCATAATTACTTTTATATCCTTTATTTTGCCGATAAAAACAATTTACAAATATTTTAAAATGAAGGACCATTTTGCCCTTGGGTAAGGGTAAAATGATCCTTTGGACACTTTTTCAAAAATCAATTTTTTTCATTACTCAATTGGGTTTTAAATATTATTAAAATATGTTTATTACGCAGAATATACTGTAAAACACATTAGCATAGTGCTTAAGTTTCATTTAAACAGTTATGTTATTTTACACAAGTTTTCCCCTTAAGGGGATCATTTTAGGCCAACTTCCCCTATATTAATAAGGATTATAGCAGAGGCAGATAGACTAATCGAGTTCATAAACGCTTTTCAACTATGTTGGAAAGTGTTTAAATGGTTATGTTTTAAAATTAAAAAAAATCTCTGGAATCACCTTTGTTTATTAAAAAATTAATCTTAATGTATTCAAATGACCATTTAATATCATTACTTTTAGTAAAAACAAGATACAAAATACAGTACTTAAATACATTTTAATGTATTGGTTAAGTGGTTAAGGGGTCGGTGGATGTTAATACTTTTGCTTTATTGTTTTCTTATCATAGAGAAAGGAAATTTTGTGCAAATATATGTACCTACAACCATAAATATATAGAAAAACTTAAAAGAAATTCCCAATCTTATTATAAGTTTAAAATAAAAAAAAAATAATTAAATTTTAAAATACTCCATGCGCCTTAATTTTTTAGATATTTCCTCGATTTTATATTTTAATCATTTGAAACTCTATTACAAACAAATCTGTGTATCGATTTTTTAGTTTTTTTTTCTGAATTCCATACCGATTTTCATAAACAATTTGCCTTTTAATAAATTAAAAATCAAATTTAATTATGTTGATGAATTTGGGTTTTAAAATGCATGCAAAGTTTCTGTGACAGGAATATCAGGATTCTCCCTTTTCAGTATCATGAATTGTTATCAAAAATCAAGACATATGGAACATTCAAAAATCTAAAAACATTGAAAAATCAGTTTTGAGAAAAACAGATTTAGAGTATATTAAATGGCCAGTACAAAATTAAAACACTTGTAACTTTGCTAAAAGTCATCTAATCTACATGCGGTTTTTCAAAAATGACTCAGTACAAATTAGAGAATAACAATACAAACTACAGTGAAACTAGTTTAAGATACGCCAGCTTAAAATACGATCTCGCTTAAGATACGAATTATCTTCGTTCCCTTGAAAAATGCCTATTAAACCTGTGTAAAATTACCCGCTTAATATACATACGCATAAGATACGATCCCGCTTAATATACGAAGATAATGTGTGCCTTGATCTCAAAAACCCGCTTAATATACGAAACGGTGCTTATGGTATCCGTTTATCACGTGTCTATAGGGAAGAATAGGTAAAAAGAGCAACTGAATTGCGCCCGAGACTTTTTTTCAACAAACTAAAACTACTTCCCGTACTTTAATTTTGATAATGTCTTAAATAATTATTGTTCCTTGCATACATTTAGTTTGTCTTTCTAAAAATAATTATGAAAATTTATTATTTTTTTTTAACAATTTCGCTGCCGATCCCGCGCCAGTGCGTGATGACATCACGCGCTTATAATAAATTGATGACATCAATTTATTAATTACCTTGTCACCACTATTTTAGAAATAAAAAAATATCTTATTTATTGGCAGAAATTTCGCTGTATTAGTAAAGCGCAATTTACCTTTCTGAATTTGTGGTGGTAAACGAGTTTCAACAAGAAATTTGAAAGTTCTTACTTTATAGTTTTGACAGTGAACGAGTTAAGTATATGTAGTGTATTTTAGTTTCGGTTTTCTAAAGATAAACAAGAATTTAGTTTTATTGTCTTTTTTAATTTGGCAGAGAGCATTGCATAAAGGCATTTTAATTTTCTTGTTGTATAAAACGGTGACTCAATAAAATTTTGGAAAAAAATATATTCTTTATTTAAAAATCTTAAACTCAAATTTTCTAAAATATCTAAAAATTGTTAAAAATGGGTAAAATGAGTGTTATAAAGGGCTAAAATACGCGAATAATAATCTGCAATGGCTTTATATGCATTTTTACTCGAGAATCTATGAAATCCGGATAAGATACGATCCCGCTTAAGATACGAAATCCTCTCGGTCCCTTGATTCGTATCTTAAACGAGATTCACTGTAAAAGAACTTTCCATTTTGGGGCAGAGTTTTGCTCAAATAATGGTCCCTTAAACATACAAAACAATATTATTCGCTTTGATGTTGGCCTTGGATACCCACTTAGAATTACGCAAATGCGGGCTTCGAAAATTACAGTTTAATTATAATTTTAATCTTGGTTTAATTAAGAAATCCAAGAGAACTAATTTCTTTAGAAAGGATATATATAATTTACATTTTTAATAGAATATCTGCTTTTTGGTACCGATCCGGAAGACTAGAATTCGAATTATTGTAGTTTAATTTACTGTATTAAATTTTGCTTAAAAAGTAAACATGGCATATGAACTAATGAATACTAAACTCCATGGAAATTCAATAAAATGTACAATTTTTAAATAAATAATTTTATATGAACTTAAAAGCATTTTAAGTTTTGAAAAATACTCTTAAGATATATTTCATCATGTATTTCATCGTATTTATCTAGTTATTCAAAAATAGAGGTTTTGAAAAGCATTTATTTATTTTTTCCTCCTTAATTTAAATTCGAATTTCATTATATTCACTTGAAATAGGAAAATATATGTATACTTCCGTTATTTTCATTTTATAATAATTAAATATAAAAGACGAAAGAAATGAAATTTTATTTTAATTAAAATTTAAAAAAAAACTTCAATGAAGACTTTTAAAAAGTGTTATCTTTCATTTTAAAAGATTATTAATGAAATATATTTCTATTGAAAGAGTATGAAATATTTATCAGCAAATTTAATCCATTTATTAAAATTGTTTACTATTTTTCATTCAATTTGAAGCGTGGGAGGATATTATGGAAGCTTTTTAACACAGCCCATTAATTTTAAGAACAGGATCCTAAGAAGTTGTTATCTTTAACTAAGAATTCATTTCTTGTCTCGTTATTTAATTTAAATTTCCTAAATGTAAATAGAAACTACGTTGAACATTTAGCATTTTAAGTACGTGAATTGAAGCATTTCATCTGAATTACTTATCAATACTAAAATTTAAAAATCCAATTCATTAGTTTTAAAAGGTGTTGTTTCATTTTTTTACAGAAGATAAAATTAACTATTTATTGATCAAAATGATTTTAAAAAGAACTTAAACATAAACTGTTTACTTAAGCAAGGTGTAAAACATAAAATATACAAAGAAAAATATAAAAATCCATTTACATATTATGTGACCGAACATAAAACGAATTATTTAAATATAAAAATAAACGTAAAATATGCCTAGGAAGCATGCTGAAATTAGAAGTTTTATCCAAATTATGGCAACATACATTACAGAATTTAACCAAGTATATCTTGACAAATTTGCTTATACAGGTTGTCCACTTGCAACGATGTGCAATGGCTAATTTCTAAACCATTACTCGTAGACTAAGTTCCTATTGTAAAAATGTTTTAAATGAGATCTGTTTTTTCAGTCGTCTTGATCAATAAAAACATTTCTCTAAAAAGTTATGATATTTAAATTTTCATACTGTCCCTTGCTCCTATAAGTGATATATAGTAAAAATTCTCTCTTACACTGAAAAATAAAACGTAAAATGTCCCTCCCATTCATCTAATATTAAAATAGACCGAGTTATAAAACTTTAAAATCATGACTTATACCAATTTTCTGCGTCTGAACACAGTATCTGAATTGGACCATGCTTCGAGTAATTATACACGAAGAGCTTAAAATATTAGAAGGATTTATTTCGCCTGTACATTTTTGCATCGCAACCAAAGGGTGTCACTTAGAGCAAGTCTTGATTACTTTATTTTTTATTCATTAAGTTTTAGATTAGGTAATCTAATAGAAGATTGAGATATGTATCATTTCGAAATTAACTGCGACTGTTGCTTTCACCATTTCATTTAACAAACATTCTGTTATTTTTTAACTTAATGATTTTAGTACAAGTTGTATTTTTTCTATTTAGTATGTCAGAGTGAAAATATGTATTTCAAATTTATATTGTAATGTTAATTTTACTCTCAACTGTTATTTTATTTTATTTATTTATCTGACAATTATTTATATTTCCAGAAAAAAATGTGAATAACCGCTAGTTCGCAGCGAAAAAGCTGCTTCAACATTAAACAGGATGGTCAGTTTTAGTCGTAAAAGAATCGGAATTTTTTCATACTTCTTAGTGTAATGCGATATTTTTACTAAATGTAACTTATAGAACCGGGAGACCGTATAAAAATTTTAATTTCGTGTTATTAAAAGAAAAAGTTCTTTACTCACATCACTTTCAAAATACTTCTTTACTTCATTTAAAATATTTTTTTTTCAATTGGAGCTATATGGCTATGCCTAACTGTTTAGAAATTACCGTTGGACACCGTTCAGTCTCGGCACTCTGTATCACTTTGACAGGTAAATAATCATGAGTTTGGTAGTAATGGCAGGCTTGCAAGTTTTTTTTAATATATATAAAAATACTTTCCATTAATAAACTTCCATTTTCCATATCTTGCTAATAAAACAAATTAAGGTACTCTACTTCAAATATAACTGCGAAAAACAAGAAAAGATTTTTAAAGTTATAATAAATATGGTAATTAAGCATTGAAAGAATTTTCAAAGCCCGCCATCTTAGAAATAATTCACATAATTTTTTCTCTCGTGTATATTTCATACTTATAGCATTAAACCTGTTTTGTGAAAGAAATGTATAATTCTAGAATAAACTATTAGTGATAATCTGAGTTAATCAAATAGCTTTTCATTGTAATCTATTCGAAAGCAGTGTCGAATATTTCTTGCTACAGTGTTCTCAAACGGTTCGTTAATGTTTTTAAAGGTTGATAAATATAAAATACGAAATATTCACTTTTTAACCGAGAGATAGTAGTAAGCAGATAAGGCTCATAAAACAAAAAAAAATATATTCTCATCTAATATGCTACATAATAATATATACTTTCAAGAAAGAGAAATCATTCAGAAAAATTGTGGTCAGTCATAAAGAGTGAGATCAAATGACATTTTATATATTGAAATTAAACCAAAACAAAATTGTATTTAGCAAAACATATATAAAAACAACAAATGCTTTATTAATAGATTTAACAATACATTGTTATTACTCATAGAAAATAATAAAATGAAGCGTTCAGAATTAAAATTTCACTGTTACCTCTGAATTTTAATTATTTTTAACACTTTCCAACAAAGTTGAAAGGTGTTTATGACTTCGGTTTGTATGTCCGTCTGTACGCGGTCTCGTAAATATACTCGGATAGCCCTGAAATGCCTGCATGTTATTCAAGTTTATCATAGCCGGATCCCCATATCAAATGAAGTTTTTAGTAATTTTATTTCATGTACAGGGACAGTCGAAAGAATTATTTTGCATTACGGCCATTGGGAAAAATCATTTCAAATTATTTTTAATGATGTTACACGCATCCAAACATAACAAAAGTTATATGCACTTATGAAGTGCACTAAAATATGCATTCTGTAGAATATGCCGGGCAAAGAATAGATATTATTCCTTTACACGACCACACAAAAGAATTCCGTTACATAATGATATAGGGGGGGGGGGGAGAATTGTTTGCGGCGTATTTTAATTATTTTAAACTATTTCATATATAATGAAATTGATATGGGTTGCTGAGGTTTACTATAAGTTATTTCATGTATAATACGAAGTGCTTAGCATTTACAGAGACACACAAATGATTTCCGATTCTATATTGTAGCAGAAGTACTGTACATTAGCGGTGATTTCTGGAAATGCATTTTCAATTATAATATGCGCTTTTATGTTTCACTATATTTATGCATATTACATGGTGTGTATAGATGCTTTAATTTATATACAGGGCTACAGAAATGAATTCGCAAGGGTTACTGGGTATAGCGCATATTGCTTAAACGTGGTTTTTAAATGCGTTATGCATTTTTATGCTAAACTGCATTTAGTTTATTAAGGAATGTTTGTAGAATATAGATAAAATAATATACAGTGTCACACAAAGAATTGGATACATGCTGTTTATGGAAGATAATTTCTGGCAAAGTGATTTCAGTGGTTTTAAGTGTGTTTAAGTTTGAATTAAATTTATCTAAATAGTGGCGTGCAATAAAGATACTAGGTAAACTACAGTACTGTGCAAATGTATTTAAGTATGTTTCCACTTATTAGTATAAAATGTTGAAAGAGACATTTCAATCTGTTATGCGTTTTCTAGCTAAACTAATTTGTTCCGTTATATAGCATATATATATATATATATATATATATATAAACTTACAGATATACAGATGTAATACAGAGCTGTTCAAAAGAATTGGAATACATATTTGGCTACAGGCTGTAACTGCTGAAAGAACTTTTTCCTTATTTCTCTAAATAACGATGTTTTGTTGAAGCTTTCAGGGAGTGTTGGAAAGTGTTTCATAATATATGCAGTACGCATGATTTTTCTTAATTGTTTATACTTATTGTGGTGAACATAATATTCCCTATTGATGATTGCAAATGAAAAAATAATTAGCATGTCTCTAAGACATTTCAATCGAATAAAATAGTCAAAACTGAAGTAAATAGATAAGAAAAAGGAACAACATAATAAATAGTAGATATTAATTAATTACAAGATTATCAGTGTTTTGTGAAGAATGTTGTTAATTAATTTTTAAAAAAAATTCAGTATTTTTTTTTTTTTTTTTTTTTTTTTTTTTTTTGAGAATTTGGCGTCATCAATAGAGAAAGTGTACTTCAAACTCAATATTTGGTTCAAAATCAATTCTCTTGATCAAACTTCTTTAGCATTCACTGGTATGCATTTGAAAAGTTGGTAAATAAAATTCGTCTTATATCACTCAAACAGTTACGCTTCATTGTGTTTGATGTGTCATAGCATTCATTTTTTGTACCGCATCTTCAAAAGACTTTTTCTACGATTTTATAGAACTATTACCATGATTAATTCTTTAACTGGTGTTACCGGTCTCACAGACGGGTGTTTTTTTTTCTTTTTTATAGTTCACTATTAGTTTAACTACAAGCAGTACCAAACTTTTGTTCCGCTTGGAACTTTCCCTCTAAGTGTTTGGGGAGTAATAACCGTTTACTAAGCTCCAGGTTTGACAGCAATACAAGCAATATTTAAGATAGTATAATTCTATAGATTTAATGAATTTTAAATACATTGAAGAATGATTAATAATTTCAAGGATTGCATTCATATTTGTAATTGAGTTTTTTTTTTTTTTTTTTTTTTTTTTTTTTTTTTTTTTTTTAATGTTGGAAGAATCATATTTTCTTAGCATTTAAAACAAAATGCAAAGAAAACAACTTTACAATTTTACCCTTTTGCAAGACGCTCAGAGGGTTAATACTATCACCAGAGACTTTTGAACAGATGAATTTTAATTATAAGAGTCCGGTACAAAAAGTTAAGTACAAGAACATTACCCTATGAATTAATCTCGCCTTTTATTCATCTTTCGATTGAGCGGTCCTACAGACCGCTTTACAGTACTTATGTGACAATTTCTGTCACATCAGTTACAGGTTAACTAAGTAACCAGTTTAAAGCGAGACTCTAAATTATAATGGCGTATATTTTTGTACTTTTTTTTTTTCGTGTGCATGACGCAACGGAAAAGCGCACCTGTACCAACCAAAAAAGTTCAATTAGGACGAGTAGTTCTTGTAGTTTTTATCCTTGTGATAAGAACTTTCTAACAATACCTATTTTAAGGAATTAGGGTTTATTTTATATTCATGCATGGCGTCACGGAAAATACTCGTCCGTATCTCGCGAATGAATGAGTAGTTTCCGTATTTTACCCGAGCCTCATGGCAAGAGTTTTCCAACTATGCTACTCGTGACGAAATCAAGAGGTAAAAGTGAGGCAGTTACTTTGTTATTAAAAAAGCTCAGCTTATACGGTTACGCTGTGCCCGAGCTTTTGTGTGTGTAATGCATGGATTCATGGAAGTATATGTATATATATATAAGACATAATACAATTCTGTTTTAATTTTTAGTTAAAGATTTTGTACATTTGTTACACAGTTATTTATGCATTTGAGAACAATACAGTTTCAAAATAATACATTCTTCCATAAAACTTTGTGAGCTTTGTCGATATATGTTGTTGCCTAGTGCATCTATTAAGAGAATTCCAATTGCATGAATATTTTCAAAATTATGGTCTGTTATTTGAACATGAAAATGGTAAAACTGACGAAAATTTTATACTTGACACTTTAATCAACCCTAATTGTTTTATTTGCTATGATATAATTTAACTTGTAGTAGGTGTAATAGACAAAAGCTTATAGTTTATTTTAGTAGTATTTTTTCTGATAAGTTTATATGTGTTTCATGTAGACTTTTCAAGTTTTTTTTAAAAATTCTCCAAATTTCCATATATATTTAACCTTATATATATATATATATATATATATATATATATATAATTTTAAAGGTAAATTATATTAAAGGTAAATTTTATTAAAACTAAACCCGAAAATACGATTACAGAACTTGATTGCATTTTTTTTTTTTTTTTTTTTTTTTTTTTTTTTCAAAAAGAAAGTGTTTTGAACATAGGCAGCTACATCAAGTTTTAAATTATGAATTTTTAGAAACGCTGTATACAAAAGTAAGTTCTTATTTTTTAAGGTACGTATTTTTTCAATCCATGCATTTAAAATGTTGAAAATACCAGTGGACCTGCATTACATTATTTTAGGAATATACATAGAAATTTCGTCGAACTAAAGTCCAATCAATAACTTATTTTATTTTTTTGTTTGTTTTTACAAAAGATTTATTTATGTAATTTAGTCCCACTTAAAAGCTTACTTTGAAATGAAATAAATATGAGAAAAAAAATAATGAAACTTTCCTGATAAAAATATATATATATATATATATTTTTTTTTTTTTGTCGCCTTCGTGAAAAAAGTATATTAAAGAAGCGTTAAATATCTCCTTATTTAAGGTTCAGAATTTTCAATTTAACTAGGATTATCCCCGACAAAGAAGTTTTCACCCACTTCAAATAGCAATTCATTTAAATGTGCAAACACCCTGAAACGTTATTCCATAAGACTTCACAATTTAAATTACTTTTCCATTTTTTATGCTTTGAACTAAAAAGATTTTTTTCATAAAAACAAAGACCAATTTTATATAGAGATTTTTAAAATCATTTCAGGTATACAAACTGAAATTTTTATAAATTTTAGAGCATTACGCAAAATAAATTCAATTTATTCAAATGAGACATTTTTGAGTGCAACTGGATTTTATGTTTAGCTTAGTAAAGGATTAATAGTTTTGAATAAAAAATAAAACATTGAATATTTTTATTGAATCTGCTTGTGAAGAAAATAAATCCCAGTTGTCCGAAAAATAATTTATTCCTTTCATGTTAAACTTTTATTTAATTTCGTGCTTATGCGTGAATGATGTACATCCTATTTTGCATAAATGTATAACCAAAAAACAAATTATATCCAATATATAAAACGCACCAATCTTATTTCACGAAGAACATCTGTGAATTGTAAGATGAGCCATTGATTTGGGAATTGAATTGGAAAAGTCCATTTAAAAAGAAATTGGATCTATTATTGAATGATGAAAATTCCAAAATCATGACAAAACTTCATGTGGTGCCATCTAATTATGATAAAATAAAAGAATATTCAAATAAAATAAAAATAAAAATAAAAGCAGAAAGAAGATAAAGAGGAAAGCAAAATAATTGAAAGTGGAAGCATATGTATTACAAATTTAAAAATCTTTAATATGCAAAAAATCGGTTGTAATTTAATTCTGATGCTAATTTTTAATATAATTATGCTTGTTACTTGAAAAACAGAATAATAGTATTATCGCATTGAGTTCCTTTGTTAAAGCAATGCGTAAATGATGTTTCCTTAAAATCACGAATTAACACAATTTCTCAAAATCATTGCATCGATAAAGAACATATGAAATACATTTTAAAAGTGATTTTAAAGAAATTAACAGTTTTATGATGTTTTATATAACTATTTAGTTAAAAGTAAAAAATTAAATAGGTTAAAATTATAATTGATATACAATATTATAAACTTTAAATGTCAATGAGATTATTAAGTTATACTTGCAAATATATTTATAAAACAAAAAATGAGAAAAACAAATATAGCGCGTCCCGGTATCGAGCCCGGGCCCGCCGATCAGCCGGCAAACGCCATACCAACTCAGCTACGACTAACCTATCCTTTTTGTAACAAAGTAAATATTTAAGTTGTGTACTACTACTAGACCCTCCGGTTTCTCAAGAACTAAGGAGCGTTGGATAAAATCCGTTGAACCTGAGACTAAGGGGTCTCTGCCCCACAATATATATTAAAATAATCAAAATCTGTGATTAACCCTTTCGTGGTCACGCACGCGTATCCGCGGTCGCACTTTGGTACTTGTAAGTGGTCGTGAACGCATATAGGCGGTCAGACTATTGTACTTGTAGATGGTCACAAGCGCGTATAGGCGGTCAAAATATTCTACTTCTAGATGGTTATGAACGCGTTTGCGCGTTTGTGCTTCCCCCCACTTCTCGAGACTGGGAGTTAAAGAAGGCGTTTATCAATCACCCCCTCTTTCCAAGCACACAATAGGCGTTAGGCAGACTATTTGTCAACTGGATTACCGTATTTTAAGTCGAATGCCTTAGGGGATTTCGTTTTCTGTTAATGCTTAAGAATGGCATTGTATTTCGAACCATATACTAGGCAATTTTATAGAATATCATCGTTTACTTATTTTACTTTATTATTTCTGTCCATAAGATTCTAATTCATTACTATAATAATTATTATTTTATATCATTTGCCATATAATATTTATTTATTTTGCATGTTCATTATTTATTATGTAATATTTATTTATTTTGCTCTTTTAATGAATATACACGTTCTTTTCTTTCCTTTTTACTTCCAAATGTATGTCATTTTTTTCATTTAACTATAATACTAAATAACTAAACTGTTTTTTTTTCTTTACTTACAGCACTTTTGTTGTGTAATAATAATAAAAATCTCAAATATCCAATTTAACATTACACTTCAAAAATAATATTTTTATTTATTATTGTTGCGCAAATTTTATTCAAACTCTAGCATAATTTAAAACTAGCACCGTGAAACCTGTCTATAATGACGCTGAATGGGCCAGAAAAAGCATCGATGTAGATAGGTTTTAAATTTCATTATAGGTAGATTGGTAAACGGAAAAAAGGTGACCGGAAAAAACGGGACCGGAAAAAACGTGACAAGGAAAAAAGGTGACCGGAAAAAACGTGACAAGGAAGTGTTAAATATTGAATTTGGAAACAATGAACCTGGAAAAAAAATTAAAGCAAATCGGATGTTTCTGTCAAGAGTTATCGCGTTACGTACATACAGACGTAAGTGCATACATACATACATACAGAACCTGCGTGCACATTAATCCTTGGGCTTTGATAGCCTGCGAGCAAAAAGCAGGATAATGAAAAAATTCCTCTAAAGAAAATGCCTCCTCTCTTCGTCTTTATTTTGTTCCCTTTACAGGCTGTGTATGCAATTTTTTCCCTCCCCCTCCGCCTTATAAAACATCTTTACTCATATATAAACTATCAATAGCGAATTGAAAGAATCAATAAATTGTATTTCCTTAATACCCCCCCCCCCCCAACTCCGTGGATAGCACTAACTTGTCTTTTGTAGAAGTCATAATAAACTTCTCTTAATGAAATGTTAAAATTGTATTTTCTTGGACCAAATCTTAGAGTTGTCAAACTCACCCATTAACTCTGCCCCCCCCCCCCCCTACGCTGTAAGAAACTGACAGTGGAAAAACTTTACTTTAGTTTTTAGCATTTATTTATCGACAAGTTCAATATTTAACACTTCCTTGTCACGTTTTTTCCGGTCACCTTTTTTTCCTTGTCACGTTTTTTCCGATCTCGTTTTTTCCTTATCCCGTTTTTTCCGCTCTTGTTTTTTCTCTCACGTTTTTTCCGGTCACCTTTTTTCCTAGATTCAATATTATTCCTAAGGAAGAATTTTTTAAAGATAGCGTGCTTGCATTTCAGTATTTTTAAACGATTTTCTTTGATTTGAGTAGCTGAGGTCGATCTGTACAAAGGACTTTTTTACTCCTTCTATTTTATTTGCAAGGTTTTTTAATGGGGATACTTTTACTTTCGAAACCGGTTCCGAAAGTAAATGTATCCTAAATAAATTAAAAAAAAACTTTAAACAAAATCGAAAACGAAAAAAACGGTCTTTCTATAGATCGATCTTAGGTAGCCAATGCAAAAGATTCGTTTAAAAAAATGGAAATAAAAACGAGGTATCTTAAAAAAATTCTTCCACCAAATAAACATTAGCGAGCGGGTGCTTTCGCGTGAGTGAAGTAGCCTATTAATTGTTGGAAGTAGATCAAAAACTCCACGCAATTAAACATCATAGACGGCTTTATTAAGTGCAATTGCTCGCAGTAATCTGCAATGCTTTTTTAATATTTTAGAGCAAAAGTAAAGTAATTTTATTTTTCAATTTGAAACTTTTCCTTTATCATATGAGACAAAGTTAATGATAATTCTACCGTGAAGGCTGTATTTCAAAATCTCTACAAACGTATCATATTTTTTTTTTCCTGTTCTTATCTCGATTTTCCTTTTGTTTATATGGCAGTTTACATACAAAGAGATTTGCCATGAAAGAATTATTTCAATCAATAAAATGATGTTTACACAGTACTTCTCAGGTTGGGAGATATAACCTATCATCCCACCAATATGATTAAGCAAAGTAAACAATAATAATCATTTTAAGATAGGTAATGCATTCATATGCATTAAAGACAGATAATCTTAACAAAAGTTACTCTTCCTTGTTTTTACTTGCATTAAAAAATAAATAAAGGTGTATTTTTACACATATTTATATGTGTGGTTTTCGTTATATTCGATTTACTTATATTTTTGAATAACTGGATACTTGATTTCTTTTGAAAGTTGAGAGGGGGGGAGGGGGGGGAATCCAAAAACCATTCTTATGTTTATATCACTGGCTGTGTCCGCTTGGAAAATTAAAAACATTGTGTATTATTTGTGCTTTCTTTATATAACGAGTCCCAATATAGCGACTCTTACATTAAAACTGCCATATTAAAAAGCCCTAAATCTTATTTATTCTCACAGTTGTGTTTCACAGAGAAGAACCAGAGGTGTAGCCAGAAAAATGCTTATGAGACTACACTTCCCTGAACGATATCTACAATTATCATTATTTTTTACCTAATCATTCTACTAAATACAACAGAGTTGACCAAATATTCCAGTGTAATTAATTTCAATGATACTTTAAAAGTTTCTATGAGTTTTCTTTGAAGTAAGGTTTGAAAGAGAGTAAATATCTCCCATTGTTATCTAATCCAAACTCTTGCAACCCATGAATGACATCGAAATACTACCTGTAAGTGACGCTTTGAGCTTTGAGAAAACTATGATTGACAGCCCCACCCCTTCCCTTGTAAAGATGATTTCTAAAGAAAACAGTTCACAGGAACAGTAAAATTCCAAATAGTGGTAGCTTGCTACATATTTTTTTCATTGTCGCTTATTTAATAAAAGGATTATGAAATGTTTATGTTTTAAACTAGTTCTTTTAAAATTAGTATTAATCAATAATTATTAAATCATGAATATTGCACAATGTAACATAAAAGATTGTTGATATAAAAATAAAGTAGGGCATCATTAAAAAAAAAAAATATTTTCTGACATCACAGCAGAAATCTTAGAATAACTCCCCCCCCCCCCTCCCCAACGGAAAATAAAAACTGATAGCCGAAGAGTTATCTTTATTGTAGCCTAAGAATTATTATTAAACTTATGGTTATTTTTAATAATAAAAACTTTGTTGCACATTTTCTGTATGTTATCAAATTCTGCCCCATTCCGCAAGCGTGTTTATAGAAGAATTTAGTAATTTAGTTATTCTACCTAAATACTTTTAAATAATCACTTTCAATGGTCTACTTTAAAAAAAAATCAAATTCGTGATATTTGATATGTGCATGTTACCTCCGATATCGTAAAATCAAGAAAATTTTTCTCCGATTAAGTCACACACTAATGACAATTTGTAATTCTAAATTATGAGGAATTTATTTATTTTACATTTTCCAACATAGTTGAAAAGGGTTTATGACTTCAGTTTGTCTGTCAGTGCTCTATCTTGCGCAAATATAATTCGATTTCCCTGAAATTTTGTGTGTTATTGACATTTACTATCGCACGATCACCATTGAAAATGAAATATGTAGCATGTACAGTTCCCTTACAGGGGCATTCAAAAGTATGCCGTTAAATTACGACCAATGGGAAAAAATCGTTTCAAGTGCAGCACTAAAACATGCTTTCTGTAGAATATGAAATGCAAAGAATTTATTATTCATTTCCAGAGTCGCACAAAAGAATTCCGTTACATAATGATCTACGCGGGAAAATCGTTTGCAGTATATTTTAATGTAGATACTCTATTTCAAATGAATTTAGGTAAAAAGGTCAACGGTGAAAAGGTCTTAGCAATAAAAAATCAGTGATAAAAATAATAATTATTATATATACTTAGATGAACCTAAAATTCAGATCTATTAGTTATTAAAGTTACATATATTTTCAGTTATAGAAAACTAATTCTAAGCTTCAACTAAAGCCCGTGGTAAGTCCGCATATCTATTATTGATATCAAAAAGTATATTATACATAGCGTTACACTTAAAGGACACTAACAAATAGGTGCTGTGCATTGAAAAAATATATTCTGCTGGAGACGCCGGCTGTTCATTAGTAAGCCCCTAGAAAGGGCGGGGTGGTAAACAGAAAATACAATCTATAGATTCTCTCAATTTAGTACATGGATAGCTTATGTATAAGGCTATTAACTTTTATATATTTATGGGAACTTTGACCAAAGACAGCCTTTTGGTGAAGAGAAAGGGGGAGGACATGGAATTAAAAGAAACAAATTTTTACATACATTTAAAGGGGTCAAAACATAAACAAAAGTACTTTTTTCAAAAGTGAAGGTTTTTCATTATCTTGATTTTTATAATGTAAGAGGGGAGCAGAGTTAAGAGCGGGGTGTACGTGTGTGTGTGTGTGTATGGAGGGGGGTAACAATAAGTGGGAGTCAAAATTTTGAAGTTTCAACAAAGAAAACAAAATTTAAGGAATGCACAGCAGAAATGAAAATATTTTCTCGAAAATAATTTAAATAATACTTAGGATCTAAATTTATTGAGTATGGCGTAGAGTCCTGCATCGGGTCGGGAAACCTTTCTTTTTTTGTCGGGGGTTGGATTAACTTCTACAATTTTGCTGCAAATCTGGTTGATATCCATTGTTTCGGGTTAGGTTTTGTCTCTTGCGGGTCCGGTTCGGCTTGACCCGATTTTTCAAAGAATTTCTAAAATATTTTTTCTGTTGAAAAATCTGCATACTATAACAGTTTTTAAAGAAATGGAAAAATTGAATACACAAGGAAAATTGTAAAATCTAAATAATTTAGAAACTAGTTTTATTAAGCTTGTCTTAATACAATTTAACAGACATATTACAAAAATGGGATCTGTAGGTCGAAGGGAAAATTTATGATAGTCATAGACCGTTTATTCAGAGCTATATTTCAATTTACATTTGTGAATATACGATCTTCAGCTGTGTATCGACCTATCTTTAACTACATTGTCAAAGGACTATTTCATCTTATTCCTCTATCTAAGATAAGCAAACGATATTACGTCGTTCAAGCCATTAAATAAAACTGTCATACAAAATTTCCCACAATTGGACTATTATCGTTCTTCCTCTTAATCATTTGATTTTCCTCTAATTTTTTACGCGCACGCAAAAAAAAACAAAAAAAAAACAAAAAAAAAAAGAACTGGAAAGTAAAAACTTTTTTTTCCTTCACCATTTGAAAAATTAAGAAAGATATAATGAAAGTAATGTTTTATTAAATTTTGAACTCGAGTGTGAAAACCAAATTTCAAAATAAGACAGTTTTCTTTATAGATATTAAAATTATTTTAATTTCAGCAATCCACCCTTTACTAAAAAATATTTTAAATATTCACAAAAGTGCCCTTTTTCAACCGTCCTTTTTTAGTGCACTGTTCTTCGGTTGTCTTGGAATTCCTCTGTTAATGATCAGTAAACACTACGCGCATTATTATTACTATTAATTTTTATGGGAAACAGACTGCAGTGCACATTACCAATGTGTATCAATTATTGCGGTTGGAATAATATACTACTATAAAAAAAAGTACTACAAGCAGATATCGATCTAGACCGTAATTCGAGTTTATTCGAATTATTTTATACATCCATGTAAACCAACAATAAAGGCCACACTCACTATTTCCAATAGTGAACAGGCCTCCATATCATATATCGATTTCATGGCAATGCAAGTAATATTTACAAAGGTCAGATGGAAAAGTAGTACTAGACTTTTTCCGCGATGGCACACCAAGCTCACAATTAGCCTAAAATATTCAAGTGTAACTATATATTGTTTAAAAAGATACCAATGAACAGTACAAGTATAGAATTATTCAAAAATATCAATAGAATGGATGCAATTAAAGCAGTAGATATGATTAAGTGTAAGTATATGTCTTTAAAAACAGGGAAGAATCATTATCTAAAAGATTCTTACAATAATGCAAATGAAAGCATTATCTTTTTAAATTTATTGTTATTATTATTATTATTATTACTTTACTTTGTACAATCATGTTTGTTAAATGACAAATTAAATCATGGCAATCTATTTTTTTATAAATATATCTCATATAGACTAATACTATATGATCAGAATTAATGCTAATACTATATGATAAGTATGATTAAAACAATCATAATGAAATGAATGTATTGAAACTGGAAAAAAAAAGAAGTTAAACTAGATTTTGATGATTGAACTTTTCATTTCGTTACCATGAGAATTAAACTAAGAAAACATTTATTTTAATGCATTAAACTACACTAATACTGTATAATGCACATTTATTTTAACGTATTTAAATATCCATTTTTAATTATAGATTACTTAGAGATCACAAATATATTTTACAATTAATGTTGATTTCTTTCCTGCTCATGCTGACTGATAATTGTTACATCATATAAATCCAACTTATTGCAATTGCTTCAAGGTCTATGACACTAAATTTGGGGTGCTCTGGGCGAATGCCCCGTACAAAAACTGCATAATCTTCCAAATTGATTTTTTTTTGTGACACATTCCTGAATTCAGTTTTGTTCATAAACACATGGAATTGGCAGGTACTCTTATTCAGAAACTATAAAGTCGAACAATTTTTTTCAATTTTCGATAAACATAGGAAGGAAGTCTTTTAGAAAATGCTGTTAAAGTTGGCGTTTTGAAAAAAACATTCTGCAGACGGAAGCCCGATAAAGGTTACAATGGGAAAACGCTTGTATTTCTCATGTAATTTATTTGTCGAAAAGTGAAAAAAAAAAAAGTGAAAGAAAAAAAAACATTTGCTCTCAAATCATTTACATAGTCATACCTGCATTTATCAAGCTTTTACACTTATATATTAATTCGTTAATGTGTCAAAGTTTTTATTGTTAAACGAGCAATTTTTTTTCATCTAAATAATATTTATAAAAGTTAGCGGTAGGGCAGGCGGAAGAGCATTAATTAACCACCATATACAGGGCAGGGTCCGACTTAGGCTATGGGGGGAAAGGTAAGAATCATTCTGCCCCCTCCCTCTATCTATCTATCTATAGATTTTTTTGTGAATAATGTGGAAGTAGCTAGTAACAAACTTCATACTATTGTATTATATGCATAAGTTTTATATCCGGTACTGCTTACATCTGTATACAGAGTGTCACAAAAAGATAATCAAAACTTTAAGAAAAAAAATACTTGTAGGAAAATAGTAGAAAAAAAATGATAGATTGTTTGATACGAGTATTTCTTTGCAAACATTTACTTTGCTTATCTACGTACGTTATAAGATGTCTAAAAGAAAACGTCCCAAATTGGTTATAAGTATTGGTTTTAACTTGCCACGTTAAGAGAAAAACGTTAATAAAGAATTGCTTTTGAAAACTATAGAATACTAAATTGTCATAATAAAATATTAATCATTAGTTTTCTAATGATATTTGCGTAGGTGGAGAGGTTACTGAAAGCGGAGGGGGGAAGGGGACCGCACTTCCTTCTTAAAAGTTCGAAAATGTATGAATTTTGGTCAATTTTATTTAATTTTAGACATTTGACACCATTTAAATAAAACTCCTGACTACTCTCATGGGAGTCCCCTAAAAAGGGGGACCCGGGGAAGCTTCCCCGCATGCACCTACATAAGTCGGGCCCTGACAATATATATGTAATATACATATATATATATATGTATTTAATGGACCACCATAACCAATAATTTTATATATTAAACTTTATTTTCAAAGATCTTTGTAAAACATTTTTATTTATGCAATGTATTGCCTAAATTGTGTTTTCTTGCGCTAAATACTGATTTTTTTACTCATACTTTGTTACCCCCCGACCCCTTTAACTCTGCCCTCTCCTACATTGTAAAGATCAAGATGATAAAATTTCCGTTTGTTAGTCAACATGTTTATTTCAACCCCTTTAAAATATCTGTATGTAAAGTTTTTTTATGTTCCCCCACTCTCTTCCTTCTCACCCCAAAGACTATCCTTGGTCAAAGATTCCATAAATATATAAAACTCGCTGTTCTTATACATAAGCTATCAAAGTAGCGCGTTGAAAGAACAGATACACCTGCTTTACTTGAAACGCAGAAAAAAAAAAAATATAAGTATTACTGACTATGGAAGTTGCTTAGAGAATAGTTTTAATTGTGTGATGCATTTTCTCGCTGAACTATATTTGTATGCCAATAGAAGTTTGTGGAACATAAAAAAATGTATACAGGGATACGCAAACCAACAAGATACATGGCCGTTTGGGTGCGTAATTGATTATTTTTTTTAATTATTATAGAAGGTAATTGATAAAACTGGATTTCTAAATGTGTTATATGTTTACCATACTGTTTACTCACATATCTTCCTGCCACATATCTTGCGCCTTATTTACCGGTAAAATTTCAGTACAGTTTTATAGATAGATAAATGTGTTGGAAAGTATTTCACAATCTATTCTTGAAATCTATTCTCACAATCTATTCTTCGTTCTTATTTTTATGAGCTTTTATTTTTTATGCTGGAGAAAGTTTTCAAAGTTTCCATACATACAAATACGCAGAGATAATAATTACTATTTGTTTATTAATATTATTCGTTTAAAAATTAAATGAAAAAAATAAAAATATCTTGAGAAGGAAAATTAAAACTGGTTTCATCCAAATCCTAAAACTTAAAAAAAGGATAAATCTTAAAAAGTGATAAAAAGTGTCATTTGATTTTTTTTTAACTCTCTCCAGTATAGTTGAAAAGCGTTTATAAATTCGGTTTGTCTGTCTTTCCTTCTGTCCGTGCTCTAATTCACATAAATTTAGTCCAATTGCCATAAAATTGATATATGTTATTTTTGTTTAATTTGGCATGTTCATTATTGAAAATGAAATGTGTAGCATGTAAGATTCGTTTACAGGGACACGCAAAAGAATGCCGTCACATTACGGTGAATTAGAAAAATCGTGTATGGTGTAGTTTAATGATATTACACTATTTTAAACATATTGGAATTTTTATATTTCACTAAGGAGTTGTACACTACAAGGCGATTACTGTAGAATATGATGTGCATAGAATTTATATTTCATTTTCAGGGACACACAAAAAAATTTGGCCTATGACCAATAATTGCTATAAGTTCGTTATCAGTTGCGGTATACGTTTTTAAATTTGACTGTTGATATTATTATTTTTTTTATATTATGTGGTGTTTATAAATTCAATAGGTCATATACTGGGAATCACTATCGCAAGTACAATTCCGTTTATTGAGAGAAATTGCTGAATGGGAATTTTCCTGCGGAACTAAATTTTTGCATACATACATACAAAGTTATAGAGCATATACAGGGCTGCACAAAAAATAGATATTTTTCCAACTAACTGACAGCAATTGCAGAAATTGGGTTTTCAAATGCGTTATGTGTTTTCTAATTTATTTATTTAGACACCACCTTTCTCCGTAATAAGCTGTAAAGTTTTGTTTCAATATTCTGAATGTATTGGAAAGTGTTTCATAATTTATGCTAGACACATGATTTTTAGCTCATGTTTCTTTTTACAAATATTCTTTTTCAATTTCTCCAAAGAATTTTTGAAAAAATACGGAGTCTTACTGTACTAAATATAAGAAAAAATACATGAATGCATTTCGAAATTATTAAAAATAGTGCTTAGTTTCCATCTGGTCTAAGAATGTTCAACTTGTGTCCCGCGGAGTTGCGAAATTATTGTTGTAAAGTTTAAATCCTTTTTATCTCTTTATGGCCGATGGACGCTGGAAGTTTTATGGGAGATAAAGTGAGGGGGGGGGGGGGGGGGGGGGAGGGAGGTATTACTCTTCACAGATATTTGAAATGGATTGTATTTTTCTCATTTTCAATAGGAGAATATATTAGGTACCTAAAATAATTCCTGTTATTGGAAAATTTTAAATGTAATTATTTTTCCTAGGTGGTGAGAAGGAGAAAAATGACACCCGAAAAAAAAAGGGCACTTTTATTACAATGGAACTTACAAAAAGCACATTTATTTTGTATATTACTATGCAGACTCTCCATTGACCTATTTATACATAGTAATACCTGTACTAAGCGGAATCTTGCCTTAAAAAAATCCAAAGTTCTTTGGAAAATTTCTAATTCAAAATTATTATATTGCCCCTTATCATTTCGTTTTAAAGGGTTTCATTGTTAAAATTAAAACTTGCATTTAATCAGTAATACAGTCGTTCCCGTTTAAACGATTATTTTTGGTTCCAGAAATAATATTCGATTAAGCGGGTTTTTTGATTAAGCGGGGAATCATAACTGTAATATGCGTAATAAAAAGGGAAAATACCCATCTACGGTATGTTTAATTAACAAAATAATAAATCGTTAATAGAATAACATAAACTAAAATAAATACGAATGCTAATATAAAGTAAATACTTATTAATTTAACGTCAGTATATTCATTTATATGGTTTACATCACACTTAATGCAGCTCGTTTGAGTTTGGTCAAAACTTTGCTACTTCTAATTTATGTTACTTATACTGCCTTTAAAAAATCGTTTAAAGTTGTTTGTTTAAGTGAAATTTTAAAGGAGTAAATATAGAGTTATTTTTCGAATGAGTGCAATATATCACAACGACCATCTCGAGTCTCGAAGTGACGACGCATTGCCATTAAAGCCTGATTAACAGCAAGAAGTGATGGTGGTGAGATCAAGGTGGGGAAATCATTTGACCTGTCCATTATATACCTGCCGACCAAAATCATTGCAGGAAGAACTGAAAATTTGTTTTCAGCGTAAAGGAACCGGAAATGACAAAAGGTGGAAGGAAATTCTAGCTGAAACGGGCTTTCTGCGCCTATTTTCAAACATCGGTCACACAGTTCTTATTCGATTAAGCGGGGAGGTTCGTAAAAGTTATTTGGTTTAAGCGGGGGAAAATAACATAGAACCAATAGGAAAAAATTCGGTTCCGGAGAATTCTATTCGAATAAGCGGGGTATTCGATTATCCGTGACCCGATTAAGTGGGGAGGACTATTATACATATGCACAAGTATTACACCTATAATTCGTTAATGATGCAATACTATGATCACTAATTAATTACAGTAAAACCTGTAAAAATGAAATCCATGTATAACATAATCCTGCCTTAAACGGAGAATTTTATATTCCCAAATACAAAATATTACACAATTACACCTAGTAAAACCTGTCTAAAACAGAATTTGTTTTCGTACCTAGTGATCTCGTATTAACCGGTTTTATTGTAATATACAGTGGTACTGTGCAGTGTTACTGATTAATTAATTCTGTAAAACTTAAATAATATATCTTTACTATCTCTAAACATGATTTAAGTATAAGAAATAGTGTACTTTATAAAAAAGAAACGCCTTAACATGTTTGGTTTTACTGTACTAAAACAATTGCCTGCCGAGTCGAAAGGAAAGGTTGAAATAAATACTGCCACTTTGATTACATCAATAAATGTTTTTCTTTTAATGTTCTACATTTATCAGTAAAATAATAGGAATTAATAAAAATTCAAATTTGTTATCTGGAAGCTAAATTATAAGATCCAAAAATCCGCCTGTTTTTTTTTTTTTTTTTTTTTTTTTTTTTTTTTTTTTTAATGTATGGCTGGAAAAAAGGTTGTCAGTTTGTATTTTTTTCTTCATTTTTAAACAGGAATTTGCACATTTTGAAAATCTTATTAAAATTTGTTTTAATTCTTTTATTGCTCACAAAAAAAAAAAAAAAAATAAGTTGGAAGAATTATCATTTAGAAGATGTTTTTTCCATTTATTTTGAATGCGCATTTGAAATACTTTATAATAAATCACTTTTTTTTTTTTTTGGGGGGGGGGGGGTTAGAATATTTTAATGTATTTTCAACTGGTATATTCATCAGGATAATGTACAATATATCAGCTATCTCAGATTTATATCATAGAAAATCAAAGAAAGCAGATGTTACACTAATTTGCATAATGAGAAATTATTATTATTATTATTATTATTATTATTATTATTTATAAAAGAAAAAAAATAATATTAGCATTAATTGAAATTGAGATACGATGAATAACCCTATCTAAAAGTGTAACTAAAGTGTACTAAACGTTTAATTGAGATTCGTTGTATAGTGAGATCTATCGCTATGCGTGCGTTTTATAAAATGTAAATTTATTTAAAAAATAGATTACTTCCAGTTTAATTTTGTAATTAAATCATTACAAATTAATAAAATTTACAAGTTTATGTAACAGAAACTGTTTAGAAAAAAAGAATGCATTTAGAGGAAATGAAACATGCTTGTTATTACGAAGATATAAATTCTTTTCAAATTTAGATAAAATTTAATAGCATATAAAGCAAATTATACTACATTAACAGTTTGCAAACATTATTCTAAGCAACACGGAACACACACCTGTATTCCTGAAAACTGCTATTTCGTTACATACTGTCAGATGTTGTCTGGGATTAACTAGACAATCGTTTTCGAAAGCTATTAGTCAACTAGATTTAAACGCCCATTCACGCCTCATAAAAGACAGTGGACAGACGTTTCAATCATTCAGTGTCAGAAAGAAGGGGAAAGAACTAAATCCCTTAGCACTTTTCAACTACAAAATCACATAACCCCTTCTACCTTTTCGAACAAGTTTTTTTTCCTATTCAAGGCCTTTTTAAGGTACATTTTTATAATCTAGTGAAACGCTCAATGGGTTAACAAGGTTGGCCCTCTCCTTCTTATATTTTTATGCTTATTTTATGTTATAAATAACCAAAATAAATTAAATTCTAATCAATAATCTAATTTTTTTCTTTCGTCCAACATTTTAGAAAAAACAACAGTTTTTCGAAATTTTCAACGTGAAAGATTTCGCTTGTTTTGCTAGAACAAAACGATCCAGAACTCATCTCGTGCAGGTCGTTGCACATTGAGTTTCGCCCACACCCTATCCAACCAACCATCCTATCATTGAGTGTGGTATTTACATTATATTTACAACTATTTACGAAGATTTTCAATAAAGTACCATTCGTTTACTATTATTTTTTTTTACCTTTTTTTGTATCTACTTCACATTTAAAGTCTGATTTTTCGAAGAATTTAGGTTTAGCTGATCTAGACTTCAGTATCGCTCGGATTTAGCCATCTCTAGCTGTCCATATACTTTATTCTAGGTCTCTGTCACAATTTGAAGCACATCTCAACAGCCTCTGTGTGACAGGGAAACTCTTGTATTTCTCTGATGAGCGTAGTGTCATAATTGGGGAGTAGTTTAAAATCATCTTTACTTAAGTCCCGCAGCATAGGTGACGAATACACCAATAAAGAATTCCAAATAATAATTTCAGTGCAATCGGAGGATTGAAAGTTTAACTTCGGTGATACGACATTTCTAACAGTCTTGTTCTTCGGAGTGTGTTTTGCTTTTAAGACCGTGTTTCCAAATATCTTCTCTTTTATCGAAATCATTGCCAACAAAACATTCTCTGAGTGCGCGGAGAGAACGCATTTCGCTCTATTACTGGATCGGCAACTTGTAGTAATTCGTCTGATAAATTACTTGATGTTTGGATTGCTTGAAAGACATATTTTAGTCCGTCAGTAAAACATTTGCTTATTGTATGGCTAACCACACAAGCATGTATGACTTTAAGAGGGAGTCACATATTTTTTTTTTAGGTTTTCGGATGGATCTGATGAACTTACATACAAACTAATGACCGCAAAAACTCTCCAACACTTTTTCCAATGTCTTCTGAAATTGGATAAAGGACCAGGGTTCTAATTTGCCAAGTATTCTGGACAATGTATAAAGGGGATTGCATTTGAAATGTCCAACAAATACTGTTGTTCTTTGCTCAACAAAATCCTGTCTATATCAGGAATTGCACAGTCTATGGTTTCGTAATCGAGCTCAGGAAGATTTTCACAGCAAGTGAGCTCCTGTCTGATGGGTGCATTAAAAGATTTTGGCACTGCAGTTTGACCGTCAGTCGGATGGAAAATATGGCGAAAAGGAAGTTCATTAAAATGCAGGAGGCATATGCTCCACTGTAGCGGGCATCCTAAATGATTTTCTAGCCGGTCGATGTCACCATTATCCCACCCAGTGTTTGATACCGTGCCGTCACACCCTACAAATTCTAGTTTTTCTAGTGATATTGATAGTTCAGACAAACAAGAAATAGAGTTTTGACTTCTATCATTTGATGAATTAGAGGAAGGAAATACATGTCAAATAGCTGTAGATGAAGATTCCTGGATATGAGAGTAATGTTCTTATTTCACATTCCTGGGTAATTGCTTGGCATTCAATTTTTCGACGAACAATGTATCATATTTTTTTACGTTAAAGAAAATACCCCAATTTTCCTCAGGGGTCGTGAATTGGCTTTTCAAATCCATTTTAACACGACTCTTGTCTCTTTTTATTTTACTCTTATAAACCACATAAAAAGAATCAGTGTCAGTTATCATTCCAAATTCTCGCAAAATATTTGACGCTATGACATCTGTCGGCCGATCGGAAACTTGTAACCCATCATTGTTTAGCGCTGTTGCGTTAATTTGAATTATCATCTGGCATTTGGGCTTGTCGTCGATGTGCTTGGTTTGTATGAATCGTCATCATACTCCGAGTCTTAAAAGAAACAGTGTTTCTGTTTATAAATTTCCGAGTACTCTATTACTTTAGGAATTTTAAAACTATTTAAAAAACCGCTCAGTGCTCGCTGAAGATCGTTAGCTTTCCGCTCGGTCTTCACATTTAACTTTTTGTAAATATTTTATCAATAGATCCCATTAGCCACAAATTATAAATCTTTTGAAGAATCATGAACCTCAACTCGTGGACAGAGTTTTTTTATTTATTTATTTATTTATTTTAACTTTTTTTTTTTTTTTTTTTTTTTTTTACATAAGCATTTAGTTATCATTACAAATTGACATGCATCTTTTTTTTATTACTGTAAATACCATGCCCAACAATTTGGAGGTTGGTTGGGTAGGTTGTTTGTGGAACTCAGCGTGCAAGCACCATCACGTGATGAGTTCTATATTGCTTTGTTCTAGCAAAATAAACTAAGAGTTGCACAGTGAAAATTGCGCAAAATTGGTAAATTTGTGATTTTTCTAACATGTGCGAACGAAAAAAATTATATTATCGATCAAAATTTAATTTATTCTGATTATTTAAAACACAAAATTAAGGAAAAAAACTAAAGAGTGTTTATTTTTAAAGTTTTAATTAACTTAAAAAAATTACAAAAAAGGCGCGGATTTTCAGTTTTTCATTAAATTTAAGTAAGATGCGCGAACGGAAGATGTCAACCGATTTTTAAAATTTTTATGCCATTTTTGTGTATTTTTACAGTAGGCAACATTTCCCCACTAAAGCGTTAAAAAAATATTTTTTTTTTTAACTCACCATATTGTACGTAGTTTTCATTGAAAAAAAATGCTTGAAATTTCTACATTGATAAAATTCAATAAACCTTAGTACATTTTTCAATATAGCAAAAATGTTTTGTATTAAAAAAATAATTTCTTAAAGCCTAAAATTTTGTAGTATTTCTTAAAAATATATTATGATGGAATATTCCTTAAAAACCTATTATACTAAAATGGTTCATGAATGAAGAAAATAAAAAAAAATCCCTTAAGTTAAATCTTATACTATATAGTGCAATAAAAGAAAAATATAAATTTCTAATAAAAGTTACAGAAATAAGAAGAAAATTAAATTATGTAAAATTTAAAATGATAAAAAATAAAATTCTGGGCAACTTTAAAATTACTCTTATTAAATTAATATATATATATATATATTTTTTTTAGTAATGAGCAAATTTAACTCATTAAATATTATAAAGTATTAAATTAATTAATATGACATGTTTTCAACTTCTAGGATTAAATCAAATGTTTTTCTCTTTTTTTTTTCTTTTTTGAATCTGTGTAATACCCGTTTTCTATCTTTCTTTATCATTTTTTTTCTTGTACAAACGTTTAAGTTATTAGAAACAAACATGAAAGTATATCTGGAACTATTTCGGACATTAATGTCATTAACTTTTAAAGTTTCATAAACTAGATTTAATGGATTTCACATATGTTATATATGGGTTAATTAAAAAGGGTTAAAAACATTACTGCTTCTCTTAGATAATCTCGGATGTATTAAGGGTTTACTCTAATTGCTCTTTAATTTTAATGAGAAACATACTTTGAAATTTGACGTAAATAACGAGTTATATACTGTGAATTTCTTTAACTATCTACATTACGGAATATTTCTGAAGTTTATTTGTTCATCTGCCGATAGGAAATTTTAATGTAACAAACCGTGAGGTTTTAGAAAATAGCATTACTAAATTTATTGGGAAGGGGGGTTGGAATTGATTTAGTAAAATAAAATGTCCATTTACTTATTTACTTACTATATTTAAGATTCACACACAAGAAAATATTTTCTAACTATTGGTGTAAATTTGGGATTAACAGTGTCTTGACTAAAATTTAAAAGTTAGTCATTTTCTATTTTAGAATAAAATTTATACACTATAAAAAAAATATGTAAAGATACTAAATTTTTTCTTGGAAACTGGGATTCCTAGAGCTTTTTATGTAACGGCAACAACTGAAATTCATATAACAGATAGATTTTTGCACTGTAAATAAAAAAATCTTTAAGGTTACTGAGAATTTTTTATGAAACGCGGATGCCCAGAACTTTTTATGTAACTGCAACAAGGGTTACAGATAAAAATTTAGTAAGATTACTGCAATTATAACACATTATTTTGTAAGGCTACAACCTCTGCAGCTTTACAAAAACTAGTTATGCAGATTTACATCTTTTTTGTACACTGTACAGATAAAATTTTAGTAATCATACAGATTTCTGTAACTTTACTTCTGTAGAATTACGTATACCTTTTACAGTGTATGTTAAAAGAATATAAGAAAATCATCGAATAAGGTTAAAAATTTAGCACACTAAAATGAGGTACAAAATGCTCGTTTACATTTCAATACATAAATATATTTTTTTGAATTTATATTTTGCTTATGTTGAGTATAATGTTTTATCTTAAAAATTATGTGAAATTATTGTTGTTAATATTCATACGAAGTGCATACATAATAAAAAGTTAAATAATAATTAATTGTGTTTTTTTTTCGCAGACATGATTTTATTGGTATTTTTAAAAGAAACAATGCGCTGAATTTTAAATTTATGTTTTTTAAATAACAGTTATTTTTCATTTATGAGTTGCCTTTTGTATGTAAAAACGATACATTAAAAACTCAAAATTAATACATCGTATACGCAAACATTTTATTTTTATTCTGCTTCTTTTTTAGATATAGAACTGGGGAAAAAAGTGATGATAAAAAGCATTATCATACAGCGCTGGAGAAAAATTTAATCTGGAGAAAAACACTTACTTTAATTTAAAGCTAATATCATTATAAAATGTAGACATAAAGTTATGCAAGCTTTGTTATTTTTTTAATAACTATAATAGATTTAAGAAAAATATTAATAATTTCTACATGTTACAAACTGGGGGGGGGGGGTTAGTACCAGTATCTTTAATATTTAAATTACATACATAAGAGATTTGTACATTAGTTTTTATTACCTTGTTTGCTTCACCATAACACGAGTGACTTCCTGATAATGCTCTGGAAGGATTTGGCCAGGTTTTTGTATGTGAAAGTGGGTATTTGTTCCGTGTTTCCAAAATGGCTGCTTTCAATTCTGCAATCGAATCAAACTGCTTTCCTTTGGGATAAGCTTAGCCAACCATGATTCCCCACAAGATTTCTATGATTTTTGAGTAACGATCATCAGCTGGAAAGTTCAAAGTTTTAGTGTTATTTCCAGGTAATCAATTTGAAGTTGGCACAGATTTTGTGAATAGAAGCTTCATCTAGAAGCAACATTAAATTCTGATTTACAAGCTCATCTCTAAGTGGAACAAAATATTTGCCAAAAATTTGTTGACAGTTAAAGAAGTTCATGCTGAAATCTTACTGAAAACAAAACCTGTTTTCATTTTGCATTAAACACTGCCGAAATCATCGCTGAGGCATTGCCTTATATACTTGGAATAGCCATGTCATGGAAGCAGACATGACTAACTTCGAAAATCATGAAAGTTATGTCTCAAACCATCTGTACCATCAAGGTTGACTTTATTTTCACCAGTAAAATCCAATTTTTGCAATGGATTGAATTTCAGTACATTAGACGATGCGAATTTTAGTCTAGATCAATGTGATGTTTTTGTAGTTTTTGGTTTGGCTTTGAATTTAGCATGTTTCAAATATCTGACACTTCGTAACTCATTTCTAATAGCTCTAAACGTTACCGGGAATTCTAGAGTGGATTTTAGACTAATAGGCACAATCTTGAACAACCATTCTAATCACCTTCCGTTTACGCATGGTTGAGAGTTTTCATGGCCGACTGCTTTCTTTATTTCTTCCATATTTCATTAGATCAGAACGCAAATTGTGCACAAGATTTTTAGATGTATTTATTTTTAGGGAAATTTGCCTTTTACTCAGCCTCTAATCCGAAAAATATGTGATTTTACACTTTCATTCTCCAATTAACTGTTTCCGACGACCCTTACTCAAACCAGCAGTTGCATATCATAGATGATTCTTTATAAAATAGTACAGACATGGCGTCATCTCATTATGTTCGATAATAAAGAAGCTAATGTTCTTAAAAGTATTTCCATATTTGTTATTATTACAAAATTTTAGCACAAATAAATAAAAAAGTTTTTTTTTTTTTTTTTTTTTTTTTTACATTTACAATTGAGTCCACTTAGCATATTATATCAGATATATGTTAAAATTTAAGATATAAAAATCTTTCCGGAATTTTATTCTAAACAATAAATTAGTATGTGTCCTTAAACTTTTTTCCATCACTTTATTACTGTTACTTCCCTTATTACTTTACATTATTATAATAAACAATCATTTATACATTACGCTGTGAATTCTGTATTACATCTGTATTATTGTACTCTGCTTATAAATAAAAAAAAAAAAAAAACTCCTGCCTGAAAATTATTGTCAAGTAATTTTATTTAGTTTCCTCAATGTAAATTGAAAAACTAATAAAAATGAATTTTTGATTTCACTTATTGTAAAATTGTTAGTTAGTTAGTAATTAGATAATTGAGTATATAAATATACAGGGTGCAAAGGAAAATCTCTTTAACATGAAAATAATTGCGAACAGAGAGAGCTATATCTATGCAAGTGAGGTAACGGTATAGTAAAGCGACCTAATGCAAACGACAGCAGCGCCCATAGTGGCGAAATTTGGAAGATAGCCATTGCAAATCAAAAAAGAAAAGAGATAGAGCAAAACTTCCAATTAGAAAGTTCTAGAGCATCAATTAATTAGTACGAAACGATATTTGGTTCATACGTATAAGATAAATTTTCGACTGTATACCTAAAAATGTCCGAAATCGATGAGTGACTATTCTACTTTGCATATTCACATTCCGGAAATATAGCAGTACACAATTGCAGATTATGACATTCTTCTGTGCTGTAATGTGTGTACAAATTTAATTTCTAATGCATTTAAAATTTTAGATTAACCCTTTCATGGGCAGAAAAATTCTATTCGTAAACGATGAAATAATTGACTGACACCAGAACATTCAAACGAATTTCTTACGAAATAAATATCAGCTAATTTCCAGTTTCATTACAAAAGCAAAATTTTATTAAAATATCTTGGTGCCATTTGTCAGTTTTGGAATTAAAATTATGTGGCTAGACCGTCTAACCACCACCCTTGAAAGGGTTCAATCTATGTCGTCGATTGTAATAAACGTTCCATGCTGAGAAATGTGCATGCGGAATGACTTACACGAATACAAACGTGTATCGTGAGCAATGGCGAACTTTTCAAACATACTGAATATTAACTTTATATCACTGTGAGACTATTTGTCTTTTTGGGGGGATGTTATGAAAATGTATTGAAATAAGTACGTATTTATACCATAAATTGTGCGTATTTCTTCATACTTCTGGCTATTCCATTCAAACGTTTGCACAAAATGGAATGCACCGATTTCGGTCATTTTTGGGTATACAGGCGAAGATTTATCTTATCCATGCAAACCAAATGTCGTTTCGTACTAATTAATTGATGCTGTAAAACTTTCTGTTTGGAAATTTTGCTCTATCTCTTTTCGTTTTCGATTTGCAATAGCTATCTTTCAAATTTCTGCACTAGGGGCGCTGCTGTAGTTTGCATTAAATCAGGCGTAGTCTCTTTACTATACCGTTTCCTCACTTGCATAGCTGTAGCCCTCTCCGTTCACAACTATTTTAAGGTTAAAGGGACTTTCCTTTGCACCCTGTAATCATACACGTGAGGAACAAACAATTGTACATCATTTGTGGGATTCTAGCGCAGCAGGATTTGAGTAAAAAAATTATTACAACAGTCCTCCTTTGCATAAAGGATTCAAGATTTATTACATTAAAGCGTGTAAAACGTAAAAAGTAAATTATCAATAAATAGTTTCTTGGTTTATAATTATATGTTAATAATATTCAATAAATGGCCTAAAGCAGCGGTTCCCAAACTATGGGTCGCGACCCACTGGAGGATAGCGGCGGATATTTTGGTTGGTCGCTGAACAATCGAGGATTGTCACAAAAATATATCTTTTATTTCATCGGTTAAAAAGTATATAACAATTTCAACAGCAAATAATATTTCAAAGGAAAATCCTTAATATCCTTCGGTATAAATATATGAGCAGAATATCCAGAGATATCTAAATCAGCTTTGAAGGGGATCAACACGACATACTTATGTGAACGTGCTTTTTCTACTTATCTATTTTTGAAAATCAAGTACAGAAACATACTGCACGTAGAAAGTGACTTAAGGTTAAAATTAACCTGTTTTAATCCTGACATTGATGTCCTCGTCTGTAAAAAACAGTGCCAGAAATCTCACTGATTATAAGTTTCATTTTATAATAATTAAACGTATTTTTATTTATATTTGTAGTTTGTGTATTGTTTTAATTATTATTCCACTTATTTAATTATTAACAAACTGGATTACCAGTTTATGCTTTTGTTGATAGTGTATGGTTCGTACAAATATCTGCCTTTTCCATAGCTGATAGCTTATAGAGGTCAATAATTTCCATACATATATGTACCCCCTTATATTATATTATGGTTAGATGGGGTAACGGGGCCATGATTTTACAATGTGACTTTGGAGCTTCTGACAATTCAGCTTCAAAAAGCTAATGTTCATTTGAATTAAAGTCTGAACTTTTGTAAATGTGTTCAGTTAGGTTTCCTCTATCAGACAGAAATGTCAAAATTACATTATAATATTTAAAATTAAAAAAATATATATATGTATCTTTCTTTCCTCATGGGTCCAGTTGTCCCAAAAATGGGGTAACTGGGCCAGGGGGATCTATGTTCCACACGCGTTTATATTTTTTTCATATCGGATATAGGGTCGTGTTTGAAAAAGTGTAAACAACTTAATAAAATTTAGGCAGATCATGTAAATTATATGTGAATAAACAGCGTTTTAAGGAGAAACCTTTGCTGTCAATATGTCTAAAAAAAAGCACTGAAAATATTAGATTTATTTATAAGAAAAACATAAAACTTAAGTAAGTACTTATGTACTTTAGTATAGATAATAAGTATAAAAGTCACATGGGTATTTTAAGGAAAAAATAGCAAGGTAAATCTATGAAAAAACGGCTACGCAAGTACTTTATCCAGGAGTCGCATTCTATAGGGAAAATTTTATTGTTCCTACCAGAACCCTTAAAGATAGGTGCGATGAAGATAATAGTGATAGGAACGATAAAAGTTTCCCTATAGAATGCGACCCCTGGTCATAGAACAATTTCAAGGTCTGGTTATCGCACTTTCAGGGGCAAGGTACTTGCATTCGTAAAACGTTGAAATAATTTACTGACACCAATATTTACTAGAGAATCTATCTGAAAACAAGTAAAAGTATATTTTCGCGTACTTAATAAAGGTGAAATTTTTAATATAAAATTCAGGTGCCAATGTGGCAATTAGGAAATAAAATTAAGTGATGCCATAACAGCATCATCGCCTCTCAAGGGATCAAGAAATTTGGTTTGATACCACTCAATGTGCTTTTCTTTAAATTTTATTACGTAATTTTAATAAGGCATTCTATCATTTTCTTTATTGTGAGCTAAAAAACAATGGAGAAATTTACTTCCCGTAGTAAGAGAAACACAAAAAAATTATTTATAACTATTGGAGTAACTGGATCCAACATGGTCCAGTTACCCCGGATACATGTCCCAGTTACCCCACTCTTGAAAACTTTATGGGGTAACTGGGACACCATTACTGGGACACCTATACATTTGAAACGTGAAGTAAATATGTATAGATACCTAGCAAAGTGAGAGTTATGATTGAATTGATACACTTTGTTTTAGGAAGTAGAGATTAAGGTTCACAAAAGCTAAAACTTAAAAAACTCCAACAGTTTTTTTTTATAAAATAGCCTATGCCCCAGTTACCCCAACTAACCTTATTTAAGTACTTTATCTGTATCAATCGTACAATTTCAAGGTTTGGCTATCTCGCATTCAGGGTAAGGTATTTGCATTCGTAAAATGTTGAAATAATTTAATGACACAAGTATTTACAAGAGAATCTATTTGAAAACAAGTATAAGTATATTTTGTCCTACTTAATAAAGTGGAAATTTTCATTATAAAATTTCCGGTGCCAATGTGTCAATTACAATTTAACATTATGTGTTGCCATAACGGCATCACCGCCTCTCAAGGGGTCAAGAAATTTAGTTTGATATCACGCAATATGCTTTTTTAAAAATTTATTACGTAATTTTAATAAGGTATTCTATAATTTTCTTTATTGTGAGCAAAACAAAAAGGGAGAAATTTACTTGTCGTTGTAAGAGAAACTCAAAAAAATTATTTATAACTATTAGAGTAACTGGATCCATCATGGTCCAGTTATCCCGGATACATGTCCTAGTTACACCATTCTTATGGGGTAACTGGGACACCGGGCTTACTTTTGAAACATGAAATAAATATGTATAGAAACCTAATAATATTAACGTAGGTATATGCCTAATCTTTAAAGAAAAAGATTGTTTAATAAAAGTACTTACAGTATTTTAATAAAAAGCTGAGGAAGTTCAACCAAATTGACGTTTTTTTAAAAAAAGAAACGAACATTTTCGACAACCTATCACAGCAAAGATAGAGTTATGACTGAGTTGATACACGTTGTTTTAGGAAGTAGAGGTTAAGGGGCATTGCTCACAAAAGCCAAAACTTAAAAAAACATCAACAGTTTTTTCTATAAAATAGCCTATGGCCCAGTTACCTCGTGGGTCCAGTTATTCCAGCTAACCTTATATATATATATATATAACAACAATTTCCATACTGATATACACTTATATTAGGTAGATCGCAATTTTTTTTTTATTTAAAGTTGGGTCGCGTACTAATAAAAGTTGAGAACCACTGGCCAAATGGCAAAAAACGTTAATAATATGTTATCCCATGAAAACTAAAAGTGTTAAAAATAGGTTATTATTTAGTGTTAAATATTTATTAATAAATAATATTTTTGCATTCCAAAATATTATTTAAATCATTTTGTTAAGAAAACAAATTTTAAGAAAACAAAATTGTTAATTGATTCGAGTAGAAAAAAAAAAATTAGAAATTTGAATGAAATAGTATGGAATGTTTTGAAAATTTTTATTGATAAATTTAGGATTATGTTCACAAACGCACTATAAAGAATTCAATAAAATTCAGCAAATCTAGATACAGCTACTGTAGCAGTCAAACTATAACTATGTTTAGTATATGTATTGCACCGCTACCTATTAAATGCTTCAAGGATTTTCATATGGCAAAAATCTAGTTGGTTTGTACTTTTCGCAACATACCATATCAAATATTAAAAAAATGTAACATCGCTTTTTTCTCTTAAGTAGGCACTAATATGTTTAAAATAAAATTTTATTCATTTGTGTCAAGTATAAAATGCTGCGGTCCTTACTGGGGTAATGACCTGTTCGATTAAAATTTACAATTAATCATACATCAAGTCAGCGCCAAAATTAACCAGGATATATACATTATATTTTAGGTAGATTTAGTTGAATGTTTGGATTTTAACCATGAAAAAAGGTAAGATTAACTTTACAGACTACATTATACTTGCACTTGTGACATTTTGAGTCATAAGGAAATACCAATACAATTAAGGATAAAGTAGAACTACGTTTTACCTGTTTCCTCATACTGAAGCTTAGATGTGTAGTGGTTAGGCAGCCTAAGAGAGACTGCTCAGGGCCGGCTAGGCCTGCCCCTTAGAGCTTAACGTCTCTCCCGGTATGTTCCCCGACACGTTGGGGCTCGTTAGTGAGTACAGCCCTGTCCGGCCGTATGCAGACGGACAAACACAAAATGCTCAAGGGGCGACGCTCACCCGCTAAGGGCGTCTATGCACCACCGACCGCAGAACCCAGAATTTATTTTTAAAAGAACAAAGTGGGATTACAAAAATTAGACGAATGCCTTCCCGCCAGGAAAACGCCTACTCGCGACAGAGGGCGGGAGTATGAGAACATTTAAGGTAAAAATAAAATAAAATAAATAATAATAATAATAATAATAAACATCACTGATCCTGGCCGCCGGGGTAGGAACCCCTCTCGCGACAAGGGGCGGCAGGAAGGGAAAAGAATGGAATGCGTGGCACAAGTAAGATGGCACGAGCAAATACTCAAGCGTCCATTGGAGATGTAATGATTTGCGTGGCACAAATAAGATGGCACGAGCAAATACTCAGCGTCCATTGGAGATGTAATGCTTTGTGTGGCACAAGTAAGATGGCACGAGCAGATACTCAAGCGTCCATTGGAGATGTATCTCTTGATAGAATGGTCAGAAGCACGAGCAGAGGCTCTTGCGATCGTAGGAAACCACACATTCATGAGTAGAAGAATTTATTGGAGCCTACAAAGAGGACTGGATTCTGGTGCTGTTTGAAGATTGATATGGTGGCAGTGAGACTGGATAAGCAGAACCAGGGCTTAAGTTAAGTTTGTTAAGTATGTAAGGAAACTGTGAATGTGTTTTAATTTGTTGAGTAGGAGGGTGCGGGAAAGGACGTTTTGGAGCCAGTTGACTGGCAGTATGTCTGGACGCCTCAAGTGCCAGCGTTGCGTGAGAGTACAACTGTAGTACGGGTGACTTATAGTGCCATCTTCACCGCAGACGCAAGTGGCAGTGGATCTTATTTTGAAGCGGTCCAGATAAGCCATGAAAGGGCCATGTCCTGTTAAGAAGCTAGTGGTGTAGGGTGTTAAGTTATATAGTGTGTTAGAAACTTTAGTAATTAGCTTATATGTGTGCCTGCCCTTTTTTGAAGTATCCCAGTGCTCCTGCCATCGCGTCAGTATCCTTGCTCTAAGGACCCTTTTGACGTATGACTGGGGCACTGGGAGGTGTGTGTCTATTGTTTCTTTCTGTGTGGCCTTCTTCGCTAGGTTATCTGCTAGTTCATTGCCAAAGATACCTTTGTGAGCCGAGACGTGACCTAGTGAGATACGATGTAGGAGATTCTTAAGTTTTAGTTTGATTTGCAGTACTAGAGGATGTTTTGTCCTGTGTGCCTGTATTGCCTGCAGGCCAGAGAGGCAGTCACTGTAGATGATAATACTATTGTTAGAGTGGGATTCCACCCACTCTAATGCGTTTAGTATTGCGAACAGCTCCGCTTGGAATACGGAGTTATTATCATCTAGCCTTGCAGACCACTGATGGACCACCACCGTGCCCTCCGTGGCGCAGAAGGCTGCGCCCACGCCAGTCTCTGTGCCTGAACCATCAGTGAAGAGTGTGGTACTAAGGGCAGGTGTGTAGCTGTTGCGTGCTGTGTTTACTTGAAAATGTGAAGTCTCCTCAGCGGGGTGGAGCTGCCAGCTCCTGACTTTGTATTGCAATGTTGTGTTTGGAAAAAGAGAATCTATTACTGTGTCACGTTTTAGCTGTAGGATTGAGGATTTGGCGTGTTCGTATTCTAGTTGAAGTGTGATGGGTGGAATACCTGTAAGTATATGTAGTGCATCTGTGGAGATTGTGCGGTAGCCTCTTGAAATTTGTAGGAGAAAAGTGCGTTGTATTGATTTTAGTTTAGGTTGTGCTATGGATGATAAATTACCCCCCAGATACAGGCCCCGTAAAGTATTATTCTTTCGATTATTGTTAGGTACCAGATCTTCAGTGTTTTGTTGTCTACCCCTCCCAATTTAGAAGTTAGTCTTAATGAATTATTATGATATGCTGTCAATTTAAGTTTTAGGTCGTTAATGTGTGGGATCCAGTTAAGATTTGCGTCAATGGTTATACCTAGGAGTTTTATGAATTGTACGTGTCGAATGGAGACATTATTGATCCTCATCACTGCAGGGCGTTTTGGATCATATCTGTGTGGTTTGGTGAATACTAGTGCTTGAGACTTTTGTGGTGAGAGTGTGAGGTGCAGTAAATCCAGGAGCCGGCAGAAAATAGGAAGAGCTACGGCAAACTGTTCCTCCAGATGACGTCTGTAACGACCGGAGAAAATGAAGCTGAAATCATCGGCGAAGGCAAATAGTTTAAATCCCAGCCGATTTAGTTCTGTTAGTAGCACATTTGCTACAAGCAACCAGAGGATTGGAACAAGGCACGAGCCCTGGGGGCAACCCTTCTGTAATCGGTGGGTAGATGTGCCAGCACCCCAGTTAATCAGGACGCTCCTCTGTGAGAGGTAGGAGCCGATGAGACCAGCTATGTTCCCCGGACAGTTGAGTGCTTGTAGTTGTAAGAGAATGTATCGCCATTCTACGTTGTCGAATGCGCCTTGTATGTCTAGTGAAACTATTGATGTTGCGTTGCCCTGGGCTATGCTTTCAGTACAGGAAGTCATTATGGCATGAAGTGCGAGCTCGCATGAGTGGCCCTCGCGGAACCCGAATTGTTTGGGGTGGAGAAGGTTGTTTGACTCCAAGAAGTGTGTCAACCGCATAACCAGAAGTTTTTCCAGAAGCTTTCCCATAGTGGGAAGAAGGCAGATGGGTCTGTATGACTTGGGTTCGGAAGGAGACTTGCCTTGCTTCAGAAAGTAAACTACCTCTCCCTGCCTGAGTACTAAAGGAAAGTATCTCATGGTGAGGCAGAGGTTAGCCCAGCGCGTGAATATGTGTGGAAGTTGTTTGTGAGTGAGTTTTAGTATACGAAAGTCAATTGAATCCGGCCCTGGGGCCTTCTTGTCATTCAATGTGTATAGTGCTGTTTTTACTTCTGCCTTTGTGAAGCGTTTGTCTTCGTGTGCTGTGAAAAGGATATCCTGGTTGTCTTGTTGGGGATAAGCCGAGGGGCCAAAGAGAGTGTGTGTCAGGAATTCCAGGTTATTTTGTCGCGAGGTTTCGTGAGTTGGTCTTTCTAGACGTATTTCATCCGGAGTGAAGAACTTGCCGGTCAAAAATTTTTGAGTGATGCCGAAAGGGTTCTCATTGTTGCTGCAGAATTTCTTCCACGCCGCCCGTCTCGCCGCCAGAATCTCACGTTTGTAAACTGCTTTAAGTCTCGTACGACGTGCTGCAAGGGTCTTTACTTCAGGGGGGATAGGATTGAGCAGGCGCAATGTTTTAATCTTGCGTCTGAGGGCTGTCAGCTGGTTCCTCCGCTTTCTAAGATCCTTGTTCCAGAATGAGAAAGTGTGTGATTTTTGGACTGTTTTCAGTCGAAAGGAAGCCTTCGCCGCAGTCTGCATGGTTTCGATTAAATTAGATGTGAAAGAGTTGAGTGTGTCTTCGCTGTGCACTCCTTCGAGTTGTGCTGAAAGGGATGACTTATGACTTTTGATGACGTTGTTAAATTTGCGAAGGTTTCCGCGAGTTGTGTTGTAGCGTCTACGTTGCGTGTAGAGTGGAGAGGTCATGTAAGAAAAGTGTATGTATTTATGGTCTGAGCCACTGTGTTTGTCTGATACGGACCATTGTGATATTCGTGGTAGGGTGAAGGAATTTGTAATTGTTAGGTCAGGCCAGCCTTCTGCTATGACTCTGTCTTCTGTATCTCGTCTTTCGAAAGTGGCTTCAGAGTTGTGCATGTTTGCAAGTGCCAAGTTATGGATAATTATGTGTCCTGACAGCAAGTCACCCCGAGCGTCTTCACGCGGACATCCCCAGAGGGATGAGTTCGCGTTGAAGTCGCCACCACAGATGAAAGCCTTCCTGTTTGTGATGGTGTGTTCCCATTCCGAGAGACAAAGGCCAAAGTTTGCCGAGGGGGCTGCGTAGCAGGATCCGACGACAATCTCGCCCTCCTTCGCCGTTATGGAGAGGAAGACGCTATTGTCGCCGGTAAAGAGATGGGTACATACAAGACTCGAGCTCCTGACAACGATGTGGGCGGAGAGATTCCGAGAGGAAAACCTTCTCCAGTCCTTGCTGAAGATAGCGAGGTTTCCATCGGAGCAGTAAGCATCCTGCAGTAGAGCGATGTCAATCTCGTTCTCTTCCATGTGGTTGATTGTGCTTACACTGGCTGCTATGCAGTGATTGAGGTTTACTTGGAGAAAATTTAGACGGCCTAAAGGAAGGGGTGGGTGGGGAGAAGGTGCTGAGGATGACATTGTATTGTGTATGTTATAAAAAGTTTAAAACCTCCTACCTTGAAAGCCCAAGTTCTGCTGCTGGCTGAAGTAGTCCTCCTGGTAGTAAGGTGAGTAGAGGTTCGGAGGTGGAGCATGACTCGGAAAAGGAAAATAACCTCGATGTGCAGGAGGATGTTCGCCCAGGAGTTCCGGACCAGAGTGGGAGGATGGAGCCGCCGGGGGAGGTGCTTGGGGATTTCGAAAGGGAAGTTGGAAGAGATCGTTCAGTCTTGCCCGCTCTCTGTTATACTCGAACTTGAAGGTTGGACAGTTGGAGGCAGAGGCTATGTGATCAGTTCTGCAGTGTGCATTGAAAAGGTTATTTGCGCGTCTACAGTTCACGCACGAGGGGGATTTGTTGCAGGTTGAGGATGGGTGGAGTTCTCCGCAAATTTCGCAGGTTTCATCATTATGGCAGTACTTTGCTACGTGGCCATATCGCTGGCAATTTCTGCACCTTTGGACTGTGGTGTGTGGCCGCAGTCTGCAGAGATTGTATCCCAGTGGTATGCCTCCATCTTGGATTACTGCCATGGCTAATTTTTCTGACAGAATGAGGTGCCAGTCCTTGCATGAGGGTCTTTTAGAAGGAACGGCTTTAATGAATCGGATTTCGTCTGGGTGATAATTGTAAATTTCATCCAACGTCGAGGTAATATAAGTTAGTGTTGTTCCGTCGGGAACTCCAAACAGGATAGTTTTGTGAAATGGGAGGGTTTTAATGCTGAAGAATAGATCTTCAGCAATTCTAGCATGGGATTTTAGATCACTTAGGACGACTTTCGTTTCTTCGGCGGATCGGCAGAAGAGTTCCAGTTGTCTTCGAAGGCATTTGATTTCCAATACTAATTTTGGACAGGCGATATTTTGTTTTTCGAGCAGGTTTCTAAAGGCCAGTCCGGACATGGAGCGTTTCTTGCCCCTGACCACAATTGTTCGAAGATGCCTCTCCTCTCCTGGCCTCCGCTGTGGCTCCGCCGGTACTACCTCCTCTGTCGGTGAAGGGAACTCTTGAGACTTGCCGTCCTGATCATTATAGAGCAGGGAAGGTTGTTGACTACGAAGGTATGCGTCCCTATCATTATCAATTCTTAATTTGTCTAGTCTGCTATGGAGACTTTCCTCAAGCCTGGCTACTATTTCTTCAGTCTTTGGGATCTGTTGGATCTGGCTGGCAATGTTATCGTTTAGTGTGGTGAGCTGTTCCTTAAGGAGATCTGCTTTTAAGCGGAGCTTTTCAAACTCCTGTTTGGACTCCTGTACTGATTTTTGATTGGCGTGGTCTTGTTTTCTGATCGATTGGAGGATCAGTTTCACATTTTTCAGGTGGTCAGCAGATTCCTCTGTGAATGTATTTTCGTCCTCTGACAGGACTAAGATAACGAGGGATTTAGCCTTGTTTGCCAATTCGGCAATGGAATATGTTTGGCTTTCTCCCATTGTGAGCAGCGATGGTATGTGAGAAAAAATAAAAAATGGCTAGAGAACTAGAATGGCTGATATAGTTTTAAAAAATATTATAAGTCAGAAGAATGATCCGCGGGTTGTGGGAACCCATCTACAGGCCCCTGTGCGCCGTCCCGGCCTGTTGCATGTTTAGGTTTGGAATAGTGGGTGGGAAGGTAACGAGGCATTTAGTCTGTGAGCCCCTGCATCTGCTCAGTACTGTAATTAGATATGTTAGGAGTTGTTTTTGGATAAAATTGTTGTAATTTTATTTTAGGGCGTGGGGGTACTGGACAAGATGAATTTAAGGTGGGTTTGGACATGAGTGTCGAAATATTCTAAGTTTCCAGTAAAAATAAAATTTTTGCAAAAAAAAAAAAAAAAAAAAAAAAAAACGAAAAAAAAAAAAAATGAAAAAGAAAATTAAAGCTCGAATTAAATGTGTATTAGGAGATGAAGAAACACGTTTATTGTTGAAAATAAAGAATTTAATATTTTTGCTGAGTAAGTTAGTCCAGCAGAACACGGGAACACAGGTTAAAGTTTAAAAATTTGCTGGACACAGGAACATAGGGGACTGGACATTGAAGAAAGTATTGGGGGGGGGGTTGGACTTAGATGAATTTTGAAGTGGGTTTGGACTTTGACGAAATTTAGGATATAAGGGCCGAAATGTTCTAAGTTCCCGTAAAAAAAAAAAAAAAAAAAAAATGAAAACGATAGTTAAAGTTCGAATTTAATATGCATTGGGAGATGAAAACACAAGTTTATTGTTGAAAATAAGGAATTTAAAATTCTTACTGAAAATAAGATAAGGGTCCAGCAAAACACAGGTTAAAAATTTAATAAGTTCTGCTGGATTCAAAGTTCCTAGTGATTTTTTTTTTCTTTTTTCTCGCAAAAAGGAAAAAGAAAGTTAAAGTTCGAATTGTTGTATTGTTATTGTATTGTAAAGTTCGAAAGTATGTATTTGGAGATGAAAAATCATGTTTATTGTTGAACATGAGGAATTTAGTATTTGTACTGGAAGTAAGTTAAGAGTCCAGCAGCACACGGGACAATGAGGGAAAAATCTTTAAAAGAGGAATGGGAGAATGAAGCATTTTTGAAATATTGTTGGATTTTGACAAATTACAGGCAGAAGGGACATACAAAAAAAATGACATGTAAACAAATTGGCTGCTAAGCCCGTCCAGAGACCACCGCCGGACACGGGAGAATTGAACAGAAGTGGCTGAGTCTCTAGAAAATCAAGTCTCAAGAACAACTTTTTCTAATTTGTTGAAATTGTGAGGAAAAAAAATAATAATACAAGCTTTATTTGCAATATGGGAATAATTTCAAAGTTCAGTAATTGAGAAAAAATTTCAATAAAATGACAAACACTTTTGATTTAAGTAAATATGTGGTTAGATAAAATAGAAAATAAAGTCAGATGGGGAGAGAAAAGAAATTAAAGTTTTAAGTTTTGAAAAATAAATGAAAAATTGAGAATAAGTTAGAGTCCGAAATGAGCTAAAAGCTTGTAGAAAAAAAAATGTTTCTTATTAGATAATTAAGAGTAAAATTAGACAACATTGTCTCGATTGAAATCAGCAGCAATTAACCTGCATTAGGCTTGCTATTAGAGTTAGGATGAGACAGTCAAGAAGTGTAGCAAAACCCGAACCATGTGCTCGCTATGGGCCGCGAAATTCCAAAATGGAGGGCGAAAACCACAGCCGGGCGAAGCCCAGACACCCCACTGGTCACCAGGTCGCGTCCCCTACAGTGAGCAATCTCTAGTGGTATGGGAAACATCCAATACTCCATTTACGGAAGAAAAAAAAAATCCATTTCAATTTCTACCCTTCTTTTTAATGAAAAAAAAAATCCCTCTTTTTCTTCTCTCCCCCCCCCCCCTTTTTAAAAGAAAAAAGCCGGCAATTTTGAAGAGAACCCCACCGCCCCATTCAAAACAAGCCACCAAAACCAACCCTAGACACCCCGACGATTCCCTAAAAAACTTGAATTAAAGACTCCGAACCCAAGCCGCATTGCACAATTATCCCAGAATACTATAAGCTTTCAAAGAAAAAAAAAAAAAAAAAATACAAGAACTATTTTGAAAAAGTATGTACAATAAGTTATTTTTGTTTATGTTGCGCTGTCCATCAGAAATAAAAGTTTAACATATTAGGAAGAAAAAAAAAGAAAAGTCTTAAAGTTCCCCCCCCCCCTTTTTTTTCCCTTTCCTTCTCTTTTTTTTTTCTTTTCCCTTCCTTTCCTTTTAATTTTTCCCCCTTCCTTCTCTTTCCCTTTTTTTCCCCCTTTTCTTTTTCTTTAAAATAAAAAAACAGATTTTATTTACATGCAGTCCAATAAATAGGTTATGTTATTTTTACTAATCTGCTTTAAATAAGTAATTTGTAACGTCATCTCTATAAACGCTGATTTAACATGAGTCTAGTGGTAATTGAAAATTAAAAGTATTATTTCCAAACGATCTTATTATGCTTGGACATACAGAAAAGTGTGCAGTGGAAAGCTAAAGACACTCTGAGTATTATGGGGGGAAAGTAAGAATAATATATATATATACATATACACACATACATACTGCATGTATACATACACATATACATGCGGAGGTAAAATTAATATTTAAACACTGTTTTTAAAATTTGTGATAAAGCCGGTTACTTGAATGATTGAAATTAGATTGTAGAAGGTTTGTTATAAATCACCCCCCCCATTATTAAATTACATTAAGTGGCGTGAGTGTAATCTTAATTGAATGCCTTTTTGTCTCACAAACACTACTAGTCATAAACACTGATTTCTTAGGTTTTCTACTGGCTTTAAGTTTTTTAAGTTAATGATGTTACACAATAAAAGAAAATAGATAAAAAAAAGAAAGTAAAAAGACCGTAGCCAAGATAATTACTCTTTTTAACGTGGTTTATGTATTTTTACATGGACTTTTTCTTTTCTTTCCTTTTTTTTTTTCCTTTTTTTTCAAAGATATTTCATTCACTTCCTGGTAAGCAAAGGTTATACAAATTGTACAAGCTTGCGTGTTTTCGATGACAAAATAACATTTTAATATTTTGATAATTTAATTTAAATTGATAATGTCTTTCCTAAGGTGGTTCCAGGTGAAAAATTCTAAATAATGCTTGTGGATAAAATGTATTAGAGTTACAAGAAGAATGCAATTAATTATATGCCAAATCATGTACGCTAAAATATGCCAATCTGCTATGAAACTGCAACAATACAAAAATGTAAATATTAAAATGTAAAAAATAAAGTATAAAGTATGTAATATATATTTCTTAAATGCACTTATTCGACAATTATTTAAATTATTTATTTATTAATGATTTTAAAATTTAAAATGGAACATTTAAAATATCTTCGGAGGTAGTTAAAACTGTACTTTTCACTTTAGCAAATAATAAAGAAAGAAGCAGAGGGAAAATTGCCTTTTTTTAAAAAAAAACTAAATGCACTAGTTCATGCTTCTAATCGTAAATTAAAAGAAGGAGATTATAAAGGATTTAATTATTTATTTATTTATTCCCCTTTAATGCCTAAACATTAAATTCTGTATTTTGACTTATTTGAATAATTTTTTAAATAATAATTATGTGTATTTACGCTGATTTATATATATATATATATATATATGCACATATACATTAATGGGAATTCTAATTTATTAAAAGTATATTTTTACATAAACAATCCGAAAGTAAAGTCTGGAAAAAGGGGCTTTACTATACATCTCATAAACCAAATCCCCCATCCCCGCTGTACAATATCCCAAGCCAGTCCCGATTGATTGTCCATTGCAGACAAGATGAGAAGGTATCAATCGCTTCCAAATTACTAGCCCCTCACTTCCCTCAAAATTCAGATGGAGAAACGGAGAAAGAACCAAGTAGAGGTAAACCTCGCACTTATCTCTCTCTCTAAAAGAGAGAAAAAAAAAACACTCACACACACGACCAGTAGGGCGGATACACCCCCACCCGACTGCGACCCCCCCCCCCCTTCCAGAACCTCGCCTATGGCCCAACTAGCTGCTGGCAGCGGCAGGGGTGAGAAGACGCCTGCATGGGACATAGTTATCTTAATAGTCATCCCAAGGAGGCTGGACTTAGGGTAAATCCAGCGAATTCGAAGCACATGGTCCGGGTTTAAAAGCAGCTATAATAATGATTTAATCTTAAGTAGGAATGAACATTTTAATGAAAACATGAGAAATTAAATTAGAATAATAACTGCTGCTTTGTTGTTGCTATTAGATTAGATTGTCGGCGATTTAGAAGGTGAAGTGCCTAATATTAAGTTATATTTTAAAATACTAGCAAATGCAAGGGCCAGCAGAATTAAATGACTGAGGAATGAAATAATAAATTACTCATAACTTAATAATTAAAAGGCCGAGAAACATGCAACATACCTTAAACTGTAGCAGGGACATTCACACATCAGAATCCATAGAGGGCCCCTGGCCCGCGGGTCTTGGGACGCCTTTAGCCAAGCATTTTTTGGGAGCGCGTCTGGGACACGTCCGCACACAACCAAACGAAGGCCATCTTTTTATGATGTGTAGTGGTTAGTATGTCTGGCTACCATGTCCGTCCTTGGCAAGTTTCACACAGACTTTTATCCCTTAATCGATAAAATGTCGATAAAATGAATAGCAAGCTTGTTTCGAAACTAAACACTGAGGGTTCTGCGCTTGAGTGTTCTGCGTTAGGCTGGAAACCGAAACCGTTGTATAGCACCTCTCGGCCTAGGTTCAAGTAGAAAGGGTTAGACACTGTAGACCCTGAACCCTAATAGATCGTAAAGCCACAGGTATATATATATATTTTTTTTCAATTTCCTCCTATACTTCTTTAATAATACAGTAAATAAACATTAAATAAAACAGTAAAAATGTTTTATATACAAACTGTTTACACGTTGAAAATGGGTCTACCGAAGCCTATACAAATGATAAAATTGTTAAGATAGCTGACCGATCTATAATGCAATGATTTTAAAACTCATCATTCGCGTGTTTCTCATTCTCTCTAAAATACTCACATTGGTTTATTTTCAGGTGCGTTCGTAATTATATAGATACATAGCATCAATAATCGTCGTTCGGTCCGTCCGTCCGTCTGTCTGTCCGTCCTCATACAACAGAACAAAAACTACTCAACTGAGTGGTCTGAAATTTCAAATATATAATTGATGCAAAATTTTGTCTAGTCATTTTAAATTTTATGAAAATCCGATGTATAGTTTAATTTCAGGGGCAGTCAAAAGTTTACTGTTACATTATGGCCAGTGGAAAAATATTATTTAAAATGAATTTTAATGATGTTACAGCCTTTCGAACAAAATGAAATTAATACCCACTTATGAAGGGCACTAAAATATACATTCAGTACAATGTGCGGTGCAAAAAATATTTATAAAATTAGTTATAGTACGAACACTCCTAATCTGCCACGTTTGACGTGCAATTTCCAACTTCATATTTTTTAAGTGCGAGTAGTAAGTCAATCAACGTTGTTTTAATATTGTGATATTTTTATTTTTTCTTTAATGTTTATTTCCATAGTCTACTATTGATTAACTCATGTAACGTTGTATAAAACTTTTAGTTGTTTTATTTACTATTTTATTTAATATCTTTTATCAACCAACTACGTATGTAAATTTATTTACATTTAATCCATGCAGATTTTTATTTTCCGATGTTAGTTGTTGGTTTGTTTCTTAATTTTGTTGGTAAGCGAGCAAAAGGATAGGATACTAGGAACATAAGTATTATAGGGAAATGGTCAAACCTTGTATATGAAACTTTAATTTGCTTCTGTAAATAGGCTGCTCAATGTTGCGTTGTTACCACTGCCTATTAAAAATATTTTCGAAGAAGTGGTAAATATATTTAAAACTATGTTGTGGGAGGGTTAATTTTCTAGTCATCCGTATATTATTTCTTTGTGGTTTCGATTCAAAACTGGAATCCATATAAAATTTAATGTTTAAAAAAATGAAAATGCAAAATATTACTCAAAAGTTGAAAAATGTGTTTCAAGACTCCGACAAAATTTTCCATAACAAAAAATGGCCCCTAATTCTCTAAAATGCTTTAAAAGAGATAAAAAATGCAAATTTCACTAAATATACAGACGCTGGTTATAAGTAAAAAATAATTCATAGGTTTCTATAAGCACTCAGCTAGTTAACGGTGAAACGGTATAACTTACTAGCAAGTTTTATTATATTTACTTATATTTATATTTATATTATATATATTTTATATTTTATTTATATTATATATATATTATATATATTATATATATATATTTATTTATATTATACTTTATATTATATTTCTTTTATTATTATTTATAAAACAGTATAGAAAGTAACTATTTGTCCGATCTCCAAACCCTTCAGAGGTCTAACTAAAGATCATTAAAAGTCCATATGTAAAATTATCTAATATCTATCCATCTGGTCAGAATTACCTATTATACCAAAATTTAACAGCTATCGTGACCAATTAGATAGTAATAATTATATTGAAAAGAAAAGAAAGTAAAATAATTTTGAAATTGCTATACTGCATCTAACAGAATTACATTAAATGAGATTATTAAAAAAGCACTTAGCAGAGGCCATATATCCCATCATCACCGATAGATCGCAAAGAATATTAATAATGGATGCACTAATATGAAAATTGTGGCATTCTGAAATAGCCATTAAGACAAAATTAAAATTAACTTTTATTATTCCGTAAGCTCTGGCATACCCATTGAGATAGTTAGGCACCTTGATTAGAGACTTCATTGTTGGATAGCGTGTGCTATTACGCTTTTAATTATATAATAAAAGAATTTCTCACATTTTTTCTTTCTGATGCCTATTTTATAACTTTTTTTCTATCATTATAAAAAATATATACATACAGTCAAACCTCATGTAAAAGTTCGTGGGCCCGATTTGTAATTCCGTTAAATTTGGCTGTTTTTAACACTTTCCAACAAAGTGAAAAGTGTTTATGATTTCGGTTTGTCTGTCCGTTTGCCCGCGTTCTAACTATCGTAAATATACTGGGATTGCACTGAATTTTTTGGATATTATAGGTGTTTACCATAGCACGCTCCCTATTTCAAATGAAGTTTTTAACGTGTTTAGTTCATTTACAGGGACAGTCAAAAGTATTACATTATATAACGGCCAATGAGAAAAAAAAATGTTTCAAATGTTTTTTAACGATGTTACAAGCTTTCAAACATAATAAATTTGATATGCAGTTTTGAAGTGTACGAAAATAGGCATTCTGCAGAATATGCGGTGCAAAGAATAGTTTTTATTTACAGGACCACACAAAAGAATTCCGTTACATAAATATGCAGGTGTGGAGGGAATTGTTTGCGGCGTATTTTAATTATATTAAACTATTTCATGTATAAGTAAATTGATATACGTCTCTGAGATTTACGATAACGTATTTTAATTTATTTCATTTATAATATGAAGTGTATAATATTTACAGGGACACACAAAAGATTTCAGATACTATATTGTATCCGAAGTACTGATGTACATTAGCGATGATTGCTGGAAATGCATTTTTAATTATAATATGCTCTTTTATTTTTCACAATATTAATATAAATATACTATATGGTATGTATAAATGCTATAATTCCTATACAGGGCTACACAAAATATCTCGTAATTATTATTGGATATGAGCGTAAATTGCTTGAAGGTGATTTTGGTTTTGAAATGAATTATGGATTTTTACGCTGAACTGAATTCAGTTTTTTAAGAAATGTTTGTAGAATATAGGTTAAACGATATACAGGTTCACGCAAAGAATTGGATACATAATCGCGTAATAAATGATAATTTCTGGAAATGTGATTTCAGTAGTCTTAAGAGCGTTTAGTTTGAATTAAATTTTAGCTAAATAGTGGCCTGTTATAAAGGTTCCAGCTAAACTACAGGGTTGTACAAAAGTATTCAAGTATTTTTCCATCTATTATTATAAATTGCTGAAAGGGAAATTTCAACCTGTTATTGGTTTTTTTGGTAAACTAAATTTTCCCTTTATGTAGTATATCTATCAACCTACAGATCAAACACAGGGCTGTTAAAAATAATTGGAATACATTTTTGGCTATGGGCGGTAACTGCGGAAATCAGTTTTTCAAGTTTTTTTTATGCCTTTTGTAAAATGTTTACTTAGTTATCTTACTGAATATATTTCCCTAAAATTCGAAGTTCTGTTAAAGCATTGGGAGTGTTGGTAAGTGTTTTATAATATATGCTTAACGCATGATTTTTTCTTTTTGTTTAAGACTAAATAAAGTTTAAAATTGCACATTGAATTTAAAATATACTAAGCACATTGCTGATATTCTAAAAATAAAAGGATAATAAGTGGACTAAAGAAAAAAATGAGGCAATAAATAAAAATAAAAGTAAGGAAATCAATCGAGCATTCTGTTTCTTGCTAAATTCTTACCGTATGATTTAAAAATAACTAGAGCAGCATTTTTCAAAATTTTTCAAGTATAGACCGTTTCTTACCTGTTTTTATCAAAAGCAAATATATATATATATATATATATATATATATATATAATACCAAAACCAAATACTATACATCTAATCCCAAAACTCCTTAACAAGAGAGAAAAATTAACAAAATAAACTTGGAAATTCATTTAACAAATCTATAAACAAAAGAACACAACCACTGGCCGACCCCCCGCCATTTTTTATGAGCCATTTTACCACTAAATATCAATACTATTTTCCGGGTTGTCTCGCACATTCTGCGAAAATAATATATATTTTTTTTTCCTAAAAATTTCAAAGCGTTTGGACAATAACGACTACGTAAAAAAAAAAAAAATAAAAATAAAAATAAATAAATAAAAAGCAAAAAAACATTTAAAATAATATTAAAAAAACATTTAAAATACTGGCCGACCATCGCCACTCCTTCAATTTTTTTCCGGCATACTTCAAAATTATTTACTGACACCGTGAAACAAAATGTACAAAAATGAAAATAGAAAAATCCTATACTTTCAGCTGTCTTTGCAACGTAGCAAACCATTTCAAAAAATACGGAAATAAATCATTTGAAGAAAATTTATTCTCCGAGATTACTTTTCGTTTTCTGCGTGAATTTTACCGCAGGATTAACACTACGCATGTTTTGTTAAAAACTTAAGTTTATACAATAGCTCTGAAATTTTAATTGTACATACTAACCTTTTAGCTAATGATCGAGTATCGATTTCGTTTAGGTATAGTTGGATTTAAGGATGATCCATTTGAAAATAAAAAATAACCACTCGGGATTTCGATGTAAAAAATAATAATTATGAGTAAGCCTGTAATTTTTTAACAAATAAATATAAATATTTTCCCGCGAAAATTACGCATTCGCCGGAAACATATACCCCGTTTCCAGTTGCAGTTATTTCAAGCCTTTTTTACCGCTAAATATATTTTCTTTCTTACGTATTTTTCATGTAGTCTAAGGGCACATTTTTAGGACAAAATCGAATTAAAAAATAAAATAATACAAATTTAACGTTAATTTAATAATGTTATCATGGGTATTTAAAAAAATAAAATAATACAAAATTAACGTTAATTTAATAATGCTGTCATGGATAATGTCAACGCCCAGCTGGATAAAAAGTAATTAATAATTGCATATAATGCAATATTAAATAATGTAATATTAATTGAAGTTTGGTTATAGCACTGTATAAAAACAAACTTGACAGACTTTAGTAATTAAATGCAGTTAAAATAAATGTTTATCTATTAAAAAGAAAGAAAATACTATTTATTTATTATGCAACGATATTAAAAATAAATAATTTGGAAAAAAAAATAATACAAAGTCATAATCATATGATTTTTTAAAAATTAGATGTAGTTGTTGCATTTAAAATTTTTATTATATTTATCCATAGGGGCGGTCCATAAATGATGACAAACTTTTTTTCAATATTTTTTACCCCTCCTCCTCCCTTTGTCACAAAGTGTCACACTTCACCATACCCCTTCCCCATTGTCACATGTCACGTTATATTACATAAGCATATGCTTGCAGTTCAGAAACAAAGCTCTACGTTGTAGATCATATTTGAAACTTAATTTTTAAACTTTAACTATGAGTCTTAACGACATTGTGAGCATAACAATAAAAATGATTCATGTACTTATTTTGTATGAAATAAGATTAAGGTTTATAGCAAAAACATAATTAATATACTATATTAATAAAATATTAATACGAAATAGCAGTTGAAAACGGTCGTATTTTGGAATTTGAAATGGAATTTAATATATTTGGCTTTAAATCTACTTTATAACACAAAATACTTTAATTTCAAAATAACTTCAAAATCTAATCTGCTGATTTATAATGCTTTTATTCAAACCAAAATGTGTAATGTCACATTTATTCTTACCCCCTCCTACCCCCTTGTCAAAAACTGTCACAATTTCACGAACCCCGTCCCCCCTCCAAGCGTGACATCTTTTGTGGAAGACCCCATATGTATGATTCTAATTATCATGATGAAAGTATGAAAAAAATATCTTATGACTTAAAAATAAAAGAAGTTATTTTAGTACAAATTTAAAAGAATCTTTAAAATTTCTTTTTTTTTTAATTTTAAGAAGCACTCTTTTTCTTATAACTCTAGAAAATTAAAAAAATAAAAATATTGTAGATTTAAAAAAGAATGTTATATTTAAAAAGTAACAAATTTATTAAAATTATGTGGAATTTTTTCCCCTTATCTTTGTAATGAAGTCGTCAATTTGTAATTACAGTAAATAATCTTATCATATAAATCTTCTCTGCTCTGAAATTTTCTCTTTGGCGCTTTTATCTGCCAACATATATGCGTAAAATTATATCTAACCTATATACAAAGGGTACTAGGAAAGTTTTGCAATATGATGAAACAAAAACTCGCAGGTGGCTGCTTGTGGCTGCGTGTTGACATAGGTTCATACTTATGCACCTGCACGTAACCACAAGTCTGTAGGCTCAGTTATTCATTAGCTGTGATCTTGTGAAGTTCTTCCAGTGGTGTCCTGGTCACGAAGTGAGATAAAGGTAGTTTTGCGGTGTAACTTCGCGCGTAGTTTAAACATAAAACAATGCTTAGAAGAAATGACTCTTGCACTTGGTGATGATTGTTCACATCGTATGACTATACACAGATGGTACAGAGAATTCCAAAGAGGAAATTTCTCCCTGGAGGACGCTGAAAGAGGGGGAAGGCCCCGAACGTCAATTACGGAGGAAAACATTACTGCTGTGAGGAAAATACTTGACGAAGACAGACGAATAACTTACAAGCATATATAGGATACCTTGGGCCTAAATGTACATGCAATTCCTTCAATTCTACATGATCATTTGCACATCAAGAAACTGTGTTGTCTCTGGGTGCCACATAGATTGACTGAGGAGCAGATGACGCGAAATGTGACTTGGTGCTGGAAGATGCTAAAAATGTTTGGTAAAGGATAATCTCGGTATGTGAACAGCATCGTGACAGGTGACAAAACCTGGCTATACTATTAAAATGTGCCGACAAGTCTCAAAACAAAATCTGGGTCTTTGATGATGAGTACACACCGGTAGCTGTCAGAAAATCTCGATCTGTCAAAAAGAAAATGATAGCTGTATTTTTCAAATCGAGTGAAATTGTTGAGTGTGTCGTTTTGGACCTACAGAAGACAGTTACTGCTAAGTGGTACAATGAACACTGCCTACCTAAAGTCATAGAATCTAAGAAGAACCTGTGACCAAAGTCAAGAATGAACAAATGTTTCCTCCATCATGACAAAACTCCAACTCACCGGACCAAAGCCTACATTGAATATTTGGACACTACAGGACTGAAACTTCTTGAACACCCTCCTTGCAGTCCAGATCTTGCCCCCTGCGACTTCGTACTGTCCTCGCATGTGAAACTGAAGCAGAAAGGTATTCGGTTTTCCCGTGATGAGGCACTTCTGAGGGCTTGGGACAATGCGTGTTCCTTACTCCCAAGTGAAACTTGGCAGAGCTGGTTTAAGGACTGATTTCGGAGTTTGGAGAACTGTATTGCTTGTAACGGAAATTACTTTGAAAAAGTTTCATAAATAAATCCGTATTGCAAAACTTCCCTAGTACCCTTTGTATATATAATCCTAATGAAACGAATTTATGAAACGGATTTCATGAAACGACTGAAATGAAAAGAATTTATGAAACGATTCAATGAAACGACTGATGAAACGACTGATTATGTTTCACGGAGATTTCTCTTAAAATAATACTTTGCGATGAAATTAACGCCAAAAATCCGTATTGATCCGCAGATTCCGAAACTAGTATTAGAATCTTTTAATTCGAATTAGTTTTTGAAATATTATTTTTTTCTAATTTTATATACTTTTTATGGTAATAGAAATTTTAATCATAACAGATATTTGTTTTCATATTTTAGAAAAGGTTATAATTTTAAACTAATTTGGCTACCAGTTTGGCCTCCCTTAAATGTATGCTAAGAAATGTATCATGTTACTTTTATTCATAATTCAATTTGCATTTCATTATCATTTTATTTAATACAAAACTTTCATTTAAAACTGACACATTTAAAATAAATGACTTTCACTTCTTTCTTTTCTTTTAAACGAAACGAAAAGGAAAATATTAGGCACAGATAACATATACGCAACGCTGTACCTAATTGGCGCCAAAATGGCGTTATTTTGCCTGACATGGTAACCCGGCTATTATTGCTTATTTATTAATAAATGTTTATTTGAATTTAATTTCATTTTATTTACAAAAAATGTTAGAAATTGTTTTGTTCTATAGTCATTAATTAAACTTTTTCTTTATTTGTGGTTATTTCATTTTAAAAATAACAGAAAATAATTTAAAAATACATATTTAACTGGTATTCGAAAACAAGGATTTCACCAAATTGTCGTAAAAAAATCCAAACTCTGTTCGTATATGACAATACAACAAATCATGACATTTAATTTCAACTTCAAAGCAATGTTCCAAAGGTACTTCTTTCAATGAACTAAGGACCAATTTCGCCAAATTATACAAATCGACATATATATATATATATTTTTAAATAACGAAAGAACAAATAAATTAGTAATAAAAATACAAATAATTGTCGAAATAAAAATCGTAACATGTGTAACTTTCTTAAAGCCAAGTGAATGCGACATTTACGATCAACCATTATTGACATTTAATCTTATAGATTGGCGACCGATTTTAAATATAACAGGCAACAGATTGTGAATCAAACATGGAAACAACCATTGGATGTCTTAACAGCAACTGATTCTGCCTTAAATTTTTGCAATCAAAGGGAATTGAATGGAAACCCGTTTACAGGGAGATCGCTACAGGTTTTTCCACAGTATAATTCAATCTTCTCTAATCTTTTTAAAAGCAATCAGATTAGCGTGTTTAGATTCTGCAGTGTCTGAACGGAGTTTGGCAAGCGTAGCTTGAAGGGGGCAGAGCCCCCTAGTATATATATATATATATATATATATATATATATATATAAAATATATTTTACTTTATTTTTTAATAGTAATAATAATTAAATAATCTGCATATCCTACCTCATTAAAAATAGCAGAAGGCTATCGAATTGCAGATGACCCCACCCCTCCTTTCACATTAGTTAATGGAAATTCGCTTCTCTCTTTAAAAATCATTTTTGCCATAGGCTACTAAAAAAAACCCAAAACAGATGCCTATCGAAATGCTGAAGAATTCCCCTTCTCTGCCCATATTTTCTAAATTCTCCACTCTCATGGTTTTTGCCAAGCTAAATTCCCGCTAAGAAAATAGAAAAAGCTCTGACCAATGAGATGCGTTTCCCGGTATCTACGCAGATTTTTCATTGGTCCATTTCCAAATCGTTTGGATAATTTCTAAATTGTTACTTTTTGATATATATAGAAGGACAGCTCGAATATGTAATATTACTTAAAATGTTAAAAAAATAACGCTAAATATGATCATAAGGAAGTATAAATTCACTTTAGATATTCGTTTACTATTTTTTATCAACAGTATACTTCCCTCAATCACAATATAAATGTAATGAAAATTCGTAAAAGTTTTCTTATTCAGAAATGCTTAATTAAATATTTAAGAAACGAACTTTATCTCACATAAAATTACCATTCTAGAAGTCGTTCTTGAATGAAATTCTAAAATCTTAATTATTTCAAGTATCTTAAATGGAAGTGACCAAAAAGTTTTAAATTCTATTGCACAGACAATTTACTTTTAATATAATTATATATTTTTAATATGACTAAAGCCAAATATTTGTGACAAGAATATGGGTAGATTAGGATTAATTTTTGAATTCGCTGAGAGAGTAGAAAATTGTGTTAATTTATATAAGATCTTCAAACTGTTTAAAAATTATTTATTATCCATTTTTATCGTCTCCTGAATGATTTTTCATTGACGATTGTTTAGGTGTGTTACACAAGACAAGGAAAATGTGGGAATGTTTAGGAAATCTCAGTATGTTTAAATATCAAAATGTTTTATTTTTATTCAATACGAAATACTCATTACGCCATAATTATTTTTACATATGAGGCAGTCTCACAATCTTTTGAATTTCAGAAATAAAAATCTGGTGAAATTAAACTTGCTAAAACATTTTAAACTTAAAGAAGAATGTCTTAATGATTCAATATAAAGAAAAAATGGTCAGCAGCGAAAATATTTTTATATAACTGAAGTTTAAGTTAAACTTACGAGATTAATTTTCCTTAACATTTTATCACTATAACTTTTTTATTTTCTTAATTTTTACTTATGATGAATTTCCATAGTACCCACAGGACATTCAAATAAGAAATAATAACAATGTGGTATTTTTAGTAAAAAAATTGGTATAACATTGCCTTAAAGGGGTGTTAATGAAGGGACGGTAAGGAAAAAAGGGGACAGTACAGGGAAAAAGAACGGTAATGGGAAAAAAAGGGATATTAAGGATGGGAGGTTAAGGAAAATTACCACCTACTTTTAGGCAAATCATGTTAAGACTCAGTGATAACTTCAATGTTCATTGATTTTTAGAAACAGTTGTTTACATTGGATTAAATAAAAAAAAAAATGAAAATAAATTAATTTACCTCGAAAAGGGCAGGAATAAACCTGGGGGACGGTAAGACTACCAATAAAGACACGATGCTTGAAATTAATTTTTAAATTCTGCAGTAAAATTCCTGTCAGAAAATTTTAGACATGTTTTCTCTAGCATATGAAGTCTGCATGTGAAAAAAACTTGAGAAAAATTTGTGGCTGCATCTGAAGTAATTTTCTGTATAATTTTAGAAGAGGGACGGTAAGAAATCTAAAACCCAGGGACATAGTTAAAAAAAATAATAACAACCTTAAAAATGTGCGCAGGTTAAATGTTTGTACATATTTATATAAAACAATAGTCCCAGTTTCGGAATAAAATTACATCGAATTATTTTTATTGAAACAATCTTATACAGACAGATCCAAACTTAAAAATCAGCATCAGGGACACAGGACGGTATAGGTGTTTCCTGGATATTTGGACACCCAACATCGTCCTAAACGTATGTATCTCGTTAATATTGTTATGCGGTCAGGCAATGGGATGTTCCCAATTATATGAAGTAAAAAACCCACAAGAATATATTCTAAACTAAAATTATTCAGGGAATTAAAAGTCAAAAAATTGTGAGAAGGCTCCAAATACAGTTGGCTCTCACTAAAGTATCTTCAGCAAGACGCATTTACATTTAAAACCTCCGAGCGTCTAGAGGGTCTTCATGCATTTTCATAAAAATGCTTATAAAAATAATCTTAATTTAAGTTTCTAAAATACACTTCATGGCCCTATATTTGACATACATTTTAAAATACAATACTATTTAAAATATGTTTTCTACAACATATTTAATCTTTTTTGTGGAAACGGAAAAATACGGGTAAACCACTCAGAGGGTTTGAGGGCAATATCTTTTTTCTCGGCATTTTTATTTTAAATTAAAGTTCAAGAAATCGCTTAATTCGTACTACTCATCGGATATTACGGGAAAATGTTTCACATCTAACGGGACAGAATGCAAAAAAAAACTTGATTTGCTCTTAAATTTGAAAAGGAAATTTTGGTTCCGTATCTTTTAGTTCGGTAATTCTTATTAGTTCTATTGTTTTTTTTATATATACACTGAGAAAAAAAAAATACAGCCTTCGCCTAGAATGAATAGGTAGTCCTTTTCTGAATCCCTAAACTAGAAATATAGATTTCCGAGCTAAGCGAATACTGTAAGCAACTAAGCTGAATACACAAAATGATTTAGAATTTCTAGTCTCTTGTTTAATAGATGACGAAACGATAATGAATCGTCGGTAGCCATAAATAATAGCTATATTTCTGGAATGGTTTTATAAACTAGATTTATAGTTACTAAAACAAACCTCTTGTGTTCTCATTTATTTGCAGAGATTTTTAAATAAGTTTGACCACGAGAATATAGGAAAACGCTCTTGAATTCTTGTAGGAGACTCTAGAACTCTCTAGAGAAGGGAACTACAGTTTATGGGGATGACATGGAACTTTTTTTTTCTAGAGTCACAGTTTAGATTCTAGATCCCAGAACCATATTTTTTTTGTCAGTGTACGTATAGTTGGCTCTCATTACTGTGGTCTTCCGTAAAATGCATTTACAGGTAATGAGAGCAATTTCGTTTTTTCGTCACTTTCTATTTTAAATTATCAGTATCGCTTGATTCGTACTACTCATACAATAATGTGGACAAATTTTTCACCTGTAACCGGGCAGAATCTAAAAACACTTATTTTGCACATTACTTTTTAAAAACCAATTGTTGTACCGCATATTTTAGTTATACAGGGTGTTTCTAAACTCATCGTACATACGCTAGGGGTGATAGAACACATCAAGACGAGTAATAGTGAATAGGAAACCAAGGGTCCCAAACGTCTTCCGAAGGAGATAGGCGCCTTTAAAGTTTAGGCATCAAAATTTCAAATGATTATAAAAAAAGGAAAAATTGGTCGATTCGTTTGCGGTTTTCACTAAAACTATTCTTTATGTCAGTATTTTCTTGAAAATAAATTTTAAAGATACAGTTCAAAAAATGCCGATAGAGGACGTTTTAGATTTTGGAGTAACCAACAACTATTGTTTACCGTTATGTTTTGTATCATATTACATGCTTTCAAAAGCTTAGAGTTAAACTTAAATTTTGAGCTCAAAAATTGAATCGTTGGGAGTGTTTAAGTAGCACATACTGAACTGTGTTCAGTAGTTAAAATTTCAAATGATTATAAAAAAACGGAAAAATTGGTCGATTCGTTTGCGATTTTCACTAAAACTATTCTTTATGTCAGTATTTTCTAGAAAATAAATTTTAAAGATAAAGTTTATAAAATACCGATAGAGGGCGCTTTAGACATTTGAGTAACGAACAACTATTTTTTACCGTTATTTTTTGTATCTCATTACATGCTTTCAAAAGCTTAGACTTAAATTTTGAGCTCAAAATCTGAATCGGTGGGAGTGGTTAATTAGAGCAAACTGAACTGTGTTCATGAGTTGAAATTTGAACCCCCCCTCCAGTTCGGTTTGCGCTACTTAACCACTCCCAGCGATTCAGATTTTGAGCTCAAAATTTAAGTTTAATTCTAAGCTTTTGAAAGTATGTAATGAGATACAAAAAATAACCGTAAAAAATAGTTTTTCGTTACTCCAAAGTCTAAAGCGCCCTCTATAAGTATTTTTTAAACTTTATCTTTAAAATTTATTTTCAAAACAATACTGACATAAAGAATAGTTTTAGTGAAAACCGCAATCGAATCGACCAATTTTTCCGTTTTTTATAATCATTTGAACTTTTGGTGCCTAAACTTTAAAGGTGCCTATCTCCTTCGGAAGACGTTTGGTACCCTTTGTTTCCTATTCACTATTACTCGTCTTGATGTGTTCTATCACCCCCTAGCGTATGTACTATGAGTTTAGAAACACCCTGTATAGATATATCCATTAGTCTATTGAATTTTGACAGATACAGTTGTCTCTCATTTATGTGTCTTTCGTAAGACGCATTTACAGTTCAAGAGGATAATTTCGTTTTCTCGTCATTTTCTATTTTAAATTAAATAACGAAATCGCCTAATTCATACTACTCATCGGATAATGGGGGATAATTTTTTAACATCTACCCGGACAGAATCTAAAAACACTCGTTTAGCACATTACTTTTTAAAAAGCAATCTTCATACCACATATTTTAGTTATACAGGTATATCTATTAGATCTATTGTATTTTTATATATACAGTTGATTCTCATTAATGTGGCTTCCGTAAGACGCATATACAGTTCAGGAGGATAATTTCGTTTTTCTAGTCATTTTCTATTTTAAATTAAATTAATGAAATCGCCTAATTCATACTACTCATCGGATAATGGGGGATAATTTTTTAACATCTAACCGGACAGAATCTAAAAACACTCGTTTAGCACATTACTTTTTAAAAAGCAATCTTTATACCACATATTTTAGTTATACAGGTATATCTATTAGATCTATTGTATTTTTATATATATAGTTGGTTCTTGTGTCTTCCGAAAGATGCATTTACAGTGCATGAGGATAATTTCGTTTTTCTAGTCATTTTCTATTTTAAATTAAATTAACGAAATCGATTAATTCATACTACTCATCGGATAATGCGGACAAATTTTTAACATCTAACAGAATCGAACAGAATCTAAAAACACTCGTTTAGCACGCTACCTTTTAAAAGGCAATTTTTGTACCACATCTTTTATTTGTATAGTTATATCTATGATATTAGTTCTATTGCATTTTGACAAATATAGTTGGCTCTCATTAACGTGTCTTCCGTAAGACGCATTTACAGTTCATGTGGGTAATTTCGTTTTTCTCGTCATTTTCTATTTTAAATTAAATTAACGAAATCGTATAATTCATACTGCTCATCGGATAATGGAGAAATTTTTTTCACATCTAAAAACACTCGTTTAGCACATTACTTTTTAAAAATCAATTTTTGTGCCGCATATTTTATTATATAGTTATATGTATTATATCTACTGCATTTTGATATACAGTCGAACCTCTATTTAACGAAGTCGCTAAATCCCGGAAAAAAAGTTCGTTGTATGGAAAATTCATTAAATAGAGATTCACCTTTTAAAATACTTTAAACTACATAAAACAGATTTTAAATTCATAAACAGTAAATATTTTTACTAAAAGTAATTAATCACATTTTTTAAAATAAATTATATCGATTTGTTTTATTTATTTTACCCACCAATATCCATCATTGATTCATTTTTTCTATGTGTTTAAATCTTTGAAATCGGCAAGGAAAACAAGACATTGTCCGGGAATACACTGTATTTTCTGCTTAAAGTAAATAGTTTTACATTAAAATTAAGGAATTTTAATGACATTATCGTATTTATTATTATTATAATAAATAATTTTAACCATACATTAAAATATGCGTCTTTAAATTTAATTTCTGAAAAACTCTGTTAATTTTGCCTGCGTTTTTTATTTAAAAAAGTGCTTTCTCTCATAATACGTCTTGCATCTTTGCAATGCACCAAAAAGCCCTTCATGCGTATTTTGTTTTAACTATAATCCACATCGGATTGTTGCAAATAATTTTAGCATTTCATCATACGAAATTTTGTTAATTCCTGCATAATGATCATTTCCATGATCATCATATTCGTCTTCATCGCAATTCATTTCTGTATTGTTTTTATTTTTCACACAGTAGAAAATATCCAATTCGGATAGAGTTTCCGAGGTTTCAATTTCAGAATTAAGTGAAATACAACTATCAGTCAGCACATCATGGTTAATTTCTTCTTTTTTTCTCACTGTATCCACATTTTTTTAAGTTACTCTAAAGGATTATAGTCTTCGTCCTTCGTCCTCCGTACTTACCGAATCCTCACTATTGACAAAGAAGGCGCCTGGTAAAACCATTTCAAGACCATTGAACATCATAAAATGTGTTTAAAGAAAGAATAAGTTTGAAATGTCCAGAAATATTTTGAGGAATGGGGAGAAAAATAATTTTTGATCGCAAGAAAAGTTCGTTAAATAGAGAATGCACTTCGCTATTTGGAGGTTATTTTACGAAGAAATTCGCAAAATGTTCTTGGTTCCAAGGAAAAGTTCGCAAAATAGAGGTTCGTTAAATAGAGGTCCGACTGTATACAGCTGGTTCTCATTAATGTGCCTTAAGTTCATGAGGATAATTTTGTTTTTCTCGTCATTTTCTATTTTAAATTAAATGAACGAAATCAATTAATTCATACTACTCATCGGATAATGCGGACAAATTTTCAACGTCTAACAAAATCTAAAAACCCTCGTGTAGCACATTACTTTTTAAAAGGTAATTTTGGTGCCACATTTTTAGTCAAAGATCAAGAAATTGTTAGTGACACTGGTGAAAAGAAAATTTCAAAACCGACAATGTTAGGATTTCGAATCAAACAGATAGAGACATACTGATCAAATTTGGAGTGTGGAAGAAAATTAAAACACAATGCGGAAAAAGATGACCTTTTCCGTTATCTCAAATAAAAGCGACTTAATAATTTAACTATGTAAATTATGTAACACCGTCAAATTACTCGTATAGTTTAAATAAAAAAACGTTGTTAGTATCAATTTATGTGCACCACGATTTAATGATAGCACATAAATTACCGAGATTTTCAAAAACATTTTGCAATCTTTAAATTGAGTTTTGTCTGCATATTTTTTGGATATTTCTGAAAATTTAAAAAATAAAAGAATCCGCAACTGCCCACTTACTGTTATCTCTCAAAGCAACAAAAATATTTAAAACCTCACTATTGATTTTTTCGGTAGAATCTATACCCCAGCTATATATAGTCCATTTTATTCAATCTAAAAAGCAAGTTACTTCTTATTACCAATGTGTATCCTATATGTACTGAATTATGAATTCCTGGAAATTTAATCTTCTAAAGCATTTTTCGTGAATAGTTTAAACTATAATAGAAGATTTACATAATTATTTAATAATTTTAAGAAGTATTTTAGAAGGTTTAAACGATTTAGAAGGATTAATTTAATTTTAATTTAAAGGTATATTCGGCAATATTTATAGCCCCACTCAAATCTTTCATTTTAAATATTTTCCTTAGCATTTTGTAAAATTAGGAAATGTACAAATATAATGTTCTTACAATAGGAATCCGAATTGACCCTCCACCCCCACCCTCAACGCCGAAAAAGCTGAAAAAAAAAAAAAACATCCTTCTAAAATTATTTTTCTTTTTTTTTTAGTGTGTGTGTAACCAATAATGCTTTTGGAACAAGATAAAATAATGTATCTATAACTGGCGGTTGCTGGCGATTTTTGTCGCTTGCAATTTTTACGTGTAATAACACTATTAATGTTTAATTCATGGCGTACGTAATGCATGATCAACTCCGAGAGATTTTTTATGTCTTAAATTTTAGTCGTTGAAAAAATCATTTTCCAAATAGTCGTTGTAATTTGTTAAACTGCTTATTTATTTATTTATTTATTTTTAATAAAGCCACCCATTAAGTTTAGATAGCTTTATAACGAGATTTTGACAAATATTAACCCTGGAAATCAAACTGTTAATATCGTTTGAATTACATTTATATATTTTCCACGAGATTTTCCCGGTACAAATTCTTCCATTTTTGTTTTCTTTTCTTTTGTTGAACTTACGTGATGCTTGTATATATTCCTGATCGATTTTCAATTCATGTTTTATAATTCTGTTCTGGATCTATGTCGAAATTCTATATTGGAATTAAGTTAACATTTTTAGAATTATCTTTTGTATTTATAATTGTTTCTTATATTTATAAAAATCCTACGTGTAATTTAATGTCAGAAAAAATTATTGAAAGTGTAAAAGTTGTGTGAAATACTGATAATCATGTTTAATTTTATAAATATTTATTATTTAATATCATGGATAAATTGTTTATTAATACTGAATTCAGATTTAATCATGTGATTGTAAGAAACAATCTTTTGTTCCCATTCAAAATTAATACTTCATACGAAAGTGGCACTCACTGTATGTGCTTCCTCATGGCCATATCTTAATACATAGATAATTATAAACATCCAAGGAGTAGTTTATTTAAAGGAATTTGCTGCAACAAATATGGATTCCAGCAAAATATTTTACTAACAACACTACAAAGACATTTTATAAATCTGATTTTCGTCATTATCTAATGAAAGTGATTTTGTATGTGAAAAAATACTTTTGTTTCAACAACAACAACAAAATTGCTTGGAATACAATGTTAGTGTATAATGATAGTGTTTTTGTATTTAAAATAACTAGATTGTTTATTTAAAAGTAAGACTATCCAAATAAATCGTTACAAACTTGAACTTGATAATATTCAAAATTAATATATCCTACGAAACTAGCACTAACAGGACGTACTTCTTCAGGGCCATATATTTATACATAGCTAATTATAAATGTCCATGGAAAAGTGTAAAGGGATTTGCCTTAATCAATATGCATTCCAGCAAAATATTTTTCTAATACATGAAAGCCATTTTATAAATTTTGTATGTTAAAAAATACTTTTGATTTAACAACAACAACAACAACAAAATTGCTTGTAATACAATGCTAGTGTATAATGATAGTGTTTTTGTATTTAAAATAATTAGGCTGTTTATTTAAAAGTAAAACTATCAAAATAATTCGCTTCAAACTTGAAAAAAACATGTAGCGATTCGTTAAGTAATTTCATATTTCTTCAAGTTTTTATTTGTTTTATAAAGAGTATTCTTAAAACCTCTTTGTAATATTTTCTTAGAAAATAATATACATGTAAATAATATATAATTTAATTAAATCAAAATTCCCTTTAAACGACGGATATATTAATGATCTACAAAATTAACTGGAATCTTAGGGAATTTTTAAATTAAAATTCGTACTCGTGGTTGTACGATTTTATGTGTTACTTTACGACCCTTGCATTTATGTTAAACATTTGATTTTATTTTAATGACAAAACACATACCAAAAAGATTTCTGAAAGTTTTATTAAATTATAGTCATGAGATTTGTTTTATGTTATGGCCGCGAACATCTGTGCAGCCATGGTAGCCTGGACCCGCGGTGAAGCGTGGGCTAGGCGCGGGAGTTGCTATCCACTGACCCCTTCACGGTCGCTTAATATTTGAAAAAACCATCAAAAGTGTACCTATTTTTTTTATTACAGAAATTGAATAATTATAAGGTTTCTAAATAAAATATGCAATGAGTTTATTTTTAAGCCGAAAACACAATATTTTATAGCAATATTCATATTTGTATAAAAGCCATCATGCGAGAATTATGTGTCTTAACCTCTTAAGCTCCGCCTCCGATAAATGTAGGTTACTTTTTTTTTATTATTCAGATTGTTTGATTCCCACCACCGTAGTTTACGGCAGATAAAATGATGCGAAAATAAAGCCATTTACACTACTTAAAAAAAAAACTGGTGGGAGTCAAACAATCTGAATTAAAAGATAGTAGCCTACATTTATCGGGGGCGGAGCTTAAGAGGTTAAGACACATAATTCTCGCATGATGGCTTTTATACAAATATGAATATGGCTATAAAATATCGTTTTTTCGCCTTAAAAATTAACTAATTGCATATTTTATTTAGAAACCTTATAATTATTCAATTTCTGTAATAAAAAAATAGGTACACTTTTGATGGTTTTTTTCAAATATTAAGCGACCGTGAAGGGGCTAATATTCCAGTTATCACCAGACAGGCTTGATTCATCAGAATCCATATCAAAATGACAAAAATATTACAAATCTACGACAGATCCATGGCAAATTATAGATCGTACAAATCAAACCAGAGTGCTAATATTCAGACTTCAAATGGAAATTCCAGTTCAATTTTTCTGGTTTCAGAAGTTTTTTCCAGCAATTAAATCTCCAGCCCGAGAATATGACGGGCACGAGAAATAACGAACGACACCTCAGCCCGAGATATTGACGGGAGCGAGAATTAAGGGGTTAAATGTTTGTAATATTTTAAATTATTTTTAGATTTTATTTTTCAATTTGAGCTCAGGAATTACTTGTTTGTCCCCCCCCCCCATTTTTAAGCCTTTTTTTCCCAATACTGCCAAGATTCAGTTCCTGTTAGTCTTCCATGTCGGGGATGTGGGGCAGTGGCCCCAGTCTCCTCGGTAAACCGTCAGAAGTCTCTTTATGTTTATTTAGATAATATGGTAATGCTACGGTTTTTCTTTCAGAATATTTTTTTTACAAATTTATTGAAAATATAACGATTTCTAAATCATGGCGAAGTTTATCTTTTTGCAAAATGCCTACCTCTTTTTATGATTTACTTAAAATATGAGTAAAACGTTTTTGAGAGTTTTAATAACCTGAAAATTACATTAAGAAAACTGACCGAAGTAACTCAAAATTAACTTTTGTGACGACACCTAAATTTTAATTAACCCCTTCGGGACGGGAGCCTGTTACGAAATTTTTAATCTGTTGTCACCGTTTTTTAAAAATAGAAAATTGTGTCTTCTTGAATCGAGAAAATGCACTGATTTAATAAGGCAAATTTTACAGTAAAATTTTACTGGTGAGGAAAAACAAGGATTCTCAACATTTTATGCGGCACGTATACGTGCCGCTCGTCCCCAAGGGGTTAAAATGTTAATAGTATTGTTCTACTAAACGCAAAGTAATAGTTTACGCTCTGCATGTGTTTTCACGTTAAGAATCTCCATTACAAACTTTATTTGAAAAATGTATCTCTTGACTAAATAGCATAAAGAAATACAAAGAAATCAACAACTGGAAATAGTGAACAATGCACAATTAAAATAAAAGTTCTAAGTACATATAACAAACATTTAACTCATAAAATAATTACATGATTAGCATAAATGGATGACCGGATTTAAAAAATTCATATTTTCAAAGCTATTACACATAGTATAATAAATGATACTCCCGCCGTCCCAAATGAGTTGCGACATTCAGGTCGAAAATTTTGTCCCAAATTAGTTGCTACATTTCAAGTGGGTGGAGTCATAAATAACTACCGATGCAGTTTAGTAGATTCACACCATTTTGTGATTTCTCTATCACCAGTGTACCATAAAGATCATTTTCATCCTAGAGAATTAACCATTCTTTAGCTAGAAGGAAGTTTTATGCGAATACTGGTAGAAGAATCCTTACAAAATGGGGCGTGGCTTAAGAGCGTGCGAACCCTGTATTTTTTAAACTAATTTAGTACTTATTTAACACGTTCACGCCGGCGCGGTGAGTCACACTCGACTGTCTCAGAGCTGACAAGTCTCCGGCATTTTGGATACAAGTATTTTAATACAGAAAATGTTGTTTTATTTAATTAGAACAATTGGGCGATTTAAAGGAACAACATTTTCTATAAAATAACAGTGGTGTGCAAAAAGCCGGAGACTTGACAACTCTGAGACAGTAGAGTGTGACCCACCGCGCCGTCGAGGACGTGTTAAGAAGAGACGGAAGGAATGCTTGGTAAGTAAATGATGTTCATTGATAGCATAGAACTTTGAAATCTCTGAAAAATGTTCCAACAAAATCATAATCATCAGTACCAATAATCAGTACAAAAGTAATCAAATGTAGCAACTTTGTGGGGGAAGAAGGGAGTATAGAAGAACATTCAAAGTTTATTCTCAGTTACAAATGCGAACCTTTCGTAACACGACAATATATATATATATATATATATGGGCTGTTTAATAGCCTCTGCTTATTAACCAGGAGAAGACCCTTTAATTGCCTTCGAAGAGGACTTAAAGGAATCGACTGGGAGCGGAGACTTAATGTCCAATCCGCACCTTCCACCGGTACAGCCTGTTACTACCCTTGCCTAGTGCATGGGGAACGAACGCGGATGGGCTTCCTCCAACCCGCTTAGCCAGCGTGGAGGAATTTCGCCACCTACTCCCCTTATTTTACCATGAATTCACAAAATAAATCACGGCCCTTAATTCCCGGCGGTCTGAATGTTCCTGGTTACGGCAGCGATCAGAAAGACATGAAGACAGAGGGTGCTAAGAATAACTTATGGCAGCTCGGCTAGGCTGGCATAAGTTGATGACCTTGGCTACGTATAATGGACGATCCCTATCTTCGGAAAACCGTTTTCAAGAATTTGAAGAAGAATTAGAAAGAATCAACTGGGACATCCTAGTATTATGTGAAGTAAGAAGAAAAGGAGAAGAGAAGATAGATCTTGCCAGCGGACATGTATTATACTACAGAGGCACAGAAGATGGAAGAACAAGCGGTGTAGGATTTCTGATTCATAAAAGGTGGAAGAATCACATCGTAGAATATGATAGTGCATCAGATAGAGTTGTAAGGTTAGCAATACAAGTGTCCAGAAGATACAAGCTGCAAATTACCCAAGTTTATGCACCAACAGTAAGCTATACTGATGAAGAAGTTGAGGATTTCTATGAAGAAGTAGCTTCAATGCATCAAAAGGGAAAATGCTACATAAAATTAATAATGGGAGACTGGAATGCTAGAATTGGAGAAAAAGAGAAAGGTGAGTTATGAGTAGGAAATCATGGATATGGGGTGCTAAATGAAAGAGGAAACAGATTGATTGAGTTTGCAGAATGTGAACAGTTGTATATCATGAATTCATTTTTCAAGAAAAAGCCACAAAGAAAATGGACATGGCGTTGTGCAAATGGCTCAACAAGTGAAATCGACTACATCTTAACAAACAAAAAGCATCTTATTCAGGATTGCAGCGTTCTCAAAAACTTCAATACAGGAAGTGATCACAGGTTGGTTAGATGCAAACTGCTGTTAAATACTAAAGTGGAAAGAATGAAGCTTTTGCAACACTCAAAGAAATCAATCGATATAATAAATCTCCAGAAACATAAAGAAGAATTCCATTTGGAACTTAAAAACCGTTTCCAAGTACTTCAATCAGCTTTAGAAGAAGAGCAAGATGTTACAGTAGTGAACAAGAAACTAACCAGTACTCTACAAGATATTGCAAAGAAGATAGCCGGCGATGCACAAGTAAAGCAGACAAAGAAAATAACAGAAGAAACAAGAAGATTGATGAAGAAACGCAGAAAATTTAAAATGAAGAAAAACGATCCTAAATCAAGAGTTGAATATGCTGAATTATGTAAAACGGTAAGAAAATGTGTTACAGAAGATATCAGAAAATTTAACTCTGATCTTGTCAAGAAGATAACAAAAGTTTAAAATCAGCTAGGCGAAAACTTTGTGTTGGAAGAAAAGGTATTTTCGCACTAAAGAGGGCAGATGGAACAATCACCAAAATCAATAAAGAAATAGTACACATTGTCGAAAAATTCTATAACGATTTATATAAATGTGAAGATCAGAGGGAAATCAACTTATGTGATCCACGAGAAAACTTAACAGAAACCGATGCCATAATCCCAGTGACGACAGACGAAGTTTTACAAGTCATTAAATTTATGAAAAAAGGTAAATGGCCCGGAGAAGATGGAATTACAATCGACCTTATCAAAGAAGCAGGAGAAGAATTTGCAAAAATGCTATCCTTACTGTTTTCCAAATGTCTCCAGAAGTCAGATGTGCCAGAAGATTGGAATAATGTTGTGATGGTGCTACTTTACAAGAAAGGAGAGAAGGAAAACATTAAAAACTACCATCCAATCAGCTTACTGTCAGTGATTTATAAAATTTTCACCAAAGTTTTAACGACAAGACTTGAATCAGCTCTGGACTCAGCTCAACCTAGAGAACAAGCAGGATTCCGAAGTGGATTCAGCACAATGGATCATATCCAAACGGTAAGGGAACTCATTGAAAAACATAAGGAATATAATTTACCTCTTTGCCTTGCCTTTATTGATTATGAAAAAGCATTTGATTCGGTCTACACATCAGCAGTAGTAGAATCTCCGGAGGACATTGGTATAGACAAACCTTACATCAATATTATAAAGAAGATTTACAAGAAAGAAACAGCAAGCATCCGCTTGGACAAAGGGAAAGAAAAGATCAAGCTTGGAAGAGGGGTAAGACAAGGAGACACCATTTCGCCTAAGCTTTTTACTGCTGTCTTAGAAAATATTTTCAAGAAGCTGGATTGGGAAAACAAAGGGATTAGAATAAATGGGGAATATTTAAGTCATCTCCGATTCGCTGACGACATTTTAATTTTCAGTAACAGTCCTGAAGAATTGGAAAATGTGCTAAAAGATTTGGCAGAAGCTAGCATTAATGTGGGATTAAAAATAAACTTGGAAAAGACTAAGGTGATGTTCAATTCATTTGCATCAAAAAAGAAAATCGTCTACAACAACACTGAAATTAAAGAAGTGCAAAGTTATGTGTACCTTGGACAAGAAATATCATCTGATAATAGTATCATGAATGAAATCAATAGAAGAATAAGAAATGGATGGAGTGCTTTTGGGAAGAACAATATTATTCTGAAGAGTAGCATGCCCCTATGTTTGAAAAGAAAGGTGTTCAACCAATGTGTTTTGCCTGTCCTAACTTATGGAGCAGAAACATGGACGCTAACAAAACGGATGGCACAAAGATTACAAACAACACAGAGAAGTATGGAAAGATGTATGCTAGGTATAACTAGAAGAGACAGAAAAAGAATAACCTGGATAAGAAGTCAGACGAAAGTTTTTGACATCATTGAAAGAATTAAACGGCTAAAATGGAAATGGGCTGGGCACATCGCAAGAAGACAAGACAATAGATGGAGCACAAACACCCTACAGTGGTATCCCACAGATGTAAAACGGCCAAGAAGACGACCTCAAGTAAGATGGAGTGATGAAATCAGAAAAGTAGCCGGTGTAAATTGGATGACTAAAGCACTAGACAGGAAACATTGGAAAAATCTGGGTGAGACCTACAGCCAGCAGTGGATTGAAAACGGTTGATGATGATGATGATGATATATATATATGTATATATATATATATATATATATATATATATCTGTAAATTCGTTCCACACATTTGACTGTTTACACAATTAAAATCAACGACTCTTAATTCAGCAGTGACCCACCGTAAAATATACACGGTGCATCAGTTTTGCATCATTTAGTGTTTTAATGCATCACTGCGGCATTAAGAATCGTTCACTGTTCAAAACTGTCAAATGTTTGTAATGTCCTTCTTAATTGTGATGTATCACTTATCATTATATGTGTAATAGTTTTGAAATTGTAAATTTTTATAATCAGGTCATTGATTCGTGCTAAAAATGTACATATGTGTTGAGAAAATGCATATCTGAAACAGATGTAAGGAATAAATTTCAAAAAAAGATGAACATAAATTAGGTTTAGAAAACAGCATCTGTCAAAACTACTGATTTCTAATAGCATTTTGAAATCGAATAGTTTTAGACAAATAGCTGAATATAAACTGCTAATTAACATGCGTGGATAAATAACCTTAAATATACCTAAACTTAGCGTACCGTTTTATAGATTTACACAACCATAACATTTTCTCGCGCGATTCATATTAATAAATCGCAAGATCACCTACTTCCTAATAGTAACGATTTTGGGAAATAAAGGAGTGCAATTAATTAAAAAAGTTGAAATATTTTTCTTTCTTTCTATCTTCTTCCCGATTAAGAGAAAGAAAACTAGTGTTCGTTCTTCCTTTAACATTATAAAAAAAAAAAAAAAAAAAAAAAAAAAAAAAAAAACCGACTAGTTCGCCTGTTTTTGTCTGCTGTATACAGAAATGAAAAATATCAGATTAGACTGATTATGTATAAAATACATATAGGTCGAAAAGTCAAACTTGTTAAATGGTTATTTTGCAAAAAAATCGAAAAATTAAAAAAATTATGTACGAATTCGATATAAAAACTATTTATAAAAGAACAAAATTTGAAATATTGAGATAAAAAACTTATTTGTATTGCTTTTAAGAGTTCCTCAAAACTGATAATCGCGAAAATATTCAAGAAAAATAACAAAAATTCTAATAAAATAATCCAAAATCTGATTTTCAGATGCCTTTGGACCTGTCTTCGTCTATCCGAAAACAAGTTCGGAAACTTGTATCCGACGGTATATCGTCGAAAATGCTCAAATGGAAGAGCATTAAAAATTGCATTTATTGTACGATACGAATTAATAAATCGCAAGGTCCCCTAAGTTGTAACAGTAACGGATTCAGGCGATAAATCGATTTAATAAATAAATAAATAAATAAATAAATAAATAAAAAGCAATTTATCAAATTACAACGACCATTTGGAAAATAATAATTCGAACACTAAAATTTAAGAGATAAAACATCGCACGGAGTTGATCATACATTACGTGAATGCATACATTACCATGAATTAAACATTAATAGTGTTATTAGAGGTAAAAATTCCAAGCGACAAAAATCGCCTTCGACTCGTACGTATTATCCACCTGAAACTAATGTATTATCCAAGCATTTCATTGGCTGTTCGGGAAAAGGCTTTTCCATCGTCATATTTCCAAGAAATCTGACGACCAATTTTAAATGTAATTTCATTCTTAAACTTCTAAACATCCCACAATATTACTTTTTACACCGTCGTATAGAGAAAAAAAATGTACATTTAAATGCAATTTGTTTGAAAGCTGTATCTCAATTTGTTTCTGAGTTATTATTTTTTTTTATAGTTTTTAATTACTTTTTTGCCATAGTGGCAACAGAAGGTATCCATCTCTGTTGAAAGTAAAGGGAAATACAGATTACTGTGCAGACCAATCAGAAAACGAATAAAATGAGGATTAAACCTATAAAATCCTTCAGATATGCTTTTGATTTCCCATTCTGACGAGAACAGAACAATAACCATTTTTCCAAATGGTAATATATATATATATATATATATGTGTGTGTGTGTGTGTGTGTTTTCTCTTTCTATCTTCTTCACGATTCAGAGATAGAAAACTGGTTTATAATATTAATAAACCAGTTAAATATAAAATTGCATTATTATATTAATTTCAATAATGTAAAAGCATTTATAAGTTTGTATTTTTTATATCGTCAACTGTTTACCTGGAAATGACAATTTTACAGTCTCGTTTTGGGATTAAACAGACTATTTTAGCTTCTTAGAAAGTCTTAAAGATGTTGCGTGAATGAAAAATTCTTTTTTACTACGATGTGTATTTTGTATAAATGTATTTTGCATTATTCAATAGATATAATATTTTTTGAAAAAAAAATTGCACAACTATAAAAAGGGCCAAGAAAGTCTATTTTTAAAATAGGGAAGCAAGTTTGAAAACCACATTTAATGAAAAATACCAATTACGGCAATTCGAAACAAAATGCTGATTTGCTTCATAACTTTGCTAGAAATAAAGATATTATAACGATCTTTTTACCAGATATACCTCGCTTTCTATTACATATTTATACCACGCGAAAAGTGATGGAAGTTGAAACTATTTACTTCAAATCTGCAACTTATAAATCAGAATGTAACGTGAACATACAGCATATAGAGTGAGTAAATTACAGTGCATCTTTAAATTTTCAATGATGCCTTGGCATCGGCTTTTATATAAGAAAAACTTAACTTGTAAAATATTTTGCACAAATATCTTCATCATTGCAAAATTTTAGAACTAAAATCCTGATTCAACTTAGAGTTGAATAAAAATAAGTATTGAGAACCTGGTAGGGGAGACTAGGGAGGGTTGAGCCACTTTTTACAAAATCAATTTTTATTTTTTAAATATTGAACGTAGAATAAAGTTTTATATATAATTTTATTCGTTATACAATCAGTTATCAAAGTAAAATTGCTACATAAGTGTAATATATAAGAAATTTGAAAAATGATTGATTTTAATCATGAGAAAATAATGGGTCAAAGCTCCCCACATACGGGAGGCTTGACCCACTTTGTTTTATATTGAAATATTTGTGAAGAGAAATAAAATCAGATTAAAAAAAAGGTAAAATAACTTTATGCTACATGCTTTAAATATATATTAAAAAATATATATTTTTGAAAATATGAGGCTTCAACAAACCTGTTTAGGCGCAATCGCATGTCAGAGATGGAAAATTTTGTTTTATGCAGAATTTTGTCTGAGCAGGTATAATTCTACAACACGGAAAATGAAATTTTAATATTTAATACATTATTCCGTTAGAGATACGTTCAGTTTTCATAGGGTTTCATATATTATTAAGTCCGGTAGAAGCAACTGTCGCGCTTTTTATTTGTCTCCTGCCCTACTTTCTGTGACATGCGATCTGACAACTCTAGTTGTCACATAATTTGGCCTCATCTCACTCTATACACTGTGTTGAAATTTGTCTACATACCTTCCAATAGTTTTTCGATTCTTCCTATGTTCTTTTGCAGCCGCGTGAGTACTTAACTCATCATTAACATCTTTTAACCGTTTCAGAGGCAAAGCACTTTCAGTACCAAAATGTTGAAATAAATGACTGACACCGGAATATACGAACAAGTTTACTTGGAAATATGAAACAGGCTATATTTCACATACTTATTAAATTGAAAAGATTTTAACAAAATTCTGATGCCATTGTGGAATTTGGGAATTAAAATAAAGTGGTTTCATAAACATACCACTGCCCCTGAAACCGTTAAGATTGCTTCTTTCGTACTTTCTAGTATTTCCCACTGCTTCTATTTACCTATTGTAAGTAATATTTAAATGGAAAAAAAGTTCCTATCAACTTTCACATTTATATTTACTTATTTTTTTTTGTGCGGTACAAAAAGCAATTTTTTACATCTTTCTTTAATCAGTTTTAAACGTTTTCTTTCCCATCACCCCATTTTACTGTACCTTTGCAGATTAAATTTACATTCATTTTCATATATAATTATTAGTCTTTCCTTATGCACGTTATATAATAAAAATATTTACAAAACCCCTTAATTAACACATAGCCGACGGGCAATTTTTATCAAATCTGAATTTTAAAACAGTAGAAGCTCCTCCCTGTTCTGAAAGTCTTTTGTAAATTGGTGTTCTAGATAGGTTTCCCAAGTTATGCATCGGTAAATATCTTTCAATGAACGATAATAAAAAATCTCTTACAATCTAAAAAAAAAATATAGACAACATGATATAAATTCATTTTCTGTAAGATAGAAGCCACGCCCTTAGTCAATGATGTTCTTTGAATGAAAATGTTCCCGCTGTGAATATGTTAAAGAAGCTTTGGGCATGTGGTCAACACTCCCTCACATTGACTGGGTCAAACCTCCCCACATAGCCTTTTTCTAAAGAATAGCACGTTGTTATGTTAAGCCTGACTTACTGTATAATCTTTATGCCTGGAATGAAAGCTCGATATTTCTGCATTACTTAAAACCTACTTACTTGAATTCCTGTTATATGTTTTATTTGAAAAAAGCTTACAAAATATTTCTAAAAAACACAACTTTTAGGTTGAAAAAGCCTCACAATTGATTTTTTCTACACCTATTTCGATTATCTGTGTGAATTAGAGACTGTTGTTTGAGCATTCCGGTAGCTTTGGTTGACACCTATTCATAAAACTTTAAAATTCTTTTAAATATGAAAACTGATGGTTGGGTGAAGCCTCCCATATGCTCAACCCTCCCTAGTCTCCCCTATTCAAAATTACTTTTTTATACAAAAAGATTTTTTCTTGACGCGAAGGGTCTAAACTTTTGCACAAATAATTTTAAGGTATCTTATATATTTATAAAAGTCATGTTTTTGTTTGTTTTTATTTAATGCATCCCGCAGCTACCTAAAATTTAATGAGATACAAATTACAGACCATAATGATCTTCTATGAATAGAAAACCTTTAATAAAACCAATTACGAAAGTACATGCTCGAAACATTTGTGAGAAAAACCGATCCATTAAATATTCTTAATTCATGTTTAATTTCTTCACATATTATCTTGATATATTTGACTTTTTTTTAAAGTTACATGCTAGAATATACTAATTAATTATATCCGAAGAGTTAGTTTGTGAAAGAGAAATTTCTGGAGATCGAGTTTGCAGTTTAATGTATCGTAATACACTTCTAGATTAATTAGTAAAATATTCTTATAAGAAAATACATTACACATGATAAATGATTTGTTTCATTGAAGTACAGTGAAATTAATAAGTATGTGCTAATTATATAGTATGTGATTTGTCGACTATATGGATAAAGAGATAACTAACATATTTCTGCTATTCAAATTGATACCAGATTTTTAATTTAACCGGATATTTAAAATAATCCGGACAAGTTTTTTTTTTGTTTTTTGTTTTTTTGTTTTTTTGTTTTCTGATTGGTCTATACAGTAATATGTATTTCCCATTACTTTCAACAGATATGAACAACAGAGTGTTGCCACTATGACAAAAAAGTAATAAAAACTATAAAAAAAAGTAATAACTCAGAAACAAATTGAGTTACAGCTTTCAAACAAACTGCATTTAAAATTACTTTTTTTTCTCTCTATACGACGATATAAAAAGTAATATTGTGGGATGATTAGAAGTTTAAGAAATAAATTTCATTTAAAATTGGGCGTCAGATTTCTTGGAAATCTGACGATGGAAAAGCCTTTTCCCGAACAGCCAATGGCCACACCAGTGGCTGAGAGGTTCTGCTCTCGAAGCTGGTAGACGGGAGGTGCTGGGTTTGAACCCAATCGCGCCCGTCGGCCTAATCGTTCGGAGTTTTCGTAGTTTTCTTCGAGCCATGGATTTCCATGCGTAAATACGGGTTAGGTTCCCTTAGAAAGACCCCCACGGAAAGCACTCCCCCCTTGGGCCTATATCCCTAGTGTAGATAATCGGCCGTCAAAAATCAACCAACCAACCAACCGAACCCTTAGAAAGACCCCACGAAGGGCACTCCCCCCTGGCCCTATATCCCTCGTGCCGATAATTGGCCGTCATAAATACAACCAATACAACCAACCGAACAGCCAATGAAAGTCTTGAATAACACGTAAGTTTCAGGTGGATAATACGTACGAGTCGCAGTCGATTTCTGTCGGTTGCAATTTTTACGTGTAATAACACTATTGATGTTTAATTCATGGCATACGTAATGTATGATTAACTCCGTGCTATTTTTTATGTCTTGAATTTTAGTCAATTTTAAAATCATTTTCCAAATGGTCGTTGTAATTTGTTAAATTGCATTTTTTTTAAGTGATCATTAAATACTACATATTGATAAATTTCATCATTTTAGAGAGTGAAAAATATTTTAATGTATCTGAATCAATGAAGGCTGAAAAAGTATCGTTAAAAAATGTCAAAGCATTGTTGATTAAAATAAATAAATAAAAAATTAACAAAATTGTTTCCATTGTCACATCCCTTAAAGTTTGTAGATTACCTTTCATTCTGGAATATTATCCATGATGTCACCTATTTTATTCAGGGAGATGCCCTTCAGCGCTCTGAATCTCCAAAGCAAATATTTGATGAAAAATCATTAACTGTCTTCCTCGTGTATTTACATGATCTCAATCTCAAATACGTGGGGTGATGGTATGTTCTTCGTGCCACATTATACCACTGGCAGATAGACAAACCGAATTCATAAACAGTTTTCAAATATGTTGGAAAGCCTTTAAAAGATTTTGTTGTAAAATTTTAAAAAAATCTCTGAAATCTTTTTTATTTATTAAAAAATAAATCTTAATGTACTCAAATTATCATGTAATATGGCAATTTTTACTGAAACCAAAATAAACATGCAGAACTTAAATACATTTCAATGTGTTTGTTAAACATAGAAAAGAAAGTTATTCGTTTTGATGTAGACAGTTGCTACTTACTCAGAATTATGCAAATGTAGACTTTAAAAAATAATGAACATTGGTTTAACTAGGAATTTAAAGTAAATTACATTCTTGCAAACGCAGACATATAATTCGCATTTTGATAAAGTTTTAAATAGAATATCTTTTTTTTTTTTTTTTTTTTTTTTATCAATCCGAAGATTAGACTTAGAATAATTTGAGTTTAATTTTGTGTGTTTAAATTTGCTTGAAAAGTAATCCGATTTATGACGTACTGAATATAAAATGCTATGGAAAATCAATTAAATGCACAATACTTAATTGCATAAATTTTATAAGCACTTAAATGTATTTTAAATTATTTAAAAGTCTTTCAAAATAAATTTAACCACGTGTTTCATCGTATTTATCTAGTTATTCAAAAATAGGTCTTTTCAAAAATATTTATTCATTTTTTCCTCATTAATTAAAATTCGAATTTTATTATATTCACTTAAAATGGAAAATTTTGTGGATGCTTCCATTATCTTCATTTTAATAGAATTAAATGTAAAAGATGAAAGAAATGGACTTTTATTTTAATTAAAGTAAAAAAAAAAAAAAATAAAATCAATGAGGGGATATTAAAAGTGTTATTTTTCATTTTAAAAGGTTATTAATGAAATATATTCCTATTGAAAAAATATAAAACGTTTATCAGCAATTTAAATCCATTTATTAAAATTGTTTACTATTTTTCCTTCGATTTGCAACGTGGGAGGATATTATGAAAGCTTTTTAATACAGCCCATTAATTTTAAGAAAAGTGCCCTTTGAAGTTGTTATCTTTAACTAAGAAGTTATTTCTTGTCTCGTTATTTAAATTAAATTTCCTTAATGTAAATAGAAACTAAGTTGAACATTTAAAAATTTAAGTAAGTGAATTGAAGCATTGCTTCAGAAATACTTATCAATAAGTAAATATGAAAATCTCGTTCATTTTTTAAAAAAGTGTTTATTTTTTAAAAAGAAGATTAAATTGACTATTTATTGGTCAAAATGTTTTTACAATGAACTGAAACATAAACAGATCATATCAGACAATTGAAAAACATACAATACAAAATAAAATATAAAATTCGTTTAAAACTTGTGTGACTGAACTTAAAATGAATTATTTAAATTAAAAAAAAAGGAAAATATTCCTAGGAAATAATCTGAGATTTGACGTTTTAATCCGAACTATGGCAAGCTAAATTATAGAATTTGACTTATTTCATCTGGACAAGTTTGCTTAGAAATTAATTATACGGGTCAGTCAAATTTCATTGTCCGTATGTTGCCACTAAGGCAAGTAAAGGTGCTCTACTGAAGACATAATTGTGAAATAAAAACTGAAAATATTTTTAAAACGTCGTTATAAGAATGGCAATCAAGAATCCACGAATTTTGTGGTGAAAATTCAGCAGCTAACTTTAAATTGACTATTTATTGATCAAAATGTTCTTAAAATAAACTGAAACATAAACATATTTTATTAACCTAATGGTTATATAACATATAACATAAGGTTTTATTTTACATAAAAATCTTATTAAAATATAAAATATCGTATGAATTTTAAACGTGTCAAAATATTTACATAATACTATCTTTTAAAAGTTTGCCTTTTGTTTCAAGAAAAATGCCGAAATTAAAACATTTGAAATTTCGCTAACTTAGAAATAATTCTCAAGATTATTCCTCTAGCCTATTTTTCAGTCTTATGTTATTAAATATGTTTTGAGAAAGAAATGTTCAGTAATTATAGTAAAACTACAGGTGATAATCTGAATTAATTGAATAGCTTTCCGTTGTAATCTATTCTCAAATAGTATATATTATTTCTTGCTACAGCGTTCTCAAACGGTTTCTTAATGTTTAAAAAAATGGTAAATATAAACACACAGCTGAAAAGAGATAAAGCTCATAAAAAAGCAATGTGCCTATAATATACTGTATAATAATATATAAATTTAAAAATGCTAAATCATTTAATCATAAATTATGGTGTAGTCACTAAGAGTGAGATTAAATCATATTTTAGACGTTGAAATTAAACCAAAATAAAGATGTAATTAGCGAACATTTATAAAAACAACAAATGTTTTAATATCAGCTTCATGCCCTCATTATCATTATTTAATGAAATTAATACATTCCATAAAAGTCAATACTGCTTACGATATTTTTCAACATACAAAAAATGTTTTATATTAAATACCTAATTTCTTAAAACCTAAATTTTCGAATTACTTCTCAAAAATCTATTATGATGAAATAGTTCTTAAAAATCTATTATTTTAAAATGCACATGAAAATGTAGAAAATAAGAATATATATATTTTTTTTATATAAATAAAATCTTATATATAGCGCAATAAAAGAAAAAAAAATAAATTTGCAGGAAGAAAAAATATGCAGGAAGAATAAAGAATTAAGGAACAAAATTAAATATGTAAAATTAAAGTTACAAAAAATAAAACTATGGAAAACTTTGAAATTATTCTTAGGGGATTTCCATAAATCATGTCACACTCTTTTTTCAATATTTTGACGCCCTCCCCCCTTTATCACAAATGGTGACACTTCACCATATCCCCAGCTCCCCTCTTTTCACATGTCACGCTATAGTACATGTACTTGGAGTTCAGAAAGACAGTACTACGTTATAGATCATACTTGAAATTTTAATTTTAAATTTTAACTGTGGCTTTTAATTGCATTTGTGAGCATAATAATAAAAATGATTCGTATACTTATTTTGTATGAAATAAGATTAAGGTTTACGACTATAAGCATAACACTGGGCAACAAATTTGAACTTTTGCTCTGTCCTGCACTGTATTTTACGGAAGGTTCCGGAAAAAAAAGTGGTGGCACTTACATGCCGCGGCTTTTTGCTGTTACGTTTCACAGCAAAGTAGTGATACATTCTAATTTTTCAGAAACATTCCGTAATACATACCCCGAAACCTTTCATAGCAAAGTAGTGAAACATTTCAATTTTTCAGAAACATTCCGTAATATATTCTTCGAAACCTTTCATAACAGTTATGAAATGTTTCATAGTATATATTACGGAACGTTTCTGAAAAATTGGAATTTTTCACTACTTTTTTGTGAAACGTAACAGCAAAAAGCCGTGGCATCTTTATGCCACAACTTTTGTCCAGAACACTCCGGAAATTCTTTTACTGTGAAGGTTAACAATCAATAACGGCGTCAGTATATTTGTTCATAAATGTAAGCACGGTGTAAAAAGGAATTTTTTCAATATTAAAAAAAAAAAAATCATGTTATGAAACGGTAAAATTACATAAAAAAATGCGAATAAATAAAAGGAAACACTATTTTCAGATCTACTCGCTTTTGTCAACATAAAATACAGCAAATAAATTTAAATAACTTTTTTATTTTAATTTCATATTGATAAAGTATTTTTTTTTTTTTTTTTTTTTAAGAATTCAATTTCTGGGAAACACATTCAAAAAAGAAAAAAAAAGGATAAGAATTTATTTTTTATAACTAATTAATATTAATAATTCAGTTTTTACATGCTATTAGCTTTCTTGGTTGCGTTTCTGAAGTAATAGTTTTCTCTTCATATAGTTTTAACATATTTTGTTTGATGTAATTCTCATACATCGTACAAAATGAAAGTTTAGTGTTCGTTTTAAATGTAACACTAGAATCAAGCTGAAAGCGCATTAATTCTAAAAATATTATTTTTTATTTGTCAGGTAACAAAATCGAAGCTGTACAACAAAAATATATTAATCGAAACTCATGACTAAACATATAAAAAGTGTTTGCTAAACCTGAGTTCCGAGCTCGGACTTGCTCGGAGTTAATAAAGTGTAAAACTGTTAATTATATATATTTTTTTTTAATGAAAGCATTATTTTTATTCCTTTGTTAAAATCATAAGTTTTTAGAAAATATAATATTTCCTTTTATAATCAATTTTTTTCTGGTTTAGGTGGGCACTGGGCTAAAAATACTCCAAAAAATGACTTTTTTTTTATTACTCAAGGGTACAATATATGCATTATGGCAGCATGCATTTATCACAAAAACAAAAACAAAAAAAATTTGAGAAAAAAAAAGGAATTTTACGCGTTATATTAGAGATTTTAAGATTGCTTTCAGCGCTTTCCATATCAATGAAAATCCCCAATATTTTTTTATAAAAGTTTGGTTTATACATATAAATACAACTGTGCATCGAATTTTATATACTTGAATATGAAGGTAAAAGAATTCTATATATGTGAAAATTTTTGAAATTTTTTCGAAAAAATTTCAATTTTTTTTTAATTTTTCTCCTTACCTTTGTATTCAAATATATAAAATTCGATGCACAGTTTTATTTATATATATAACCAAACTTTTAAAAAATATATTGGTTTTTTTTCATTGTTATGGAAAGCGCAGCGGGCATTTTGAAAAGCTCTAAGATAAAGCGTAAAATTCCTTTTTTTTTCTTTGTGATAAATGCATGCCATAATGCTTATAATGTGTAATACTTATAATGCCCTTGAATAATATTTAAAGTGAAATTTACAAAAAAAATAAAAAAATAGATTTTTAAGGGATTTTTAAGTTCCCGACTTTAACTTCATTTAACTCAGAATGAATTTTTCACGATTTGTCACTTTTAAAATGATATATCTAAATTTCCTTGTAAGACATATGTATGAAATTTTCAAAAGAGCTTTTATGCTATATTTCCAACAAATTGTCTTCAGGATATTTAATTTTGAGTGATAATTGTGAAAATATGCTAATTAATGCAAAACTCACTCATAAAAAATCTGCATTTTCTAACTTAAGATATTTAAAAAAAAATCATAATCAATATTTTAAGAAATCCAGAAGTCAAATTAAAATGACACATTTTCGGTACACAAAAGTGTAAAAATTTTGTAAATCGAGTAAGTGCTTTCAGAGTTATATCAAAAATTAAATCAGTTTAAGATTTTAAAATTTAAATTAAAAAAATATATTTTAATTTTTTCCTGATTTTTTTTACATTCAATATTTTTATTATATTAAAATATATTTCAGAAAAAGATTTAATAAAAAAATCTCTATAAATAAAAAAATATATATAATTTTAAGCCCTGGACCCCCTTAATAATTTACATCGTTTCTAGAAGATTCGATAAGCAATACAAAAGATAAGTATAAAACGTCCAAAAAGTACTTTTATGTGTTAATTGTTTTTCTCAAATTTTACATAATAAAATGAGAGAAATAGTGCATTACACTTATTTTAAATATATCATATTTTATAAATAGGAAAGGCGGACATTAAAAATTCTAAAATTATTTCAACTGCCCCTAAGACATAAATTTATTAAAATCATTTTGTTTATATTTAATTAAACGAAAAACAAGTTGGAAATTGGACGTCAAACATGGCAAATGAGGTGCTTGCGTACTGTAACTAGTTTTATAACTATCTTTTGCACCGCATATTGTACTGAATGTATATTTTAGTGCCCTTCATAAGTGCATATCAATTTCATTCTAAAAGACTGTAATATCATTAAAATGCACTTGAAATATTTTTTTCCCATTGACCATAATGTAAAGAAAACTTTTGACAGTCCCTGTAATTAAACTATACATTCGATTTTCATAAAATTTGAAAAAACTCGACAAAATTTCGCAACAATTATATATTTAAAATTTCAGACCATTCGGTTGGGTAGATTTTTGCTTTGTTATATGCGGACGGACGGACGGACAGACGGACCGAACGACAACTATAGGTGCTATGAATTTATATAAATACGAACGCACCTAAAAAAGACAATATATGGTTCTATCAAGGAATAAGATTTTTCAAAATAATTTACATATAACTTACTGATGTATTTAAAGGACATTTTAATTAATTTATAAATTAGAGAAGGTACAAAAACTGATTAATAAAATATACAAATTTTTGAAAGATAACAAAAGGTGAACATGGACCTGATTTTATTACTCATTTAAAAAATACATAAATAAATAAAAACTCTTGTAGCACTTATAATTTCCTCTATGATTCCAAATGCATGAATTCATTGAAGGGCACTGTTACATGTCAAAAGCACGATGTTTTACTACCAGTATTTTACTATAATATTTTTTACGTGTAAAAAACAATATCTCCAAAATGTAAAAGCAAAATTTCCTATTCGAAAATACTTGGGGCAAATTTGTGAATCTTTGGTGTTTGCGCCGTGCAAACGGCACCCGTTACAGGGTTAAAAAAGCTAAATTTCATGAAGCAATACAAAAATTATAAAAACCGCTTGTGGAATATTTAAATATCCTTTATTTCATAAATTATTAAAAATATTGATTTTTAATAGCATAATTGAATTTGATTATACTGTAATTCTGTGAAATTTTATGAATAAAATATGATGTTTATCTTAAAAAAGGCATTCCATAATGTTTAAAACTTATTAATACGTTACTCGTATTAAATTGTAGGAAGCTTGTTTCAAAAGAAAATGGAAAAATATTACTTATCTATACATTTTAATAAAAAAGCATTTTCTCAATTTGCAAATACATTCAGTTTTTATTACAAAGAATAAATATTTCATAATTAGACGTTATAAAAAATAATCAATATACTTTTTTTATTCAGTATCTTATTTAAGCAATTAAATTTGACAAAGTTTCGTATTACAGATAAAATGAAAATTCAAATAATGAAGCATAAAAAGGTTTTAACTAGCTACATACTTTGTTTGATATTCAAACAAAGATGGCATGTGTTCAGAATGCATTTGTCTCTAAGTACCTTGGCAGCTGTTTTTTATTCTTCTTTATTTGTCAAGATGGCTAATGGTTAAAAAAAAAAAAAAAAAAAAAAAAAAAAAAAAAAAAAAATGACGCACGCATGCGCAGAAAGTTGTTTACGTAAAAGTTGAAACCTCTCAAAAGTATTACACGAATTATTGCCGTAATTAACGTGGGACATAAAGGAATTCAAATTTCCGGTAAAATATGCGAAATGTTTCAGGATAATTTCCTGAAACGTTCCGAAATTTTTTTACAGTGTAATAAAACAGAAATTAGTTGTTTTAATGCGGTTTTTTGTGCTGATTCCGAATCTAGTTTTAGATTTACTTCAGCACATCAAGTTTGAGAGATATTTGCATATTTCAATTTATGCAAATTTAGTAAATTTTATACAATTATTTGCAAATTTAACGTATATCAGACATGGTTTTTTGTTTTATGTTATGATTACTACCCAATTTACTTCACAAAAACTCCGTTTCGGAGATTATACTGACATGTGACTGAGAAATAGTGTACCTAATTTGCATATTTTTCATGTTTTTCTAATAATGCTTCTTTACGTTCCAATACTTCTGCCGCACGAGTATGCTAATATGTTTCTAAACCAGTTTTTTGAGCTGATTTCACATCTTGTATCTGTTTTCTTCTATCACGTCTAGTTTTTGAAAAAAGTGAAATTTTAGTTTCTGGTCAAAAAAGCCAGAAATAGCTTTTTATGATACTTTGTATGATAAACTTCAACTATGTCTCTGATATGAATCTCACCCTGCTCACCTTCTTGTCAATGAATTACACACCCCCAAAAAGCATCTTATATTAAACCTGTGTAAATGCCGTGCAAAATTAAAATTCATCTTACTCAAAAACTAGACATGACATAAGAAAACAGACTGCAGATTTGAAATCAGCATAAAAATCTAGTCTAGAAAAACATTACGTCAATTCTGTGGCAACTATTTTAAAGTTGATAGTGATGTAAACATTACACAATTGAAAAATATGCAAATTAGGCTTAATAACTGATAAATAAATATTAAGAATATGCAAATCGTGACATTTAGCTGAAGCAAATAGTCAAGTAGTCATTATCTAGAAAACGTAATTAGATGCGACATATATTGCATCTAAAATTTGTATAGAATAGCACAAAAAAGCTTAAATTTGCATAAATTTAACTATGCAAATTTCTCAAAGCCTCGACCACCTAGAGATAAACGGAAAGCATATTCGGAATTAGCGCCAAAAACTGATTTGGAATCAACTAATTTTATTGTTAGGACAAAACAACTGTTGCCCAGTATAATTAATATACAATAGTGATAAAATATTTATTTGAAAGATCAATTGAAAACAGTAGTTTTTTTGGAATTTGAAATGGAATATATTATAACGGGTGATCCAGAAGTTCCGGGAGTTTTGAAATATTAATAAATAGAAAACTATGCACAATAGGGAGGTGCGGTTTTCATATGCATGCTCAAAAACTTATGGGATTTTCGTTTATAATGAATTTATATAAAAAAAAAAATAAATTGTTAAAATTTTTGTCAACAGATTGCGCTGCTTTACAACATCGAAAATATCTGTACCTTCTGTTATATAAGCGGATCAGTTCATTGCGCAACATACTTCTTAGGATATCGCTCAGATTTCGCTTTATGGGTTGTTTATATTCAAACGCTTTTTCGAAGATTGTAGAAATTGCATTTAAAAGGGATTTTCATACAGAATTTGATGTGTAACTGCTATGTTTAGACATGCTTCCTTTGCTTAACAAATCTTTGTTAGTTAGGCTGTTTTTCGAAAAGGATGATCGCCAAGTTTAGCTTTACTTTCTTGTCGTACAACGCGTGGATTTAAAATCGGAAAAGGACCGATGACCGTTACAAATCTGAAGCCTATGATAAAAAGGTTGGAGGAAACGGGTTCATTGGAAGATCGCGAAAAAGCGAGAGACCCAAACTTCTATTTCAGCCGTACACGAGGTAGAACATGATGCCAATACTCAATCCGCTTTATTATACCATAGGAAAATTATATTATTGATCTCAGCGCCATCTGCTGCCAAAAAGTGTAAGTAATTAACATAATCTTCTTCATTAGAAAAACAAATTCCACATGTTTTTAAGCATTTCTGTAAAAACCGCATCTTCCTATTGTATATAGTTTACTAATTATTAACATTTCAAAATTCCCGGAACTTGTGGATCACTCGATCTTTGGCTTTAAATCTTATCTTTACTTTATGAACACAAAATACTTTAATTTCAAAATTTAATCTGCTGATTTTTAATGTTTTATTTTAGCCAAAATGTGTCATGTAACAAATTTTCTTACTTCCTTCATATCCCCTTGTCACAAACTGTCACAATTTCACGAACATCCCCTCCCACCTCCAATCGTGACATAATTTGAGGACGGACCCTTATTACATTATTATTATTATTATTATTATTATTATTATTATTTTAGCAATAAGCAAATTGTCTCCATTAAGAGTAATAAAGCATTATATTAATTAAGAGGACATTTTATCACTTTCAAATATTAAATAAAAGTGTTTTCTATTTTGTTTCTTTTCATAATCATTTTGTATTCTTTTTTTTATTCCTTCTACAAATATTTGACTTATTAGAAACAAACATGAAAGTATATCTAGAAATATTTTGGACATTAATATCATTAACTATTAAATTTTCATAAGCAAGATTTAATGTCTTTCAGATATGTTATATATGGGTTAATTAAAAAGGGATAAACAGATTACTGCTCCTCTTAATTAATCGCGAATGTATTAACGGTTTCCACAAATTTTCTTTAATTTTAATGAGAAGCATACTTTGAAATGTAACGTAAATCCCGATTTGTATACCGTGACTATTTACATTACGCAATACTTCTGAGGTTTATTTGCTCTTCTGACAATAGGAAATTTTAATGTAAGAGAACTTCGTAAAGTTTTTAAAATATAGTTATATTAAAAATATTAAGGGGCGTGGGATTTCATTTAGAAAAATAAAATGCTTTGTTTTTCGTATTTATATACTATATTTAAGATTGGCATGCAAGAAAAATAACTAATAGAATAAATTGTGCATACATAGTGTCTGATATATATTAAAAGTTAAACATTTTCTAACTTACAATGAATTCTATTACAATAATATTAGATTTTTTTTTTTTGTAATTTATATTTTTCTTATTTTGAATATAATGTTTCATGTGAAATAATCGTTATGAATAAAATATTGAAATTATAATTAGTGCTGTTTATTAAACATGCTGTTATTAGTGTATTTAAAAGAAACGATAGGCAGAACTTTTAATTTATGTTTTATAAATAATAAATATTTTCCATTTATGAGTCGCATTTCCATGTAAAAAGGATGCATTAAAGACTCAAAATTAATAAATCGTATACACAAAAATTTAATTTTTATCATGTTTCTTGTTAAGATACGCAATCATGTTAATATATATATATATATTATACAGTGCTGGAAAAAAGTTTAGGACCACAAAAGAAATAAAACTCTTATCCTAATTTAAAGCTAGCATCATTAAAATGTAGACATAAAATTATACAAGCATTGTTATTTTTATAAATTAATATAATGCAAACTGGGGGAAAACGTTTAGGACCAGTAAACTTAATATTTAAATTGCAGATATAAGATATCTGTACATTAGTTTTAATTACCTTGTTTGCATCAACCTTAAGGGGGGCTGGTTACTCAGCTTCGGAATTCTCCTCCGTAATGCTAAGTCTATGGACTTTTGATGCATTCGTATATTTAAAAATTATTCTCGGGAAATTCATACTTTAAACTTTTTTTTTTTTTTTTTTTTTTTTTTTTTAGGATGTTTCCTTTTTTTCTCAGTTTTTAAAATATTTCTAAAATCTATGTTGTATTTAATATTTCATGTATTAAAAGCGGGCGAACTGTGAGTAAGATCTTAATACTTCCTATAAAATTAAGTCTATACTTTAGAAATATTATTATATTTAGAATTAAGAAAAAAAGACATCTGTTAGGAAGTGTACACAAAAAGTAGAAGTTAAAAATATTAATTTCCCGAGGAGATATTTTAAATATACGAATGCATCAAATATCCATAGACTTTACATTAGTGAGGTGAATCGGAGGCTGAGTGACCAGCCCCCTTAACACGAGTGACTCTCAAATAATGCTCTGGGAAGTATTTCGCTAGGTTTTTTAATCTGGAGGTGGGTATTTTGTTGCGCATTTACAAAATGTCCTCTTTCATTTCTATAATCAAATCAAACTGATTTCTTTTGTCATAAATTTGGTCAACCAAGATCCCCATAAGATTGATATGATATTTGAGTCACGATCTTTAGCTGGAAAGTTCAAAGTTTTAGTGTTTTTGCAGATAATCATTTTGAATCATTTTGACACAGAGTTGTGAATAGAAGTGTTATCTAGAGGTAATATTAAATTCTGATTTATAAGCTCATCTCTAATTGCAACAAGGTATTTACCAAGATTGTTGACAGTTAAAGAAGTTCATGTTCTTCTTACTGAAAACAAAACTTGATTTCCATTTTGAATTAAACGCTGCCCAAATCATCACTGAGACACTGCCTTATATACGTCATTAAAGGAGATATGGCCAACTTTGTAAATGACCCTCTGTTCCATCAAGGTTGATTTTCTTTTCACCATTAAAAACTAATTTTCTCCATAGATTGCATTTCACTACATTAGATGATGCGAATTTTACTGTTGGTCAATGTGATATTTTTGTAGTTTGGAATTTTCGCAGCATCATATTTGTAACTTTTTTATTTTATTGTGAATATTTTTTCAACAAATATATTATTAAATATTGTATATATGACTTATTTTTAAGGAAACAAAATTGTTAAGTTATTCGAGTTTTTAAAAAAATAGAATTATGAATGAAAAAGTATGGAATGTTTTAAAAATTATTATTGATAAATGTCGGATTATGTTCATAAATACACAATAAAGAATGGAATAAAATTCAGAAAATCAAGTTACAGCTACTGTAGCAGTCAAACTATAAATATGTGCAGTGAATGTAATGCAGCGCTACACAGTAAATGCTTAAAGGATTTCTATATGACCAAAATGTAGTTGGTTTGTACTTTTCGCAACATATTATATTCAACATTTAAAAAAAATGTGCATCGCTTTTTTTTTCTCTTAATTAGACTTAATATGTATAAAATACAATTTTATTTCATTTGTGTCAAGTATAAAAATGTGCGGTACTCAATGGTTTAATGGGTTTTTCGATTAAAATTTACAATTAATCATATATCAAGTCAGCGCCAAAATTAACCGGGATATTTATACTATACAGTGGCGGTCAAAAGTTTCCGGCCAGTTAGTTTTTTTTATTTGTTTGACAGAACGTTTTAGCGGAGAAGAAGTTCAATTGCTCCAAAAGTTAGGAATTAGCAAATTACCTCTGACCATGTGATCATTTTGATTGGTTACTTAAGATACTTGATGCAAAGTGGGGGAATTCAAAATTCGCGCGTGCAAAAGTTTCCGGCCATTCGTCATTCATTAGTTTCTGCTATCGCTAAAGTGTCTTTTTGGCCATGTTTGTTAATTAATCAAGGTGAATAATGTATTTGAAATTCAAAAATGAAAAGTTTAACAATTTATTGTTCCTAAATGAGTGATTTGTTTGTCGCTAAAGGGGCAATCCTCTCGTGAGATTGCGGCAAAGTTGTCGATCGGGAAATTTGCTGTAAACGATATTTTAAAAAATATATAAGGATGGTCATGGCCTTCGGAACTTGCCACGGTCCGGGGGACTCCGGAAAACGAATATTCTTGTGAACAGAATTATCAGAAGAAAAGCAGTTGATGACCCGCGTAAAAATGCCGCTGCCATTTATGGTGTTATGGTTATTGCTGAAACAAGTATATCTACAGTGTCCAGACGCTTATGTGGCATAGAACTTTATACAACAGGTGGTGTTAAAAAACCTTTCATGAGTAAAAAAATTCAGAGGGCCCGAATGGCGTTTGCCAAGGAATACAAAGACTGGACAACTGAAAACTGGAAAAAAGTATTATTTTCAGAAGATTCGACGTTCAATCTTTTTGTGAGTGATAAAAAACATTACAACCGACGACCTAAAAACAAAAGATAAGGTTCTAGATATATTATTCCTACAATGAAGCACGGCGGAGGACACGTTATGCTGTGGGGACCATTTTCTGGAAAATGCGCCTATCCGTTATTTGAAATCCGCTGCAAGATGAATAGTGGAATGCAAAAGGATATCTTGCAAGATCATTTGCTGCCTTACTGGAGGAAAAATTATGGTCGCAACTATTTGTTTCATCATGATAACAACCAAAAGCATTCAAGCTAGCTCGTCAAGCAGCGGCTTTCGCATAAAAAAATTCCGCTTTTGAAATGGACAGCCCAATCATCCGATCTGAATATAATAGAAAATCATTGAAACTAACTTGAAAACGTGTGTGGAATTATAAATATTCCAATTCAGCAGCATTTTCACAAAAATTGCCAGAACCGTGGGCAAAATGTAACATTGATTATCTGAAACCGCTCATTGAATCAATGCCACGTTGCTGCGCCGGAGTTCATATTGCTAAATGTATGAATACAAAATACTAATTGTAAATGTTGTTGATCACTGTTATTTTCTTTTATGACACCATTTTTTTCCAAACTTGCCAAGGTGGCCGGAAACTTTTGAGAACATGCGTTTTCTTTTGCAATTAATTTTGTCAATTAAATTTAATATTTATTTTTTATTCCATAAATAAGTTCTTAACTGTTATGTCAATAAAGTGTATAAGTATCACTTTGAGATTCCTCTTCATGTGGGTATAATTACAAATTAACCAAAAATTTTATGCTGGCCGGAAAATTTCGACCGCCACTGTAGGTAGATTTATTTGAATGTTTGGATTTTAACACTGAAAAAGGTAAGATTAGCTTTACAGACTACATTACACTTGCACTTGTGACATTTTCAATCATAAGGAAATACAAATGCAATTAAGGATAATGTAGAGAGACGGTTTATCGTACTTCATATTCAAGCTCAGATGTGTAGTGGTCACTATGTTTAACTTCCATCTCCGGTCTTGCCATGTCTCACACGGTTTTCAAAACATTCGGGGTCGATAAAATGAATACCAAGCTTGTTTCAATAGTAAACACTGAGGTTTCTGCCTTAGGCTGACCAGCTGAAAGGACATATGCTGTATAGGACCTTTGGAACTGGGTTCAAGTAGAAAGGGTTAGGCAAAAAAACCCTGATCCCTAATTGATCCTAAAGCCCAGCTACATTTATTTATTTTTTTTTCCACATATACTTCTTTAATAATACATCAGATAAACATTAAATAAAACTGTAAAAATGTTTTATATACAAACTGTTTACATGCTGAAAATGGGTTCAACGAAGAAAATTTCTAGACAAATTATAAAATTCTGCAGATAGCTGACCGGTCTATAATGCAATGATTTTAATCCTCATCATTCGCGTGTTTCACATTCTCTCTAAAATATTCACATTTTGAATTTTAGATTTTACCTTAATGCTTATTTCCATAGTCTAATACTTATTAACCCATATGACGTTGTATAATACAGTCGAACCTCTATTTAACGAACCTCTATTTTGCGAACTTTTCCTTGGAACCAAGAACATTTTGCGAATTTCTTCATAAAATAACCTCCAAATAGCGAAGTGCCTTCTCTATTTAACAAACTATTTCTTGTGATCTAATTTTTTTTTCTGCTCATTTCTCAAAATATTTCTGGACATTTCAAACTTATTCTTTCTTTAAACACATTTTATGATGTTCAATGTCCTTGAACTGGTTTTGCCAGACATCGTCTTTGTCAACAGTGAAAATTTGGTAAGTACGGAGGACGAAGACGATAATCCCTTCCTTAGAGTAACTTAAAAAATGGGTATACAAATGAGAAAAAAAAGAAGAAATTAACCATGATGTTCTGATTGATGATTATATTTCACTTAATTCTGAAATTGAGACCTCGGCAACACAATCCGAATTGGATATTTTCGACAGTGTGAAAAATAAAAACAATACAGCAATGAATTGCGATGAGATGAATATGATGATGATGGAAATGATCATGATGCAGGAATTAGAAAAACTTCGTATGATGAAATTCTAAAATCATTTGAAACAATCCAACGCGGATTATAGTTAGAAGAAAATACGCATGAAGATGTTTTTGGTGCATTGCAAAGACGCGAGCCGTATTATGAGAGAAAGCACTTTTTAAAAGAAAAAACTCAGACAAAATTAACAGAGTTTTTCAGAAACTAAATTTAAGAGTGCATATATTAATGTATGGTTAAAATTATTTGTTATAATAATAATAAATACGATAAGGTTATTAAAAATCGTTAATTTTTATTGTAAAACTGTTTACTTTAAACAGAAAATACAATGTATTCCCGAACAATGTTTTGTTTTCCTTGCAGATTTCAAAGATTTAAATACATAGAAAAAATTAATTGATGACGGATAGTGATGGGTAAAATAAATAAAACAAATCGATATAATTTATTTAAAAAATGTGATTAATTACTTTTAGTAAAAATATTTAGTGTTTATGAATTTAAAATCTGTTTTATGTAGTTTAAAATATTTTAAAAGGTGAATCTCTATTTAACGAATTTTCCATATAACGAACTTTTTTCCAGGATTTAGCGACTTCGTTAAATAGAGGTTCGGATGTACTTTATGTTGCTTTATGTATTATTGTATTTAATATCTTATATCAATAAACGAAGTATATAAATTTACTTACATTTCCTCCATATAGATTTCTTTCAGATGTTAGTTGTGGGTATGATTGTTAGTTTAGTTGGTAAGCGTGCAAAAGGATAGGATACGGGGAATATAAGTACTGCAGATGAATGATCGAAACTTGAAATTTTCTTGGAATTTTCATCTGCTTCAATAAAGAGGCTGTTCAATGTTGCTTTGTAACCATTACCTATTAACAATATTTTCGAAGAAATGGAAAATAAATTTAAAACTATAATTGTAGGAAGTTGATTTTCTAGTCATCCGTATATTATTGTTTTGTGTTTTCTATTCAAACCTGGAATCCATTTAAAATTTTAATGTTCAAAAAAATGAAAAATGCAAAATATTACTCAAAAGTTGAAAAGTGTCTTTCAAGCATCAGATAAAATCTCCATTAACAAACGGCCCCTAATCCACTAAAATGCCTTCAAAGGGATAAAAAATGCAAATTTCACCAAATATATAGAGGCTGGTTATAAGTAAAAAATAATTCGTAGGTTATTGTAAGCAATCAGCTAGTTAACGATGAAACGGTATAACTTACTGGCAAGTTTTATTGAAAACAGTATAGAAAGTAATTATTTTCCCGATTTCCATACCCTTCAGAGGTCTAACTAAAGATCATTAAAAATCCATATCTAAAATTATCTAATATCTGGTCTGAATTACCTATTATAACAAAAATCAACAACTATCGCGACCAATTAGTAATAATTTTACTGAAAAGAAAAGAAAGGCAAATAATATTCAAATTGCTATACTGCATCTAACAGAATTACATTAAATGAGATAATTAAAAATGCACTTAACTCAGCACAGGTCATATATCCCATCAGCACCAATAGATCGCAACGAATATTAATAATGGATGCACAAAGGTGAAAATTGCGGCATTCTAAAATGGCCATTAATACAAAATGAAAATAAACTTTTGTTATTTCGAAAGCTCTAACATATCCATTTCAACAGTTTGGCATTTTGATTGAGGACAGCATACACAAATACTTCTGCTATCACACTTTTAATTAAATAATACAAAAATATTTAACACTTTTATACTGGTGTCTATTTTATAACACTTTCATACTGGTGTCTATTTTATAACACCTTTTCTCTCATTATAAAAAGTAAAATATACAGTCAAACCAACATTATAGTCAAAGTTCGCAGAACCGATATTTAATTTCGTTAAATCTGGCCGTTTTCAACACTTTTTAGTCCAGTAAAATTAACTCAAAAAAGGGCCGTTTTATGCAAAAATTCGCGGAAAGCTGGAAATCGTTTTAATCACTTTGTCTTCATCCAAATGAAGGGAATTGAATCTTGTCCCATTTTTCCTAGTGAGCTACAGACATGGCACCACGAAAACCTAAAAACTTTTGGACTGTTTTCAGTATTTTGCAAATAACTCAAAAACCGTTCACTCTAAAGAAACATTTCTAATTTATAAATTGTAGACCATAAAATTTTGCGTCGATTGAGTACCCCAGACTAAAAATGCCATCAAAAATAAGCGAGATATGATAGATCAAAAAAGTGCATTTTTCCAGTTTTTTTCTAAAAAATCTCATAAAATTGGTTTTTTGAAGTACTCATGTAACCAAACGAAATGTACTCACACGTATATTTTCGCTTATGATTACAATTTTGAAACCTTAACCCAATCCTAGTGTTACATTAAACAAAAACTAATAATGTCTGAGTACAGGAGTGATTAGTGGCGATAAAATAAATTGTCATCTAGCCAAAGAGATTGGAGTTGTAGGTATAAAAAGTGTCATTGGTGGTGATTTTGGCCGTGTGAAATTCAAGAGGTCCAATCGAGTAACTTCAATGAAAAGCTTCACGTATGCTGTTAAGATCGATGATGATGAGGTATCCGTCGATCCAGAGACTATTTTTTGACGAATTTCTTTCCACAAGAAATTAGAGAAAGAACTTAGAAAGTTCTTTGAGTATGAATTAGCTCCATTTCCGACTTCTCTGTTTGATAACTTTCGGATGAGGAAAACACGAAAGTCGGTATTTTACGATTTTTTCACCCCCTTTAATACTTTAGAACAAACCATAAAAACTGTCTATGTGATTGATGGAGGCTTCCTCCTTCATCGAGTGCGTTGGGAGCTAAGAGAAAAATTCTCTTCAATTATATCCACGTACATTGGATATTTGAAAAACAACTATGGTATATCTGCAACAATTGTTTGTGATGGTTATCCAGAAGAATCGTCAGAACTTGGCACCAAGCCTGCTCAGTGCTTCCGTCGAAAAAATAAATACATTGCAGCAAGTGTTGATTTTAACGAAAATACGATGCTCACAATGCAAAAAGAGCACTTCCTTGCAAATGAAGGGAATAAACGCCGTTTAATAAAAATGCACATTTAAAAATTGGAACAACACAATTTTACTGGAAGACAAGCTGTCGAGGATGCAGATCGTGATGGAAGCCATCCAACTTGATCACCAGTCAGAACGTGATATTATAGTTGGGGAAGATATTGATCTGCTTGTGCTCTTGATTACATTTGCTCCCAACTCATCCACGATATACTTCTTGAAACCTGGGAAAGGACAGTCGTGCAATGTTTTATATTCACCAATAAATTTCAAGTACGCGCCCATTGTGAAGAAAAACATCCTATTCCTACATGATTTTAGTGTCTGTTATTCTACATCGGCCTTCTTCAGGCGGAGCAAACTGAAATTCGTCAAGCTTTTGGAAAATCATGCTCAGCTACAGGATGTTCCAACTGTCTTTCATAACCAATATGTTACGCCTGAAGAGTAAGTGATGCGGGGAAGAAATTTATTGTCACCTTGTACAATCTCCAGTATGGCGAATCCACAACACTGCACAAATTGCGATACAGAACATTTGCAAAACATCTTATGAAGACCCAATTTAACTTCGCTTCTCTGCCGCCAATGAAGATGCATCCAAATAACATTCATACAGAATTTATCTTCAGATCAACATCTGGAATGGAAGTGTGATGAATCCCACTGATTAGGGTTCGAAGGCATTCAAACATGGTATGCTTCGAATCACCACAAACGATATAGCTGCACCACCAGAGATTCTAAACACTCTGTCTCATGCAAATGTGCAAAGGGACGCAAAGGCGGTTTATGTTCTTGTAGGAAGAACGGTGTTAAATGCTCAGTTATATGTTACCACTGTAAAGATGCGTCGTGCACAAATACCGCAGAAGAAGAAGACTTACAAACCGGATACGACGAAAAAGTAGATATGGACGAGGATGCCTTCCACGTGCAGGAGGAAGAAGAATGGTCAGATCAAGGTCCAGCAAAAAAAACGCTCCAAGCTCGATTCCCCTGTATTTCCCTCAAGTATCTTGAGGTGATTTATCACCATTGCTTACATACTAATTTTTTAAATAAATTAATTTTCTTTGTTTTCTGTTATTATTATATTGTTGTCTAGCATTTTATAAATGAGAACTTCAAAAAACCAATTTTATGAGATTTTTAGAAAAAATTGGAAAAAAGTACTTTTTTGATCTATCATATCTCGCTTATTTTTGGCGGAAATTTTAGTCTTTGGCACTCAATCGACGTAGGATTTTATGTTCTATAATTTATGAATTAGAACTGTTTATGTAGGGTGAACAGTTTCTGAGTTATTTGCGAAATACTTAAAAAAATCCGAAAATTTTTAGGTTTTTGTGGTGCCACGTTTAAAGCTCAACAGGAAAAATGGGATAAACTTCAAATCTCATCATTTGGATGTAAAACAAAGTGATTAAAACAATTATCAGATTTCCGCGAATTATCGGTTAGAAAAATCCTATTTTTACTGGCCTATTTCAACAATTTGAAAAGTGTTCATGACTTCGGTTTGCCTCCGTCTGTCCGCTAACTCCCGTAATTATACTCGTATTCCCCTGACATTTTTGGAAGTTATTGATGTTTAACATAGCATGTCTCTATTTCAAATGAAGTTTGTAGCATGTTTACTCTTTAGTTCGTTTACAGAGACAGTCAAAAGTTTTCCGTTACATTACAGTCTATGAGGAATAATCGTTTCAAATGATTTTTAATGATGTTACATGCTTTCAAACATAATAAAATTTATATGCATTTATCAAGTGCAATAAAATATGCATTTTGTAGAATATTCGGTGCAAAAAATAGTTGTTATTGATTTACAGAGTCATACAAAATAATTCCGTTACATAATGGTATAGGGGTGGAGGAATTGTTTGAGGCATATTTTCCTTAAGTTGAATTATTTCACGCATAATGAAATTGATATAAGTCGCTGAGGTTTATTATAACTTATTACATACATAATACGAAGTGCATAGCATTTACAGGGACACACAAAAGTACTATATTGTATCCAAAGTACTGTACAGTAGCTATGATTGCTGGAATTTCATTTTTAATTATGTTATGCGCTTTCATGTTTCACTATATTTATGCATAGTATATGGTGTGCATAAATGTTATAATTCATAAACAGGGCTACACAAAGGATTTCGTAATGGTTACTGTGTATGAGTACAAATTGCTTAAAGGTGGTTTTTAAATGATTTATGCATTTTTAAGAAAAACTGCATTTAGTTTACCAAGAAATGTTTGTAGAACATAGATAAAATGATATACAGGGTAACTCAAAGAATTGGATACATGGCCGTCGATAAATGGTTATTTCTGGAAATGTGATTTCAGTAGTTTTAAGAGTGTTTTAGTTTGAATTAAATTTTAGCTAAATAGTGGCGTTGTCAGGCTAGCTCAGTTTCAAATCACACAGAAATTTCACATAATTCCAAAATAACACTTTCTCGGGGTATAACTTTTTAAATATTTTTTTATTTAATCTTGATAAGACGACACATCACAAATAGAACGGCACATAACACATCTATAATAACACGGATATAACATTTTACATTTTAGCACATCTCAAACAGAACACAACTACAGTCAACGCTGTAACCGAACACTCTCCAACTCACAGCATTTCTCATTCGGCAAAGCTCACGGAAAACGGTCACGTGAGTGCCGGTAGAGTCTATTTGTTTTAAAACGGGTGGCGCGCGTTACATCCTCCCCCTCTGTTTCCGATTTACGTCTCGGAGAGGAAACAGGATGCTTTCTGGGTCTTCCTCTTTTCCTTAAGGGTGCAACTGGAATAGTTTCAATTTCTTGAAATGGTGACAAAGCGGAAACATGGTAAGACCCAATTCGCTCAGTAGGATTGTCCAGGCTAGCAATGTCATATGTCACTAGTGACTTTTGAGTCAAAACTATGAATGGCCCATCTCTCTTAGGCATAAATTTGGCTGTTTTATTTTTACCTGCTTTGCTCACAGGATGTAGGTTAACCCATACTTTATCACCAGGTGCGAAATACACTCGTCTACGATTTTTATCGTAATATTTCTTCCGCTGATCTTGTTTCATTTCAACACGCTCTTTCACACTTTTTGAAATATTTGCAAGACGTTTAAGATATGGGGTTATTTCCGGAACAAAATTGTCATTTTCCACAATAGCTCTAAAATCGTTCACCACATCATCGATTGTTCTTAATTCTCGACCAAATTGCAGATAGGCGGCAGTTTGGCCAGTTGTATCAGATTTGGCAGAGTTCATAGCAAATCTAATAAAAGGAAGTTTATCAATCCAGGAACTGTGTTCATCTCCAACATGGATTGCAATTCGAGGTTTCAAGTCTCGATTTTTGCGTTCGACTGGATTGGCCTGAGGATGGTACAAAGGTGTCAATGATTGGTCTATTCCAAGAATGTAACAAACTTGTTGTAGAACAGCGCTCACAAACTGAGGGCCGTTATCACTTATGAGTCTTCTTGGGATACCATAACGAAGGAAGATCTCTTCAATCAGAGTAGTCGCACATTCTTGTACAGTAGCAGTTGTTAAGGCAAATAGTTCGACCCATTTAGTGGCACAATCTTCTACTATAAAAATCCATCGATGCCCATCTTTACAAGGAGGCAATGGTCCAAAGAGATCAATGCTGGGGGTCTCAAACCGCTGAGCATAAGCAGGTGTTCGTAATAAACCAGCTAGTTTCTGATTTGTTGCTTTATAACGAGCGCACTCTGGGCACTTCTTCACATATTCAGAAATGTATGCTCTCATGCCTGTCCAATAATATCTTTTAGCAATTCTCTGATAAGTTCCTGCTTCACCATAATGTCCGGCTGAGGGATCGTCATGATGAAGTTTCAAAATATTTTGTCTTTCTTGTACTGGAATGACCAGTTGCGCTTCTTCGGCATCTGATTCGGGAGCATACCTATAAAGCACACCTTGATTCATCAGGAATCCTCTATCAGTCCAATTGGCGAAATCTTCGCTTTTCTGTTCGTCTTCAAAAGAATCTATGTTCTTTTTAAGGTTTTCATCTTGCAACTGTGCTTCTCTGATATCTTTTGGACTTCTTGTTGGCATGTCTATGCTGACAAAATTGCATGTCTCACAGAAAGCAGATTGATGATTACAGACAGGGCGTGACAGCATGTCAGCCACAACATTTGATTTTCCAGGTTCATATTCTATTTTCTTCTTATCAATTCCTTTCTTAGCAGGAGTCATCCGATTAGGTGGTGCAGCAACAGGAGCACTATCACCTGTATTCATACTATGCTCCACAAACGGGGTTGTCTCTCCCCCTGGTTGAAAACATTTTTCATACCTTTTGAGAACATCATTAATGTTGTCCCTTTCATCGGAATTTAGATTTTTACCTTCATCTTCACGTAAAGCGTACGGATTGACTTCGACCGCACCAGCTGACGTATTATTGTCTTCTTCATATTCATCCACAAAATAAAACTTTTCTTGAGGTTTATCACTGAAATACCATGTTTTGTTGGCAGTATCTAACACTATGTTAGCATTATGTAAGAAATCCATACCTAAAAGAGTTCTATTACCCTTGGCATCTGGTAATACAATGAACTCAGTTTCGAAGACTCGGCCTTCAATCTCTACGGGCACAGTGGCAGACAAAGTGTTCCTAACTACTGTAATTCCGTCAGCTAAGGTTACATCATGAGTATGAGGGTTCAGGGCAACACCAGTTTTTAAAAATAATTGATACATGCGTTCTCCCGCAATAGAACGATTCGCTCCCGTATCTGCACAGACTAGCACCTTCTTATTGCAGATCGTGATAGGCACATTTGGAGCTGAAACTGCTGATGTATTTAAACTATATAGCTCAAGACGATGTGCTTGAACAGTTTGTTTTTTAACCGTAGGGGAACAATCTGGACATTTCTTCTTTATAAATCCCAATTTACCACAACCATAGCAAACAATATCGGATTCTAAGCGTCGATTAATAAACTTAGGGGGAAATCTGTCTTCTTTTGGAGGCTTACACTGCTTCCAATTATTTTCTCGACGAGAAAACTCTTTTTTATCTTGGGGTACAACCGGATCTCTTTTAGGAAACGTAGATCTGATAATGTCATAAGCATCTAATTTTTCGGCAAGGTCGACTGGCGAATTTAAATTTTCCCAATCGTCTAACATATGTTGATTGCATTCAACAGGCACGCACCTTTTCATTTGATCAGCTATGATAAGATCCTGAAGAGCTTCAAAAGACGTTACAGTTAATTCTTTAAGCCAGTTTTCAAAATAAGCTCGAAGTTCGAAATAATAATCTCGCCAAGTAATTTCTTTGGCCTTGCGATGAGTAAAGAACAGCTGCCTCAACTTTTCGGCACTAATTTTAAACCTTTTTAGAAGTAAATCTTTAACATGTGAAAATTTTGAAGCGTTTTCTTCTGATTCACGAGCGATTAGCGTAGAGATAGAAGATGGTACAACACTGAGTAAATACGAAACCCATAGATGCTCTGGTACCTTCGAGAGCTTTAATTGACGTTCCAGGAATACCAAAAACAATGTTACATCATCAGTGTCTGGCCTGAATGTAGGCAACAGCTTTTGGATATCTATCTTACTCTCCGGGTGAGACATTACCCCTGCAGCATTACCACCTACCGCTCCACTGGAAGTACTTTGGCTCTGAGCCTGTAACTTGAGCTTCTCAAGCTCAAAATTCATCTCAAGCTTTTTTAACTCTTAACTCTTCCGCTCTATGCTTTTCTTCTAATTCTAATTTGCGCTGTTCTAACTCAGCTGCTTTTTGTTTTTCCTCTAAGTCCCGTCTGCGTTGTTCTTCCTCGCGAGTCGAAATTTGGTTTCTGACTAATGAATTTACAAAATCAACTTCGTACGAGGGGGAGGATTTAATTTTTTCACGCAATGTGACAACTGTCATAGAGGGTTGAACATCTAAATTCATTTCTAACGCAACCTGATATAAATCCTCTTTACGAGCTTTATTAAGTTCAGACATTTTAAACTTTAGCAAAACAACAAAACAAGTACCCCACAAATGCCGAAAATTCGTTTAAATTATTCCCCAAACGTGTGAGCTTTGCCGTTACAACTCATATAAACAAGACTTTAATAAAGCAAAACAGTATTTAACATTAGCAAAACTCTTGACTACAAAACAAAACAAACTTTAAATCCCTGCAGGTATAAATAAACTGGATTGTCATAACGCGACATTTAATCAAAACAATATTTTAACCAATATAAAGCCATTTACTGAATAGTTAACACTTTCAAACAATATTCTAAATAATATAAAACACATAATTGAATAATTAAAATTTCAACCAATATTATTATTATATTACTAACGCTACTTAATATCGGTTTCATTCAATATCACTTTAAAAGAAAATAAAGTTTCTTTTATAAACAAATAATAAATACAAAAACTTACTCATTCCGTTTTGAAAATGAATCACATTCAAGGCTTTTTCATCAGTAAATCAGCAACTCAAAATTAAATACTTACGTTTAGCATTTAAATAATAACAAACACTTAAATAAAAATAGTAATCATTTCTCTTACGAAACCAATAAAAAAATAATAAAAATAAGCACATATCTTTATGAGAATTACGATAAAATTATGAATCATTTTAACAACTTCTAATTTGACTGACAACAGTTTATTTTCCTCTTTTAAAAAGAAAAGAAAAAAAAATCAACGAAAACGTAAATGAATATTTCTTTCGCTTTCTCTCACACTCAGTCTTTTTTTTTTTTTTTTTTTTTTTTTTTTTATGAATCAAAATATTTTACTTAAAACAAAGTAAAAATTAAACATACATGAACAGAATCAAAGTAAAATTTTCAGAATAATGGGTGAGGGAGGGGGGAAGGGGAAATATGCAATACAAACATGACAGGAAAATAATAGAATGAATTAAAATTTAATAATGTCAAAAATATTTAGAATTTTTAGAATATCAATGTTGCGAAGTCAAGAATGCATTCTTTTTATTAAACAAACTATGGATCCATTCTATTTAAAAATAGCTTACTTGTTGATAATATTTTGTAGAATAAACAAATCTTGTAGAATAAAACTATAGGCACAAACACTGTAGGCACCGTTCTAAGAACAAATGAAGCGATAGTCCCTTAAAGCACAAACATCCTAGAACTTTCTTAGGACATTAACGAAATATTTTGTAGAACTTTTACTTGAGAAAATAAGAACAAAGATAACGAAACATTTCAGATTCAGAACATATTTCACAGTTCGACAACAAATTCATCTGTAGAATATTAGGAACATATCACACGCACACGACGACTTAATCTGTAGAATTTTAGGAACATATTTCACGTAGGCTCACAAGACGACCGGTCGTGCCATTTTTTTTGCATGCTCGTAAAAACAACACTTTATGATTAAAAATATATCACACTTCTTGTAGAATGAAGAAATCATATCGCGAACATTTTCACTCGGTTTCGGCCGACGTTGGGTAGCCAATTGTCAAGCTAGCTCAGTTTCAAATCACACAGAAATTTCACATAATTCCAAAATAACACTTTCTCGGGGTATAACTTTTTAAATATTTCTTTATTTAATCTTGATAAGACGACACATCACAAATAGAACGGCACATAACACATATATAATAACACGGATATAACTTTTTACATTTTAGCACATCTCAAACAGAACACAACTACAGTCAACGCTGTAACCGAACACTCTCCAACTCACAGCATTTCTCATTCGGCAAAGCTCACGGAAAACGGTCACGTGACTGCCGGTAGAGTCTATTTGTTTTAAAACGGGTGGCGCGCGTTACAGCGTGTAATAAAGGTACTAGATTAACTACAAGGTTGTTCAAAAGCATATAAATATGTTTCCCTCTAATACTATAAATTGATGAAAGAGAAATTTCAACCTGTTATGAGTTTTCTTGCTAAACTAAATTTCCCTATTATACAATATACATATCAACCTACAGATAAAATACAGGGCTGTTAAAATGAATATCAATTCCATATTTGCTATGGACAGTAACTGCTGAAATGAGTTTTTCAAATGCGCTTTTTAAAATATTTACTTATCTTATATACCTTATTTCCTTAAATAAGAAAGTTTTGTTAAAGCATTCAGGAAGTGATTGAAAGTGTTTTATAACCTATGCTTAATGCATGATTTTTCTTTTTGGTTTAAATCTAAATAAAGTTTAAAAGTGCACAGCAAATTAAAAAATAATAATAATAAAGAATTTATGCCAGACATTCTGAAAATAAAAAGATATTAAGTTCAATGAAGAAAAAATGAGATAACAAATAAAAATAAAAATAATGAGAATAATTAAACATTCTGCTTTTCACTTAAATCCTACCGTATTATTTAAAAATATATAGAGCAGCGTTTTTCAAAATTGTTTCAAGTATGGTCCCTTTTAGGTAGCTTGCATTACAAAAAGCTACATATTGCAGCCGTTCGGAGGAAAGCGATTTCAAAAAATTTTGGTATATTTTCATCGATCATGACCCCCCAGACTCCGAAACCACCTTCCGTTCAAATGTTGTTATATATCTACCCTATATATATAAAATCCTAATAAATCGAATTGAAACGAATTTATGTAACGATTCTATGAATCGACTGATTTAACAACTGATTACGTTTCACGGCGATTTCTCCTAAAATATGGAATACTTTGCGATAGAATTAACACAACAAATCCGTATTGGTCCACAAATATCAAAACTGGTATTAGAATTTTAAAATTAGAATTAGCTTTCGAAATATTATTTTTTTTCTAATTTTAAATACTTCTTTTCTAATGATGGCAACTCAAATTTTAATCATAACAGATATTTTTTTCATATTGTAGAAAAGGTTATTTTAAATTAATTTGGCGATGAGTTTGGCATCCCTTAAATGTATGCTAAGAAATACATCATGTTACTTTTATTCAGAATTCAGTTTGTATTTCATTATCATTTTATTTAATACAAAACTTTCATTTAAAATTGAAACCTTTAAAATAAATGGCTTTTACTTCATTCTTTTTTTAAAATTAAACGAAAAAAAAATATTAGACACAGATGTCATATACGCAACGGGGTACCTAATTGGCCCCAAAATGGCGTTATTTTGCCTGACATGGTAACCCGGCAATTGTTGCTTATTTATTAATAAATGTTTATTTGAATTTATTTTCTTTTTATTTACAAAAAAATGTTATAAATTGTTTTGTTCTATAGTTATTAATTAATTTTTTTTTATTTATTGTTATCTCATTTTAAAAATAACAGAAAATAATTTAAAAATACATATGTAACAGGTATTTAAAAAAGAGGTTTTCTCCAAATTTTCGTAAAAAAAAATCACGCCAAACCCGGTGCGTATGTGACAATGTGTTAAGAATTTGCTCCGCGATCAATCTAATTGAACGGTAGCTGTGAGGAACAAATCCTCCTCTATTCCCTCCCCTCCTCTATTTTCCTCCGAAAAAATGGTCACTCTCTCGGACACCGTGAGAAAACTTTCAACATCCATCTCTGTCAATGCCTTTAGGCATTAGCGAATTCCTTCGCGAGACCTAAACAGGGTGGTCTATACTCCGAAACCTTAGATGTATCTCATATCCTTTATCAGGGCGTGCTACGTCCTAAGTGCTAATCCATCATCACTTACAATGTCCTAGAGCGTGAGAAAAATGTCTACTAGTCTTTCTATGCACCTGGGTGTATCCAGTTTTTCTTTAGGAAGACTTCTTCCCCCATCATCTGAAAACATAGAAGTTCATTTCTTTACAACACCCCCCTCTAAAAGACGATTCTTCAAGCTTGAATGAAGAATCTTAAGACCAGTGGATGAACGCAACAAATTCCAATATCTCAGAGTGGCAGATGCAATAAATAAAATTATCATTGCGCGCTCTGATACATTACACTAAATAAATATACATATATATATATACATAACAAGATCAAAAATTACCAAATGAAGAATTTAGAATAAAACAACTATTTGGTAAGGGAGAAAACTCGGCCCGGGTGATCTCATTTAACTTTCGGTAATCTATACAAGGACGAGCGTCTTTCCCAGGGGCCTCTACCAGAATCATCGGGGAGGCGAAATCTGACTCCCCTTCAACGATTATATTTAACTCTAACATTCTTTTGATTTCTTTCCTCAAAATTTCTGTTTGTCTAGGCGAAGATCTGTAAGGTTTTATCTTTACAGGTTTATATTCTAATAGTTCCACGTCATGCTCCATTAAGTCAGTGCTCCCCGGATCATTAGAAAATAAAGATTTAAATTTATCTAATAAATTTCTCAATTGCTCTATCTGCTGACGTACATCTAGTACTCAAATTGCTGTCTTTAATAACATTTTCAAAATCATAAATCTCAGCCCCAGCTTCTGAAAATGCTATGTCCAAATCTTGATTTTCCTCGCCCTCATCTATCTCTTGCGCCACAAAATTCACTAACTCAATTCTTTTCAAATATGGTTTTAAGAGATTGACGTGATATATTTGAGCCTTTTCGCGCCTACCTGGAACATTCACAATATAATTTGTCTCTGAGATTTTGGACTGAATTTTTCCTGGACCTATCCACGATACCTATAATTTGTTCTTTTTGTTGGTAGCTAGAACCAACACTTCGTCACCCACCTTAAATTTCCGTTCTACCGCCGTTTTGTCATACCACAACTTTCTTTTTTCACGAGATTCGGTCATATTTTCCACTGCTAGTTCCTGACAGTGTTTTAGCCTATTAACCAAATTAAATACATATTCAGTAACTAACTCATTCTCTTCCTCTCCTCCCGTCCACTTTTCAAAAAGCAATGATTCGGGGGTTCGTAAATTCTTTCCATGTACTAACTCTGTAGGAGAAAAACCCGTAGAATCATGAGTTAACCGTCCGCAAGGCTAATAACGCATACGGCAAATATCCCTCCCAACTTGCGCCATTTTCAACACACAAAACTTTCAATAATCTTTTCACTGAGCGATGCCATCGCTCAACCAAATTACTTTGTGGTCGACAAACCGACGAGTGAGTTAACTTAACTCCAAATTTCTTTAAGAATGCGGTTGTTAACTCGCTTACAAAATATCTTCCGAGATCTGTTTGTAACTCTCTGGGATATCCTAATCTGCTAAATACCCACATTAATGCTTCAATTATAGTTTCCAATCGGACATTAGATATCGCAACAGCCTCCGGATACCTGGACGCCACACAAATAACTGTTAAAATATACCTATTCCCTTTTTCAGACTTCGGTAAGGGACCCACAATGTCAGGTGATAACTTCGAAAAAACCTCTCCCATAATCGGCACACGTCTGAGCGGCGCTTTCCCTATTTCCCTAGGTTTTCCAATCCTCTGACATGAATCACATGTTTTGACAAAATTCTCAATGTGTTTTATTACATTCGGCCAAAAGTAATGACGCAAAACCTTATCCTTTGTTTTCATTTCACCAAAGTACGATGAAACCCCCTCATGACAGGCTCCTAAAACGTCTAATCTGAATTTCGAAGGCACCACTAACTGCAATCTCTCCCCACCACGATTGTCAAAGGTTTTCCTAAACACCAAGTCATTCATAATTTCATAGTGAGATTTCTTGGCTCTCGCTTTTTCCCTAACTTCTTTTAACGAAGGATCAACATTCTGTTCTTTTTTAAATTCCTCACGACTAATCCGTGCTAAATTTCCGAACTTGTCATTTAAATCAGCAGGTAACAATAAACTTCCCGAGGTTTCATCTATCGTTAGCTGCTCTAACTCCTGTTCGCGTTGTTCTGCAAACTCGTCCGATTCACATTCTAAATCCACGACCTGCTTTCCCTCTCCCCTTTCGCAACTCGTATTTACACTAGCCCCGTCCATCAAACTAACAGTGTCTTTCTTTGCCTGCGATCTCGTCATTACCGCATTCTCTGCATTAACCTGTTTTCGGGCTAATTCAATTATCTTTTGCGTTTTATTCCCTAAGAGATAATAATGCAAGTCTGCTTCTTTGTCTACAACCCCAACTTCCGTTTTTAGGGAACCCAATCCATCAAAATCTATCTCTATGTGAGCGACAGGTAAACAGCGGATTTTAGAATCCAAGAGCTGTTTCACGAAGATATAATCTCCGGTCAAGTGTTTCTTTTTTACGTGTTCCTCACCACACAAATCATAATTGGTACCCGTATCTCTTAGAGTGACAATATCACGCCCATTTATTTTCGCTCTACTAAGATAAGGTTTGAACCCTTCTTCATAATCCGACGTTTTACTCACGTGATTCACATTAGCGGTGTCTTTCTCCTTCTTTTTTAACTGCGGACAATTGGCTCGAAGGTGATTTGTGGAATCACAAAGGAAACACCTGTTTACCCTCCTTTTTTCGAAAACACGATCCCTATCTGTCACTATATTCTTGTCCCTCCAATTGAAACTTTTATCTGCACTTTTATTCTCCATCCCCGAGCTATTTTTCTCGAATTTCTTATCAAAAAAATTTCTCGAATTTCCTGTTTTCCTTTGTGAATTTTTCACAACCTCTAATTCATCTAAGCGTTTCACTAAAACTTCCGGGTCAGTGAAATTTGACCAGGCATCAATCAGATGATCCTTTAATTCTTGAGGGATTCTTTTTTAATTTGATCAGTGATCAAAAGCTTCTTTAATTCCTCAAAATTAGTGATTTTTAAAGAATTTAACCACCCCTCCAGATAGCTATTCAATTCGAAAATTAAATCACGCCAAGGATTATTTTGATTCCTCTGGTGTTGATTAAATTTTAGTCTATACGATTCTGCATTTAATTTGTACCTTTCTAACAATTTACCTTTCACATAATCATAATTATCAATCAAATGTGATGGCTCTCTAAGGATTAATTCGGCCACATTTACCGCTAGAAGCGCTAATAAATTTGTCACTAATTCATCATCTTCTAAATTAATTTTTTTTTGCCTGCCTCTCAAACAAATTTAAGAATAAAGATATTTCTGATCGACTCTCATCGAAACGATGTATTAAGGATTTTAAGGGCAATTTATTGCTTTTCTCTGCACCATGATTTGATGTTAAGCTACGCGTCTCTGCTTCTTACGATAATTTTAACTTTTCGAGTTCATAAGCCCTGTCTTTGTCTCGATCCTCCCTTTCTAATCTCTTTCTTTCCTTTCCACCGCTATAAGCGCTTCCCGATCTTGCAGTATATTTTTGGTTTGTGCCAATGCAAAATCTCTATCAAAATCTTCAGCCGCTTCTATTTTACTAACTATTTTTGCAATCGTGTCGCTCTCATCTATTTGAACATCTAATTCACCCGCCAGGATTCGCAAATCTACCTTTTTGAAATTTTCCACTCTGACATTTTTGAAAAATTAACCCCAAAACATAATTTACATGGATATCAGATCAAAATTTAAAACAGAAAAAATACACATATACACAAAAATATAATTCAGTTATACATTTACAAAAAAGTTAGAAATATAATTTCCCCTTTTTATAACTTGTATTTAAAAAATGGCACTATGTTTCACTTCTGCAACCCATCATCTCGCAAAATTTTCACATATTAAACGTCTTTGCCAGATCACGACAAATACATTTTCCCGAAAGAAAAACCAGAACATTAAAATATCAAATTTTAAATACAGCTCAAGCAAAAATTTCCTAAACAAAACTTGTTATTAACAGAATAAACGCACTTAAAATTTTCCTGACAGTAAAAATTATTAACATTTCTCTTTTTTTTTACATGCCAATAACAGAAAGACTATCCTTTATTATTACTTTTCCTTTGAGAGGAGAAAAAAAATAACTGCCCTATATCATTGAAATCTACTGAGATATTTCTTGTGTCACACACAATAAACCACTGACACACAATAGCCAGTTTACGGCAAAAGGAAATTAAACTCAACAGAATGCCACTGAGATAAAAGAATTTGTTAGCTCATCCCTTTGAAGACAGGATCCGTTTTCGTCCACCCAGCTGTTCCGAATAGAAGGCACTGTCAATCAACGTCGTCACTACGATAATCCTATAGCTCCAGAGGTTTGTAATCCACACAGAAATGTTTTTCTAGCTTGACCCAAGATACGCAGTCTAAACACAAGGCAGTCAGTTCTAAGAAATGTTTCTTTCCAATAATCCTTGACGTTGTCACCACTAATAGCACTTGATAACAAGTTCTGTAAGTCACCACAATGCTTGTCACTATTAACGTTGCACTTCACAAATGTTCTTTGAGGACCCCTATTGTTCTACTCATCATCTGGTCAACATGATCTTCCGCTGCCACCAGCTGTTAAGAATTTGCTCCTCGATCAATCTAATTGAACGGTAGCTGCGAGGAACAAATCTCTCTACCATGGAAAATTAATCAAAAGTTTTATTTTGAAATCTTGAATACGTAGAATACAACAAAAATAATAAATTAAATGCGTAGGTCGTTGACTTATATGATTATATAAAACACTGATTCCTTGTAGCTTCAAATTTGGAAATTAGTTCACTCTAGAACTTCTCATTCAGCAGCAAGTTCGTTGGTCGGGTGGCTTTTACGGGAAGGCCTCCAGCCGTCCTATACAAGTTCAGAGCGCTTCGCTCAATTTCCTCGGCACCTCTCGTGCCTTCAGCCCGGGAAAAAATCTCTTTTTCCCTCGTTCGTGCGAGCTAAACGCCCACTCCAGTTCCCGACTCCAAACTGATCCCCTCCTCTATTTTCCTCCGAAAAAATGGTCACTCTCTCGGACACCGTGAGAAAAATTTCAACATCCATCTCTGTCAATGCCTTTAGGCATTAGCGAATTCCTTCGCGAGACCTAAACAGGGTGGTCTATACTCCGAAGCCTTAGATGTATCTTATATCCTTTATCAGGGCGTGCTACGTCCTAAGTGCTAATCCATCATCACTTACAATGTCCTAGAGCGTGAGAAAAATGTCTACTAGTCTTTCTATGCACCTGGGTGTATCCAGGTTTTCTTTAGGAAGACTTCTTCCCCCATCATCTGAAAACATAGAAGTTCATTTCTTTGCAAATGCAATAAATCATGAGATTTAATTTCTACTTCAAAGCAACATTTTAAAGTTATTACTTCTCCCGTCGACCAATTTCGCCAAATTATATAAATAGTCAAATTATACAAATTGACATATTTTTTTTTTATTTTAAATAACAAAAGAACAAATAAATTAGTATAAAATTATTAAAAATACAAATAAAACGTTGAAATAAAAATCACTTGATGGCGTGAACATGTCTAACTTCCTTAAAGTCAAGTGTCCGTAAAGTCAAGTCATTTACGATCAACCATTATTAGCATTTAATCTTATAGTTTGGCGACAGACTTTTGATCGATGGGATAACCAAGTAGCACCGTTTTAATTTACCACTAGAGAAATAAAAAAAATGCTAACTGGCGAGTTAAAAAAAAGGTATTGGCGAGATTTTCACCCGGCTAACATAAAAGTACCAGGAATTCTTTGTGATCATGGCAACTTTTATGTAGTTTTATTCGAAAAAGTAATTTTTATTCTTAATCAAAATGGAAGCCTTTCTTATGAAAAGCGAAGGAATCAGCCCGGTGTTTGTGGCAGTTACATGACTTGTACTATTATAATATAAACAAAATAATGGGGATAGAGTAATATTCGGCGACTTATCACACATGTGGCTGGCTAACATTAAAGTACCAAAATGGCCGCCTGGAATATAAAAAGCGAAGGGATCCGCCTGGAGCTGTTGATGATAGTCACATGACTTAGGCTATTATTATAGAGATTGTTTTCAATTTTAAAAACAGCGCAAAGAATAATATTTCCTAACGATTAAAAATTTATTTTCACGTGACTATTAAAAACAGGAAAAAAAAACTTTAAAAATTACTATTAAATGAGTACGTGTTAAAGGCAGGAAAATATTGAAAATTATGTCCTGAAAATTGTATTTACACGTGAATATTAAAAGGGAAAGGAAACTTTAAAATAATAAATATATTAACATGCGTTTAACCCTTTCACGGCCAAGGCACCTCTTTTCGAAAAATCTTGAAATCAGTGAATGGCACCAGAATTTACAAACAAATTTCGAAATACAAAAATTCTTTTGTTCACTTACTTAGTAAAAGGGAAATTTCCATCCCAATATTCTGGTGCTAATGTGGCATTTAAGAATTAAAATTAAGTGGTCCAAAAATGAACCACCGCCCTTGAAGAGGTTAAAGCAGCAAATTTTAGTAATTGTGTTATGTCAATCGTTTTATAAGGCTGTTAAAAAATACCGAGAGAAAAAGACACTGTTTAATTAATTCATTTTATTTTAGCTTCTTTTCAAATGTTTAACTGATCTTCTTTAACCAAACACGAAAACAAATATTGAATGTCTTAACAGCAACTGATTCTACCATAAATTTTTGCAATCAAAGGGAATTGAATGGAAACCCGTTTACAGGGAGATCGCTACACGTTTTTTCAGTATAATTCAATCTTCTCTAATATTTTTAAAACCGACCAGATTAGCGTGCTTTTAGATTCTACAGCGTCTGAACGGGGGTGGCGAGCGTAGGCAGAGTCCCTAGTACAGGGACGGCGAACCTATGGCACGCGTGCCATAATTGGCACGCTGCAGATTATTTTTGGCACGGCATAGATTTAAGTTATACATCAAAATATAGTAGAATTTTTCAAAATGCATTAATTAATATAGATGTTGTCTGTGTCACTTGAATCCAATTAGTTCGGTTGGTTGAGATTGTCACACAGATTGAAGAAATTGAAATATATCTTAATTTATCTGAATCAAGCTCACTATTGGCTCAGAAAATTTTGAGAATTAGAAAATTATCGCTAAACAAAAAATTAAAGTGTAATAAGCAGATTTTAAAATTATAACAACTTGGAATTCAATTCCAGACCCTAAAAGCTATAGTTTCTGGCGCTTGCTATTTTGACAATTTTTTCTGCAAGACATTCTTTTCGTAAAAAAAAAAAAAAAAAAAAAAAAAAAAAAAAAAAAAAAAAAATGAAAAATTCAACTAAAAACGTCTTGTCAAGTGAGCGCAATTAAACTTGCATTCTATCGAAAAATAACTAAGTACAAGGCGAATATAAATTATTTGGCATTTAAGATGAAACAACAGAAATAATATTTTTAAAATAAACTTCAGTATAACATCAAATATCACCTGTATTTTTTTAATGCTAAAAACAAAATTTTAAATAGTTTTGATTCATTATTATTTCATCGATTAAATTGTTTTATTGTTGGCACGTCATGATCACGTAAAATATATTTTTGCGGAAATTTGGCACGTGGACGTGAAAAGGTTCGCCATCCCTGCCCTAGTATATATATATCTGATCATTGTCACACTGTAATTCTAGTATTTATGAACCGATTTGGATGTAACTTCGTGTATACATAGTACATACCAATGTATCGACTGAGTACGTTAGACAGCTTCATCCGCCCTCTTCTTTCAAAATGGCGGCAATTTAAATTAAAAAAAAAATAATTTGAAAGTGGTACCAAAAAATTTAAAATAAAAAATATTCTTTTCTTATGTGTTTTACCTTGATACAAAGATTCCGGAGCAGTTTCTGTTTCGTTTATATCTTTAAAAAGTGGCTGAGTTATAGCACTTTGAATTTCTAGCGTGGCTACCATTTTGAAACGACCTGATTTTTGTCATGCGATAACAGGTGTATTTATTAACCAATTTGGATGTAACGTGGTGTGTACATTGAACATACCAATGTCTTGCCCAAGTTCGCTGGCCAGCTCTATCAGCCATCTTGTTTCAAAATGGCGGCCTAAATAAAATATATATATATATTTAAAGTAAGGTGCAAAAGAATTAGAAATTGAAAAAGATTTCTTTTTTAAGTATTTGACCTTGACATAAGGATTCCGGATCATTTTTTGTTTTGTCTTTATCTTAAAAAAATGGCTCAGATATAGCAGTTTGAATTTCTAATGAGGGTGACATTTTGAAAAATCTGATATTCTGCCTGCGATAGCACTCGTATATATCAACAGATTCCGGTGTGAGTGAGCACGTGGATAGGAATTACTAAGGTCTCGACCAAGTTCACTGGTTAGCCTCATCCACCATGTTGTCTTAAAATAGTAAATATATCACCGAATTTGGCAACCAAATATAAGTTACTTTAAATAAAAGCAGCTGGGATAAAGTGACTAATTTCGCGAAATTCTCATTCATAATGATTTAGTATTAATAAAAATTAGTATTGAATTTCCTATAATCGTTTTCCACTAAATTGAGCTTTGTGTGTTTGAATAATATAAGCTGGCTTTTTAAAAATAATGAATATGAAAGCTACCCCTTCCTCCCGGCACTGGCCGGAAGGACTTTTTTACACGTATGATGAAAAACTTATTCCGGTTTAAAGCAAATATAAAGGGTAGTTCAAAAGGTCATGTCCAAATGACACGTGTGTGTGTGTCAGCAAGAACTGCATAGGAACAGGAGTTCGGAAACACCATCATGACGGTGCAATTGCGCCAAAACCGTGACGCAAAGAAAAAATAATAAACGGTGTAAGAAGACCTTTATTTTAGAAAAAACGTACTCGAAGTACATAATAGAAACGAAAAATGTTACAACTCATAACAAGTGCTCCAAATATCCCCCATTAGCGGTGATGCATGCTTCACATCGGAACTCCGTGGAATCGAGAACACGTTATAATTGGGTAGGAGTCTCTTGGACACGTGCCGCCGTTTCAGAGATCCGTGCCATGACGTCCATGGGCGATGGAACGGGCGTCTCGTACATCAGATACTTAAGATATCCCCAGAGGTAGAAATCCAGGGATTTATGTCCGGGGATCTTGGTGACCAAGGTACAGGGCAGATTGGAATGTGTTCGCGATTCCATGCGGCGCCGATCTGAAGAATGCATCACGGGTACTGGGTAACGTTTTGAGCCGTTGTTATGATTTGTAACATCTTACATTTGTATTTTGTACTTCAATTAAGTTTTTTTAATATAAATTAAGGTCTTTTTACACCGTTTGTTATATTTTCTTTATATTTGTACGGCCACGATGCAATTGCGCCGTCACGATCGCATTTCGGACCCTTATTTCCTATGTAATTCTTGCTCCTCCTGACCGGACACACCCTCATGTTCCGTTCGGACATGACCTTTTGAACCACCCTGTATGTAATATACAGGGTGTTCCAAATTCCACCGACAAATTAAAATGGGTGATAGAAGGCATCAAGATGATGAAAAATTACCATAGATCCAAATTACCAGAATCGCAAAACACGCATTTAATCAAAAATACGGTTGACGTTAATAACTTTAAGAAAAACTGAAGTATTTTATAATGAAACATTTTATATACATGCCCACCTTACATAATAAAGCCACACATAAAAAAGTGGTAGAAATTTCCATTATGCGGCCCAGCAGTATCCATTTGAAGCTCCAGATTTCGGACTGCAATTTCCAGTTCATGCGGTATCATCAGTGATCAGGTTGTTTTCCTAAACTTTTGTGATGTTTTCACATTTTTTGCAAAACAAGGTGCATAACATTACATTTTTATTGCAATATTTTTATTTTTCGAAAAATTGTTACCGACAGGCCGACTTCAGTTAGAGAGAAATACTTTTTATTTGTGACTACATAATTTATTTTCGACCCCATGTTTTCTGGTAATTATTGCTCGTCTCGATGAAGTAATGTTACCCGTCTTACTTTGTAAAAATAATTTAGACTCACCCTCTAAATGTAATATATTTATTTTTAAAGCATGCATTTCTTTTTTTTAAATACCAATTAAAATTTATTTAATTCGTTACTTGTTGTGTTCATAAAAAGTAAATATTTAATAGCAGAAAACAGTCTGATTCAATTTACTAATTCAAAGCTATAACAGTTTATATAATTTTTGTTTTATTTATAAAATATAAAAAAAAATATTTTGGTACGGGAGACCGAGGCAAGATGAAGAATGTCTTAATTTTTCCGTTTTCCACAAGGTGGCAAAATCAACCGGACACTGCTGGCTCTCCTATCGGCCGTTCGTTAAACAATAGTATAGAGACGCTGAAATCGCCATTTTTGTGTTATTTGTGAAGCTTTGATTGTTTACCGCTGCCACTTTATAACTTTTATGCATGTGTAAATAAGCTCTGCTACAGACACAGGTAAACTATATCGTTTCTCTTTAATATTTATGAGTAACTTAGTTTAAATACTACCTATTACCATGAATAAAGGTCAATTAATCGCCTTACTTCATGGCAATGAAACCGAATGTTTTTAAACAGGCAGTCCGGGGCAAGATGACGAGCTCGTCATCCTCAGACCCTGGTAGTAGAAAACCAACATATGAACCCTCCAGATGAACCAGAACTTATAGCAAATGCTGATTCCGATGCACCAAAGAAGACTGTTAGTGTTTTTGATTCCAAACCATTGCCTAAAGCAACACAATGCGAGAAAAAAAGGAAAAGCAAAACACTGAGCTCAAGCATTCTTACAAGCACACCCATCAAAGAAATGTTAGAACAAAGGAAAAAGCAGAAGGAAGAACAGGAACTTAAAAAAAAAAAACAGAGAAAAGTGTTTCGTGAAGCTCAAAAGGGAAGAAAAAGCTCAAACTAAGTCCTTGTATGCCTAAGTCTATTTAATCCAGGCCAAACAGTCCAGTTGCATCAACTTCAAATGATGGTGTTTTCAGATGTCGTGCTTGTGACGAGGAATATTGTGACCCACCAACTGAAGAATGGATCCAGTGCTGTAAATACCAAGAGTGGTGGCATGAGGAATGTTCCAATTATGGAAATGGCATTTTTATTTGTGACTATTGTTAGCTGCACAACTAAACACTTCAACATTACGTTACAATGCATTATGCTTAGTTTGATACTTTGTAAAATGTAAAAACACAGTTATCATTTGTTAAACCATGTAACATATACAAATGATAAAATGTGTTCAACCTTTTTTAGTATTCTCATCTTGCCCCAAGGCCAAAAATCGTGCTCCAGTACTGGTGCAAGATGGTGCTTTATTAATGTTATGAAAAATAAAATTATCCTTTATTTTTTTATTTGAAAAATTAAATGGTAATATATTTAATACTTCAAAGGGATACTCTAACAGTACATGTTAAATTAATTTTACTATACTTAAAAATAAATTAATAAACAACAAAAATTTTTAACATAGTCTTCTTGCCCCGGTCTCCCCTACTTAGAATAATGTGATGGATATGACTGCTGATTTTTGCACAGTTTTTCCCACGTTTCGATGTATGCTGGTAAGCCAAAGTCTTAGATCGGCATATAAATAAAGTCGTATTTCTGTTTTTTAAAATACTAATTAAAATTTATTTAATTCATTAATTGGTACGTTCATATTAATTAAACATTTAATAGAATAAAACATTATGATTCAATTTTATTAAATCAAAACTATTACAGTTTATATAATCTATGTTTTATTAATTAAAATTTAAAATACATTTTTGGCCCTCACAATAATGTGATGGATCTCCCTGCTGATTTTTAAGTATTACTGGAGATACTAAAGTATTTTTCATACTAATTATGTATTGAATAGAAGAAAACATTCTGATTTAATTTTACTAACTCAAGGCTATTGCAGTTTATATAATCTTTATTTTATTCATTAAAATTTTAAATACATTTTGGTTATCACTATAATGTGATTTATCTGCCTGCTGATTTTTAAGAATTACTAGAGATTCTAAAGTATTTTTTATATTGATTAAGTATTTAATTTAAGAAAACATTCTGATTCAATTTTAGTAATTCAAAGTTATTGCAGTTTATATAATCTTTGTTTTATTTATTAAAATTTAAAATGCACTTTAGTACTCAAAATAGTGTGATGGATCTGCCTGCTGATTTTTACATGATGTTTTCTATGTTTAGATGTTATGCTGGTAAGTCAAAGTCTTATGTAAGCGCATAAATCAAGTAGTACTTCTATTTAAATACTAATTAAAAGTTATTTAATTCATTACTTGTTACTTGTTTATTAAGCGTATATTTAACAGCAGAAAACATTATGATTCAATTTTACTATTTCAAAACTGTTAAAGTTTATATAATCTTTGTTTTATTAAATAAAATTTAAAATACATTTTGGTTCTCACAGTAATGTGATTAATCTATGTTAACCTTTTGAAAACAAAATTTCAAAATGGATCATTTTCGCATTTCTCTTTTTCTGCCATGCTTCATCGTTGAACTAGGGAGCAATTGTAGAGCTACAGGTTAACTCTAAATACGTATGTAAAGCTTATACCATATTCTCTTAGAAGGTGCAAAATGTTTTTAAAAATGCGAATTTTAAACATTTTGAAAAAAATTACAACAGTATTTGACGTTGCGCCTTACGAAGACGATTTTTTTCTGCGTTAAAAATGCCGAAAATTTCGTATTTCAACACAATCTTTCCAGATCACCTCTGCAGACCACACCTACTAAAATTTCGTAACGTTCGGCCGAGTGTAAGTACTTTGGCTCAAGTTTTCACTACTAATTATGTAATTTTTTTACTGAAATTTTAACCCACCAGCCGCGGAAAACGCTATTTTCCAGTTCCAGTGGGATTCTTTTTTTAAATTCTTATTGCTCGATTCTCACAATTTTTTAAAAAGCGTATAATTCGGCCTATACTCGCATTATTTAATCACAGATTAAATAAAGTGACTTTAAAAAAGTGGTGGAAATCAAACAATCTTAGTTATAAAACAGTAGCCTACTGAGAAAGTCGCCCGGGGCTGGAGGGTTAAAAAATGCTTAAATACAGTTTTAATTATATCCTATTAAAATATTAGGGAAATTATACGATAAACACTGTTTTTTGTTGAGTTATACTTACGGAACCGAGCCGAAATTAAAAAAAAAAAAATAGATAACAGGAATTATTTTTTTCAGAGGTTACTGGTCACCCCCCCCCCCCCAATGAAAAAAACATGTATGTAAATATAGATAGTACAAAACATACTTCAGTTAAGACTTAAGACACACGCTTTTATTTTATATAAAATGACGTAATTCGCATTCGCTGAAGAATTCCACATTTACAATTCAATCGTAAATAATATCTACAGAAAGGTTTGCATAGGAAGTCACTACCGCAGAGTAATACTCAAATTCAGCAAAAAACGATGTCGTCATTCAAGGAACTCGAAAAAAAAAATTGTATACCTAATGATTCACGTGCTTTCATTTATTCGTAACATTAATATATATACTTAAAATAAAATATAGTTTATAATAGCTCCATGTTTTATCAGAAATCATTTATTTATAATTTTTCAGCATAGATAATGTGCATGTTTGTCAACACAGTGGTTTGTTGCGTGACTACTCAATATAATGTAGGAAAAGACTCGAACTATATTGCTTAAATTTATGCTAAAATGCTCGTAATTTGCACGTATTTATAATATGTAGGAAATATTTATTATATCTAGGAAATCATTCATCAAAAATTTCTAACTCTGCGAGAATTGCTACTTTCTGCCTACACCAAGTTTAGAAGTACCTATTTTTTGGGTGCGTAACGTCACATGGTCATTATCTATAGCAATTATTTTAATCACTTTTTTTTTTCATTTGTTACAGAAAATGGCAAAAAAAAAATAATATAATAATCTACTTTTTACCAACTACTTTTTCCTTACTTAATACAGAAATGGAGTACTTCAGCTTCCAACATTAAAGAAATGACGTTAAAAACTACAAACAAATAATTAATATCTCAAAAATAAATCAAGATGCAATTTTCAAACAAATTGCATTTTAAAGAACTTTTTACCTTATACGACGGTATAAAAATTTAAAATGTGCATTAAAAATTACAGTAGAGAATATCCGTATTTTACCGTACAATGCTACATCTGCTTTGTTTTACGGCTGTCTTACATAACGAACGTTATTTTTTAGAGACGACACTTTAATTGCTGCCCGAAAAAAATGCATGTAGGGGTGTAAAATAACATATTCCTTTATCAACTAAATATCGATAATTTTTCACGATTTGATCTCACGAGATGCATAAACATGATATGGCATCTGAAAATCTCAAAGACTTAAGCTAAAGAAGACTATTATTTTGAACGAATGAAATAAACCAATTGGAGAAGAAAAAAAAATTACGAGCCATTTTACTACTAAATATTAATATTCTTTTCTGGGTTGTTTCACACAGCTGCGAAAATATCATATTTTTAATTCCTAAAAATTTCAAAGAATTTGGACGATAAATTATCCGTGACACCGAAAAACAAAATACACAAAAATGAAAATACAATTGACTTTACAACATTGCAAAACTTTTCAAAAAATACTAAAAATAACCCTTTGAAGAAAATTCATTCCCGGAGATCTCTTTTTTTTTTTTATCCGTACATTCTGACATAGAACTAACATTATGCGTAGTTTGTTAAAAATATATACTTAAGTTTATACATCATGTCTTAAATTTTAACATTATATACTAACTAGCTAATGATAAAGTGTCGGTTTGGTTCAGGTATAGTTGGATTTAAGGATAATCAGTGTGAAAAAAAAAAACACTCGGGATTTCCATGTAAAAAAAAAGGTATGAGTAAAACAGTAATGTTTAACAGTTCTTTTTTACCGCTATTTTCTAACCTGTGTTTCACACAGGCCGTTGCCGATTTTTTCTGATAAAATCGAGTTAAAAAAAAATTAACGTTAATTTAAGAATATTATCATAGGCTCCGGCAACGCCAGGCAGAATAGCAAGTAATGAATGATTGCATATACTGCATATTTATTTAACATGTTAATTTTGTATTTCAAGTTTTAAATGCTTACATTTTACTAATTAAATAATGTAATAATAATTCCACTGTATAAAAACAAACTTAACAGAGTTTAGTAATTAAATGCATTTAAAATAAATGTTTACCTATTAAAAAGACAGAAAATGCTTTTTATTTATTATGCAACGATATTAAAAATAAATAAATGGCAAAAAATATAATACAAGTCATAATCATGTGATTTTTTAAAAATATATATATTGTTGTTGCATTTAATTTTTTTTATTATATTTATTTATATGTTTGATTCTAGACAATTATTACTATGAAAGTATGAAAAATAAAAACGTTATGTCTTAAAAAAATGTTATTTTAATAGAAATTTAAAAGAAAGTTGAAAATTTCTTTCTTCCTTTTTTTTTTAATTTTCAGAAGCATTAATTTTTATGGCATTGCTCGAATATTTAAAATGTTATTTAAAATGTTAAAAGTAATAATATTTATCATTTTCGTATCGTATATTATGATCATAAGGAAGTATATCTTCAACATTAGATTTTTGTTTAGTATGTTTTTATCTACAGCGTACTTCTGCCAGTCACAATATAATTCCAATCAAAATTCGTAAGAGCTTTCCTATTCAGACATGCTTAACTAAATATTCATGAACGCAACTTTATCTCACATAAAATTTCCATTCTAGAAGCCATTGTTGAATGAAATTCTAAAATCTTAATTATTTCAAGTATCTTAAATGGAAGTACCCCAAAAGTAACTGTAAATATATATGCCAAACTTTGAATAGTAAAATTTAAAGTTTTAAAACTTATTGCACAGACAGTTTACTTTTAATATAATTATGTATTTTTAATATATCTAAAGTGAAATATTTGTCAGAAGAATATGTGTAGATAAGGATTTATTTTTGAATTCGCTGAGAGGGTACAAAATTGTGTTCATTTTTATAAGATCTTCAAACTGTTTAAAAATTATTTATTATCCATATTTTCCGTATTCTGAATGATTTTTCATTGACGATTGTTTAGGTGTGTTACACAAGATAAGGATGGGAATGTTTAAGAAATTTCAGTACATTTAAATATCAATATGTTTCATTTTCACTCAATACGAAACGCTCATTACGCCGTAATTATTTTATACATATACAGTTATCTCTCATTAAATTATCTACAGTAAGACGCATTTTCATTTAAAACCCTCGGAGCAGTGGTTCCCAAGAGCACCACCCCTAGACTAGATCGCTTTCATGCATTTTCATAAAAATACTTATGAAAATAATCTTAATTTAAATTTTCTTTCTCTGTTTGTTTCTAAAATGCATTAAGTTGACCGCGGCCGCAGGTGAAGGAACCTTTTACTTGCCAAAAAAAAAAAAAAAAAATCGATTTATCGCACTTCTGAGAGGTGGAAGTCATTTATGATGAATTGATAGCTACGGCTCACTCACACAAATCCAACGAATCATCGGAAGATAGTTAAGTGGATAAGGAAAAGATGTGTTTTAAATGAAACAGAGTAGCCAACTACATACTAAATCAAGCCAACTACAACAAATGAGAAATTATAACGATACATCTTGTGAAAACAGTCATCATAAAAAAAATTACGGACTAACGGCCATGGAACAAGCCCCACTCCAGTAGTGCACAAGCCTTTACAAATAGCTCGCAACAACGTTGCATAAATCATGATAACAGCCATTAGGTTCCAATGGACTGATCGCCATGTGCGCATTCACGTATCAAGGTAATATGAAAACAAAGGAAAATGAACCTGTTAAGTGATCAAAGCCAACTCAAAGGGTCACAAATTAAAGACCACAAGTCGTCAACCCATCAGCGGCAAGTTCGCAAAGTGACAAAACCTCAAATTTAGACATCCACCATTAATAGAGTCATAAAGAAAAACAACCTACGATAGAGACAAGCATCTCACGGTATGTGAGAAGCATATATCTATTCAAGGAAAAAGAAAAGACCCACAAGAATAAGTCAAAATATTAAAAAGACAACCACCACAACAGTGACCAACTACCAAGACAAGGAAACCTCCTCAGAAGAACAAGTCCACTAGGTGAGATAAGTATATTATACTAGACAAATATAATGAATTATTAAAATTAAATGTTAATTTAGGTCAAACCCAACCCCCATAGCTTATGTCTAAGTTACAACCTCAAGCAGCTAGCTCAATTAGAAATTAGTATATTAATCTCACTAGGTCAGCTCGTTAGTCTCCTATCAATTCCCTCCTAGATAAGTAATAGTATGCCAATTCATAGTTAACTTGCCATAAGATAATATAAAAATAATAATAATAATTAATAAATAAAATCCTGATTCTAATATCAGAAATGATTAAAATATAAATTCATTTTAAATAGCCAGGCTATATTTAAGTAATCTAAAGTAAATTACTCTAGTTAGTTTAATGTCATCTAGTGCTATAGGATAATATTAAAACAATATATATAATAAATGATAGTTAAGTAAATAGCTATAAGTAAGTTTTAAGTGTAATAACATGTACAAGCTAACCCCTTTCCCTTTCAGGGTGTTTTTTTTTTTTTTTTTTTTTTTTTTTTTACTACCGCCTCTTTATTATTCGTAGTTGCACATAGGCTGCACAAGCTACCGGTCCCTCTCCAGTGGGAAGTCTACGGAGTCAGTTTCTACGCGGTGGGTTACGGTAGATAGGCGGAGTCTCATCCCCCTGCATCGTTATGTTTGCCTAGCATAAAATTAACTTTCAGTGCAACTTGTCTATCTGCGGCGCTCCCGTTTTTTTTTTTTTTTTTTTTTTTTTTTTTTTTTTTTCCTCTCTCTCTCCCCCCCCCCCCCCACTCCAAAATTCATTTTCTTACGACAAGTCTGGACCAACAATTCGGCTTCTAAACCCCAGGTCAGAAGTAGTTCGGGCAGCGGTGGCCCAGTTGGCACAGCATCGAATCCGCAGCTAAGGCCACGGGATCGAGGCCTACTGCTGGCTATAATCCGAAATGTACGCTAATGGCGCCTGGTGCATGTAAAATCCGTCGTGGGTGCAAAGTCCTCCAAGTTACCTCTGAATTATACCTCTGGAGGTGCCGTGCCAGGTGAAGGTCTCATCATCTGATCAAGGTTCTAAATTACGAGACCAACATGAGTAGCAACGTGCAGGTGCCAAACATCAGGATATAACGTTAAGTAACCGGCATAACAAAGTATACACAAACGAGCAGTAGGCACTGCAGATAGGATGACGATCGAGGCAATGATGTCAGGTTTATTGCCGCTTCGCGGCGATTAGGCGGGCTTTCGCCCCGATGCCAGGTACTAAACCCGTTAAGCTGGGGCAACCCGGCTGGTAGGGGCCTGGTCATCGGTTAGAAAGAAAGAAAAATGCTCTTCATACCCTTATATTTGACACACATTTTAAAATACAATTATGTTTATAATATTTTTTCTACAACAGATTTAAGTTGTTTTTGGAAAACGAAAAATACGGGTAAAAAAACTCAGAGGGTTGGAGAAAATTTCGTTTTTCATGGCATTTTTATTTTAAAGTTAACGAAATCGCTTAAATCGTACTACCCACAAGATTTTTCGTGCAAAATTTTTACATGCAACCGGTCAGAATCCAAAACAACTCGATTTGGACATTACTTTTTAAAAATCTCTCAAAGCAACAAAAATAATTAAAAACACACTATTGATTCTTTCGATAAAATCGATAGCCCAGACACAAATACACTGGCCTCCAAAAGGTAAGGTACAGGGACTGGATGCTTTCGATTGTACACGGTTTGTCGAATATCTACCAACATTATTGACGAATTGTTCTTGAATTCTAGGATGTAAAGAACATCTTTGATTTTATATTTCTCGGTGAAGATTTATCGGTGGGTACAATTAGGGGGCTAATAATAAATTTAAGAATAAAATAATATTTTCGATCACCTATGTAACAGAAAAGGTTGGAAATAATTTGTCAGTGTTGTAAATGACTATTTGGGTCCTGTTCAACGTTTGTATGCATTTGTGTAAGCATAGAACTCATGTTCGTGAAGTTGTTAACGTTTTTGTGAAAAAATCAAAAGTTATTTGTTTATAGCATACAGAGTTTTCAACCAAATTTAGCACAACTTTCCAAACACATGACAAAGAATAGTAGCAATAGTATACTCTAATTAAAACATGAATATATTGAATATTTGATGATATATGGGCACTTGTATGAAATAATTTTTAAGTGCGCATGCGTGTAAGATTTCAAAATTTTTATTTCATAATTTGGTAGCCAGCTATTTTGAGTAACTCCTGTAAAAAGTCCAAATATTGTGAAAACTCAGAACGATATAGTGAGTTGATTGGAAAGTTGTGGAAAAACCCTTATAATAAAGCTATTTTTAGAAAGCAACTCTCTATATCTCCCCTATCTTTGTGAAATTTCTCGATATTTGACTGGACATTTTAGATAAGTTGCCCTAAATAGCTGACTACCAAATTATGAAATAAAAATTTTGAAATCTTCCACGCATGCGCAGTCAAAAAGTATTTCATACAAGTGCCCCTATCTCATCAAATATTTAATATATTCATGTCTTAATTGAAGTGTGCTGTTGCTACTGTTCTTTCTCAGGTTTTCGGAAAGTTCTGTTAAATTTGGTTGAATACTCTGTATGCTAGAAACAAAAGACTTCTGAATTTTTCACAAAAAACGTTAACATCTTTAGGAATATGAGTGATATGCTTACAGAAATGCGCACAAACTTTGAACAGGACCCAAATAGTCATTTAACGCAGTAACAATCCATTTCCAGCATTTTCTGTTGTATAGCTGATAGCAAATATTAATTTATTATTCAATTTATTATTAGCCCCCTTATTGTCGGCACGTCTAAATCGAGAAATATGAAATCAAACATGTTCTTTACATCCCAGATGTTCAAAAACAATTCGTCAGACATCTTGCTAGATATTCGACAAACCGTGCACAATCGAAAGCATCCAGTCCTTGTACCTTAACTTTTGGAGACCAGTGTACTTCTTTTGTTTCAATCATAAAAAGAAATTGTTTTTTTATTACCAATGTTAATTAATATACCTGGAGGAGGTTAGATTTTATTTAAAAGAAAGCCATCTATTTAATTTAGATAGCTTTACACCGTGATTCAAGTATTAACCTTCCAGACAGATTGTGGAACAATGGAACAATGTGAGCAGCTGAATGGATTACCTAGTTGCGTTGCAACTTTATATCCAGTGGATAGGTGATTGTGTTGCAAGGGCATTAGGAAGCCTTAAAAAAATAATGTTTAGACGTGGCTGGTAGCCCCAAAAGTTAAATTTACTTTTAAGAAAAAGAAAAGACTAACAAAAAATAACAAAGTACATATGTACTAGTATAACATATGTGAAAAAGAAAAAAACAAAGAAAAGAAAAAAAATAATTAAAAAAGAAAGAAAATTCCATTAGTTCCAAAAAAAGAAGGAAAAGACGAAAAAGACGAAAAAGCTACCGGGGAGTGCCCCATAAAAAAAAGACTCTTTTCAGAGTCCATGTTAATTTTATTTGAATATAATTTACATATTTTGTACGAGATTTTCCCGGTAGTAGTTTTTTGTTTTGCTTTGTTGAACTTACATGATGCTTACTTATAGTCCTGATAAACTATTAATTCACGTTTCATAGTTCTATATTAGAACAATGTCAAAATTCTATATTGGAATTAAGTTAAATTTTTTTGCATTCTCTTTTAAAATTTTAATCGTTTCTTATAGTTATAAAAACCCTGCGCGTAATTTAATGGCAGTATAAAATTATCGATTGTGTAAAAAATACATGAAATACTGAAAATCATGTTTAATTTATAAATATATATATTATTTAATATCATGGATAAATTGTTGAATAATACTGAATTGATATTTAATCACGTGATATCAAGAATCAATCTTTTGCTACTATTCAAAATCAATACTTCATACGCAAGTAGCACTCACAGTACGTGCTTCCTCATCGCCATATCTTTATACATAGCTAAATGTCCAAGGAAAAGTTTAAAGTAATTTCCTCAATCAATATGGATTCGAGCAAAATGTTTTACTAACACCAAAGACATTTTATAAATCTGATTTTTGTCATTATCTAATGAAAGTGATTTTGTATGCGAAAAAATACTTTTAATTTAACCCCTTAATTCTCGCTCCTGTCATATTCATGGGCTGTGTCCTTTTTTTAGATTTATTCAGATTTGTTTGACTCCCACCAGTATTACAAAATAGTGTAATTAGCTTTATTATGGTTTTCTTTTTCAGAAAATTGGTGCCAATAAGCAATTTAAATTTTTAAACAATAATTTATTGCTACCGTTAAGGGGTTAAAAACAACAACAAAATTGCTTGGAATAAAATGTTAGCGGATAATGATAGCATTTTTGTATTTATCATAACTAGGCTGTTTATTTAAAAGTAAGACTATGGAAATAATTCGTTACATGCTTGAAAGAAACAAGTAATGTTTCGTTAAGTAGTTTTACTTTCCTTGAGATTTTTCATTCTTTACAAAGAATAATCTCAAACATTTTTGTAATCTTTTTCATATGTAAGAAAACAATATAAAAAATAATAAAAATGTAAATAATATCTAATTTAATTAAATCGAAATTGACTTTATACGAAGGTTATATTAGCGCTGTGCAATATTAACTGGAATCTTAGGGAATATTTAAATTAAAATAAGTACACATGATTGTAGGGTATTTTATGTTATTTTATCAACACTGCATTTCTGTCAAACATTTGATTCCACTTTGATGAAAAATATATACACCTCGAACACACACACTTACACACACACACACAAAAAAAGATCTTTTCATTAAAATACGTTTATGAGTTTGTTTATGTTTTTCAGATAACATCGTAATGCTACGGTTTTTCTTCCACAATATTTTCTTGAAATATATTTAAAATATAAAGATTTTTAAAGCATGGCGAAGGTATCTTTCCAAAAAAGGCGTACATCTTCTTATAATCAAAATAAATTATAAGAAAAACGATTTTGGGAGTTTAAATAACATGATGCTTACATTAAGAAACATGACCGAGGTCACCAAAATTGACTTTTGTGACGTAGACCTAAATTTGAAATAAAATGTTAATATTATCATTGTAATCGAACGGAACACAAAATAATAATTTACGCTCTGCATGTGTTTCTACGTTAAGCATCTTCATTACAAATATTATCCGAAAAATGTATCTGTTGACTAAACAGCATAAATTGTAAATACAAAGAAATCAATAATTGGAAACAGTGCAAAATTTGTAACAAACATTTAACTGATAACCTGAATTAGCATACATGAATGACCGAAATTTAAAAATTTCTATGTTCAAAACAATTACACATATTATATTAAGTGATATATGAAAACACAGACGAACATTCAAAGTTTAATTTCAGTTGCAAATGTTCGATGTGTGAACCTTTCATTACACAACAAATAGGAGAGACCGGGCTAGTAGGCGCAATTTTTAGTTATTGATTTTTATTAATTTTTTGTTTAGGTTTTTTTATGAAACTTTAACTGTACTTTTAAAGAACAGGCTAAGGGCTAGAAATACCCGGAATTTTGAGTTTGTAGCTTTTGTAGTTTATGTTTCGCGGAAACCTAAATCATAAGGAAAATTGGGCGCAAACCTACCCGTCACGGGGCACGTTGCCTATACCTATGGGATAAGTTGGCACACGTTTTATAAAAATTTAAATGAAACTCAAATAAGACACGCAGTTAAGAGAAATCAATTTCATTATTACCAGTAAGTTTAAACAAATGCGTTATCGCTGTACAATGTAAATTCTAAATTATACAGCGATAAAAATAATGATCAAATATTAACATTAAGTAACTTCTATCCTACTCGATATCATCATCAGAGTTCCAGTTGTCACAAATAAAAAATCTAGTGTATTCGTTTGGGCAAGCCTCGTGTGCCTCAAATCTTGCATTGCAACCACTTTTCTCGGTGTTTGCTGTTTTTCAAGCTACCAGCACACACCAGACACCGAACCAACTTGCCCCCGTGTTCAATGCGCCTACTAGCTCCATAATAAATTTCTGCACAAAAGGGACACGTAACCATCTAAGCATAAATAATCCAAGTAAATCACATATGGGGTAAGTACAGTTAATCATACACTAAGAAAAACTGCACAAGTTAAATCGCAATTATTAAGATAAATATTAGAAATTAGAAAAAGAATAAAGCAACAAAAAAATACATATCAGAGCAAGAAACAGAAAAATCGTGATAAATGTCCACTACACGTAGGTAACGCTGCAAAACTACAATGAGGATTGTAAAAGCAAAAAGAAAGGTACTCTGTGACTGGTTGCGCATGCGCAATCTATCTACAAACAGGCGATTTATGAGGACTGCGCCTACTTATCCATGTAGCAATCGAGCCCCGGTCTCCCCTACCTAATCTGTAATCAAGTTCGTTCAGCACAGTTTGCACAATCAACGATTCTTAATGCAGCACTGATGCACCGAAAATGTGCACGGTGCGTCAGTTTTGCATTATTTAGTATTTTAAATGCATCACGGCTGCATTAAGAATCGTTGACTGTGCAAACTGCCAAATGTGTGGAAAGAACTTGATTGCGGATCACGTGTTTGTCGTGTTACGAACGGCTCGCACATCGAATATTTATATTTAAAAAAGAAACTTTCAAATATCACTTATTATGATATGTGTAAAAGTTTGGAAAATATACATTTTTGAAATCCAGTCATTCATTTGTGCTAACACTGTATATACAGTGAGCAAAAACGTATTTGCACATCAGGTAAATTTGTTGTAGCATATATATAAATAAATAAAAAGCAACTAAGAATTAAAAATACCAACACTTTTACAAAACAAATAAACATATTTAATATCTCACTTAATAATTATATTTTAAATATGGAAACATAAAAAGTAGCATTTGTATACCGCCAAAAAAATATTTGCACACTAGCAATAAAAATAGAACTAGAGGAATTATTTATAAGTTAAAAACAGTGCTAATATTTAGTATGCATGCCCTTTGCTTCAATTACAGCTTGTAATCGTCTGGGCATTGATTCTATTAATTTGTGACATGTTTCACTGCTGATTTGTAGCCATTCTTCCCTAAGAGCTGATTTGTTAGAAATTTTTTTTTTCCTTATTTTCACATCCAAAATGTGCCATAAATTTTTAATTGGATTGAGGTCTGGTGATTGTGGTGGCGTTTTCAATTGATTTTTTACATTATAAAGCAACCATAACCTCGTAATATATGCAGTATGTTTCGGATCGTTATCCTGCTCAGGGTTCCCAAATGGTCCGCCAACTGAATACCAATATTTTTATAGAAAAATTTCCTTTTTAGATTTTTCTTACAAACCGCCCCGAAATCACCTTTGAAAGTTAATTCTAGCGCAAACCTACCATAAAATTTTCTGTTAAAATTTATTGGTATTCCGTTGGCGGACCATTTGGGAGACCTGCCTGTTGGAAATAATATGAATTAAGAATTCCTAATTTCAGAGCACTATTAGATAAATGATCTCACAATATATTAATATATTGTTTAGCATTCATATTGCATTCAATAAAGGTCATTTCGCCAACTCCGTTAAAAGACATGCATCCTCAAATTATTACATGATCACCGGCAAGTTTTACAGTTGGTTTCAAGTTTTTAATTTGAAGAGAAGTATTTGGCTTTCGCCATACAGTTTTCTTACCATCTGAGCCAAAAATATTGAACTTGCTTTCATCGGAAAAAAATAACAGTTTTCCAAAACTCTAGTGGTTTGCTGACATAAGATTTTGCAAATTCAAGTCTTTTCACCCTATTTGTTTCACTAATAAATGGTTTTTTTCGAGGGGCTCTTCCTCGAATATTTGCATCATGAAGAATATTTTTAATTGATTGTGGTGTAACTATTGTTCCCAACGTTGAAGCGACATCAACAGCCAATTCTCGAGCACTTAGAAAGGGGTTTTTTGAAGATTATTTTATGATGGATCTCCTTTGCCTGGTATTTAGCTTTCTTGGACGCCCAGTTCGCGGCTTATTTATTGTCGAACTAGTTTCTTTTTTCTTCTTAATTACATAACAAACACTAGAAAAGTTTTGATTTAATTTTTTACCTATTCCTCGGTAACTTAATCCAGAATTGTGAAGAAATATAATCTTCTCACGGGTAGCAACAGACAGTTCACACGTTTTCGGCGCCATTAGAACAAAAACTCCCCAGAAACCCTGCTCCAGTTAATATATTACGTGACTTTAAAGTTCGGGGCTAATGTACTGCTGGACTGATATGCTAAACATTTGCATAATGTTCACATTTAATGCCTTTTTTAACAGTCAATGCTTCTTGAGCAAATACTTTTTAGGTATGAGAAAATATTAATTTATTTTTTTAATGTGTAATATTACTGTTTAAGGAAAATGGGTAGTTATTTTTATTTTATTCTTATTTAAATAAATGAATAATTAAGAGAATAGTATCAAATTTGCTTTCTATGGTTACTTATGCAAAAAATCGTCTGCGTGCAAATACTTTTTTTGCACACTGTATGTGTTCCAGAAAATGCATATCTGAAATGGATAGATATAAAGACTGGATTTCGAAACAAGAAGAACATAAATTAGGTTTTAAAAACAGTATCAGTCAAATCTAAGGAGTTTTAATAGCATTTTCAAATCGAACAATTTTATGTAAATAGCAGGATAATATAAAATGATAATGGGGATTAATCAAACTTCATGTTAAAATTTAATTTATATTTCGTTTGATACGCCTAAACGTGCACGCATAAATAACCTTAAATATACCTAAAATTAGCGTACCGTTACCTAGATTTAGATGGACTGAACATTTATCACATGAAAAGATTTAATAAATCGTAAGATCTCCTACGTCGTATTAGCGATTTAATAAAATTAATCGTGTCGAAATAGCGATAATTCTATAAAGCGGTTTAATAAAAAAAACTAAAAAAAATATATTTTTTTCTTTTTATCTCATTTGTGATTCAGAGAAAATAAACTTGAGCTTTTGGTTTCTTTAATAATATTTAAAACAAAATGCTTTTCATCACACGCTAGTTCATTTTTAACACTAGTTCATGTGTTTTTGTCTGACCTATACATCAAAATAAAATATAAGATTAGATTTTTTATGTATAAAATAAATATTGGTTGCCAAAACAAACTTCTAATTTTCGGCAAAATAGGTTCGTTTAAAAAAACTATAAAAATAAGAAAATTCTGCATGAATTCCATATAAACTGTATTCAAAAGAGGACACAATTTACAATATTAAGCTAAAAGAAACTAATTTATATTTCTTTTAAGAGTTGCTGAGAATCACCAGCGAACATTAAAAATCGGGGAAATATTCAAATAAAATAACAAAAATTCTAATTAAAATAAAAATCCAAAATCTGAGATGCAGGTGAATTTGGACCTGTAGTCATCTATTCGGAGAAAAGTTCGTAAAATTGCATGCAATGGGATATCATCCAAATACCTCAAATGCATTAACACGTTGAATGCCACGTCAGTCACCGGTGACCGACACTGAACTTTCCGTTTAGGCCACGTCAGTCATCGGTGACAGACACTGAACTTTCAGTTTAGGCCACATCAGTCACCGGTGACCGACACTGAACTTTCCGTTTAGGCCACGTCAGTCATCGGTGACAGACACTGAACTTTCCGTTTAGGCCACGTCAGTCACCGGTGACCGACACTGAACTTTCCGCTTAGGCCACGTCAGTCATCGGTGACAGGTACTTATAGATTCTGTAACGTGAGTCTAATTTCGTGGCCTAAACGGAAAGACAGACAAAATAGACTTGGCATTCAACATGTTAACGATTGAAACATCTCATTTCCAGTACCACCCTAAACACATTTTCACTCAGTTGGATTTATTTTACAAATATTTGTTTAACTGTCAGTTTGATAGTGTTAAATTAACAATTAACAATTAAGATTATGTATCCATAGTTGATTGTGGTAATTTTCATTTCGCTTTAGTCTGCCGAACTGTTTAAAATGACAGAAGAGATAGATTCCCAGGGTGGATTTTCACAAAGTTCAATTTATTATAATGCATTTATTTATCGATATACAGGGTGCAAAGGAAAGTTCCTTTAACCTGAAAATACTTGCGGACGGAGAGAGCTACAGCTATAAAAGTGAGGTAAAGGTATAGTAAAGCGACTACGCCCGATTTAATGCAAACGACGGCAGGGCCCCTAGTGGCGAAATTTGGAAGATAGTCATTGCAAATCGAAAACGAAATGAGATACAGCAAAATTTCCAGCTAGAAAGTTTTAGAGCATCAATTAATTAGTACGAAACAACATTTGGTTTAAATGGATAAGACAAATCTTCGCCTGTATGCCCAAATATGTCCGAAATCTATGAACTCTATTTTGTGTAAACGTTTGAATGGAATAGCCAGAAGTATGAAGAAATATGAACAATTTATGGTATAAATACGTGCTTATCTCAATACATTTTGATAATATCACACAAAAAAAACAAAAAAAAGGCAAACTGTCTCACAGTGATAAAAAGTTAATATTCAGTATGTTCGAAAAGTTCACCATTGCCCACGATACACGTTTGAATTTGTGAGAGTAATTCTACATGCACATTTTCAGCATGGAACGTCTATTGCAAGCCTCTACAATGCGACGACATAGATTTAACCCTTTCAAGGGTGGTGGCTAGACCGTCTAGCCACCTAATTTTAATTCCAAAACTGACAAATGGCATCAAGAATATTTTAATAAAATTTTGCTTTTGTAATGGAAATTAAAATAAGCGTGTTTTTATTTTGTAAGAAATTCGTTTGAATATTCTGGTATCAGTGAATTATTTCATCAGTTTACGAACAGAATTCCTCTGCCTCTGAAAGGGTTAATCTAAAATTTCAAATGCATTGGAAATTAAATTTTTACAGACATTACAGCACAGTACAACATCACAATCTGAAATTGTGCACTTATACATTTACGGAATGTGAATATGCAAAGTAGAATCGTCGCTCATCGATTTCGGACATTTTTGGGTATACAGGCGACGATTTATCTTATCCGTGTGAACCAAATATCGTTTTGTACTAATTAATTGATGCTCTAATACCTTCTAATTGGAAATTTTGCTCTATCTCTTTTCGTTTACGATTTTCAATAGCTATCTTTCAAATTTCTCCACGAAGGGCGCTGCTGTCGTTTGCATTAGGTCGGGCGTAGTCGTTTTACTATACCGTTACCTCACTTGCATAGCTGTATCGTTCGAAAGTATTTTCAGGTTAAAAGGACTTTCCTTTGCACCCTGTATATCTTCCCCATAGCACAATTTGAAACAGAATTGAAGGCAAAGCGTCTGGGTTAGAGTCCCAGCCTGGACACATTTTCACTCAGTTATAATTACTTTTTATATGTCTTTTTACCGCTCAGTTTCATCGTGTTAAATTAACAATAAAAAAACACATGTATTCATAGTTAATTGTATATTTTTCACCTGAGGTTTCTTCTGTCGACAGGTTTCAAATAACAGACGAAATCTAGCAGCCGAATAATTGTATGGGTGAATTGTGTACACTGTGATAGTTCAGTTGGAAGAGCATTGGAAATTGAAGACAAAGTATACGGCTTCAAGTCACAGGCAAGACGCATTTTCACTCAGTTGGATTAATTTTTCATATGTTTTTTCAAATAATACAAAACGCGTATCAAGAGGAAGTCGCATTAACCAAGAGATTGAACTAACTTATATGCGTACCACAAATAGTATCAGGCGATAAATATCGGACTATTTTTCTGCAGAATAAAGTTCTTTGTTGTGATGTGTACTTTATAATTAAAACTTGGTGGCGCACTTCAAATTGGTTGTATCCCAAAACCCCTCAGAATACTTTTTTTCATGTTTAAAAAAAAGTTCAAATTAAAGTGGATAGTCAAAGAAGGAAACAAAATTAAGAAGAAAAAATACATACAAAAAAATCAGGAGAATATATTACTTTGTTCACAAATCAATAAACCTAAATATATATATATATAATACAGATGTCACGATAAGTAGTATGGAAAATGTAAGAACTCAAGAGTATTTTTTTTTCAAAATTACGAATAGCCATTCATATTAAAAAAAAATATTTGGTAAATGCACCGTAATAAATAACCGATATACTAAAATAAGTGTTTAGAAAGATATGTTGTTTTATTGTTTTATATAAGTAAATTGAAAATACAGAATAACAGATTTTTTTGTGTGTGAAAATGCAGAAAGCCAGATAATATCTGAAAATTAGATAATTACAACAATCAAATGTAAATTTCTCTTAAATGCATTTTTTAGAATACTTAATAAGGAATTGCTCGTTTAAAAAAATATGTGTTTAAAAGACATTCAACTAAAATTTGGGGAATTTTCAAAATACAAGACTAAAACGGCGAAACTAGAAAACAGGGAATTAAATATAGTTTATAATAGCTCCATTAGGGTGGTCACAAGAAATCAATTTTCGAATTTTTTCGGGGGGACCCCCCGAAAAGTTGCCAATTGACTAAAAAATGAGATTGGCTAAGTTTCAGCTCATTTGGATAATATTAACACGTGCCTCATTGAGGTTTAAGTTTGAAAAAAACGTGATTTTTCGCAAAAAAATGCAGTTTTTCCTTCATGCAATGAATACATTTGAATCTAGAAACATAATGCAGGTCTCATTTTATAAAAAAAAAGTTTTGCTTTGAAGAACCACACACCATTTTTTTTTAAATGTATAGATTTAAAAATATGCGCATTTTTCAGGACCAGACTTCACCCGAGTCCTAAAAATTGACTTTTTATGAAAAAGCGAAAAAAAATGTGTAACATTACATTTCATCTGCTTTCCACCTTTTGTTTTCATTTTTTCGTTTTGTGAAGTCCAATAAAGTGTTTGATTTAAAAAAAAAATCCAAAGAACAGGAAAAAAATCGAATTTTAAACTGAAAGAATTTAAAAAAAAAAGGGAGGGCAAAGGAAGTATAGAAATCAGAGCAAATAATGCTCTATTGCATTTTATTATTAAAGTTGTGTTACAAGAAAGGAGGCATAATAAAGAAAATAAATTATTTTCCCTTACAACTGTCACATTAACCCTTTCCGGCACAGAAAAATTATGTTCGTAAAAGGATGAAATGATTGTCTACCCCGGAATTTACAAACGACTTTTTTAGAAATTAAAAACACATTACTTTAACCTTTCGTTGTAAAAGCAAAATTTTATTAAAATATTCTGCGTGTCGTTTGTAAGTTTGGAATTAAAAATAGGTGGTCTCGGTGTGGGACACTGCTCCGGAAAGGATTTAAGTGGTAATGGTTTAGATAAGGTGGCTTATGTTGACTTTTTTTACCAAAGTATTATCTAAAAATGAAAATGCAACTTCATCCGAGTTAAGATACCAAAGGCGGTTTGTTATTTTAGCAAGTGCTTTGTCTGTAACCTATTTATCAAATTTTCTGTAGGGAACAATTGATTTTATTATTTGCAGGTCTTGAATTGGGAGCTAAAGTGGCAGTGGAAGTATTGAAGCACGCTTTTACATAAATATTGATTAAAAATAAGAAAAGATCTCTGATACATTCTTTTTCTAAATTTGTTATTGAAAGATGATCCCTGAAACAATATATTTTGAGAGAATGAATGGCTTGTGCCGCCATCCATCTGACATGATTAAAAGCACCAGGTGCTCTGAAAAAAAGTCTTTTGCAGGAAGGAGTTCTATAAAAATTAAACAAAGTTGTATAAACTCTTTATAATCATCCCTGAGCTGTTAATTTTTAAAAGCTCCTGTAAGAAAATTTGAAATTTCTTCTGAATTAACTATTTATACCTAGTATTTCATCTTCAATAGCATTTGTATACTTACTCTGGTTTAATTTAGACCACACAATCAGAATTTTTTTTTTATATCTGGCTGAGGGGCAGTGACTATGCCCATTTTACAATCAATAACAGCTTTTAGGAAATTTTCTAAATTATGGTTGCGGCATGGTGAATACAGAAGACTTTTCCTTTAACGATTGCTATAGAAAAATGCAGGTTCCTCTGAGGAGACTTGTGTTTACTGCAGTTGTATCAAAAAATATTGCCTGGATTTTACCAACTTCCTCCCACTCTTTAACTGCTGAAAATACAGCTTTCGCCTGAATTATTCCGATACTATTTTCAAGTTGAGGAACTCGTAGTAATTGTTCTTCATCCCCACAACTAATTAAAATTTTATCCACTCTACATTTTCTTTATTCAAAAAATGGTGAAACAGTTTTGCACCACAGTGAACAACAGTTTTCTCTAAACGGGAATTTTAAAATCTGTTTTTGATCAGCTCAGTTTTTTGTTTACGAAACAGTTATTTGCAGAATCGATGTCTGTCGTTAGCTAGTGGATGTATTCTAAGTCTAGCAGCTTCTCTGGCGTTCAGTTCATTTTGCGAATATTATAAAATAAAATACATAAAACTTGACAATTACTTGACTTCTTACTGTCGATGATTTCATGAGACATGTGGCCAATTTAAAAAATCTTACATTTCTGCCATCATATCAAGAGAGGGAAGGGGTTTTACGGAATGTTTCGTCAATTCTAAAAATAGATAACCATAACAAATAACAAAAACAGCCTTGTAATAAAAAGAGAAATTCAGAGGTTCAACTGCAAAACAAATCGAGAAGCTCTTTCTTACTAGACACAGAACTAGATAACTAATAATCAATTATAATTCGTGAAGTATTTTTAAAGTTACAAAAATTGTTCACTTATTTTTGCCTATTAATAAAAATAATACAACAAAATTATCAAAAGTAATAAAATTTTTAATTTGTCATTTCTTACCTATGTTTCAAAAATGCAGAGTTTGAAGGTATGGTTCACTAGCTGTCCTGAAAAATACTAAATGTTCATTAAATATAAGTTTTCATGAGAGTAAAAGTTCAAGGAAACAACAGTTTCTATGAAATAAAACAAGAATCAGGTTTCTAAGACAAACATTTTTCACGTAAAGAAAGAAAAACGACAATTTTTTGCCAAAAATTGCAAATTTTCAAGAATCCAACCTCGATGAGGCACGGGTTAATGTTATTTATTTGAGCTGAAACTTTGCCAATCTCATTTTCTAACTAATTGGCAACATTTAGGAGGGTCCCCCCGAAGAAAACGTTAAAAAAATTTTCCCCATGTTGCTTGTGACCACCCTAAGCTCCATGTTTTAACAGAAATCATTCGTTTATATTTTTCAAAATAACACGTATTTTAATTACATTTTCTTTCGGCTGTTATGAGAAAATGGCAACAAAAATATATAATTACTATATTAGAGCTATTATTCCTTTACGTTCCATAGAAATGGAGTACTTCCGTTACCAATATTAAGCAAATAGATCTAAAAACTACAAAACAATTAATATGTCAAAAATAAATTGAGATGCAGTTTTCAAACAAATTGCAATTAAAAGTCCTTTTTTCCAATACAACGGTATAAAAACTTGAAATTTGCGATGCCTAGCAGTTTAAAAAATTACTATAGGGTATTTAATCGTACAATGATAGATCTGCTTTGTTTTACGGCTGGTTTATACAGCGTAACATTATTTTTTGGAGACGACACAAAATAAGCTGGAAGAAAGAAATAGCATACCGGGGTCTGAAAAGATAGGTGACATTTTAAAGAAAAATGAATGTATTTTTTTTTAAAACTTTTCCTTTGAATTCGTAATTATTTAAATCCGTCCGTCTGTTTAACCGCATGTAACAGCAAAAAAACTACACAACCCAATTGTTTAAAATTGATATTTGTAATCGCTGCAGAACTTTGTCATTCCAAATTTTGTGAAAATCGAACCAAAACTTAAAAAAGATATTATTAAAAGTTTTATTCATTCTAATAAGTCCTATCATAAGTAATTAATTCAGTGATCTCCCATGATAGATAATGTTTCTGGGTTGCCATGTTGATTATTGTATTAAACACTATCATACATAATTATTCAATGATATCACATGAGAGGTAATGATTCTCGGTTGCCAAGGTGATTACGTCATATTTAAGATTGATTTATATTGTTTCCATATTACTGAATTAAATTTATATATTGGTAATAAATTTTGTATTCATACATTTTTGCCTAAGAGTGCAAGAGTTATTGCTCGATGATGTGAATATTTATAAAACTAGTTTTAGTACGAACGAACATCATTTTCCACGTCTGACATACACTTTTCGACTTGTTTCTAAATGTTATGTTGTAAATTATTTATACAGATGTATAAATACAGCTGTATCTTTTTTTTTCATTAGATAGTGAAAATTTGAAATTTGAAGAATATTCAGTTGAATTTTCTAGTTTATCAGATAAGTATAAAGAAAGATAAGCCATTTTCAGTTAACTTGTTATATCATACAAAAATCATATCTTGAAGCATGGAATCTGATTATCTTAAGAATCTGTTTTTATAGACGTCATAAATAAAAACGAATAATGAAAATCTTGATAACTCAAAAAAAAAAAAAAAAAAAAAAAAAAAAAAAAATTCCCCACTAATTTTTTATAATTTTGACCAATTTTTTATTTTATTTATTTTAATATGCTGTCTGAAACAGTAATTCAACGTGATCTCGAACGTTGCTAACAGCCCAAACGTGATAAAGGCGTGTTTTGCGACACCTTGCGGAAACAAGTACTGAAAACGTTTAATTTTATAGTGTGTCCCAAAATGACTGGAACCCTCAGTTACCTAGGACATTGTTATGTCGGAAACCAAAATATATTGGGATGAATGAATTTTTGTCTGATGTATTGGGTCGCTGTCCAAGAAAAGCACTATTTTCAACGATTCGTGTGGTTAACATGTGAATCTGATGGTCAGTTGGAGTTTTGCTTGACTATTGCTACAGACATGGGAAATCGGCTGACATAACAGCTGACATAAGGCTGACAAATAAGAAGTACGATGTCACATTCCTCTGTTGTAGGAACATATGTTTTTGAGAGTCAATGTCAGTAATAGTTCCGAGTTTAGTTATTTTATTTGTACCTTAATTGTGTCCCAGTGTTAGATTTTTGAAAATTATTTACAATTATTTGGTATGTTTTAATTTGTTATGTTTTGTTTAGTTCCGATAAAAAACATTACTCCGTAAATGCAACAAATTTTCTCTCCTACAAGCTAGCAATTCATTGTCATTTTACATCTGTTGTGCACTATCTACTACGGCACAACGAATACTTTTGAAATACCTTTCCATTGGGTTTTTCACGATAGTAGTGACTCTTATATCTGAAACTCATAAGCTTCAGAAGCCCATCCATAATGAATGAACTTTCATATCGACACAATCCTCCAAGATTGAGGCCATTGTATATGAAGTAAATAATCGCCTACTGCGTTGTGCGTATTGCACAGAAACTGTTGTTTGAAATCATAGCACTCTTTTCAACAACCCAATAAGTTTATTTTATGAACAAAACATATAAAGCAATTATGCTATTAAAACCATAGCTCTGAAAATATCGGTTTAGAATTAGTTATTGGAAAACGATAAAAGATACACATTTTTTAGACATATTAAAAAATATTAAAAAAGATATAATTTTGAAAATTGAACACTGTAACTGTTACCATATTATATATGAAACAATTTGCATCACAAAATCTAACTATTTTACAGTTTCTGACAATTGCTTTCTAATATCATGTTTGTTTCACGAAACATATAACTAGAAAAGTGAAACATTCATTGGAATTTCATCAGGAGTCTTCATACCAATCTAAGAATGAAGAATCTGGAAATGTAATTAACCACAAAAATACAAAGTGATTTCGTGTGAAAATATTACAAGTGTAAATATTTTATATGTAAAAATTATATCCACTACTAATATTATTAATCAAAATTATAAATAATAAAATATTTTCATACTGTAAGTGTTTCACAATATTTGAGTTAATATGATGAAATAAATGATAGAAACATTTTTAAATTGACTGCATTTAAATAAGTAAATTCTGCAATATTTCTCTTTCGATTAATTTAATTATTATGTTTATGTTACCAACAGATGATCAGAAATGACAGTTGTAAAAGGTTCCGCAATATATTTTCCTTTATCTTTTTTTTTTCCCATTACCTGGAATAAATTGAAATTTCAAAACTCAAGTTATATATTCTCAACAAAACATTTTTCTTTTCTGTTGATAAAAAATCAGATGATACGAAAAAATATCACTCACCCTCTATTATGAAGAATGAAATCGAATTTCTTTGTGATAAAAAAATACCATTCAGGTATTCAAAACGTAATTTTATAGACAGTTATAGTTCATTAACGTAATTTTATAGACATATTTGAAAATCTCTCTCTAGATCTCTTTTTTAAAAAGAAATGCGTCCTGTGGTGTGTGAATATCAAGATTTATTTTCTATATTAAAGGCTTTTTATAAATTCATATTTAAATGCTTGAAGTATTATAAAACATATGAATGAAGATAACTGTACACTGGCTTCAGAAGCGCTGTAAAATTTAAATTACAATATGTAGAACCCTCAATTAAAATTTAAAACACCAATGTTCGAATTTTCTACATATTTTCTTAAACTCGTATAACTGTCTGCCTGAAATATGGATAAGAGTTATGTGCGAGGGTAATCCAGCATAAAAATTCAGTTTTCAATTCGTTCCCCAGAAAAAAATTCTTCTCCCTTTTCTCCAGCGCATGCGTGATTTCACGCATGTATGCGGGATTTCACATACATGTAGATCGCTGAGTATTGCGTAGATTGCATGTTGATCGTTTAAATTTTTTTAATAAATTTAACATCCCGCTGCATGCGAGTTGCGGTCTGTCATCTGTTTTTTGAATGCTAAAAACACTAAACCAATTGAAATTCATAGAGAAATTTTCGAATTTTATGGGCAAAACGCGATAACCCCTTGAGGGGCGGGGGATAAATTTTATCCCACCTACGATTAATAAAGATTTACACCAGAAAAAATTTATGAAATTTTACTTTTGTAGCTTTGGTGGGTAAAAGCCGTAAAATTGCTTTTCTTTATTTTGAAATAAAGTTTTCCTAAATTTCCGATGGGAATTCAGCATTTCACAAACGCAATTGCTTGCCCCTCAAGGGGTTAAGTGATTCGATGGTAAGGAGATGGGTGCTACGTTTCAATGAAATATGCAAAAACTCTGATTGATGATGATTTGCTTACAGAAGTTAAAGACAAGAATGAAGAGAACCGAAGATTCAACATTACGAAACTATCAATGAATTGATATCCAATTTCCTGTTCGCTTCTTTATGAAATTGTGTCCCCAAAACTGCATATGAGGCGGCATATTTCTACGATGAGGGCATAAAAAAGCTTGGGCAGCGATACGATAAATGCTTCAACAATGGTGGTAACTCATATTGAAAACTAATCTAAGCATTGTACTTCATTACGCAATAATATGTTTTTTTTAAATATCGTATCAATTTGCTTAATTGCCCATCGGAACTTACTTACTGGATTCCGTCGTACTTAATTTTTCAGGTGAAAATACTGATGGTAATCTATAAAATATTGTCCAAAAATACCATAATAAAATTAAATTTTAATACATTTACAACTTTGAAAAAAAGAAATGACAGAAATAAATAATTTTCGTACAATATTTCTCTTTTAAAATAACTTATAGTCCATTAAGAATTAAGAAGAAGAATTTTACTCATATGTTATTGACAATTGAATAAGAATATTATAACTAAGTGCAAAGCATATTAATTTAATCAATTGTACTGATTTAAACTAGAATTGTGGAATGTTTTGTAATATATAAATGACCTTTTTTTGCTTTCTCATTATCTGTAATAAATAAAATATCTTTAATTCAAGTAGAATATTTTCAAGAAAACGAATTTTTATTCCTATGATGACAAAACAAATGTCAAGGGAAACAAATCTCACGTTCAATTTTAACATGAATGAAATCGAATTTCTTTCTTCTAAAAGGAATCTATTCAGTTTTCCAAAAACGTTTATTACGTAGGATTTTAAGGGACTATGTTTTTTTTAATCTCTTTATTAAAGATACACACATACCTAAGTGTGCAGAAATAAGTAAACCAAATTCCATCAGGTTCTAGCAGGTTTAATAATTAAGGCATCCTTTAATTTTTGAAAAGAATCTTGGCAATTTGAATTCCATTCCCATATAGTATTATTCTTAAGTAATTTATTTAGGGGATGTCTGATTTTTGCATAATTATCAATAAATTTATGGTAAACATTAATGGATCCCAAAAATCTTTGAAGTTCTTTTACATTAGAAGGTGGTTTAAATTTTTTTATGACATCAGTATTATCATTAGCAGGAGTTAAGGTACCACTTTTGATTTCATATCCTAAGAAATTAATTTTATTTTAAACAAAATTGCATTTAGATAATTTAAGTTTAATATTTTCAAGTCTATATAATTCAAATATTTGGTTTAGATGTTGTGGGTGTTCTTCTAAAGAGGAGGAAAAAACAATTATGTCATCAAAATAATAGCAAGCAAAATTAATTTTATGTTTAGTGAGAATTCTTATAAGAGTTATATTGAAGATTGGGGGACAAACTTTGACACCGAAAGGGAGAACATTCCACTCAAAAAGTCCAGAATTGGTAGCAAAAGCCAATTTTTCCGTATCTGCTGGGTGAATGAGGATGTGCCAGTAGCCAGAGGCTAAATCCAAAGTGGAAAAATACTGAGCACGACTTAATTTATCAAGAATTCTATCTATATGTGGTAGAGGTTTAGCATCATTTTTTATTATTGTATTTAATTTACGGTAATCTACACACATTCTAGTTTTTTACCTTCGTCGCGTTTCATAACTAAAGTAGCAGGAGCAGAATAAGGACTATAGCTCTCTTTAATTAAACCAGCAGCTAATAAAGATTGAACTTGTTCTGAAATTTCTTTTCCATCCATTGCAGAAGTGCGATAAGGCCTCAGATATATGGGTAGGTCAGAATTAAGAAAAACGCGCCGCGGCTCAATATTAATTTTTCCAACATCATGTTTATTTTTGGAAAAGTGTCTAAATAATCCCTTATATTATCCCTTAATGTTTTGTTTTTTATAGCATTTACCTCCTCAAGTAATTTAGAATCATTAGCATTAATTTTATCAAATGATTGAGGAGCTATGACACTTTCATAATCGGGTTGCATTCTCTGGTAGTTTTCATTGACATTAAAATATAGTAATCTTAAATTATCATTGGATATGCTTTGACATCGATTTAAAACAAGGTTTCCCTGCAATACTTCACATTTATTACTATCTATTATCAAGTTAAACTTAGAACAGGCTCGCAATCTTAGTATAGCATAATTTAAATCACTTTTGCATAACAAAAATTTAATACATTTTTGCACATTACCTATTTTAAACAACAAATTACAAGATTGGTTTATTTGAACAGTTCCTTTGGCTTGGCCAATAATAATAATAGATGGAATATTTATAACTTTAGCATTTAATAACTTAACAAACTTAAAAGGTTAAATTGATATTGTAGAACCAGAGTCGATTACACAAGGTAAATACTTGTTATTTGCATATCCATTAACGATTAAATGTCAAATATCATGACTAGGTTGTTGTTGTTGACTAGGAGGAGGAACATAAGATTGCATAGGTTCAACATTAAAAATACAAGTTCTCTCCCAGTGGAAAGCATCTTGTATACCCTATTCATACACATTCGACATGGTCGACTGGGATACGTATTTTGAAAATGAGTAGTAGGCAATCTAGGGCTAACAAATCTAGAATTTTGAGCATTAAGAGGGTTTTGTGGCTGACAATTATGGTTTCGGCGAACCCAATATCTAGGAGCCTGGTTATTATGCTGGAAATTTACATGATTTTGAGAATTATTTATAACATTATGGTTGTTTACATGAGAGGTGGGGATGACTACTAGGTGTTTAGCCATTCTATACCAATATATGGTACTCTCTGGAGGGTTAATAATCATATAATTCTGATACTCTAACTTCAAACCATCCGTCAAACTTTGGACTATCCGTCAAACCTTGGACTTGGTTTCACTCAAATGTAGTTGTCTAACAATCTCAATTTTTTTCTGAAATAATTCTGTAAGTCATTAAGATCATTTAGCTTCATAGAAGCAAAATCAGAAAATCGGGGAACATTTACTTTAATAAATTTTTCAGAAAGGATTTCAATAATCTTACTAAAAGTAGTATATTCTAGACATTCATTAATGAAAACCTTTAAAGCTTCTCCTTTTAAAAATTTAGAGATATTTTGCATTTTCCATATTTCATCTTTTTTATCAGAAATGCATGCTTGATCAAAATTCTTCATCCAGGATTGTATATTCATCCCCGACCCAGGGTCAAAGGAGATTATATTTACTTCGCTTTCACTCATTTTTACACTAGGGCGTTTTACAGATCTATTTCTTAACACTATAAAAGAGGGATAACACATTCACTTGCTAGTTCAAAAGAATAAACTTTAACATAATAAACACAGATAAAATAACTCAAACAAATGTAAATATACTTTCTATGATATAAATAATATAAAATAAACTGTAAAATAGTTCATTGCTATCAATTTATACTAATAACAATATTCTAAAATAATGAATTTAATCTTGCAACAATAATAAAACAGCATATAAATTTGATTTAGACATTGTAACAAAAATAATAGAACAAACTTGAACTTCCCGATATGAAAATCCCAGCAATGTTGACCTAAAACTTTATTAATAAAAAACGATTTTTTTTTCTTTTCTTTGAGCACCTTCCTCAATTATAAGATGAGTAAAACATAGTAGTTGTCTTTATCAAGTGTTCTAATATGCCACCGGGAAGCGATATTTTTTATTAGAATCAGTATAGTAGGCGACACTTACATATAGAAGATTATAGATGCACATAATCGTCGAACATATCACTGCGTAATTCCATTCACTCAGAATTTCTCTGGTTTTATTCTGAGAACGTCATCGGCTCGAATTATTATTAAATTTCCACACGAACGTAAAGTCCTGTACAGCTTATGACACGATTTCACTCGTATCATATAAACATGTAGATCTTAAGCACGAGCATACCTACATTATATACTTAATGAAGAAATCCTATTTTTTTGCATTCGGACAATCGTGATGGAAGAGTGCAAGGTCAGGCTGTCGTCCATTGGAATGTTTCCCGAAGCATAAATAATCGAAGCCGATAGATGCATCAAAATGTTTATTAATCGACCATATAATGCACCAAATTCCACTAGTTATAGGTGATCCATGTGCGTACAGTCGCTGCGTAGTAAAATGTACCACTAGATGTTACTTATTAGAACAATGATGAAGATTCAGGAAAAACAAACGCTTCAGGTGGCGTGGTTTATTTAAGCAACTCAATAATCGCCAAATTTTTCATCTCCTAGCCCATGCAACGGGTTATGTACTTGCGACAATTGCACGCGTATGAATACAATACATGATAAATGACAAATCACGCAAAAAGTAGCCGGAAGGACGCGATAGGACCTAGCTCAGGGGGAGGGGGTAAGCGCGGGTGACGACGATACCAACTATATAGTTTCGGCGGCAGAATTATTGCGCAGAAAATGGCTTGCGGGATTTGCAAGGAATGATGGGACTAGAACACCAAAGAACAAATGATATTAAAAAACATTCGAAAAAAAAAGATTTTTTTAGAATAAAATGAAAAAGTAATTTAATGGGTTTTATGAGATGAGGCGAATGGATTAAGGTTTTTAGACTAATAAAAGAATTCGCAGTTTTAAGTGCATACAATAAAAGACAAAAAATATTAAGATATTATTAAAGATAGGTAAAAAGGAAAAATGTTAAGAATTTGGAATAGTTTTACTAAGATAAAAGGGCGAAAATTTTTATTATTACATATATATATATACATCGGGTTTCTTAAAATCAACAGATTAATTTTAAAATTTAATAACTTGCAAAAATGGTAAACGCAATTAAAAATATGCTTGCACGATAATTATGTAAAATATCAAAAGTTTTTTTTTTTAACTGCCGTTCTCGATTTTAGTTGAAAATAGCAACGATATCTGTCGCTGAAAGCAATAAGCGCTAAAACGGAACCCGATTTTTGACCTCTTCCTTCTCTCAGTGTTGATGCGAAAGAAGGAGATAAAATATATGTAGAGGGCCCCTTCTTTCACATCAATACTGAAAGAAAAGAGAGACAAGAATTAAAAATAGAACCTGCTTTCGCGCCTATTGCTTGCAGCACCATATATCGCTGTTATTTTAAACTAAAATCATGAATCGCAATAATAAAACTCCTGACATCTTAGATGACAATATTTAAAAATTAAAATTTACAAAAAGTGTTTCTCTCTTTTTAGGTTGAGAAACGGTTGTATAGATAACACTAAATTTATATGTAAGGCAATGTTTAAATAGTGGCACACCAGGCGGTCACACAGGGCCTCTAAAACTTAGAGGGAGTAAAATCTTATTATACACATAACAGAAACTCACATGAATCATCTTTCAGTGCTAAATAATTTCACTAGCTTTAAGACAAACGTTACAAAATGTTGTTTTTTTGTCTGAAAGTTTGATTTGGCTACTGTTCAGTCGAATCGCAAAGTACTTTTTATGAAGAATTCATGTCATTATTTTTCTTTTATATTAACTATTATTTTTGTACAAAGTATGTATTAATGTTAAATGTTTGTTCTCGATTTTTCATTAGTTTTCTGTTTTATAAATTTACTAATATTTATTAATGTATATTGTTGAATTATAATGTTGAAAAAAAAAGTACAGATAAAGTCGTTGTATGTTCGGATGAGTATTGGCTGACGTCTCTAACAAATTTACTTTGCCTTTTATAGACATATCAGTTGGTTACATATTAATATGAACATGACCTAGACCCGGAAAATTATTTTTTTCATACGCACCATAATCCTGTGAACAGGAATGATAAAATATTTTGCACGTGCGGTTAAAGCCTAGTGATGTTGCTATTGGCTGACAGATTGTTTCTGCATGCAATTTTTGCAATTTGACTCATTAAAGTATCTAAAATAGTTACTATAAAACAAAATTAACGCTATTTTTAATGAAATAATCAGTCATGGAATCATTTTCACATTACTCAAAAACTTGTAACTGAAAAAGGAAAGACATGAGATTATACATCCTTTGTAGAGTTTATTTTAAAGTTGTTTACGCATTTAGAATGAAACAAAGCAAATAATTTGTAGTATAAAATGTGTTTCTGCTCTTCTGATTTCATTAAAATCGGAAATACAATGCATAATCAATCAAAACCAAAACAATATTACTAGTTTGCCTTTTAGGAATTGTTGTAGCACTTGTTGTAGTAAGTAGTTCGAAGTAGATACTTACTAATTCAATCTTCTTCATGAAAAAGTTTCTTCTAATGCCTATGTCCTGAATAGTTGCTACAAATGTTCTAATCTTATTTTGACTAATTGGAAGAGTTTTGTGTTCTTTGAAATACGAATTAGAGTTTGAGGTTTTATTGGATTATTTCAAACTATGTTGCACTTATTTTCACAAGTTTGTAACAATCTTGTTCTTATAGTAATAAGTGAAAGCCCTTTTCACAATGCAGAATGCTGAATTTCACATGCTTATTTGATTTACATTTGATAAATAGTTAATAGTTAAGTATAGTTAATATATTTAGATAAATAAACTAATGAACAGTAACAGTCACAATCAATTTAATACTTGGCACACAATCTGCCTTAGAATGCCATAAAATATCGATTGTCTGATTTTGAAAGAATTCATTTGAAATAATGAAATTTGCAAGTGCAGGGCTGCCACGGGCGACTATTTCTATATACTGTTCGCACCACTATTTAAAAAAAGATATATTTTGTAGTATATTTTCCTTGAAGGTGTTATGAAAGCGTTTACAAAAATGTTTTGTTTTGAAAAACTGGTGCAAATTAGAATAAAAAAGATTGTCGCCTGTGGCATCCCTGTAATTTACTCTATATTGCTTATCCTGTATTACTGTAAGTTGCTTACCCTGTAACTTACACTTGCAATTTTTAGATAGTTACAGTTTAGAAATCAATTTATTAAAGATGTAATAGTGGATATTTTTTGATATGGTATACCCTACATTCATCGCGCTTTAGGCGGCAAGTTCTAAAATCTTTTAAAGTACTATATGAATAAATAAGACATTTTAGAAAACTTTTAAAAAATCCTACTACCAGCATAGAAATCGTATATTGGGTAGACACAGTGCAGCGGGTTCTTGAAATATTAATAACGGAATGATTAAAATAATGTTTATGAATTTTGTTTTATTTATGTTATATATTTATTAACAAGTTGCCTTTAATTAAAGATTTTTATGAAAAAAGAGAGAAGAAGACACTTACAGATATCTATTACTGTACATTGATTGGAGGTTAAAAGAATTATACAGGGTGTCTCAAAAAATAGCGACAAACTTTTAGGTAGTAGATTAGGTAGATAGTAGTGATAGCAGAGGTACAAGAAATAAAGAGACAGAATATGTGAAGGCACCCCATCATATTGAAACCACATGTAGCGTCTCAGATTTTATGGCACAAGGTGAAATAAATATGGTAGTACCTCTTCCAAAAGGATCACATAATTTGGTGATGTCAGAGGTGACGACAACAGGTAAGGTCCGACTAAGAAATCATGTCCAAATGCTATCTACGACATCCAACATAGTCTGTTCTTTGGAGGGCGTACGAGTCACATGTCGCCTAGCCTCACTATGCATACTACCTCTTAATGATTCTTATTCACAAGCTTTGTGATACACACATGCAAAGAATATGCGGCAGTCCGGTACATTTCTCTGTGGAAACCGTTATAATTATTGTCCTTGATCTGCGTAAATGTCTGCCAGTTCCATGTCCAAAAATTTTGCATGTTCTTCTCACAATCACTGCAGCTCGAATAATTGAGATAAAGTAAATTTATTTTTAATTTTTAATAACAATTTGCCTTCCATTAAAGATTTTCATGAAAACCGAGAGAAATGTCTCTTACAAATAATTATTACCGTCCATTGATTTGAAAGGACTTGTAGTTGTACCTAGGGAAATGGTGGCATTTCTTACAGTAAATTTTACTGCGTTAAAATTAAATTTCTATTACTTCTTTAAATACATAAACATGGGAATAGATTTGGTGTTGAGAAAAATAGTAATTTTCTAGGCAAAATATATAAGAATTATCAAATGAAGAATGGAAATATTAAAAACTATTATGATTAATAAATTATTCCCTCTCAATAGGAAGTTCATTCACATCTTTTAATTTTATTATTTTATCGAAAAATTCTAGTTATAGGAAAATTTTAAATTTGACTTAACAAATGTAATTGAATAGATATAAGATAGTTATAGGAGAAATGTTAGAAAAAATGTTGAAATCACAGAATAAAAATCGCACATAAGCTACAATATATTTGCGACGCTCAAGTAAAATTATTATCCAACGAATTCAATGAGTTCCATCGATAAGTTTTAATACAAATTTGCTAAGTAATTTTTAACAACTTCCGGAAATTTTATTAAAAGGGAGTAATTTTTACGCGTGAGTTATTAATGAAATGAAAATATAATCCCATTAACCCTAATGTTGTTAGGTATTTTAAATGGTTGCTATTTTCAATCGAACATCTGAATTATCGAAAATGCAGCGCTAATAATTTTCTTCGTGGGCCTTTGGACTATGTTGGATACTTTTACTTCTCCCAAAAATATTACCTAAAAAAAGAACTCTAACAAACTTTTGGACACATCGTTGGAGTTTTTTGGAGATATCGTAATGACAATTAAGCATTATATACTTTATATATATATGTATATAACTATATCTATTTATCTGACTATATATCTATGTATACATATATAGATATAAGATGTAACAGAACAACAACAATTTATCATTTAAATATGGTAAAATGAGAATAAAAAATGATGTATCTATGAAAAATATCCAAAAGTAATTTACAATAGCAACAAAAATAGGTAATTAAAAAACAGCAAAAAACGGAATAACACAGAAATAATGGAAAACATTCCAAAAATTTGAGATATTAGTTGAACCAAGGCGGAATCTTGAGACCCGAAATTTCTTAACTCTTCAGTACGTTGTTGAAGAAATCGACTTTTGCTTCAATGGTTATTACCATGTACTACAGTCATGGAAAAAAACGAAGTAAACACCCCCTACTAACTTCATCAAATTATTGTAGACTAGTGATGGACGATTCTGGAAAATTTGAGAATCGATTAAAATTGACATCATATAAAACAGAATCGATCACAATAAGAATCGATTCCCAAATTCTAGAATCGATACTTGAATCGATATTTCGATATTCACAGATAAGCTCAAAAATAGCAATTCCAAAACGTAGCGAATCAGCAGGGTGGTAACGACTACCTCTCCCCCCTCCACCCCCACTTATGGGGGTCCTAGAAGATGTCAGGGGACCAGAAGTAAGCTACCTTTGAGTCGAATAATAAGGTTTTTCAACTTTTAAAATTATTATTTTTAAGATGTAATTTAATAATAATTTGAAATATATTTATATTTATTTTTTAAGAAAGATCTCGGTCAGATTAAAAAAAAAAAGAGAGGGAATAAATAATTTTTTTTCATCCGGTAAAGATGTACTTTCTACTCTTATTTCCTTCAACCAAACAGATGGGGAGTTACTTCCTATAAACGTAATTCTTTTTAAAAATGTGCAGATGAGCAATATTTTGAAGGCTCTAAATTTATTTAAAAAGTTACATGGATTTTCTGTCTTTTTAGGGCCTCCTCCTATAAACGTGGGGGAAGTGCAATTATTGCAAATCGTCTTTTAAAATAGCTGTGATGATGTAATTAACCAATCATCAGATACCACATAATAATTATCCCCCAATGAATAAGCAAAATTATATTTTTAATAATATATTTAACTAAAATTTCTTTCCCTTTTTAAAATATATATCTCCTTATCTCAATTTACAGTTTATAAATATCTTTATTTTTAATGTTTACCAAATTGTCAGCTGTTAACAACAACAAAAATGTTCTCATCCTAGAATCAATAACAGTGAAAATACTTTTCACTGGTTAACAAATAAATAAAAATATATCCTTTGATTATATGGGGGGTTTTTCCAGCAGTAATCTAAAAATTCTTAAACAGTTATTGACTCATTCGCTGAAAGTGTCGGACGTGGAATACAAGTATCATAATTTTCTTTCTTTCTTTCTTTCTTTTCTTTCTTTCTTTCTTTTCTTTCTTTCTTTTTTTTTTCTTTTTTTTAACAACTTTCTCGTTCTTATACTAGAACAGAGAAACAGGACTTCTGTGATAATGTTGTTTATGAAAAAACAAAGAAAAAGAAATAGGATAGAGTGATAACAGGCAGATGTCTCATTTATTAAAACCACGAGAATCTGAAAGATTAATGATAATGGAAGTAGTAATTAAATTGCATTTACTTAAATAAAAGGCTTTTTAGCAGAGAGAAAAAGATAAATACTAAATTTATTTCAGAAATATAACCAGATTTTAGATAAAAACGCAGCTTAAAAAGCATTAACAACACAATGTATTTAGATAAATTTTACTTGATATAAATTTGATAAATTTGCTACTAATAAGTATGTGATCACTTCCTATAGTTAAAGAAATATTCTTTTACTTTTTTCATACGAGTCACGAGAGCAAATAAAATTTTACAGTTTAAAAAAGAATAAGCCCGAGCCTGAAGGGTGATATAAAATCGACCTGAAACAAGACTTCGGTCATCTGAATCTTAAATTTACAATGGTTACTTATGTTTTTATTGCGTTGGTTTTTAGATGCCACGAATTTACTAAAATGTAATATATAATCATATAACGCAATGATTTTCTTTCTAAGTTTATGAGTAGTGAAGATTCAAAATCCTTCCCAAGTGAGGGTGATGGTGAAGATCCTGGTTGCGCCACTCTAGAGAGAAAAAAATAAAAATAAAAGGGCCCAGTCAACTGATGGCATTGAGCTCACTGGCTATTCACACTAATTGTATATTATACTCTTATTTCAAAGAATAATCCCCCTCAAAAAATAAATGAAGGGTGATTAGCCCCCGTTTTCCCCCTTTATACTTAACCAATGAATCTCCAAATGTAATCAGCGAAGCTCCTTAACACAATAAACTGATATACCAAATTTGAAGCAAATCAGGTAATTCAGCATGAAAAAAACATTTCACTGAATTAAAAGGGGGGGGGGGGTATTAACTCCCCATTTCCCCTTTATGCCTAACCAATGAACATTCAAATGTAATCAGGAAAGCTCCTTATCAGAATGAACCTAGAAAAAAAAAATTAAGGTAAATTGGATAATTCTGCCATTTATCTAAATTAAGAGGAGGGGACTTGCCGCTCTTTTCCCCCTTTTATACTTAACTAATGAACCTCCAAATCTAATGAATGAAGCACCATATCGGAATAAACCGGTATATCAAATTTGAAGAAAATCGAATACTTCAGCATAGAAAATCCATTTATCTAAAATGGGGGGGGGCAATCCTCCTTCCCCCATTTATACTTAACCAATAAACCTCCAAATCTAATCAGGGCAGCTTCTTAACATAATAAACTGGTATAGCAAATTTGGAGCAAATCGAATAATTCTGCATGAAAAACCCATTAATCTAAATTAAGGGCGGAGATCTACCCCCTTTTTCACTCTTTATACTTAACTAAGGAACTTCCAAATCTAATCAAGGCAGCTCTTTAGCATAATAAACCGGTATACCAAATTTGGAGCAAATCAAATAATTCTGCATGAAAAACCCATTTATCTAAATTAAGGAAGGGGACCATCCTCCCTTTTCCCCCTTTATCCTTAACCAATGAATTCCCAAAACTAATCACGGAAGCGAATAAATACAACGATTCAACCCGATCCCGAATCGTGGATCGACCGCGATTCGATTTGAATTGAAGTAAATTAAAGGAGAACGTTCTACACGCATCCAAAGAATCGTCCGCAAAACGATTTTGCCCGCATCTAAAGAATCGTCTTGAAAACGATTGAACCCCGCATCTAAAGATCGACATCGAATCTGTGTACCAAATCGATGCGCTATTTCTGATCATACGTTAAGGGTGGAATCGATTCGTCCAATTTTTTCTTGCTTTCTTTTGTATTTAGAAAAAGAAAAATGTTGGATTCGTGAAAATTTTCGACTACTGGTTTTCGAAGGATTTATAGTTTTAGAAGGTCTTGTCTGGAATACGATTTGACTATTTTTATAAATTGCCTGTCTATTTGTCGATTTCTTTGTCTCTGACAAAAAAAAAAAAAAAAAAAAAAAAAAAAAAAAAAAATTGTGGGCGGCCTATTTAAAGAACTAATGCATGGAATCTGTTGAAACTTTGGATTTAGTTAGACCTTCATATAAATTGGAGCTGATTACTTTCTGGTGAAAATCGCCCAGCAGGTGGCGCTTCTGTGTTGCATTTTTCATGATTTCTGCATAATCGCTGTCTCAAAAACTAATGCACGAATTTTTACCAAACTTCAGATTCTGTTAGACGTTGACGTAAGTTGTTGATAATTAGGTTTTGATGTAAATTTACTGGTAGGTGGCGCTGCTATGCTACATTTTCCCCGATTTTCGCAACAGCTCTATCTCAAGAGCTAAAGCACGCATTTTCATCAAACATCACATTCAGTTAGACGTTGGCATAAGTTGTTGCTTATTAGGTTTCGGTGTAAATCACTCAACAGGTTGCGTTGCTATGTTGAATTGAATTCATCATTTTTCTTCGCTCCATCGAGGGGCATTCTAGACTACAGAGGAGGGGAGGGGGGTTGGACATTAGTACATTAAGCATAAAATCTCAAACCTTTTGGGGGAGCATTTCAATGATCGGGGGGAGGGGATGTCATCTCCCCCGGCCTACTCCCTGAATTTAACACGTTTTTCAGGATTTACACGATTTTAGGAATCATATCTCAAGAACTAATGAACGAAATTTCATCAAATTTAATATTCCGTTAGACACTGTCGTATGTTGTCCCTGATTTGGTTTTCATGCAAATCATATAACAGGTTGCACTGCTATGCTGCTGTTTTCAGCAAATTTAAATGAGACATTTTCTCCAGGAGGGATTTCTGCGGTTCTGGAGAGAGACATTCTAGAGTTCCGTGTGTGTGTGTGGGGGGGGGGGGGGGAGATTTTTGTGCATTAAACAAAAAATCTCAAATTTTCCTATTTAATGTTCCGGGGAGATGTGCTCCTGTACCCCCCCCCCCCCTGAATTCAAAACTGTTTTTCAGGGTTTACACGATGTTGGCGAGAATATCTCAAGAACTAATATACTGCATTTTACGCGATATTCGTGATAGCTAAATCTAAAAACTAATGCATGGAATTAATTCAAACTTCATATACTCTTACACTATCACATAAATAGATCCTTATTAGGGTTGAATGTATACTGCCCAACAGGTTTCTCTTTTATGTTCCTTGAATTTGAAATTTCTGTTGCAGACATCTAAGAGGGTGTGGGCCGAAATTCAATTATTTGTTTGAAAAATGCACATATTTCAACTAACCTATACTTTTTGAATCCTCATGATGGGCATAGGGCATTTAAATTTGACACTGTGATAGCGAATTTTGAAGTTTTAACATGTTTGAGATAGAAGAAAGTTTTGGTATCGGCACATCCAACTACTTTAGCTTCAACTTTTAAGAAAAATGAAAATGACATTACATTTAGAAACATCGATTAAAAAATTTATAGAATCGATTAAATCGAGTTGGCCATAGTATCGATTAAATTGATTAAAAAAATCGAAATCGCCCATCACTAAAGTAGACGAAAGTTAGTGGTACCGAAGGATTGGAAATAAAGTGTACTTTTGAATGACATATTTAAAATTTGCTTAGGGGGCCATCTACATATTAAAACGAATCCAAAGCTCTTTTTTTTCAATGACAATACCCAATTTTAACGAGATGTTTCAAATCTTTGGCTCAAACTATGCATAGACCCCAAATTTCAAGGTCATTTGAATGATAAGTTTTTGAATTATAAACATTCAAAATTTAGTTCTTCTAATGTTAAATTACATTTTCATATTTTTATTTATAATTTCTGAAATTATGATCCTAATGTTTTAATTTTTCGTGTAGCAATAATACTAATATACACAAACATAAAAACGTTCAATTTCCAATTTTTATAATTTTCTGGTATGAATTATGAAATTAATATTCGAAAAAATTATCAATTGCAACCTACAATTTTTTGATGGATTCAGATTTATTAAGTCCTGGTTTATGGAAATCCAAAATTTCACATTTTTCTTCCAAGTAGTTTTTAAATTATGCTTAAAAAATGGCAAAATGATGGTTTAATTGGCCGTCTATGATAGAAGTGATGAAATATTTTGAAATTTCTTCTGCTGTCTTGTAATCTAGCAGACTTCATTAACTTCTTAAGGTGTCTCGATTAAGAAGAGAGCTCTCTCGGTTAACAATCGAGTACCGAACTTCAATTTGGATACAGCCTATAAAATAAGCTCGTTTTAAAATAATTAATTTCTCAGAAACTTATGGTATGAAGTGCATAAATATTTGTTTTTAGACTAATTGAAGGGTGCAGAGTTCATTTATGATGTCTTGATTGTGTACTGCTATTGAAAAAACAAAGTTATGGTTCGTTTTAATATGTAGATGGCCAAATAAGCAAATTTTATATACATCATTTAAAAGTAGACTTTATTTCCAATCGTTCAGTACCAGTAACTTTCTTTTACGATAATTTGTTGAGTAGTTAGTAGTGGGTGTTTACTTTTTTTTCCACGACTGTACATGAACGTAGCCAAGTGAATTTCACAAAAAACCTGTACGATATCAGACTTGCATGAGCAATAACAATCTAAAAAGTTAAAGTTCTGGGCTATTTTATATAGGAAAAGCAGAAAAGAGATATGTCACAAAAGAATATACTAAAAATTATGCAGAAATACCATGCTATTATACATATATACGTATAAAACTAATTAATAATATAGCTTTAACCTTTCAAAAAGTATAACTCAATTAAGTTAAAAAAAATAAATGTTTTAGATCGATAAGAAGTTTTTTTTTTTAATTTAGAATTAATTTATATATATATATATATATATATATATAAATTCATATATGTATACGAAGTTATTTAAGTGGGTTAATTTCTAATTAAAGCAGCCTGAAAATCCACAATTACAATGATAATTTCACTTTCGGATGTACAGAGAAATATTTTTAATTCAACCAATGAAAGATAGTGTGAAAAGTAAAAAATAGAAGGGAAAAAAAATCCTTTATTTACATTTGAAATACTTTTTAAAATATTTAAGTGTTCAAAAATCTCAGCCAGTTGTTTGTTTTACGAACTCCATGTCGTGGTATTTTTAAGTATGCTTTTTTTCTTTACTTGTGTTTGTTCAGACATATTCAAGTGTTTCAGCTGTTGAAACAAATGGTCGTTGAAACGAAGCGGAAAATATCGTAATTGAACTTTCAAACTATTTCACAAATGTTATATTTTAAAATATCATGTAGATGAAAAGAATATGAATATGATCAAATTTAAAAAAAAAGTATTTTGATGTGAATTTTAGTATTTAAATAAAATACAAACCATTGTATTCATAGAAATATGACTACCATGCGTTGATAGGGCAATTAGAAAAGGATAGAAAAACACAAGTCTTTCTCAATATTGAAAACTTTTTAGCAAAATTTTTTAATAAAATGTTTAAGGTCATTTCCTTAAGAAATTTGCATCTTTAATGCACATAATCGTACATTTCAGAACTTTTTTTATACTGAAATTGGAATCCATACGGGAAATTTCGAAAAAAATAATTTTTAGTTTATGTAATGACGAAACGTCTGTCATTAAAAGAACAAACATTTCTTTTTCGGAAATTCTTGTATAAATTCGGAATTTCTGAATAAAAAAGAAATCTCTGAAACTTAACATTCGGATGAAATTTATTTTTATAGATTATTCTTTTATTTGCATTTCTAATGCAGATTTAAACAGTAGTGATATAATTATGAAATATTTGCTGCGTTATTTATCTATAGTAACGGGCTAGTTCCATGGGTTTTTGTAGGGTAAGTCACATAGCTGATAGCTGATATGCTTGCTGGCCACCGCTATTTTCATAAAGTTTGCTGGGCCTTATTCAATTAATGAGATGTCTCCCATAAAATAAATCACATTTTTCTGTTTTATAATACTGGCAGCCAACAATCGTAGCATGTGAATTACACTACAATACTCATGAAAATAGCCAATGTGTTTTATGATATTCTATTTGCATGAATAATGTGCAAACTATTTTCATTTCCGATTTCTCAAGTTGTGTAAAATTGTGTCGCAACACTGCATGAAGAGTGGACGTTGTTCTAATTAAAATAGCAATTAAAATAGCAATTAAAGCCTTTGTGCTGGAATATTCAAAAACAGTAAACCAACGTTTAAAAATGCACAAATAATACGTGAAAAGCAGCAAATAGTTGTTTCGAATCTACTAGCGATATTCTTCTTCAACGCAAGATAGAGCAAGACACAGCGTGCTGGAAAAAGCAAGGCTGAGCTGTTTTAATTGTCATTGTAGTTAAAGTTATATTATTTTTTGGATTCATGCATATGTTTCTGCCTTATTAAAAGGATGAATAAAACACATAATTTTATGAAGCAACGGATTTATTTATGCATATGGAAATAAATATTTGTTTTCTGTGAAAAATACTTAAAAATTAAAATCATAAAAAATTAAAAGTGATGTTCACGCTTGCAAAGAATTACTGATTGCTTCAATTTTCAGATCTGTATTGGAAAACGCAAACAGTAAGTTTTACCCTGGATAGAATCAAGCTACTGGTAAAATCGAAAGCTACTTTTGCATAAGTATGTTGATTCAAACTGAATCAAAATATTAATTGCTCTTTCTTCAGATCGGTATATTTGTTTTCAATCTATAAGCTAATTTTTGGCGAGTCTTAAATTGAATACGCAGTACATTGTCTCTTAAAATATTAATTAATTGTTCTTTTTCATTTAAAGGGATATTGGATTAAAATATATATTAAACGGAAAGGGATCACGTGTCCAACCTAATTAATTGCCACGAAATTTTTTGAACCACTTCGAAAAGTTTTCTCCGAATCTTATCATCTGACGGAAAACCTATTTAAATAGTATTAAATCTATATTATTTTTTCAGTAAATCCAGTAAAGGGAAAAAGTCTGTTTTGTTTTTGTTTAATTTTACTTCCTAAAAATATCAGCTTATTCTTAAAACACCAATTTTAGTTATCTATTTTAAAATGTTTGTACTCTCTCTTTATAGACTAAATTCAAATGATTATTTTTTTCGAAACTGTCGTAACTGTGTTTATTATACTGTCGTAACTGTGTTTATTACTTCATTAATGACTGGACTTGTCATTTTATGTTCGTTTGTTTTTTTTTTCTATGGAAAAAATGTAAACTCACACCGAACTCAAACCGAATATCAGTCAGAGTATTTTGCCGGGCGAAAGCCTTCTAATTTCAGTAGGTAGTAAGAAAGTCTGATACACAAATCTCATTACACATATTGAAAAACGACAACTTGTTTAGGTTTTTAATTTTAATGTTATTAATTGAAATAACAACCTCTATAATATATTTTGCAATTCTTCATAAATTACATTTTCAACAAGAGCTTTTGCATGTACCATAAAGTGGTTGAATACTGTACGGAGTATTCTTTATTAACCTTCTTAGGCCTTTGTAATACTACCTGTTTATGATACAGTACCATCAGTACAAGCCGCGACATAGTGCGTACAGGTGAAGTCATTTGTTTCGAAATATATGTTAATTAATAATTTTAAATATTTTCTATCTATTTGCTTTTCTTTCGAATTTTTTAAAACATAAAAACAAGTGATATGTTTTCATCATAAACATGACTTACATATATGACCAATTGAGTCAGTTTAGTAAAAAAACCATTTTTTATCTTAAGGGAGGAAGTCCCTTTAGAAATTTCAAAAAATCGACTTTTTTCATATTTCGAAAATATAATATCTCGAGAATATATTGGGAAGAAAAAAAATTAAAATATTCTATGTTAACACAGTTATCCCACCTTTAGTCGAGCGCACCAGAGCCCGCACGTTGAGCGAAGATTAAACGAAGATCTTCCTCAAGAACTTCCAAAGCATCTCCTACCAATCTACCTAGATTTATCTAGAGATTATTTACTCGAAAGCTGCTTGGGTGGACATACCCAGAACGCTAACGAAAGTTTTAACGTAAAAGTTTGATGTTATCTCCGAAATACCTGCATTCTGGACTACAAATTCTTGAAATTTCAGCATACATCGCTGCTGGTATATTTAATGAAGGCTACACTTCCGTTCTTAGAGTTATGGATAATTTAAATATTGTTGTTGTCACCTATGCCAAAGTTTTTGCGGAAAACGCGGATGAGGCGCGAGTAACGAGACAGAACCGGAGGAGTCTTTTTCAGACAAAAGCAGCTCGTACAGTCCGAAAACAGCAGCAACTGGAAGAAAACGAGCTTTTCAAGGAATACGAAGGTCTGTTATATGCTCCTGGGATCCCTGATTAATAGGCAAATCCCTAAAACCAGTAATTTTTCGTACTGAAACTTTAAACGCTATTATCTCGAAACTATATTTTCAAAAACTGCGCGTGCTGTAACTCAAAAAGTTATCTGTCTATTTGGCTGATTTTTGGTGAGGCTTTTCTTTATATCATTACCGGGAGGAATTATCTTTAGTTTAAAAGGTTTCGTGAAAAAAAATTAGGGATGAAAAATGTCAAAATATAGTAAAATATCCGAACATTTTATTAAAAACCGTACTTAATTTTTTACTTTATACTTTTTTATCGTTTTATAGGTTTATCCTGCGCGTGCATATGCTAGAAATTTTTTTTTTTTTTTTCAGATCAATAAAAAGAGTGGCAAGTGCTGCACTTTTTTGGCCTCGCGTCTGAGACGCCGGAGAACAATTTTGCTAAGCCGCAATTTTGTAAAATGTTCTCTACAAAGATACAATAAAGTTATGTTACAGTTTCAAAATGATCCAATTATTTTATCACCTTTAAAAAAATTAATAAAAAATAACTGAAGTTGAGGCATCTAAATGGACCCCCCCCCCCCCTTAATGCTAATATTTTTGTTTAGTTCACAAAATTTTATGTTTTTGCAACAGTCATCCGAACGGTTGGAAACTAAATTATTTGTTTTGGCGATTAATTAGAATCATGAATAAATTACTACTACAGCTGCCGTTAAAAAGTAATAGAGAAAAAATAGCAAAATAATGGAGATAATGGCATTGTAACTTTTAAAATTAGAATAATTCCATTTTAATGTTTAAAATTAGAATAATATCATTTTAACTGTAATAATTTATGTTTAATGCGTACTGTTTAGAAACTAGCGATATATATATATATATATATATTTTTTTTTTTTTTTCTGTAAGTATAATCCCAGAATATTATTAGATGTTTTTCTATCATAGTTGTTTATTCTGAATCATTGTAAAAAAGCATTAATAGACCAAAAACAGAAACATTTTCTAATTGATAACAAAAAATATTATTTATTAAACAAATAACATTTTTGGTAATATTTAATTACGAAACTTCACGATTTTAGGATTGCAATACTTTTACTTGACATGGAGTTTGACATTGACTATTTTTTTACATATTCAATGGTTATGAAATATCGTGCATCTTGCTCTACTCTCCATTTTCTTTTCAAGGTTGACGGATTAGTGGCTAATTTATCTTTTAATTAACGAAATGGGTTCACTATGTTATTTAAATTTGGAGACAGAGATTTCTGTTCTTTTGAAGACCATCAGTCCTGTTTCGTTTAAACTACTTTTCGGTCAGTTTTAAAGAATCTTTCGGATAATTGAAGAGCTGAGTGGATGAACATGTTATGCTACATTTTCTAAAAAAAAAAAAAAAATTATCTTTTGGATGAAAGCGTTAAGAGATATCCTATGACATGGTGAAGCTAAAATACAAAGATTCTATTTAGTCTTGAAGATTTAAGACATTATTCTTTAATATTTAATATTTTAATATTTAATAATGTCAATAATATTAATAATTTTTAATATTTGGAAATTAAATATGAATAAGTTTTCTGAGAGAGTTTAGTACCATACCTGTTAATATTTGAACACATAACATCAAACAGAAAATAAATCATTAAAATTTACTGCAAAAACTTTCACTTCAAATTTCTTCAAATGTAATTTTTGTTACTTAACATGTTCTTCCACTTAGCTCTTCAATTATTGTGCCGATAGAGTCACTTCAGAAACAATGTATTGCGTATCCATGGTAACATTGTATGCTCTACTATATCCACAAACATCTTCTTAATCATAATATGTATTTTTAAAAAAGACACTATAAATGCTTACAAAGTATATCTAAGTAAATCAGAATTGAAATCAACACATTAAGAACAAGTCATTTTACTTATTGTTTAAATAAAAAAAAATGTTCTGTACCAGAATCTATACAAAAATACAGTGTGTCCACACTCAACGGTGTACAATGGCTAATTCCTAAACCGTAATCATAGATATATAGTTCCAATTACAAAACTGTTTTAAATGAGGTAAAAAATATTTCACAAGCGTTTTGGGTTAATAAAATCATTTCTTAAAAAAATACGAAATTTAAATTTTTACACAGCCCCTGGTCCTATATGTTACATATGTTACTATATGTTTTGACAAGTAAGACAAAAAGGTTCCATTCATAAAACACTAAAATTAACCAAGTTAAGAAACTTTTAAAATGCATGACTTATACCACTTTTCTCCATCTGAACACAAATAAGTTCGACCATGCTTTGAAGGGTCTTATACCAAATGCTTAAAGTATTCTAAGAACTTATTTCATGTGTATATGCGATTTGAAAAAAAATAGAAGTACTACGAATGAGATAACTTTTATTAAGTTTCAGATAGGCTAAGAATAATTTTATTTTAAAATATGTTTTATTTTGTAAGTATATGAAACTGTTTCTTTTCATGATTTTTTTAGCAAACATTATGTTGATTTATAAGTTTTTATTTAACTTCAGCAATCGTATGTATGATTTTCCAGTTCGAAATTTGTACTCGAACTTTAACTCACATCCAAATATCCGTTCGAGATTAAATTTTACATACTGACGTAAATACAATGGAAATCTAATATTGTTATGATTTTCGGTAGTCACCAAGAAAAAGTTTTAGATTAAAAAACGCAAGACGGCGATGGTTGTGTTTTTTAACATTTATGTGTGTTTTTTTTGTTGTTTTTTTTATCACTGAATGGGAATGTTACCTTAAATTTTAATCATCATGTCAGGATTTTTCGCAAATCATAATCTGTCAAAGTTAAAAAATAACAAAAATAGGGTACTATAAAATAGAGAAGATGGCTGTGTTTTTTAACTTTTGATAATTGATTTTTATTTACTTTCCAGCACTGAATCTGAAAGTGACCTACATTTTTAACCATCACGATACAATTTTTTTGCAAATCGTAAATGTCAAAGTTAAAATATATCGAAAATCTCATACTATAAAACAGATGTAAAACTTTTTTATTTAATTCAGAAATGTATTCGATTTGTTGGCTTACATTGGGATTCTTACAGCTAAATTGCTGTAAAGTCCGATGAGGTGGGGGAAGGTTTAATATTAACTTTGAAATTTACAATTTGTGAAAATTCCGGAAGTGATAATTTAAAATGAAGGTCATGTTCGGATTCAGCGGTAAAAAATACATGAAAGTCAATTATCCAAAGTTAAAAACACAGCAATCATATATATTTTATAGTATTTTTTTTTTTTTTTTTTACTTTAAAGTTTGCGATTTGCAAAAAATCTTTACGTGATGGTAAAAAATAACGGTGGATTTCGGATCCAGTGACACAGAATGCAAACGAATCAATTATCAAAAGATAAAAAACATGACCTAACCGAACTTTTGCAGGCTAGTGTAATCTAATAACTTTTTAAAATATGTATAATTTTGTAAAGAATTGAGGATGTTAATGTTCATTATTTTAGTTAACCATTATTAAGATTCTGTTTTTCTTTTTCTTCTTATATGTTTATTACAAACTGCATACTTTGCATTTATATGTCAGAATGACTAAAGATTTCAAATTTAAATTGCAATGTTAATTTTACTCTCAACCCTTTTTTATTTCATATGTCTGACGAAATTATATTTCTACAAACTTTGTGAATGGCCACTAATTTGCAGCATAAAATATGCTCCACCTTTAAACATCTATTACTCGGTCAAATGTAATCGTAGATAACGAGATTTTTTTTGTCTTATTTGTCATTGTAACAGTAAAAAATTACAAAATGTAACTTATAGGACGAGGGTTCCGTATAAAAAATTAAATTCCGTATTTTTGTTTTTAAGAAATGCTTTTATTGACCCAAATCGCTTTTAAAATATTTCTTAAGCTCATTTAAAACATTTTTGTAATTGAAACTATATGCCTGTGACTAACGGTAAAGGAATTAGCCCCACCACAGCAGCAGATTGCCGCTTCCACATTTAATAGTTTCTCTTGCGTATTTCGGACTACGTATATAGCTCTGTGATTGCCCATAAACTGCTTTCCATGCATTATGAACAAATTTATTTTTGTTTCGTCGCTCCAGAGTATAATTCTACACAATCTTAAACTTAAACTTATACTATGTGCAAAACTACTTTAAAGATCACAGAATACTAAAAAGATGTTAAATTATTTTAATACCTTAGTACTTTCAACTATAAAAAAAAACATCGTCTTCGTCTGAGGAATATAAGAAATACAATTGTTGTTGGGGTCTAATTTTCAAAATTCACGTAGATGGTGACGAAAGGAGTGAAAGTTGAAGTTAATTTATATCTACGTGAATTTTGAAAATTAAACGCCAACAACAGTTGTATTTCTTATATTCCTCAGACGAAGACTATGTTTTTTATAGTTGAAAGTACTAAGGTATTAAAATAATTTAACATCTTTTAGTATTCTATCATCTTTTAAGTAGTTTTGCACATAGTGTAAGTTTAACTTTTTAAAGATGAATTAAGCATTTCCATGTATTTATCTACACAATCTTTCTTCTTTATTTCAAGGTCGTATTCAATATCGTACGATTTTGCAAATTGCATACGCTTGTCGATATACACGGTGTTCCCGGATAAAAAAAGAGGATAAAAAATGCCATAGAACATGTGGCCGCAAACCACTTATTTGGTCAAAAATACATGATACTTCACCCTAACTGATCTTAGGCTGACTCTAATAATTTTGAGAAAATTAAAAACATTGCAATGAAAATGCAACGATATGTATCTTCTTTTTTTGTGAAATATTATAACACCAGGAAGATTTCTGGGGAAGGAGGCTGCTTATCCCATTTATGCCTAGCGTCCCATTTTTGGGACGTTTCGAATTTAAAAAAAATTTTATGATTTTCTTCTTCTTTACAACATGAAAATTGTATGATGTCTATAAATGTATGTTTCTATTATCGAGAGATGACAGAATAAGATTACTATTTATTTGTTTAAATGAAGCACTTTATTCGGTGTTTTAGATTTTTCATTTTTCAAGATCGCGAAATGTAAAAAGTAAGTTTATTTGTATTTTTTGTATCAAGTATACAAATGAATGTCATAACCTTAGCTTGTAGGCTTCTTTCGAATACGAATTTTTTTAAATCGCGAAATTATTTGTTCAAGCATTTTTTCTATGCATCTTTGTAACGTAAAAAAATATAGGGCACTAGGCACAAATGGGTATATACTTCTATTAGCCATTTAGGTGGCAGTTATTTGTGTAAAGTCCTTTCCAAGATGATTTTGAAATAAATTATTTTTTAGCCTCAAATAAGATTATTCTTAATTTATTATTAATTGTGCCTATAATGTTATTAGTCTCAGTTAAGAAATAAATATAATTTTAATAGTTCATAAAAATACTAATTATAGTATATAATATACAATTTAAAAGCTTAATTTGTGTAAATTTAGGCACAACATACAATAATGCATTTTTCCAAATATGGATACTGCCATATTTGGTACGTTTACATTTTATGAAATAAATACAAAAATATATTAGCGTAATTTTTTTTAGTATTTTTCCAGTTCATTTTGCGACATTTTAAATTGATTTTACCGACAAATTTGAGAAAAGAAAAATTCAGGCATAAATGGGCTAAGCAATCGATGGTACCGTATGAACTGGTAATATAGCAGTCTACAATGTGGAGCGTCAAGTGTGTATAATGGAAACTTATATCATTTTTTTTTCTATATTAACACATTTACGACAAAGGTGAGAAACTCTATTAAATGTTTTATTATAATGTGCTTCAGTTTTCTGAAAATTATTACCGATAACGTAAATTTTAATTAGGATATAATACCCTGCATTTTTGATTAAATACGTGGTTTGCAACCCCATGTTCTACGGTAGTTTTTATCCTGTTGATGCCTACTATCATCCCTGTGAATTTGTCGGTCAAAATTTGGCAACATCCTGTATATCTAATTAAAATTGAACTTTTATTGCACTTCGAGAGTATATTTATAGCTGTCTTTAGGGGTGTGCAGCAGTTGCAGACTCTTGCAAAAGAAAAAACTTGCTCCCGCGGAAAAAGCAAAATTTATTTAACATATGCTATAGAAATATACCATAAAATTAATATTTGATAAATAGTGGTAGAAACAATCCAATTTTTCCTATACCATGCGAGTTCTGTATTTAGGATTCATGCATACAAGTGTTTAAATATCTAGCTATTACATATGTTTCGTTTAAGATTTTTATTATTTATGGAGTAAATAATGTGTGTTATATTTCTTAAACTTATGTGCTCAATCAGCGTACTTTACGTTCTTCAAAAGAATGTTTGACATGAGTATTACTGTAATCTCATGGAGAAAACTATTGGTTTAAGAATTATTATTCATAAATGAAGGACATTTAATTGTTAAATGCATATTGAAACTCAGGAACTTTTTTTGCCCTTTGGTGCTTTCTATTGTTCAGTTTATGAACTATTATGTGTAACTTAAGTGTGAAAACAGGCATTTAACGTCGTAATATCTATTTTTGTTCTGATTTGTTATCACGGTTAGCTTTTGTTGATACTGCTTGCTATGTGCCAGACTGGCATTTTCCCCTATCTTTGTAAGATATCAATTATTAATTCTTTCAACTATTAAATGTCATTATAAAAGTTTTTATGTCGTTGAATAGTTGCGTTTGTGTAGTGTAAATACAATAAAGTATATAACTTAAAATTGTAATTTTTTGATCAATTTTTATCATGAAATTCATTACTTACAATATATCCACCAGAAACATAAATGATTTTTTTTACAATGTTTTTATTGCATAATTAACAAAAATAGAGACACATATAATGTTTTTCGAACAATATAAAAAAAGCATGCAAAACATGGGTTAAAAAAATACGAATGTTATAAGACAGTTTACACTAGTTTAATTAACTTTCATTTTTATATTTTTAAAACATCAGAAAAACCAACTGCTGTGGAAAGATTTTGAAATAAAATTGCCTTATCTTCTTACGTATTTCATTATCTGAATAAAATTGAATTTTCAGAACTCAAATTTAGTTTTCCGAGTAAAATGCGTTTTCTTTCCTGCGACAATAAAATAGATTATAAATAAAAAAAAATAAATATCAGCCGTTCCCTTTTATCAGGAATGAAATCGAATTTCTTTGTAAAAAAAAAAAACTGCTTTTGAAATGCTTTATTTATTTAGATTAAAAAGTGAGTTTTTCTTTTTAAAAATAATCTCGTTTCACTGATGTAATGATAAGAAATTATATTATTTTTTATGTTATTTGCTTTTAAATATTCTTTTAATGTTCAAAAAATTAAATAATTATTATAAATCTTATAAGAGATTCTATGTATTAATTTAGTATTTGCTGTAGGCCTTGTTTAATCGGCACGCTATTTTCAGGATTTTGCTTAAAGCAGTTATCATGATTCTTCGTGTATTTTTTAATCAAATGGGTTTTTTTTTTTGTTTCATTATTCTATACTTTAATTACATCTTTTGCCATTAGTGTCTAAAGAAGCCAGTTTTCTCTTTTCTGCGCTGTCGAGTTTAGTATTTCAGTTTAAAACGCCAAAGTTGACAGTATTTTCTAAAACCTATTCCACGTTACCAATAAAGAGTTTCTGAAAAATAGCTCATACGAATTACCTGCGTTTGCGAAAAAAGCAAGTAGGAAATTGCTCGTCAAACGTGGCAAATGAGGTGCGTTCGTACTATAACTAGTTTTATAAATATTTTTTGCACCCCATATTGTACTGAATGTATATTTTTTGCACTTCATAAGTGCATGGTCTGTAACACCATAAAAATGCACTTGCAATAATTTTTCCCCATTGCCGTTAATGCAACGGAAAACTTTTGACTGTCCCTGTAATTAAACTATACATCCAATTTTCATAAAATCTGAAATGGATCGACAAAATTTGACAACAATTATATATTTAAAATTTCAGACCATTCGGAAGACTGTAACATCATTAAAATGCACTTGCAATATTTTTTTCCCATTGACCATAATGTAAAGAAAAACTTTTGAATGTCCCTGTAATTAAACTATACATCCGATTTTCATAAATTTGAAATGGCTCGACAAAATTTTGCAACAATCATATATTTAAAATTTCAGACCATTCGGTTGGATAGTTTTTGCTCTGTTATATGCGGACGGACGGACAGACGGACTGATCGACGACTATAGGTGCTACGTATTTATATAAATACGAACGCACCTAAAAATGAATAAAAAGATGTATAATGAACTCGTGTCTTTGAATTTGCGAATTGCTCTAATATATGCATTTTTAGAGTATTATATTAAAAGAGAAGGAAATGTTAATATTTTCATCAAAGATTTAAAAAAAAATATGTATAACCCGCCAGAATATTAGTAACAGATATTTCAGATGCCTGCGCAATACGATCAGTTTAAAAATTGTGCATATAAAGGAAAGAATATAGAGTGATATGTATTTCTCCTCAAGCGAAGGAATGTGGTGAATAGTGTTAGGAGCAAACATGTTAGAAATATTTGAGGTACCAGCGTGAGGTGACCGAGAAATTACATCAATAGTAGACTATAGATAATGAACAGATCTCGCCAAGTGAGGTGAATGGGATGAATAGTGAATCTATGCAAATGGTATTCTTTGGTATAAAAAATAGTTCAGTTACTGAGTGAGTTGGTCAGTTGTACACAAAAAGTAGACAATAGAGTGCGAATAGGTGTCTTCCAGTAAAGTGAATGCTATGAATAAACGTTGCCAAGCAAACGCCAGGGTATTAGAAAATTTTTGAGGTACATGCGTGAGTCGACCAATTTAACCCTTAAATGCAGTACGTTGCCTTACGGCAATATACCAAATTTAGTCTTTTTAATATTATTAGAATAATACTGAAGCTCTAATGCCTATTGTTGCAATACAATACATACTGAGAAATTTATTAAACCAATTTTGAACATGGAGGTGGCAGCAATAGCGCTGTTTAATAATAAATATTGGTTTATTTTTTAAATTGTTGCTTTATGTGCTTTTTTTTTTAATCTTGCGAAATACCCTATTTTGTTTCTGCAGTGAGCAAGTAAAATTTATTTCTTATCATAGATTTTAAAATTCATTATGTTTAATATTATAGACTTTTATCTCGGAAAATTAGTTTTTCAAATAAAGCCCAATATTGCCGGTTGTCAACAACGTGCTTTTCAGCCGTAAACAATACTTAAAACAAAATAGGATTTTTTAAGTATTTTTTTCATGATGAATTTAAAAAGTGAAAGCTGAAAAACATTTTTAATTATTTTTTTAAAAAATCAGGCATTTAAGAGTTAAGAAATATGCATCAAGTATATATTTGTGCATCAGTTGTATTGTAGATGTTTGTGCCAGATGCAGATTGTGTGTAAATGCAGATGTGTGTGTCAAATGCAGATATGTGCATAAAATGTCGATGTGTCCACCAAATGACCATCAAGCGAGAATAAATAGGTCTCGTCCAGTGAGGTGAATGCGATGAATACCGTTGCCAAACAAACACCAGAGTATTAGAAAATTTTGTGCTACCCGTATGAGGTGATCAGCTTAATAAATGTACTTCAAAAGTAGAGAATAGAGAATGAATACGTTTCCACCAGTGAGGAGAATGGTAAGATAGCTTATCTAATCAAATTCCATAGTATTAAAAATATTTAAGGTACCTGCATAAGTTGATAAATTTAAGAAATGTTCATCAAATGTAGATGTGTGCGTCAAACTAGAATAAATCTATCGCGTTCAGTGAGGTGAACGCGATGAATAATGTTGTGAAGCAAACGCCACAGTGTGGTAGTCGTAAAAGAGACTGAGAGTATACGGTACAGGCAGAGGGTATACGCTGACGTCATGAGCGTTTATAGCTAGGGTATACCATAATGCTTTATTTGAGAATCAGGGGGTACATGGGGCTTCTTAAAAAAATCCAGAATGTACACGGCGTATCCCCCCCCCCCCACACACACACACCCGTATACCCACCAGTGCATCCCTGAAACGCCAAAATATTAGAATATTTTGAGGTACCAGCAGGTGTTGATCAGTTTTATAATTGTGTGTCGAATGTAGAAAATAGAGAATGAATAGACCTCAACAAATGAGGTAAATGTGGCGATAACTGTTTCCAGGTAAGCGCCAGAGTTTTGAACGTTAACTGCAATAAAAATGACCTGACGACGGCTGCATAAGTTATCACTTTTTTGAGATGACGACGGAAATTTCAGGATTACTTAAAACACGATTAGCGTATTAAAATACAACAGATCTGTTAAGTCATATCTTGGTAAACCACCTGGAGACCAAATTTTTGCCATTGATTGTTAGGTTTACCGTTGGGTTTTCCTGCACCCAGAATGTATTAAAATCTGAAGGACGGCTTTGAAAATATGAAAATTTTCCTGGACAAAAATACATTGCGCAACTTTTTATGAAACTTAATTTTTTTCTGTAATTATTAGAATTACATCTCTGCTGATGAAAATTCGAAATAATTTAAATAAGAATTTTTTAAATAAGAATTTTTTTTATTAATATTATTACATTTTAACTTTTAATATTTTAAGAACTGTTCTGAAATAATACTTGTTTTTATTTAATTTAATTTAATTTATAGAATTTTAAGTGAAAATATTTTATCATGTTGTATACCTAATAAATAATATTCCTCATTTCGAATATCCGAAACGTATTTACGTTTAGATAACTCCAATGGCATATCTTTAAATGTGTAATAAAATAAAAACAGTAACGATTATGCGTAATTTTTTACCAGTTCTTTAGTTTATGTAAAGTCCTCTAATTACAGTTATCTGTATAGTTCAAACGTAGCAAAATGTTTCCTTTCACTAAGAAAAAATTAAGATTACATTTCAAAATATTTTTTCATTGTAACAACAACAAAAGAATTGCATACGTTATATCTAAAAAAGTAGACTGCTGGAAATGCAAAAATCTTTTCAGATGCTTATATAAAATATATAAATATATTTTATAAGAAATCGCCTGCTAAACTTTCGCAATAATGTCAGAACAGTAAATAAAACTTTCATTTTATAGCGATTTTTCTAATATCACTTTATGTTTTTAACATTTTTACGATATGTGTCATCTGATTACTTAGATACTTATTTAACTAATTAGCTGTTTTTGATAACGATAAATATTTTTCTAACATAATTTAACATATTTAGAACAAAGAAAGGGCCCCAGTAGCGTAGTGATGAGCACATCTGTCTGCTGCGGTACAGATCGCAAGTTCGACCGTAACCAAAGAAATACAAAGCCAGTTCATTACCTTTAAAGCGCCATAGAAAGTGGGTCATATTTACACGGCGATTGATACAAAACGATGAGCACGCCACTTTGTACCAATCACCGTGCAAAGATGACCCACTCTGTGTGACGTTTTAAACGTCATGTCTTGTTTGTTGTTGGCAGCGGTTCGACTCCGGGGTGGTCAAGGTTCGGAACGCACTTCGTAACGAAGTGTCAAGTGAAAAGTGTTAGGCACTGTAGACCATGATTATTCACGTATCGTATAGCCACGGGTTTAGTTTGGAACAAATAAAATTTTCAATTTTTTATTATTATTATTTTTTTTTTCAGTAATTTTTTTGACGAAATCGTAAAAAAAAATATGTGCAGTAAATTATAACTTTGCTAAAAAAAAAAATATATATATAAGTAAGAATTAAAAAGACAATAGTAAGATTTAGAAGGTGTAATATCTACAAAAAAATAGTTTGAAAAATTTTCATGAATAATTTAGACACTGTTTTTACTTTTTATTTATTTAGTTAGTTATTTATTCATTTAGGAAAATATCCTAATTTTAAATCTGGAACAATTCATAATTTTGCTTAAAACCTGCATCGTGTCAAAAATATAAAATTATTATTATTCTTTTATGTCAGAAGGTAGAATCAAACACTAGCTGTTTAGTGTGCAAACGTGCATGCTACATCTACGCAAGAAGGACCTCGATGACAGAGAAACTTATGAGTGTTTTAATCGTAATATAATTTTTAACCGGCAATTTCTCAAAATTTAAGGCTCATTTGAAGTAAACATTCCATCACCATAGTTAGGGGTGAAAACTGCACAACATACGAGGGTAGGCTGATAAGTAATGCACATCTCCTTGTAGAGCGCGAATGAAAAGACCTTCAAAATGCGCCCGGTGCCTTGTGGACGTGACATCACCCCTCTATAAGCATGTGCAGATTTCAAGTCACTGATTGCATCCAGTCTATTTTCAGTATGGAGACGTGTTCTAGTACTATGTCAACGCGTGTTTAACAGCGAGCTATTATCGAATTTTTAACTGCTGAAAAAATTACTCATGTTGAGATTCACCGTTGTTTAAATATGACGATGAGGTTGATGCCTAATGTAAATCCATAGCCAGTAAAATTTTGTGATTACAAGCCTAGAAAAGCCACAATTTTTGATGAAAAACGCAGCGGACGCCCGGTCACTGGCACAGACCATAAACATCGCAAACTCGTCGACGGTTTGATTCAAAATAACCGGCGAATCACTCAAAAGTGTATCGAAAACAATATTGAAATGTTAATAGAACGTGTCTCTTTCATTATTGAACAAATATGATGCCGTAAAATCCGCAACTGCAGAGGCTCTGCGAAACCTGAAGTTTGGACCGATTTCACAACCTCCTTACTTCCCCGATATTGCACCTTGCGAATTTTATTTTTTTTTCTCTACTCAAGAGAGACCCCAAGGGTAATCATTACATCTCGGACGATAAGGTGAAGACAGCTGTGAAGTCCTGGATTCGAGAAAAGTCGTTAGAAATTTTCAGTGACAGAATAAAGAAAACTTGTCAGACGTTGGGAGAAATTTGTTAGCCTTACTGGTGACTATGTTGAAAAATAAATATACGATTTTGAAACTTAAGAATTTTATTTTAATGCACATTTTTCCGATCTTGTTATTTGTATTTATCCGTGTTCTACAAGCATGTGCGCATTTCTTTTCAGCCAATTCTCGCACTTTAAAATCATTTAAATCGGTGAGCACAATGTTTGGTGGTTCCCTTATAAGTGAAATACACAACCCTTTAAAAACAAATGACTTGTTTATTATTTTATAAAATGTGTGACTGCTTATTTTCAATTAACTTAAGTGAATGTAACCTCTTGGGGGCGAGCGACCGGTATTCGTGCCGCTTCAGGTGCTCAGAATCGGTGATTATTCTCACCAGTAAATTTTTACTTGTGTAATCCGAGCATTTTTCCGATTCAATTAGGCAAAAATTTCTGTTTTAAAAAACCGGTGAAAAAGATTAAAAATTCTGTAAAAGACGCTCGTCTCGAAGGTGTTAATATCACATATAACAATGGTTGTATGTGACCTTAAATTAGACTGAAAACAGAAAGACAATTCCTTAAAGATTTATAAGATTTTTTTTGTTTTTCTTTAAAGTGTACAAAGAAAAAGATGGCGAAAACAAAATCTTGTCCTCTTTTAATATCAAAAGTACTATTTTATCAAAAAACAGAGATTAAATTCCTTTGCCAAACATGTTTTCTTTTTATCTGTTTTTATGACAAAAAGATGTGGCACATACCGGAATTATTTACACTTACCAAATAAATTAATGACTTCCTATTTTATTTCATAGTTTATGGTAGCCGCGCATAATGTAACGTTTTATCTAATATTCTATTCGAGTAAATTCTCTGGCTTAAGAGACGAAAGTCAGAAAATGAACAAAAAATATTCAGACATCCCAGTTAGGCTTACTTTTTTTTTAAATCAGAAAATGTAAATGCATTGAAGAATTTCCGAATAATAGTTTTCATTTTGATATTTGACCAATGTCGAATTCAAAATAAAAATTGAATACCTACGCAGGTCGTAATGTCTGCGATAACTTCACTTCCGTGTTGTGGACTGGATAAATGAGGGCGCAGATGAATTTAGCACATGGTGAACTTTACAAGCAAAGTTCGTGCAATGGAAAATGTTTTGTCAAGCAAACACTCGGAGAAGGAGAAAAAGCCGACAGGAAAATATATTATATATATATATATATATACAGGGTGTTTCTAAACTCATGGTACATACGCTAGGGGGTGATAGAACACATCAAGACGAGTAACAGTGAATAGGAAACAAAGGGTCCCAAACGTCTTCCGAAGGAGATAGGCCCCTTTAAAGTTTAGGCACCAAAATTTCAAATGATTGTAAAAAACGGAAAAATTCGTCGATTCGTTTGCGGTTTTCACTAAAACTATTCTTTATGTCAGTATTTTCTTGAAAATAAATTTTAAAGATACAGTTCAAAAACCGCCAATAGAGGGAGCTTTAGACTTTGGAGTAACCAACATATATTTTTTACCGTTATATTTTGTATCTCATTACATGCTTTCAAAAGCTTAGACTTAAACTTAAATTTTGAGCTCAAAATCTGAATCGTTGGGAGTGGTTAAGTAGCGCAAACTGAACTGTGTTCACTATTTAAAATTTCAAACGATTATAAAAAACGGAAAAATTGGTCGATTCGTTTGCGGTTTTCACTAAAACTATTCTTTATGTCAGTATTGTTTTGAAAATAAATTTTAAAGATAAAGTTAAAAAAATACCATTGGAGGGCGCTTTAGACTTTGGAGTAACGAAAAACTATTTTTTACCTTTATATTTTGTATCTCATTACATACATTCAAAAGCTTAGAATTAAACTTAAATTTTGAGCTCAAAATGTGAATCGCTGGGAGTGGTTAAGTAGCGCAAACTGAACTGTGTTCATGAGTTGAAATTTGACTACTGAAAACAGTTCAGTTTGCGCTACTTAACCACTCCCAACGATTCAGATTTTGAGCTCAAAATTTAAGTTTAAGTCTAAGCTTTTGAAACATGTAATGAGATACAAAAAATAACGGTAAAAAATAGTTGTTGGTTACTCCAAAGTCTAAAGCGCCCTCTATCGGCATTTTTTAAACTGTATCTTTAAAATTTATTTTCTAGAAAATACTGACATAAAGAATAGTTTTAGTGAAAACTGCAAACGAATCGACCAATTTTTCCGTTTTTTATAATCATTTGAAATTTTGGTGCCTAAACTTTAAAGGCGCCTATCTCCTTCGGAAGACGTTTGGGACCCTTGGTTTCCTATTCACTATTACTCGTCTTGATGTATTCTATCACCCCCTAGAGTATGTACCATGAGTTTAGAAACACCCTGTATATATAAATTAAGTGAAGCGATACAAATTAATCAATTAAATGAGTTATAAATTACAAATAAATTTCAAAATATAAGTATTAAGAAGGTGAAGTATAGCTGGTGGCAAATTCATGGGCTGGAAGACATCAAACAGAGTATCATTTTATTGTAATTATTATTAAAAACACAGTGAAGAAATGAAAAAATCAAAAGAGCGATTTTGAATTTAGAATGCGACAACGAGGCGTTTTAATGAGATTGTCTCCTCTTTCTTTTGGAAGTGGGTGCAAAGTGTCATCTCGGCTTAGGATGACAAGTGGTATTTTCCTACCGTTAAACGACATACATTTGATTATTACATTAGGTAAAATATATTATTTCATAATTTCCGGAATTAACGCTAAGATTCTGGGTAAAAAATTGCCCAAACTGGTAACCGTGGATAAATATGACGTGGTTTGTGGAATTTACGCAAAATTGGAACTTATTCGATAATTTCATTGCCAAGTAACTAGACACATTAATTATATATTTTACTGATTTAAAGTTTTTACATTTAATGCCTTCATGAAGTTTAGAGAAATTTTAATATTAAGTTTTATGACAACATTATTTTCATAAACAATTTAGAATTTTGCTTACTTAAAAAAAAAAAAAAAAAAAAAAAAAAAAAAAATGTACAGTGTACCTTGGAGTAGAGAGATTTGTATTTACGAAAATATACAAAAAAAATGCAAAAAGAACTCTAAAAATGCGCAATTTTATATGTTTACGAATCGCGCATGACATCTTTAATTGTGAAACCCAACCACTCTTTGTATATCTTGGCACAGCGTGCAATTTATGTCTTCCATTTCTTATCGCAATTAAAACCTTTATTTAATAGCTGAGGATTTAATTTTTATAAATAAATATTAAAATGTTTTTTCAGCTGTTGCTATTTTTGACTCATTTTAAAAAATATATAGAAATATTTTATTTACGATATATTTTTTATGATATTATTTTCTTAAAGAAATAACAACTTATTAAATATTTTCTGTGCAAAAAGAAAAAGAAAAAAAATTCGAATTATAGAAAAAAAAAAAAAAAAAAAGATTAGTTTTACGATTAAAAGAATTATATAAAAAGCCGCAGTTAAAAGTGTCACCCACAATTATTCAGATGAAATTATGTCTGATAAAACAAAAATAAGTAAAAAAGAAAAAATTCAACTGAGAAAACGTTGAATTTGAAGCATTTTAAGCGCTCTTAAGAATACACAAATAGTAAAAAATTCTGTCTTTTAACAATATGTATTCAATTAGTTCGCATAAATATTTAAATTGCAAGTTTATCAAAATGAAAATGATTAAAATAAAAATAAAAATCTGTCTTTTACTTTTATTATTATATTTTTCTAACAAACTGGAAATATTTTATAAAATTTTAGAAACATCTAGATCACTAAGATATTAAAAATTGTATTTAATAAGGCAAAGTATCATATAAAGTGAGGGATGTCCTAAAACTTCTGGTGTATAAAAATGTAAAAACTTTTTCAGAGTAAATGATTCAAACGAGGATATGGTGCCAATTTAAAAACGAAAACTAAAAGTTTCTATGCTCATTTTAAAAAAAAGAGAGAAAGAACAGAGTATTTGCAAGAAAATTTTTTATGACTCCATCCGAACGGGTGGATATTAAAAAGTCTCTGCAAGCCTAAATATCCTTTTTGTATATAAAAAAAACTACATTTTACCAATAAGGTACGCCGGGCAACGGGTCCATGATTTTGCAATGTGACACTGGAGATTCTGGCAATTCAGCTTCAAAAGGCTGATTTCATTTGGATTTAAGTCTAAAATTTTGTAAATGTGTTCCAATAGGCTCCCTCTATCAGACAGAAATGTTCAAAATTACATTTTAATATATATATATATTTCATCTTTCTTTCCTCATGGTTCCAGGTGCCCCATAAAACCAGGAGGGTCTATTTTTTTTTTCTAATATTGGGTATCAGGTCCTGTTTGAAAAAGTGCTAACAACTGAAAATTAATTAAACCAGGCAGATCATGTAATTTATACATCAATTAAGAGCGTTGTAAGGGAAACCTTTACTGTCAATGTGTCTAAATAAACAATAAAAGTGAAAATATTAGATTTATTTACACAAAAAAACATAAAAATTAAGTAAATATATTCTTTAGTATGGGTAATAAGTATAAAAGTTACATGGGCATTTTAAGGAAAAAAATAACAAGATAAATCTATGAACAAACGGTTACGTCAGTACATAAGTATCTCATTCTCTTTTTTATTTACCACAATGGAGGTTCGATATGTCCAATAAACCTGTGGAGAATGTAACCATATCTTTATATCGAACAGAACTATTTTTTTATTTGTTTGAATAATTTTCTAATAATCTCACTTTGCCTTATGTACGCATCTTCATCTCTATCGTAAAATTTCGAGCTACAGCTATCACACTTAAGAAATATGGTTTGATACCATACATGCTTTTTTTTTAAATTTTATTATGTAATTTTCTTTACTGTATGCAAATAAAAAAAAAAGAAAAAAAAACAATGTAGAAATTAATTTCCCGTAGTAAAAGAAACTCAAAAATTTATAACTGTTTGGGTATCTGGATCCCATATGGTGCAGTTACCCCTTATACATGTCCCAGTTAAAGCATTCTTGAAAAATTAATTGGGTAACTGGAACACCGGCCTTACATTTGAAACATGAAGTAAATATGTATAGATACCTAATAATATTAATGTATTTATGCGTCTAATCTAAAAAAAAAAAATTGTTTATTAAAAGTACTTAACGTATTTTAATAAAAAGCCGAGAAAGTTCAACAAAATGGGCGTTGTTTTTTAAAAAAAGAAACCTAAATTTTCGGCAACCTATCACAGCAAAGGCAGAGTTATGATTGAGGTGACACACATTGTTTTAAGAAGTAAAGATAGGGGTGCAATGTTGACAAAAGTGATAACTTAAAAAAAATCAACCTTTTTTTATGAAATATCCTATGGCCCAGTTACCTCATTGGTCTAGTCACCCTAGCCTACCTTATCTGAAGTCTTGAAATAAATACGCCGTCCACGTATCAAGAGTCATCAGTAAATAAAGCTCGAGGATAGTTCAATTACAGGTTTTGGCGAGATAAAGCTAGAGTTTCTTTCTTTTCTTGGTATGGATCAAAGGCACAACCACGTTCACTTAAATAACATACATTTGTGACAACAAATTGGTAACCAATTCCAAAGAGTTCAATACGCAATATTTGGAAATTTTGAAAAAAATAAATACAAAATGTTTCATTCACGCACATTGTTAGCGATTAAGGACAACGCGATGGCACGCCAAATTACAAAAACTCACCAGTTCCCTAAAGTATAACCGTTACTCAAAAGAGTTAGCAAACATAGTACCAAAATATTAGGAGGTGTAGAGTACACAATAAACATATTTTGTATAGGAAACCAATGTCGTAATCATATACTGAAGTATTAATTAATATTTCATCGACTAATGGAAATGGCGTCCAATTTTGAGAATGTAAGACAGACAGTAAGCTTGTTAAATTGTAAAGTTTGTACTGGTTAATGTCTGATCACACAACTGGTGGTGGACCCGGCATGGCCGCAACTTAGAAATTCAGCATATTCAAATTTAAAGTTTAAAAACCCCTTTGTGTTAACTAATCCAGCAAGTGTCTGATAGGGTCTATTCGCAAATTTGGCCTGGATTAAGCGATTAACAAGCAAGTTCACTTTCTAACACAAAAACTAATACTGAAGATTCAACTTACATAAAATTCTTCGACAGTATACATTGATAGCAATTTTCCCCTACAAATACGTCGTTATAAGCTGCAAGGCAACGATCAGTGAAATCTACAGCGTTAACTTATTAACAAACCATAGTTGTCAAAATAAGCATTTATTCAATCAAACTATATTTAAAATCTCTTACCAACTGATAAAGCTTACCACAAGTTCTAATTTTCACTTACACTTTGCACAAATTTCTTCTTCAATCATTTAACGCTAGCCTCTAAGGTAGTACTCCTTTAACCTCTTAATGGTCACATTAAATTGCAGTTTACAAATTTAAATTGCTTATTGGCACCACTTTTTTGAAAAAGAAATATTCATCTTATTTAATGACAGGTAAAATGTTACCATAATAAAGCAATAATCAAACAATCTGAATAACACGGGATCGAGAATTAAGGGGATAAGGTAGTACTCGACCCAAATCCGCAGACACACAAATTTCGATTTACCTTTTATACGCTGCAGATTGGTCGAAGCAACGTATTTTGCATACAATTTCTGTGAAAACATGCAACCGTAGATTCTAAGAGAGCCAAACAAATCTCGGAAAATCAGAGTAAAATAAAGTATAGAGGTCTCTGTTGCGCACACAGTTTAAATGGTTCACATTCTAAATACTAGAGATTGTATATAAATGAGAATCTAGCAAACAGCAACGTTATATTTTTTTTATACATATCTCTAAAAAGTTTGAAAAAAATCAGAGTAACTTTTTTCTTTTCCTATTTTATATCAAATTTCCTATATTAATATTTATTTTCTTTTTTGCAGAAGGAGGATATTCTTCTTTCTAAAGATATGCTTGGCAGTATAAAATGAAGCAGTTGTGCTAATTCCATGTTGTTAGCTGCAAAACTATTCAAGTTGCGTTGGTTTCAAACTTGTAATTTTAATTTTTCCCGCTGGAGTTGGGAAAATGTGGTGGTCAAATAAATTACATGACTTTTGCACTCAAAATACTAAAGCAAGTATCGTGCATTAAGATGACGTAATGAAAAATCCGCATTTCATGAACAAAAATGCGGAAAACATGTTGTTGCAATTAAAGCGTATTTTCTAGGAGAATTTCCCATTACAATTACAAATCGTCAATGATCAAACTTCTTCATTATTTCATAAATGAATGAAATGATCTTGAAATCCAGATGACAATTTTTGTTTTTATACTTGAATGTTAAATAAAACATTCGAGGTCCATTTCATCTGCCGGGTGTGAAATCGGGATAATATGAAACGTTTGAAACTAGATTTCGTTTAAAATTTTAATCAATTTTTGGGCTGAATTATTACCTATAAATTGGATCATTCCAATGCAGAGAGGCTTCTTGGTAACTTGTTAATCTATGTTTACATAGCATTTTCATCTAATAAAGTAAAATAATGTTTTAAAGACGAAATTATTAAATTCTGCATAGTGACATAGTTGTTAGTGTTTTTTTTTTCTTTGAACACTTAAATATTTCAAAGGATAAAAAAACAAAACTCCATTTTTTGATAAAAAAATGTAATCAACAATTTTTCTGTAATAATATCAGCGTATATTATACATATAAGCAAATAAAGATATGTCAACTGAATAAGGAAATGACAACGTTTGCAAAAATAAGGAAAGGGCAACGTAACTAAATGTAACATTCCAAAATTCCGACACTGTAAAAAAAAATCTGTAAAGTTACTAAAGTTTTTCTAGGAAACTGGGATTCCTAGAACTTTTTATTTAACGGCAACAACAAAAATGCGTGTAACAGACACACTTTTGCGCTGAAAATCAAAAAATCTGTAAGGTTACTACGAATTTTTTAGGAAACTGGGATGCCTACAACATTTCATGTAACTGCAACCACGGTTACAGATAAAATTTCAGTAGGATTACTGAAATTTTAGCAGATTCATTTGTAAAGTTACAGATTTCTGTAGCTTTACAAAAAGAAGTTTTGTAGATTTGCAGTTTTTTTGTACAGTTACAGACGAAAGTTTAGTAAGCACGTAACTTTACATCTGTAGAACTGCAGATTTTTTTTTTTTTTTTTACAGTGTAGACCATGAAGGCTGAAGGTAAAAGGTTGGAATTGTTGTCTATAGATATATTTCGTTTACGTTTTGAAAATATTTTTATTGTGGACTAAACATGGATTATTTAATACAGTTGCATTACTCTTTTTAATTTTCTTTTTGGATGTAATTTCTACAAAACTGTATGCTCAAATGAGGTTCTTAAAATGTCTTAGTAGTTAAACAAGTTGTCATGGTTGGTAAGTATCATGGCTTGTACACAAAAAAAGGTCCTTCCGGCCAGTGCCGGGAGGAAGAGGTAGCTTTCATATTCCTTATTTTAAAAAAGCCAACTTATACTATTCAAACACACGAAGCTCAATTTAGTGGAAACCGAATACAGGAGATTCAATACTAATTTTTATCAATACTAAATCATTATGAATGAGAATTTCGCGAAATTAGTGAGCTTTATCCAAGCTGCTTTTATTTAAAGTAACTTATATTTGGCTGCCAAATTCGGCGATTTCTTAAAGTGCCTGCCATTTTAAGACAAGATGGTGAATGAGGCTAACCAATGAACTTTGTCGAGACCTTAGTAATTGCTGTGCACATGCTCACTCACATCGGAATCGGTTGATATATACAAGCGCTGTCGCAGGCAAAAAATCAGATTTTTCAAAATGTCACCCACATTAGAAATTGAAACTACTATATCTGAGCCATTTTTTTAAGATAAAGACAAACAAAAAATGCTCCTGAATCCTTATATCAAGGTCAAATACTTAAGAAAAAAACCTTTTTCAATTTCAAATTTTTTTGCACCTCACTTCAAATATATATATTTTTTAATTTAATGGCCGCCATTTTGAAACGAGATGGCTGATGAAGCTGGCCAGCGAAGTTGGTCTAAATATTGATGTATACTATCCATATGCCTTCTTACATCGAAATAGGCGAATACGTGTGCTATCGCGTGACAAATACAAGATCGTTTCAAAATGTTAGCCATGCAAGAAATTCAAAGTGCTATAATTCAAGCATTTTTTAAGATATAAATAAAAGAACAAATTTTCAGAAACAAAAACTGCTCCGGAATCTTTGTATCAAGGCCAAACACATAAAAAAATCTTTCTCATTTTCCAAATTTTAATACCTCATTTTAAATTTAAAATTTAATTATTTTTAATGGCAACCCTTTTGAAACAAGATGGCGAATGAAGCTGGGCAACGAACTCGGTTGAGACATTAGTATGTACTATGTACAGACCAAGTTACATCCAAATCGGTTCATAAATACGCCTGTTATCGCGTGACAAAAATTAGGTCGTTTTAAAATGTCAGCCACAATAGAAATTCAAAATGCTATAACTCAGCCATTTTTTTTAGATATAGACAAAACAAAAACTGTTCCGAAATCTTTGTATTAAGGTGAAATACGTACGAAAAAAATATTTTTCATTTTCCAATTTTTTGGTATCTCATTTTAAATTTTAAATTTTAAATTTTTAAATTATTTTTAAATGACCGCAATTTTGAAACAAGATGGCGGATGAAGCTGGCCAACGAACTCGGTCGAGATATTTGTATGTACTATGTACGCACCTAGGTGATCTACTAAAAAAATACGGTACGACCCCATCCATGTTCCTCCGCTGGGGTGTAACCCTTCGTTTTAGTCGTGGTTCGAAAAATAATGTCAGTTAACCGCGACCGTAACATATTGTTTAACGCGCCAAAAAGCGATTTTGTGATGATTATCTAACGTGCTACGTGCTACGGAACAGTAAGTAAAGTGTTATTGTGTTTCGCAGTGCATTATATCTTTGCTCGCAAAATTACGGGCTGCACAAAATGATGGGCATGGTATTTTTTTTTTTTTTTTTCTTTTACTGGGTATGACAGGAATCTCTGCTGCCGGCATCTGCCTGTAAATATTTTTAACAGTGTAGGTAAAATTCAAGTTATGTAAAAGTTTGCAGAAAGCATTACTTACGTATGTCGGGGATGCCTGTATATGTGTATACGTGTGAATGTCCGTCACTTTGGAAAATCTGGCATCCAAGCATTACCACAATTGTTAAATTCCAAGAACAACTATAGCTTTCTAGGAATTTCTAGATATAAAATATTTAGTTTATGGAATTTTGTAGATTATAAAAAACATTGTTTGTGTAAAATTAATATTTTATTTGTCATTCAATTGTTACCTCTTGTTTATTAATTATCAGTGTTTAAAGTAAGGATGTTATATGATTTATTATTTAAATGTAACGCAGTATGAAGTAATTAAATAAACAAGTGGGTAAGTGTGATCATACATCGCACAAAGGGTTTCGTTTAATATTCCTTTCAAAACACTTTCTTTCAAAACGTCCAGTACATTTATCGCCATGGAATACCTTCTAAATTTTGGCAAACATATCCTAAACTATGTTAAAGTTTCAAACATATTCGCCTTGTTATATTTCCTAATTTTGTTCGCCCCCCCTCCCAAATGCTACGATATATCACATGACGGGTGTCTGCCAAATTTAGAAAAGTGCCCCCCTTGGGGGGGAGTGGGCAGATGGTCACCATGATTTTTGACGCGGCCTGATTTTAAAAATTTATGTTATGTTTTATAAGCCATATTAAAGTTTCAAACAGATCGTCCAGTTATATTTCCTAATTTTGTTCGCGCACCTCCCTCACCCCCCCCCCACCTCCTCGAAATGCGACCTGCCCTTCTTCTTTATAATTTATTATCGTGTGTTATAAAGTATCTTAAAGTTTAAAACAGATTGAATTGTTAGATTTCCTACTTTAAATGAAATCGCGGTCTGTTAATTCAAAATTCCACCACCAGGGAGCGCACTGTATTCTTAACAAAAGCGTATCTGAACGAAACTCCTTTACACAACCCATTAGTAGATATGTTACTCGAGGGGGTGGCGGTCTTCAGCAAGAATTTATGATAATTGTTGAAATTACTATTCGGAAATAGTGGTAATTTAACTTTTGACATATTTATATTTAATAAGTATAAGTAGCATGTATCTGAGGACTCCATCAAAAAACGCACCTGAAACGGTATGAAACAAAAAAGAAATATTTTGCCCCTCCCCCTCTTCCCACCTTCCCGAAATTTCACGCGCCATTTTTTATAAACTTTTTCTAATGTGTTATAAACTATCGTAAAATTTCAAACAGATCGCCTTGTTATATTTCCTAATTTTAACAAAAATGTTAGTTCCACATTCCACCACCAGGGAGCGCACTCTATTCTTAACAAAACTGTATCGGAAGGAAACTCCGTTAAACAACCTATAAGTTGATATGTTACTCGAGGTGGTGGCGGTCTTAATAAGAAATTAAGATATTTGCTGAAATTACTATTAGGAAATAGTGGTAACTAAACTTTAGACAATTTTATATTAAATAAGTAGCATATATCTCAGGACTCCCTCAAAAAGTCACCTAAAGCGGTCAGAAACGCTAATTTTTTAAATAGAAATCTAGCGCCCCCCCCCCCTCCCCGGAATTTCGCGTGTCATTCTTTCTTACACTTTATCTTATGTGTTATAAAATAGCTTAAAGTTTCAAACAGATCGACTTGTTAAACTTCCTAATTTTAACAAAATCGCGTTATGTTAGTTCCACATTCCACCACCAGGGAATGCACTCTATTCTTAACAAAAGCATATCTGAACGAAACTCCTTTACGCAATCTTTCCGTAGATTGGGTCGGGATGGTAGCGGTCTTAAACAAGAATTTAAAATATTTGCTGCGGTAACAAACGCTAAGATTTTAAAAATAATTCTAGTTTAACAAAAATGTTAGTTCCACATTCCACCACCAGGGAGCGCACTCTATTCTTAACAAAACTGTATCGGAAGGAAACTCCGTTAAACAACCTATAAGTAGATATGTTACTCGAGGTGGTGGCGCTCTTAATAAGAAATTAATATATTTGCTAAAATTACTATTAGGAAATAGTGGTAACTAAACTTTAGGCAATTTTATATTAAATAAGTAGCATATATCTCAGGACTCCCTCAATAAGTCACCTAAAGCGGTCAGAAACGCTAATTTTTTAATTAGAAATCTAGCGCCCCCCCCCCCCCCCCCCACCGCCACCACCACCTCCCCGGAATTTCGCGTGTCATTCTTTCTTACACTTTATCTTATGTGTTATAAAATATTTTAAAGTTTCAAACAGATCGAATTGTTAGACTTCCTAATTTTAACAAAATCGCGTTATGTTAGTTCCACATTCCACCAACAGGGAATGCACTCTATTCTTAACAAAAGCATATCTGAACGAAACTCCTTTACGCACTCTTTCCGTAGATAGATGGATCGGGATGGTGGCGGTCTTAAACAAGAATTTAAAATATTTGCCGCGGTAACAAACGCTAAGATTTTAAAAATAATTCTACCCCCCCCCCCTCCTCGAAATATCACACTCCATTCTTTTTTACACTTTTTTCTATGTGTTATAAACTATCTTAAAGTTTCAAACAGACTGAGTGGCGGTCTTAACCAATAATTCAAAATATTTCCTGAAATTACTATTAGAAAATAGTGGTATGAAGTAAACTTTCTGATGATGAATGAGTTATACTTATCTCATATCGCTGTTCAAAAAGCCCAGGCAAATTATTAGATTTCCTAATTTATGTTAATTCGTGGTTAAATAAGCGCGTCTCTTCATTTTAATCGACGCATTTGATAGGAATAAACCGATTAATTAAATAATAATTAATATTTCAGCTTGTAATTAAGATAGGACTTAGATATGGGTATCAATGAAATCAGCAAGAAATTTGACATCGGGATGCCAAAAAATTTAATCAAAAAATTTAATATTTAAAAAGTTAAAATTTCGTATTAAAATATGCTATTATGGAAAACCGCAGCGTCGTCATGTCTACCTGCTTTCCCGCCGAATTGAAATCTTTTTATTTCCTTGTCTTTCCAATTAAAGAAAGTAAATTTTTATCGATCGATTTTTAGTGGATATTTTAACTTATACACGTCGCAGAAATGTGAACTTTATACCAAATGAAAGTAGATTTTTTTCTGCGTCTGTCTATTCCATTTACAAATTTCTCGGACCAATATTTTCTGATATACGATTTCGCTTTAAAATCTCCACTTCATTTTTCGGCTTAATTTCCTCCGTGGTAACCGTGCATTCGGCTGATTATACTGGCAACCCTTAGGAGAAACATGGATGATTTCGAGAAAGTCCGTATAAATTTGCGTTAAAAAGGTGGATTGGTTAATTTTAGAAGTTAATTAGCCCGTAATTCGGTTAATTACCAACTTTTTCAAAATTTTATGATTTGTTGTTTGATGTGAGGTGTTCAGCTATAAGTACCCAAAATTTCAAGTCTCTAACATGTATAGTTTCTGAGAACGGGCTCTGTGACTGACAGACAGACAGACAGACAGGCAGACAGACAGAGGAGCGAGACGAATAGGGTTTCGTGAGATGAACGAAACCCTAAAAAAGAAAAGCGCCCTGTTAAACTGACGCATTGAGCTCACAGGCTACTCACAATAATTGTATATTAATACACTTATTTATGTCTATTATTCGTAAAATAGAACTCGCTCTTTTCGGGCAAAATGTTAAATAATCTGCGAAGTGCGTTATCGGAATAAACCAGTATACCAAATTGAAGCAAATAAGATAAATTTACATGAAAAACCGATTTATCTAAATTAAGGAATGGTAGAAGCCGCCGCCCTCCCCCCCCTTTATACTTAGCCAATGAACCCCCCAAAACGAATCAGGGAAGCGCCATATCAGAATGAAACTATTTACAAAATTTGAAGTAAATGGGATATTTCTATCAAGAGTTATCGTGTTACCTACATACGTACATACGTACATACAGAACCTGCGGACACATTAGCTCTGAGGCTTTGTTAGCCTGTGAGCCTGATTACAATTATAGTCTGACATTCGTATAATGTATTGTCACATTTAGGTATTTTGGACATCTCATTTAGATTTTAGCTACTATAAATGCGAAACAAATGCCTTAATGTGACAATAGTGTATAGATTTTTTTTGTTTAGATTAAACATAAACATATGATTCAATTTCTTTAAAAAAAACTAGTTTTAAAACGAAAACATCATGATCAATCCTTTGTTTCTTATATTTGACATTTTATATTTAATAAAATGGGAAATATATCCCATATGTGATAAATGTATTGAGAAATCCCATCACGTTGTGCACAATGACATTATTCAGATTTGGATGTATACTTCAGCAATTAAAATACGATTTATAAAACTTTTAAATACGCAAGTAACAAAACACTCTTCCACTTGCATTTGAACTGCTCTTAAAATTACTCAAGTGTTTGAAAAACCAGTATTTTTTTATGATTTTTGTCTTTATATTGCTAAGTGCCCTTTTTTCCATTTCCATTTGTTCAAACATTTCTAAGTACTTATGTGCGATTTTAACTTAAATAGAAAAGAAAACGGTAACTAACAGTTAAACACTTAAAAAAAAAAAAAAATCCTTTAAAATATAATAATAAAAACCGTCAGAAGCCACAAAAAATAAATCTAGTCTTAAAAAAAAAAAAAAAAAAAAACAATGCGTTACTTTTATTATTATTTTCATTCAAATTAGAGTTGACAGCAATAAAAGGTAATTTTTATTTCAAATGTCATATTGGATTTTTTTTAAAGAAGTATTATGGCCATAAATGTATATTCTAAAACCACCAGTTGTTTCAAATTCAATACTTTAATTTATAATGTAAGGAAATAAAAGTCTTTTTCAAAACTTTTTGTTGTGAGCCATTTTAGTTATCTATTTATTTTTATTTCTGTGCATTTACTGATACAAGCACATTTTATCCAGTTGCGTGTGTGTTTATTTATATTTAAATAAAAAGTGATTGAATTGTATGCTGTGCGTTATACATTATAAATCTAGACTTTATACATTACATAAGGTATTGGAATAATTAGGAAAAAATAGTTGCATTTCAATTTCTTTAATATAAAAAAATTGTATATTAAAATTTCTTCTTAAAAAGTAAAGATATATAAATTAAAGTGGGAAAATTGAAATTCTGAATTTAAACACAAATGAAATTGAAGTAATTTAAAAGACTACTATGCAAATTTTTAAAAATCTAAAAATATAAATAAATTAAAATAAATTAAAATATGTAGATGAGTTGGGCAGTTGCAGGCAGTTAAGAGATCAGATTTTAAAGTAATTCATTATTGAAAATTTTACTTATAAAAAGTGAAAAAAATATATAGATGCAAGTGAGAAAAAATTATTTCATTTGCACCTCAATGGTTCTTAAAAACACACAAGTGTTGTTAAAAGAAAAAAAATCAACTTGTTAATTATCTTGAGTTATTATTTTTTTAATATATGCATTTTTTTTCTTTTACATTTGTGCAAGCATACTCAATTATTTGTATATAATTCTAAATAAGAAAGGGGGGGGGGGCAAACAAACAAAAAAAAATGAAAGTTACCTAATCATTTTAGAAATATTTTGCTGTAAATTATAATCTGAAGAAAACTTAAAAAAAAGCGAATATATTTCCTTATTTAAAAAATTCGGACTCTTTATTTAATTTAATATAGAAAATGAAAATAAAAATAAATGGAATAGCCGAAAAAAGTAAAAAATAACTCGTAAAGGTAATTTTAATGACCCATACAATTTTGTAGAATGAAGAACCTAGAGATATATAAAATACCCGATGGCAATAGGATTAGGATAGATAGCCATCGAGGAGAGATGGCCAGTCTAAATATTTCCAAAACTAGATCATAGATTGCAACATAAACTTTGTTTGTATGAAATAGCTCAACGAGATTATTTATTGCGACGTGCAGTTGTGTTTTTCGAATATAAAAAGTAAGTGTAATTTTAATGTTTGTTTAATTTAGTGGTTGGATATTTTTTTAACTTAGGTATCTGGAGGTTTGCAGTACATACGTTATATATATTTTTTACTATATGGACTTTTAAGGCACGTATATAAGCTAATCTTTACTTCTAAGCCTAAAACAAAGCCGTACGATGGCTATTGATGCTTTAAATTGGGCAACCATCAGTCCTTCAATTTCAGGAGAGATGGCCACCTTTAATCAATATTTCAAAATTATACGGAGTGATGATTTTAACTAAATATAATTAAATTTGAAATAAATATATAACATTTATGTTTTTATAAATATATTAATTGATATAAATATTTAAATAATAATAATAATAATAATGTAATAACAATTAACGATTTATTTGTTTCACAAAATACTGAAAAAAGTCGAAAACTTTCATAACAGAAACTTATAAAGTTGATAAATAAACTACATTAACGTAATGAGCCTAAAATTAACGTGAGAAAAAAAACACAACATTTGCAGTAGCGAAGATAACGAAATACATTTAAATTATCAGATTCTACAGATTTCGGGTAAATAGAATTGGATGAAGATCACTGTGTTGGTTGTGCAAAACAATATATCAAATCCAAAATGGATGTCTGGATACAATGCATAAGGTACCTCATATGGTTCCATGAATCATGTACAAATTATGAAGACCTTTGCCAAACATGTGGTAGAAATTTAAAAAAAAAGTAAAGTATTGAAATTATACTTCAAATTTTTTTTATTCGAATTTTATTCAATCATTTTCCATCATATAACTGTATCTTTACAAATTGCTATATGTTTTTAATGATTAACTATATAAAATGTGTTATTTTTTTGCTATTTAACTTCACTTTTTTTTTCTTGTATTAGATGGCCATCTCTAATCAGCTTTAAGGAGGGATGGCCATCTGCCATTTTAATTTCAATTTTGCTTAACACTTTATATTTCCAATATTTAATTATTTTTTGCATAAAATATTATGAGTATATGTATAAGAATTTTAAATATACATAAATATTTCTTGTATTTGCATTCTAAGAATTTTTATTTCAATCTTTAAAAACTATGGCCATCTATCCTACAGTTACCCTATAAAAAATAATAATGTAAAAAAATAATATAAAAAATAAAGTTTATTTTTTTTAAACGTAAAATGCCCTGTAACAAATGATTTCGTTTTATTAATCTTGAATTTTGATAATAAAATAGCCATTGTATTAGTGTATAGCATTTGAAATGTTACACATTTTTTAACGACATACTAGAGGGAAAAATTAAATTGGCAAGTCTAATCACTAATGATAAATTGGATAAGTTTTCAGCTAAAAACATGGAACTTGCAGAATATCATTATTTTGAACTATTATTTTAACACAATCAAGCTGATTGGTAAAGTTATCATACGAATTGAATATATCCAACTGAGCGAAAAAATGCCCAGGCTGGGAATCGAACCCAGATCCTTGGCTTACAAGGTCAATGCTTTTCCATTTAAGCTAACTGGGCCGACAACCAGCCAGCATATTTCGCCCAGAAAACCTTATTGGTAATAACATCTGGTCTGTCATGTAGACAGCTCAACAGAATAAACCGCAGGTAAAGGAACTCCATATAAACGATGGATACGTAGATGAACTATTATTTTAACACAATCAAACTGATTGGTAAAGTTATCATACGAATTGAATATTTCCAACTGAGCGAAAAAATGCCCAGGCTGGGAATCGAACCCAGATCCTTGGCATACAAGGCCAATGCTTTTCCATTTAAGCTAACTGGGCCGACAACCAGCCAGCATATTTCGCCCAGAAAACCTTATTGGTAATAACATCTGGTCTGTCATGTAGACAGCTCAACAGAATAAACCGCAGGTAAAGGAACTCCATATAAACGATGGATACGTAGATGAACTAATATTTTAACACAATCAAACTGATTGGTAAAGTTATCATACGAATTGAATATTATGCTGTGAATGTTGAGCTGTCTATGAATGTTGAGCTGTCTACATGACAGACCAGATGTTATTACCAATAAGGTTTTCTGGGCGAAATATGCTGGCTGGTTGTCGGCCCAGTTAGCTTAAATGGAAAAGCATTGGCCTTGTAAGCCAAGGATCTGGGTTCGATTCCCAGCCTGGGCATTTTTTCGCTCAGTTGGAAATATTCAATTCGTATGATAACTTTACCAATCAGTTTGATTGTGTTAAAATAATAGTTCATCTACGTATCCATCGTTTATATGGAGTTCCTTTACCTGCGGTTTATTCTGTTGAGCTGTCTACATGACAGACCAGATGTTATTACCAATAAGGTTTTCTGGGCGAAATATGCTGGCTGGTTGTCGGCCCATTTAGCTTGAATGGAAAAGCATTGGCCTTGTAAGCCAAGGATCTGGGTTCAATTCCCAGCCTGGGCATTTTTTCGCTCAGTTGGAAATATTCAATTCGTATCATTATTTTGTCATGTTTCATATATCTTCAAACATCAGAATAGCCCATTGCTGCAAAAAATAAATAAAAATATGAAAATAGGGAATATTTATAAGACCAAAGTGGCTTAAAGAAAAATATTTTTAGAAAAACACAGTATTTGAGCTGTGTTGGCAGAGAACTTTGTAAGAAATGCAAGCTTTACAACTTTACAAGCTACCCCCTATTTTCCCAATTAAACGAAATTCCACACAATCCGTCAATACCCTTATCAATGACTTATTCCAACTCCCACAAACGAAGATTATGTCAAATTTGCATATTTATGTGCAACGAAAATCAACATCATTCAAAAACGGGATAATATTGACTTTGAACTAGCAACCTACATCATTTTTATTTTTTGTATTTAATTAATATAATTAACATAAATCAGTTTTACATAGTTTTCCTCTAAGGAGAGGTTCTATTTTTCGGGGTAAAATTTCTCGATTCTTTTCTTCATTTTTTTTTTCATTCCTCAAGTGTGTAGATTGTTGAGTTAAAGCGGTTTCGTGATATTCCATTTCCTTACATATATTATTTACTTCTTGAACGTTACGCTATTTTTAACCCTTTATGTACTGAATTATGAATTCATTAAAATTTTATCTTCTAAAGCATTTTTCATGAATTGTTTAAAGTACATTAGAAGATTTACATCATGATTTAATAAATTTTAGAAGGATTGAAGGTTTTAGAAAGATTAATTAAATTTGATTTTATAGGGATTTTGTGCAATATTTTAACCGCACTCAAATCGTTTATTTTAAATATTTTTCTTAGTATTTTGTAGAATTAGGAAATATACAAATATAATGTTTTTACATTAGAAATATATAAATATTTCGGAATCGAAAAATCCACCCCACTGCCCCAAACACTAAGATAGTTGAAAAGATGCAAAGAGAAAAGAATTATTCCGTTTAAAAATATTTCTCTTTTGTGCAACCCATAATGCTTTTGGAAAAGATAAAATAATGTATCTATAACTCATTCTAAACTGTATTACAACTAATCGATGCATTAAATGGATTTTAAAACAAGTTATTTTAATGGTACTTATAAATACCGTCAGTAGATAAAGGGTTAAACTGTAAACTTGTTTTTCTTAAAACTCTGTTTTTCAAACTAAGCGATAATATTTCTACAGAACTATTCGACCAGTTTCCGCAAAGAAAAAAAAAGAAATCGGACTTTATACTACCGAAAACTGCAATTTTTATTGATTAATCATTTTGTCTAGCTCGCAAAAAGTAAAAAAAACAAAAAAAAAAGACAAAACAAAAACAAAACAAAAAAAAAAACTTTCTGTTTAAATTAATGCCATTTTGACAAAAATCCACTTTTTGAAACCAATGATAGTTTAATCTCCAGAAAATGCATCCCCCTTTCAGAAATTTGCGCCCAAATATGTTTCCCATTCTTGCTCCCAGGAGAAAACGCCCACTTTGTTGTTCACGGGCGCACCTGAAGGCATACCTTGTCCCAAAAGGCGTATTATTTTGCTTCCACACAAAAATTTAAATATATGGGTAAAATGACAATAAATATAATGCACAAAATACGAAGGTGGTATCTTTTTTCATTGTAACAGAAACAAAATCTCAAAAATCACGTATTTTAGAACAAACAAGAGGAAAATCCGCTTACTTTTTCCCATCAGTGTATTTAAAAACTTATTATGTTTTCCATGAGAATGATTTTGATTTGTTGTTCACAATTCTTGATAAGAAACTGACATTGACTCGTTAAGCATCTTTTTTTCAACTTAGACAAATTTGCGACTGTTGTCTACGCGTCGTGGCCAATTGTACTTCTCCTACCTATCATTTGAAATAAGTAGAAATTAAGTAACATATATATATATTTTATACAATTCACACAATTCATTCACATTATCAGATTGAAATGATTTCGAGTTACTGTTCTGGAATGATTTTAATGTTAATTGGAACATATCGGTTCTAATAGATTCGTCTGGGTAAAGTGACTTTCAAGTTATCGTTATTAATGTTAATATTAATTTTCTATATTGTTTTTTGATATTTTGAATCCTTTATATAGAGCTTTTGAAAAACTGCAACACATTCGCAATTTAAACGCTTTTTTTTTTCTTTTTTTTTTGTTATCTGTGAGATATTATTTTTCATCACAGTTCTTGAATTTTGACAATAACACAACTATCGTACAACGATATATCCTTCGAAATTAGTCTTATTAATTCGACTTATTAAATAATATATTTTTTAAATTCAATTCATATTTTATGGGTCTGAAATAATTTTAAGTTCTTGTCCTAGAAGGATTTTAATGAAACTGCTAAAGTATTTTTCCTGTTAATTGTAGCATATATCTGCTCTAATAGATTTGTCTGGATAAAGTGGGTACTTAAGTTATCACAATTAATGTTAATGATAACTTTTTATTCTGTTTTTGATATTTTGTACAAATTAAATTGCTGCCCCAATTAAATGGTGTCATAAATAACTGGAAACTACTGTATTTGGCATTTGAAATATTATGAGTTATTTTGTGATATTTTTAAATTTTTTTGTGAGAAATAATAACAATTTACAAATTTATAAATGCATAAGATTAAATATTTAAAAATTGTGAAAAAGTATGTATAGAAATCTGTAAAATTCTATAACATGGAGATATTTGTAATATATATATATATTGCACAAGAATTTTTTTTAAAGGCTCACTGTTAAAATATATATATATATATATATATATATATATATATGTATATATATATATATATATATATATATATATATATATATATATATATATATATATATATATATACAATTTTAATATAATACATATTTTAAAAAGATTTAGAATATGCAAACAAGAAAAAAATATTCCACTTGCATTTGAAGTGCTCTTAAAGTTACACAAATATTTTTTTAAAAGTATCCTGTTAATTATTTTAGAGTGAGTGTATCTTTTTAGTTGTAAATGGCCATTTTTTTTTTTACATTTGTTCAAACATATTCAAGTATTTGCGTGTGATGTTAATTTAGAGTGCAAAAGAAACGGAAAAAGCGTAATTAAATATTTAAACATTTATGCAAATGTATTACTTTGAAATAAAGATTAAGAATAAAAGTTATTGTTTTTCTTTTCTTTTTTTTTGGGGGGGGGGGTATTTATGTATTATTTTTGAAAATAAAGCAGGCAATAAAATTGAAAATTTTACTTTCTAATAGCATATAGAACTTTTCTAACAAACAGGAAATATCTTTAAATTAATTTGGAAAACTATGAATTGGTTTTGAAATTGTACAATTTTATTTCATGATATAAAGAAAAATAAAGACTATCCACAATGATCCATTTAGATTTGTTTTTCAGTTGCTTTGCAATATATCACTTTTAATCAAAAGCGGGGCTATTTTAAACCCTTTCACTATTTACTACTTTTTTAATACTACATTATAACATTTAAGTCATTTCCAACTAGAAAACAAAAAAGAAGAAGAGGAATTTTTCAGATATTATTATTAGTTATTTATTCTAGATTCATTTTAACACAATTACGTACACAATCAGTGTAATTACGTAACACTAATTGATAAATAAATCATATGAGATGCAAATTTTTAATGGGCGAAAAATGTCCGGACCAGGTTTAGAAACAGGTATTTCTTGGCTGGAGCTGGCAATGCTATACACTCTGAGCTATCTCGGACAAATCCGGATGACTGAATTCCCCCAGCTAACCTTATAGATTATAGCATCTGATGTGATATCTGAGTGTGCTCAACAGAATAAATCGCGGGTAATGGAACTCAAGAAAACGCTGGTTACGTAATTACACCGTAATTACTTATAGGTGTAATTACGTAACTGTAATTGATAAATAAATCATATGAGATGCAAATTTTAAACTGGGCGAAAAATGTCCGAACCATAGCAGACATGCTGCAGGGGAAACGCTGAAGAGAATCGTAAGCTGCGTAAGAATAAACAAATTCCGTTGAAAGTGTCTAATATGAAAAAAAAAAAGGTTTAATAAAGCAAATACATTTCTTTGCTTTAAAATACTGGACTGTATATTTAAATTAGTATGGAAAATAAAGATAATAATAAATGGGATAGGCGATAAAAGTTAAAATCCTTCTCAAAACTTGCACAAGTTTGTATAATAGATAAGCGAGAGTTAAATTATAAAGTTTATTTTTTTAAACGAAAAGGACCTTTGTCAAATGATTTTACTTTATTGTTCTTGAATTTTTGGATTAAAATAGATATTGTATTACTATACAGCAATTGAAATATTACAAAATATTCAATTATCAGGAAAAATAAAAGTAACAAATCTAAAAATTAATGGTAAATTGGAAAAGTTTGGAGCTAAACAACGGAACTCGCAAAATATCATTATTTTGTAATTTGATACATATCTTCACATATCAGAATATCCTATTTATGCAAAAAATAAAGATAAATAAGAAAATAGCTAATATAATATACAGTGGGATAAGAAAAAAGATTTTAGAAAAACGCAGAAAACAAATAAGGTGTGTAGACAAGACACCTTATCATAATTCAAGCTTTACAACGTTTCAAGCTTACTGCCCACACTGTGTTCTGCCAATTAAACGTAATTCCTCACAATTCGTCCAGCCCCTTGTCAAGGAATTGTTCCATCTTCCACAAACGAAGATTTTATCGAATATTGATATTTTTGTGCAGTGAAAATCAGCACCATTGAAGTATGGGATAACGTTAACATTGAACTAGCAACCTAATGCCTTATTTCGTTATAAAATTAATATCATTTACATAAAGCGCATTTCGTAGTTGTGTTTTAAGGAGAAATTCTAATTTTTGGTGTCAAAATTGCCCATTTTTTCGTCATCCTTTGCATATCTCAAGTGTGTAGATAGATGGTTGTATTAAAGTGTACTTGTGATATTCTTTGCCTTATAATATTTCTTTTTAATTGTTGAAGGTGACGCTATTTTAAAACTACTTTAAACTTGTTTTTCTTCAAACCATGTTTTTTCAAACCGAATTACTTGAAACTGAAAAACAATTCTTTTTTATTAAAAAAAGAAAGGTGATCTTTTTTATGGACCTTGTGCTACTGAAAGTATCATTTTTATATGATATTTTTCAATTTATCTGTAACGATAATGTGGGAAATGGGTCTGCTTCATTCTTTTGATTCACGACAGTGAAACATTCGTCGTATCACTGTATTTTTGCTTTATATAGCGTTTGAAAATTGACAACCGATTAAATTAATTTTTTAACTTTTTCTTAATGGTTCTGTCTGTGAGAAATGTTTTTCCTATATTGTACTTGAAACGCAATAATTAAACACTCATATTTTTTCTAAGTAGAATTTTGCCTACAGATGGCTCATTGGTCCTGCTTCTGACACAGTTAAAATTGAGGTGCTCAGCTCTAAATCATATTGCTTTCGTTTGCATAACCCTTAGGAATTTTATGTCTTTTGTTTTTTTTGTTGTTTTTTTAACCATTTTGAAAAATGGTTATGGACCTCCTCAGGGTCGGAAATCAAAAGCATGTCTGAAGCATTTTATTGGTTGAATCCGCATTTTATTCGTTTTCTGATTGGTCTATACAGTAATCTGTATTTCCATTTACTTTCAACAGTGATGGATACTTCTGTTGCCACTATAACAAAAAAGTAATAAAAACTACAAAAAAATTAATAACTCAGAAACAAATTGAGATACAGCTTTCAAACAAATTGCATTTAACAGTGCATTTGTTTCTCTATACGACGCTGTAAAAAGTAATATTGTGGGATGTTTAGAAGTTTTTGAATGAAATTTCATTTAAAATTGGTACGATAGAAAAGACGTTTCCCGAACAGCCAATCAAATGCTTGGATAATACGTAAGTTTCAGTTGGATAATAAGTAAGTTTCAGGAAATCTGACGAGTCGCAGGCGACTTTTGTCGCTCTCAATTTTTACGTGTAATAACACTATTAATGTTTATTTCATGGCGTACGTAATGTATGATCAACTCCGTGCGATTTTTTATGTCTTAAATTTTAGTCTTTGAAAAAATCATTTTCCAAATGGTCGTTGTAATTTATTAAATTGATTTTTTTTCTTTTTTTTTTACATTGAGTAAATGCAGTTTAGTATTCTTTAGAAAGACGCCAGAGGGAAGCAACCCGCACTCTGTTTTTATCCCACACACAAATAACTATTTGTAACAAACATCATCACGAACACAGCTTTTGAATAATTGCGTCATATTACACAAATTTAAACTTTCTTTTTTAGTTATATGTCAGATATTATTTTGAATCATTGTGCTTGAATCGTGATTAAAAACTGTTGGGAAGATCTGGGTCCATCAAACGGCACCAACTTAAACTACCCAACCATACCGCTAAAATGGAGGAAAAGGGTAACCCCTAATAGTAATGTAGGTTAACCACTCCTAATTACTAATACCTGAAACGTCATAGTGGTAATTTAAACACATTATAATTAAAATAATTGTGATCGTAAATATTGGTCCTGGCTAGCTTCTGATAATTTAAACATAATTATCTTAAGTTGGGGGGGGGGGGGGCAGGAAACGCGTCTCCAAAACTGCCCCAAGTTGCGTTGTGAATATTTACGTGAAGAAGTAGCGTTTGGACCGCGTATGTTATCAAAAACAAACATACAAAATTTACGCATAAATAAAATAAAAGAACCCGAAAATAATCTGAAATAAAATATTAATGTTAAAGTAAATTAACAGACTCATGGATAAATGACGTATGCCAAAATTAACATTTAACATTATTTATTTACAATAACAAAACATATTTACAAGTTAAGTAAAAGAGTGCCACATGACACAGATTTTCCAAAGAACAAATCGAAACTCTCATTGTGCATTACTTAATTTAATCTGATTATTTATTAAAACATTTAAATACTTACCAGCTGAAGGTATATCCCTAGTAATACATCAATAAATACATAAACATAAATTGGGAAAGAAAGTATCATAACATCACAAAACTCTATACACTGTATGTTGTTGGCGTGATACATCACACATTGGATAAGATACTAAGGCACTCCTCAGCATGGTAGAGACACTAAATTTCGTAGAAGTCCCGCTCTTGAATCAGAGCGCGCGTTTCAAAAGGTCTACAACGACCAATAATGTTATTATACCCTAAAACTTGCAAGATGATCCGAAGAAACTCTTCTGTATTATATAACTGCATACCAGCAGTAAAACTACACGTCTGTAGACATCACCAAGTCTTGGATCAATTTGTCGCTATAAAAACGACTAACTTATTTAAATACATGAGAAAATAACTCATGTCTCTTTGCAAAACTCAGATCGAATAATCATGCTGCTCCGCTGAAATCAGTAAGAAGAATCATGTAATATATTTTTGCTCCTTACGTAAAATACCTTGTTATAACAATAGAGGGTTGGACTTTTTGCCCCCTGTTCAATCGTAAGGAAACTGGACTGGATCCCCTCATTGAAGTACACCCCTGCAACTGCGCGATTCGTTACCTCGAATCTTAGGGATGCACCTGGAATCTAAGGGATGCTAAAACCCCACGCCTCTGAAGAGGGGCTCGTGGGATCATGAGATCTCTTCATGCGTGTGGTCCGTCTCTGACAAATATATGAACTCATACATTTTAGTGGAGCCAGTAATAAATAAACTCCTGACTGTATGTCAAAACTTTTGTTAAAGAGCAGACTCAGTGTCTACTTGGAAAAGATCTCCTCCTAAGATAACAGAAAATCTGTGGATGCATTTTCCATACTTGTTGTCTCCTGATATAACACACTATCTTTAATACAAAGTTTATGTAAAATAATAATAATAATAATAATAATAATAATAATAATAAATTGGCAAAATATGTAAATAATTGTATTTTTATAGAATTAAAAATATCTAAAAACCCTGCTGAAACGATATCAGTGGCGTGTACATTTTTGCCACGATATCGATTCCAGCAAAAACAAAACAATCATCATACTAAGATATATCTTTTTTAATCAGTAGAACTTATTAAATGATACTTTTTAAAATTCATTTCGTTGTTTATCCGTCAAAAATGATTTTGATTTACTGTTCTGAATTGATTATGTGAAACAGCCAACGTATATTTCTGTTAATTGTGACATATTGGCTGTTTTAGATTCGTCTGGTTAAAGTGTTATAAAAATTACTATTAATGATAATTTTCGATTTTTTTAATATTTTGTTAAAATTAAATTCCTGCTCCAATTAAACGTTGTCATATTTGAATGGAATCCACTGTATTTGGCATTTATTTGGCATTATTATATTTTACGCTCTACGCATTACACTTATTCTACTTTATTACAATATGCAAGACTGTAGCTTATTTAGAAAATCTTTTATTCACATTTTAAATGACCAAATCTAGAAAAATTAAAAATTTAAAAATAAAGTTTATAGTTTAACTATACATAAATTAAAATATTAAAATTTAAATTATGACGTTAAAAAAAAGAAATTTAAAGTTTAAGGATTGTAACGAATAAAAAAATCGCCCTATTTTTCAAGAACACAGAATTTTTTTTTTTTTTTACAATAAATAAATAAAATAAATGCATATGGGTTAAGTATTCACAGATAATTAAGACTGGAAAGTAACTCAGTATTGAATATTCGACTGTATAAAAGTAAAGAAATTGCAAGAAAAAAAAGAAAAAAAAATCTATTTTTCCTAATCGCTGTTAAATATGCTCAAGTGTATAAAAAAGCAATATGTTAATTTTTTTTTTTTTTTTTTTTTTAGAACACATTATGCCTTGTACATTTGTTGAAACATACTCAAGTATGTGCGCGTAGTACTTTTAAAGTGGAGAGGGAACGAGAAAAAATGAAATAGAAATAAAAAATAACCCTTTTACACAAGTTCTTTGCTATAAAATATAATGAAAAATGCTCAGTGAAAAAAAACTCCTCGTCCTAGAATTCTTAAGAGCTTTGAAATAATTATTGAATATCCAGGTAGCAGTAAATGAAAATTTGTTTTAAAAATATCGTAGTGGTTTATCCTCAGAAACTGAATTTAACGAATATATAAATTGGAAACAACCAGTTAAATGAAAATAAATATATTACATAGTGTGAAATATAATGATTTTTCACAACTTTTCTTTGTCATTTGTAACTATTTTGTATTATACGTTTATGCATCTGCGGTACAAGTTTTTTATTTACTATGTTTCTTTGAAAAAAAAAAAAGATCAATTATTCCTGTATTTTATCATTTTTGATTTCTTTGCTATGCATTTAAATCATTTTCAAAAGTAATAAATGCAAAGCAGCATGTAAGATATGAAATTATTTAGAAATATTCAATTGTAATTTTAATGTTAAGTGTATATAAATTTAGGTATTTAATTATAGTAAAAAAAAAAAAAAAAAAAAAAAAAAACTAATATCTTATCTCAATTTTTCAAAACAAAACAAAAATTCCTTGAAAATAAATGCTTTACAAATGCTTCAGATTTTCAGAGCAATTCAGATCAGAATATTAAACATATCCAGAGTAATTAAGGATAAAGAAAAATATAAATGTTAAATGAAAATCTTCCAACTGTTGTTTCTTTCAGTGTTCTTAACAAAAGATTTTTTTTAATCACCCTCTGAATTATTTTTGAATGCCTGTATCTTCTTAATTGTAAGTGAAGATTTTTACATTTTGTTATTTTTCAAACACACTAAAGTATTTGTGCGTGATCTTAAATGAAAGGAAACGAAATGGAAAAGCCATAATTAAATATTTAGTCATTTATATAAGTGTTCTCCGTTAAGTTGTGAAGTAAAATTCGGAAAGCAAGCTTAAAGATAGTTTGTATTATTGTAATTTTTAAGTATTTTTTCATTTAAATTTAATGATGACTGTAGGATTTATTTTTTAATCAAATATTCCATTTTCCTAATCACTGGATATCCAACCCAATGTCGATGTAAGTCCCAGAAAATTCAATGACGTTTGAGAATTTGGATACCAAATATTTTTCATATGCTTGCGCCAGGGGAAAAATGTCGCCTGACTGGAAGTTTTCAGGTGCACTGCAGGTATACTTTGTCCCAAAAGGCGTATTATTAATTTTGTTTCCACTGAACAAATGGTACATATGGGCGAAATATCAATAAATATAACTCAAAAAATACGAAAATGGTACCTTATTTCAATGTAACCGAAACCAAATTGTACAAATCTCATGAATTTTCGACCAAAGAAGTTGATCTTCTATTCTCGTCAGTGTAATTTTAAAAGTATCTTGAATGATTTTCCAAACGGAATTATTTTCATTATTTTTATTACAGTATTTCATATATATCGTCATATTCCATGATATTTTTCAATTTATCTTGAATGCTAATGTGAGAAATGAATCTGTTTTATTGTTTTTGAATCACGACAATGAAAAATTTCATTTGTCGTTTTACTGCATTTTGATTTATATAGCGTTTGAAAATTGACAAACTATTATATTATTTTAAATTTTTCTTAACGGTTCTGTCTGTGAGAAATGATTTTCTTTTATTGTTCTTGAACCGTGATAATTAAACTCTCATTATTTTCCTTGCTTCTGAAGCAGTTAAACCCATTACCCTTTGGTGTTTTATGACGCAACCGTAAAAATAAAAATAAATCGCATGCTTAGATTAACTATCAAGCTACCACTGTTTTGGAATTTAAAAAATATGCCTCACTTAATACCAGAAACTTTGACCATTAAACAAAGCGAAGTTTACCTTTCATAATTTATGGTGGTAAATATTTTTCAGCAAAAAGTTGAAGATCTCTATCGTCTAGTTTCGGCCATTAATTGGTTAAACAGAAGTTGCTGAGCTCCATATCATTTTGATTTCGTTTGCACAACCCTTGGGATTTTTTGTGTGTTTTTTTTCAAACATTCAGTATTTACAGGCTAGTATTCTTTAGGAAGACGCTAGAGGGAAATAACCTCCACTCGGCCTTTATTCCATGAACAAGTAATTACTTGTAACAAACATATCATATAGCATTTGAAAAATTGCATCATATTAAGCAATTTTAACATTGCTTTTTTGGTTGTATGTCATATATTATTTAGCATAATTGTGCTTGAATCGTGCTAATAAAACAACCAACATACTATGTATATGTATGCAACATACATATCTTTTTAAATCAGTAGAACTTATTAAATGATACTTTTAAAAATTCATTTCGTTGTTTATCCGTCTGAAATGATCTTGAGTTACTGTTCTGAAATGATAATGTGAAACAGCAAACATATATTTCTGTTAATTGTGACATATTAGTTCTAATAGATTCTCCTGGTTAAAGTGGCTACTCAAGATATTAAAATTAATATTAATGATAATTTTGGATTCTGTTTTTGATATTTTGTTAAAATTAAATTCCTGCTCCAATTATACGCTGTCATAATTGACTGGAATCCAATGTATTTGGCATTTGAAGTATTACAAATTATTTTGTGTTATACTAAACTTTTTTGTACGCTAAAATGTTGTTCATCTCCTTTGAGGAATTATAACAATTTATAAATCTATAAATTTATAAGTTTATAAGTTTAAATGTTTAAGAATTGTAAAAATGTATAAATACAAATCTGCAAAATTCTAATATATATATATATATATATATATATTACAACAGACTTTTTTAAAGGCTCAGAGTTTAAATATTTAATCATAATTATTCAGATGTCAAAGAATGTACGTCTACAGTTCAAATAAAAAAATAAAACAAAAAAAGATTTTGAATATGCGAACGAAAAAAAAAAGCCCACTTCCATTTGAAAAGCTCTTTAAATTACACAGCTCTTTAAAAAAATTATCCAGCTAATTATACGTGTATCTTTTTACTTGTAGATGCCCATTTATTTATTTATTTATTTATTTTTTACATATATTTGAACACACTCAAGTATTTGAAAGGAAACGGGAAAGCGTAATTAAATGTTTAAACTTTTATAAAAATGTATTACTTTAATATAGAGATTAATAAGAATAGTTATTATTTTTCCGTTATTTATTTATTTATTATTATTATTTTTAATGTTATTTCTGCGTTATTATTGAAAATAAATCAGGCAGTAAAATTAAAATTATGGCTTTCAAATATCATACTGAACTTTCCTAACAAATGAGAGATAACTTTAAATTAAATTGGAAAACTATCAATTTGTTTGGAAATTGTAAAACTTTAATTCGTGACATAGATAAAAATAAAGTATATCCACAACTTTAAAGTTCTGATCCATTTAAATTTGTTTCAATATTTGAGTAAATTTGCAATATATTACTTTTATTCAATACCAGTAATTATGAATTTATTTAAAATTAAATAAACAATTACTCTATTTTATTATTTATTAATCCTACTTTACACATTTAAAACATTTCCATATATAAAATAGAAAAGCAGCTTACAAGATATATTATAATAAGAAAACATTATTGATATTTTAACTAATAAAAAATGAATATATTTAAATATTTAAATTTAAAATTCAATATATATATATATATATATATATATACAGAGAGAATGAGAGACATAAATATAATTATCCTAAAAAACTGCAAAGCATAAAAAAGGGTTGTTTTTTGTAACAATTTTTTGAAAAAAACTGTAATTTAGTAATGCAGATGCAACTATAAATGTAATAAAGTAATCAGTAATAAATATACAAAAATATCTTTCATTTACTTTTCCAGGGCACTTAATTACACATGCTTTCCAGAAATTCGGTCTGTTAAATATTTTAGCGTGAGTGTTCGCTCTGTCTTTTTTATCTATCTATCATTTTTCTATCTGGTATGTATTTGTTTAAACACATTTAAATATTTATGTGTCATTATTAATTAGAGAAGAATGGAAACGGAAAAAGCCTAGTTTCAATATTTACCACAATGTTTTTGCTTTGAAATACAATGAAAGAATGTTCGGTTAAAAGAAAAAGTTAATCTCTATTTTTTTTGGGGGGGGGGGTTGGGGGGGGGACTTTTTTTGTTATCATTGAAACAAGAAATCTCATTATAAAATGGAAATCAGATATCATATTTTATTTTTCTAAGGAAAGTGGTAGCACTTTTAAAAAATGGAAAAAGTAACAGTTTTTTTTTAATTACTAGGGGGGCTACATTTTTTTAAATTACCCCCCGTTCGCTACGATCACTAACCCCCCACGTAATCGCTTCGCGATTCCGTTCGGTATCGCGAAACTATCCTTATTTTCCAGCCAACACCAGACGTAATATTTTCTCGTTTCCATTCTGGATCTGTTCGCGATCCCTCTTTTCCATGCATTCAATTTTTAGATACCACTTGGTAAAAACGCGCTCCTCCTCAACTCCTGACAATTTTATTTCCTTCTCTCTAAGCACATAATCATTAAAGCTTACAGAGTTTCACAATTATAAGAATTATTAAATATAAAATCATTAAAAGAAAAAAGAAAAGTGCCCTGTTAAACTAATGGCATTGAGCTTACCGGCTATCCACACCAATTGTATATTATACTCTTTTTTCAAAGAATAATGCCCCTCGAAAAATTAATTTAGGTTCGGGATCCCCCCCTCCATTTCACGTCTTTATACTTAACCAATGAGCCTCCAAATCCCATCAGGGAAGTACCTTAGCAAAATAAATCGGTATACCAAATTTGAAGTAAATCGGATATAAAAACTCATTTATCTAAATTAAGGGGACAGGTATTACCGCCCGTCGAATTCCAACGAATAACCAATGAACCTTGAAACCTATTCATGAAAGCGCCTTATCAGAATGAACCTTGTGATGTTGAATATAACATATCATCACATATCCTTATTTATCTTCTTTTTTAAAATTAAATTCCCCATTTTAAAATTTAATTTCTCCTTTCACAATTATAAATTGAATCAAAACTTCCTTTCCTTTCTAAAAAGAATATATCTATTTCTTCTTCTCTTGGGCTTTACTTTTCAGTTACTTAACTTTCTCAAGTTCACCCAAAGCCGCTAATAAAATAAATCAAAAACAAATCTTTTTCTCATCCTAAAATCATTAACTGTTCGAGCATATTTTCCTTCGGTTAACGAATATATATATAAAAAAGATATTCTTTGACCATGTGTTCCAATATTAGCAGTTATTTATACACTCAGTGTTAATTTTCAGTTTGATAGTCAATACAACTGTCTTTTCGGCTGCAAATATTATACTCTGTTTATATTAAAATCGGGGCCCTGCATCTCCGATGCTGCTTCTAAATGCATTTTTCCCATCATTTAGCTTTAGCATTCGTATTTGTACTTTGAAATGTTTAAACGCCAATCAACGGTGCTTTTGGCCACTTTTTAATTCAAAGTTCCATTAAGTGATATATCTTTTGGGTTATAATGGTTCAGGGTACCAAGATTTTGGCTCGACGCATTGGCAACAATTTCTGACAAATTAATCATTCCTTCTCTATACATCGTACTGTCAACAGCTAACTGAAAGGGTCCCTCTCTGGCATTTGTATATTTCATGTCCATACCCAATAAACTCATCCCGTCTTCAAATTTACAGTGTTATTATTTTGTGCCTGTCTTTAATTATTCGAGGACTTACGAACCTGAATTTCCAAAAAAACTGATTATCTTAAAAATGCAATAGTTGTATAAAATATTTTTCGCTACAGATCATGGTCTACAGTGTATGTATATGGTGCCTATCCCAGGCCTTGAATTTTTCAAAATTTTCATCTTGTCAGAGAGGGATCCCTGTGTTTAACGACGGCCTGCTTTGAATAAAAAAAAAAAATTAAAAACTTTAAAGTGAATAAAGCCTAATCGCCACTCTCTTGAAACTTACGAACAGTATTTTTGCATCCCGTACCCTTTAAAAGTGAGAACTGAATATATTGTGCTGCAGAGACTTACGTATAATGTGCTTCTGCATATTTTTAAACTACCGACGATGATATGGATATTGCTATGGACTACCATTTTTTTCAAAACAAGGATTCGTTTTGAGACGCTTCGCCTACAGAGAGCGGAAAACTTTACCGATCGCCTCTGCCCGTACTAGTCTTATCTTGGAAGCTTTGAGCGCCTCAACCATTCAGATATTTACTCATCTTTGCGCCTTCGCTCCGAAAATGACTCAGACTTGATTTTGCTTATTCTGCATGCTCCAAAATGAAGAGAAAATTTTTCGAAATGAAACCGGACTGATTTCACGTTCTAAAAAAAAAAAAAAAAAAAAAAAAAAAGAAGGATGTCGTTCCTGCAACCTCTATCCAAATTGTGATGACGTTCGAAGCATTTCTGTTCATCGTGTGTACTTTGGTGATTTTTATATTTTTCAAACGGCAATTGCTGAGTTTAATTTCAATATGATTTTACTCTAACATGAGTGTTTACATACTTCGCATCCTCTTATTTTGATATTCGGTGAATCAAGTACTATGACTGTTTTTCATCTTTCTCGAAAGCAGTTTTAAGACAACAGCTCTTCAAAAAAAAAGTGTTATTTAAGCACTAAAAAAAAAGAAGTTTTTGAATGAAGTTTGAAAGCAGTTTTTTTTTATATTAGTGTCACCTTTCGAAAATTGTGATTTATGACAGAAGTGAATAAATATCTCAGTTATATCACGGAATGCTATCAGTGAAAAAAAAAAATCGATCTGCCAAGAGTATATTTTAGTGATATTTTTTTGAGTATTATAAAAAAAATAACAACGATTTAAAAAAATGTGTGCAATGAACCACGAAATATTATTAAGTTTTAGTCCATAATATTATGATTTTTTCGGATTTTTTTATGATGATAAATACTATGTGCACAGGAAGAGATTTTGTGTAAGTTATTTTTATTCTTATTTTAGCAAATTATTACAGTGTTCAAGTTCATAAATATTCCTAAGTCCTTAAATTAATACTTTTGTTTTAATTCGATCCATGCTAAATATTTTTAAATATAAACTAATTTTCCTTGCATTTGCTGTTTTATCTCTTCCTGGGCAAATTTCGTAGTTTTCAATGATATCTGTGCCACATTTTTTCTGATGCAGAACTAACGACAGCTGTGTTTTCAGAGGTAAGTCAGATGGCGGTATCCATGTTACAATGTCAAACATAATTAATTGCCCTTAGGTAAAATATTTTAATGAAGTATTATGTTGGTTTACATAAATTTCTTTGCATAAATTTTGATATTTATCACAAAGGCTAAATATAAATATGGTAGTATAATTATATGAAAAGAAGCCCAACATTTTATATTTGTATGGTTTTTGTGTATATTTTAATACCTACTGATTATATTTAAAAAAAAAGTTTTTAGCTTAATCATTTGACTATAAATTGTAAGTAATATTTTATTAATAATTTTGCTACAATGTAAATACTTTTTATTTTTTAAAGGCACATACAGTCTCTCTTATCTAGTACATATATAATTTTGATAAAAATACTGTTTTCAGTACCTTAAGATAATTGAAAGGTGACTTACACATTATCAACGTATTTTTCTGTCCAGTTTCGTGTTATATGGATAAATATTTTCCCAGGATATTATTGCCCTGCCTTTCTTACAGTTGATAAAGAGAGACAAATGTTGGATGCTTTCGAATACTTCAGTACTGATATTTTTTTTAAGGGGTAATTTCCAATATAACTCCAACTTAGAAATGAAGAATTTTAAGTTTGTGTTGACACTTTTATTTTTATACTTACTCGAAATTATTTTTGTGTGCTATTATTATTCTAGCTAAAACATTTACTACTAATACATTTTATATATATTAACTGATGTGTTAATATTTTATAATGACACACGAAGACTTTTTTTGTGTATTCCTTGATATATTTTTTCAAGGGAATATGTATTTCATTTATATCTGTGTTGTAAGTTAAATATTTTGCGGAGTTTGCAAGTGCATCAAGTTTAAATAATATTGGCCCCTAGGTACAAATTGCGTTTCATCTCATGCACCTACTTTAATTCGAGTTTACTTTCTAGACTAACAATAATGGTGATTTTTTTTTTTTGAGTTTTGTTCTGCAAAAAACCTATAATATCTTATTGAATTTTTGGTGCAGACATACGTTTACAGAGATATGTGTCAGCGTTCGAAATCCTTGGTGGTCCGCTGGTCCGAGACCACTAAAAATTCAATCGGACCACTAATTTAAAAAATTTAGTGGTGCGATGGACCAGTAACTAACAGTAACTTTTTCTCCTCTCTGACAGGTAAACGTAAATTTTCCCATCCCTGAGAAAACTGCAACCAAACATTACAATAAGCATAAAATTTGCATAAAAACTTAGTCAGTTAAAATAAATAGACGGAAATAAAAAAACATAATAATTTCAGTTTTTGTTTATGTACTATTTATTTAATTTTTAGCAAATTATAATTTTACATTTTATTATGCCGAAAATTTTGGGTAACTGAAAGGAAGTTTGGTTTATATTCTCGGAGGAGCAGAGGGGGGGGGGGTCACTCAAAGGGTTAAGGTACTTACATAATTTTATGTAGCAGTCCAGTGATGATGTTTGCAGACCAGTAAACTCTGATGTTTACTAGTCCTTGGGATCAGTGATTTTTTTTTTATCAATTCTACCGCTGAAAATAGTCAGGGTTGCAAAATCGCTAAAAAATGTCGGTCATAACAAAAAAGATGACAGGCGATCAAGGGAGAATATGCAAGGGATATACAAAAACTCATTCAATTTCATTATAAAAATTAACATAAGGTTAACAGATGATAAGATTAAAAATTCAAAACAATATTCTTGTATTTAATAACATTTGTTATAATACTTGTCCCCAAGCAGCATTAGTGATAAATACAAAATATTATTTTGTCTTCAAAAGCATCGGTAAATTAGAAAAAATTTGGTTAAAAAAAAATATCTATTCAATCTATCTTTTAACATGCTTTTACAAACAAAATACCAAAGTTCTCCAAATGTTATTTATGAAAAAAGAGAGAGAGAGAGAGAGAGAGAGAGATGGGGGGGGGGGGGAGAGATATTTGTAAAAAGCAAATAGTATAAAATTTTGTAATGATAATGATTCTGAGATTCATATAAATATTAAAATTGATCTAAGCCCAATAAAAAATAATGATGTTTTCAAAACAAAATACCAAAATTTTCCAAACGTTGTTTCTAAAAAAAGAGAGGGGAAAGGGAATTTGCAAAAAGCAAATGGTAAAAAAATAAACAAAAAATTTTGTGCATGCATGTGGCAGTAAGTAAAAAATACTGCATATATGAGCACTGCATGCCCATAAAGCAAAAATTCAAAACAATATTGTTGTATTTAATAACATTTGTTAATGCTTGTCCGCAAGCAGCATTAGCGATAAATACAAAATACTATTTTGTCTTCAAAAACATTGGTAAATTAGAAAACTTTTTGTTTAAAAAAAAAAAAAAAAAAAAAAAAAAAAAAGATCTATTCAATATGTCTTTTAACATTCCGATGAAGCAAGTAACTTTTTTCACTCTCTGACAGGTAAACTTAAATTTTCACATCCCTGACAAAAACCGCAACCAAACATTACAATAAGAATAAAAACTTAGTCAGTTAAAATAAATAAACGGAAATAAAATACATAATTAATAATTTCAGTTTTCGTTAATGTACTACTTATTTAAGTTTTAGCAAATTATAATTTTACATTTTATTACGCCGAAAATTTTGGGTAACTGAAAGGAAGTTTGGTTTATATTCTCGGAGGAGGAGGGGGGGGGGGGGGGGGTCACTCAAAGGGTTAAAGGTACTTAATATAATTTTATGTAGAGGGCCAGTGACGATGTCTGCGGACCAGTAAACTCTGATGTTTACTGGTCCTTGGGACCAGTGACTTTTTTTTAATCATTCCTACCGCGGTGTGTTTTTTTAAAAAAAAAACACCTTTATGAAACTTTGAAAATATTAAGCAAATTTATTGTATTTACTTTTTTTTTTAATAATTGATATTTCTAACCACACTAGACATTTTATGTGTTGTCAAGTCTGTTTTATCATAGTTATGCCATGTGTACATACACATATTATTTTATTTACAAAATTTATTTTAGCATAACATATAAATTGTTGTGTTGAGATTTAATATTTGAACATAATATGTTGGTTGGAACATATCCAACATTTTACGGCATGCCCAATTTTAGCTTGAGGACTTAAAAATCAAGCAAGATGAAAGATCTGGAACTAATATAATTTTTACCCTGTGCACAGCGGAAATTCCAGATTGTGTTAATGTAATAAAGATATTTTATACAATATTTTCATCAACGAATATGTTGATAATGGTATATCATGTATTTTATATTTGAGAATTTAAATCTCAATATTTTTATTCATCAATGCATATGCTTAAAATGTTTTTATGAGTTCATTTATCTATATTATACATATTTTAGTTGCAACTTTGATTTTTACTTTGTATGTGCTAGTGTAATGTTAATATTACTTCATGTAAGTGTGTCCAGCCAAAAATTTAGTGGGTTATGTTAGTTTTTCTGGGAAAGGGGTAGAGATATGTGATGCTGAATATAACATATCATCACATATCCTTATTTATCTTCTTTTTTAAAATTAAATTCCCCATTTTAAAATTTAATTTCTCCTTTCATAATTATAAATTGAATCAAAACTTCCTTTCCTTTCTAAAAAGAATATATCTATTTCTTCTTCACTTGCGCTTTACTTTTCAGTTACTTAATTTTCTCAAGTTCACCCAAAGCCGTTAATAAAATAAATCAAAAACAAATCTTTTTCTCATCCTAAAATCATTAACTGTTCGAGCATATTTTCCTTCGGTTAACGAATATATGTAAAAAAAAAAAAGATATTCTCTGACCATATGTTCCAATTGTAGCAGTTATTTATACACTCAGTGTTAATTTTCAGTTTGATAGTCAATACAACTGTCTTTTCGGCCGCAAATATTATACTCTGTTTATATTAAAATCGGGGCCCTGCATCTCCAATGCTGCTTCTAAATGCATATTTCCCATCATTTAGCTTTGGCATTCGTATTTGTACGTTGAAATGTTTAAACGCCAATCAACGGTCCTTTTGGCCACTTTTTAATTCAAAGTTCCATTAAGTGATATATCTTTGGGGTTATAATGGTCCAGGGTACCAAGATTTTGACTCGACACATTGGCAACAATTTCTGACAAATTAATCATTCCTTCTCTATACATCGTACTGTCAACAGCTAACTGAAAGGGTCCCTCTCGGGCATTTGCATATTTCATGTCCATACCCAATAAACTCATCCTGTCTTCAAATTTGCAGAGTTATTATTTTGTGCCTGTCTTTAATTATTCGAGGACTTACGAACTTGAATTTCCAAAAAAGTGATTATCTTAAAAATGCAATAGTTGTATAAAATATTTTTCGCTACAGATCATGGTCTACAGTATAAACCTAGAAAAGAAAATTAAAGCAAATCGGATATTTCTTTCAAGAGTTATCGCGTTACGTACATGCATACATAATTACATATAGAACCTGCTGTCCTAATAATAATTAGATAATCCACATACCCTCCATCATAAAAAATCGCAAAAGGCTATCGAAACGCAGATGAGACCCCCTTTCTCATTAATTAATGCATATTATCTTTTTTCTGAAATAATCTCTTTTGTAATTGACCACTGAACCCCCCCCCCCCCCTCCAAAAAAAAAAAAAAAAAAAAAAAACATAAGTCCATGGAAATGCTGAAAATTATTTCCTTTAACCACCCATCCTATCTAAATTCTCTACTTTCATTGTTTTCGCCATGTACAATTCTGTCTAAGAAAAGTCAGAAAGCTTTGAGCAATGAGAAGGTAACTACGCAGATTTTCATTGTCCATTTCCAAATTGTTTGGCTTTGTTCCAAATCGTTACTTGTTATATATATATATGTATATATATATATATATATATATATATATATAGAAGGATTTATTTAAAACTTTAGATGTATGAAAGAAAGTTAATATCGCAACTATGCGCTGTAAGCCATTTTGTTTGTGTACATTTTATTTACATTTCTGAGCTTTTGCAAATCAACACATTTCAAAAGAAGCTCTTATGAAGTATTATATGTTACGTTGTACGCATTACACTCATTTTAACTTGTACATTCCGCAAGATTGTTTATTACTTAGAAAAGCTTTTATTTACATTTTAAACGACTAAATCTAGAAAAATTAAAAAATTAACATTAAAGTTTATAGTTTGTTATACCTAAATTTAAATGTTAAAATTTAAATTTTGACGTTAAAAAAAAAAAAATAAATATAAAGGATTGTAACGAATAATAATAAAAAAAAATGGCCCTCTTTTTCAAGAACTCAGAAATAATTCTTTTTACAATAAATAAATAAAATAAAATAATTGCATATGGTTTAAGTATTCACAGTAATTAAGACTGGAAATTAATTCAGTACTGAATATTCGACTGTATAAAATTAATGAAATTGTAAGAAAAAAAATGCAGTTAATAATAGATATATATTTAATCGCTGTTAAATATGCTCAAATGCATAAAAAAGAAATATGTTAGTTATTTTTGTGTGTCTGTGTGTTTTTATTTGTTAGCACGCATTATGCCTTTTACATTTGTTAAAACATACTCAAGTATGTGTGCATTAGTAATTTTAAATTAGAGAAGAAACGAAAAAACCGAAATCAACGATGAAACTTTTGCACTACTACTTTGCTTTAAAAAATAATGAAAAAGGCTCAGTGAAATAAAGAAGAAAATAAATTAAATCCTCTCTTTTTAAAATTTTGAAGAACTTTGAAATAATTATTTAATATTGAGGTAGAAGTAAATGAAAATTTGTTTTATAAATATCGTAGTGGTTTATCCTAAGAAACTGGATTTAACTTATACTTTATATAAATTGGAAACAACCAGTTTTATGAAAAAAAAAAAAAAAAATCCCGCTGACTCAACCTATAGGCACAGGTAGATTTCGTGCTAATTTAAACGAAAAAAACTAAATCGAGATAAATCCACTTTAAAAATTTTATCTGGCCGCTTTTGGCGAGTTTTTATATAAGAGCTGGTTTTATCAGAATAATGTAAATGCCGTGTTTAAAAAATACCTTTGCATGTTCAACAACTTGAAATTGTCTTGCACATTTTCAGATTCATTTTTTAATGAAAAAATATGAAACTTGCTGACGTAATTTTGAAGAGATTTATAAGCGACCTGTGTTTTTCAATTCCTACTATTAGCTCACACTCTCCCTATATTTATTTATTTATTTATATATTTATCTTGTTCAAATTTTCAATCGTTAATAAAATACTCATTATTCATCTTATCAAGTTGAAATAAATTTTTTTAAACTTGTACTGGATGACAATTGGTGTTAATTAATTAATTAAATTTTAATTAATTAATTTTAGTTTTTCATGGGAAACAAAATGGCGGCCATTGGTTGTTGAAGATCAATTAAAGTATTTTCAATAAGGGGTTACCATAGGGGGGACCCTGTTCTGACGCCAAATACCGCCAAGTTTGTCGCCAACTTGGCGATATATCGCCAAATTTGGCGGTAAAAATGAGTCGCCAAAAGTGACGTCAACTTGGCGATATCTCTAATATTTCGCCAAATTCCCATACAGTTCCATTGTAAATCTACTTGCTTATAGAAAATCAACAAATTGAGATATTTTAATGCAACAAAAACTAATATTAGCTTAAGGGATTATATTAAATTTTTCTTTGATGACCTGTAGGAATTGACTTTAAAAACAAAATTTTTATATTACTTGTTTATTTTTCGTTCAATTAACTAAAACTTGATTTATAAACAATTATTTATTACAAGGGTCATGATCGGTGTAGATCTGAAAAAATGTTTCAGCAATTCTAACATAGGGGAGTATGTAATAGGTAGAATTTCATACGAAATTTACCTAATAAATATTTCATCTATATATATAAAAGAAAGTCTGGATTTTGTATTAATCAACGCGCAGTCCAAACTACTGAACCTAAAATCTTGAAAATTGGGGTAAAAATTCTTCTTATGACATAGAGTGCAGCTAAGAAAGGATTTCCTAAAATTCCACCCCTAAGGGGGGTTAAAAAGAGAACGAACTTTTAAAAAAATCCTTAAAAATCAGATTTTATAGTTATTTTTCAACTGATAACATATTTTAATGTATTTTTGTATACTGAATCGAAAGGTACTAACTAAATTCTTTTAAGACCAATAGTTCGTGAGATATTTCATATTTTTCTCATTTTGCGATGTCTTTCGCGCCAAAACCTAAAATTTTCGAAAGATAATATCTAAAAAACATCCCTTACTATAGCAACGGAAAAATTTAAATTGAGTAATTTTGTTAATCAATTCTTTTGGTTAAATTATTGAAACAGCTATATGAGTAGGAAAAAAATTACAAACGCCTCAAAAACTTTAAAAAAAATGGTTAATAATGGTTAATTGGGTAATTTGTTTTTGCTATACCAACACCATGCCAAAATGTATGCTATTGCCCCATTTATTTCAACCCTAATCGTGCAAAGGATTTTTATTGCAAACTGTGCCAAACATTAAGATTTGCTATTTAATGAACGTGAATATATTTTTTAATAGTATTATTTAATCGTAGCATTGCAAAACATCTTAATTTATTATTTTTCAAACAGAAAATATTTATTATTAAATTATAACTAACATTTATTACTGACGCTGACATGGATTTTACTATTTGCCTGTTACTTGATGACGAGGAAGCTGTAATAAAATTATTTCAGAACTTAGGAATTATACATATAAAAATGTTTTGCTAAATAACGCTGAAAATCTTCATTGAAAAATGAAATGTTTACTGCAATGACAGACATGCTTTACGTACTCCACGCTGCAATGATAACATGAAACACAATTACATTTCAGACCTGCAGATTAAATTGACTTTATTTTATTCATTTATTGTAAAATATTTATTTTTTCTTTTATTTTAAGTTTTGATATGTATTGTTTTAAAAAAAATAGTATGTGAAAGTCTGTAATTTTCAAATGTTATATATTTTAAATGCTCATTTTTGTATCAACAAAATTATTTAACTTTCAAATGTTTAATTTCATTTTGCGCTAATTATTATGCTGGACGACAACGGTGTTGGTATAGCGGAAAAATACCAACATAGTTACCGATTTTATTTAAAATACAAAGAAAAGGGGCTTAATAAGAAATAAATATTATAAAACGGAAATAATTTAATTTAAATATGAACGCAATGTTTGTACTGCTTAAAAAAAGTTTTCATATTCAAAGGTTTAAATAGAAAAATATTTTGCAATTTGTCATTTGTTCCTGGATTAAAAGAAAAAAAAGTACTTATATGTTAGCTGAGCACAAATCTTGCCAATAGCCTTTTATAAATCGCAAAAACCAGCACTTACATTTTTGCTCATCATCATCTACTATGTATACAAAACGCAAATTTGAAGAACTTACACTATTAGTTAGGTAATTTGTTTTAGAAGTGTTTTAATGTAAAAAAAATAGTTCTACTTTGCATTAGTCATAGCTACGGGAGTTTTAAAATTAGGTGAACCCGATTATGAAAGATTACCTTTAATTTAAAATTCTACTGAATGGATTTTGATGCTATGCCGGAAAGTTCTCTGTGGTTTAGTAAATTACTAGAGGATGTACGCTATATGCAATGTGTATATACTAGAGAATATATATTCTATAAAGGTATGCAGAGTTTCTTAAAAAATCCACTGGGTATATAAAGTAGACCTACGCCTACATCCCTGAGAGTTCTATAATCTGGTTAACATGGTTATAAAAGATATATTTAAATTTAACTATCTATAATATATATGAAATACTAAGAGAAATTTCGTTTAGGCCATTTACAACTTGAGTTCTGCTGAATAGATTTTGATGGGACTTACATTGTTAAATAATTTTTCAGAAAAAAATTTAGTACATCATACCGTTCTACGTTGCTTAGTTAAATAATTATGGCGTGTGTGTGTGTGTGGGGGGGGGGGGGGGTAATTCAAAATCAAATGAACATGATTATGAAAGATTGGCTTTTTCAAAGGTTCTGCTGTGCGGATTTTGATGGGATTTAAACTGTTAATTAAATAATTTTTAGGGAATGTTTTGGCACATTTGCCAGTTTAAAAGATTCTGCTAAGTGGATTTTGGAAGAACCTGCTCAGTTAGTTAATTTTTAAGGGAATATTTTAGTATAAACCACATATCGTTCTAGGTTGCTTGATGATGGGATTTTGGCTAAAAGTTCTAGTTTCAGGTGAGTCTAATTATGAAATATTAGCCTTTTTAATAGGTTCTATTGAACGGATTCTGATTAGAATTACATTGATAAATTTTCAGAGGAAGGGTACTAAATAGGAACTAAAGAAATTAGTCCTTAACAGCTCAAATTTTGTCTGTCTCAATAGAAAATATAATAATATAATGCCGTCCATATCGTTTGTAGCAATTCGGATGGGCATTCATGTCTAATGTCCATATTGCTTTCAAACGCATGATCAAATTCACAGATATATTTCGTTTGATTCACGGTTTTTTAGAAAAACCGACCAGCGTAGCGGGCGAAGGCTGCTAGTAGTGTAAATAAATATAAGGTATTTTCACAATTTTTCTTTGTCATTTGTAATTATTTTTTTATTATATGTCTGTGAGTCTGCAGTACAAGGCTTTTATTTGCTATGTTTCTTTATAAAAAAAAATGTAAACTATTCCAGTATGTTATCATTTTTTATTTCTTTGTTACGCATAAAAGGTATTTTCAAAAACAATAAATGAAAAGCAGCATATAAGATATGAAATTATTTAGAAATATTCAATTTTCATTTTAAAATTTAGCGTATATAAATTTAGGTATTTAATGACTGTAAAAAATTAAATTAAAAATCCTATTATCTCAATTTTTCAAAACAAAGCAAAAATTCCCTGGAAATAAATGCTTAAAAAATACTTCAGATTTTCAGAACAATTCAGATTATAATATTGAATTCATCCAGAGTAATTAAGACTAAAGAAAAACATAAATATGAAAGAAAAATCTTCCAACTGTTGTTTGTTTAAGTATTCTTAACAAACATGTTTTAAATCACCCTCTTACTTATTTTAGAATATTTGTATCTTCTTTTTTGTAAGTGAATATTTTTTATAACACACTAAAGTATTTGCGTGTGATCTTAGATGAAAGGAAACGAAAAGGAAAAATCATAATTAAAGATTTAACCGTTTATATAAGTGGTCTCCGTCAAGTTGTGAAGTGAAATGTGGAAAGCAAGTTTAAATATAATTTGTATTATTGTAATTTTTAAGTATTTTTTAATTTAAATTTTCAAATGACTGTAAAATTAATTTTTTTAAACAAAATATTATACTTTCCTAAGCATCGGGTATCATTTAAAAAGAGATTGCAAAACCAACAGTTGTCTGACAATTAAAAAAAGAATTGAAAATACAAGAATGTATCTGTAGATATAATGTAGATATAAATTGTCATTAATAATTATGTAAAGCTTTTAACATTTTAATTTTCCGACAATGATTTTTGGTTGTAGAACAATCTCAGTATTTAAAGTTAAACATTTAAATGTAGCTTACCAAAATAAAGCTAATATTTACTTAAAGATATTTCATTAATTCTTTGATTGAGAGTATCATGAAGAAGAAACATAAACTATAAAAGCAATTAAAAGGAAGAAACTTCTGGTTACAGAGGTAGGCTTTTGGGGTGGAGATGCTAGAATAATATATCAACGAAGAAAAACAAACAGTTATGAAAATAGTCAAAAACATATTGCAGCGTATTCTAAAAATGATTGACTTGGGACAGGTAAAAAAAAAAAAAAAAAAAAAAAAAAAAAAAAAAAAAAACTAGAAAACAGGTGTGTTTTTTCAGAATTTAGAGTCGCCCCCGATGAAAAAAAATATATGTACATATAAATAGTACAAAAAATATTTCAGTTTTAAGACTTACCGCACACGCTTTTATTTTATGTAAAATGACGTCATTCGCATACTCTTAAGAATTCCACATTTACGATCCACTTTTAAACATCTACAATAAGGTATGCATAGGACGTCACTATCGCAGAATAATATACAAACCCAGAAAAAAAAAAAATGCTATCTAATGATTTATAGGCCTTCATTTGTTTGTAACATTAATATAGATACTTGAAATTAAATATAGTTTATAATAGCTCCGTGTTTTAACAGAAATCATTCGTTTATATTTTTTCAAAATAGCACGTATTTTAATTACATTTTCTGTCGGTTGTTATGAAAAAATGGCAACAAAAATATATAATTAATATTTTACAACTATTTTTCCTTTACTTTCTACAGAAATGAAGTACTTCCGTTGCCAATATTAAGCAAACGGCTCCAAAAACTACAAAAAAATCAATATTTCAAAAATAAATGGAGATGCAATTTTCAAACAAATTGCATTAAAAAGTACTTTTTTTTTAATACCACGGTATAAAAATTGAAAAAATGCGATGCTTGGAAGTTTAAAAAATTGCTATAGAGTATTTAATCGTACTGCTTTGCTTTACCGCTGGCTTCTGTAAGGTAACGTTATTTATTGCAGACGACACAAAAAAAAGGTGGGAGAAAGAGATAGCATACCGTACCGGAGGCTAATAATAAAGGATACACTGCCGATAAATATTAAGGACTAAAAACTGCCTGATACAGCTGAAGCTGCAGACAAAATTTAAAGAAAGATTAGATTTCACATTAAGTAAAAACAAAGTAAAAGACGACAATGTATTCGATAAAAAATTTTGGAAAAGAGAAAAAACCTTAAAAATGTGCAGTTGAAGGTAAGTTCAACACTGTACAAAATCCTTTTAGAAGAAGAATTTAATCCAATGATTTTTTTTTTTTTTTACTCAAACAGCAAAAATAATAATAATAATAATAATAATAATAATAAATAAATAAATAAATAAATAAATAAATAAAAATAACTCCGATCTCTCATCTTTCATGCATAAAAGTTTGAATATACTAACGTAAAAACATTTTTTAGATAATCTTTTTTTTTTTTTTTCTATTCAATATATTTCTTCAAGTTGCTGTAAAAATAATCCACCATGCAATTTCATTTATAGAATTTTTATTTCCTATGAATTCTTCGATACGCATAACTCCTAATGCGCCATGTTACCATTACATACAATACTATAATTGAAAAATTGTCAATATTTTTCCAAAGTTACAATTCTGCTTTATAGTTATAGTTTCAATACCATTTAGAACAAACGCTTTCGGGGTGCAGATGCTAGAATATACCATGAAAGAAGTACAGTTAATTATGAAAATAGTCAAAAACATATTACATCGTATTCTAAAAATGATTGACTTTTGACGTGTAAAAAAAAAATGAAAAAAGTTACGCGGCGGAAATATATTACTGACTGGAAAGCAACTGGAAAAGCTGAAGCTGCAGACAAAATGTAAAGATTAGATGTACCTTTAAGTAAAAATAAAATACGACAAGGTATTCGACAAACATTTTTAGAAGAGATAAAAAAAATCATAATTTTCAGTTGAAGGAAAGTTCAGCACTGTACAAAGAAGAGCTCAATCTATTAATACGTGTTTTACTGAAACAGCGAAAAAAAAAAAATCCTCAAAACTTTTATGCGTCATTCATAAAAGTCTGAGTACATTATAAAGTACAAACTTTCTTTAGATGACCCTTCTTCTATTCAATGTGTTTCGACAAGCTTCTATAGAGATATTTCTACAACAGGCAATTTCATTCACTGATTTTTCATTTGTTATGTATTATTCAACACGCAGAACTCCTTATATGTTGCATTATCAATACATGCAATAATATAAATGGAAAAATTGTCAATATTTGTCACTATTTTTACAAAGTTATGATTTTACTTTTTAGTTCCAAATTTTTTTTACTAAAAATTCTTAAATCTCAAAATATTTCCTTCGTAACATTTTAACAATAAAGTTATCATTTGTCCATATTCTCCTAACCTGAAAAATTGAAAGATAACTGTACAATTTTCATCTCTATATATAAAAAGCGACTAACTCTGTCACTGTCGCCGATGACGCAGCGCAAATGTATTTTTGTGACTGAAAAACTTTCTGCACTAATATTAAGAAAATTTTTGCATACAAAAATATGAACATTGATAGTATTATAGACAAATACTTGATAAAAAGCTGAAGCAGACAGTTATAAATAGAGGAATTATTTTAAGAGCTATTTAAGTTTAAAGTCGAATGAAATTGTTCCTTTAAAAAAGTTCTATAGGAACAAAAACTATACATAAGTATATAATTTTAATTATTTTTTCAATTAATTTTCAAAAGTGAAATTACGCTCGAAATTATTGAAATTTTAATACGTAATACTATATTTTATAATTTAATACGTGATTTACCACTTTGCTAACTAAGCGCTTAGTTAGCAAAGTGATAAATCACGCATTAAATATACATAGGTATATAATATATTTTTTCTAGCAATATAGCTCACAAGCTAGCAAAGTGCAGACTGTCTTTATTTTTTTAATTTGACTAAATTTTTGTGGGTTTTTGTTAAATTTTTAATTCACATTTTCATCCTTTTAAGACATATTTTTTGATATTTAAAAAATCTCATTTTTTTTTTTTTTTATTCATGCTATTTTGTATAACAGAACATATAATTAAATATCCTCTCAAATAAAAAATTCATTTACATGTGACTATTAAAAACAGAAATAATATTTTAACTTAATTTACATTTGAATATTATAAAAGTAAGAGATCTTTAAAAAAAATTAATTATTTCACGCGAAATGCATTTAATGTGGACAATTAATTATGCCATATGTAAAATGCCCAAATATTAAATATCGTCATATGGAAAATCTCTGAACTAAATTGTTACTCAAGAAAAATGGTTAATGGTGAAAATCAGCTCCTAATATAACCTTGTCGGTCAATGGGATTATTTTAAACATACCTAGATCCTAACGAACTTCATCTCTTTTAAAACGCGCGCAGAAAAAAAAAAAAATAAACGCGAACGGCTGCAAGATGACGTGCGTCATTTTAGTAAAAAGTTTTTTTTTTTTTTTTTTTTTTTTTTTTTTTTACAAATAAGGAAACCAACACTGCAACGCTTTCCTTTCTCTCTTATCTTAATTTCAGCGTAAATAATGTATGGTCTTCTTTCTTTAAAAATTAATTAAAAAACTACATCTTTTTATTTTCTTTATCGATTGCAAAAAGTATTTTTCATATACGGATATAATGTATAAGATTGTTAAATAAGCTATAAAATCCAAAATAATTTAAAAGAAAAAATCCTTTTCAACAAAATAGACAATTAAAAAAAATCGTCAAAAATTCAAAAAATGCTGTATGAATTACGAATAAACGTTATTGCAAAGAGTACAAAAATTACTTTATAGAGCAGAACGATTGAATTTGGATTTGTTTTATGAGTGGAGAAAAATTAACAGCAAACTTGGAAGATTGTGGAAATACGTTCAACATTTTGTTTAATATGAAAAAAAAATATATATGCTTACAAATATCCAAAATCGGAGATTTAAGAGCATTTAGATCTGTCTTCGTTTATCATAAAGCAAATTTGTAGACCTGTACGTGCAACAGATTTATCTAGCCATCATAAACAGACACACATACAACAATCTTCGGTTTAGTAATTTAGATATCGGTAAGAAATGTAACAATATTATCTTTCCTAAACTAATATGTAAATCGATTCACTCAATCGGAAATTCACCTCCAACCAGTTCATATCATAGAGTGTGTTATGCCGGCGTTACTCTGTTATTTGACTGATTATTTTACATTTGAGCAACAGACCAACCAAAGTCAGTTAGCACTCGCCAAATTAAATTTTACAACCTCTACTTTCTTCTTATAAACTTCAATTGCATTCATTTTTTTTCTAAACTACTAGGAAGTGGACAAACGGATTTGAAAGGCTTTGGGAAGCACAATCTGATAGTTGCTATAAGCTTTTACAAAACGAATTTCAACTGATTTTAATTAGCTCATTTATTGAACTTAGATAGTGTGTTAATTGAAACAATTGGGTAATGAACGTAAGAAAAAAATATATCCATTTATTTTCATTTTCCCAAAGCACTGGCAAGGATAAAAGGCTGTCGTTGGAACTCAATTTAAATTGACATAAAATTATTTTAAGTAATCAACCACGTAATTGTATTCGTATAGAAAAATTATCATACATAAACATATAATCAATAAAGTGCAAATTGTCTGATTTAAAAAGAAATATTGAAGTATTGAAGTTAAATAATTTCAAGATTTAACTCAATAGCAATAATTTTAATCAATGCAGTAAAACTTATGAAAATAGAATTTGTACATTCATTCAGGGTAACTTTGATAAAAGAGGGGTAATTTTGTAACACTGTCTAATTTTCGATATCGTTAACTTCAAAAGGCTTGATATACTCCAGTGCCACACTCTGTTGGCAAGCTTATAAACTGGTCTTTCTAATCTTTATTTTTAAACATAAATTGGCAACATTATACATTATTAATTTCATCATCCAACTATTACTGTGAAGTACTGTTTTCAAGTTAATTTTGAATGATAGTAAGTAACAATATACTCATTTATCAAACATATTATTATATAAATGTTATAAATGTGTTATTATTTTGCGATTATGTATTTCCTAATAGTCAGTAAAATGTAAAATTAGAAGGCACTCCCATTTTACCTTATTTTCAGTATAACTTTGAGCCGGCTCAAAGTTAGGCATATGTTTATTGTTTTCTCAGAAATACTGTATCATAATCTGTTCATAAAAACTATGTGAAATAATGATTTAAAAATTACAAAAATAAAAATAATATCTTATGGTATACGAAAATACCATTTTCTTGTCAAACATTCTCCATATGTGCACGTATGTAATATATGAATGCCGAAAGTGTGCATTGAATATAACATGTAAATATTTTCAAAAATATGTGTAAAATACATAAAATTCATTTAAAGATGTTATTTGGGGCTGAGCTACGCAAATTTGGCATCGCATACATTCGACCAGAGATGCCAGTTTATTCTCAAATTTTAATCTGAGATTTTAAATTCATACCGGAAATTTCCAAAGAAAGATTTTACTTTCAGTGACCGTTTAATCTCTCTTATTAAATCATGTCTAAAATACTATTCTTTATTTCTGCTATTGACACTAAATTTCTGAATAAGAATGGAGGCCAAACTGGCAACCCTGCATTCGACATTTCTTATTCTTCAATTAGTGGGTCATTTTTGGGTCACTGCGGGTCAGGCTAATTATATCAAAAAACGGCCCTAACGATCTTCACTAAACTCCATATTCTACAGCTTTAGATTACGAGAAAACCGCTGGGCTAAGTCACATGTTCGTGTAAATTCGATATGTGGGTCATTTTTGGGTCACTGTGGGTCAAGCTAACTTTATCTAAAAACGGCTCTAACCATTTTCATTAAACTCTATATTCTACAGTTTTGGATTACGAGAAGACAATTGGGCTAAGTCACATATTCAAGAGAATTCGATTAGTGGGTCATTTTTTGGTCCCTCTGGGACAAGCTAATTTTATCTAGAAAACGGTTCGAACGATTTTGACTAAATTTTGTATTCTATCGTTTTCGGGCTCGATAAGACCATTTGGCTAGGTCGCAGGTTCAAGAAAATTCAATTAGTGGGTGATTTTGGGTCACAATGGGTCAGGGACATGCTAATTGTATTTAAAAACGGTTAAAAATATTTTGACAAAATTTTGTATAATACCGTTTTCGGGCATTATAAGACAACTGGGCTAGCTTGCATGCTCCAGAAAATTCAATCAGTCGGTCATTTTGGGTCAAATGGATCAGAATCAAGCTAACTGTATCTAAAAACCGTCTCTAACGATTTTGACAAAACTTTGTATTATACCGTTTCTGGGCAAGATAAAACAATTTTGTTAGGTTTTAAGAAAATTCAATTAGTGGGTCATTTTGGTGATAATGGGTCAGGGACAAAGTAACTGTATCTTAAAAAAGTTCAAAAGATTTCGACAATTATTTTATTTTACCGTTTCCCAGGACGAGAAGATCATTGGAATAGATCAAGTTCGCTAGTTCGATGCGCTCAAGTTCGATAAATTTCGGCTAGTGGACCATTTTTGGATCAACGTGGGTCAAGCTTATTTTATCTACAAAACGACTAACAATTTTCTCTACATTTTGTATTCCATCATTTTCAAGCTCGAGAAAAGCATTGGATTAGGTAGCATGTTCGCAAAAAGTTCAATTAGTGGGTCATTTTTGGTCACTATGACTCAGATTCAAGCTAATTAGATAAAAACAATGTTATATGGCCGCTTTTGACGAATTTTTAATTTCATTTTTCTATAAGAGCTCCAGAATCATATTAAAGCGGTATTCAAAAAAATATTTTTCCACGCTCAAGAACTAGAAACTTTCTGACACATTTTCAGAAATGTGTCTGAAAATCTGTCACATACATTTCTGACACGTTTCAGAAATGTGTCAAATTCTGAAACATTGAGAATTAATATCAGAACATTACATTCTGACTCATATTTAAAAGTAAAAACATGAACCTTGCTGATTTCTTGAAGAGATTTATAAGCAATCTGTGTTTTTATTTTTCGTTCAATTAATATTTCACTACTTGAATACTTGATATACAATTATTTTCTCAGTACGACCATTTTTCTTCGTTCACAGCACTATCGATGAGGGTAAATCTGTTCAAAATGGCCACTTTGACATCATTTTTTGAAATAGTTTCTACCTTTATCAAAAACTAAACCAATACAGCACATTTTATAGTTTCTGAAAAAAGAGAATCTGCCAATTGAATGTGTTTGAGAGCGAAAATGAATTAAAAATGTGCCAGAAAATAAGCCGTTTGGATTTGAGTACACTCCTAATACGATAAATGCATCGTCCACCCATATATACAGGGTGTCCGGTCTCAACGGTGTCCAATGGCTAATTCCTAAACCGTTAGTCATAGACATATAGTTCCAATTACAAAAATGTTTAAAAGCAGGTAAAGAAATATTTCAAAAGCGATTTGGCTCAATAAAAACATTTCTTAAAAAATTATGAAATTTAAATTTTTATACGGTCCCCCGGTCCTATAAGTTATATTTAGTAAAATTTACCTTTTACACTGACAAGTAATACACAAAAAGTCCCGTTATTCTACGATTAAAATTAACCGAGTAATACCAGTTTAAAGTTGGTGCATATTTTTTGCTACAAATTGGGGGTCATTCACAAATTTAGTCGAAATATAATTTCGTCAGATATATTAAAAAATGGTTGGGAGTAAAATTAACATTCCAATATAAATTTGAAATCTTTAATCATTCGGACATATTAATGCAAAATATACAATTTGTAATAAACATTTAAGAAGAAAGAAAAAACAGAATTTTTGTTAAATAAAATTATGCTAAATTAACAGCCTCAATTCTTTACAAAATGATACGTATATTAAAATATTATTAGATTACACTAGCTTGCAAAAGTAAGGTTATTTCATGTGTTTTAGCTTTTGGTAATTGATTCTTATGTATTCTGTACCGCTGAATCAGAAATTGACCTTCATTTTTAACCATCACATCAGGATTTTTCGCAAATTTCAAAGTTAAAAAGTTCAAAGTTAAAATTGAATCTCCTCCCTCATCTCATCGGACCACTTAGCTATTTAGCTGTAAGAATCCCAGGATAAGCAAAAATATCGAATAAATTATTGAATAAAATAAAATAAAATAAAACAAAAAAAGTTTTACATATGTTTTATAGCATGAGATTTTCGCTGTATCTTAACTTATACAATTACGATTTGCAAAAAAATTCTAACGTAATGGTTAAAAATGAAAGTCATTTTCAGATTCAGTGCTAAAAATTACGTAAAAATCAATTATCAAAAGTTAAAAAACACAACCATCCCCTCTACTTTATAGTATCCGATTTTTGTTACTCTTTAAATTTGACAATTTATGATTTGCGTGATATCCTGACATAATGGTTAAAAATTAATGTAATTTTCGGATTTAGTGCTAAAAAAATACACGAAAGTTAAAAAAAAAAGCCAACAATAGCAGTCTTGTATTATCTAATCCAAAACTTTTTCTTAAACTTCTTGGCGGTAATCTATCCGAAATATTTTGTGTTATCCTGTAAAATAAGTATAAATGGTAGCTACCGAAAATCATAATAATGTTAGATTGTTATTCGATTTGCGCCAGTATGTAAAATGTAATCTGGATCGGATATTTAAAAGTGTGTTAATGTACGAGTTCAAATTTTGAACTGGGAAAACATACATACGATCATTGAAGTAATATAAAAACTTATAAAAATAACATAATTTTTGTTAAAAGAAATCATAAAAGAAACACTCTCAAATCCTGACAAAATAAAACATGTTATTTAGCCAATCTGAAACTTAATAAATGTTAACTTAATCGTAATACTTGTACGATTTTTTTTCAAAGCGCAGATACACATGAAATAAGATCTTCGAATACTTTAAGGGTGTATTTGAAAAAATATTTTTTAACCCTCAACAGCTCGAAATTTTCTGAGACATTTTCAGACTCATTTTTAAAAGTAAAAACATGAAACTTGCTGGGGTGATTTCTGAAGACATGTTTAACATGCCGTGTGATTTCATTTTCAGCTCAATTAATTAGAATTTGATTTTTAAACAATTATTTTCTCAGTATGACCATTTTTTTTTCATTTCCAGATCGCCCGCTTCGGAAAATTCGGTTCAAAACGCCAACTTTGACAGCGTTTTTTACAGTATTTTCTGCATTTATCAAAAAATTAAGAAGCACGGCACATTATATAGTTTCTAAATAAGAGAATTTCCCAGTTTGATGCGTTTGAGAGCAAAAATGAATTTTAAAATGAATCAGAAAATAAGCAGTTTGGATCGGAATACACCCTTAAGCACTTGGTGTGTGTCCCCTCAAAGCCAAGCCGTATTCATTTGTTTTCAGAGGAGAAAAGTGGCATAAGTCATGCATTTTTAAAGTTTCATAACTCGCCCAATTTTAGTGTTAAATGAATGGGACTTTTTTTGTCTTACTTGTCAGTGTAATAGGAAAACTTTACTAAATATAACTTATAGGACCGGGGGACCGTATAAAAATTTAAATTTCGTAATTTTTTAAGAAATGTTTTTATTGACCCAAATTGCTTTTAAAATATTTCTTTACCTGATTTAAAACATTTTTGTAATTGGAACTATATGCCTATGACTAACGGTTTAGGAATTAGCCATTGGACACCGTTGAGACCGGACACCCTGCATATATATTTTTTTCTGTAGGGATCCTATCAAAAAATTTGAAAGTTGTAGATAATATTAAGAAGATGTATAATAAATTTAGGCGGATTGGATATCTTGTGAGTTGAATGTTATGTATTTTTCTGTATGTTTATGCATTTTCTAGGGCTCATGATCGGCGTAGATCTGAAATTGTTTTTCAGAAATTCCAAAATGGGGAGATATCAATAGGTAGTATTTCATACGAAATCTTTTTAAAAACCGGTAAAAAATGGGAATTTTCGCACCTTGTGATTTTTTTCCTACAATATACTTTGCGTACTTTTCTTATTATATCATACAAATATTAATCATTAAATAATAAATAGTTAAATAAAGAATTATTTTAATCTATATATATTTACTTTCTATGAATTACGCAGAATTTATCTTACATATACAGATTATTTATTTTAACATTAAACTGCAAATGCTCTTTTATTCGTTTGAACCGAAACTGATGTACATTTATAGATGGCATATTAAGTAGCGAATATAATAATCATTTAATAATAAAATACAATTTTTTAATAAATATTAACTAAGTACAATATCTCTCTCTTTTTTTTTTTTTTTTGAAAATCACGTGAATCACTTTATTCAAATCATAAAGTATGCTAAATGTTATTCAGATATTTTTTCAATAATTTATCGCTCGTGGAACTTTTTAAGAACTAATCTAAGGAGAATTATTATAATTTATGTATATTTACTTTTTTTTAATTAGACGACAGTTCCCATATATATACAGCGTTAGAGAATTTTTTTAACATCTTTAAAATGCTTAAAAATTGTCGGATGATATATATACATTTTTTTTATTTGTGTTTTTTTTTTCTAAACCAGTATATAGCTGACAATAATAGATTCTACATCATACATTACACTAAATTTAAGCGAAATATTTATTCTCTCAACTAAAATAATGCAAGTGAATAACTAAGTATCTCTGTTACATCAGGATGTTTGTTTCTAGTCACATAATATCAAGGTTTCGTGCGTGAAAATGAATTTTCTGAGTTGAAAATGAAACTAACGGCTAGAGTGAATTTTCTGTTTCAACAAATCTGTATAACAAAATAAACACTTCACTTGGGAAAACTAATTAAAATTCAAACAAATTTCTCTTGAAATATATTACCCAAATTTATTGTTACTTGTTTAAATTTTATCCGAATGCATTACAAAAAGCATTCTAAAGGTATTTATATGCCTTCAGAATAATTTTGTTTTTAATTTTTGTTAATTTAAATTTTAAAATTGCTATTTATTATTGAAATTTCATAAAAACGTGACACAAATACAAAAAAAGTGCTTGTTGTTGTGGTTAAAAAAACAAAAAACAAAACAACAACAAAAAAAAAACATCAAATTAACCGAAAAATTGCTATTTTCATAAAACTATTTAAATTTAAAACTGTTAAATATAATCATATTTAATGAATTCGAAAATAAATATAATAATGTTTTCCAGTGACTAGACTATTTTAGAACTACAATAACACGAATATTTCAGACGTTTTGGATATCAAAAGAAAAACAATGCTGAAAATTCCTGAAAAACGCTAATAATTCATAAATTAAAACTGTGTAACGCAAAACTTCCCATTAAATCATCATAAGAACTTAGAACGAGTTGATTAGTCCGAATCCCTAGAGACATTTGCTCCGTATTTCAAGTAAGAGGTATGTGGATCTTCGATTTATTCCTGTATTCGTCCAAAACAGGAATAGTACTGGAAAAATGGTCCTCCAAGAAGAGCAATAACTCGGAAATTGTACGTCAAACGTGGGAAATGAGATGTGCTCGTACTAGAGGTCTGCACAGGCAGGACTTTTCAGGCCCGAGCCCGGCCAGACTCTTAGAAAAGAAATTCGGCCCAGCCGGCCGGATACAAAAATTAAAAGTTCGGCCCGAGCCCGGCCCCTACAAAAAAAAAGGCCCGGGCAGGTAAAACAGTTAAAAGTTCGGCTCGATTCAGCACGGCACGGCCTACTAAAACTGCTAAAATTTCGGTCCGATCCCGAGCCGGAAAAAAATTAAAATGTCAAATCTAGCCCAGCTCGAGTAAATTTAAACAAAACATCGATTTTTACGTCGATTTGGTTAAAAATTTGCCTCGTACCCGAATTCGTAACCGTTCTGACCAAAAATATTTATCTTAACTTTTTTTTTTTTTTCATATTTATAATCTTCATTTTTACAGTAGGTCCGCAGGATGCTATATTTGGTTTTTTTTTATGAATCTCTATTTCTTGTATGTAAGCGTTTCAGTTATCATTAATATTGTTAACCTATAATTCACGTGTCGAAGTGTTAAAAATGTGAAAAATGCCCTTCTTAGCAAATGTAAATATATATTATTTGCTTACGTATTAATACATTAATTTTGCATGGAACAACACGTTTTTCAGTTTAAAACACGATTCCGTCATAGGCAGGTTCTTTTATACAAGTTTTACTATATTTTAATAAGCGTAGTAATCTGCCATTCTTTAAAAATAATAAATTTTAATGTTTAATTGTAGAATAAAGGGGATTTAAAAATATATGCATTTCTTGCAAATGTATTTTGGACAGGACTAATTTTATTGACCTTTGAACGGACCAGGCCATGATTTTCTTACGGCTGTGTCAAAACTAAGACTGAAAATTCTGGGCAGTGAAGACTAGAAATGAAACCAGACCCGGCTCTGTGCAGAAAAAACAAGTTAGGCTCGCCCCGGCACGAAAAAAGTGGAGACCAGTCCCGAGCGCAGGGAATAAAAATAGCCCCAAACCAGTCCCGCGGGCGGGCCCATGCAGACCTCTGGCTACTCCTGTACTATAGCTTTTTTATAAGTATTCAGATCTTCGCGCAGAACCTGTTGCACTCTTATGCAAAAATGAATAATACAAAAGTTATTACTATTATATAAATTAAATTAGGTAGCACAGAAATAATAAGACTGCATCTTAAATCGGACTTAATCACCATGCAACATAGAATCATTACCTATCAAGGGATATCATTGAATTAATCCGTATAATAAAATTTAAAAGGATAAAGAAAACTTTTATTAATATATTTTTAAGTTTTGATTCGATTTTCCATAACTTTAAAGTTATTCTACAAAAATAGAGGAACGATTATATATACAGTGAAACCTCCCTGTGCGACCACCTCCATTAAGCTACCACCTCCCTGAACAAACATTTTTTATGGAACAAAATGTATTCCCATAGGCTCAATACTAATTTTATCTCCATTCAGAGACCATCCCAGTTGAACTCTCTCCATGAGCGACCAATTTCTTTCAAGAAATTGAAACAAATTCCGTTTTTACCTGGTCGCTTAAAGGAGGTTTTGTTATAAAAATAATTCAGGAGAGCTCACTGTTCATTAAACTGATAAAGTAAGTTTAGATTTTTTTCCCGGTAACTTGTAAGTGTTTAAACCCCTTTGTGCCTTTTTTAGACAATGAATTTAACTTTGATGACAAATTAAGATTGACTGTCAATAAACTCCCCATCCCTATTCTGTCAGGAAACTCTCAAAGAAATGCATAAATTAATGAAATCGTCATTATTTGTTCCCGTCCAAAAAAAAAAAAAAAAAAAAAAAAAAAAAAAAAAAAAAAAAGGTTGCATTTATTTACCGTGCTTGGAAAGGACTTGGAAATAAAAGCTACAAAAGATAAAACCATAAAATCAAAGCAAACGCAAATGTATTCATTTTTTAGACACTGCACTAATTAACTTATGTGATTAACTTTGTTTTGATACTTAAATTTTTGTATTTTTCCTAATGTGAAAAATAAATTTTAATAACACTAATTGTTACCTTTTTTCAACAATTCAAATCTAAATTTAAACACAACCTCCAGTAAGAGACCACTTCTCAGAACGGCCAATTTTTATTGGAACGGAACGTGGCCGATTTAGGGATGTTTTACTGTATTAAATTTCAAAGAAATCGGTTGCGTAGTTTTTTTCCTGTTATATGCGGACAGATGGACTGGCAGACGGACGGATCAAACCACGCGACGACTATAGGTGGTACGTATTTATATAATTAGGAATGCACCTAAAAAGTAAACATCATAAACAAGAAGAACTATTTCAGTCATATATATATATATATATATATATATATATATATATATATATATATATATATATATATATATATATATATATATATATATATATATATATATAAAGTACAATTTAAATTAAGGGCAATTGGAAGGGAAGTCGTTATTTTGATTTTTTTTTTAGATTTTAAATCCAGGTCATTTACCCTCTTTCTAATGGTATATTACTTTTGTTTCTACGATAGCCATAATTTAATTTTTTTTAAGTAATTCAGTTTGTTTACATCCTACATAAATATTACATGCCTAAATTTTAAACTCTATTTTATCAAAATGTAGTTTTTAGAACTTCAGTGTATCTTTTTTATAGAAACTGCTACAAATTAGTTTTTGTAATATTTCCAATATATTTTTAAAATCTCCCTGATCAATCTGAAGTGAACTTTTGTTACAAACAAATCTGGAACATCTTTAAAAAATTGTTTTTCTTTGAAAAGGATACACGTTTTTTGTTATTTAACAGTTATTCCATATTAAAACAAAAAAACTAAAAACAAATCTGTATAAAGTTTACTTCTGTTTATTAGGAATTATTCATGTTATGTTTATAAAAAATTTCAAGAAAATATCTTTGGTAGTTTCTGAGAAATCGTACATTAATTACCATCGTAGCTGTTTGGTCTCGCAACTGTCATTAAATTAATCATCATCAAATAGAGAAAAATGCTATATAGAAAAGCTAAATACAATAAATATATACAAAGGTCCTGCGTAGATAGCCAGCCCAAACAATAGTCAACCGAAAAAAAACAGAGATAGAAGTCGAAATAGTTTTCTTACATTGAATATATATTTCAAACTTAAATTTAAAATTTCGCGGTAATTGATGTATTATCTAATGAGTTATGACAATTTTTCGAACATAATTTTTCAAAACAAAAATGACGTTTGAGGAAAATCGAAGACTTTAAACATAGTTTTTTAAAGATTACAAGAAATATAAATGTTTACAAATCTCCAAGATCATAAAATTTTTATCTTGTTTTTAAAAAAGTAAGTTTTTGAATTGAAATTTTGTGGGAAATTGACGTTTTAAAGGCATTCAAATATCTTAAAAATAAAATAAAAAGAAACATCAGCGCATAAAGAACTAAAGCGTAGTTCTGATTTTACAGCTTGAATTCTATTTCCAGTAATTATTCTTATAAAATTTGATTCGAATTTATGTTTGGAATCGACCATTGTAACATTTAACATTATATCATTATTTCTCCTTTTAATCTCTTGTCAAAAATCTTAACTTCATTAAGAATAAACAAAATATTAAAGAACCCTATGTTTCATTCTGTGATTATGACGTATCAGTTTTAATGCTATAATAACATTAATTCTATAACCACTGACCTCCATAATAGAACAGATGGCTAACTCACCAATACACTTTATTCCGCGACAGAATCACACTTTCAATGGGCATAAATAAAAAATCCTACATTTTTCTTAATGCCTGTTTTCAAACTTTTTGGAATACTTTTTATCACTTTTTGTTACATATACACATTTTTTCATATTTTATGAACTATACTTAATAAATGTTTAATTTGTTTATTGAACTCAGATATATATTTTGTTAATATGAAATCAAATATTTGTGAAGAAATTAAATAAAATTTGTATGTTTTTTTTTTTTTTTTTTCAATAAAAAATATATGTCAGTGACAATTGCAGGAACTTCGTCATAGTTTGTAAAGATAATCCAATTGAAAAATATCTCCACCATACTACTCTATGGGAGAAATTCTGTGTTTAGCCAACACTTTTCCTACGACATTCTATGGAATTGTATTCATTGGCTGACCAATGGAATCAAGATAACAGAATAGGGGGTTAAGCTGTCCACACTATCGTGGAGCACAGTGCCTATAACTAGCAGCAGAGTTGCCACGGACGAGAATTTCCAATTTTATGCTTAATACTATTCACAAAAAAAATCTTTGTGATAGAGTTTTCTTGAAATTGCCCCAGAAGAGGTATCTTGAAATATTATGGCTTCATTTTTGTGTGTTCTACGATAACTCGTACACCTGGCGTAAGATTACTAAACAACTGTGCAGTCCATTGACTGCCTGTTCGGTTCCTAAGTATATTGGATTTTTTTCAAGTGCTACGAATAGAATAATACAGAAAATACTTACCTGTAAGAGTCTCAATTGTTCACGGTCGATCTGAACGGGATGCGATTTGTTTGCCTAAGAGGGACTACTCAAAAAAGGAAACTAAGTCTGTAGAACATGGTGTCCCTCCCTGTCCCCTTTGTGGAGGTCTTAAAAACAGTTTCAGCCACAGCTAAAGCAGCCATAAAGCGCGACATTGAGCGGTATTTCCATAAATATTCGTGATAAAAGTGAAAAGTCCTAGACCTATAGCCAGCCCCGCCAGGGAAATCTCAATCGCAAGCAAGGGACAGGGACTGGCTATCTTGAACCATAAACTCACCTGAACGAAACCGTTCAAACCATTTTTGGCAAATGCGCTCTATTACAACATAGATATGGAACTCGGCCGATAACGTTCTGTAATCATAAGTAACAGTTTTGCCTTTTAAAAATAAATTAGTATGCCGTCTCGATGATGCTCATTTTGATTACCCATTTCTTAAGGGAACTTTTTCTTACAAAATACGGGTTCAACTGGTGATACTGGCGTACTACCAATTTACTGGTATGCTCTATACATGAGTTAAACAGTTTCTTGGTTGAAATTTACCTGGGCAGTTTTTCCAACACTGTTAGCGAACAACTGATAAAACTGAATGAAATTATGGCTTAAAACATTAATAAGGAAAATCAATTGAAAATTTTATAAAATTTTATTTAGGAAATGAATTAATCTGTTGGGACATGCAATTTAGATAAATTGGTTTAAGGTTGAAAACGGAATGCTATTTATAGAATATTTTTTACAATCGTGTCGAAAAGACTTGACGATTTTTCTCTTAGAATGTGAGAAATTAAAGATAGACTCCAAAAACTCGAGCATTGTCTTTCGCGTGAATTGCTTTCATATTATGAAATTCCTATTCACCTAATATAGACAATTAGGTTCTTGAATTCAACGATCGTAGGTTGAAATAATGAAAAAAAAAATTATTATTATTTTAATTTAACATATTTCAGCATTATTTTTCCGGTTTAGGAATTTCAGAAATCGTTTTTCAATTCCGTAAAATGAATAAAAAATCCATGTTATTATTTTATCTATATTGTCATCCTGAAATTTTGTATTCAAATTTCTTCTTGCTAATATGTCAAAGCAAAAAGATGAAGGGCTGTATCCAAATACAGTAGTACGTGCAATATTGTGCATGCTATATTGGCAATAATCAATGGATATATGGATACAACCTCTCATTTTTTCGCTTCATTTTTGGAACAACGGATTTTGAACTTATTCTATAAACGATTATTATCAGACTTTTCAAACTATGTTTTTGACACATTTACAAAAGTGGTTCTATACATTTAGCTCACATTATGCACATTATATTTTGATTGCATTCGCGCTTGCGCAGTAAAACTTTTTTTAGTAAACGTGCTAATTTTTCATCCATTTTTTATTATTTTTTAATTTTGATTGCAGAGTATTGTGTACAATGTTGTTCGTCATATTTTCTGAAAAGAACTTTTTAATATATATATATTAAGACTCTGCAAATTATAAGCAAAAAAATTGGCAAAATTTGGGACTGTTTTTATAAAAATCTTAATTTCTCTACGAGTATGCATGCTATCCTCATAAAAAGGAACACAGTATATTACAATAAGCCACTTATCAATAATCTCGAATTTGAACGCTTTTTCTACATTAGTTTTTACAAGGTTATCCAAAAGATATTCGTTCTCTTTCAATTTGTTGACGGTCCCCTATGGTGTTTCGGTAAAAAAATCTTCGCGGAAATATATGATCTATACTTTACTCTTTATACACCTGCAGGTTTTGGTTAATGCCTCATGTATTTTTCTAGATATTTAACAAAACGACGAAAATCGCCAGAGACCGGTCACCTTTAGCGTGTGTTATAGTGTATACGCACTCAGCAGTAAATAAAGCAAGGTTTAGAGGCCAATAGTTTTTACTAAAACTGAAAGCCGATTTCGGTCGCATTAGCGTCATCACTATAAACTTAAGAATAGAATTTTACTCACGTATATATTGGAATAGTTAATTAAAGTGAGGCATTATTGATTAATAAAATATCAGGAAAGAATGTGAAACAGGTACTTTTTTCTCTATCTGAGAATCGCGTCTTACGAGAAATGAAATGTGATTGAGTGAGACTATTTTCTACGAAAACGAATAAAAAAGCATCTTTGTGAAACTACAGTTACCTCTAAGGTAATGTTTTTTAACTTGCCTCATTTATCTAATCGGATTCGCCAAGTAAATTACTGCTAAGTTCTGGAATGTAAGACTGCCTTACTTTAAGTAAATCCGTCAGTCTGAGCATGCTCCTTCTGGGTGTGTCACCACTGTCATCTAGAGGCACACTAGTAAATGATGTAATTGGATAGAAGAAATAATTTTATTGAGCAATAGAGTTGGAGGTAATCATGATTCTCTTACACTGTTGAATATTTTCATAACTTCCATTGCATAATATGACCAATAAACTCATGGTTTAAATACATGATTCTACTATTATGGGTGTGGGTCTCCATATTACACTTTATGGATAATAGTAAAATTGATATTACCGAAAGCAGTCTTCAATTTTAGTAAACCTTATGATGCTATCCTTCCGTACACTGTAACGCTGTTTTATATACTATAGAATATTCAGCGCCAAGCCTCATATTACTTTCAGTTAATAATACACATTTTTATTTGAAAATTATTTCAAGGGTTCCAAATTAAATCTATCCAGCGCTCTATCCGCAACCTGATAAAATTTCTTAACTGTTTATAAGCAAACATCTGCCCATTTATTTTTTTTAACTCTATGTTTCAAATCATAATAATTGTGAACGATTCACAGTATTTCGTAGAGATACCAGTAATCGTTCTCAAGTGAAAATGGAGTTGTACTTTTAAACATTATTCCTGTAATAACTTGTCCATTTAAATAAATTGCCGTTTTTGTTAAATCTCTTCTTTCTTAGGCCTATATTTGAATCAAAAATGCTTGCGTACTTCACAATGATACAATGATTAATGAAGAAATAAATTTCATAAAGTTGGGTAATTTATAAAACACAAGTTGTGCTTTATATTTCATCGCAAGAAACAGTCTAAACGATTTGCTTTTAATCGTATGTATTCACTGCAATCTATAGGTGTTCTCGAAAAACAAGTTTATACAATTATTGATAACAAAGCGTAGTATTGAACGTTTAAAGTTTTAATTAAATACGAAGTAGACAGTACTTGTTTTTCTTTTAAAAATAAGGTAGAGTCTATAGATTCCATATTACATACTTGGATCTGTATATGTTTCACATCTACTTCTCTGGGAATATGAAAAACAGCAGCATAAAGCGAATATCAACTACTGGTAACGATCCATATGAGTTGCAATAGTTATCAAAATTTAAGAATGTAAGTGTTGTTTTAGAATTGAAATATTATTTCTTTATTTATTTTTTTAATAAAATTTCTATACTCGTGGTCATTTTGTTATTTCATTGGTGTGAAAAAATGAAAGTTATCGGATATTTTAATGTATTTTTTGATGGAATTTTGCCATTAAAAAAAAAAAAAAATGGTATATAACCCTTTAAGATTTCACCTAAACAATTTTGTAGGTAATCCTTAAAAAAAAAAAAAAAAAAAAGGTAAAAACATTTTCCTCTTTTTTGAGGTCTAAAGTCGAGCCTGCACCCAGAAAATTCCGCGGATCATTCCTTTGTACAACAGGACGTCGGGTATTTTTTTTTAATACTTTTTTCAATCAAATATGATCCTATTAATAATAGGAAACTAACAAAACTTTTTATTATATCAAACATCTTCCGGCGTTAAATGGGTTGAAGCTGTTCTAAAAAAGCCTCAAAGAGGAAAGCTTCAGTGAGTTAAAATCACACAATATATAAAAGGATCCGTTTATTTTAAATTATGAAAACTGGTATATTTTAATAAATACACGAAAAATACATTATTTTTCATTTACGATGCCTGCCATATGAAGCTATAGGAATGAAGCTCTAGAGTAGAAAATTCTTTTGATAAAATAATAAAATTTCTGAAAATTATACCACAGACATGGTACAGTCGTGGAAAAAAAAGTAAACACCCCCTTCTAACTCCTCAACAAATTATCGTAGAAGAAAGTTACTGGTACCGAACGATTGGAAATAAAGTCTACTTTTAAATGATGTATATAAAATTGGCTTAGGGGGCCATCTACATATTAAAACGAACCATAACTTTATTTTTTTCAATAGCAGTACCCAATTCTGACAGCATAAGTGAACTCTACACCCTTTAATTAGCCTAAAGACGAATTTTTATGCAATTCGTACCATAAGTTTCCGAGAAATTAATTATTTTAAAACGAGCGTATTTTAAGGGTTGTATCCAAATTGAAGTTCCGTACTGGATTGTTAACCGAGAGAGCCGCCTTCTTGATCAAGGCACGTTTAAGCGTCAATGAAACCTGTTTGATTACAGTACAGCAGAATAAATTTCAAAATGTCTACTCACTTCCACCATACACGGCCCCTTAAACCATCATTTTGCCGTTTTTTAAGCATAATTTGAAAACTACTTGGAAGAAAAATGTGAAAATTTTGAATTTCCATAAAGCAAGACTTAATAAATCTAAACCCATCAAAAAAATTGTAGGTTGCAATTCATAATTTTTTCGAATATTAATTTCATAATTCATAATTCATATCATAAAATTATAAAAATTGCAAATTCAGCTTATTTATGTTTGGATATATTAGTATTATTACTACAAAAAAAATTAGCGCATTAGGAGCATAATTTCGGGAGATATAAATAAAAATATGAAAATGTAAATTAACATTAGAGCACTAAATTTTGAATGTTTATAATTCAAAAACTTATCATTCAAATGACTTGAAATTTGGTGTCTAGGCATAGTTTGAACCGAAGATTTGAAATATCTCGTTAAAATCGGTATTGAAATTGAAATAAAATGAAGTTTGGATTCATTTTAATATGTAGATGACTCCCTAAGAAAATTTTATATACATAATTGTTTACTTTTTCATTATTATCAATTATTATTATCAATTATTTAATAATATAAACATTAATATAAATCATTAAAAGTAGACTTTATTTCCAATAGTTTGGTACCAGTAACTTTCTTCTACGATGATTTGTTGAGGAGTTAGTAGGGGGTGTTTACTTTTTTTTCCCACGACTGTACATTTACATTGACATTATTGCCAAATTTCGGTAGAATTGCTACAAAACCACATCATTTTCACACGTTTTATTTAACGAACGAAGTGAATGGATTTCAATTTTTTACAAAATATATATTCTATAGGTAGACTAAATTTGCATTTACTTTTGCAATACCGAAATATTCATATATCATATACTGCATATGAATTGCATTTAGATGGTAAATTCTTAAGTACATTTTAAACTGCCTGTTACATATTTATTCAATGTTTCTAAATTATATAACAATTAACACCTTGTAATATTACACTAACTATTAAAAGGTGTAAGATTAAAACATTAAAAAGAGTAAAAGTAGGTTTATTCGACTCTTTGTATGTTTCAACTCTACCCGTGTAATTTTGAAAAACAAATAAATAGAAATATTATAACAAGTTGGAAATTGCTCGCCAAACGTGGCAAATGAGGTGCGTTCGTACTATAACTAGTTTTATAATTATTTTTTGCACCCCATATTATACTGAATGTATAATTTTTTGCACTTCATGAAGTGCATAGTCTGATACATCATTAAAATGCACTTCCAATATTTTTTTCCCATTCCCCGTAATGTAATGGAACACTTTTGACTGTCCCTGTAATTAAACTATACATCCGATTTTCCTAAAATTGAAATAGCTCAACAAAATTTTGCAACAATTATATCTTTAAAATTTCAGACCATTCGAAAGGCTCTAATATCATTAAAATCCACTTGCAATAATTTTTCCCATTGGCCGTACTGTAAAGAAAAACTTTTGACTGTCCCTGTAATTTAACTATACATCCGATTTTCATAAAATTTGAAATGGCTCGACAAAATTTTGCAACAATTATATCTTTAAAATTTCAGATCATTCGGAAGGCTCTAATATCATTAAAATCCACTTGCAATAATTTTTCCCATTGGCCGTAATGTAAAGAAAAACTTTTGACTGTCCCTGTAATGTAACTATACATCCGATTTTCATAAAATTTGAAATGGCTCGACAAAATTTTGCAACAATCATATATTTGAAATTTCAAACCATTCGGTTGGGTAGTTTTTGCTCTGTTACATGCGGACAGACGGACGGACAGACGGACAGACGGACGGACAGACGGACGGACTGAACGACGACTATAGGTGCTACGTATTTATATAATTACGAACGCACCTAAAAACGCACTGTCTATGTAACGTCATCATTCAATTTTTTGCGTAAACATTCACGTTATTTTTTACTTTACTTGGATGTTTATTTCCAATTTTCGTAAGCCTTATTGGGTAACTCCAACCATAATTTTGTAAGTTAAATGATGTTAAATCGTTTGTTATTGAATTTTTACTTGTTACAATATCTGTGGTTTCTGTTATAATGGATGGATAGTACAAACTAGAGAGGAAAATTATGGTACTTTCATTGAAATTTATTTCGATGGTTTCTTCTTGATGTAATCTTGCCAGGGCTGTGGTTTGTTATTTTTAATATCATGCTGATTTTTCTATACATAATTTTCGTACTAGTCATATCAATATAGTAATTATTTGATCCGTCTGCTCTAATAAATGGTATTTTATAGAGTTCTGAGTAATTCTCGAAATTAATTATCGTAAATTTTAATGCAACTCACGTTCTTTAATTTCGAAGGGGTTTTTCTTGGTTACTGAGCAGATATTGAAACTCTTGAGAAAATTAAATGTGCCATTCAATGTGTAACGATGAGAGCATGATTTAGCTTACCAAAATTATACTAGTTCGAGTTGCAATGGTTACGGAAAATAAAATTAAACATCGAAGTGAAATGAAAAATGACATATAAACGTAATTTGAAGAACAAATAAATAAATATATATATATAAGCCCGAGAAGGGACAGATATTAAGATATTTTATTAAATTTCTACATTCAATGTTAATTTTTTGAAAGGAATAAGTCAAGCCACTCGAAGATTAAAAAATTAAAATAAAATTCATACAATGTGGTATTTAAAACACCCTTAAAATTAGTTTCCGGTCAAATGAAATCGAAATAAATCATATTCTTCTTTTATTTTTAATTGAAAATATTAGTAATGCAGATTTTGTATAATATTTATGACGATTTTACATAAAATAAGATGCATGCAAAATACAGAACATTAAAAAAAAAGTCTAAGACTTATTTTGATTTCATTTGAATGTAACTAGTTTTTTAGGGTGTTTTAAATATCATATTGCATGAATTTTACTTTTACTTTTTAATCTTCGATTGGCTTAACTTTTTTGTTACAAAAATGTAACATTAAATGTAGAACTAATTAAAGAAATATTTAATATCTGTCCCTTCTCTGGCTTAAACAATGTAGGAAATAAATTTTGTTTTGTCTTTAACTATTTCTGCAAATTACGTTTGTGTTTAATGCGTCAAGTTTTTAATAACTACTGCATTCAGACGAACCCATTTCAAAATAAATGGAGGGTATCATCATTATGCTTTAATGTATGCGGTATTGAATCACAAAGTGTGATGCAGTTTACCGATGTATAATTCAAAATATTTCACAACTTCAGTAAATGCTGGTTCCTGAAGTTTGGACGAAAACTTCATTCTGAACGTAAAAAATCTATAATCAAAATACCAAAACAAAAACTTATTCTGAAAATGTCCTTTTTCTTTCCACTATGACGCCATATTCATCTTTTTAATAATAATAATAATAATAATAATAAAATAAAAAACTATTTCAATTTAATTTTTCACGTGGAAATCTTTCAACTAAAAAGAGGGATGAAAACGCCCCGTTTTTTGACCGTGCCGGCAAAAAAATTAATCGGGCCTGTCGGCCCGATATAAGAATTTAAGTGAAGCAGATAAAATACGAGCCAGTTTCAATGAATATGATTTTCTCGAGAAGTATAAATGTGCGTCACGAGCCGATGCGAGTTTAACAACATCAATACAGAAATGTAACATGTCCATCAAAGAGATCGGCATCGTACAGTTACAAGATGTCTGATTCCGAGTTAATTTTTTTTTTTTTCAGCAGACTCGTACCGGGACGGAACTGATCTTAATCGATCTCAGGATGTGTATAATAGGGTGGGCCGAAAGAAACTTTTTTTTGAATTTCGATGATGGGTAGTGCGGAAAAGGGGCCACTAGAGCCACCAAGTTCACACAAAAAATTTGAGATTTTTAGGACAATTCCTATATTTGCCGCTTTTGGCTTGAAGTTTTTCTAAAAGGCTGATTTTTGAAGTTTTTAGCAAAAATTTTAAAAATGTTAAATTAAACTTATTTTAATCGTATTTACTTGAAAAGGCATATTTAATGTTCCAAATGTATAAATAAGCTCTGATAATGTATTATTTAATTGCTATGTGTATTTTAAATTAGACGATTTTTATAGCCTTTTCGCGTTTAAGTGAGCAAAAGTTGCATGTATTGTTTGAATCTTTCAACTGTTTCTCTCTTTTCTCTTGTTTATGTCCCTTGCTCTTCCTTATTTTTTTCGATGCTTTAAGGGTCATATATTTGAGTGACGGAAAGCAGAATCCCTCAGAAACAGATCTGGAAGGAGAGAAGAAGGTGAGGCGAGAACTTAAGCGAATGCAGTGACTGATCGCGATGTTGGGGGAGTGAAGGAGGGAATACAAGAGGGGAGAAAGTGCGATAAGCGATAAGGGATGCTTATTATTTTCAGTGCTTAGTTTCCCTGAGACATGGCGGACGGTGTGTGAGACAGGAATATGGGTTTAGGAGTGTTTGGGTTTGAAGGTCCTGGTTCAGATTCAGTCGAACTGCTTGCTTGAAAGCTCCCACTACTTGAATCTTCCAACAATACACTGTAAAAAAACGGACTAAAAAACGGAAATACTACTTTCAATCTAGACGCCAGTACTATTTCCGTTTTTTTACGGGAATTTTTACCCATAAATTACAGAACATTTTCCGTTTTTCTGATTAAAAACGGAAATTTTTCTGTAATTTATGAGTAAAAATTCCCGTAAAAAAAACGGAAATAGTACTGGCGTCTAGATTGCCAGTAGTATTTCCGTTTTTTAGTCCTTTTTTTTACAGTGTATAACTGTCTTCCATCTGCATCTAACTCCACTCGTTGAAGGCTTTGTCGCAGAAACACTATTCCTCGTTGAAATTGTATCCCTTTTCATTTTCCGCGATATTTTCTTCGCAAGTGTTTTGCTTGTTTTTAAATCAATATTTCCGATATTTAAATCAATATTTAAATCAATTTTTCGAACAGTTCTTTGATCCTTCAAGAAGTTCACCTCCCGATGGGGAACTTTACGTCTGATGTCGCAGCTACAATTGTTCAAGCCTCTACACTTACAAGCTGCAATGTCAAAGAGCAAGGTTTCCGCATTTCGTACAAAATCTTCACGGATCTTACCTTTAACGCCCGTATGATTACAAGATTTCTCCAATGATCTACACTCATTCTAATAGTTTTTAACCTTTCTGTTAATTGTTCGTTGGGAAACCACTGGTATGAAAGATTTTATTCAGATTTCGGAAACTTTTTCACCTTCCATTTTAATAATATCATCCACTGGTTGAAGATAAATATCTCGATTTTCTTCTATATCGCTTCACAACCAATAGTAGTGGCGCATGATGTCAGCATTAGTTGGCAATTGCAAATCTTTCAATTTGCACGGTGCCCCAAAATGGCTACTTTTCACTCTATCACATGTCTTTACATGATCATGAGCTTTCACACTAGCCATTTCTGAACTCGTCGTAATAAAACGCACAAAACATAGTAAAGGCACGTTAAACCATCGAAAAAGCAAATGTATTGCAGGAGAAAAAGGTTTTACTTTTACACTGAACAAATGTCACAGGGAAACTGAGCACTGAAAAATAATATGCACCCCTTATCGCACTTTCTCCCCTCTTGTATTTCCTCTTTTACTCCCCCAACATCGCGATGAGTCACTGCATTCACTTAAGTTCTCGCCCCACCCCCTTCTCTCCTTCCACATCTGTTTCTGAGTGATTCTGCTGTCCGTCACCCAAATATATGACCCTTAAAGCATCGAAAAAAATAAGAAAGAGCAAGGGACATAAACAAGACAAAAGAGTGAAACCGTTGAAAGATTCAAACAATGCATGCAACTTTTGCTCATTTAAACGCGAAAAGGCTATAAAAATCGTCTAATTTAAAATACACATAGCAATTAAATAATACATTATCAGAGCTTATTTATACATTTGGAACATTAAATATGCCTTTTCAAGTAAATACGATTAAAATAAGTTTAATTTAGCATTTTTAAAATTTTTGCTAAAAAAGTTCAAAAATCAGCATTTTAGCAAAACTTCAAGCCAAAAGCGGCAAATATAAGAATTGTCCTAAAAATCTCAAATTTTTTGTGTGAACTTGGTGCCACTAGTGGCCACTTTTCCGCACTACCCATCATCGAAAATCAAAAAAAAGTTTTTTTCGGCCCACCCTAGTGTATAACAGTCAATGTGTTTTGTGGTATTAAAAGTGGTAATGAAATTCTCTTAACAGTATCTTTGTAAATATACCTTAAGGTGATTATCATATTCACTGCTCAACAATGCGAAGCTTTCAGACACATTTTCTGACAAAATTTTTAACTATAAAGGCATAAAATTGACAGGCCAGCCTATTGAAGGCATTTGGAAACGAATAGCTTTTTCCATATTTGATAAATCACTTACAAAGATAACAGAGATTCCTGTCACGTGACTGTGCGTTTTTCTCCTTTCTTGTGCTATCGATTCTAGAAATTCGATTCAAAACGCTTTGACAGTATTTTCAGAAAAATATATTGCTTTAGTCAAAAAAAAAAAAAAAAAAAAAAAAAAAAAAAAAAAAAAAACACGACTTCTACATAGCTTCTGAATAAGAATACCTGCCAATCTTACGCGTTTCCAAAAAGAAAAAAAAATCATAAATGTGTCGAAATGCAGCTCCTTTGGATTTGAGAAAAGCCTTAAAAATGAGAGAAATATTTTGACAAATCTACTTTTTATTATACAGCTTTATACAGCTTCAAAAGTTATGTTTTTATTCCTTTATTCTGAACTACATTAATCTTTTAATGAGTCCTTATTTCATTTTGAAATGTCTGTAGACATGATGACTAAAACACTGTAAGTAATCATTAATGTTTACTATTGTGTGTTTTCTGTTTTGCGAACATTATAGTAATGTAAAATATACTGTAAAATGTTCCCATTAATATGTATGTAGTACTCATTAAAAGAGTCTTAATTGTATGCTGAGAAAAAACGGATTTTTTTATTTTTGTAGAAATTGTATCGGGCCGGGCCGAGAACTGTAAAAATGCAAACGGACCGGGCCGTGCCGAGAACTGTAAAAATGCAAACGGGCCGAGCCGGGCTCGGGCCGAACTTCCCATTTTTGCACCGGGTCGGGCCAAGATAGCTTTCGTTCGGTCCGGGCCTGGAAATTCCGGCCCGTGCAGACCTCTACCCCACCCACCCTTTTTATGTAAAGTTTGTTTCACACGTAATAAATACAAAATATATTCTTAATAAATAAAAAATGTTTATCGAGGATTTAAAAAAAAAATCTTTGTCAATCTGTCATTTTTTTCATATTAATTTTCCGTAAAATAAAACAATTTGTAAAATAGCTTTTTTTTAAGTCATATCTCTAAAATACAAATTTGAAATACGAATAACTAATTATGTCATAGGTTTTGCATAAATTTTGTGCATTTCTTTTATTTTCGGAAAATATTAATTTTATCTAAAAAGTCTGGAAAGAAGTAAAGAAGTTTGAAAAAATAGTTACTTAAAATAGTTAAACAGTAACCGGGAAAAATATGACTTGAATGCAAATTATAAAGCAAGAAATGCATATGACTAATCCCTGAAGACTTTCTACGTGCTTATTAAAAGCTGCAGACTTAACTGTAACAGAAAATGTTTAGTTTGAAACCACAGAATTGTTTCGAATACTACTGGATGGCAAAAAAATAAAAAAGTTGTAAAATAAAAGTGTACAGATTTAATACTCCGAATTCTAAATATGTTATCCAAATTGCTCCAGCACGTACCATTTTCCCGAGAATCACTTTTATAATAATAACAATCAGTGAAGGATTATTATATTAAATTGCAATGCTAGATAAAATTGAAATCATGAAAAATTATACGTGACGTATGTTACATGCAATGACATAACAATGACGTCACAATTTTTTTAATTGCTAAAAATATAATTTTACAGTAAATAACATGTTTTGAAGAATTTTCGTATTTTTTTAAAGTTTTCTAAGAAGTTCACATCTCAGTCACAATGTGACATCACTGAGTGGTGGCATTTTGGTCACAGAAGTGACGTGACCACAATGACTTACAGTGACTTCACAACGACGTCACCGTGACCATGCATGCTATGAGGGATGCTTGGGGGGAAATGTCTTAACCAAGTATAAGTAAAACCGATTTTTGTATGTTCTATTTTATAATAATGTTACAAATATGTTGTGCGGATTAAAAAAAAAAAAAAAATGTTTTATGTTTATAGTGACCCCAATCTGGAAATAGAGTAACTAAATTTGATAAAATTGAAGTTTTGTACTTTTTAATAAATCTTCATAAGCATCTTTCGAGTCAGTTTTATGTTTTGATTTTAAAAATATATTATTACATGCTGGAAATTCTTATGCACGTAGAAAGTCTTCAGAGATTAGTCATATGCATTTCTTGCTTTATAATTTGCATTCAAGTCATATTTTTCCCGGTTACTGTTTAACTATTTTAAGTAACTATTTTTTCAAACTTCTTTACTTCTTTCCAGACTCCCACTGTACCTTGTGGGAGATAGCATAGTAAAAATTTTTAAATGGATTTTTTATATTTTCCATTTATCAACCATGCTCCAAATTAAAACTAGTTAAAGTTGTTTAAACTTAACTTTCTTTAACGCAGAAAACTCCCTCTAGCAGGAAAAATACAGAGTAAATTTAAATATATTTTTTTTTTATGTTTTACCGTGTGACGGCCATACTCACGGTAAAAACAGTTATTACTGATTGAAATAAGTTTACTTTTGCGTTTGTAATAACCTTTAGTGGGAAATAGCCTATTTACATTTAAATAAAATTTATTTTTTGTGTTTTATTCCATGAGAATATTCACGGCGATTATTTTGAACTTAAACTTTTTATATAAAGCAAACACAATTTTAAATTATGAATATGGGAAGAATAGAAAATAGCTATTTATTAGTGACATTAAGCTTTCTACTAAGTTGTTACATAAAACACATAAAAACGAGATATATACAATTAATCTGTCTGCCGCCATGTCTATCCACACACAATATAAAATTTCTTAAGATATTTTTAATTCAAGAAATTTTAATTCATTAATATGGTGGATTACACTACGTTTCCACCAGTCAATGAAATAGGAAAAAAATTGCGTTGTGCAAGTTTACAGAGAGTACGGGAGTTGGCGCTCGAAAGGCACAGAGAGCCCCTACTTATTATGTGAAAGATAGTTTAAAACCTATATGGCTATGCATTATATTCTGTTTCAACTACATTAGTAATATTTTGCATGCATACATTTTAAAATGAAATACAGGCAAAGATTGTCTTATTCAAATAATTTCATTTAAATATAAGAATGCGTAGATTTCAAAATTTCATATATAATAGTACTTCATTTCTCATATTTTTGTGCATTTTTTTTTTTTTTTTTTTTTTGGGGGGGGGGGGGGGTATTAAAAAGATTTTTATGTTGAACTTAGCGACATATTTTATATTATAGTAAACAATATATAAAATCCTCAAGCCTAAAATTTGGTGTTATATGGAGAATGTGCATACGTTAAAGTGAAACAGGGTTGTATGTCCCACAGAACCTATTACTCTGTATTGAGAGAAACGAAATACAAGCAGGAAGCATGAATTTTGGTTTTTCTGAATTTAGTGTCTCCCCAAATGAGGAACAAAAAAATATTATTATTATTACGATGTTCAACCAGCCAAATTTTGACGAAAGAAAATGTTTAAAAGAAAAGTTTTATTAATTTATAAAAAAACCTCTAAAAATAGTTACAATAAAAAATATCTTACATTTGTTAATCTAACTCTCAAACAAATATTATTTTAACCAAAAGGTTGTTGCTCTTTTATAAAGACACAATAAATTTTTGTAAAACTTTGCGTTTTATGAGAGAGTGATTTCAATTGTGTTATTTTCAAAAGTGAATGATTTCCACCTGTGAAGAATTTTAAAATCGTTGGGGTGAAAATGATGCACTTCTACAAAACTTATTCCAGTTTTAAGACTTAAAATACACGCTTTTTATTTTATACAAAATGACATCATTTGCAACCGCTGAAGAATTCCACACTTACTTTCCAGTCTTAAGCAACATATATGGAAAAGTATGCATAGGCCGTCACTATTGCGGAATAATACACAAACCCAGAAAAAAAAAAAAAAAAAAAAAAACAATATCTTACTCTCCAAAAAAAAAAAAAAAAAAAAAAAAAAAAAATCGGCTGTTTAATAATTCATATGCCTTCCTTTGATTTTAACATTAATATGGATAATGAAAATTAAATATTGTTTATAATAGCGCCATGTTTTATCAGAAATGATTTAGTTACATTTTTCCGAAATATCACGTATTTTAATGACTATATTTTTTCAGTTGTTATGAGAAATGGCGACAAAAAGATATATCAATCTAATTTTTTCAACTATTTTCCCTTTATTTTCTACAGAAATGGAATACTTCAGTTGCCACCATTACAGAAATGGCGTTAAAAACTACAAACAAAAAATCTATTTCTCAAAAATAATTTGAAGTGCAGTTTTCAAACAAATTGCAGCTAAAGGTACCTTTTTAGGTGCGTTCGTAATTATATAAATACGTAGCACCTATAGTCGTCGTTCAGTCCGTCTGTCCGTCCGTCCGCATATAACAGAGTAAAAACTACCCAACCGAATGGTCTGAAATTTTAAATATAGGATTGTTGCGAAATTTTGTCGAGCCATTTTAAATTTTGTGAAAATCGGATGTACAGTTTAATTACAGGGACATTCAAAAGTTTTTCTTTACATTACGGCCAATGGGGAAAAATTATTGCAAGTGCATTTTAATGATGTTACAGTATTCCGAATGGTCTGAAATTTTAAATATATAATTGTTTCAAAATTTTGCCAAGCCATTTCAGATTTTATGCAAATTTGATGTATCGTTTAATTACAGGGACAGTCAAAAGTCTTCCGTTACATTACGGGCAATGGGGAAAAAATATTGCAAGCGCATTTTAATGATGTTACAGACTATGCACTTATGAAGTGCAAAAAAATATACATTCAGTACAATATGGGGTTCAAAAAATATTTATAAAACTAGTTATAGTACGAACGCACCTTATTTGCCACGTTTGACGAGCAACTTCCTACTTTTTTCCTATACGAAGTTTAAAAAATTGCAGTACAGATTATCAGTATTCAACCATACAATTATTCATCTGTTTCGTTTTACTGCTGACTTATGTAGTATAACGTTATTTTTTTTGAGACGACACTTTAATTGTTGCCTGAAACAAGTAGCATATCGGAGCTAAAAAAATAACTTCAAATCTCAAAGCATATTTTTAGACTTTTTAATTTCTTTTGATATGCATTTTTAAAAAAGGATTTCCTTTAAAACAATCACCAGAATATATTTGATATTAGGCATTTTTGAAAGTATCCGTTATAGATATGATTAAGATTACATGCGTTGACATCTATGCCTTATCGATGAACATTTTCTCTATATTTAGAAAAGCCAACAACACACTAGCTTTATTTCTAGACCTACTAATAATCGAATACCTTCACATGAAGGAAGAAAAAATAAACAAACTATAATTAAAATATTCTAGATTTATTTTCTGGTGTTTAATAAAAAGTAATCTTTCATTTTTTTTCTGCTTTCGGTGATGGAAGTTCTTCCCCGAAGCATTGCATTGTCATCAGGTCCTACATTTAAGAGTCGTGACGACTGTGTCTATCTATGTTGAAAGGTTATGAATTGTTTCAAAAGCTAGAGAATGAATTCAAGTGTTCACTTGTGTTTCATTCATTTGTAATACTTCAAAAAAATGTAGATTAAAAGTGTAAATCATTAATGGATAAAAATGAAAAATTCCTACTGTGATATAATATAAAAATGTTCAAATGCACAGTTAAGTTAAATCGAAAAATGCTAATAAAATTATTTAAATAAATGTTTAAATGTAACAAAACATTGACCTAACGTGGTAACAGTTTTTATCCGAACTGTATTATTGATTTAAACGAAATAAAAATTGGCGAAACGATATTTATTGAAATTTAGAGACAGTATCGTAGAATGTTTAGAGATTTTTTTTATTTCATTCACATGGATTTAAATATTAAAGCTTCACAATACGAACTCAGGCAGTAAAATTAATAAATAATGCTCATAGATTTTTAATGCAATCAAAAAAAAAGGGTAGGGTACAATGTTATGTTATTACGGGTCACCATCACCTCGGGTCAACGCATTTGAGTGAGATTGAAGGTTAAAACAGTTATTAAGTTGTTGAACAGTTGACAATAAGTGGAGTCGCAAAATTTTGCAACATCTCGCCAAATTAAAGAATATCACCAAATTTTGCGACATTTGGCGAAAGTATTCACTTTCAGAATCTGATGTTTTCGAGAAATTTCCAATAGGAACATGCAGAGCCATCCTCACACCTCTGAATACAGATTTGAGTAAAATAAATTCGTTAGTCATTGCTAGCGTTTAGGGGGTATCTATAGTTTACAATAGCTTTATCCTAGTAAATGATCAACTGGAGGGTGCAATAGAGTTATCTGGGGAATTTCTTAATGCCGTGATCATCGCGTATCTGCCGCCGCACGAACTGAAACTCAAAACTAACACCATGACTACGTTACTGCAGAACCTCGAGATATCAGAAGGTGTTTGCAGTTGTAAGTGTCTTATTGCGATGGATAATTGCAATAACATCGCCAAGGCAAAATGAATTACCTACGACATTTGGGTCGCGTGGTTCACATACCCTTAAAAACAATGGACTCAAGCAAGGGTCAGCTGTGTTGCACTATTCAGTGCCATCAGTTTTCATGCGGCCGGCGGGCGTTCGCCATTACCGTTCACAAGGCTCAGGAACAAACATAAGACTTCGTAGGCGTGGATTTAAGGGTCTTCATACACGGAATGCTGTACTTTGCTATCTCACGTGTAAAAAAAGAGTTCAGGCGTAAAAGCCCTGCTACCAAGCGAAAGTGTGCAATGCACAAAAATTGTAGTTTGGAAGGATGCCTTTCCGTTGTAAATATATAAGTAATTCACCACTGTTGTGACAATTTGGACGCCATAACACACAGGGTCACGCGACAGTAAAATGGTTAGCACAATAGAAACAGTTTATCCCGATCCGCGTTGTGATAAGATCAAATGGGATAATGTTAATTAATAAATTAGGAGGGAAGAAAATTTTGGAATAACTTAATTTTGACAATAACTCAAGGACGCCTTATTTAACGTAGAAATGGAAATATCGAACTTGTAGGTTGCATAGAGAAACGTCCAATTATAATAGTTGCAAAATATTAGTTCTTAAGATACCATAAATTATGAATATTATCTAAAATGGAATAAGGAAGGAGTTCAAAGGAAAGACATATAAGTATACATACATAAACAAACTTTATTTTCATTTATATAAAATTCATGATTCAAATATGAATTGTTATATCACAATAATCTTTTCAGATTAAGATTCAAATTATCCATTTTTTAAAATTAGAATATAACCTAGTTCCATTGTCATTAGAACAGCAAAACCCTTCATCAAAATTTTATTTTGTTACTTATTTTTTTTCTCATTAATTTATGTTATCTTATACTTGCCCTTTTGTTCACAGCACGATCCGATGATGATGAGGCTTTTGCCAAAATTTTAATCAATATTTTATTTATGGAATGTTAATACTCCCGTTATCATAAAAATCTTTATCATAATTAATCATAATATTCAATGAGATAAGATTATAAACTTTAGTGAAAATTTTAGAAAACTAGTTACGTAAAATTAATTGTACACATTATAATAAAATATAAAAACAATATCCACAAATATATGGAAATAAATATAAGGAAATTCTCACCCAAATAGACTTCGATCTTTCTTGTAATCAACTAAATTATACAGTTCTATCATAGTTCATGGAATTCAAAGCAAACACAAATGAGTTCATCTGAGCATAAAGTTCCCTTTTTTTATATATAGAGTTCATGGGGATCTTTCACCAACCAATTTCACTTTCTTTAGGCACTCTATGACGCATGAAAATTACTCGAGCTCCATCTCCACAATGTACGCTTTCATTGGCAAAGTCTGCTTTCTTTAGGCACTCTATGACGCATGAAAATTACTCGAGCTCCACCTCCACAATGTGCACTTTTATTGGCAAAATCTGCAAACACTTCATATATCTCATCACTATCCACTGAGCTTATATCTCCAAATCAGGTGAATTCTTCTGTAAAATTCTGCATCAATAAATTTTCCCGGACAAAGACTTGTCTGCTCTCAGCGATCTTCATCAATAGATCTTGACAAGGATAGGTCTGCTCTCTGCATTCATTTCCATCATTATTTATTTTTTTGCATCAATTATTTTTTTTGTGACAAAGACTTGTCTGCTCTCAGCGATCTTCATCAATAGATCTTGATAAGGATCGGTCTGCTCTCAGCATTCATTTCCATCATTACTTTTTTTACCTTAAAAATATGCTGCGAAGGAACTTGATGTAAAATTTCGAAGTATCTGGATTGTCTTAGAGGAAGTCACTTCTTAAATTGTTATAGAACCTCTTGAGGACGAGACACAAGACTTAATCCTTTTTCTCTCATTCCATCTTCCAAGATCCAATTTTTTTTGGGGGGGGAGGGCTAAATTAACCCAGAGCTGTCATTCTGATTGGAGGCTACTCCTGGTCCCTTATTGGTACTCTAGGTATCCCCCATCTATGGGCGTGCCTATTTATTTTTCACTGCATAGCATTAACTTTATTTTGCCCCTTGCATCTGGTTTCTCATGGGAAGTCGCTACCCACGTCGAGTGTCGTAAAACCATCTTAATTGATAGAAAATTTATGATTTCAACATCGTAAATTTTTTATTCTTTCGCTATACATTTTCTGTCCAACTCTGGCTTCAGTACTGTTTGCTTTATCTGTAATTTCCTATTTTCTGTCTGGTCTTATTTGGGGAGTTTTATTTTATTCCACTGTTTTTGCACATATAAATATTTACAATTCGAAATTTTTAATTTTCCATATTAATACAAAATAAATTCAAAATTCATATTCCTTATTTTTTTCTAAACATACCAATACCAAACAACATATATATTTTTATTTTTTCTACGCATTATATAATTATTCATTTTAATATACTTTTATTTGGAGTATTTTTTATGTTATTTTAATTTATTGTATTAATTAATTACTAAAGAATTATTTTCCGAGAATTCAATTATTTTTTAATGTTATTGGATCGTGCGAAAATTATTTAATTAGTTAAATTAATAGCAAGCCTTGTTGTGTAAGTTTCTACACGACATTGCTTCTTCCCCCTTTTCTAAAAAAATATGTACACCACAAAAATACACTTATAATACATATATATATATATATATATATATATATATATATATTTACAAAATATCAATCAAACCTGATATATACAGTAAGTTCTTCAGATTGTTCATCATAATCCTGTAAGCACACTTGAATAATATAATACAAAATATAAAATAGTATATACATTTTGTTTTGCATAGGTGAGAAATATTTATTCCAATATAAGATGGCTATTTCAATATCAAAATAGTCAACATTGTCCACTATTTTTTTTTAATGCTACGCAAACTGAATTCTATAAAAATATGTACAATCATGTAGCTTGTAGGTAATAAAATTTACTTCAAAATCTGGCCATAAAATAAAAATATGCGCTATTTACATCCCTTCAGTATGGATACTACGTAGAACAGTGTTTTTACAAAAATTTATAAAACAAAGTCTGTAAATATATATGTACATCGCGCTCTGCTTGAAAACATTTTTTTATCTAAGGGTACACTTTTCATCCCCGCATCTCCATCCTGAATATCCACTTAAAACTTTCTCCTCGGAGAAAACATGCAGAAAATTCCCTCTAAAATCCCTGAGTGGTTTCCATGTGTCCTTGACAGTGACAATAATCTCGGAACAAGACGTACTGGTCAGTACTATCATGCCAAACAGGTTTGCTTATCGTGTCTGCGAACGTACTAATCGCTTTTTCCACCCACTTAATGGATTTTTAAAAGTGCGCGGTCTGTTTTTTTTGTTGTGTGTGTTTTCCGTATGTAATATTGGTTAATATCTACCCAACATAAGGTAAGTGTAATTCATTTTTAAATCCGAAGATTTTAGTACTATCTAATAACTGTTATTATTTATATAGTTTATCGTTCCTTATAAATACGACTTACAGTGCCCTATAAGTATATATATATATTTTTTTTTATCAGATATCGTGTCTGACTCTGCTCGCCATTTCCCCCCTTATGAGCGTCCTTTCAAGACTGTCTCTCACGTAACAATAATTTCTTTGCATACCTTGATTGTTCTTAAATTTAAAAAAATATTTTACTTACCTACTATTATTTTACTTTGATATGCCTTAATATTCCATATGTGTGGGTTTATTTATTTATTTATTTTTTTTAGGAGTCTTTAATGTATCCTTTTATTTTCCTTCGCAGTATTTATATTATAATATTTCGTAATTTTCTTCTGACACATGTGTATTTTTTATATATTTTGATTTAATTTCACAATCAATATTATGCTTTCTTCCGTGTGCACACAGTGTGGTTCACTTGCGTCGATATATACACAATGTTAATGAAAAAAAAAATTTTTTTTTCGTAAAACGTATCTTTTCTAATGTGTTATTTTTTTATAATTTTGATGTTCGATTTTCTTTGCTTTGAATTTTATTAAAATATGCTACTGTGCGTCATATGACTCAAAAGGAATTTTGCTTGACATCTTATGAGTTAAATTTCTTTTATTTTTGTATTTTATACTACTGTTTCCTAACATAAGTAATGAAAAGATGGTATGCTCTATTCACTCATATATTAGCGGTAAATATAGTATTTTAATATGCCGTTCCGTGCTCATTTTGCCGTTTTATATTTATTTAATTGTTCGATGGATTCCCAAATTACTATGCATCCGTTGTATTTATTTATTAATTTATATTTATAAATTGTAAAATTTTTAATGTATGCTGTAATAATTCATCTACAATGTTTTTATTTTCTTGTTTCCGTTTATTTTCGAATACGTTTTCATTCGAACACCATAAAGTTAATAAATTTGCATATATTATTTTCCGTTCCGTTAAGGTTTTATTGCAAATTTATCATATATAATTTTTGAATTTTAGGTATATTATGGTTTATTTATTATATTAATATATTAATTTAGGTATGTGTGTTTTAATACTTTGCTTCGATACTGAAAAAATCCGTGTACAATCTCATGAAAATTTCTTGCACAATGTCATCCAATCGACCAGCAATCAAAATGACACCTTCCCGGGAATATAACGTGTTTCCATGCGATTATCACAATTTTTTCAAACATTATTATATTCAAATTACTCTGTGGTTGTGAATTTTAAAGTTTTTACATACGACTTGCAGGTTTTTTCATATTCTGTTGTTTACAAACGGTGTGCTTTTCATTTTGAACCCTTCTGTGGTCATCCATTTTATTTATTTGCCTAAATGAGTCTGTAATGTTCATTTTAATATATGTATTAATTTGTTTACTTATTTATGAAGTATTTTTCAGATTTATTTAATGTTTAATCTTTTATTTTCATAATTTTTTTTAGCAATTTTACACAATTACTCTTTGTTTACATTTTCCCAATTACTACTTTTTTTTTTTTTTTATAATTGGTAGTAATGTGTAGAAATTTTTTATTTTCTGACAAATGGTGTTTTAAATCGTTTTTATTTACAAAGAGTGTGGAATGTTGTATAAATTTATATACAATTTAATCCATTTTGTGTCATAAATATGGCAATCAAAATAAACGCCATATTTAAAAGTGCATCCGTGACATAGCAATTTTTAATTATTTGCATAATTTATGTCCATGTGTGTTTCATAATGTTTCATTTTCGTGTCAAAGTCATAACATTTTGTGAATATTTTAAAATATGTATAATGGAAAATACATTTTCCATCCAATGTTGCTAATTTCTACTTATTTATCTCCAAAGGAACCGTTTTTAGGTGCGTTCGTAATTATATAAATACGTAGCACCTATAGTCGTCGTTCAGTCCGTCTGTCCGTCTGTCCGTCTGGCCGTCTGTCCGTCCGTCCGCATATAACAGAGCAAAAACTACCCAACCGAATGGTCTGAAATTTTAACTATATGATTGTTGCAAAAAGTTGTCGAGCCATTTCAAATTTTATGAAAATCGGATGTATAGTTTAGTTACAGGGACATTCAAAAGTTTTTCTTTACATTACGGCCAATGGGAAAAAATTATTGCAAGTGCATTTTAATGATGTTACAGTCTTCCGAATGGTCTGAAATTTTAAATATATAATTGTTGCAAAATTTTGTAGAGCCATTTCAGATTTTATTAAAATTGGGTGTATAGTTTAGTTACAGGGACAGTCAAAAGTTTTCCATTACATTACGGGCAATGGGAAAAAAATTATTGCAAGTGCATTTTAATGATGTTACAGACTGTGCACTTATGAAGTGCAAAAAAATATACATTCAGTACAATATGGGGTGCAAAAAATAGTTATAAAACTAGTTATAGTACGAACGCACCTCATTTGCCACGTTTGACGAGCAATTTCTTACTTGTTTATATTTTGTACAACAAAATTTTTCAATTTTTTTCCCCTTTTTTTTTTTTTTTTTTTTTTTTTTTTTTTTTGCTTTTTATAAATATGTCAATTTAATATTCTTTTTTTAGTCCTCTTTTAAGCAAGTATGTGTTTTGTTTATCACTAGCGATCAAAATATTTGCCGACATGTTTTGAAATACGTCAAAACAATTTTGAAGTGTAAACAAATAAATTATATATACCATGTTTTCCGTTTTTCTATATTTTTTCTGGATATTTTTTTCTTTCTTTTCTAATTTTTATTTTCTAGGATAATCCTCATGTTATGTTTCATGTTTACTCACTCAAAATACTTCTTTTCTAGCCATTGTAATTAATATGCAATTCAATATTAATTTTGTCATTCAATTATTTAGCTTTGTCTACTCAAATTACACATTCATACCTATCGTGCGTCCTGCAAAGTTTTCCATCGCTGAAAGGATTCGCTTTCCGTCAAAAACGCCCATGTGAAAAAAACACGACTGCCCGACTCAAAATAAGCCCGCAGCCAGCGCAAAACACCAGTCTTTACTACGAAGCCTAGACTATGCCCTGAAGCAATGCCGTGTAGAAACTTACACAACAACCACTCTTTTTTTTAACATAGTTCGCGAATTTTATTTCGTATAAGTATTTAAAACTCTTCTAACTAGTATTATGATTATTCTATAGAAAGAAATGTAAAAAAAAAAAAAAAATGCATAAAATATGATGAAGTGATACTGATCCCTTTTCTTTTTTGCAAATATTTCTTTTAAAAATCGTCTTTTTAAAAATTGTCTTTCAGACTTACACTGTAAAAAAAAATCTGTGAAGTTACTAAAGTTTTTCTAGGAAACTGGGATTCCTAGAACTTTTCATGTAACGGCAACAACAAAATTTCATGTAACAGACACACTTTTGCGCCGAAAATCAAAAAATCTGTAAGGTTACTAAGAATTTTTTTGGAAACTAGGATTCCCACAACTTTTCATGTAACTGCAGCCAGGGTTACAAATAAAAGTTAAGTAAGATTACTGAAATTTTAGCAGATTCATTTGTAAAGTTACAGATTTTTGTAGCTTTACAAAAACTAGTTTTGTAGATTTGCAGCTTTTTTCGTACAGTTACAGGTGAAAGTTTAGTAAGCATGTAACTTTACATCTGTAGAACTACAGATTTTTTTTTACAGTGTAGGAGGACTTTACTAAAAATTTCCAGCAGGAGTCGAAATACATGATTCAACAAATCAGACTCCAATTAAAAATGCTGTTTGGAAGGATCCACTTTCGTTGTAAACATGTAAGCAATGTAAAATTTAGATATATGTAAACATAGTTTAAATATGGATTGTTTTTGTAAATAATACTGTTATTAAATAAAAAGTTTTACAGCAATAATACGGCGAAAATAAATTGCTATATCGAGTTCACCACAAAGCTAATTTTAACGGAGTGTAGCTCGTTCTTCCCTACTCGTACACCTAAATAAAGCATTACACAGCCAGAAATAATTTAAAGAGACAAAATTAATTTAAATTCTGGAAATACACTTAAGCTATTGAAAGCATTGCCTTCTCCTGTCAAATATTATATAATAATATCTTAAATAATGCTTTCGAATGATGATTCTATAAATATTGTGGGGATCTTTGCTACGAATATTGTTGTAAATATGGATTGTCATTTGCTTAATGTCAGATACATTGGAATTATTTTCCTTGTTTCTCTTTTTTAATAGATATTACGGATTGTCTCCATTAACAGTGGTCATCTTTTAAAAATCATAACGTTTCCATTTATACAGTTAAATGTATGCAATTATTATTTGTAATGATCTTGTTGCAACAAAAATAATATGTTTGCAATTGACCAATATATATATATATATATATATATATATATATATATATATGCGGTGGTGGAAAGGCGTTATAAATTAAAAAGTGCAAACTTTGAAATTAATGGCTGAACTGTTTGAATATTGTACTGGTATTAACTACTTTTTTTCAAATGTTGATAACATACGTTGTCTACTAGTCTGTAACTGGTAAAAAAGTTAAGCGCATATCAATCGTTTTAGGACACTCTGAATTGAAATTTCTGGAAATACTCTTTGTTGCAAACTAATCATGAATACTTAAATTTTGATGCTGGAATAACTGCCATTTTTTTTTTTTTTTGTTTTAGAAAATAAAATCAAAATATCGTATACGATAAAACAAAATGTTGACTTCTGTCATCACCCAATTTAAATATCCAGTGACAGTGTAGGTGCACTTTAGCAACATTATCCTAAACAAAGTATATAAAAAAAAAAAAAACTTCTCTAAAACAACTACTTGAAATTTTCAAATACTAGAAGAGAGCGGTAGAGAAAAGCTGCATCGCTTCGACTCTTGTCATTCTGCAAGAAGTCCTTATATAAAGTTTTATAATAAGAGATATTTTTTTTTTTAGATTCGTGGTAGCATCTTGAAAATAAAACAAAAGAAAATTATTTTCTTAATTTTAAGGTTAATTAAAAAAATATTTGTTTATTTTTATTTTTAAAGGCAGAATGATGATGAATTAGCGTCAAGCGAATGACTGAATATAATGTGGTATTACGAAAAAAAGAAAAAAAAACCAAATCGTTAATTTGCAGGTTATTTTAAAAATTTTGCCATTATTTTTACTTTATTTTTATTTTTGTTTTTTAAAACATGTGGTAAAACGGATCATATTTGCAGTAATTAAAGAAGAAGCCTATTATGATGTCATTGGAAATTCATGTTTTTATTTCAGAGATTTGCATTAATAAAATTAAACGGACTTGTCGATTACTTTCTTGAGCGTGCGCGAAGATCAACAAACTATATACCAATAATCTATACTTATATATTTCGAAATCATAAAATAAATCATCATGTGACATTCGTGATTTTTGAAATTAACATACAACTAACCCGATCCTCCTCGACTTTTTTATACGAATTTCAGGAAAACTATTTTCAGGGATATATTTTACAGAAACAAAACAGTGTACTAAAACTAATGTTGTGAAGCAATTTTCACCTTTTTATTAATATAAACGTTAAAACATACATATAATTACTTAAAAGGGGCTAAAAACATATAAAGATATTATTAAATATAACCCTGAGATCTCTCGAATGTACAAGCGTTCATTTTCAAAGGGGGGAGGAAACTGACTAGAATAGAAGAAAACATACGTAAATCAAAGAAAAATACTACGCATGCACAAGCGAAGTTCAGTCCACTGCTCTATAAGAGGGGTGAAAAAATCAAGTAATATTTCAGGAGCTCTTGAAATATCTAGATTTTTTTATCAAATCGCGGGAATATTGTAAGAAAGGACATAGTTACAAACAGTATTGCTCCTAAGTAAAATTTCCCTGCATTATTGGATTACTGAAGAGTAATGGTTAGATGTTGAAATGATTGTTTTAGCTTTTTCGAAGTTTATCTTAATATTTTCCTTTTGATGCAATCTCGATAAAGCTGTACTTGGTTTGTTAAACTTGACATGAAATAAGTGCTCTTTTAGCCTTTCTTTACATTTTCGATATGTCACACCAATATAGAATAAACTTTTTGGATGTTCAGTGCTGATATTCATATATTTTATTTTACCAATTTTCTTTCTTTCGTGTATTTCTAGAAGCAGATAACAAATTTTATATTTAAGTTTTTCTTATAAGGTGATTTTAATTTTTTTCTTGTAAAATGTACATCTCTATTCAATTTAAGTATAATTCATTTCAATTATATGCTCAAATTTCATTTCCCATTTCCATCCAGTTATATTTTGTTCTTATAATTTAATTACTTCGGGAATATACGAGTTTTGTTATTAAGTACAAATTTTATTAAAAAAGAAAATAAATTAGGCATACTTCTCATTACTTTTTTCTTTAAACAGGAGTATTCATTTGCCCCTCACAGTAAAAAAATGTTGATTTCACAGAATAATACTGGGAGCTGAGGTGCCATTTTAACCCTTAAATGCCTGATTTTGCAAAAATAATTGTAATAAGGTTTTTCGGCCTTCATTTTTTAAATAAATCATGCGAAAAATACTTAAAAAAATCATATTTTGTTTTAAGTATGGTTTACGGATAAAAAACTGTTTGTTACTAATCGGCAATACTGGTCTTTAATAGAAAAAATAATTTTCCTTGATAAAATTCTATAATATTAAACACACATGAATTTTAGGAACTATAATAAGAAAAAAAATTTACTTACTCACTGCAGAACAAAATAGGGTATTTCGCAAGCTTCCAAACAAAACAAAAAGAACAAATAGCAAAAATTGAAAAAATAAATCTATCTTTATTCTTAAACAGCACAAGTGTTGCCATCTACATGTTGAAAATCAATTAAATAATATTTTCAGAATGTATTTTATTGACAACATTAGACATTATAACTTCAATATTATTCTAATAGTATTTTAGAGCTTAAATTGGGTATGTTGCCGAAAAGCAACACCCGGCATTTGAGGATTAAAACCGTAAAATGGAGAGTAATACACCCTAAAATTAGCAAGTAATATACCATTAAACAATAATATACTGGTTAAAGCATTTATACGGCGGTATATTTCCGCTTATTTTAGAGTTAAAAATTGGCAATCTCGTAATCAATAGCGTAAACTCAATTTTTTTTTTTTTTTTTTTTTTTTTTTTTTTTTTTTTTGGAATGCACCATTTGTTTCACCAAATTAAACAAAAAAATTGTTGTTATAAAAAGAAAAAAAAATTAATAAAAAAGCAAAATGTATTAAGAAAATGTAGGAAATAAGTATACACATTCACAGTCAGTTATAAAGATAGATCAACAAATGGAGTGAACAATAATTATGAATGTACTATAAAAATTCATCTCTTTAAAGTAAAAAAAAAAAAAAAAATATGTATCAATCAGATCTGCGATTTATAAAACAAATTTCAAACATAGTACTTAATATATATATTTTCTAAATGTCCATAATTTTTCTTTTTCTTACCCACTTAAATATCTTTTACATGTTATTCTCAATAAACTCACGTTTCGGTCACGCTTGAAAATTTCGAAGCCTATGAGGTGTCTTTATGTACTAAAGAAATTTCGATTTTATTTCTTAAAATGCCAATAGGTACTTCTGAATAGTTTAGATACGCGCTTAATGGTAAATTAGTCAGTGCTCATATCATTTTTCAGCACCATTTTTTTTTTTTTTAGATAATTTATATATGGGTGATTCTCCAAAACTAGGGCAGTTATTGAATCCACAGTTCATTGCACGCAAAAAAGTAAATTTTTGTACCATTTTGTAATATTTTTGCAAGGAAAAGCAGAAGTATTTCCATTCATAAAATAATGATTTTAACGTGAAATGACGTGGTATGAGCTTATTTTGTAATGTTAGCACACGCATGGGATAAATCTCATCCCGCTTTGTCCCCCATTATATTTTTGGCTAAATATGTTTTAAAAACAAATCTAGTGTTGTATATTGTAAATTGCATCAAATCTACTTCTATTTAGGGAAAAAATCATGATTGTTATATTTAATTAGAGATTTGGTATCAGTTTCTGTAAATCTACCCTATATATATAAAATCCTAATGAAACGAATTTATGAAACGAATATATGAAACGCCTGAAATGTATCGATTCTTTGAATCGACCGATTAAACAACTGATTTTGTTTCACGACAATTTCTCCTAAAATATGGAATACTTTGCGATGAAATTAACACCAAAAATCCGTGTTGATCCACAGATCTCAAAACTGGTATTAGAATTTTTAAATACGAATTAGTTTTCGAAATATTAATTTTTTTCTAATTTTAAATACATTTTTTCTAATGATTGCAACTCAAATTTTAATCATAACAGAAATTTTTTTTTTCATAATTCAGAAAAGGTTACTATTTTAAATTAATTTGGCGACATTTGGGCCTCCTTTAAGTTTATGCAAAGAACAATGCTTTTTTTTTTGTATTTCGTTATCATTTTATTAAATACAAAACTTTCATTTAAAAATTAAACATTTAAATTGATGGCTTTCACTTCTTTTTTTTTTAAACAAAACGAAAAGAAAAATATTAGACACAGATGTCATATACACACCGGGGTACCTAATTGGCGCACAAATGGCATTATTTTGATACACATCGTAACCCGGCTATTGTTGTTCATTTAATAATAAATGTATATTTACTTTTATTTCTTTTTAAAATTTATATAAATTATTTTGTTCTATAGTAATTAATTATTTTTTTGCTATTTCCTTTTGAAAATAATAGAAAATAATTAAAAAATACGGTACAATGTAGTAGTTATTCCGTCACCCAATTTCGCAAATTATATAAATCGCCAAACCACTCGCCAAATTGTACAGATTGACAAAATTTTTATTTTAAATAACGAAAGAACAAATAAATTAGTATAACATTAATAAATATAAAAATAAAACGTCGAAATAAATTCACTTGATGACGTAAACACGTGTAACTTGCTAAAAGTCAAGTGAATGTGACATTTACGATCAAGCATTACTGACATTTAATCTTATAGTTCGCGATAGATTTTTTGTCGACGGGATAACTAAGTAGTAACAAAAAGACATATGTAACTGGTATTCGAAAACGAGGCTTTCGCCAAATTTTCGTAAAAAAAAAAAAAAAAAAAAAACATGCCAAACAAATATAGGACATCTGGCAAAATATTAAATTATGTAACAAACCATGACATTTAATTTCAACTTCAAATCAATGTTTTAATTTACCACTCGAACAATAAAAAAAAATGGTAACTGGAGAGTTGAAAAAAAGATATTGGCGAGATTTGCACCCGGCTTTTTTTTCTTTCGGCACAGATGTCATATACTGCCCCATATTGGCGAGATTTTTTTCTGACACTAATGTCACATACGCAACGGGTATTTAACTGGCGCCAAAGTATCGTTATTTTGTTTGATATGGTAAGCCGGATGTTGTTGTTTATGCTGTTGATGCGTTCCCGAAATTGGTGTTGGAAAAAAATGGCGCCAATATGGGGGCGTATATGACATTTGTTCCAAACTTTCATATGAAAGGCGAAGGGATCAAATCGTATTTGTTTATGGCATTTGATGACTTGAACTATTATAATATACATGAAATGATGGGGATAGAATAATATTTGGCGACTTATCACCTGTGCCTGGATAACATTAAAGTATCAAAATGGCACCTAGAGTATAAAAAGCAAAGTGTTCCGCCCGGAACTGTTGATAATAGTCATATGTTTTAGGCTATTGTTATAGAGATTGTTTTAAAATATCGGTTGACAAAGACTCTGAATGCTTAATTCATTTTATTTTAGCTTCTTTTCAAATGTTTAACTGATCCTCTTTAATCAAAAACGAAAACAACCATTGGATGTCTTAACAGCAACTGATTCTGCGTTAAATTTTTGCAATCAAAGGTAATTGAATGGAAACCCGTTTACAGGGAGATTTGCACAGCTTTTTCAGTATAATGTAAACTTCTCTAATATTTTTAAAACTCATTAGATTATTAGATTTTCAGATTCTGCGGTGTCTGAACGGGGGATGGCGAGCGTAGCTTGCAGGGGGCAGAGCCCCCTAGTATATATATATATACAGAGAAACTTCTTTTAAAGGCCACCCCTATTCAAGGGCCACCTCTATTAAGGGTCAATATTGTTAGGAACGAAAATTTTCCCCATAGACATAATGTTAAATTTACTCCTATTAGGGGCCGCACCTACCCCTCATAAAGGCCATTTTTCACATGTGCCTTAAATCCTAAACAGGTGTATTGAATTCCTGAACCAAAAGATAAGAGTTCAGCAAACAACTGCCTTGCAACAAAGAGGGCAGGGGAAGATGGAGAGGATTTAGTAACACAATGAAGGACCACAAACTTTCCCACAAGTAAGACAAACAGGTGTCCCTCACACTTCGTTTGACCTTTCAACCTGTAGGGGTTGGGTTGGAACACAAAGGATAACAGGTTATCTAGAAAAATTGATTCCATATTTACTGAAACTGTAAATGCATATTGAAGCACAATTTTTACACCTGTCTGGAAACGTTAACAGAAATAAATAACCTAATACTGTAAGGTATTAATAAATGATGCAAATTTAAGTGTAACTTGTTCCGTAAAGTAAAAGAATCATTAGAAACCAAAATTGTCTGCGAAAAATTATGAAAAAGTAAACAAACTTCAATATAAAAATGTTTCTATCATGTATAGAGATTGAAAATGTTAATAAACAGTTCTTTCACCTATATAGGTTTTTATTTCCTTATTTTAGTTGCAGTTTTTTGTCACCCCTATTCAGGGACCATCCCTCATAAGGGCCAATTTTTAATGCAACGGCAGGTGGCCCTTACAGAGAGGTTTCACTATATATATATATATATATATATAAGGTACGCTGTGGTTCCCACAATGTAGCTGGCCCATAAGCTATTTTATAAAATACCCTTAATTTTTTTTTCAGTTTTATCTTTTGTCAGCATTGCACCACGATCTCTTCATCTTAAAACAACGTGTGTCAACTTAATCATAACTCTGCTTTTGCTGTGATAGGTTGCGGAAAATTTAGGTTTATTATTTTTTTTAACAACGTCCATTTAGTTGAAGTTCCTCGGCTTTTTATTAAAATACGCAAGTACTTTTATAAAAGAATCCTTTTTTTTAAAGATTAGTTACATAAATATTATTAGGTATCTATACATATTTACTTCATGTTTCGAATTTAAGGCCAGTGTCCCAGTTACCCCATAATTTTTTTGAAGAATGGGGTAACTGGAATGTCCAACAGGGATAACTGTACCACATGGGATCCAGTTATGCCGACAGTTATTAATATCTTTTTGAGTTTTTCTTACTACGGGATATTAATATCTCCATTGTTTTTTTTTTGTTTTTTTTTTGCTTGTAATAAAGAAAATTATATAATACCTTATTAAAATTACATAATAAAATATTTAAAAAGCATGTTGCGGGTATGAAACCAAATTTATTAAGTGTGATAGCTATACCTCGAAGTTTTACGATACAGATGAAGCGGCGTACATAAGGCAAAGTGAGATTATTAGAAAATTATCGAAACGAATAAAAAATAGTTATTTTCGATATAAAAATATGGTTACATTCTCCACTTGTTTAATGGACATATCGAACTTCCATTGCGGTAAATAAAAAAGAGAATGATATACTTAAGTACTTACGTAGCCGTTTGTTCATAGATTTATCATGTTATTTTTTCTTTAAATACCCATGTAACTTTTATACTTATTATCCATACTAAAGTACACAAGTACTTACATAATTTTTATGTTTCTTTTGTATAAATAAATCTAATTTTTTTCCGTTTTAGTGCTTTTTTTTGACAGAATGGCAGCAAAGGTTTCCCTTTCAACGCCCTTTAGTTGATATATAATGTACATGAACAGGACCTGATACCCCCCCCCCCCCCAAAAAAAAAAAAATAAAAATAAATAAATAAATAAATAAATAAATAAAAAACGCGTATGGAACATAGACCCTCCTGGTCCACTTGCCCAATTTTTATGTGGTACCTAGACCCACGAGGAAAGAAAGATGAAATATATATACATATATATATATCAGTGGCGTGGCGTCCGGTCATCGCTGGATGCGGCGATGACCAAGCAATATTTTAAAACTCTTAATAAGCTTTTAAAACTCTATGATCCAGTTTTAGCAGAACATTTGGAGTTCATGTATAAGTGAAGGTAAGATTTAAAGTTTCTTTTTTGAACATTCAATCATTGAATTTTAGAGTTAATAATTTTTCACCACAAACTTAAATAATTGCGATGACTACCGAAAATTTTCACGCCACGCCACTGATATATATATATATATTATTTTTAGATATTAAATGTAATTTTGAACATTTCTGTCTGATAGAGGGCACCTAACTGAATAGTGAACACATTTACAAAAGTTCAGACTTTAATTAAAATGAATATTAGCCTTTTGAAGCTGAACTGCCAGAATCTCCTGAGTCACGTTATAAAATCAAGGCCCAGTTGCCCCACGATTTATTTTACACCTTAAAACATGAATTATTTCAGAAAATTCTTATTAGTTGCATTTAACACCATTTTATAATTAAGTTCAAGTAGGTTGTATATTAATTTTTCTATAAAGTTTTTCGAGTATGTAATATCTCGAAAGGAATGAACGTATTGAAATAAAACGTTCGTGCGCGAGCCGCTATGTACAATCCCAAAAGTTATCTCTCCCCTCCTATTGAACAAAGAAACAGCATTCCTTCACCCATCCCTTCTCGCTCTTGATCCTCAAGGGTGCAAGGCAGGTCTGAAGCGTTTTATAAATATATATTCCTTTTTTTTTTTTTTTAAGTAAAAATGTGAATATGCTTTAGCGCGTGTGCTTACGGGTTAATTACTTATTACTTTTTAATTGAATGTTGACACTTGTAAATATAGACCCCATGGACTGCAGCCATGTCAAGTTATAAATAAAACACATGTTTTTCAGCATTTGGCCATTTTTAATTCTTGTGAATTTGCATAGTAGGGACAATGACCTTCTTATAAACGAGCGAAATATTTTTTGTGTCAGTTTTTTAAATGTCAAATCTATGACTGAACATGTATAACCATGGTATTGTGTCAACGCCATGTCTATGTTTTAATTAACATAAAATCCTATAGGTGGCAGCACTGTAACCTTTATTTGTTGTTTAGTTGTGTTTAGATTGCAGCTGTTGTATTTTTTTTTAAAAGATTTTACTAAAAATCAAGGTTGTGTTTAAATAAAAGCAACTCTATGACAACTCTAACAATTTAAACAATGTAATTAAAAGTAAAATATATATTTTAGTATATTTGTTAGATGTACCTATAAGTACCTCTTAAACCATGTGCCCATTAGACTAATATTATGGGGATTAGGCTGGTATAATATTCATATATTTAACTCCATGGACTTTTACGTAAATAAAAAGATTCTTTTATTTCATCTTATGGAACTGTCATAAGATGATCAGGTTGTGATATCACTACCCATAGAGTTCAGAGAAAATATTTCAGTTTATATTAGCAGCTCAAATCTGTTCTATAATTTTATTTATTTCGTATAATATAAAATATGCACATATATAATAAAGTAAACTTGTAAGCCTATAAGTTTACTATTTCAAATACACTCTGTGTTTTTAGAATAAAACTACTTGTTTACAAAGCTAATAAACTTTTATATCATGATGTTTACCTATATATTTATTGAGGTTTTGTGTTTTTGCATAATTTTATTATAGCCAAAAAAAAAAAAAAAAAAAAAATTCGTATATTTCAGTAAAAGAGAATTGCACTTTTGTTTAAAATTGATTAAAAATAGTGATGTGTTGTAGCAAAAAAAAGTACTAATTATTTATTGAGATTTGGAAATAATTTTGTATTCTTTTATACTTTTCTTTATTTCATTTTAAGCAGAAGGAAAGTATGAGAAGTAAGAAACAAATTAAAACAAGTCTTCTACAAAAAGATAGAGAGATAAAGACAAAAAGATAAAGGAAAATAAGGCAGATAATTTAAAATGACCCTGTATTGTATGACGCTGTTCACATTTGTAGATTTGTTATGATTTCTTAACAGGAAAAGAAAAAAGTGATATACTTTCAATATTTTTTTATATTATAGATGTAGATGGTAACGTTAGAAAGGCATTTGAAATCTATATATATATAAGAAAGTCTGGATTTTGTATTAATCAACGCGCAGCCAAAACTACTGAACCTAAAATCTTGAAAATCGGGGTAAAAATACTTCTTATGATATAGAGTGCCGCTAAGAAAGGATTATCCAAAATTCCACCCCTAAGGGGGGGTAAAAAAGAGAACGAACTTTAAAAAAATTCCTCAAAAATCTGATTTTATAGTTATTTTTCAACTGATAAAATATTTGGTGTATTTTTGTATGCTGAATTGAATGGTACTAACGAAATTCTTTTAATCCCAATAGTTCGAGAGATATTTCATATTTTTCTAATTTGGCAATATCTTTGGCGCCAAAACCTGAATTTCTCAAGCGATAATTTCTAAAAACTCATTCTTTTCATTGTGTTAAAATAAGCAAGCGAAAAAATTCAAATTGAATATTTTTTTAATTATATAAAAACATTAATATAAATGAAAACAACTTCATCAATTAGAAAAAAAAATTCAAACGCCTCAAAAACTAAAACTAAATAATAATAAAAAAAACTGTGATACTCTTTCGTTCTAATTTTCGTCCCGATACCATGCCAAAATGTATGGTATCGCGCCATTTGTTTCAACCCTAATCGTGCAAACGATTTTTATTGCAAACCGTGCCACATATTAACATTTGCTAATAATTGAACGTGAATATTTTTAATGATGGAATTTATTTTATTCCATCATGAACTCGCAAAACTTTTTTATTTGTTATTTTTTGAATAGAAAATATTTATTACTGATACTGATATAGATTTTACCATTTCCCAGTTATCTGATGATGAGGAACCTACAATAAAATTTCAGAAGTTAGGAATTATACATATAAAAATGTTTTATTCAAAAAACCATGAATGTCTTCATTGAAAGAATGAAATGTTTACTGCAATGTGAGACATATTTTTGCAAAATATTTATTTATTCTTATATTTTAAGTATTTATTTTGGTACCCGCCGACCAATTTCGCCAAATTATATAAATCGCCAAACCACTTGCCAAATTATACAAATTGACATAATTTTTATTTTAAATAACGAAAGAACAAATAAATTAGTATAACATTAATAAAAATACATTTAAAAAGTCGAAATAAAAATCACCTGATGACGTAAATACGTGTAACTTGGTTAAAGTCAAGTGAATGTGACATTTGCGATCAACCATTATTGGCATTTAATCTTATAGTTTGGCAATATATTTTTGGTCGACGGGATAACCAAGTAGTACCATTATTTTTATTGATTTAAAAAAATGGTAGGTCAAAGTCTGTAGTTTTCAAAAGTTATATTTTTTAAATGCTCATTTTTTTTTATCAACAAAATTTTTTTTCAAATGTATCATTTCATTTTTGTGCCAACTATTACGCTTGGTGACGATGGTGTTGGCATAACAGAGAAATACCCAAACAGTTACTGATTTGATTTCAAATGTAAAGAAAAACGGTTTAATGAGCAATAAATATTGTAAATATGACTATAACTCAGATTCTACTAAACATAATTTTGTAGAATTTACACTGTTAAACAGTAAATTTGGTTTATAAATGGTTTAATGTAAAAACCATCATTCTAAGTTGCTACGGGAGTTCTAAAATTTGGTGAACTCGATTATGAAAGATTTCAAGTCAACTAATTAAATGCACAGTAAGTTAGATAATATTTCAGAGATTTTTGCAATATTTATCATATCATTCTGTGTTGTTTAGTTACGAAGCTATGCGGAAAAAGTTCTCAGTGGTACAGTAAAGAAAATTGGAAGATATACGCTACAGAGATATGGTATACTAGAGAGTATACAGTGTGTCCACGTACAACCTGACCGACCTTTATTTTCGCAACCGTTGGTCCTAGATGCATACTTCCAATTACAAAAATGGTTTAAATAATGTAAAGAATTATTTTTAAATCGATTTGGGTCAAGAAACACATTTATTAAAAGAATACGAAATTTAAATTTTTATACGGTCCCCCGGTCCTATAAGTGATATTTAGTAAAAATTTACTGTGACACTAACAAGGAAGACAGAAAAAGTCCCATTCATCTAACATTAAAATTGGCCGAGTTATAAAACATTGAAATGCATGACTTATATCACTTTTTTGCATATCAAAACAGATTATTTCGACCGTGCTTTCAGGGGTCGTATGTTAAGTACTTAAACTTATTTCAAGGTATCTGAGGTTTGAAAGAAATAGTACCACTATTACGATTGAGTTAACTTTATTAGTTAAGTTTCAGATTAGTTAAAATAATTGTATTTTAACATATGTTGTATTTTGTAAGGATTTGAAGCTATGATTTCTTTTAACAAAAATTATGTTATTTTCATAAGGTTTTATTTAACTTGCAACGATCGTCTTTCCAGTTTAAAATTTGTACTCGTACTTTAACTGACTTTCAAATGTCCGATCGAAGTTAAAATTTTACATACTGACTTAAATCCGATTAAAATGTAATATTATTGTGATTTTTGATGCTTAGCATCTTATAAATACTTATGTTCGAGGATAATACAAAAAAATTCGGATAGATTACCGTCAACAAGTTTAAGAAAGGGTTTTAGATTAGATAACATAAACCTGCGATGGTTGTGTTTTTTAACTTTTATAATTACGTTTTATGTTTTTTTTAATGCTAAATAAAAAAAGTACCTTCACTTTTAACTACCATGTCAGGGTTTTTCGCAAATCGTAAGTTTCAAGGGTAAAAAATAGCGAAAAATATGATACTATAAAATAGACGTAAGACTTTTTTATTCAGTTTAATTTTATTTAATTCAATAATTTATTCAATTTTGTGGCTTATACTGAGTTTCTTACAGCTAAACAGCTCAGGGGCCCGATGCGATTGGTAGGGGAAGGGGGATCAATTTTAACTTTGAGCTTTTTAACTTTGAAATTTGCGATTTGAGAAAAATCCTGACGTGATGGCTTAAAATGAATGTCATTTTCGGATTCAGAGCTAAAAAATACACGTGAATCAATTTTCAAACGCTAAAAAACATGGCACAACCCAAAATTTGAAAGACGGCGTAATCTAACAGCATTTTAAAATATCTATCATTTTTGTAAAGAATTGAGGCTGTTGTTTTTTATACATTTATTTTACAAAAATTCTGTTATTTTTATCCTCTTATATCTTCAGTACTTTGCAGTAATATATCACAATGATTAAAGATTTCAAATTTATATTGCAATGCTAATTTTACTCCCAACCATTTCTTTAATATATCTGACGAAATTATATTTCTACTAAATTTGTGAGTGACCCCTAAATTTTAGCAAAAAATATGCCCCATCTTTAAACAGCTATTACTCGGTCAATTTTAATCGCAGAATAACGGGACTTTCTTTGCCTTACTTTACAGTGTAACAGTTAAATTTTACTAAGTATAAGTTATAGGACCGGGGGACCGTATAAAAATTTAAATTCTGTAATTCTTCGTTAAATTGTTTTTTCCCTTCAAACTTTTTTAATCTTAACTCTGCACCTAATTTTGACCACTTTTGTAATTGGAAGCATGCATCTAGTACCAACGGTTGCGAAAATAAAGGTCGGTCAGGTTATACGTGGACACACTGTATTGTATACGCTATAGTTATGGAAGTTGAGCTGGGTTCTTTAAAAAATTCAGAAGTGGTGCAGTATATACCTACCCCTACCTCCTGAGAGTTCTATAATCAGGTGAACGCGATTATGAAAGTTATATTTAACTATCTCAAAATATATGTATAATGCAAAGAGAAATTTCATTCCGGCCGCTTATATCTTGAGTACTGCTGAATAGATTTTGACGGGACACACATTGTTAGTTAGATAATTTTTCAGAAAAGATATTAGTATAAAACATAACGCTCTACGTTGCTTCGTTAAATAATGATGGGGAAAGTTCTAAATCAGATGAACCCAATTTTGAAAGATTTGCTTTTTTTTAAAGGTTCCACTGAATGAATTTTTATGGGATTTAAACTGTTAATTAGATCATTTTTAGGGAAGGTTTCGGTTATATTTTCCAGTTTAAAAGATTCTGCTAAGTGGATTTCGCTGGAAATTGATAGGTTAGTTAATTTTTCAGTGAATATTTTAGTATAAAGCACATATCATTTGCTGTTGCTTGGTTGTTAGGTTGTTTGATTGTAGAATTATAGGTGAAAGTTCTAGAATCAGGCGAACATAATTATTATGAACGATCAACCTTTTCAATAAGTCCAATTAACAGATTCTGATGAGACTTGCATTGATAATTTTTCATGAACGCTTTTAGTATATTACATATTGTTATATTGTTCTTTACCGAATCCTACACTAACAGATCAACTAAAGAAATTGGTCCTTAACAGTCTAAATTTTGTATGACTCAATAAAAGATATAATAGCGTAATGACATTCATATTGCTTTCAGCAATTCGGTTGGATACACCAGGTAAATGTCCATATTGCTTTAAAACGCATGATCAAATTCACAGATATATTTCGTTTCATTCAAGATTTCTTTAGAAAAACCGACCAGCGTAGCGGGCGAAGGCGGCTAGTAAGTATTATATACTCCATAAACATTAATTTATTTATTTGAAAAACAAATAGCAAGATCATCTCTGCTGATATTATTTTTACATTTAGTACGCCTATATTAGTTTATATACATATTTTTTTTTCATAATTTCTGAAGAACTTTTTTTATAATGTTTTTCATGGTGAAATTGTCCTAGTTTTGGGTAATGACCTAATTACAATAAATTTAAAGTTTATTTTCCATTTTTTCGTTATGTATTAATTAGGATTATTGTATTTTTCATTAGAATGACGGTTTTGATAATTATTTATGGATTTTTGGTATGATATTACCAAATTACTGAGTTTTCATATCATTTTAAAACGAAATATGAAGTGTTTTTACAAATGATTTTGATGCTATTCAGGATACAAAGAAGGTAAATAATATTCAATATCCTTGCAAAGTGTAAACGAAAATTTTAATGTATTGTTTACAACAGGTATCAGGAATAAATTATTTAAAAATACCAGATTATTTCAATCAAATCACGCATATATCCTTGAGGGCAAAATGTTCAAGGTGTTTCATAAAAGATGAGCAAACCATTAAAAGGTAATAGTACACATTCAAGAAAACAACTTTCATCAAAAAAGTTGTTTGTTTAAGTTGTTGAAGTCGGAATTAAAACGCAAAGATGTCAGAAGGCGCCGAAGTTTATGATGTTATACCAAGCAAAAACAACGATAATGTGACAAAGTGAAGGAGGGAAACGGTATTCCGTACAATCGTTGATCCTCTGAATCATTTCCATTTGCAGTTCTGTAGATAAAATTCATCTTCCCTATTAGTGAAGGGTAAAGTCTTCCGATACTTCCTACCACGTTTGACAGTTGCACATTCGGATCAGCGTCTTTTATGCATTAATCATTGCGAAATTTTGCATACGCGTTCCTGGTCTTCCCCATTCCACATTTGCATGCTATAAGTGTTGTTTTCTCCCGATAACTCACAACAGGAATGGAGCTTTAACGTTTTCAGGTACCAAGTTTCCAAATGCATTAGCACATTTGTGTTTTATTTCCGACCATGCATTCTTTAATGAAAGTTGTTTGTTTGGATATGTACGATCACCCGTTAAAGTTTTGCCTATCTTTTATAAAACATCCTGTACACATTTTTGCATAAAAATTTACAGTGGCTTCGCAGGCAAAACAAAAAATTTGTCGGTGAGTCCAAACGAACCTGCGTGTGCTGGTTTGACGATGCATGTTCTGTTCAAATGTTAATAGTTTGTCAGTCACATGAAAACACGATTTTCATACATGTATAAAAGAGTGTGGCATTCAATTTCCTTATTGGTAGTTATAAGTTGACTTCTTTCTAGACACCAACTTAGTTCAATCACTGTCTTTCTATTTATCTATAAATATATGTCCACAATAGTTAACCATTTTGAACTAAATTGTGTAGCGTATTAATATTAAAAATATATTGGACCAGTTCGTTAATCAGGTATGTTCAATTCTTTTATAGTGACACACAAATGAAGTTCGTTACTTTATGGTCCATGATGAGGACAACATTTTAGGTGCTTTTATATTTGGTACATTATCAGAGCTTTCTCATCCGTTGGAAGAATATATATATAATAATAAATATATATAATGTAAAGCCTCATCAGGATAACGTCCAATTTGCTGAAACAATTCGAACTAAATTGAAAAAAAAAATGTATTTATCTTACAAAAGTCGTAAATCTGTTCATTAACCCGTCAGTAGTCGCGCGTTGGTCTTTTCCCCGCCCGAAATTCGTTATCTTCCTGTAACTCATTTCCAGTTAAAGTTACAATAGCCAAATTCCGTGTAGCTGACCTTGAGTGTTCAGACCCTTGTGTAGTAAAATTCCAAGTCATTCCTGCTATTTCTTAGCATTTTATCGCATTCTTAAGTTGCAATCGGTCTAAATGACCGTGTTGCGACCACTTGCGTTAGTTGTTTTTTACCCCTCTCCTATTCATTCTTTCCCATTTCCGCGAAATCTGCGGGGAAAGTTTCTTCGAAGTGCGGATCTTCTGCCTCTAGTTATTTTTATCCGTTCATAGAGTACCTTTTTTATTTTTAAAACGTCACTTAAAATTGTTTTATTATATTAGTTGTGAAATCAGTTCGCACGAAAAACTGATGGATGGTCACTTACATTTTTGTTTTCATTGTCAAATATCGCGGTAATAAATTCTCAAATTAATAATCGTTTAAATATGTAAAAAAAAGGGAAATTCGTCATCATTATTTGAAAGAACTTGCTTTCAATTTTTTACTGGAACATATAAATGAAGGAAAACAGACAATAACGCTGCCAAACCATTAAAAAAGAGAGAAGAGAATTTTGTGAGAATCAGTAAAAAAATTGACGTATCACCAAAATCTGAAAAGTATCGTTTTTGTACAATAAAACAAATTTGAAAAATGAAACAATTTTCGCAGGAATGTAGTATGTATATCTGCGGAGAAGATACATATAATTTATTTGCATAATAAGAAAAATAATGCGAATTTTATAATGTAGATTAGAAATTACGCAAATAAAAATCTTTTTTGGATAATTCAGTGAATGTTTATACTATAATTTTAAAAATTTGTTAAGTATTTTTCTAAAACTTACCTATTTTTAAATTTTCATAGGGCTAGTAAAAATACATTTTTTTTTAACAATGCCGCAGAAATTCTTAGGAAGAAATATTAGAATTGAATATTAATTATACTTATTAATAACATGTCCGGAAATATACAACTATTTATTTAATTTACATAAATAATGATGTAATATTATCAACTTCAATTGGACCCTAGTGCCGGAGTATCATAAAAATCTACCTAACTGTGATTCTGTCCATCCCTCACCCCCCCCACCCCCACTCCACCCCCACCCCTCAAAAAAAAGAAAAAAAAAAGAAAAAAAAACATCACGAATTCAAATTTATATTCGTAATTTTGTTCCTATTTATTGATTCATAGTAACATCAGAAATTCAATTAAATTCTTTTACTTTTTATTTTAAATATATTATACAAAACGAAGAAAGAGTTATTAAAAACATTTATCTAGATGCCAACTAAATATATACTTAAACGAAATAAATAATTGCTGTTAAAGGATGTCAAATAAATAATTGCTGTAATCTGTTAAAGTTCAGTAAATTTTTTCACCCCGCGTTCTCCGTTTTCGATCATCTGATAACACTGGCATGTTTCCTCTACGTTTTCGTCCTGCTGGTAACGGCGGCAAATGGACCGAACGCGACTACTAACGTTCTAAAAAAAGTCGCGACTACTCTCGGGTTAATCAGGAATGTTCAAAAATTCTTCAAATTTAATCGATCTTTGAAAATTTCAAAATATATCATTGTTAATAGTGCTATATTTTAAATTCATAATTACTATATCTTACAATTTTTCGATTACAATAGATGGGTATAAGACCAGTGTTAACAAATGTTTCACTTGAGTAATGTTAATTTGTTAAAATCTAATGCACTTAACATAAAATAAGAAAACAATCTAGCTACTCATGCGATTGAGTCAATTGGAAATGTTTATTGTTTATATTTTTTGAATAAAATGAGAATATTATAATTAGTATATTTTATGAACAAAAACACAATAATGCAAACCTTAAACATCAATAACACTATTATAACCTTCCAAGTATCAATTTTAATTTAAATGTTTCTGTTTACAGATTACAAAGATCTCTTGCAATATACATTTCACTAGATTTAAACCAAGCTATTTATTCGAGGAAAATGTTGCCTGAACTAAAATAATGAAAGTGAATAACTAAGCAGCTCACTACATCAGGATGTTTGTTTCTACTCACTTAATACGAAGCTACCACCGCATTGGCTGCGCGAAAATTAATTTGCTGAGCTGAAAATTACACCAACCGTATGTGGATCTAACGGCTAGAGAGAATTTTCTGTTTGAACAAATCTGTAAACTGAAATAAACACTTCGCATGAGAAGATTAATTAAAATGAAACTACATCTTATTTATAAATGTAAAATAATTAAGATTGTATTTTTCATTTTTTTCTAATGTATTTTTCTAAAACGCTTTAGAAGAAAGTAAAAATAAACAACTTAAAAAAGAGACGGGGAAATAATATATCAAATACTTTATCAGAAGATGATACTCTACGATTAAAAATAATTTACTCAGGCACTCCAAGTTAGAAAATCGGTGACAATGTCGCAGAAATGGAACAACCCTTGCACAAAACATTGATACTCGAGCTGCTAAATATAGTTAATAGAAATATTTAAATTATTTTTAGAATTGTTGTTTTCATTTAAAGTAAAAATCTTAAGGTTAGTAAAGTTACATTAGAAGTTTCTCGAAGGCAATTTATTTTTTATTTTTTTTTCTAAATAATTTCTTATTTACTTAATTATTTAGATTTTGAAAAAAATCATAACCTATGTTCTGGAAAAATTTGCTTCAAATTAACTCGGTGAAAATGGATAAGTTTAGTACTTTTATTTATAACAAGAATAATAATGACTTTATCATCAACATTTAGCAGAAAGATAAATTAAATACGTATGGATTCATTTAAATTTATTTTTAATTAATTAAAATAATTAATTATATGAGTACGATTCTTCTGTCTCCCCGCTCCTTAAAATAATATTATGATTGTAGTTTTCAAATCTGTGATGCAATGCAACACATTGCAGCAATTTAACCTTGTAGTCAATCAACAAATCTTAAGAAAATAACGGGACAGTTTATATATTATAAATTATCGTAACTATACTAAACAAATCATCTGATTCTGATTCATTAGATTTAGATTTTTGGCTTTATTTTTGCATGCAGTTTAAAAACAGATGAGACCATTATATTAAAAAAAATATAGAATAGATTGTTTTATATATACAGGGTGTTTCATAAAATATGATCAAAACTTTAAGAGGTGATAGTACACATCCAAACAAACAAATTTCAACAAATAATGCATGGTCGGAAATAAAACGCAAAGCTGTGGCGCATTAGGAAGCTCTGTCCCTGCAAAGTTAAAGATCCATTCCTGTTGCGAGTAATCGGTAGAAGAAAGACACTAATAGCATGCAAATGAGATATGGCGAAGAAGAGAAACGCATATGGAAAATTTCGAGGCGATTAATACGTAAATACCACCGATCCAATTGTGCAGCAGTCAACCGTCGTAGGAAGTATCGGAAGAAGTTGCCCTTCAGTAATAGGGTAAAGGCTGATTTGCATTTTATCTACTGAATTGCAAATGAAAATTTTTCAGAAGCTCAACGGTTAGACGGAGTGAGGTTTCCCACATTGCTTTTGTCACTTAATAGATCTTTCTGTGTTTTTGTATCGCACAACGACATCACCTTTGGCGCCGTCTAACACATTTGCATTTTATTTCCGACCATACATTTTTTGAAGAAATTTGTTTGTTTGTTTGTGTATTATCATCTCTTAAAGTTTTGCCCATGTTTTTTGAAACACCCTATGTATTAGTTCTTTAGTATTGTTTTTTTTTCTTAATGTGATATGTATAAATTTGTCATTCATGTTAAAAAATACCACGTTGCAGAAAAAATTTTCTGTTAATGATGTTTGTCGCAGAAAGCGTAAAATCATTCTGCCACAGGTTTCAGGCATTTATATGTGAACTATTCGTGATGTAAAAAAAAAATAAATAAATAAATAAATAAATAAAAAATAAAATACACAACTGCATATAAGAACTTAACTAATTATAGTCCATAAACCATATAAATTTATAAAAAAACTGGAAACCAAATTATTATGCATAGAACACTTTCTTCTTTTGAAAACATAGAAGAAATAAATACCATATTTTCCGCTGAATAAGTACTCCCAAAAGTTGACAGAAATAACATGTAAGTTCATTTCTATACCAGTATATCGATTAACTATTATAATCGCAGACAATTTTCAGAAATTCTGGGATTTGGAAATGCGAAGACATTTATAGGAAAATATTTGTTTTCAAAAATAATATCAGTTATTTCAGTTATCAGTTTATCAGTTAATAATATCAGTTTGAACTTTGGTGTCGACATTTATACTGTAAAACATATTATTAGCCCCCTATATGCCACTTCTTTCAGGCAACAATTAATGTGTCGAACCTAAAAAATGACATCCCGTTACATAAGCTAGCTGTTAAAAGAAGCATGTGTATCATTGTACGGTTAAATACTCATAATATTTACTGCATTTTTAAAAACTTCTAACCATCGTACATTTCCAATTTTTACACCGTCTTATAGGGAAAATAAGTACTTTTAAATCCAATTTCATTGAAAACTGCGTCTCGATTTATTTTTGAAATATTAATTTTTTGTAGTTTTTAAAGCTTTTTCTGTAATGTTGGCAATGAAGTACTTTTTACTGTAGAAAGTAAAGAGAAATAGTCACTGAGGAAAGAGATAGATGGAGATGCAGTATGTCGTAAAAAAGGTATCCAATATGAATCTGGTTATCGCTCAAATTTAAATGACCACATTCAGCCGAAACAAAACAAGTAAGTAGAACAGAGAGCATTCAATTTATTTTGTTTTACGCATTTACTGGAAATTGCTTTTTTCATTCGAATTCATGTGCAATCGAAGAAACGTTTCGGCGTTAACCTGTACCATAACTTTAAATAACCCTAACGTTCTATAACCCTAAAATCTAACAAAAGTCGGCTTTATTACTCGAGTGAAAATTATTTTTTGACAATATATAAATTAAAAACAAATTAATCCCTAAGTCACATAAAATTATGTCTCATTTACATTTCGTTTAGTTATTTAGAAAACAGATTCTTAAATATTTATGTTTTATAGTTTGTTTTTCATGATTGAAAAACCCTCTGTTTTGCAGTATTGTATGGGCTGTGGAAAATTTTTAGGATTTAAATATGCGAAGAATGATTTTGAAACGTGAGAACATGTCATTTTATAGAACTTTGGCATCGACTTGTACACTGGAAAATATGTTCTTCAGAAATAACTTTTTGTATTATGCATTTACTTAAAATTGTATTTTTCTTTCTAATATAGATGGAATCGAATTTACATTTGCGCGTTAGCCTGTGCCATAACCATGCGGAAAAAATGATTTTTAATTATTGCAGGAAAGCTTACAAAAGCTTAGCTATATTGCTTGAGTTAATTTTATTTGGTTGTACTGTATGATAATAATGGAACAATGGAACAATAGAGCTGGTGTATGGATTCCCTAGTTGCGTGGCAACTTTACATCCAGGCTAAGAATAGTACGTTTTACAATGCAATGGGAGCCATAGAAAAAAAAGTGTTTAAACGCGGCTAGTAGCCACGAAGAAATAGAGAGAAGACTAAAAGGATAGACAATTTTTAAAGAAAAAATTGTTAGTATAACTAGTAGGAAAAAAAAAAAAAAAAAAAAAAGTATGATAATAATAGATAGTCACTAAATTATTTAAAATAATGTCTAATTTATATTTCTGGTATTAGTTAAAAAATAATTATTTTTTAAATTATTAAGCTTAATAGATCGTTTTTTTATGATCGAAGAACGGTCCGTTTAGTATTGTATTAGGGGTAGATTATTAGTTTGAATGCGTGGGTGTCCGACTGTAGCGAATTTTAGATATTGACGGAATTCGAACATTTGGATGATTTTAGTGAAGATGATATATTCATCATGTTACTTTAAATAAGTAAAATTAAAAAATGTTTACTAAAAAGGTGCATAAAATTTATTAAAATATTCTGTTACAAAATGAATTGGTCTTTAAAACTTAAAAACCATTGATGTTAAAAATCATATGAAACAGAAAAGATGATTCCTGAGATCTTTCGACTGCAAACGCGATCATTTTCAAAGATTACTTTCACTGGAATGTCGCATTCATTGAGCTATTTATACACCAGTCTCGGAAAAAAGGATCAGTCTATTATTTGTTGGGGTGTCTATGAAGTTGTTTCGTTCCGATGCTGAAGTGTTAGATATTTTTAAAATATTAAACCAAATATGAGGTATGTCATAGGATAAAACATCGTTACATACACTATTTTCTTTACTTAAAAACTCCAATGATTCCCTAATTCTGAAATCATAATAATCTGATGTAGGTATAGTAACTTTTGCGTTCTCGAAATCTATTTTTTTAATTTTGGCGTTGATTTAATCTGGAAAGTGCTGTAGATGGTCGGTTAAACTTGATATCTCTTTTGTGCTCCCCCAATCTTTCTTTAAATTTTCGAGTGGTCATACCCAGTGGTGGGATTCAGCCGGTTCGCATCGTTTCGGTAGAGCCGGTTGTTAATTTGTGTTGAGTTCGGCGAACCGGTTGTTAAAATGATACTTCAATTGCGAAAATCGCATTTACATTAATTTACTTTTTTTAAATGTTTATCTGTACAACAGCTCTTTCTACATAGAACGGGAGGCGGCAAAACAGACAATCAACTCATCGAGTTTACGGCTGAAATTCCAGAATTTTTTAAAACGCAATGAGCATGTTAAAGCGCAATCGGTCTGCAAAGTCATATCTTGGTGGAAAACACTGAAAACCAGATTCTTGCGGTTGACTCGTAGATTTACCATTGTTTTTTCCTGCACCCAAAAGTATAAAAACATGGATAACTGGGAGCACGAAACCACAATGGTAAACCTACGAGTTATCAGCTAAAATCGGGTTTTCAGGTGTTTTCACCAAGATATTACTTGGCAGACCGATTGCGTTTTAATATGCGAATCGAGTTTTAACTAATTCGGGAATTGTAATGGTGAACTCGATGAGATGGTTGTCTGTGCTGCCACTACCCTGTCTAACTGTAAACATAACACTGTCACGTGTACTGATTTATTTCATTTAATAAAATGAAGTTTCATTTGCAATATAATATATTTTTCTCTTCATCAGTCCTATAAAAAGCAAATTCAACTTTATAAAGAAAAATGCAATTTTGCATATTTGAAGAATTTTGGGATCCAAACCGGCAGCCTAGGTTCAACCTAGCTATATGTCATGCTTTTTCAATATTACAATAACTATATATATTCGAATTAAATGGTACTTTGATTTTGCACAGAATGTTTCTTGTTATGGGTGATCTCTATCAAGTAGTTAAATCGTTAGATTTAGTGGTATAGTTCCAACTGCATTTTCTAAAAAATACTGTTCTTCATATCTTAGAACTCATCTAAATCAAAGTAATTATTTTCGTAAATGTAACAAATTATAAATTTCTATAAGATCCCTGAGTCCTACAAGTTACATTCAGAAAAATATTTTTAATAATGCTCTATCAAATGAAAAAAAAAAAATGGATGGCCTAAATTTGCCGCGTCATAATTACTTTGTATTTTACGAATGTCCAGCGTTATCTGACCCATTTTTTGTACCGAGAAATGGTAAAAAAGTTTTATAAACAACGTAACAACCTACAAAAATGGCTACTAAATGCCAAACATTTAAAACCAACTTTTAGTCAATTTGAATATCGGAATAAACTACAGCTTTTTCTCCGTCAGATGATTGGAATATTAGAGAAGTAATACTCCCATGGAAAGCAGCTGAAGAACTATTATTTGCATTCAATAATACATATAATTAATATTGATGATTATCCAGGGTTTTTTTACTATATTTTAAATATTTTATCAAATGTATGGAGTTTTGAAAGTATTCAAAAGGGTAAAAATATTATCAGAACAAGTATTAAATTCAGCAGAAATGGAAAAGGCGTTTTCAAAGTTAAACATAGTACCAGTATGGCAAGAGAAGAGAAGTCGATTAACTATACATCAAACATAATGATGATGTTTAGTCTAAAATGCCTAAAAAACCTCTAAAAGAATGGTTTCGTACTTTTTAAAAGTAATAAACCCTTCCTTTAGAGGTTTCGTCAATCGCTTGTGAAAAAAATTCGCGTCTTAATTTTCGCAATTGAGTTTTTCTGTCGCAGAAAAAATCGTTTATTCCGTCTATCGCTAAGAAGAAAAAAATCGCAAAATCCATCAATTACATGCGGAAAGAAACACGAATTTCATTAATCTGTCGTTGAATATAATTTGAAATTTTGTAACTCATTCGCGGAAAAATATCGCGAAATTTGACAAAAATTGCAAATTTCTTCAACCAAATGCGAAAAAAATCATGAATTTTGTCAATTTGTCGTGTAAAAAATCGCAAATTCCGTTAGTTAATCGCGTTAAAAAAGTCACAAATTCCACCAATTGTGCAGAAAAAAATCGTGAATGTCGCCAATCTTTTGAAAATATTGCAATTTTGTCAATCCATCTTTTAAAAATATCGCGAAATTCGTCCATCGGTCATTTATAAAATATGCAAATTTAGCCAATTTGTAGAGGGAAAAAATTCGTCATTTTGATGCAGAGATTTCGTCTATCGGTTGCAGAAAAAAAATCTAGAATTTTGTCAATCTGTCGTTGAAAAAAAATTGTAAAGTTTGTCAATCGGTCGCAGAAAAATGTTTCGAAACTCGTCAATCGGTCGTTCATAAAAATCGCGAATTTTGTCATTTAGTAAATACTTCACAGAATTATATCAATCTTGAATTTTTCGCTCTGTGCTGATAACAAAATTTTAATTCCTTTTTATAAATTCGTTTTTAAAAAATCGTTTATATTTAAAAAGTAAAAGTAAATTTTGCAATCTTTATTTCAATTTTGTTTTTACGGATGAGTGCAAATACTGTAATGTTTGAGACTTCAGATCATATTTGTTAAAAATATAAACTTGAAAAAAATTGTGTTATTTTCTGAAATGCTAATATTTGACTCCTGAAGTGCATTCAAAGCTTCTGAAAATTAACTACTTTACTGATAACATACCTTTTTTGAGCTTAAAGAAAAAATAATCGAGCTCTCTTTTCTTAACTTTTTATTAAATGTAAAATTTCTTTCCATGGTACCTTACTTAATTTAAAACTTTATTCTTTCAAAATTTTCTAATAATATGTGTCTTCAAAATGCCTTTTATAAGAATTTTTTAAAGATCTGATAAGATGATTATGGAATAGACAACCATTGTGGTGACTATTGCCCTTATGTGTTATTCTAGTGACATTTTAATGCACGTATAATTGTGTGTATCAAAACAGTCAGTCCTGAAATAGTGCTTGAATTTTATTTGTTCTCAAGTGTATGAACCATGTTTCGTAGTGATTGCATGTTAAGAAAAAGCACACATCCGATAATGTTCGAGTAAAGACAAAAAATATTAAAAGTGAGGACGCTTATCTTGAAACTATATGTAAGTATCTCATCTGACACAAGCTACTTAATATTTTAAAGTTATTTTCTATATTATAATTTAGTTTTTTCTAAATCCTTTATTGTTTTATTTAAGTATTAACTATATGAAATAATATATCACCTTTTCGAATACCTTTTTAAACTTTTCAACGTCATAAATATAAAGTTGTTTTGAGAACAGGATACCCAAAATAATTTGAAATTTGTATCTGCTAGTTTCAATCAGAAAATGTGTAGTGTGCTGTTGCATTTCATGGATAATTGTTATCCATGGCAGTTATTATATGAAAAAATTTTAAACGATGTTACATGTTTTTAAACTGAGAAAAATTTTATTATTGATGCAAAATTTCCAGATATATCTTCTTCACGTGCGCCCTATTGATATTAGAAAAATACCATTTGAGTCACTTGATATTAATAATAGAAGAGGACATTGACGAATATTTCGGAAAATTTTGAGAATTTGGGGACAAAACTTAACATAAAGCACGCATTAAAAAAAAAAAAAAAGTCCAGAAATCAAGCACCTACCACTAACAAGAGCCGATTAACTTTGAAGAAACTACAAATATTTATCCCCAAAGAAAGGATGAAAATAGGAATGCATGACATTTTGTGAGTATTCTCACGAGAGTAGAAACTTCAGCAATGTCTGAGTAATTTCTGCAATTCGTGTTTTTAATATCTGATTACAGCTTTAGGTCATGGACATGGGTTATTTTTTTAGCTTCAATTTATGCTATATTTGTATTATCCTTATTGTATTATATACTATTTTGATGGATTTTCTGGTAGAAATTATGATCAAGGTTTCATGATTTCCAAATATTTATTAAATAAAATTACGTCTTTTTATAGTGAAGAATATTTCAGGATTTTTTTTTCCACTATATTAAAAGGTCGAAATTTTTTAGCAATGGTCTTATAATATTGGAAAGAGTTTCATAATCAATGCTTGTTACTTCATTTTTCTTTCATATCTACGCATCAAAAATCATTCGGGCAGCGAACCGGTTGTTAAATTATTTGAATCCCACCACTGGTCATACCTATGTAGCTTAACTCCTTCTGTTTTTCCGTTTGAAATGGGATAGAATAAACACCGGCAATTTCCTTATTAGGTATGGGATCAATTTGACTTTGAATTAGAGCTTTTAGTTTTGTAGGAGGTTTGGCTATTAAATTGATATCAAATTTCCTTAAGGCATATGTTAATCTTTCATATAATCTTGGTACGTAATCGAAGCTACATATTCTAAGTTCTCTCGTGTTTATTATTTTCTTTTTGATTTTTATGTTTTACTTTATATATTAATTAATTTATGTGCTGAGGAGAAAATCTGTTTTCTATTGCAATGTGTTTAATTGTATTTATTTCATTTTGTAGATACTTTTCACTACAAATATCAAAGGCTCGTTTTACGTAAAATCTGCAAGCAGCAATTTTATATTTGAAAGGGGAGTTGCTGTCATAAGAAGGGGTGTTATTCGAACGACAATGCTTCCTGTATACTCTTCTTTCTATTTTTCCCTCATCCATATTTCTTATTAGTTCTGTATCCATGTATGGTAAAACCACCTCATTTTCTATCTCTAAGGTGAATTTAATGTTCGTGGCTATTTCATTAACTTTCACTAAAAACTCATTTAAGGTTTGTGTGCCATGATCCCAAACGATTAACACATCGTCTACGTACAGGATCCATAGCGTTGTTTTTAACTCAAAATTTTCCATTATTTGATTTTCTATAGGTCTAAGCTTCAGCTCCGCCATTAAACCTGAAATTGGCGATCCTATTGGAGCTCCCTCAGTTTGTTTGTAAAATTTATCATTAAAAATAAATACATTATTTTGCGTGACTAAATTAATTACTGATTTTAGTGTAATCTGTGTGTCCTTACTAAAAGCTTGAATATTATCAATTGATTCTTCTATAATTTTCACAACCTCTTTGATGTCTATTGATGGATCGAGAGAAACTACATCTAGACTAGCAAGTATACTGTTATGATTTACTGTAATATCTTTCAGTTTCCTAATTAATGCTGTTGTAGAGTCAGTTACATAATTCGAGGGTGGAATAATTGTTTTCAGAAATGGTACTAATGCTTTTTCAATTCCATAAGTGGAGACTGAGCATTTCGACACTATGGGCCTAGGGGGGGGGGGGGGGGGAGTTCTCTTTGTGATCCTTTAGACGACCAATCAAACTAGGGGTAGCTGCAATTTTATTAATTTTTACTATATATTTCATCTTTGCCGTCCATTTACCGGACAGAAAAAAAATAGTAAAAAAAATAATAAATTATTAATTTTTAAATAATTTTAAATAATTTGCAACTATGATATATATTAAATTTCAAGCTTTTCAATTTGCTAGTTTTTCTCTTTTATATGCGGAAAACCGACGGAACAGGTGACAACTAAATGTGCTAAATATTTATAAAATTACGAACGCGCCTGAAATATTCTGAACAATGAGATTTGTTTTAGTTTGTTTTCCATCTTCATCATTACAAACTTTCAAGATAAGAATATTTTAAAAGTTCTTTATTCTGTGGTAGTACACGAAAGAGTTCGTTTTTTTACATTTATTAAATAAAACACTCATTTATTTTTCAGTATGAATTAGAATTCCAAATATATGTCACTGCGAGTATGAAGTATGATTTATTTCTAAATTTATTCATAATTTTATAAAGAAATTCCATTCACACTTTGTTCGACTTTCATATCACACCCATAAACATAGCAAATTATAATATATGTCTTTAAAACAATAAACCACGTTCGAGTTTTTATTCATTTGACATATTTAAGTAGTTTGAATATTTTGCCACTATTAGGATGCAAAATTTGACTTACAAAAATATATTCCCTGTTAAAAAATTAAAAAAAAAAAATGTTCAGATAAAAAAAGACATCCAAAATTCAATCTTAAGATGCATTTACCTTTTGTAGTCCATAATTAAAAATTTTCAAGATAAGAATATTTTAAACGAATTATATTAGACCAGGTATGCTTTTAGTACGTGTTTCGCAAAACACGGGTTTCTATGCAAACAAGTATGATAATAGAAGATGACTGACATTCACATTATTATGTTTCATGTATAATTTGCTGATCGTTTTGATATGTTAATTAATTGAAGTAAAAGCATCTTGAATAGAAAAACATATTCTTAAAAATGAGCTTTGTTTTAATGTGTTTTCCAATTCATTATTACAAACTTTCAAGATGAGAATATTTAAAAAGTTTTGTTTTTTGGTAATGCTAGACCTAGTTCGTTTTTTATATTTCTTAAATAAAATACTTATTTGTTTGTCAATAAGAATTGGAATTCCAAATATCTGTCACTATAAGTGATTCATTCCTAAATTTATTCATAATTTATAAAGCAATTTTGTTAACACTTTTAAAGAAAATAAGTTCGACATTCATATAACACTTCCATCAATATACAAAATTATAATATATTTCAAGAAAACAATAAACTCCATTCGCGTTTTATTCTTTTGACATTTATATTCAAGCTGTTTGCATTAACATATTTTGCCTCTATTAGGATACAAAAATTGACTTACAAAAATGAATTGTTTATTCAAACTTTTCAACAAACTTGTTCAAGTGAAAAAAATCGGAAATTACATCCTTAAAATATAGTTACCTCTTTATCACAAATTACTGAACTAAAATTCCATACTTTATTGAAGCATCGTTTGGAAATGTTATGAATATGAATATTTATAGAAAATAAAGTATATTTGTGTCATTTCCATTTTGTTTATTTTTATGTAACATATGCAATATCTATTAAAGAATAATAACAAATAAAGTTGTTAGTATAACACACTTAAGTATATTATAATTGAGTATTATAGTATAATTAAGTATTAAGTAAGTTAGTATAACACATAAGTATAACAATTGTTTATTGAGACAACATGTAAAATCATTCGAACATCAGTATTGCATCACATAAAATTAACTACGAAATTAACGGATAATGATTAAGAGCCATTATTTTGAAATTCAGACAAAAAAGTAATATTTTGATAGTTGTATTTTTTAATTGACTTGATTTTTTTATTTTGAAGCAGATCATATTTAATGAATATTGTGCAATTTTGAAGCCCTGAAAAAAATTCCTGTTTCCTGTAGAAAATATTAAAGTTCAAGATCATGAATCCCTTTTTTCATGAAAATTGAAATGGCAGTATGTTTGGATTGCTATATCTCTGAAAAGCAACAGCATCCCAAAATTCTTTTGTCATAAATTGCTAGTATACACTACATGCTTAGTAAAATTTACTTGGTTCCATGGGGCATTGTTAATTTTCATTGTTATGTTGCCACAAAATGCAATCAAAATGTCGTTTTTGTCCGTTTTCTGCACTTATTATCTTATTTAAGAAATAGTACCACAAAAATTTTCTTACAGAATATGTAAGTTTACTATTGGGAGTAATATTCTAATTTCTAACTAATATTAAATTCTAAGTAATATAGAACTTTACCAGAATATTGATGCTGTTAGCAGATATAATCTGTTATATATTCAGAAGTTTAAAAATCTGCAAATTTTGAATTAATCCTATCTCAAAACAGCATCACAGTTGAATAAAATAAAATATCTCAGATAGTCGTTGAACATATGTACAAAAACATGGAAACGAAAAGTAAATGCGGTCTCATGCTATTTTCGTGCTATGTTTGTGACTTTTTAAAATTTTATCGTGAATATATATATATATATATATTACAAATGTATTATTACATATTATATTTATGACTTTTGTTTATAAGGGGAAAAATGTTAATTTATTCGAGACGTACAAAAATAGAAATATGAATGAAATAGTTGGTATGTTTTAAAATTTTTTATTGCTAAATACCGGGTTATATTCATCGATGCAGTATATAGGATTAAATAAAATTCTGCAGTTCAAGATACAGATATTTTAGCAGTCAAACTATAACAAAATGTTGTTGGTTTTTACTTTCCACAGCATATCATTTCTCACATTTAAAAAAAAATGTATGTTGTAATAACGCTTTTTTTTCTGTTAATTAGAAATTAATATGTATAAAATAATATTTCCTATCATTTGCGTCAAGTACAAAAAAATGCGGTCCATAATAGGTTAATGTTGTGTCAGGTAAAAGTAATTTTACAACAGGTAGGCCTAATGTTTTTATTAAACAAATGGGATTTCATGTTTTTTTTTTTTTTTTTTTTTTTTTCCTTAGAAGGGATTTTGGATATGCTCAACTAACACGTGTAAATGTAATTAAGTACTGTCACAACGAGAAAGAACCTCCAAGCCCTCCTAATAGATGGCAACACTATTGAAGATGTTATGTGTTTTTATCATTATGCAAGAATGGCATGACGTGATATACAGGAAGAAAGCACAGATGGTGATGAAATGAAAGGACCGGACTGAGTTTTACCTGCAGAGGCTGATATATTTATTCAATTAAAAATGTTAAGAAATATTAGTAAATATAATCTCATTAGGTGTAACGGAAATTAAATACAAGAGACCTTCCTGTATAATAGAGAAAATCTAGGAGAAAATTTTCTTTCTTTCCTGTTTCTTTTTCTTTAACCGTTTCCAAAATATTTGAAGTTTGTACTAGATAAATGCTTTTTAATCTAGGAAAATAAAATATAACTACGAACGAAAACATTCAACAATAATAGCTTCATCCGAGCTATCCATTATACAGAATAGCGTTGTTCATCTTTCGAAACCATAGAAATAAATATATTTTGGAGATTAAAAGAAACACTTATTAAATTAATATAAGTAAATTTCTGCCGCTGATTTTCGGAAACGTTTTCTAGAGTTTTTTGCACTGCATTAACCAGTTTTCCCATCTCGGAATAAATCTTTTTGTATTCTACCGATTCTCAAGTAAATATTTCCGTATATAACAAGCGTGTTTTGCAGACAAACATGATAAATCAATAGCGTATTCCTTAAATATGCAACGATGCTGCTGCAATATACAGATCGCAGCAAAATTTGCAGGATATTTTCTACAACTGCAAGGTATTGCTGGTCTATACAATGTAATACTAGTAAAACGAAAATCCCGCAGATGTCGCTGCAATCGACACTTGGCATTTTAGCAGTATCGTCGCAGATTTAAGGGATAAAAAGTTTTAGCACTTTTTGGATAGCATATTTCAACACTAGGTATTCTAGACGCTGTAGTTTGGTGTTAAAATTTTGGGGTTAGCCAGATGCCATTGATCGCCAAAATTTCGCCCAACCAATTTTTCACGCCAAATCCTTGTTCATTAGTCTCTAAAATGTATGAAATTTATTAAAACTAAATTACAAACCAGAATGAGTGTTTCTGACCATGAACGATGATGACCATGAATCAACCCATGAACGCTACGCTCCCATTAAACCGAGAAACACATCGTTGGTTGCATGAAATTTGTTGATCAGCACTCTCTAAAATGCATGAAGTTCATTATAAGAGATATTATTTTAATATAATGCTTTTCAATATCCGGTACAAGTAACATAAAAGCATCCTAATCTTTTATATCCAACTAGCTAAAGTACCCGGCTTTGCCCGGAGTTTTAATAATGTTTGTTTGAAAAACCAATTACAAAATTTCACATACAACATAGTGTTGTACACATGAATCAAATGAAAACCCAATATAAAAATGTATAAATTTATATATCAGACGTAAAATAATACATCCATAAATGAACTTATTTTCATTCATCGTTGGAGCAATGATATTAAAACACGCCAATATTTCCATAATGGAATTTATCATGATTGAATACATTTTTTCACACTTATATGACGTTATATATTCACCACGTCCTTTATATTTGCAATATGACGTAATATTCCTTTTTTTTATTCGTCAAATTAATTAAATAATTATAATTTTTCACAGGGAGGGAATCATAAAACAGAAAAATTATGACGTAACATTCACTTTTGTTTTTAATTCGTCAAACTATTTATTTTAATTTCAGTTTCACATGGTAATCTTGCAGCAAAAAATTATAATGTAATATTTCCCTTTTTTTATTCGTCAAATCATTTACTTCATTTTTTTTTCATGCGGAAATCTTGTAATAGAAAAGTAATTGTTGTGGTAAGAATTTTATCGTGGATTTTTAATTGTTGGCAACAGCTATAACGAAAAATGTTTAAATTTGATTGGAAATTGCTGTTAAATTTATATTATTTTATTACTTAAAAATTAACAATAAGTTATTCCGATTCCGGATTACTTTAGTTGCCTCGGCTGTGTTTTAATGCACATGTACGCAACATTTCACAATTATGGCCTCCAAATTGTGGATTTGTATAGAATTACAGACAGACTAACAAATTATCATTTTTATATATTAGATATTTCAATAGTGCATAATAATATCTTATAAAATCTACTTAAAAATACCTAAAATATATTAACAGAAATATTTAAGTAAAACTTGAAATAAACTACAAAGAATCTGTTTCATAATATGAAGTATGAAACAGTAACTCACGCTGTTGAACGCCTTCTTGAAGCAGTACGTTGTTTCTTGAAAACGCCATTTTGTGCTACACGAATCCATTTAATTTTTTTGAACTGCACTGTCAGGATCAAAAAAGTTATACTCTTCGTGAACTTTGAGAATATTTAATCTTTCCTTTCAGAGTTTTGTCGTACAAAAATTTAAAGTTTCTTGCTCTGTTTTAGGCAAATCCCAAACTTTCTTATTTATAAACTAATATTTATATTTATTTATTTATATTTATTTATATCATATTTATAACCGGTCTGTCAAGATCAACAAAATTATAGTTTTCGTGAAATTTCAGTTTATTCAATCCCTCCTTTTCAAGTTTTGTCGTACAAAGATTTAAATTTTCTTGTTTTGTTTTAGGCAAATCCCAAACTTTCTTATTTATAAACTAATATTTATATTTATTTATTTATATTTATTTATATCATATTTATAACTGCTCTGTCAAGATCAACAAAATAATAGTTCTCGTGAAATTTCAGTTTATTCAATCCCTCCTTTTCAAGTTTTGTCGTACAAAGATTTAAGTTTCTTGTTCTGTTTTAGGCAAATCCCAACTTTCTTATTTATAAACTAATATTTATATTTATTTATTTATATTTATTTATATCATATTTATAACTGCTCTGTCAAGATCAACAAAATTATAGTTTTCGTGAAATTTCAGTTTATTCAATCCCTCCTTTTCAAGTTTTGTCGTACAAAGATTTAAAGTTTCTTGTTCTGTTTTAGGCAAATCCCAAACTTTCTTATTTATAAACTAATATTTATATTTATTTATTTATATTTATTTATATCATATTTATAACTGCTCTCTCAAGATCAACAAAATTATAGTTTTCGTGAAATTTTCAGTTTATTCAATCCCTCCTTTTCAAGTTTTGTCGTACAAAGATTTAAGTTTCTTGTTCTGTTTTAGGCAAATCCCAAACTTTCTTATTTATAAACTAATCGTTCTCTAAATCCCGATGTGATTTTCTGTTCAAAAGTTAAAAGTAAAGTTATGACATCATTTTCTCTCACCGAAGCTCTTGAGATTACATCTCAATCTCAGAATCAGCGGAATGAAAAACAATATTGAAATGTAACACTTTATTATTAAAAATGCATTCTCTCAATCACGATGTGATTTTCTGCTCAAAAGTTAAATGTAAAGTTATGACATCATTTTCTTTCACTGAAGCTCTTGAGATTACATCTCAATCTCAGAACCAGCCGAATGAAAAAAAAATATTGAAATGTAACTATTATTAAAAATGCATTCTCTCAATAATGATGTGATTTTCTGTTCAAAAGTTAACAGTAAAGTTATGACATAATTTTCTCTCACTGAAGCTCTTGAGATTACATCTCAATCTCAGAATCAGCGGAATAAAAAAAAAAAAATAAATAAAAGATTGAAATGTGTCAACTTTATTATTAAAAATTCGTTCTCTCAAGCACGACGTGATTTTCTGTTCAAAAATTAAAAAAGTTATTATTTATTGAAATGCGAAAATGACATCGCTAATGATATTGTAATTCCTATTGTTTCCATTCTCTCTTCAAAAATGGAAGTAAACCGATTGTTATCAATGTACAGAAATTTCATAAAAAAACATTTAAAATTTAAATTTAAATATAAAAATGTGAATAATTAAAAAAACAGGAAGTGTGGGAACATCTACAAAGGAATATATTTCATTTAAAAATATAACTTGCAAATTCGGTTTGTGGAAATCTCACGGCAAAAGATTTAAAAAACAGCTTTGTCTTTTAAATATATACAAAGTCGTGAAACAATGGGAATTAAATATTCTTTAATATTTTTCAGTATCAATTAGAATTATTCAACAAAATTTATCTCAGAATTTTCTTTTTTTATAAATGAAAATTTTAGCGAAAAAGGGCGTTATTTATAAATAAACATTTATTAGCAAGATCTTTGTAAAAGAATGTATATTACGTTGAGTTAATGGAGAACTAAAAAAAATGTTGTACTAGAAAGCTTTGTAGTGGGAAAAAAAGAAAAAAAACGGTTCTATTTTCTTTGCTTTTTCATTATATAAATAAATTGAATTTTCAAATCAGAAATAGAATTTTCCTATGTGGTGATAAATAGATAACAAATAAATATATATGTCAAACATTCTCTTTTATAGCAAGTGAAATTGAATTTCATTGATGAAAAATCCCAGGCGTGTCAGAAGAATTATCTGTATTAGACTAACAGTGTATTATGAATTCTTTTATTAAGCATATTTACTCTGTAATGAGAAATAATTGGTACTAAATATGAAAATGTATTTCATGTATTTTTAACACTTTCCAACAAAGTGGAAAAGTGTTTATGCATTCGGTATGTCAGTCCGTCTGTCCGCCTGTCCGAGCTCTAACTTCTGTAAATATACTCAGATTTTCATGCGATTGATAAATGTTATTTAGGGTCACCAAGGCATGTCTGATATTGTATTAGAAGTATGTGAGATTAGTAGTTCATTTACAAGGGCATTAAAAAGAATTCCGATACATTATAGTATATGGGGGAAAATTATTTAAGTGTATTTTAAGGACATTACGCTATTTCAAATGTATTGAAATTTATATAAATAGCAGAATTTCACTACAATATGATTACCATGCAATAGGGCAATAGAATGCGTACTGAATGCGCCTGATCAAAGAATTCGGATAATTTCCCGATTGTAGATCGGAACAGCTGAAATTGGGTTTTGAAATATTTTATGCGTTTCCATATAGTTGAATTATAGATAATATTTTAACTTATTAAACGATGCAGTTTTATACTTTTCTGAATGTGTTGGAAATTGTTTCATAATATATACATGATGCATGATTTTTTTCTTTCTTGTTTACACTAATTTCATTAAATTTTAGTCATTATAGAAAGCACCTGATAAGTGAATGAAATGTTTTAATTATTCGATAAAACACCGCCAAATTCCCGTTTCATAAGTTGCACGAAAGCAAAACTGCAAAATGCGGTATTCCAGAAACGAAAAACAAGAACGAATAATCATCCGTTCAACATAGATTATGAAATATTTTCCAACTCATTCTGTTTACTATAACTAAACTTCACATTTTACTAATGTGGAAGATGATGTCTAAATGAACATTTTGTAAACGTATTTGAAAACCCAATTTCTGCTATTATCACGAATAGTCGGGAAAATATACAATTTTCGTGTGCTACCCTGCATATGATCTATTGATATATAAGTATACTACATAGTATGCTGAAAGTTAGTTTCTTTAAACGCATAGCACTGTTTAAAATTTCCATTCAGAAATTTTGCCAATATGCGGATGTTTTTTAAATATGTTATGCAGCCTTGTGTATCATCTGTAGAATGTATACACACGAAATAACATTTAAAAACTAATTACATTTTCAAGCGCATACCATAACTGAAAATGCACTTCCAGCAATTATTGTTCTTCGTTCTTCAATAGTTCAATTACTGTTCATTTTTTTCGGTGCCCCTGTAAATGAACGATAAATTCTACGCTCACCATACTCTATAGTAAGAACCTTGTAGTACGCTTCAGTGATAAATATCAATTGCAATATGTTTAAAATAGTGTAATATCATGAAAATACACCGCAATCGAAATTTTCCCATAAACCGTAAGGCAACGCGATTTCTTTGGAGTGTCCCTGCAAATGAATCGTAAATGCTACACACTTCATTTTCAATACCGAATATACCATAGTAATACCCAATAACATATATAACATTTCATGACAATCAGACTATATTTACTGGAGTTAGAGTACGTAAAGACAGACAGAGAGACGAACCGAATTCATAAGCACTTTTCCACTATGTAGGAAAGTGTCTAAAAAGCATAAAACCCCCAATAAATTTTTATTGTTATCAGTGCAAAGACATACAAGTAAAAAGAAGTACAAACGGAATTATTAAGAAATAAAAATTATTTTTTATTAATATAAATTCTAATTAATATAATATTTGGTACTTTTATGTTAGAAGGGCTCAAATATCGTCAAAACGTTATTTTTCTCAGCCCAGTAGCAGCTTTTATTTTTCGAATGTATAAATCGAGAAAAATCTTTGGTGTTTTGATAAAAAGTTTTGGTTTATGTTGCCATTATCATCATTCTTCTTCTCATTATTATTATTTATTTTAAATTAGAGGAGTGAAACTCATATACTTTAATGTATGTAATTTACGCATTTGAAATTAAAGTTATATATTTTGAAATATATGAGTGTGAGCTTTATATTCTAAATGAAATGAATGCAATACGAATAATTGCGATGGGTATATTTGGCAATTTATCACCTACGGTCGGCTAACCTAAAAACACACACTATTTTATGATGGCGAGAGAAAAGGGGTTTTCTGTTTTTGATTAGATATATCACTTTACAAAATATATGTTTTCGAAAAACACATCAATAGTAACTCATAACGTTTGAGTAAAATATCGATTTTTAGAAGCTTCAAATATGCGAATTCAAAATTACAGCTGTTTCCGGCAGCTAGTTTTTTTTTTATTCTTTAAAAAATTACGGAGAAGAAAGAACTATACGTTCAAATTTGATGATATTATTAAAATTTCAAGGTTTGGTAAAAGATGTGTACGATGACAAAAACCTAAACTTAGTTTTAAAAAAAATCAAAGAAGGCATAATAGTTGTCTAATGTCTCTTTCCAATTTTTTTTTTCTTGGTTGTGACTAAACTGCCTAATGATTTTTTTTTAACCATTTGGAAAAATGGTTATTTTCCTCGTCAGGGTAGGAAATCAAAAGCATATCTGAAGAGTTTTATTGGTTGAATCCGCATTTTATTCGTTTTCTGATTAGTCTATACAGTAATTTGTATTTTCCCTTTACTTTCAACAGAGATGGATACCTTCTGTTGCCACTATGACAAAAAAGTAATAAAAATTACAAAAAAGCATTAATAACTCAGAAACAAATTGACATACAGCTTTCGAACAAATTGCATTTAAAAGTAATTTTTTTTCTCTATACTACGGTGTAAAAAAAATATTGTGGGATGTTTAGAACTTTAAGAATGAAATTTCATTTAAAATGGGTCGTCAGATTTCTTGGAAATCTGACGATAGAAAAGCCTTTTCCCGAACAGCCAATGAAATGCTTGGATTACGTAAGTTTCAGGTGGATAATAAGTAAGTTTTAGGAAATCTGACGAGTCGCAGGCGATTTTTGTCGCTTGCAATTTTTACGTGTAATAACACTATTAATGTTTAATTCATGGCGTACGGAATGTATGATCAACTGCGTGCGATTTTTTATGTCTTAAATTTTAGTCTTCAATGCAGTATAAATGTGCTTTCAATGCAGTATAAATAATAAAAGTAAGTAGCGTATCAAAAGGAACAAGAACAAAATGAAAATAAAGCAAAATTATTAACCAAACTATGCTATTAAAGTTTTAATTCAAAATTAGACATTGAAATATTTAAAATTCGGTACAATTTCACTATGAAACTCTCTAAGATAATTTTTCTAAAATGCAAGTTTAAAGAAGAAAATTTCTCTTTTTCTATTTTCATTCAGAATAGGAGTAAAGACAAACGTTAAGATTTTTTATAAGATATTGTACTACAAAATCTTTTTTGAATTATACAGAACTTTGTACTATAAAATAAAATTACATGTACTGGCACGCGCTTTTACATTCCGAAGGTTTTAATTTTGATTTACAAGCAAACATAATATTGTTTGAAAATTAAACGTAGTCTGTACCGACAAAGATTTTTACTAATCTTTCAGCCTTGTATCACCCTTAAAAGAACATTCTAAAACTTTATGTGTTGAATACATTAAAAGATCAGCAAGGTTTGAAATGATAAAATTTGACTGAAATTTAAACGCGGAATACAAAACCCGATTTTAACTTAGACTGTTACTTCATTTTGCAATTTTTTATTCATCTTGTATTAAATGAAAATTAAAAATTGTAAATAAATAAATAAATAAATAAAATAAATATTTCTATTATACGACAAATTTAATCTTGGGAAGCTTGTTTCCCCGCAATGTCCACATTCAACGTTTTTGCCCGTCATTTCTTTTTTATACTGCTTATTAGGCTGCCTCTCGATTATACATGGAAAAATGAAATAAATACACAAATACATAAAAATGAAAATAAATAAATAAATATCATCCATAAAAAAATAATTATATTTTTTCTTATAATTAAAAAAAAAAAATTTCAGATTTTTTTTTAGACAATTTAATTTCTCTTACTTAAAAAGGGACTTTATAAATCCGTTAAATTTGTCGAGAATGGCAGAAATAGCATTGTGTTTAACACGTTCAAGCCGATGCGGTGGGTCACACTCGACTGTCTCAGAGCTGGCGAATCTCCGGTCTTTTGGATACCAGTATTTTAATAGAGAAAATGTTGTTTTATTTAATTAGAACAATTGGGCGATTTAAAGGAACAATATTTTCTCTAAAATAACAGTAGTGTGCAAAAAGCCGGAGACTTGACAACTCTGAGACAGTCGAGTGTGACCCACTGTACCGGCGTGAACGTGTTAATATTTTGCCCTTCGCAGATAACGCCGCTTTGATGCTCAAAGTTTACGAATCATATGTTCATAACTGTGAAACTTTCCCTTTGAGACAAACTGTATGACATTCGCAAAAATTCAAATATTATAAAACCTAGGGACCAACCTAGGCTCCCTGGGTTACAGAACATAAGTGAAAACCATTCTTTTTATTGAAAACCCTAGTAGGGTTTTTAAAAATAATATTCATACTTTTTTTCAGTTGTAAAATAATGTGATTTTTACACGAAAAATAAAATTGTCAAATAAGGTTTCACATTTCATTCTAAGGGATATTTCTATAATTGCCACATGCCAGGAGTTAACAATAGACGAAAACCTTGCAATCGATACTAACAGCAGCCTTTCTTAATCTGATAATTTGAATGGTGTAAGCACGTATTTTCATTACACGGATTTTAAATTTGTCTTTACTTATAATTTTCTATCATTTAATTTATTTATTAATAAAGTTTTAATATCGTAATACAATATTAGTCAGAAACAAATGCGGAAGTATTTAAATTCTTTTAAATGAATCAGGATATTGGCGATATACAGATTTTTAAAAAAAATCATTCTTGAAACATGTTTTAAAACTATAAAGAAAAGAAATTTTAAATAGCGTTTTCAAACAATTTGTATTTTAAATTATTCTTTTTTTTCCTATTCGTTAATTTAAAAATTGAAATTGTGCGATGTGCAGAAGTTTAAAATATTGTAGTAAAAGCGAAAACTTCTGGCTGCGATCCGCACTGTGATGTCCGCGTACGGGCATGTTTTTTCTTTATTAACATAGTCTATATTTTTTTCGTCTTTCATTTTAAATGACTCCCTTTTCCCTATTCGTTAATTAAAAAATGGAAATTGTGCGATGTGTAGCGATCAGCACTATGATGTCCGCGTACCTGCATTTTTCTTTTCCCTTATTAACAAAAACTATATATTTTTTTGTCACTTCAAGTGTTTCTTTGCCGAAATAAAATCTGAATACAACCATTGTATAATGTTTTCTACTTTTAAAAAATATCTTCACAATCATTGCTTTTTCATTATCTGAATAAATGGAGTTTTCAGATCAGAGATTGAATTTTCCTGATGAAAAAAAAAAATAAATAAATAAATAAATAATCGATTCCAGTGATAATAAGAAATAAAAAATAAAAAATAAATATCAAACGTGGATCAGACTTATCGGGAATGAAATCGAATTTCATTGTCCAAAAAACCTAGCGTTCTATCAAAAGCATTTTCTGTATTTGACTAAGAATGGATTTCGAGATATTGTCCCAGATTTCTATTTTAATGATAAATATTCTGTATAGTTTGTGAAAATGTATTATTATTTTTCTTTTTGTAACGTTATATTCAAATTTAAATGTGAAGAAAAACTATAAAATGTTATACTTAAATTTCTATAATAAAAATTTCTACATTATCATTCCATAAGAATGAAAAACAGCAAAATGTAGACAGAACTGGTAGAAATAGTGTAAAACTGACAAAAAATATATGACAGTTTATTACTGGTACTGTACTGCAGAAACATTTACTAAGAATAAATATATTAAATAATCGTTTATATATCTATATTGTTGAAACACAAAAGTAAATCACACACTGTAAAACATTAAATGCAAAGTAACTCGATAAAATAGGTTGCGCTTAACTGATATTACTGGTGTTACGTTATTCTGATATTTTCACATTAGTACGGTGTAATATTACACCAATTATATCAGTTTAAGTTACATCAGTTAACTTACTTCATAAACTATTTTTTTTCTTTTACCGTGTGCAGATTCACAACACCGGTACTGATTTGTCTGCGTACATACATATTTAAAACACAGTGTCACGCAGTTCCTTATAAATTGCTCCACGTAATGAAGTAGTATTTATACCATAAAAAATTAAATATACAGTTAAAAATTTACATAAAAGAGAAAAATCTGTATATCTCTAAATTATCAAATTCTCAAAACCGAAATACAACTTAACAAATTTTTGTTATACCCATTTATAAAAATTGTAAACTAATATTTCGATTCATAAATCAACATTTAAAACGATAACATGTAACAAAAGTATAGTTAATAAAACGTACAAGTGAATGAAAATTCTTCATGTATCTTACAACCTCTAATACCGTTTATCTTACCTCTTCTTACTTTTATTTGTTTTTCACGTGCTCTTCAAAATTTCTAAAGTCAGTTAATTATCAAATTAAAGGCAGTTGGTGTCATTTTCTTTAAAAATGCATTTTTTTACTTACAAATATTCAAACTTATTCAAGTGTGTGATTGTAACTTAAATTGAAAAGAAAAGAAGAAAATCCTGAAAAAATTGCAATTAATTAAACTAGTAAACATTTTATAACAGTGTTTCGTCTTCAAAATGAAAACTGATAATGAAAACTCAATGAAAAAAAAATTCTGAGATAAACGAAAAGTTGAGTCTGTGGCTTCTTTTATGTAATTTTAAGATTTTTGTTTAATATAAAATTGTGTAAGGTAGCTAAATTGAATATCAATGTCCGAAGGAACAAACCTGTCTTCTTTAAAATAAAACAAGAAGAACCTAAGTCAGGAACTATTCGTGATCTGTTTTAGTTGTGCCACTTTTTTGCTGGTGAGCGTGTTTTTGGAGTAAATGATGAAATATGTTTACAAGAAATTTTTTTTCATGTGTTCTGTCATTGTCAACAATGCAAAATAATATTTGCTATAAGAAAAATAGAATAAGTCTCGCCATACATACACGTATATCATCACATATATTAAAACAGAAAGGTATTTCTGTAAGTATAAATTTTTCGGACATATACGTACACGACAAAACTCCTTTTTTGGACTTCTTTAATTTAGGGGAGAGTAGAAAGTAGTGATGGGCGATTCTCGAGAATTCGACAATCGAGAAAAATTGTCATCGTGAAAAATCACAATCGATGCAGCCATCGATTAATTCCTAGAATCTACAATCGAGATGTTTTACAATCGATTATAACGAGAAAAGCTAAAAACAGTTATTGGGAAACTTAGCTATTATTCTGGCCGACAATTTCATAGTAGTGATAGGGCTTAGTGATGGGCTATTCTCGAAAATTTACCAATCGAAAAAAATCGTTATCGTAAAATACACAATCGATACAGTCATCGATTATTTTCGAGAATCTACAAAGGAGATGTTCTGGAATCGATTATTGAAATCATTGTTTTTACATATATATAAGGCAGATTTTATTAAATATAGGGTAACTGAAAACAGATGGAATAAAAAAAACAAGAAACCAAACAAACCAAAGGGAGGCTATAAAGGAGTCATAAGACTGGAAAAGTCTTGTAAGGGTGCCCCCTGGTTGAAAAAAGCTGAAAAAACGCGAATAGCTATGAAGCGGTAAGGGGAGTTTAAGTATCAAAAATTAGAATTTTTCGGCAATTAGCACCAAAATCGTCAAAGAAATAAGAATCAAAAGCACCCCCTAGTGGCAAAAACATGAACTAAAGGATGATAAAAGGGATCAAATTTTTTTATTGATTTTTCTACGTCATTTGAGATTGGATCTTTAATTTCCCCATTTTTAGAAAGTCTTCGACTGGAATACATTAAATGAACCCCCGCGGGGAGCAAAGTAGGGGGGAGGGGCAAGGAAAGTGCATAATATGAATAAGTGGTCACAGGATTTCCAACGATATGTCACATGAGGGGTGTCGGCTAAATTTTGAAAAGTGTCCCCGCGCGGGGGCAAAGTAAGGGGAGGGGCGCGGACGATATATAAAATGAAATAATAGTCACAGAGCTTTCCAATGATATATCACATGAGGGGTGTCAGCAAAAGATAGAAAAGTGTCCCAACTCCCAGGATTCCAATTATCGTGCCCCCCCCCCCCCGGAAATATACCCTGCCCATCCTTCTCTTTGAAATTTTCATATATTAAAAATTATTTATTGGAGGGCTCCGTAAACAAATTCGATCTCAAATGTTTAAAAACTCTACGATTTCAAAAAAGTTCGAAAAGTGCCTCTCTCGGGGCGCCAAACTAGGGAGGGAAGAAGAAAGGTTCATAATATGAAAGAGTAACTTTCCGATGATAACCGAAAACTTTCCGATGATATATCAAATGACTGGTCCAAAAAAAGGTGAAATCTACCCCTCCCACGTGGGTTCCCTCTTTTATCCCAGAATATACCCGGAAATCACGCAGCCCCACTTTTAAAATTTTATATTTAATAAATAATATTTATCGGAGAGCTCCATTAAAAAAACTCATTTAATGAAATTTATTGTAGAAATCTCTGCAATTAAAAAAAAAAAAAAAAAATCACCCCAGCCCCCTTCCGGAATTCAACTCTGGGAGGAGAAGGGTTCATAATATGAAAGAGTGGTGAAAGGACTTTCCGATGATATGTCAAGGAGAGGTTTGTTAAAAGTTTGAAAATTACCCCCCCCCCCTTTGCCCACTCTCGCGCCCCCCAGAATTCACTCACCTTCCTCTTTGAACTTTTTATATTTAATAAATAGTATTTATCTGAGTCTCCACGTATGGGGCAGCTTGGCAGAGCTAAAATAAGAGAAACATTGCAAATTCGGGGCAAAATGACACTAAATTTAACAGTAAAGTTTGAAACTAGGACTATACAGAGCTGAATACATAAACCACTATGCTTAATAACCCACATCGGGTAATAGCAATAAAAAGATAAGTGCCAGTTAAACTGATGGCATTGAGCTCACAAGTTATTCACACTAATTGTATATTATACTCTTATTTCAAAGAATAATGTCCCTCAAAAAATAAATGAAGGGAAATATCCCCCGTTTGCCCCTTTTATACTTAACCAATGAACCTCCAAATCTAATCAGGGAAACTCCTTAACTATAATAAATCAGTATATCAAATTTGAAGCAAATCAGATAATTCTGCATGAAAAAAAGAAACATATCGCTAAATTAAGGGTGGTCTAACCCCTTTAACTTTTTTATACTTAACTAATGAACCTCCAAATCTAATCAGGAAAGCTCCTTATCAGAACGAACAAAGAAAAAAAAATAAAGTAAATTGAATAATTCTCCATGAAAATCTATTTATCTAAATTAAGGGGAGGGGACTTGCCCCCTTTTCGCCCTTGTATACTTAACCAATGAACCTCCAAATCTAATGAAGGAAGCGCCATATTGGAATAAATCGGTATATTAAATTTGAAGCAAATGGAATAATTCTGCATGAAAAACCCTTTTATCTAAATTAAGGGGGAGACTAGCCCCTCCCCTTTACACTTAACCCATAAACCTCCACATCTAATCAAGGCAGCTTCTTAACATAATAAACCGGTATCCCAAACATGGAGCAAATCGAATAATTCTGCATGAAAAACCCATTTATCTAAATTAAGGAGGGGGTCTACCCCCCTTTCCCCCGTTATACTTAACTAATGAGCCTCCAAGTTTAATCAGGGAAGCTCCTTAACATAATAAACCTGTATACCAAATATGGAACAAATCGAGTAATTCTGCAAGAAAACCCATTTATCTAAATTAAGTGGGGGACCAGCCCCCCTTCTCCCCTTTATCCTTAACCAATGAACTTCCAAGTTTAATCAGGGAAGCTCCTTAACATATTAAATCGGTATACCAAATTTGGAGCAAATCGAATAATTCTGCATGAAAAGCCCATTTATCTAAATTAAGAGGGGACCAGCCCCCCTTCTCCCCTTTATCTTTAACCAATGAACTTCCAATTTTAATCAGGGACGCTCATTAACATAATAAACCGGTATACCAAATTTGGAGAAAATCGAATAATTCTGCATGAAAAGCCCATTTATCTAAATTAAGGGGGGAAGGGGGGTCCTGCCCCCTTCTCCACCTTTATACTTAACCCGTAAACCTCCAAATCTAATCAAGGCAACTTCTTAACATAATGAACCGGTATACCAAATTTGGAGCAAATCGAATAATTCTGCATGAAAAACCTATTTATCTAAATTAAGGAGGGGGGACCAGCCCCCCTTCTCCCCCTTTATCCTTAACCAATGAACCGTCCAAACTAATCAGCGGAACGCCTTATCAGAATGAACATAAAAAAATTGACGCAAATCGTACATTTTAATCAAGAGTTATCGCGGTACGTACGTACGTACATGCATAGACACAGACGGGTACATTAGCTCTCAGGCTTAGATAGCCTGTGAGCTAAAAAGAGATTGGATAGGCAGATGGACTCCTTTGAGAAATTATGACTTAAACCAGAAATGCGGTAAGTTTGACTCTGAAAGCTTCATTTCCATCTCGCATTTCGGCAAATCTCATCTCGATGATTTGTCCAGCATTTCGACGCTTCCAGATGGGAAGCTGCTCGATGGTTGGTTCTCTCGCGGTTTTAAACCTTTCGGGATGGGAAGTCTCTCGATAGTTTCTCTCGCCCTTTTCAACCTTTCCCGTTGGGAAGCCTCTCGCTGGTTTCTCTTGTCCTTTTCGAAATCTCCCAATGAAAAGCCTTTCGAGGATTTCTCTCGCGCTTTTCAACATTTCGCTGTGAGAAGCTTTTCGAGGATTTCTCTCGTCCTCGGGCAGAGAAGAAAAGTAAGAAAATTTATCGAGAGTACCAAGGAATAAGATACAGAAAAAGGCATGACAATGAGCTCTGAAATGAAGCCCTAATTTTCAAAGTTTCTCTTATTTTAGCCCTACCAAGATGTCACATACTTGGAGCCCTCCGATAAAAATTATTTATTAAATATAAAAATTTCAAAGAGGAAGGTGGGTCGGGTGATTTCGAGGGAGGAGGACGTGAGAGTGGATTCATGCGGGGTGCAATTTTAAAAAATTTACCAAACCCTTCCTGTGGCATATAATCGAAAAGCCCTTTGACCACTCTTTCATACTATGAACCTTTCTTCGACCAAAGGGAGATGGGGAAGGGGCGAACAAATTTTTAAAACCGTAGCCGATTTCTATAATAAATTTAAATATCACTTTAGATGTGTGTTTTTTATGCAGTCTTCGGGTAAATATTATTTATTGAACATAAAAATATTAAAGTGGCGACGGAGTGAATTCTGGGGCGAAAGAGTGGGTCCACGGGGGGAGGGAGGGGGAACAATTTTCAAACTTTTTTTGGACCAGTCATGTGATACGTCATCGGTAAGCTCTCGGATGACTCATTCATATTATGAGACTTTCTTCCTCCCCTCCCCAATTTGGCCCTCACTACGAGGGTAGTTTTTTATCATTTTAGATCGGATTTTTTTATGGAGCCCTCCGCTAAATATTATTTATATTATATGAAATTTCAGGACACTTTTCCAAATTTAGCCAAGACCCCTCATGTGACATATCATTGGAAAGGTTTGTGAATACTTATTGATGCTATGCACTTCCGGTGGCCGCCCCCCCACTTTGCCCCACCGGAGGACACTTTTCCAAATTTAGTCAATACCCCTCTTGTGAGATATCGTTAAAAAGGTCTGTGACTACTTATTGATGTTATGCACTTCCGGTGATAGTCCCCCCCCACTCTTTGCCCCCCCCCCGGGGGGCACTTTTTCAAATTTAGTCAAGACCCCTCGTGTGAGATATCGTTGGAAAGGTCTGTGACTACTTATTGATGTTATGTACTTACGGTGTCCCCACCACCACTTCCCCCCCGGGGGGCACTTTTCCAAATTTAGCCAAGACCCCTCATGTGAGATATCGTTGGAAAGGTCTGTGACTATTTATTGATGTTATGCACCTTCCTGTGACAGTCTCCCCCAATTTGCCCCTCCCGGGGTCACTTTTTCAAATTTAGCCAAGTCCCCTCATGTGAGATATCGTGGGAAAGGTCTGTGACTACTTATTGATGTCATGCTCCTCCGGTGTACATCCCCCCATTTTGCACCCCCCCGGGTGACACTTTTCCAAATTTAGCCAAGACCCCACATGTGAGATATCGTTGGAAAGGTCTGTGTCTACTTATTGATGTAATGCACCTCCGGTGACCTCCCCCCCCACTTTTCCCCCACGGGGGTGTTTTTCTAAATTTAGCCGAGACCCCTCATGTGACATATTGTTGGAAAGGCTTATGACCACTTACTCATGTTATCCCCCCCCGCACCCCTCCCCACCTTTTCCCCCACGGGGAGGGCATTTTTATAAATGCAGATCTAGATTTCTCATGTGACATATGGTTGGAAAGGCCTGAAGACCTGTGGCGACTTAATCATATTATGCAGCTGCTGTGCCCCTCCCCCAAGAGATCTGGTCCGAGGTTCATTCGTTTCGATATTATATTTTTTTACAAGATTTTGTAGTGCGTGCACACCACACCCGCCTGCTATCATATATCAGTGCCGTATATAGCGGTAACTTGTTCGTGATTTCATATTACAAGATTACGTATAAATTAGGGGCCCCGATTAAAGGAGGTGCAAGCTAGCGGTCGAAGTCACCTAGTCTTTATTAACATCGACTCATTCCAGTTCACCCGCAGACGATTCTTGATAAATGTATGACGTATATAATACATAATATATGATCTATAAAAGAAATTTGCAAAGTGTAGTCATCGAGAAAAAAATTACACAATCGAAAAATATCGAGATGTCCATACAATCGAGAAAATCGCGAAAAACATCTCGTTATCGCCCATCACTAGTAGAAAGAGTTCCTCGTGGCGGAGAGGTCTATGGCGCCAGTTTAAAGCTCGGAATTTTTGTAGAGGACACAGGTTCGAATCCAACGCTCGGAAAAAGGCCTTCTGTGATATTTTTGGCGTTAATTTCTTTCAATAATGACATATTTTATAGGGTGGAGAAGTTATATGATTTTTATTTTATTACTAGTATTATTTGATAGCTTTATAATTAATAAAATTTAACACTGAACAATATTAAAAGAAATAATAATAATTATTTAATATTTAAGCTAAAATATTTTGCATGCAGTTATCAATTAAATAAATTGGGCTGATGTGCAATTTTTTGTTATATTTTCTGCCCATTATCAAATATAAATAGATGTGTATGTGTGTCAGAAACAAAAGTTTGCCTTTATTTTATGTAAAAAATAATAGTGAAAGAATGAAAAATATTCATAAAAAATTACCTTGGTACCCATGGTTTAATATTTATAAAAAATGTATAAAAATGTAAAATACAATTCAAGTAATAAAATATATATTATACATAGTTAGCTGCATGAAGTTTGAAATTTAGGGTTTTACAGAATGAGACTGATAAAAATAAAATGGCAGCTTTTAATGGTCATGTAGTTAAAAAAATAAAAACAAAAATAAATAATAAATATTGTTTTTTATTCCAAAAATATTAGACAGTAGTATGTAAAAATAAATGCTCTACCCAATATTTTTAGTTACATTTCTGATAAAAAGCAAGAGAAATTGCTTGTAAATTATAAATTTAAAATTCTTTGACTTCACTGAGTAGGTTTGACTGACAGCATCATCTATCGTCTTAAGGAAATAGAAATCAATTATGCTATATAGACATTTGTCACAATTTCAATGATTAATTAAAAACAACTAATAAAAATTCAAGAATTTCTCTAATCAAATTTCTAATCTCTATTCAAGTTATTTACTGTCAAATTTTGATGGGTACTATCTAGTATATATTAAAACTATTTTTTGGAGTCGTAACATGTGTAATTGTTATTTTAAAAACACAAGATTCGTGCGTAATTACTTTATTGATTTTATAGGAACATCGTTCAACGGAGACCGCAGTAATACTACTCTGTATTTCGGGTTTATTTTCCAGCAGTCCCGACACCCTGGTCTGTTCACAAGGGCAGCTAGTAGAAGACTGTCTATAAATCTGATATTTGATACCAGAAGCATACTTGAAGGGAGAACTTTATTGCACTTTTTACCTTTGTAGAGTTTTTGTGTTAAGTGCTGAGGAATAAATCTTGTGTAAATGACTTCATCTTCAGTATATGTTAAATTACTATGCTCTCTATACTTAAAATCTATAAATAGGTTTATGTGTTGCACGCTGCTTGAGATTTTAATTGGTGCTTGAAGTAGACGAGAAATTATACTTGCGTGTCGAGATGTAGAATACATGTCTACACTTAAAATTCTCAACTGCACTAAGACAGGGGCAGATCTAGGTATTGATTTGGCAGCTAAGGGAAAATATATTATTTGAACGATTTCAGGAAAAGATAGAATAAAAGTTAAAGAGCATCTTATCAATTATGTAAGCTATGTATATATATATATATATATATAAACATTGGGATGAATGCAGTCTTCCATATCTAACACAGATATATTTATTAGTATAATTCTGTATACTAACATTTGTCTTATGTGTATCGTAAGTGTCGTAAAATTCAGAGCAGTGTAATGCAATGTAGCTTTCGACTTAGTAGGTAACTCACTTTTTGGTAACCTTGTACTCAAATATTAAAAAAAGTATATTTAATGCATACTGTGAAACAAATAATACTCTTGAATTTTTATTCAGTTTACAAATTATTTATTTATTTATTATTCTACGCTTTTTGTATACATAAATTATTTCCTATATTTTTTTGAACAATTAAAAAGCAATGAGTTATCTAGAACATTAGAACTCAAGATTTAGACATAAAGACAATTTCTTATTAAAATCAGCGTTTCATTTTTGCCGTAAAATGTAAGTTTAATTGAATCCCATTATAAATGTAAGTATTAAGTAACACCATTCAGCAACTGATCATTTACAAAAGTAGGACCTTAAAAGAGTTTTTAATTATTAACTAGTATGTTTGTAAGTTGTATTAAAGGAAATTAAAAATTTAAAATTTTGTTATAAGACTTTTTTAGATTTAATCATTACACGTATTTTGTTGTGACAAACATATAATTTATAAAACTAAATGTTATTCATATTGTTATTCAATTTCCAGATGAATATTTCCAGATGAATGATTGTTATTCAATTTCCATCTGTAATGCAAAAATTTCAATTTACAGAAATTTCTATTTTAGATATTTTACTGGATAAGAGAGGAAACAATATTTTTCTTATAGAGTTCTATTAACGAAATTGATTAACTGTATAACCCAACTGCCAGAAACAAAACATATGATTCAAATATTTTAATGTCATACTGTTGCCGCCTCAGTAAAATTAAGATCTTGAACTGTAAATGAAGAAGGGAGCAAAATAGTTAAAATAAATTTTACTGTTGAAAGAAAATCTACACAGAAATAAACATTTTGTCTGTATGGAAGTAATTAAAATTTAAACGAAATTTTTTAAGAAACGGTAGTTTTCTTTTAAACAACTTTGAAAACATATCTTGTAGGAAATAGCTGAAAAGATGAGAAAATTTTATAAAATAGAACTGCAATTATATTTCCCATATGATTTCATATAACAACTAAAATAATATATAAAATGTATTCGAATTGTATTTTCACTAGAAATTTTAAGATTTTTTTTTTTTTTTTTTTTTTTTTAATAATTAAACGGTACAAAGAGATCTAACTGGGAATTTAAATTTGATGCCAAAATAAATATGTAAACAAGAGAACACGAATTCTGCTTTTTCAGAATTTAGTATCACCCCCGGCATTTCCATTACTTCATTTTCTTCTGGTGGACTGATGGTTTCTATTATTATGAAATAACCATTATAAATGAAGTGTTAGGTGAAGATGAAAGAGCATCCGTAAAAATTTGGAACTCTGATTTTCTGGTCAAAATGGGGAAGAAAAATAGTCTTTTTTTTTTTTTTTTTTTTTTTTTTTTTACGTCTGTTCTTTCATCTTCACCTAACACTTCATTTATAATGGCTGTTTCATAATAATAGAAGCCATCAGTCCATCAGAAAAAAATAACTCAGTTAAGCGGGACTCTACTGCAGTACAAAACACATTTCGATTTTAAGACTTAAAGCACACGTTTTATTTTATGTAAAATGGCGTCATTCGCATCCGCTTAAGAATTCCACATTTACGATCTACTCTTAAACATCTACAGTAAAGCATGCCTAGCACATCACTATCGCGAAATAATGCACAAATGGAGCAAAAATATGCCGTCGTTCAACAAAATCGAAAAAAAAAACCCGGCTATCTAATGATTCATAGATACTTACCATTAAATATAGTATATAATAGCTCCATTGTTTTTACAGAAATCATTCGTTTATATTTTTTTCAAAATAGCACGTATTTTAATTACATTTTCTTTCGATTGTTACGAGAAAATGGCAACAAAAATATATAATTACTATTTTAAAACTAGTTTTCCTTTACTTTTTTCTGAAATGGAGTACTTCCGTTGCCAATATTAAGCAAATGGCTCCAAAAACTACAAAAAAATTAATATTTCAAAAATAAATGGAGATAAAGTTTTCAAACAAAATGCATTTAAAAGAACTTTTTTTTCCAATATGACGGTATAAAAATTGAAAATGTGCGATGCTTAGAAGTTTAAAAAATGTCTAAAGAGTATTTAATCGTAATGCTTTGTTTTACGGCTATAGTTTCTGTAAGGTAACGTTATTTTTTGGACACAAAATAAGCTGAGAGAAAGAAATAGCATACCGTAACGGAGGCTAATAACCTTATATTTTAACTGAAGACGTTTTTCCAAACGACATAATATCTTTAAAGCGATAATACTGTGAAGGATTTGGAAAACAAGTATGGGAGTATCATAGTTGGAATGTATTTATTTATACATGTTTACTTAAAATATATTTTATTGAAATTTGCACTGAAAATAATAGAAAAAAATAGTTAATTCAAACGTTTACCTTCATTGGTAAGCGTACATGCGTAAAGTTTTCTCCCTCCAAAAATAAATAATAATAAATGATTTTTGATAAATTTTCTAATAATAAAGAATGGAAATAAATTTTGAAATAATTATGACAGATGAATTTAATAATAATAAAAAAACAGTACTAGAAAAATCTTAATATTAAATAAATTTAAGCTGCAAAAATCATAACAACAAGTATAATAATCACTTATAAACAGATTAAGTTATATAATGCTATAAAAAGTGATAAAATATTTTTATTACGATTGACGAACGTCGTCTCATTATACAAACAACGACATTTTAAAAATCATTCATCAATATGAATGTGGCCGTTTGTGCGATTCGTCAATCTTAATAAAGATATTTTATCCCTTTTTATAGTATTATTTAACTAAATCTGCAAAAATCATTTTGGAATATTACATTGCATTTTATTTTTCACAACTCAATTTTACAAAAAAAAAAAAAAAAAAAAAAAAAAAAAAAAAAAAAAAAAAAAAAATACGAGATAAAGGAAAACTTGATAATAATCCAAAATATCTTAAAACATGCTTTTCTTTTTTTGCTTGACATATTGCAAAATTTAAAAAAATATTTCTAAGGCAATATTTGTCATATTTTTATTAAAAGAAAGAAATAAAGAAATGCATTATACGTTTCAGAAAAGATCTTCGATTTACATACGAAAGTAACTTTAAAATTTGCATTTACAAAATAATATAAATAACTGAAATTTCTAATATATATTTGACAATTTAAACATCTTATCATTCTATCATTCTATAATCATATTATAAAGATGTAAATCCATTACAAAATTTCCATGTCTCTCTTTTCTTATTATAATTCTCTACTTTAAGCATTACTTTATATGATATTAGCATCGTAGACAATAAACATTTAATATCATACAACTGTCAGCTGCAGGATTATACCTGAAATATTACTTTGCACTCCTACATCGTAAATAAATTTTTACTGGTAAGACATGAATGGAAAAAAAATATATATTAGAAGATAAAGGTATTTCTTTCTCATTTTCAATGTGACGAGTTAAAAATTTTATTTTCAACGATAGCAAACTTTTTCTTTTCACAATATAAATTTTATCTTTCTGTATTTTAATGTAGTCTATATTATGCAGATATTTCATGGCACTTTTTAGGGTTTCGTTCTTAAAAAGTAAAAACTGAACCATTATAAAATCACTCCTGTGTCTGTCTGTCACACCCAATTTACTCGTAAACTATGGAACGTGGAACGTTTAAATTGGGAGAAGTAATAAAGACTATTGACCAACATATTTACAGAATAATAAACATTCATAAATATATTTAATAATCATTTAGAGCTACTTGAAAAAATAAAATAAAACCTTTTCTTTGTACATCGTGTGGGGTATCGTGTGAAAGATTTTGTAACGCTGAACTCAGAAATTGATTTCTTTTAGTTTTAGCTATTATATTTTCAAATGTAGCTCGTAGAAAATGTAGCTCAAAAATATGTTCTCCAAATCTAATTCCAAATCTACTGAAACTAAAATTATGAAAAAATTAGAGGAAGTAGACGTTAATATAAAACCTGAAGGAAAATTATAGTGATTACCCTAGGTCACATAGTTTTTGAGAAAATCGCAATTTTTCCGTTACACACAAATTTCAATTTACGGGTATTCAGCAAAAGTGTTGAGCAGCGCTGGAGGTACCTATCATAGCAGAAGATTGATTGTTGATAATATTTTCGAAAAAATCGTCATTAATTAGCCAAGATATTAATCCTTAAAGATACGGACGGTTTGGACATACATAAAATCATGAGTGGCGTACTCTATGTATCATCGTCTTTTAATGCCTCGTTAACAACTTTTAATGATATATAGGTGTAATGCAATGTCCAATAGAAGCATAAAAGCAATAAGCGTCAAATTGTTATAAATAGACTAATTTAAGAGGTCACAGGACTCTTAAAATTGCAAAAAAATGAAAAAAAAAACGACAATTTTCAACATTTAATGTATTAAAATGTATATGATTTTAAAGCCAAATTTTTATTGGGATGAAAGTTATAAGCATGTTCTTTCAATTCATGTATTAAAAAAATTCAAGATGCAGAATTAGAATTTATAGGGGTTCGAAACTGTCAGACATTTGTCGAGCAGAAAATTTGTTAACAGCTTACGCTCAGGATTTCAAAATAGATATTACAACTAGAATGACAATTTTGGTGCTTACTTATATTTCAGATAGTAATAATTACCCTGAACCTAAACAAATTTGTATTTAAAGCATTTTTATTTTTTTAATGCAAAGTTGCTTTCAGTCAGGAGAAAATTTTAAAAATTTCAACAGCATAATAACCTAAAAAAATATTTTTTTGAAAAATAAAAAGGAAATTTTAAGTTCTGTTTACACAGGCTAACATGAAATATATGTTTGGAAAATAACATAAAAACATATTCCTTAAATGTTTTGGTATCCTGCGCGTTCCGCTCAAAAACATCATTTGGAAAAAAATGACTTCAAAGTTTCGGAAAACATCGCTTCAGCTATTGAGCGGGTATAATTCTAAAAGCCATAACTTCTGTTCTAATGGGAATGTAAGGAAACGATTATATCAAAATGTTCAGAAATTACAGGAGATTAACATCTGAAAAAAAAAATAAAATTTCTAAAATTTTGAAGCTTTAAGTGTCCTGAGATAACTTAACTAGAATGAATCACATAAATACTATGGGATTCGCTGCTAGTGTGCATTGAGTGGAGCTCTCAATACGCCTCGAGGGACTTTAAAAGTTAATTAAATAACTATCTGGAAAAATGTGGAACGGGCCAAGGCGGATTTGCAATTTGCGACCTCCTTTCGAAGCGCGTTTAGCTCGATGCCATATTTAAACTTTGAACAGGGGTTTTGTTTTAGCTACTCTGTAGAAAGAAAGGTTATTACTACGTTGAATTTAGTTTTATGAAATGCTAAATGAAATTTAAATATGCACTACATTTATTGTCACTACAGAATTATTTTCATCATAAACAGATTAGGATATGATTAAAAAATGAGTTATACAGAATAGCCATGTTTGATATTATTTAGGTTCCATATCTCTTGGAACTTTCATGGTATAGCCATTTACAGTGTTCTAGTATAAACTCTTATACCCAATTCTACGTTGTATAGTTTTTTACAAAGTCTTAGTGTTCTTTTAGCGATCGGTATACGTACCACTTAACGTGATCAGCATCCTTCATTATTCCCGCCAGTTATTTTTTATTGTAAAGCTTAGCTTATTTAAACAGAGAATTTTCGCGATTCAGTTAATGAAAGTTTTCTGTTTTGAAAAACCGGTGGTAAAAGATTAAAATTTAAGCAAAGTGCTCTCGTCGCGAAGGGGTTAATAACGTACAATTACAAATTCATATATTTATTCTACGGAACCCTTTGTGCGCGAGTAATACTCGCACTTGACCGTTTATTTCTAACTACATTCTTTGCGCCAAACACCTGTATTTAAAATACGTGTATCGTGATTTATAAATAAGCCTACTCATGTCAAATAACTGGACAACGCAATATTAATTTAATAATGTTGTTTAGCAATACACATTCAATAAATAAATTCTAATAAAATCCGATAAAACTTGGTTAATCAAAATTTGATAATAACAGAGGAAACCAACTTAAAATTATTTCGTGGTTTTCTACGTAAAATATCGCGAAATGGAAATTATTTTATTATCTCTGTCTATATCTGTATCTATATAAATACATAAAAATGTTACTTTAAGTAATTTCGAAGTGATTTTCTTTTTACAACGAAAAGTATTCACCAATTGATTTCAAAAGAACAATTAATCTTTTATGTTCCGAATTATAAATCAGAAATTTGCTCCTCTCCAGTAATTATCTTCGTTATTGTCTGAAGATTTCCAAAATAACTTATATTAGATAGAATTTTTAATAAAACTGATTTAAGAAATGGGTATGTACAGATTTTTTATATATACAAGAATAATTAGATTAATAAAAAAAAAAAAAAAAAAAAACACTGTTATGTAAACCTCACAATTCTTACAAAAACAATGTAACTAAAGGCATTGTGATCATATGGGTAACTCAGAAGTATTTTGTAGTTCCATTTTTTTTTTTTTTTTTTTTTTTTTTTTTTTATGTGAAAAGCTAAATCTATGTAAATGGTGGATAAAAAACCAGATGAAAAATATTTAGCTTTGACAGTTTCACTGTGCTTACTGAATGTGATTCAGCAAAGTATTTTGTACGAAAAGTAAATTATTTTTTTTTAATTACTAAATTAATTAAATAAATTTTATACTATTACATTTTCTTTAATGTGTTTTAAAAGACTCTTTGGAGCATAAAGGGTTAAGGATCCATACATTGAACGTTTTTTTTTATATTTATTAAAGTTTATCATTCTGTATTTTAAAGCAGGCAGCATCAAGTTCATTAGCAGTTTCAATTTCTATTGTGGGTGACATTTTGAAAAATCTGATTTTTTGCATGCGACAGCACTCCTATATATTAACCGATTCCGATGTGAGTGAGCATGTGCACATCAATTACTAAGGTCTCGACCAAGTTCACTGCTTAGCCTCATCCCCCATGTTGTCTTAAAATGACAGGCACTTTAAGAAATTGCCGAATTTGGCAGCCAAATATAAGTTAATTTAAAGAAAAGCAGCTTGGATAAAGCTGACTAATTTCGCGAAATTCTCATTCATTATATTGATAAAAATTAGTATTGAATCTCCTGTATTCGGTTTCCACTAAATTGAGCTTCGTGTGTTTGCATGATATAAGTTGGTTTTTTTTAATAAGGATTATGAAAGCTACCTCTTCCTCCCGGCACTGGCCGGAAGGACTTTTTTTTTATTACGGCTGTTCTTTCATCTTCACCTAACACTTCATTTATAATGGCTGTTTCATAATAATAGAAGTCACCAGTCCATGAGAAGAAAATAACTCGGTTAAGCGGGACTCTACTGCAGTACAAAACACATTTCAATTTTAAGACTTAAAGCACACGTTTTAATTTATGTAAAATGGCGTCATTCGCATCCGCTTAAGGATTCGACATTTACGATCTACTCTTAAACATCTACAGTAAAGCATGCATAGCACATCACTATCGCGAAATAATGCACAAATGGAGCAAAAAGATGCCGTCATTCAACAAAATCAAAAAAAAAAAACCCGGCTATCTAATGATTCATATGCACTTACAATTAAATATAGTATATAATAGCTCCATTGTTTTTACAGAAATCATTCGTTTATATTTTTTTCAAAATAGCACGTATTTTAATTACATTTTCTTTCGATTGTTACGAGAAAATGGCAACAAAAATATATAATTACTATTTTAAAACTATTTTTCCTTTACTTTTTTCTGGAATGGAGTAATTCCGTTGCCAATATTAAGCAAATGGCTCCAAAAACTACAAAAAAATTAATATTTCAAAAATAAATGGAGATAAAGTTTTCAAACAAAATGCATTTAAAAGAACTTTTTTTTTCCAATATGACGGTATAAAAATTGAAAATGTGCGATGCTTAGAAGTTTAAAAAATTTCTAAAGAGTATTTAATCGTAATGCTTTGTTTTACGGCTATAGCTTCTGTAAGGTAACGTTATTTTTTGGACACAAAATAAGCTGAGAGAAAGAAATAGCATACCGTAACGGATGCTAATAACCTTATATTTTAACTGAAGACGTTTTTCCAAACGACATAATATCTTTAAAGCGATAATACTGTGAAGGATTTGGAAAACAAGTATGGGAGTATCATCGTTGGAATGTATTTATTTATACATGTTTACTTAAAATATATTTTATTGAAATTTTCACTTAAAATAATAGAAAAAAAATAGTTAATTCAAATGTTTACCTTCATTGGTAAGCGTACATGCATAAAGTTTTCTCCCTCCAAAAATAAATAATAATAAATGATTTTTGATAAATTTTCTAATAATAAAGAATGGAAATAAATTTTGAAATAATTATGACAGATGAATTTAATAATAATAAAAAAACAGTACTAGAAAAAACTTAATATTAAATAAATTTAAGCTGCAAAAATCATAACAACAAGTATAATAATCACTTATAAACAGATTAAGTTATATAATGCTATAAAAAGTGATAAAATATTTTTATTACGATTGACAAACGTCGTCTCATTATACAAACAACGACATTTTAAAATTCATTCATCAATATGAATGTGGCCGTTTGTGCGATTCGTCAATCTTAATAAAGATATTTTATCCCTTTTTATAGTATTATTTAACTAAATCTGCAAAAATCATTTTGGAATATTACATTGCATTTTATTTTCACAACTCAATTTTACAAAAAAAAAAAAAAAAAAAAAAACGAGATAAAGGAAAACTTGATAATAATCCAAAATATCTTAAAACATGCTTTTCTTTTTTTGCTTGACATATTGCAAAATTATAAAAAAATATATTTCTAAGGCAATATTTGTCATATTTTTATTAAAAGAAAGAAATAAAGAAATGCATTATACGTTTCAGAAATGATCTTCGATTTACATACGAAAGTAACTTTAAAAATTGCATTTACAAAATAATATAAATAACTCAAATTTCTAATATATATTTGACAATTTAAACATCTTATCATTCTATCATTCTATAATCATATTATAAAGATGTAAATCCATTACAAAATTTCCATGTCTCTCTTTTCTTATTATAATTCTCTACTTTAAGCATTACTTTATATGATATTAGCATCGTAGACAATAAACATTTAATATCATACAACTGTCAGCTGCAGGATTATACCTGAAATATTACTTTGCACTCCTACATCGTAAATCAATTTTTACTGGTAAGACATGAATGAAAAAAAAAAAAAAATATTAGAAGATAAAGGCTTTCTCATTTTCAATGTGACGAGTTAAAAATTTTATTTTCAACGATAGCAAACTTTTTCTTTTCACAATATAAATTTTATCTTTCTGTATTTAAATGTAGTCTACATTATGCAGATATTTCATGGCACTTTTTAGGGTTCCGTTCTTAAAAAGTAAAAAATGAACCATTATAAGATCACTCCTGTGTCTGTCTGTCTGTCACAGCCAATTTACTCGTAAACTATGGAACGTGGAACGTTTAAATTGGGAGAAGTAATAAAGACTATTGACCAACATATTTACAGAATAATAAACATTCATAAATATATTTAGTAAACATTTAGAGGGCTAATTAAGCTACTTGAAAAAATAAAATAAAACCTCTTCTTTGTACATCGTGTGGGGTATAGTGTGAAAGCTTTCGTAACGCTGAACTCAGAAATTGATTTCTTTTAGCTTTAGCTATTATATTTTCAAAGATATCGTCGTAAATGTAGCGCAAAAATATGTTCCCCAAATCTAATTCCGAATCTACTGAAACTAAAATGATGAAAAAATTAGAAGAAGTAGACGTTAATATAAAACCTGAAGGAAAATTATAGTGATTACCCTAGGTCACATAGTTTTTGAGAAAATCGCAATTTTTCCGTTACACACAAATTTCGATTTACGGGTATTCAGCAAAAGTGTTGAGCAGCGCTGGAGGTACCTATCATAGCAGAAGATTGATTGTTGATAATATTTTCGAAAAAATCGTCATTAATTAGCCAAGATATTAATCCTTAAAGATACGGACGGTTTGGACATACATAAAATCATGAGCGGCGTACTCTATGTATCATCGTCTTTTAATGCCTAGTTAACAACTTTTAATGATATATAGGTGTAATGCAATGTCCAATAGAAGCATAAAAGCAATAAGCGTCAAATTGTTATAAATAGACTAATTTAAGAGGTCACAGGACTCTTAAAATTGCAAAAAAATGAAAAAAAAACCCCGACAATTTTCAACATTTAATGTATTAAAATGTATATGATTTTAAAGCCAAATTTTTATTGGGATGAAAGTTATAAGTATGTTCTTTCATTTCATGTATTAAAAAAAATTCAAGATGGAGAATTAGTATTTATAGGGGGTTCGAAACTGTCAGACATTTGTCGAGCAGAAAATTTGTTAACAGCTTACGCTCAGGATTACAAAATAGATATTGCAACTAGGATGAAAATTTTGGTGCTTACTTATATTTGAGATAGTAATAATTACCTTGAACCTAAATAAATTTGTATTTAAAGCATTTTTATTTTTTAATGCAAAGTTGCTTTCAGCCAGGAGAAAATTTTGAAAATTTCAACAGTATAATAACCTAAAAAAATATTTTTTTGAAAAATAAAAAGGAAATTTTAAGTTCTGTTTATACAGGCTAACATGAAATATATGTTTGGAAAATTTCATAAAAACATATTCCTTAAATGTTTTGGTACCCTGCGCGTTCCGCTCAAAAACATCATTTGGAAAAAAATGACTTCAAAGTTTCGGAAACACCGCTTCAGCTATTAAGCGGGTATAATTCTAAAAGCCATAACTTCTGTTCTAATGGGAATGTAAGGAAACAATTATATCAAAATGTTCAGAAATTACAGGAGATTAACATCTAAAAAAAAATAAAATTTCTAAAATTTTGAAGCTTTAAGAGTCTTGAGATACCTTAACTAGAATGAATCACATAAATACTATGGGATTCACTGCTAGTGTGCATTGAGTGGAGCTCTCAATACGGCTCGAGTGACTTTAAAAGTTAATTAAATACCTATCTGGAAAAATGTGGAACGGGCCAAGGCGGATTTCCAATTTGCGACCTCCTTTCGAAGCGCGTTTAGCTCGATGCCATATTTAAACTTTGAACAGGGGTTTTGTTTTAGCTACTCTTTAGAAAGAAATGTTATTACTACGTTGAATTTAGTTTTATGAATTGCTAAATGAAATTTAAATATGCACTACATATATTGTCACTACAGAATTAATTTCATCATAAACAGATTAGGATATGATGAAAAAATGAGTTATACAGAATACCTATGTTGGATATTATTTAGGTTCCATGTCTCTTGGAACTTTCATGGTATAGACATTTACACTGTTCTAGTATAAACTCTTATACCCAATTCTAGGTTGTATAGTTTTTTACAAAGTCTTAGTGTTCTTTTAGCGATCGGTATACGTACCACTTAACGTGATCAGCATCCTTCATTATTCCCACCAGTTATTTTTTATTGTAAAGCTTAGCTTATTTAAACAGAGCATTTTCGCGATTCAGTTAATGAAAGTTTTCTGTTTTGAAAAACCGGTGGTAAAAGATTAAAATTTAAGCAAAGTGCTCTCGTCGCGAAGGGGTTAATAACGTACAATTACAAATTCATATACACTGCTCAAAACAATTAAAGGATATTGCAGTTTTAGGTGGATTTTGTATCTGGTAAACTGTTTAGCTGATTGATACATGGTCGACAGACATAGTAGGTTATATGAGAATAAATTACACATGTTTGGCAGAAAAAAATGCATTTTATTGCGCATTTGTGTACTAAAGGAAAAAAACACAATTTATGCATATCAGAAAAAAAGAATAAGAAAACGTGTTTTCTTCAAAGAAAATCATTTTCAGTAGGGGGTATGGTTTCCACGGGTGGCCAGCAACGTTGAACACCTTTGAGGCAAGGACTCAATGAGGCTATTAATAACGAGTTGGGGTATTCTGCCCCACTCTTCCAGAAGAGCTCTTTCCAGTTCTTGGAGAGTTTGTGGGGGTTGTTGGCGGCCAGAAACTCGTCTTTCTAGAGCGTCCCAAACGTGCTCGATTGGATTCATGTCTGGAGAACACGCTGGCCATTCCATTCGAACGATTCCTTCCTCGAAAAGGAAATCGTCCACCAGGTTTGCACGATGTGGCCTGCAGTTATCGTCCATTAAAATGAAGTTATCTCCGATTGCTGCAGCGTAAGGGACTACAATAGGTCTGAGGATTTCATCCCTATATCGGCGACCAGTCACAGCTCCATCTCGAATGATGTAGAGGTCAGTGCGCCCGTCAATGGAGATGTCACCATACACCAACACTCCTCCACCGCCAAATCTGACACTTTCGTGCACGAACGCAGGATTATTCCTACTGCCACGGTCCCTCCAGATGAAAATACGCCTATTATCCGGATGCACAGAAAAACGGGACTCGTCAGAAAACAGAATATTGCTCCATTCATTTCTCCTCCAGTTGACATGCTCGGTTGCCCACTCCCTGCGGTCGCGACGATGCCTTGATGTTAATATAACACAGACCATCGGTCGGCGAGCATACAGACATACAGCATGGAGCCGGTTTAGGACAGTCTGAGTTGAAATCGTGGTGCCTGTAGCCGAGCGAAGGTGTTGTTGGAGAAGAGTAGCGTTCATGGTTCGGTGTCTCCGAGCTGTTAACGCTAAATACCGATCTTCATTGGGCGTTGTTGCCCGTCTACGACCTTGCCCTGGTCTTCGGCCTGCACATCCACTCTCCAAAAAACGGTTCCAGATCCTGGAAATGACACTTTGTGACACTCCAATGGCTTGCGCTACTTCGGCTTGAGTTTGGCCCCCTTCTAACCTACCAACAATTCTCAAAGCTTCTGAATCCGTCAAATGACTTCGCTGAGACATCGTACTCATCGAAACAAAGCAATCACTGAATGCCGATCATCCTTGTCTTCATTCTCTTTTATCCAGTTGAAAGTTAAATTTCATTCGCTGCCGCTGAAGCGACGTTTTTGACGTCGAACTCAAAATTTGCATACTCCACAGTTTGAAAACCAGAAAAATTTGCATTTGTGATTCTCTTCTTCTATTTTCGGCAAAAAAAATTTCGTTTATATCTTTATTTTATATAAAACTTCAAATATCCTTGAATTGTTTTGAGCAGTGTATTTATTCTACGGAACCCTTTGTACGCGAGTAATACACGCACTTGACCGTTTATTTCTAATTACATTCTTTGCGCCAAGCACCTGTTTTTAAAATACGTGTATCGTGATTTATAAATAAGCCTACTCATGTCAAATAACTGGACAACGCAATATTAATTTTATAATGTTGTTTAGCAATACACGTTCAATAAAGAAAATCTAATAAAATCCGATAAAACTTGGTTAATCAAAATTTGATAATAACAGAGGAAATCAACTTAAAATTATTTCGTGGTTTTCTACGTAAAATATCGCGAAATGGAAATTATTTTATTATCTCTGTCTATATCTGTATCTATATAAATGCATAAAAATATTACTTTAAATAATTTCGAAGTTATTTTCTTTTTACAACGAAAAGTATTCACCAATTGATTTCAAAAGAACAATTAATCTTTTATGTTCCGAATTATATATCAGAAATTTGCTCCTCTCCAATAATTATCATCGTTATTGTCTGAAGATTTCCAAAATAACTTATATTAGATAGAATTTTTAATAAAACTGATTTAAGAAATGGGTATGTACAGATCTTTTATACACTGTAAAAAAAAATCTGTGAAGTTACTAAAGTTTTTCTAGGAAACTTGGATTCCTAGAACTTTTCATGTAACGGCAACAACAAAATTTCATGTAACAGACACACTTTTGCGCCGAAAATCAAAAAATCTGTAAGGTTACTAAGAATTTTTTTGGAAACTGGGATTCCGAGAACTTTTCATGTAACTGCAGCCAGGGTTACAAATAAAAGTTTAGTAAGATTACTGAAATTTTAGCAGATTCATTTGTAAAGTTACAGATTTTTGTAGCTTTACAATAACTAGTTTTGTAGATTTGCAGCTTTTTTCGTACCGTTACAGGTGAAAGTTTAGTAAGCATGTAACTTTACATCTGTAGAACTACAGATTTTTTTTTACAGTGTATATACAAGAATAATTAGATTAATTAAAAAAAAAACACACTGTTATGTAAACCTCACAATTCTTACAAAAACAATGTAACTAAATGCATTGTGATCATATGGGTAACTCAGAAGTATTTTGTAGTTCCATTTTTTTTTTCTTTTAATATGTGAAAAGCTAAATCCATGTAAGTGGTGGATAAAAAACCAGATGAAAAATATTTAGCTTTGACAGTTTCACTGTGCTTACTGAATGTGATTCAGCAAAGTATTTTGCACGAAAAGTAAAATATATTTTTTTTTTATTACTAAATTAATTAAATAAATTCTATACCATTACATTTTCTTTAATGTGTTTTAAAAGACTCTTTGGAGCATAAAGGGTTAAGGAACCATATATTGAACGTTTTTTTTTTTTTTTTTTTTTATTTAACAAAGTTTATCATTCTGTATTTTAAACATGTGCATGAACTAGAAAAACAGTGTATTATGGAATTCGCACGTTCCATGTTTCTTTCTATTAATCTTTATTTTAAGCGTCTGTTTTTAGGATACGTGAATCATAATCAGTAAACGCCTTAATATGAAACAGCTGTGAGCTAAAAGATTTGGCTTGAAATATTATATTGAATTCCAAACTTCATGAAAGACCTAATCCGAGAACTACACTGAAAAAAAATCTGTAGTTCTACAGATGTAAAGTTACATGCTTACTAAACTTTCATCTGTAACTGTACAAAATAATCTGCAAATCTACAAAACTAGTTTTTGTAAAGATACACAAATCTGTAACTTTACAAATGGATCTTCTAAAATTACAGTAATCTTGCTAAAATTTTATCTGTAACCCTGGTTGCAGTTACATGAAAAGTTCTAGCCATCCCAATTTCCTAAAAAATTCTTAGTAACCTTACAGACTTTTTGATTTTCGGTGCAAAAGTGCGTCTGTTACAGGATTTGCTGTTGTTGCCGTTGCATAAAAAGTTCTAGGAATCCCAGTTTCATAGAAAAATTTTAGTAATTTTACAGATTTTTTTTTTTACAGTGTAGTAGAAGGTGCACGATCCATTTGATTAAAAAAATTACTTAGAACAGAAAATAGAGAACAGTATTGAACACCGTTTCCTTGGATACAGAGAAGATATCTCAGCCGCAGGTGCTATTCTTCCTACAATGGGAAAGGAATCGGCTTGACATTCTGCCAACTGGAGTTTACACAATCGTGGTTAACGACTACTAGTTTTAAACATTAATTCCTCTAAAGTTAAATATATTGTAGTTTTGTTTTTTGAGAGATCAAGAAATGATTAGTGACAATGATGGAGAGAAATGAAAGATCACACCACTAAAATGTCAATTGGTTCCAAAATTGCTATCACATAGTACCAATCAAAATGTGAGGTAGACTGTAAAAAAAAGAAAAAAATGTAATTCTACAGATGTAAAGTTACAGAAATCTGTATGCTTACTAAAATATTATTTGTACACTGCACGAAAATATGTAAATATACAAAACTAGTTTTTGTAAAGCTACAGAAATCTGTGGCTTCTCAAAAGAATCTACTAAAATTACAGTAATCTCGCTAAAATTTTATCTGTAACCAGGTTTGCAGTTACATAAAAAGTTCTAAGCATCCCAGTTTCCTAAACAATTCTTAGTAACCTTACAGATTTTTTCATTTACAGTGAAAAGCGTATCTGTTACATGAATTTTTGTTGTTGCCGTTACATAAAAAGTTCTAGGAATCCCAGTTTCATTGAAAAATTTTAGTAACTTTACAGATTTTTTTTTTTTTTTTTTTTTTTTTTTTTTTACAGCGTACCATACCAAAATTTCAAGTGTGCTTTAAAGATGATTTATTGAACGACCACTGCACTGAACGCAGAAATGTCGAATGAATCATTCACGAAATTATACTTTTATTATAGTACAGCATACTCATAAATTTCTAAAGTTTTTTTGTAAATATTTTTTTATTGATGTTTATATTAATCATTTGTTTGCTGGATAACTTTATATTTTAAAGGTTTTAATACATTGTTAATTCTTATGCCTCTTGTTTTTAGAAGTACTCTTTATTTCATCATTTGTTTAGGATAAGTAGTCCTAATCAATAAACGCCAAACAGGTCTTCTGCTGGATTACATTTAAAATATTATTTTGCTCTTCGTATTTCCTAAATTAATTTCCGTTAAACTATGATATGTGGGACAATTTGAAAATAAGAGAGAAAAACAAAAGCAGAATTTATTTTTATTGTCATCATTATTATTTAAAGTATAACGACAACGAGGTTATAATTATTCTTTTTACTTCATATTTTAAGGTTTTTCTTTTATAGTGGTTTCGATTAATTCACAAAAGAATTAAAAAAATAATAATAAATAAATGAACAATGTAACGAATTTTTCTTAGATTACACCATCATCAGTGTATATTTTAACCCATTCGCTGCCAACCAAGAGTATACTCATGACTTTAAGGGGTCTTGTACTTTTTAAACGCGTCGAAAATTAACGAAAAACTACAAAGTTTAAATTAGACTATCTTCAAAGCCTTTTTATGTATAAACATGAAATTTTGGATATTGATTAAACAGATTGTGCTTTGTAATATGCTACCACTAGAAATTTATTAACCTTTAACAGAGTTTGTTTATTGTTGAAATCAAAATAGCTCTTTTTGTTACCCCATAAGTCATTGCGCGCATGATATCTTGAGAAAGTATGTACGGATTTGCATGAAATTCGGTAAACATACTAATCATATATGTGTGTTTAAAATGATTTACTCTTAGGCTAAAATTATTTCATTAATTATATTTTAAAAAAATGTATTTTTAATGAATAAAAATAGTCATAACTAAACATTTTACCATTGTAAATACTTAAAAGTAGATCATTTTAAACACACATATTTGTTTAGTATATTTACCAAATTTCATGACAATCCATACATACTTTCTCAATATATCATGCGCGCAATGACTTATGGGGTAAAAAAAGAGCTATTTTGATTTCAACAATACACAAATTCTGTAACGGGTTAATAAATTTCTGTTGGTAGTATATTACAAAGCACAATCTGTTTAATCAATATCCAAAATTTCATATTTATACATAAAAAGGTTTTGAAGATAGACTAATTCAAACTTCGAAGTTTTTCGTTAATTTTCGACGCGTTTAAAAGGTACAAGACCCCTTAATACTCGTGGCTTTAATTTAAATAATTAGTTTGTTTTTAAATAAATTAGAAGTTTTAATTTTTGCATTTTTGGTTTTTCATTTTAAAAATAAATTCAAACTTCGCCCGTAATACAGCCAGCACGCTTGCGTGCAAGGAATAAACCGAAATTCCCCCTCTCTTTCCATATTCCCGGGAAGATTAAACGGAAAAAGCATGTTTCCTATAAGTACGGAAATTATTTGCTTAAAAATGTCGAATAATTTAGTGTATAAAAACAAATTTTTCTGACAGTGTATGAATTTTGTCAAGTGTAGAGATTACTTTGAGGTTTTTACATCATAAATTAATTTTACAGAAAATGCCTAATGACGAGAAAATCTATAATAGCACAAAAATACAAAAGATAAGTACGTATTCTTTATTGTTTCCGCTTAATATATCAGGGTACTAAAATTATATTTTTTACGTAACATTTTCAGTTCATATAAAAGAAAAAAAATCAAAACCACACTAAAGTCTCAGATTTTCCAACCTTCTTTGATTGACATATAAAAGATCTTAAAAATGAATATTAAATACTATGTTGGGCAAAAAGTTCTGGGAAAATTGTGAAAATTGCGTTGTTATGCGCAAATTCACAACAAAAGCAACAAGGACTATACTCAAAGTAAAGACCATCATAGTCCACGACTTTATGCCATCGTTCTGCCAGATTTCGAGTATTCTGGAAGTACCATGATGGCACCTTCGAAACAACAAACTCTTGACATGATTCTTCAACTACATTCAAGGATTCAAATCAACGGACCTTGAAAAAGTGTCGCATTGATCGAAAGAAGCCATAATCAAATTCGTGAACTCCTATTATAGATATACCACTAGTACTCATATATATGATACAAATTCTTGGTAACTATTAGATTAAAAATTCCCAGAACTTTTTGCTCAACCTAATAAATGCATAATACAAAATTTTCTGTGTATTACATTTTATAATAAGGTCATCAACCATTATTCTGTAGGCCACAGGTAACCACTGCGAGAATATTGGTTTGCTTTATCATGGTGATTAATGGACAAAAAAGCTTTCCACATCATAAAAATATACCCATTAGGGTAATTTTCCTTAAATAAAATTAGTAGAAGAAAACAGCGGAAAATATTCTCGGACAACATAACTTTTTCTACATCAGCACATAAAACGGTGAAGTTAAGTTTATCTCTAAGAGTTGGAACTTTACGAGACAGTCAATTCTAAGTTAATAGTTCGAGATAGCATGCATGAGTGATTGAGCTGTTTTAGTGGCTATATGCTTATATTATACTCTCATGTAAAAAATTTAATAAAACAATTTTTAATAGACACTGTAAAAAAAACCACTGTAAATTTGCCAGCATAACTCGATCACAGTTGAATGTACTGTATCTTTATTTGGTTTCCTGACTATTTAAACATAAAAAATACTGTAGTTGCGTAAAATTAACAGTACAATGTACTGGCAATTTTGGACGCATTTGGACCACAGCACAAACTACTGGTGTCCAAATTGCCAGTACATTGTGCTGTTAATTTTACGCAACTGCTGTATTTTCCATGTTTAAATAGTCAGGGAACCAAAGAAAGATACAGTACATTCAACTGTGATCGAGTTTGTGCACGAGATGAACAGTACGTTGTACTGTAAAAATGTCGTTTTTTTTTTTTTTTTTTTTTTTTTTTTTTTTTTTTTTTTTTTTTTTTTTTTACAGTGCAGTAATTGTAGTTTTTATTATCTAAAACTACTAGAGTATTAATTTATGTTTGAACAATTTAACATTTTATAATAATTTTTAATATTATTTTCAACATAGTAGTGTATGTAATAAAACAATCATTTCCTGTGGCGGTAACAAATGTGGTTCAAAATGAGGATTCGGTGATCTTAAAGATAAAATCTTCAAACACCTGATTTCTAACGCATCAGTTTAAAATCATTCTTTTGTTTGTTATCCGCAAAAGTGATAAATGGTATTAGAAACAAACACGAATGAAAAAGAGCACGTCCGGAATAGATTATGAAACACATTCAGAGTACTGTAACAAAACATCCCAATTTATTCAGGTGGAAGATGATGTCTAAATGCACAATTTGGAAAATACATATCGCAATTCAAAATCACATTTCTTTAATTACCATTTATAGTCGGCAAAATATCACATTTATTCATGCTTCTCTGCATATGATCTATAGATTTGTATGTATACTACATAATATGCTAAAAGTTTATTCGCAGAAAAGACACGGAGGATTAATTAATTTGTTACCCTCCTCTCACAGTTTGCTCTTCTTCCATGGTTGCAAAATGTTACATAGTGTAATACTAGTTTGTATTTACTAGACAAGGGGCCGGCAGCATAAATAATAACCTCATAGAGTTGTAGGCTGATATTTCAGGATTAGTTAAAACTCAATTCGCATATTAAAATGCAACTGGTCTGCCAAGTTATATATTAGTGGAAAACATCTGCGAAGTCGACCATACAGGTTGCCTGGTAGATTTGCCAATGTATTTTCGCGCTCCCAGTCCTCCATGTTTTCATTCTCGTAGATTCAGGAAAACAAAATGATAAATTTACTGATCAACCACTGCACGTGGTTTCCACTAAGAAATAACTTGACAGTCGAGATGCATTTTAATATACTAATCGAGTGCTGTCTAATCCTCGAATTTTAGCCGTCAACTCTATGAGGAGATGGCCTGTGAAACCACTTCCCGGTCTATACTACATTACATACTTATCTAGAAGTAATCTGTAAAATTACGCTTATGACCTTTTCCTGTAACAGGAAAAACCTAAGTTAGGCCTATTCATCGATCTTGTGTTCCTTTGCTCTGGATGAGAGATATGTTTAAAATAAACGATTTTGACGTTTACTTGGATTGTGAACAGGCAACAACATTTTCAGTAATGCAAAATTACTGCTATAATCAAAATGCGGAAAATCTTGCCAAAAAAGAAAAAAAAAAGTTAACGATTTCAATGCTCTATAACTGCACAGATACATTTATTATGGAAATTTATGTATAACATTAGTTATAATATCGTTTGTATCATCATGTGTATGCTATCATATTGTAAGTGTAAAATTTGGAATAGTGGATTATTGCATTCTACAATGCTCCGAAATATTTAGTAACCCTGAACTTAAATATTAAAAAAATGTCTTTAACGTAGGGGAGAGTGGGGATGAAAGGGACATTTTGTCTTTACAAGCTTATAAAAATAAGACATTAAATGGTATCATTATCATGATTGCGCCTAATTCTTGTCTAAAACCTTTGCTTTAATACTAGTAAAATCTCTTATCCTCAAATACAGTAATTTAAAATTTTTACGCATTTTTATAAATTGGGAGAAATGTCCCTTTTAACCCCATTGTAGGGGATGAAAGGGGCACTGTGCGGGGTTGAAAGGGACACACATAAATAAAACATTTTTATGAACATTTTTTTCTTTTTATTTGCGATTAGATTATTCAAAAATAAAAGATAATGATACACAAATAAAAATAAAATATATTGCAACATATCATAAAACAAAAACAAGAAAAATAACCTGCTTAGTTCTGCTTGACAAAAAGAATTTTAAATCAAAAATTTTAAGAAAGATTTAGCTCTACCTGTCTCACCACCAGTTACGGATTTAGGTAATTTCATCACAATATCATTCATATTCGCATCATTCATGTCAATATTATCAGTAAATACAAAGTAGTTTTAATCCTTTTTTTTCTGAAAAAATGTACTTCAAATTCATTCCGAATGCTTTTCAGGAGTTTGTGGATAAAATGCGACAGTAATGTTACCATAATTATTCCATTACCTTTCGAAAATTTTATTGCCTTCATAGTTGTATTGATTTCATGATTATCAAATAAGAGAAGAGTAGGATCAGTTTTGGAACAACTAGAATATTAAGCGAATGCACAATTGCGTAAAAAAATTCTGCGGTCATCCACCAACATTGATAAGCAAGTCCTTTGGGATGAGGCAGATTCCAGCATGAATTCTTTGTAGTTCTTCCTTGTGAAAACGAATACGGTTGAACAGTATTCGTTCCTGATGCAGAAACAAAAGTATGACAAGTTTACCACGTTTAGCTGATGGTGCGTCAGAAAATTGCTTTCACCACGTTTTGCTACTATATTTGGTGGCTTGTTCTCTGTCATTAAACCTGTTTTATCACAGTTATATACTATATTCCGTGTGAACTTTTAACGATTCATAACTGACTAAAGGTGTTTAAAAAATATCAACATTAGCTTTGTTGAAACTTGTACTTCTTGTTAAACTAATTGCTATAGGTTTTCTTAACAGAAAGTAATGAATTTCGTTGATTAAAATCTTGGAAACAATCGTTTCCAGCTTGCTTGTGTGTTTCCCAAGACAAGGAGATATTTCGAGAATTCAAACAAATTGAATACTCATATGCACAGTTGTTAAACCATAGATCATATTAGATTTTTAGAGAAAATTTGAAGCAAACTCTTTTTATTGATCTTCACTAAACCTTTTTTATTACCAAATGGTTGTATTGAAATTCATCTGCTTGTGCATTCTTAAATTTTAGAAAAAATTTTTCTAAACAGGACTTTTCAATGCTGTAGGCTTTAGCTGCTGATCTTACAGACTATCTTTCAGATACAGCACCCACCATTTCTTCTTCAGTAATCCTATTTTTCTCAATTTTCCTTTTATATTTTCGAAACATATTGACTTTTGATGATTTTTGAAAAAGGAAAAAATACCTAAATATGTAGGTACATGTTATTGTAATATTGACATGTTTTTGTTCTACATAATAATCCATTCATTCTTTCTACATACAAAACTAAAAACCATAACTTAAATTTTTCGAAACATAAATAATATTTTGTTGAAATAATTATAAAGAACGAGGGGTTGAAAGGGACATGTCCCTTTCAACCCCATACCCACCTAGCGAAATTAAAAATGTATTCATGCATGACAATATTTGAGTTAACAAAATATATTGGTATTCACATAAACTGTATACTTTACAGTGCTAAATAAAATTAATATTATAATGCTAAACACAATAACACAATATTAATTTTTTAGAGAAAAAAAGAAAAGCAAGATCAAAATTTACTTTTTTATATCAAAAACATGTTTTGCTTTCACCACCTACAACGCTACAATTGCTGACGTTAGTTATAAGGAATATTAAGACAGAACAGATATCACCATCGATTGAGCCAAAGATGAAAATTTCTACATTTTATTTTCTTCCTGAAATTCTGAGTGTCACTTTCATCCCTTGTCCCTTTCATCCCTAGTCTCCCCTATAATGTGAAACGAGTAATTCTCTTAAATTCTTTTGCAATTCATATTTTTTTTTTCATACATAAAATAATTTTTCATATTGTTTCAATTGTAAACAAGGAATGTGTTAACTAATAAAACGGAATTTCATTTTAAAATGAGAATTTCCAATTTCTACCTTAAAAGTATGCTTACTTAAATCACATTATAAATATAACTACATATTAAGTACAAATCTAACAAATTATCATTTTCAAAAATATAACTTTAAAAAGTTTTCAGTAAATCATTTGTACGTTTCAAATTTGTATTAAAGGAATATTTACAGTTTAATATTATTAACTTTTTTAGATTTAATCATTTATTAAATATAAATCTACTTATTTTTTGTCAGAAATATGCAACATAAAAGACAAAATATGGGTATTGCTATTAAATTTGTAAATAAAATCTGTAATTCTAAAATTTCACTTTACGAAAATTTCTACTTTAAATATTTTCTGTATATGAGCCGGAAAAAATTATTTAACATCGACGTCCTGTTAAGGGGTGTCTCAGGAATCTTACAGCTTCAAAATTTTCGAAATTATATAATTTTTATATGTTAAACTGCTGACTTTTCTGAACATTTTGATATAATTGTTTCCTATAAATTCTCATTAATACAGAAGTTATGACTTTTAGAAGAGTACCAGCTCAATAGCTGAAGCGGCGTTTCCGAAACTTTGAAGTCATATTTTTGAAAATGACGTTTTTGGCCCTAACGCGCACGATATGTCTACAAGTTTTGAATATTTTTTTCATGGACTATTCAGACCATATGTTTCTTATTAGTCCGTATAAACTGAACCTAAAATGTGCTTTATATTGTTAAAAAACAATATATTTTTTATGTGATTAAACTGTTGAAATTTTCAAAATCTTGCATTAGCTAAATACAACTTTATATTAAAAATATAAAAATATTTTAAATACAAATTTATTTAGGTTCTGTGTAATTATTGCAATCTTAAATATAAGTAGGCACCTAAATTTTCATTCTAGTTGCAAATTTTATTTTATGAACCTGCGCGCAAATTGTTATACCAATTTTCTGCTTGTCAAATGTCTGACAGTTTGGAGTCCCATATAAATGCTGATTCTGCATCTTGCAAGTTTTAAAATACACGAAATGAAAGAACATACTTATACGTATATCGTTCATCCCAATAAAATTTTATTTTTAAAATGATATACATTCTAAGGTATTAATTGTTGAAAATGTCCTTTTTCCATTATTTCCTATTTTAATAGTTTAGAAACCCTTTAAACGACGTGACAAACTGAATAACTGCATAACTCAACTGACAAATACAATATATATGCCTGTACTTTCTTAATGCATGTAGCTGCCACGATTAACGTCAAATTAAATTCTTGAACTGTAAATAAAAATAGACGAAAATAACAAAACTAAATTTTACGGTTGAAAGCAAATCTACACAGAAATTTACATTTTGTATGTGAGGAAGTAATTAAAATTTAATTAAAATCTTTTCACAGAATGTAGTTTTATTTTAAACAACATTAAAATTGTGCTTCTAGGAGATAATTTAAAAGATGGTAATGTTTTGTAAAAATGGAATTGCGATTAAAATTCGCTTATGGTTTCAGATAATAACTTAAGAATAGTAAGTGTAAAATATATTCGAATTGTGTTTCCACTAGCAATTTAACGATGTTTTATATACATAAACGAAACTAAGAGATTTAACTGGAAATTTTAATTTGGTGACAATATAAATATCTAAATAACCTTTTATTCTAAATGACGACGCTTTTGCAAACCGCATAATATATTTGATGGAATAATTACATGAATGATTCGCGAAGCACTACGGGATTATCATGGATATAATATATTTATCCATACTTGTAATAGATGACTGAATAGATAATGAAAGACAAAACTAAAAAATCACTTGCATTCACACAAATTTCAGCAAAAGAAATCTTTTTAAAATACTGCATTGCACTTAATTTTTTAAAAATTAATTTTACTAAAAAGATACGAGATAAATAAAAACTTTCCAAAATATTTAAACATAAACATTAAACATTAAACATTTAAATATTTAATTATTATAAAGTAACTTTTTTTTTTTTTTTTTTTTGCTTGGGATATCGCAAAGTAAAAAAAATAATAATAAAAAGAAATTTAGCAAATTACAATGATTTTTTCGAAGATTAAAATTTAAGACATAAAAAATCGCACGGAGATGATCATACATTACGTACGCCATGAATTAAACATTAATAGTGTTTGTTACACGTAAAAATTGCAAGCAACAAAAATCGCCTGCGACCCGTCAGATTTCTTAAAACTTACGTATTATCCACCAGAAACTTGGGTATTATCCAAGAATTTCATTGGCTGTTCGGGAAAAGTCTTTTCCATCGTCAGATTTACAAGAAATCTGACGACCAATTTTAAATGAAATTTCATTTTTAAACATCTAAACATCCCACAATATTACTTTTTACACCGCCATATAGAGAAAAAAATGTACATTTAATTGCAATTTGTTTGAAACCTGTATATCAATTTGTTTCTGAAATATTATTTTTTTTTTGTAGTTTTTATTTCTTTTTTGTCATAGTGGCAACAGAAATATCCATCTCTGTTGAAAGTAAAGGGAAATACAGATTACTGTACAGACAAACCAGAAAACGAATAAAATGCGGATTAAGCCAATAAAAAGCTTCAGATATGCTTTTGATTTCCTACCCTGACGAGGTCAATAATCATTTTTCCAAATGGTTAAAAAAAATCAAGCCTAATTTTTTAGTCATTTATTAAAAAAAAAAGAACGAAAAAAGTTGCGTTATACATTTCAAAAGTAATCCTCGATTAGTATATAAATGTGTTTTAATAACTTTATTTGAAAAATAATATTAAATATCTGAATTTTGCAATGAGTTTTCGACAATTTAAAAACCTCATCATTCTGTATTTTGAAGATGTAAATGCATTACAAAATTCAAAATTCTCAGGCCGCTCTTTTCTTATTATTATTCTCTACTCTAAGCATTACTTTATGGGATATGCGTTTCGTAAACAATAAACATTTAATATCATGCAGCTGTCAGCTGCAGGATTAGACCTGAAATATTACTTTACACTGCGTACTTCATAAATCAGTTTTTACTGAAAATACGACATGAATGCAGAGAAAAACAGAAAATCGAAAGATAAGGATATTTATATGTCATTTTTAATATCATGAGTTAAATGATTTAGTTTTCATGTTTTTAAATTTGTTTTTGATAATATAAACCTCTTCACTTAGTATTTTAATGTAGTGAATATTATACAGAATTGGCATGGAAAGTTTTTTCTTTACAACAAACATTTGTTTTTAAAATACGCGTATCGTATTTGATAATAATTTCACATCAAATAACCGCAGAGTGGATAATTTGTTTTCTAATATTGTGTTGCACTATAGTTTTTATATATAAGTTCAATAAAAATTCCAGATAAATCAAAACTTGAAAATAACAGAGAAAATCACCTTATATTTGTTTTCGTTTTTTACTTGAAATATAACGAAATAAATTTAATTCTCTCTCTTTCTGTATATATGTATATATATATACACTATATGGCCAAAAGTGACTAGCCACTTGGGATTTTTTATATTTCCTTAAATATCTAGAAAAATACATAAGGAATTATCCTGAAACTCCAGGTGTGTAAACAGAATAGTACAGATCATATATTGCCGTGAAGATTTTACCCGAAAGCCCATAGGGGATCGTCAACAAATTGAAAATGAACAAATATCTTTGCGATAACCCTGTATAAACTAACGTAGCAAAAGCGTTCAAACTGTAGATTTTGATTAAGTGCCTTATTGTAATAAATTGTGTTCATTTTTATGAGAATAGCATGTATATTCGTAGAGAAAGTAAAGTTTTTATAAAAAGAATCCAAAAGTTTGTCAAGTTTTTTGCTTATAATTTGTAGAGTTCTTAATAAAAAAAAGTTTTCTCAGAAAATATGACAAATAACATTGTACACAATACCCTGCAATCAGGATGAAAAAATAATAAAAATTGTATAAAAAATGAGCAGTTTAACTAAATGATAATTCACTGCCCAAATGTAAAAAAAAAAAATATATATATAATTTGCATAATGTATTAGCAAAATGTATAGAGCAACTTTTGTGAAAATCTCAAAAACATAGTTTGAAAAGTCTGAAAATTATCGTGTATAGAATAAGATCAAAATCCGCTATTCAAAAAAGGAAGCAAAAAGACGAGGGCTGTATCCAAATACAGTCGTACGTGGAATATTGTGTATGAAATTTTGGCACTGATCAATGGATATATGGATGCAACCCCTCATTTTTTTTTTTTTTGCTTCATTTTGAAAACAACGGATTTTTAGCTTATTTTATCAATTTATGTATCAATTTATGTACCAATTATGATAATTTTCAGAATTTGCAATCTATGTTTTTCAGACTTTTACAAAAGTTGCTCTATACATTTAGCGAGCACATTATGCACATTACATTTTGTTTACATTTGGGCATGCGCAGTGAATCATAATTTAGTAAAAATGCTCATTTTTCATAGAATTTTTTTTTTCATTCTGATTGCAGGGTATTGTGTATAATGTTATTTGTCATATTTTCTGAAAATAATCTTTTTTTTTTATATATTAAAAACTCTGCAAATTATAAGCACAAAACTAGATAAATTTGGGACTCTTTTTGTAAAAACTTTAATTTCTCTACGAATATACATGCTATTCTCATAAAAATGAACACAATTTATTACAATAAGGCACTTAATCACAATCTACAGTTTGAACGCTTTTGCTACATTAGTTTTTACAGGGTTGTCCAAAAGATATTCGTTTTTTTCAATTTGTTGACGGTCCCCTATGGGGTTTCGGGAAAAAATCTTCACGGAAATATATGACGTGTACTATTCTGTTTACACACCTAGAATTTCAGGATAATTCCGCATGTATTTTTCTGGATATTTAAGTAAACGTCAAAAATCGTAAGTGATCGGTCACCTTTGGCCATATAGTGTATATGTATACTACAGGGTGATTCAAAACTTAACTTTCATATTTCGTGGGGAAGTACAGAGTACGTCAGGAAACCGATATCACATGGGAAAGTATGTCAGCAAACGTCATCTACATGAATAAAATGGGCAAGTAAGGTAAACGCCAGCAAACAGGTACAGTTAAGTGGTAAAGAATGTGACTTTTATTCCCAGAAGGTAAAGCACAGCCTCAAATAAAATAACCTAACAAAAAATAAATTAAAATTAAAGCAAAAAGCAGAAAACAAACCAATTAAAAAATAAATAAAGGTTAAAAGAACAGGAAAGAACAAAACTAAACGAAAAGTTTCCAGGCATCATATAATGAAACCGTTGAATAAAGGTCATTAACGAGATTTTTGGAGTTTTTAAAGATGTAAAAGACTTCGTGGAAGTCCAAATGAGAAGTGGAAATAGAAGAAGAAATAATACTAGCTTTACGAAAGTCAAAATAATGATTGACACGAATGGAAGGTTGGTCACACAAAACACCCTCTATATACGCATGCGCACATTTGCAGATATGCTTTCCTATGTGAAATCGGTTTCCTGACTTATTCACTACCTCCTCACGAAATTTGAACGGCGAGTTTTGAATCACGCTCTATATATACAAATCCAGAAAATGTGACTTTATATATATTCGAAATCATTATTGATTTACGTATGAAAGTATTAAACAAATTATTTCATATCAGTATTATTAAAATAAATGTTGCGACGGTGTTTTTTTACTTTTAAAAAGATTATTATTTTGTATTTCAAAGTTGAAAATACGTTACAAAAATAGAGTATTACAGAATTCGTATGTTGCGTGTTTCCTTCTATTAATGTTTACTCGAAGCGTTTGGTTTTATGATATGTGTATCATAACTAATAAACTCTCTAATATGATACAACTTTTAGCTACAATGATTAGGCTTGGAATATTATTTTGATCTCCAACTTTCATAGATGAATTTGATTGAAAATACAAATTGAATTAAAACTAAAGAATAATAGAAAAACAGGAAGTTAAAGTTAACTTTGTTGATTTTTAATGTCATGGGATTAAAATTTTATTTTTTTAGTAATAGTTTTATTTCCTTACTCTAGAAAAGAGAAGAAACATAGGAAGAAATATTATCTGAAATTCAACGATGCTATTAGATTTGATTTCATCTGTTTTTCCGTTTTAATATCACAGGTTTTACGTTTCATTTTATATGTTTCCAAATTTGTTTCTAACATTTTAAAATCTGATTATTTAGTATTTTATTCAAGTGCATGTGTTATAGTGTTCACAAGCCGGTTGTTTCAAGTTGTACACTTTACTACAAGCGCTTTTGTTGTATGCTACATGTACCGTTAGCAATAAACATTTTAATATATATCTAATATCTAATACTAATCAATCTAATATCTATCTAATCTATCTAATATCTAATAATAATCTATCAGATGATGAAGACAGATTTGAATATGATTTGTATTACACTTTCTCTAAATCGACATTATTAAAAACAAGATATGGATGAAAATTTGTTTTTTATTAAATGATAAGTACAGTTATTACAGTATAATTTTCTTATAATATCAAGAAGTTAAAATGTTTTTAATTTTTATGAAACAATTTCTGGTCCCCATTTTTTTCAATAAAAAATAAAATAAAACTGGAAGACACAGCACCCCTCCTAACTCAGAAATTCACATAATATAAATTCAATGTGCATGTATGTATGTTATGCATGCATGTATGTATCTATGTTTCTGTTTCTGTAACATGTTTTATCAAATAGTTTTATAAACATAAAGACATCTCGTTAATGCGCCTCCGCATAAGACGTATAATCTTCAGCTAATGAATGTTGACAGCTCTGTGTTCCCTATCATTTCCTATTGTTTTAAATTAATGTAAAGGTTATCTCTTAATACGAACTATTCAAGTATGTTGTGGAGAATATATTCATACAGCGGCTGGGCAGAATCGAAACTAGTCATGTATATTATTTCTTCAAAAGCTAATTTTTTTGTAAATGTGTTTATTATTTGTCCAAGGAATGGTCAGTGATAGCGACAGTGACAAACGAAACCTCCACTACCAAAAATGCATTTCTTCAAAAAATGCTAATGGCTGTTCACCTACCGTAAAAATCAAAATGTGATGTACCATACTAACATGTCGCGTCAGTCTCAAAATTTGAAAATATTTGGGTAAAAATATCATTTGCGCAATTATAACTAAAAAAAAAAAAAAAAAAAAAGTGAATAAGTACTTTAATTAAATTAATATTATGTAAGGACAATAATTCTTTTGCATCAACAATCTCTTTTGCTTGTATTGAGTAATTATAGCTTTTATATCAACAAATTGTCATCAATTTGCTTTTATATTACAGTTACTGAAGTAAAGGACAAGTTGTATTTTTAGCATAAAATTAGTAATATATTTTATTTCTGTCACAAACTTAATTCAATTTATTTAACGCAATGTTTTTTTAGTACCATTAAAATACTTACATCGTTTAAGGAAAGTTTTAGTTAGTGCAGACAAAAATTGGTCTCACTTAGGAACGTGCGCTAATGAGATTTTACTCTAACTAAAATTTGAATCATGTTTCTGACATTTTAGAAACCTTACCACTTTGTATTTTAAAGACTTGAATACATTAAAGAGTCTTATGTCGCTTGTTTTTTATAAATATCCTTTATTTAACTGTTTGGTTATGGGATGCGATTGTCGAATTCGAAAAGCACTTTAACATAAAACATATCTCTACTGTGGTATTGCATTTGAAATATTATTTTCCTCTTCGTACTTCATATGTTGATACTATTTAAAATGAGATGTGAAGTACAATTTAAGAAGAAGATAGAAAATCAAAACGAATAAATATATTTTTTCATTTAATGTATGATGACGTTAATAATACCTTTTTTTTTTTATGTAATGTTTTATTTTTTCCCGGTAGCTTGGACGTATTTGCAAAATAATTTGAAACATAATCATATTTAAGTATTGCGCGGCAGCGCAATACTTATTTATTTCCAGTGTCACTTCTCAATGTTATTTTAACATAGAAAAGACCATGGGGATCATAACTTTTTCATTTTTTCTTCCCACCTTTTTGTCCCTGATGCCACTCATTTTTAATTCTTTGCTAATTCTAATAATTAAGCATAAATAATTAAGCATTAATAATTTTAATTAATTCTATTAATTAATCTAATAATAAATTCAAAGTGTAAAAACATTTGCCAGACGTCAGGATCAAAACGGATCATAAAATGCCTTTGCACATACTTTTTTCATTGAGAATCAGCGGACATTTTCTAATAAAATTTAACATTTTTCCTTCATTGTTGTAAATAATTCAAAAGCCGTAATAATAAATTGCCTATTTTTAGTTGAATGATTTTCACGTGAAACATAAAACTGAAGATTTTTTTTTTTTTTTTTTTTTTTTTTTTTTTTTTTTTTTTTTTTTTTAAGAATTAAAAAGAAGATGAATATGACGTCATAGTGGAAAAAAAAGTGACATTTTCAATCAAATTTTTTAAGTTCAGATTGTAATTTTTTGACCAAACTACAACAACCTGCATTACTGCACTGGTGAAACATTTTGAATTATACATAGGTAAATTGCATCACAAATTGTGATGCGATATCGCATAAATCAAAGCCTGATGGTGATACCCTCCATTAATTTTGAAATGTGTTTGTCTGAATGCAGTAGTTATTAAAAAACTTGACATATTAAACAAAAACTTAATTTGCAGAACAAATAAAAAAAAATATTTATTTAATAAATTGTTTAAGACCGAGAAGGGGGAGATATTAAGATATTTCATTCAATTCGTTCTACATTTAATGTTAAATTTTTGTAACAAATAAGCTAAACCAATTGAACATTAAAAAATAAAAATGATTCATACAATATGATGTTTTAAACACCTATATACTTAGATTCCGTTCAAATGAAATCGAAATAAATCTTAGACTTTTTCCATTTTTAAGTTCTAAATATTTGTAGTGCAGATTTTGCATTATGTTTATGACGATTGTACATAATGAACGATATATATTTTATTTCCGATACAGAAAATGGCACAGAAAATCTCAATAACATATATTAATTACAGAGCAGTCCAACTATATAACGCAAGTTACAGTTTAGACAGGCAGACTGCCAGACGAACAGACAAACTCAATTCATAAACACTTTTCAACTATGTTGGAATGTGTTAAAAACGCATAATAGGTTGAAATTTCACTTTCAGCACTTTTCAGCAATTTATACCAATGAACGGGAGCATATTTGAATACTTTTGTACAGCCCTGTATTTTGCATACTACCGTTATATACAAGCTATTATTTAGCTAAAATTTAATTAAGACTAAGTCATGATTAAAACTACACTGTTAAAAATTTGCAGCATTCTGGCAGGTCATTTGACCGTTTTTTCCGAAAACGGTTAAAACAACCGTAATTTAACACTATTCTGACCATATTATTGGCCACTTTATGGTCAGAATATAGTTAAATTATGGTTATGAAACCGTTTTTTCAAAAAACGGTCGAATGACCTGCCATAATGCTGCAAAATTTTTAACAGTGTACTGAAATCGCACTTCCAGAGATTATCATCCACATACGGCCATGTATCCAATGCTTTGATTGGCCCTGTATATCACTTTATCTATATCCTACAAACATATCTTAGTATATTAAATGTAGTTCAGCGTAAAAACCCATAACTCATTTAAAAAACAGCTTTAAGCTATTTTCGTTCAATCTCAGTAACCCTTACGAATTCTTTTGTGTAGTCCTGTATAGGATCTACAGCATTTATACACACAACGTAATATACAAAAATTTAGTTACACTTAAAAACCGATAGCATAACTAAATACACACTTTCTGCAACTATCGCTAATATACAGTTTTCTGGTACGGTACAGTATCCGAAATATTTTGTGTGTCACTGTAAATATTATGCACTTTCAATTATACAGGAAGTAACTTGTAGCAAACCTCAGAAACTTATATAAATTTAATTACAGGTGAAATAGTTCAACATAATTAAAATACACCGCGAACAATGTTTCCCCCTATACAATTATGTAACGAAATTTTTTCTGTGGTCGTGTAAATAAATAATAAATAAATGCACCGCATTGTCTACATAATGTATATTTTAGTGCACTTCATAAATTCATAAGAATTTCATCGTGTTCAAAAGGGTATAACATCATTAAATTGCGCTTGAAACAATTTTTTACCATTGGTCGCAATGTAACGGTATACTTTTGGCTGTCCATGTTATTGAACTATACATCCGATTTTCATCAAATTTTAAATGTCTCCACAAAATTCTGCTACTATCATGTATTTAAAATTTCAGACCATTTGGTTGTATAGTTTTTGCGCTGTTACATGCAGACGGACAGGCAGACAGACGAACGGACCATACGACGGCTATAGGTGCTATATATTTATAAAATTACAACTAAACAGGGGGTGTTGGAAGACAAAATGAACAGACTGTAATAATTGAATATAACAAATTATACCAGATTTTTTGAATTATAAATGATAAATTTTCGTACAGGCATACCGCCCAAGCTTAATAATTGTTAAGCGACTATAAAACTTTACAAACATATGGATTTTTACACAGGATTATAATCATAGTCTCGTCAAAGCCAACTTTGCAACCTTCATTTGAGTAATAAAATCTTGCTAGAGCTTTGCTCTGTTTCCGTTGCGAAATATGTATTTTGTGCTTCTTTAATCTTTCTGAAAATCTCCGTTTAGTTTCACCAGTGGAAACAAATCTTTCATAATCTGGTAGGGCAACGAGAATTTAATAAACTTCTGTTTTTTGGTGTTTCTTGATTTTATCAATATTATTACTGAGAATTTGAAAAAGGTAAAGATGGGGAAAGGTACTAATTTTACATTGTCTCAAGAACCTAGATTTCAAAATAACTGTTTTGTTGGGTTTTAGATTTAGCATGTTGAATTTGGTTTGAATACAAAATTTTAAATATAACTTATGGTCCAATAATTAAGGTATAAATTAATTGCCCAATATATAATTATAATTTTTAAGGCATTTCCTGAAAAACTAAAATTATGTACAATGGTGTGTTTCCGTTGACAATATACAGTTTTAATATTTTTACAACTTAATTATAAATTAATACATTAATTTCAAGGACATTTTTCAATTACCATGCCGCAGGCGATAAATCATCAAATATTATTTGTATCAAATATGATACTATGGTTGAAACAACCACGCGTTGAAATGTTAACAGATATAATGTTGCGCCAAAATAAGCCAAATATCTGTGAACCTGTCTTTTCGTAACTCAAAACGGTAGGATACATATGTTCAGTAAAATCGATAGTACACTTTTTACATAAATTTGCGTTATACACACGCACACACATAAAAAAACATGAGATTTGCTAATATGAGCAATATATAATAAAAGAATAAAGGAGGAATGCAAAACACATTGATAAATTTAAAAGAAATTATAGTTCTGAAGACTGTAAAAAATGAATGCACTACTTAAGTAACATTATAAGTTAAAGCAAGAATATTTTTTTCTTTTTGTTTAAATGCACTATACTTATTTTCTCAACTTTTTAAATTTTGTTATTACGAATGACGTTCTTTTTTCTCCCTGAAATTATTCTTTGAAGAAAAAAAGATTGATTTTAAAAAGAAATATTTGTAAAAAATAAAAGGAATCAGTTTCACTTGATCATATTTTATACATTTTTTTTTAAATTTCTTTCTATAAAATATCCATAATACTAGTTGAAAGAATTTTATTTACTTATACGAAAACAACTCGCGCATTATGTTAAAAAAAGTGGTGAATAGAAAATATTATAAAAAACAATTTTCGTTTCAAATTCTATATCTATATTTCTTAATCACACTTTAGGATAGGATTAATGGCGTATTTTCGTATTTCTTTTAGTTCGCTATTTTTGTTAATTTTTATTTAAAAAAAAAAAAAAAAAAACTCCCTGCTCCGTATTTTAGTAACTATTGAGTGCTTGTGTTTTTTTATTATAATTATTATTAAATCCAAAGCTTTCGTCTAATAAATAAGGAGAAGAGAGGGGAATTTGAAACATTCCTAAAAATATCTCGCAATTCTAGCAAATAGAAAAAAAATGCATTTCAGAAAAATTTAAAAACTCAATATGGTACTTAGATAATATTTCAAGCGAACGCTAGAAATTTTTTTAATGCACTTAAAAGAAGTATTAACAATTTTTTAACACTTCTTGCATTTTAATATTTCTATTTATTTTTTATTCGCGTAGAATCTTTCTTTGGGGGAAAAAAATTAAAAATTCATTTTTGAAAAAAAAAAAAAACGGTTCAGTATAACGTAGACATATATTATTCATATATGTGTATTTCTTTTGATTAGTCTAAGAATGCTGTATTGAGAACGTATTTAGAAATTTCTTTATTTTTGGAATTTCAAAGTTATATATTACACTCCAGTACAGGATTTGCGATATATTTTAGTATTTCTTTTTAGCCACCGGTATGCTATTTCTTTCCCCAAGCTTATTTTGTGTCGTCTCCAAAAAATAACGTTATGTTGTGTAAGTCCGTCGTAAAACAAAGAAGTTGAATCTTTGTACTATTAAATACTCTGTAGCGATTTTTTAAACTTCTAAGAATCACACATTTTCAATTTTTATAAAATCGCATTGGTAAAAAAAAAAGTTCTTTTAAATTCAATGTGTTTGAAAACTGTATCTCCATTTATTTGAAATATTAATTTTTTTGCAGTGCTTAGAGCCATTTGCTTAATATTGGCAACGAAGGTATTCAATTTCTCTAGGAAGTAAAAGGAAAAAAAATACTTCTAAAATAGTAATTATATATTTTGTTGCCATTTTCTCATAATAACAGAAAGAAAATGTAATTAAAATACTTGTTATGTAAAAAATATATAAACGAATGATTTCTGTTAAAACATGGAGCTATTATAAAATATATTTAATTTTGTGTATATATATTAATGTTACAAATAAATGAAGGCCTATGAATCATTAGATAGCCTTTTTTGTCGAGTTTCATTAATGACGGCACCCTTGTGCTGGATTTGCATATTATTTCGCGACAGAGGCGTCCTATACATGCTTTACTGTAGATGTTTAAGAGTGGATCGTAAATATGGAATTTTTAAGCGGAAACGAATTACGTCATTTTACATAAAATAAAAGCATGTGCTTTAAGTCTTAAAGTCGAAATATGTTTTGTACTATTTATATATACATGTACTTTTTTTCATCGGATAAGGGGCGACACTAAATTCTGAAAAAGCAGAATTCCTATTTTCTAGTATTTATTTCTTTTTATTTTCAAAAAAGAAAAGAAAATAAATATAGTAAATTATACCATAAACCATGACATTTAAATTCAACATCAAAATATTGTTTTAATTTACCCCGCAAAAAATGAAAAATGCTAACTGGCGTGTTAAAAAATGCTATGGGCGAGATTTGATAACATAAAAGTACCAATAATTCGTTGCGATCGTGACAACTTTTATGCAGTTCTATTTGAAAAAAATTCTTGATTTTTTAATAAAATGTTTCTTGTTATGCACTCTTTTTTTAACCCCCCCCCCCCCCCCCAAAAAAAAAAAAAAAAAAAAAAAATGCTACATTCCTAAGCACATTGAAACGAATGATGCAATTATATCATTTTCATTTTTTTTAATTGAAGTATCTTTTTCTCGACGCCCAGTACTTAACTAATCCTTTTTGTACGCAAAACCTATGTTTTATTACATAGATGTTTCCTTCAAAATAACATATGACATAAACGTTAAATTAAGATCATTTATTGAAATATAATTATATAAAATGTAATATATTCAATAATTCTGTGAAGTCTCCTGCTTTAGCCAATGCTGCAACTCTTGCTTTTTTCGCACTTCATCATTTGCCCTATTTTTAGATGATAGCATAAAAAAATAAATAAATATCACACGCATATTTCAAATCATATTCTTCTTTCATATTTGTCTTATGAGAAAAAGATTTTAAAACCAATAAGCACTGGAGTTTGAAATAGCTGTCAGACGTAAAACCCTTTTTGACATTCTTATTTCACTCCGTACTTCTTAAAGCAATTTTGTAAATATCCTTACTCAAAATAGGTTTTTAACCCGTTCGGATCCACTTTTATTTCAATTTTGAGAACGAAATTACTTTTACTTTAATAATGTTAATCGTAGCTATCCAAATAGATTTACTGAAGTTTAAAGATGATCTCATTGCCTGAAATCTAACTAATGTACTGATATTGTGTAGTATTCAATTCATAATTATATGATAATAGGTTAAGGAAGAATTTTGGAGACATTTAGAAATATCGTATTACAACTGGGTTTAACAGATATTACAAATGTCTAATGTTTTTTGCATTTTATCAGACATAATTCTTTCAGAAAAGTAACCTATATTTTAAATTGAAAGAGTGAAATATATGTATTAAATAAAGGAATCACCAAAGGTCAAAAGAGAATTAAGCAAACTTTTATTATTATTGTTATTGCTAAATGTCAAAACATAAATGAAGTCATAATAAGAAAGGCATATTCATATACTATCATTACTATATGTAGATAGTAACAAAAGTAATTGCTAAGCTAAAATAATAGTCGATGAAAAGACATGTACTATTAATAGTACACCCGAGCCGAACGTGTTAAATGTGCATTATTTACTTACATGAAGCATAAATTATACACCCTAAGAATGTAGATTGTTTGATATCAAAATACTTCAGAATTAATGAAAAACTGTTTGTCGGTTATGAGATAGAAAAATGCAATTCATTAACAATAGATTCCTTATTCGATGGCAAACGTATTTCAGTAAACACAAGATACATAATAAAATACCTGGACATTTACGCCATAAAAAAATCAATATTAACGTGAAAATAAAATATCACATGATTACTAAATGGTGTATGCAAGATGTTATAAAGTTAAAAAGTAACAAAACATTAAGATAAAATTATAACGATCAACGTTGCTGTCATCGATCTATGTCATCTATGACTATCTCCGGAAAAAGCGCTTAAATTTCTTTTAAAAAACAAATTCAGGCCGTCTTGTATTTGAAAAGTTCCTTGGGTTCACAAACGGTAATCTCTTCAACCATTCATAAGAACAGAATATACAATGGCATCATCAATCGGACGAAAACAGAATAACAGTTTAGACGAATTAACGATTGCGTATGGAATGGCGACATCTACCAGATGCAATTAGAAATAAGAAAAATCGAAAAAAAGATAGGCATGCAGTGGCAACATCTATTATAGAATGATGAAAATTAATGTAGAACAGAAAAAATAGAATAAAACGAAATGAACGTTACTAGAAGCATAAATAGCTTTACATTGCCAAACGTTAAAATCATAGGATGGGTACAAATGCAGTGTTATATGATTATTTTAAGATGCATAGCACATCCTGCATATTCTATCACATTTGCTTCTAGCAAATTTCATCTCTTTTAATTCAATTTTGTCTGTTCTACATTTATTTGTATCATTTTGTAATAGATGTCATCCCTGCATGTCGTATCGTTTGATCCATTTTTCTTATTTCCGTTTTCATCTAATAGATGTTTCCATTCAATACTCCATCGTTAATTCTTTTAATATTTTATTCTGTTTTCGTCTGATAAATGATGCCACTGAATGTTCTGTTCTTTGATTTGTTCAAGCGATTTACATTTGATAACCTAAAGAAATTTTCAAATTCAAGACGGCTTGACTTTGTTTTTTAAAAGCAGTGTACAACTCTTTCCTGAAGATGGTCATAAATGATGACCTAAACGTCATTTTTTATAATTGTATTTTAATGTCTGTTTAGTTTTTAACTTTGAAACATTTCATACATAATTTAGTAAACTTGTGTTTTTTTTTCACGTTAACATTGCGCAAGAAACATTTTGTATATGCAACTTATCTTCGAAAATAAACAACTAACGGAAGATTTGATTTTCTATTAAATAAAGCTTCTTTCTTTTTTTACAAAAAAATATACGAAATATTAAGAAAACACAAAATTATAAATATGTATATTTCTTTCAAAATCCAAGCTTCCACAAGCACCTCTATAAATAAAAACAAGATAGTATAATAACATTATTAAATAATTTTGAGTAAAACATCTGATTTAGACATCTTTAGTTCTCCGTTTTCAATTGTCATGTTCGGAGATTTTTAAAGAACTATCTTATACATCTTTCGGAGAATTTTCTATTTTGGATTTGGTTTTAAAACAAGATTATTAGAAGTCAATAAGCATTGGAATTTCAAATAGCTGTTAGTCACAGAATCACTTGTGAAATATTATTTTCTCTTGAGACTTAAAAAAGAAATTTTGTGCGGATTCTTAAATAAAAACACTTTAAAAGAATTTGTGCTGTATTCACATGAAGAAAATATAAATTGTACTTTTCTAAATTAAATTATTAAGTTATACGTGATTCAAATTTCAAATGAAATTTCCAAATTACACAAAAAGCTAAACAGATATTTCGTTGTAACTTTTAAATAAATCTTGCAAACGTTAATTTTTTCAAATCCGTTTTCCGATATTTATCGATAAACAGCCTGATAGACAGATATGCGTACCTGAAGAACTCTTGGAGTTTCCTCAGTAATGCTCCAATTGTTTTATCAGCAAATCCTTCTATATATAAAAAAAAGTTTTGATTTGGAAATGGACCAATGAAAATCTGCGTAGATATTCCGGGTAGAACTCATCCAATTTAAATGCTTAAGCCAAGGCCTCCTTATCGAAATAATCTTATCGAAAGTTTCCTTTGTCCGCTGTACACGTGGTTAGAAACCACATAGTTTTCCGTGACTAGCGCCATCTAACGTGAGAAACAGAAATATTTTTTAATTTGTTTTCCATTTGTCTTTTACCATTTTCTTTACGATGTGCTTTGTAGTTTGCAAATGATAGCTGTTAATCTTAAAATTTACATATGTTCTAGACATTTTATTTAAAAAATGAACTTATTTTACTGTTAAACAAAAAATGTTTACTGCTGTATTCCGTTATGTAAATAAATGATGATAATAATAGTAATAATAATCAGGAAAGAAAATTATTTTACCATGAATTTCTCAGTGATATTAGTTATTGAAATAAATGGATAGCATCTATATCCGGAAAATGTAAAATATTTCATTTTCTCTTTTATATTTTCAAATATGTGATTTATTTTATTTCTGCTATTTCTTTTCTTTTCACAATTAATTTCACCTTACAGTATTAATTTAGGTACAGATGTCATACTCGCCCCATATTGGAGCGATTTTTTTCGGATGCCAATTTGGCGAAAACATCAACAGAATAAACTACACAATCCGGGTTATCACATCAAGCAAAATAACGACACTTTGGCGCAAGTTAAGTACCCGTTGCCTATATGATATTGGTGTCAGAAAAAAATCGCGCCAATATGGGGCGAATATGACATCTGTGCCTTAATTTAACATCGCTCTTTCAATTTGTTTCAATGCACAGTCTCATTTGTTTATTTATTGGCCTATCATTTGTTTTATTTTTGAAGGTATGGGGGATCATTTCAGTTTAACATACTTTAGATGAAAGCTTCACTGTCTTTTCATATAAAGTTTGTATATATTAATCTATGGAAAGTTTCATAATTGGCTCCACAGCCAATTGGCATATCTTGGCGGGCATAGTTTGTTGCGTAATTAATTTCCTTGTTTTAACTCACATATGTTATGTAAGTTTTCCTAAAATGTATCAAAGTATTTTAGGAAAGTTAAAACACGCATAGATACACATAAAAACAGACTGAAGTCATAAACACTTTAAAAATTGGAAAAATAAAGTTTAATAATCACTTAAATTTATACATGTCCCTCAACTTTCCGCAAATACCGTATTCTTGTCATGCTACGATTTTGGTATTGGTAAATCTTAATTTGAGTATTCTTCCTTAATCAGACCTAGAGCCAACTGGCGTAAGTGTAGTTTGGCGCAAAATTAATTTTATTTTTAAACCGTATACTTGATACCACATTATTCCAGCATCGCGTTTTTGCAGTCAACTTTGACTGTGGAACAGATTACAGAACATTAGCTAATACTACATTATATAATAATAAATCGGTATTTTCCAAGTATAGGGGCCTTGGCGAGAGAAGAAAATTTGGCAACGTAATTTCTGGAAGCATATTCACTGTTTCACATAAAGAAGCAATACTTTCCAATATTTGTACAATTTATTTAATATAAAAAAGGCATTTATCTATTTTATATACAAATATAAACACATCGTATATAAAAACAATATATAATAATATATATAATAAACAATAATAATATCTAGAAACTAAATTTATACATGTAAATTCGGCACAGATGTCATATTGGCGCGATTTTTTTTCTGGCGCCAATGTCATATACGCACCGGATACTTAACTGGCACCAAAGTGTCGTTATTTTGCTTGATATGGTTATCCGGATATAGATGATATGGTAACGAGGTTTTCGCAAAATTGGCGTCGGAAAAAAATCGCGCCAATATGGGGCAGTATATGACATCTGTGCCGTAAATTCTTGTAAAACAAGCTGACAGTTCATAAGTTTTGTTTTTATAACTGTTTATATCAATCGGCAACAAATCGCTCTTTCCGAAGCCCAAATTGTGCCAAGATTTTAAAAAAAAATAACCCGCAAAGTCCTATATACTGAAAATGGTACTTGTTAGTTATCCCGTCGACCAAATTACTGGCGCCAATTTGTAAGATTAAATGCCAATAATGATTTGCCATAAATTAATTAATTTTAAGATTAAATGCCAATAATGGCCAACAAAACCAATATTTCGACGTTTTATTTGTATTTTTATTAATGTTATACTAATTTATTTGTTTTTTCGTTATTTAAAATAAAAAATTGTGTCAATTTGTAGAACTTGGTGAGTAGTTTGGCGATTTATATAATTTGGCGAAATTGGTCGACGGGATAATTAACAAGTACCCTGAAAAAATATCAATAAATCTTATATTTAAATCTTCATTTTTGATATGTTTCATTTTTTAAAGCCAGAACATAATTGTGCGAAATATTTTTTTTTACGCCTTTATTTTACTGGAATTCGAAAAATATTTTATACGATTTTGCCAATAACACAGCATTTTCAATTTTTTACTATGCATTTGTTTATGGAGTATTACCAGGTGTATACACCAGGTGGCGTAACTTACAGGACAAAGTCAGCTAATAAGTTGGCAATTATCGGGGACCTTTTCACTCATAGACTTTCTCCGGATCGTCAAGTCAGTTTTATGATAAGGTAATCTAACAAAAACATAGCTGTGAAAAAAGGCAGCCAAGTTCTGTAAAGACAATGGCAAGAAAAGAAGTGATATCTAAGTGGGTGCCAAGTTCAAATAAAATTCACTCAAACTTACCTACAGAAGTATTAGAGCATTTTTTAAATTGTTTAGAAATAAAAATTATTGATAGCATATTAATAATAAATCTAGAACTTGGCAAGTTTTTACCTACGAGTCCTTTATTTTTATTAATGACATTATTATATCAAAACTTGTTATTTCATGAATGGAAGCCTTCATTTGAGTGAGCTCCTTTCCCTTGAAGGGTGGTGGAATAAAGTATATCCCACCCAATTTTAACTGCAAAATGCCACATTGACACTAGAATTCAGGACTAAAAAGTTTAATTTTATTAAATACGTGAAAAGAAGCTTTTACCCATTTTGAAATGAATTTGTTTTTAAATTCTGGTGTGATTCAATCATTTCAGCATGTCACGAATAAAAGCTCTTTGCCCCTGAAGGGTTAAAGGGGTGCAGTCTCTAGAGGGATGACCAAGAACAAGCGTAAGGGTGTCTGTCTCTTTCTCAGGCCTTTTAGTCTGTTTGCATTGAGGTTTCTGGAGGGTGGGTGCTAGAGTGATAACCAAAGACGAGCGGCAGTGTATCTGTGTATTTATTGGTTTATCAAATCTTTAACATGAGTCATTTGTTTATAATAGTAACTATATATTAATTTTTTTATAATGACATTGTTGTTAATATTAACATCATCATTTTATTAAGACATGAAATTGATAGGCATAACATTTATCAAAAACTTGCCAAGTTCTAGATTTATTATTAATATGCTACCAATAATTTTTATTTCTAAACAATTTAAAAAATGCTCTAATACTTCTGTAGGTAAGTTTGAGTGAATTTTATTTGAACTTGGCACCCACTTAGATATCACTTCTTTTCTTGCCATTGTCTTTACAGAACTTGGCTGCCTTTTTTCACAGCTATGTTTTTGTTAGATATCATTACTTTTTGTAAAGTTACAATATATTTAGACACTTTACTTGATGCTTTAAATGTGTTTACATGTGACTATTTTATCCACCAAGCAACATTCAATTTTAATTTAAATAAAAACGAACTATTTGACTGTCAATTTGCGGCTGAAATCTATATTTTAATACTGCTACATTGAATGCATGTTTTGAAACGAAATGTATTGATTCGAAATTTTTATTGCTTCTGAAACAACAATTCCTATTGAGTTCCTATATTAAATTTTCCAATTAAATATCCTATAGCTGGGCCTGCTGTTTTGTACTAAAAGTTAAAAATAAAGTTATGTGCTTATGCCACACTATGTATCATTCATCTATGGGTGCCGGCAGTGCAGAGGAAGGACGTTGCCTCTCCCTGGATTTTCAAATTTAATTAATTAAATATCCTTTTCTCTGATGATTTTGAAAATAACAAGTGGGTAAGTGTGATCACATATCGCACAGAGGGTTTCGTTTAATTTTCCTTTGAAAACACTTTATCCTTTTGAAAAATCTGTTATTTCCGCATTTTGCAACCAGGGGCGCACTCTATTCTAAACAAACCTCTATCCGAACGAAACTCCGTTTTTCATACTATCCGTAGATATATTAGACGAGGGGATTGAGCCAATAACACCCGAGATAAGTAGGCGCCCCTGGCGGTAAAAAGTGAAACTAAAATATGTAAGGCTATGGTGCATAATATGAAAGAATGGTCAAAGGGGTGTCGGCAAAAGTTGGAAAAGTGCTCCCCGGGTGAAAAGGGCGGAGGTTAGAAAAGTTTCTTAAAATACACAAGTTTGAGACCGGAGGAGTAAATAATATATGATTTTTTGAAAATTTTATGATTTGTCGTGTGGTCTGAGATACTCAGCTATACGTATGCAAAAAGTCATGTCTCCAACTTAATTAGGGGCTTCCTTAGAAAGAATTGCTTAAAATACATATGTGGAACCCCAGAGGGTTAAGCGTAAGACTTTTTCAAGATTTTATGATTTGTAACCTGGCCTCAGGTGTTCTGCTATAAGTATGCAAAATTTCAAATCTGCAATTTAATAACGGGCTCAGTTAGAAAGAATTGCTTAAAATACGCATGTGGAAGCCCAAAGGGTTAAATGTACGACTTTTTCAAAATTTTATGATTTGTCATTTGATGTGTGTTCAGCTATAAGTATGCAAATTTTCATGCCTCCAACATAATTAGGGCTCACTTAGAAAATATTATTTAAAATACACATGTGAGAGCGCAAAGGGTTAAATTCACGACTTTTTCAAAATTTTATGATTTCTTGTTTGATGTGAGGTGCACAGCTATAAGTATGCAAAATTTCACGCCTCCAACCTAATTAGGGGCTCACTTAGAAAGAATTGTTTAAAATACACATGTGGGAGCCCAAAGGGTTGAATGTACGACTTTTTCAAAATTTTATAGATTTTCGTTTGATGTGCGGTGTTCAGCAATAAGTATGTACAATTTTACGCCTCCAACCCAATTAGGGGCTCACTTAGAAAGGATTGTTTAAAATACACATGTGAGACCCCAAAGGGTTAAATTTACAACTTTTTCAAAATTTTATGATTTGTCATTTGATGTGAGTTGTTCAGCTATAAGTATGCAAAATTTCACGCCTCCAACCTTGTTAGAGGCTCACATAGAAAGAATTGTTTAAAATACATATGTGGGAGCCCAAAGGGTTAAATGTACGACTTTTTCAAACTGTTATGGTTTGTCATTTGATGTGAGGTGTTGAGCTATAAGTATTCAAAATTTCATGCCTCCAACCTAATTAGGGCTCACTTATAAAGTATTTTTTTTTAAATACACATGTGGGAGTTCAAAGGGTTAAATGTACGACTTTTTCAAAATTTTATGATTTTTCGTTTGATGTGAAGTGTTCAGCTATAAATCTGTAAAATTTCACGCCTCCAACCTAATTAGGGGCTCACTTAGAAAGAATTGTTTAAAATACACATGTGGAAGCCAAAGGGTTAAATGTACGACTTTATCAAAATTTTATGATTTGTCGTATGATGTGTGGTGTTCAGCTATAAGTATGCAAAATTTCAAGTATCCAACATGTATAGTTTCTGAGAACGGGCTCTGTGACCGACAGAATATCTCAATTTGTTGATTTTCTGTAAGCAAGTAAACCCAGATAAACCCCCAGTAAGTAGATAGGTTTAGAATAGAAGTCTATGGGAATTTGGCGAAATATTAGCGATATCGCCAAGGTGGCGTCACTTTTGGCGACTAATTTTGGTCGCCAAATTTGGCGATATATCGCCACGTTGGCGAGAAACTTGGCGGTATTTGGCGACAGAACAGGGTCCCCTCCTACGGCAAATTAAAATTTCGCCTAATAGACGTAATGTTAAAGTAAAAATGGGCACCCCCAGGTGGGTAATTCATCGATTTTCACATTTTTTTTATTTTTTTCCTTAGTTTTATAGTATAAACAAACTTCGCACCAAATTTGAAGTCTGTAGCTGCAGTAGATATACGAGATCTTTTTGATGAGTGAGTCAGTCAGTCAGTCAATCAGTCAGTCAGTGGTAAAATTATCGATTATCAGACATTTTCAAATGTCATTATCTCGGAAACTAATTATGCGTTATTTATAAAATTTTGGATTTTAGGTAATTAGGGTGGCCTTACTACACATTTCGTATAACAAGTACGTAGGTCTCATAGATTTTCAGTAGTAGAGCATTGAAATTTGACAAAAACAGCTCGAAATGGTTCGTGTAAATAACACACGGCTATGTCAGGCGAACTTTGCTGACACACTGCCGTGTGTCTAGATCTTGGCTTAAGCATGGCCATAGCCTACTGTGATATATAACGGCCCGCGCATTTCGCCGAAAAAGTGAAGTCGGATCCAACTTCAAACCCTGAACCAAAACTTCACAACGTGCTCTTTGTTTACATTTATACCCTGCCCAGATAGAAGCTTGTTTCTCATCGTCGAGGTTTCAGAATCATTGATCGTATATTCATGTAATAAATTAAATATTTATATTCTTCAATTTCCTTCGATTTAAAAGGCTATTTTACACAAATTGTAGCATTTTAGTGTTACACATACTTTTAAGATTAGCAAAATTATTTATTGTTTACCTTGATCGTTTGGTTCATTCATGAAAAATGCCGGTTCTGTTATTCTTTTTTGAATGTCCCGTATTTATCATGGAAGACGGTAGTATTCCGAGTGACGCAGCCTTAAGCCTAAAATCGTATCATATCGTATCGTAGAATTCGTAGATGGCGGAACTCATATATACAGCTAACTCGACATCAAAGAAAATGCGAAAAGCCGCCTGTTAATAACTCATCAAATATAGGTCCTATTGTTCTGATTTTTTTAAAACAGTCTTATATCTGCAGTCTAATCCTATTCTGAATTTTTTACAATTCTACGTGCAGTATATTTTCAGATCTGTAAACCCATTTTGAAAGCAATTTCGATGGTGTAAGTTTGTCTTTTTTTTTTCTCCGAAACGGTCTAGATTTTTTTAAAAACATTAATATATAAAATGAATATGTTTTTGACGAAGTGGATAAGACTAACCTAGTATCTAGGAAAACTCTTAATTTTTATATAATCCGCATGAAAAAATGGACTTCTTAGGATCGCGGATTACATGTTATTCTATGGGCTAGCAGACAGAACGTTGCACATCGGTTTTGCGCGGTTTAGGTCACAGTTAAAAATCTGAATATTGGCAATAAATCTTTTTTTAAACTACGAAAACAGTTTATTATGTGCTTTAAAATACTTAGACTGATTTTTTTTAAATGGAGCAGTATTTTGTAATTATAGGTATTTTATTTCATTGTTATTCATAGTAAGTAAACATTTTTTAAGGAGAAAATATTTCACATTTAAAAAAAAATTCTCGTATCGAAATTCGATATTTATCGAAAATTCTCGTATCGAAATGAAAATTCATCGCGTTCGCCATAAGACTTCGCCATGTATCACTACGCGATACGCGAAGTTGACTGAAGAAATAAGAAATATCAAAGATCTTGAAATGGTATTCCAATGGGAGAAAGTGAGTACAATTTCTAATTACCCAGACAGCATTCTTTGCAACCGATCCTTTCTAATTAGTATAATGTTCTGAATTGTTTTTATTTTCAACAATACTTATAACTGTTTTCCTTACAAAATAACGTTCATGTGTGGCATAGGTATTTCTTGTGATATGTGAGTGTAATACAGATAGATTACTAATTTAATTTTGAGTTTTCTTTTAAAGAAATTAAACAAAATATTTCATTTTTAAAGAACGCACAATTTAAATCAAAGGTATGACGAAATCAAAATTAAGATTTCCAATCCCGTTTATAAAATGATTCATTTGCGAATCATTTCTAATAATATTATAAACGAAAATTGACTTAAAATGACATCCTTCGTTTATTTATTTTTTTTAAATATAACTCTTTTCAGCTTCAAAAATTAAAGCATCGTAGTATTTTATTTTTATAAAATTTAACCTAAAGGGGAAAAAAAAATTCTTATTGCCGTTTATCTCTGTAACAAAATAAAAACAGAAGGAAAAAAAAACAACACCTGAAGCATTTCTTTTAGGCTAATTGATTACAGCCATGGGTGCAAGACCTTCAGTCTCAGGACTGATTTCAGTCTTGGACATATTTTTGACTGATAGTAAATTCTACTTCATATACTTAAATTATCACGATTAGCTCAAAATGAACCATTTTATCCTGACTGGTTGTTTTGAGCTCCTAAAAGTAAAAATTTTCATCATGATACTTTTCTTATTTAGTAATTAAAGTTTATAGATAAATAAGATAAAGCAGCTTTTTTGCAAAAGTAAGATACTTGTTTTTATTTAATTTTAAAGTTAATATGCTTAAAAGAAAGCTTTAAATAATTTACTTTTAAAAAATATAAAAGTAGTCCCCTTATATAGTATTTGTGGTAATGAAGTATTATTGTAAATAAGAACAATTCAGAACATGTTACTATTTAGAAAAGATTGGTTTCACAAAATTTCATTAGCAGCTGCATTGTAGCTGTCATGATAATTAGACTTTGTATAAACTAATAAAGTGATTACTCAGTAACCATTTCAATTAATATATTAATCTGACTCGCATCTTAAATTAAATATTAAGTTTTTATTCTGCTTTCATTAAACCATTCACTATTCTGTAACATTCCGCATATTCCGACTACAAAAACTCTTTTTATCAATTCCACCTGTACGCTGGAGGGTTGCCGTGCCACTTACAGAGTAGCACGTTTATCGCCTCGTTGTGCAATAGCATTTGAAAGATCACCACACTAACATAAAAAAGTAGCAATAAAAGAAAAACAAAATTAATCAGTTGATTGTAAAAAACCCGCTCCATTCTCGGTCGGGGGAGGAACATCACAAGAAAAAAAAAACCTTGCGAAATTTGACAGTATGTCAGGGTGTGTGTGTGTGTGGGGGGGGGGGGGGAGGGGAATCCAAAACAACTTCATGAAAATAGTTGCATAGGCGTAACCAGGGGGGGTGCCCTGGGTGCCCGGGCACTCCCCCCCGCCCCCCGCTCGCGCAGACTCAAGCACAATTATTTAAAAAAATCGAAATCGACAAAAGAAAAAAAGTGAAAGCAGAGTTCAATTGGTTTAGTTCAGAAAACTAACAGCCTAAGTTTTGAACTGTGATTAAAAAAAGAATTCCACATTCTTTTTTTTAAATTCTGTTCTTTATATTTTTTACAACTAGAATATTTACAAGAATCTGTATTTGTCATAGTAAGTCAAAAAGGTGGTTTTATAATCCCACTTTGACGTCTTTTGTTTGTGGGAGATTTTTTTAAAAACCGCTCTTTCTATTGCACATGTTTCTGCAATTTCATGGGAAATTAACGCAAGTTCTTGACGAGGATAGAAACAGAAATTATTCGTTTCTTTGATTTCGTAGTCTAAACGTCTAAAGTCTAGAAAGAAGCAAAAAAAATTGAAAGGGAATGCAGATGTGAAACAATAATTCTAAAATGCGATTAGCCGGGGGAAATGTTGTTGGTGGTGGTGGTGGGGGGGGGGGGGGGGGGGGCACAGACCCTGCCTCTGAAAATCAGAAATAACAGCACAGAAAATTAAAATTAATCTGGAGTTGGTTGAATTTCGTGTTTCGCGACCATATTTTGACATTCGTAAAAGGAATATGGTTGCAATCTTTCAAGTCAATATAGTATTTTTTTCCTCATAAAATTTTTATGCGATTTTTGGAGTTTCTTCTCGTTTCGCGGGGTTCTTTTGAAACTAGGAAAAGGTCCCGGTTTCAATCTTTTCGCCCAGTGCAGTAAATTTTGACTAAATTCGCAATTTTATTTTGCGATCATTTCATGATATTTACAAATTTTCCCAAAATCGTTTGACGAAATTCACGTCTTTCTACGCGATTTTTTGTCGAAAGCCGTACTTTTCACCACTAACCTTTCACAAAATTCGTCCTTTTTTTCCGACGTCCTTTGACGAAACTCGCATTCTTTACCGCGATATTTTGACGAAATTGGCATTTCTTTAGCACGATCCTTCGATGAAATTCGCGTTTTCTTTAGACGATCTTTTGACGAAATTCGCATTTTCTTTCCGCAATCTTTTGACGAAATTCGCATTTTCTTTCTGCGATCATTTGACGAAATTCTCGTTTTCACCGGGATCCTTTGACGAAATTTGTTTTTTTTTTTATTTTTTGCGACCGATTCACGAAACTGATTTTTTTTACAGGGGTCATTTGTCGAAATTCGCGATAGTTTAACGGGACCTATCGGGAAAATTCTCGATATCTTTCCGTACCAAGTATCAAAGTCCCCTACTCTTTTCCGCTACTATTTGACGAAATTCGTAACATTTTCTCGTCAATCGTTTATTGAAATTCGTGATTTTTTTGCGCAATCTTTGACGAAATTCGCGATTTCTTTCTGCACTCTTTTATCGAAATTGATGATATTTTTCACTTATCGTTTGAATAAATTCTCAAATTTTTCCGGGACCGAGTCACGAATTGATTTTGAAAAGTTCCATAAAATAAATAAAAATCGCGGACTTCAAAAAAATTTTAAAATACTCACTGAAGAATCACAGATCTGTGAAAGAATTTTGAGGGCGGAAATACTGTACAGCATTTTTTATTATGCGGGACTTTCCTTGTCTGTGCACAAATCGCGCAATCCCGCACGTTATTTCAAACCCTGTCCCTCAAAGAAAACTTCATTACTAGTGGAGTTTCGCTGGTTGATTTTTTTAAACCAACATAGAATTAAAGAAATCTAGGATTTGGGTAACTGCCTTCGGCAACGTACCCCCGAGCAAGCTACGACTACTTCTGTCTCGAAACAAACGAATCCTCAATTATCGCGATATTTTTATTTCGAGCCAAATTAAATTTTCAGCTTTCTTATAAGAAATGATATGACATTATTCCAATTCGAATTTAATCACGGCAATTGCAAAAATTAGCGGGGAGTTTTTTCTGTTTCAAAAAAAGGCAAAAAATCGCCTCAAAGTACAAAAAACCCCGTTAAAAATCGAATTAAAAATTCGGGAAAGATTAAAAAACAGCAGGGAACGAAATTAACTAATTGGGCAAAATATTTAAACTGGATTCCTTTTGGGAATGCGAAAAAAAAGAACCTTTAAAAATAACATTAAAAAAATGTTAGAAATTGAAAAGTCGCTGTAAGAATCTCGAAAAAATTTTATTGAAAGGAAGACAAAGTTTACTGGATAAAATATTGAAATTGGATTCTTTTTTACTAATTTGAAAAAATTCGCATACAAAATTAATTGAAAAATTCCAGAAATTGTCTTTGATATGCAGACTTCAGACATACAGGTACTTTCCTATCAAATCTTGCGGGTGTGAGGACTGCATTGTTTTTTCAGAGTTCAGCGCGCGTACGCACACACACAGAGAGAGAGACAGACAAGCAGCTATCTTCATTATTACAGTCGCATCATAATATAATTTTTATCATCTTGACAAAATTTAGTGTATACAATAGACGCTCGATTTTGCAAACCTCTTTTTTACGAATTCTTCGTTTTTACGAACTGATGTACTGGTCCCGACCAGCATTACATTGGTCTAATGTTATTCCCATTTATGAATTTTCGATTTTACGAACACATTATATGATTCCACTCGAGTTCGTAAAATCAAGCGTCTACTGTGTTTTCATGAGCTGCGTTACCTAATATATTCGACACATTCTGAGGTAAAAACATGAATTATTACTAAATATTATAATTATTTATAATATTATAATAATATGTATATAGACTTCCAAAATATCTTGCCCCCCCCCCCCCCACACACACACCCGGTGATCTCTTAGAAGTTATGGAGTCACATTCTGAAAAACTTTCGTGGGTATGTACGGGTGTGTACTGGTGTGCAGCATGTATTATCTGAGATTTATCATCCTGCAAAATTTCATCTACAAGACTTTGACAGAGATAATGTTAGGGAGGTCTCATGCAATGTCCCTGTGCCTATAGAAGTTTTCAGCATGATTAAAGGCCTTTTAAAATCTTTATAAGAAGTTAGGGTGCCAAAAGGTTTTACACTTGTGACCACACTTAGTTATTGCCTTATGTCACTGCTGCACGGAGATTTACATGTATATATAAATAAATATTTTTTTTTGTTTTACCATTAGATTTAGTTTTGATTTTTTGAACCCCTTCTCTCATCCCCTCACGCAAAAAAAAATCGCGTTTGAGCCCTTTTTAAAAGAAATACCACACAATTATACCTTCTAAGATGGAAACCTGGATAAAACGGAAATTCGTCCGGTTTCATGGGGTTCCGTTTTAGCAGGTTTTACTACATAAGTTTTTGTTTGTATCCAACATGTTCAGGTTAAAAAGTCTGGGCACCTCCCCGTTCAAAAGGCTGGTTACGCCTATGTAGTTGTAACTTTTCTAATAAATATGTTACATATAACATATGGTAGTAATAATCAGTATATCTGATGAAAATACAAGTAATTTTTTAAAATAAACTATTTAATGATTTTTTTTATCCCTATTACTGTATTTGATTAATAGTAGTTCAAGAGCCATAATTTTATATTGTAAAATCCTTAAAAGCACTCTGCAAGCAGTCCTTGTTCAATCACAAAAGCCTGCCACTAAAAAATTTTAATGCAGAAGATGTAATGTATTTCTCCGATATAAACAATGAATTTTTCAGTTAAGAAGTACATGTATTTTACAAATATTGCTATTTCTTGGAACACTAAATATGATACATTATCGCCTTTAACGCATTATTTTGGAGTAATGAAAACATTGTTATTATATTAAAATTTTTTGTAAATGAGTGTTATAATCAGAGCAGCTCATGACAGGTTTTTCTTGCAGCACTAAAATGCATGCTTTCCAAAATTTTTTTGGTGTTTTTTTATAAATTTTTACCTTATTTAATGGAAGAAAATTCTGCTAAAAATAAGGCAAAGATTTCATTATTAAAAATAGTGAAAAAGAATAAATTGGGCAGCCAGGCATTTAGTGTTCCCAAAACTGTCAGTCATGAGTTACCACTGTTTATAATGATTTTGCCCAGGCATATTTGGATGTTATATTTCAAGTTAATATCTTTAAGGTAATTTAATAATGTGTGATCTATACCTATTATGTAAAATTTCATAATTTGCACATTTTCTGGTTCCAAGGAATGTAATTTAAAGCATGTATACGAAGTAAATTTAATGATGTATGAAATATGATCTATATAATGCAAAATTCTATAATACGCACAACTTCTCATACCAAGGTGTGCATTATAAAGATCTTCTACTGTATTCATATGTAGTTCACACATCAAAAACCTTAAAGATTTAGTATCTGTAAGAGGACATTATTACAACTTTATATTTTTTTCATTCTGTAGCACAAATTACTCAGCTTAGAATTTGCCAATCAAAACATTGCCATCTTGATTTTTTTTCCACTGTCTTTATTTACCTCAGAAGTGATTAAGATTTTTTTATATTGTAAATCCTAAAGGTTATAATAGCAAAAAAGCATCTTTAAGCCCTTGGGAATGAGCGATCGGTATACTTGGCCACTTAAGGTGTTCAGAATCCTTCATTATTCTCACCACTTATTTTTAATTGTAAAGTTTACCTTCTTTAATGGGAGCATTTCTATGATTCAATTACAGAAAATTTTCTGTTTTTAAAAACCTGTAGTAAAAGGTTAAAAATTAACCAAAGGGCTCTTGTCGCGAAGGGGTTAAACATCTTGAATTACAGTGAACTTTAAAAACCCTTGGCTTTAATTGCCAGTACTCTTCCAATTGAGCTATCTGTACGACAGCCCAGCCAACACAATATTCGCTCAGAACAACTATTATCATGACATCAATTGATTGTGTGAAAAATAATTAAAAGTGTACATGATTATATATTTTATTATTAAGCAACAGACTTTGCAGATCCGATTTTCTAAAAAGCTTTAAAGATTGAAATCTCTAGGCTGGAGTGGGAAAGTGGTAATTTTCAGGAATAGACGGATAATTTATATAGAAGAATTTTCTGTATAAAAATAAAGATTTAAATTTTTTTAATGTTGGGGAGTAGGGGGAGGGAGAAGAGGTGAAATGTACAGTCGTGGGAAAAAAAAAAAAGTAAACACCCTCTACTAACTCCTTAACAAATTATTATCGTAGACAAAAGTTATTGGTACCGAACGATTGGAAATAAAGTCTATTTTTAAATGATGTATATAAAATTTGCTTAGGGGGCCATCTACATATTAAAACAAATCCAAACTTCATTTTTTTCAATGGCAGTACCCAATTTTAACGAGATATTTCAAATCTCCGGTTCAAACTATGCCTAGGCACCAAATTTCAAGTAATTTGAATAATAAGTTTTTGAATTATAAACATTCAAAATTTAGTGCTTCTAATGTTAAATTATATTTTCATATTTTTATTCATATCTCCTGAAATTATGCTCCTAATGTGCTAATTTTTTGTGTAGCAGTAATACTAACATACCCAAACATAACGTTGAATTTGCAATTTTTATAATTTTATGATATGAATTATGAAATTAATATTCGAAAAAATTATGAATTGTAACCTAAAATTTTTTTGATGGATTTAGATTTATTAAGTCCTGCTTTATGGAAATCCAAAATTTCACATTTTTCTTCCAAATAGTTTTCAAATTATGCGTAAAAAACGGCAAAATTATGGTTTAAGGGGCTGTGACTAGATATTTTGAAATGTCTTACGCTGTCCTGTAATCTAGCAGACTTCATTGACTGCTTGAGTGACGCTTAAGGTGCCTTGATCAAGAAGGGGGCTCTCTCGGTTAACAATCGAGTACCGAACTTCAATTTCGATACAGCCCTTAAAATAAGCTTGTTTTAAAATACTTAACTTCTCGGGAACTTATAGTACGAATTGCATAAAAATTTGTTTTTAGGCTAATTAAATGGTGTAGAATTCATTTATGCTGTAAAAATTGTGTATTGCTATTGAAAAAAACAAAGTTATGGTTCGTTTTAATATGTAGATAACACCTTGAGCAAATTTTATATACATCATTTAAAAGTAGACTTTATTTCCAATCGTTCGGTACCAGTAACTTTCTTCTACGGTAATTTGTTGAGGAGTTAGTAGGGGGTGTTTACTTTTTTTTTTCCATGACTGTACATTAGGGAAGTTAGTGCTTATTTATTTATTTATGTTAATGAGCAACAAATGTTGCAGATTTTTTTTTTTTTCAAACTAATTTTTGAAAGATTTTATTATTTAGGTAAGCTGGAGAGGTGGGTGCAAAAGCAGAAGTGGAATCTTCGGAGCTCAGGGGATTATTTTATATAATTTATTATTATTGTTAATAAAGAATTTTAAATAGGGATGGTGAAAGATTATTTTATATAAATTAAAGAATGTTTAATTTTTTTGCACTAGGAATGAGAAAAGGGAGAAGCAGAAATTTGTAGTTTTGGATTTAATATAAATGTATGGAATTTCTTTTATAAGTGAGCGATGATTGTTATATATATATATAAAGGTTTAAAGAGTAATATTTCTTGCTATTTTTCTTAACAAAGTAATTTTTTTATGTAGTAAAATTTAACATAGCTTTTTATATCTCTGAAGCAAACCAACAGAAATACCCTCTAAACATGCATGTTGTACATTACTTCCATATCTTACCAAAGAGTTCTTATAAAAATCTCATTGCACGGTGCTCTTTAAAATTGAAGTATGGTCATCCTTTTTTGCGGGGAGGGAGGGGGGAGAGATTGAAGGTGAATTGAAATCCTGACTATGAATTCTTTGTATTGGTCTTTAATTTTTTTTTGTGTGTGTTTATTGTTTTATTTATTTTTTTCAATAACCTCAAAAAAGTAATGATATCAATACAAAAACCCTTAACGGGTTAAAAGTTTGTGACGCAGCACTTTATCTTATGCTCTAAGAATTTTAAATATGGAACTTAAAAATAATGATATCAAATTTTGAGTGACGCTATGCTATTAATTATAATCTCTCTATATATTATTTATTTCATCTTTTTATTTTTTTATAATCGCATGTGCAAAAATTATGTTCAATTTAAAAAAATGTATAAAAGTTTATTCATTGATGCTTTAACATTTACACCTCTCATAAATTCCAAGTATGAGTTTTAAAAGATATGATATCAAAATTTTAGTGACGCTTTGATGTGGCTTTAGACGATTTGTTTTAAAATTAAATTTAAATTATTTTTGTTTTGGCTAAGATATATTCACACATCTAAATAATAGTTTTAATTTTCCAATATACTTTAAATATGTCACTTTCACTGAATTTATATAATGCATTTAAATGTATTTATTTGAATAAATTGATTTATCCTTTGTCCAATGCCATTAAAAATTTAAAATAAGATTTGCGTAAATAATTTTTTTGCGTCATTGTATCCAAACTAAGGGAAATGTATTCAAATGGATACTATGAGGCAAAAAAATTATTTACGCAAATCTTATTTTAAATTTTTAATGGCATTGGACAAAGGATAAATCAATTTATTCAAATAAATACATTTAAATGCATTATATAAATTCAGTGAAAGTGACATATTTAAAGTATATTGGAAAATTAAAACTATTATTTAGATGTGTGAATATATCTTAGCCAAAACAAAAATAATTTAAATTTAATTTTAAAACAAATTGTCTAAAGCCACATCAAAGCGTCACTAAAATTTTGATATCATATCTTTTAAAACTCATACTTGGAATTTATGAGAGGTGTAAATGTTAAAGCATCAATGAATAAACTTTTATACATTTTTTTAAATTGAACATAATTTTTGCACATGCGATTATAAAAAAATAAAAAGATGAAATAAATAATATATAGAGAGATTATAATTAATAGCATAGCGTCACTCAAAATTTGATATCATTATTTTTAAGTTCCATATTTAAAATTCTTAGAGCATAAGATAAAGTGCTGCGTCACAAACTTTTAACCCGTTAAGGGTTTTTGTATTGATATAAAAATAGCTTGGTTTCATATAAACGTTTTAAAATTAAAATTTGATTTTTTATCAAACTACAGTTCTCATAACTGACTTGAAGCAGCTATTTTTGATTAATTTCCTGTTACCGGTAAAATATTTGTTTTTAATATCCCCCGAACCAAGAAGAAGGAAAAAAAAATAACTAAAGGCCGATCTTCCTTAAACATTAAATATTCTTATTTTTAATCAGAGAAAGAAATGGCGATCACGGATTTAAATGTTGCAATATTCTATGTTATCCAAGTAATTTTGATTAAATCATGTAAGGGTATTTGTTACTTAATAAATTACATTTATTAATTATTACAAGGAATTTTATGAGTATTTTAATATTTAAAAAAAATTTCCATCAGTTTTATTGTTTCAGCAGTGAAAATAGTAAATAAATGGTACTTAGTTATCCCGTCGACCAAAAATCTATCGACAAACTATAAGATTAAATGCCAATAATGCTTGATCGTAAATGTCACATTCACTTGACTGTAAGCAAGTTACACGTGTTTATGTCATCAAGTGATTTTTATTTCGACGTTTTATTTGTATATTTATTAATGTTATACTAATTTATTTGTTCTTTCGTTATTTAAAATAAAAATTATGTCAATTTGTAAAATTTGGCGAGTGTTTTAGCGATTTATATAATTTGGCGAAATTGGTCGGCGGGATAACTAAGTTGTACCAAATAAATTTGTGACATTCATGTTTTAGACTAAGCATGTGTTTTTTTATTTATATATTTTTATGTGTGTTGGTTTAACAGTTTTAAAGAGAAACACATTATATAAGTCACTTAAATAAATAGAACTTTACATTTACATTGATATGGACAGTTTATAATAACCCTTAACAGCTGTATTCGAATTAGCTGTCATTTCTAAGCTTGATTGGAATGTCAGCAGAATTGTAAACGTAACCATGGCGACATGACGTAATTTTGGTGTTTGTTTACATATCTACCCTTCCCAGGTTGTTTCAGTTACGGTCAGAGTCAAATTTCAATTTTGGGCAGGGTATCAGAGTCCTCTGGCGAGCGACTTCATACATTAAACGCAAATCAGTCTGCCTGTAGTAGTATCTAAGTATGCCTTGAGCATGGCCTTTCTTCGTAATATTAAAAAAACTGTCGTATACAAAAATATGGAAATCGGTGGTATTATAAAGAAAGATTTGATAAACACGCTGATGCAGACAGTTTTCAAATCGAAGAATTACTTTCAGAGATATTTAATGCTAAAGTTGGACAAAATCGTTCCATTAAAAAAGTTTTATTGGAGCGAAAACTATACATGAGAATTTAATCATTTTTAGATCACTTTATAGGTTATAAGTTCCCGGTGTGCAGATTGCATTTATTTTTTTTTTATTTGACTATTTTTTGAGGTTTTATTTCTATTTTAAATTCAAATTTTCAGTATTTCGAGAGATATTTTTTACAAATTTAAAAAATGTTATTAATTTAAACTGTTGCTAACTGTATAAACAGCGCAAACAATAATGTTTACTTCAAATTAAAAATTTATTTACACGGGACTATTGTAAACAGAAAAAAAATTAAAATTAGAATTAAATGATTACATGTTAAAAGCAGGAAAATTGCGTCATAAGAACCATATTCACACTGGAATTTTATAAGAGAAAAAAATGTTAAAATAAAAAAATCATTACTATGCGTTAAAATCTGTAAATGGAGGAAATTACGTCATATTTAAAATGGCCAAAAATATGGCAAAACAATTTAAATTAAAAAATATATCTGCGCGAGACATTTACTTGATATTTTGAGATAATATTTTCAACTATTATCGTGAATTCGAAGACAGCACGAATAATATTTCCTTCTAACAACAAAGGTATTTTCACGCGAATATTAATAAGAGAAATAAAACTTTGGTGTAAATTACGTCAGATTTAAAACGATATATTTAAAAAGAATTATTTAAAAGAACTATCTTATAGCGCTGTTAAAAAATACTGGGAGACAATGACACTGTTTACTTAATTCATTTTACATTAGCTTATTTTCGAATGTTTAACTAATTTTTTTAATTAAATACGAAAACAGCCATTGTATCTTTTAACAGCAGCAGATATGATCTCAAAAATCCCCAATCCAAGAAAAACGAGTAAAAACCCGTTTACAGAGAGATCGCTACTGTTTTTTTTTTTTTTTTTTTTTTTTTTTTTTTTTAATTCAATATTTTTAAAGCCAATCAAATTAGCGTGCTTTTTGGATTTTGGTGTCCCTGAACGGGGGTTGGCGAGCGTAGCTCGTAGGGGGCAGAGCCCCCTAGTATTTAAAATATAAAATGAAGAGGTATGTATATACTATGTGTATACTCGTATTACGATGCAATTTTTACACAATGTATATCAAATGCAAATAACGTTTTTAGCAATAAAGATTTTCTATAAATCCTATCTATTTTATTATTAAACACAGATGTCGTTAAAGCATTAAGCCACAGTATTTTGATCCGAATCAAGAAAATCCCGAAAATATTAAAATGTTGAGCGTAAATTGTCTGATTAAGACATTTTAAAAAGTTAAACATGTAACGTTTTTACAGTTACTGTATGCTTCATCAATGATATAACTTTTTGGGCATTGTTTTATGAACACGAATTTCAAAGTCAAAAAATACTGGAATGCCTAGTGCATGTTAGTTTAAGAAACATTTTTAATATAGTACATTTTATTCATGTTTTACCTATCCTTTCTTTAGATTTGTTATTGATAACGAGTGTATCTTATAATTACTTCAAAAAAAAAAAAAAAATATATATATATATATATATATGTATATATATATATTTAGGCGTTTCCAATATCGTTTACTTAAACATCATTTTTCACCAACCATATAATTCTGTGAACTTTGTTACAGTATTCTAAATATTTTCATAAATAGTTTCGGAAATAGTTTCATAATCTATGTTTGACACATTACTTTATTTTCTTGGTTTTTTCTCTCTTTTTTAATTTGTTTTTTGAATCATTAATTAAAACGGCAAAATATATTGTAATGAAAAGTGCATGTTAGTAGCAGCCATTCTTGATATAATGTATTTCTTTCAGAGTTTACAGAGGAATTTTAGACAGATTCATTGAAGATAAAGTGGGAATGCTACATTTATATTAAAAAAAAAAAAAAAATCTTTAACCGTTTCCGGCGCAGAGTAATTCTGTTTATAAACTGATGAAATAATGGACTGACACCAGAATTTATAAGCGAATTTATTAGAAATTAGAAACTTGGTGAACAGGTGAGCAGCATTGAGAGGTTTCCTAGCTGATATCAGCTTAACACCCCGTCTAGGAAATGAAATAGCTTTTGTTTTGTGAGACATTGGGATAAGTAAAACTGTAGTTTAGAACTACTTAAAAGAAGAAAAGAAGAAATTTAATGAAATAAAATATATTTAAAGTATAGAAAAGTATTAAAGTTACAAAATTAAGTTAAGACTTAAGATGAGTAAAAAATTAATAAAGATCTTAATGTTTAATAATAATTGGTCTAGCTGAATTAAAAAACTGTTATATTTACGTACATTATTTAAAAATTTAATTAAATTTAAATAGTCTTGGTGCCGTTTGTCAGTTTTGGAATTAAAATTAGGTGTCCTTCTCTAAGGACACCGCCCTCGAAAGGGCTAAACAAAACTATACACTTTCAAGCTTTATAGAGCAGAGAGAGCAAAACTCTTCTTCCTCCACCCCAAAGTTTCCATTTTTCTCATATTTCTGCCATACTTTAGACCAATGACTATGAAATTCAGCTCAGTCATATTGCACATAGCTGCCATGGATCGCGTAATAACAAACTGTGAAACATCGTGTACAGTATTAATTACTATATATAGATCATAGGAGCCTAAGCCTTACTGTTAAAACTTAAATTTAATCCAGCGTATGCGAATACTTATATTAAAAAGAATAAACGTGTCCGTCCGTAACACTGGCGTTATTTTGACAACAGGCAACAACAGACAATTTTTTTTCTTTTATTGCAATTTGTTTAAACTTCTAAATATGGAACATTTTTAAAATTTTACATCGTCGAATAAGGGAAAAAATGGACTTTACAAATCAATTCGTTTGAGAATTGAATCGCCATTCGTTTGAAAACTGTATCGCAATACTCTATGGAAATTTACTCAATTTTAATTGTTTTTAGAATAATTTTCAAGCATGGATTTTTTTTGTCTATCTGTATTGCGTTCTGGAGATTATGAAAGGTAAACCCGTTTGCACATCAATTAATATAAATTACCATAGCACATTTTCTAGCTTATATTCCATAAAGAAATAAAAACATTCATTCCCAATAAATAAAACAATCAAATATAATTAAAACACATAAATTTAAGATGTGTAATCAGACTTCGAGCTCAAACCAATTAATTGATCAGAATAAAAAAGTCTGACTGTATCCATCAATCTTTGGCGATTACTTGGTCTGTTAACTCCTGCCGCGAAACCAATGGAAAATGATTGAGTTTAATAAATTTAAAAAATTTATTTGGACGTATAATTGACCAATCTAAAAAATCTGTAGAGTTATCACTTTGAACGAAAAAAAAAAAAGTTTTCACCTACATTCTGTAACCCGATAAACCCGAGTTTATTCCCTTGTTTATTTAACTTAAAGTGAAGTTTTAAATAGTTTTCGTATTCACTATCTACTCCAACCTATAAAATCTCGGTCAAAGGCTCAAATGAAGTCCTTAAGTTACCTGAATCAACCTAATCTCCCCGAAGTCCAATTAGAATAATTACACTAGCCAGCAAGATTTGGGTTATGTCACGTTTTTAGCTTTTGATAATTGATTCTTATGTATTTTGTATGGCTGAATACAAGAATAACCTTCATTTGTTACCATCACCGAAGGATTTTTGAAAATTGTAAGTTATAAAGTTAAAAATTAAAAAAATAGCGAAATATGATACTATAAAGTAAATGTTATTGTTGCGTTTTTTATCTTTTGATGATTGAATTTTATGCAATTTTCCAGTGCTGAATCTTAAAATGACCTTCATTTTGACCCATTTGTGCCTGGCGTCCTAATTATGGGACGTTTTCTTAAAATAATCCCATTACAAATGGAATTATGATATCCTTTCAAAACTTTGTAAAATATATCCTTAGTATTTGTTTTGATTATTTATCCATAAATGTCAGTGCATTTTTAAGAATAAAAAAGTGAAATAAATGTTTCTTGTCGCGCAAAGCTGGATATTCTGCAAATAAAATAGCGCGTAAAAAAAGGTAAGATATTTCTTTTATTTTTCTTTTTATCAATGATTTTATAACTGGTATTATTTATAAGACGAAACATTATTTTAGAATGCGTATTTTTGCATTTTTTCAGATTTCTATTTTTTGTTCGAATTTGAACCTTTACATATCGTCCAAATTTTGCGACGCTAGGCACGAATGGTTAGGGGTTTTCTCCGTTGCTGTCTATGCATTAAATGTGCGTTTTATGCCATTTATTTAGTTACAAAATGATTACATACCATTCGGATTATTATTTGGCTATAAAATTATTATTCGGATTATTATTTGGCTATTCTTTTTTATTACTTTTGGCGGGTAGGGATAGGGGGTGTAGGGGCTGTGCTCGGTACAAGAACAAGACACCCTCCGACCCACACCTCCCCACCCTTAGCTATTGGCTTAGCAAAAATTTATATGATACCGTTATGTTTTGTACTAGTTTAGTGTTTGACATACTGAGGTTACTAAAATATATACAGTAACCCCGATTATCCGATGTAATTGGGACCGAATCGACAGCGGATAATCGAAATTTCCGGATAATCGAGAATTTATCAATAATAATCTAGTCTAATATTTACCATCGTCATCGAACTGCTATTAGGAATATTTAAACTTCTTAATAAATATCTAAATTTAAATTATACATGAAAATATTTTTATTTGTTTAGAACAGGGACGTGTACACAGGAGGCTGGGAGAATACAATTATACTGATATCGGATCTTGCGGGAGCTCAAGCTAATTTCAAGGAAATTCGAAGAAAGTGGAACCAAAATGATGAGCTCTACTCTTGGTTTGGAAAGGAACGCTTACACACACAAGGAATGTAAAAGTAAAAAAAAAAAAAAAAAAAAAAAAAAAGTTTGAAAATATTCAGGATATTGTCATCGGTTTACGGAGAGTTCCGGTTAAACGAGGGTTGGATAATCGAAATTCTGCTGTACCATATGTACTCGTGTGTAAAATGAAGAATTTTTGACAATTTTCTGCAAGTAAATTGGGGGTAGACTTATACGCGGGTCAATTACAAAAGCAAAAAAAAAAAAAAAAAACCTTTGAATACTGCAAAAGTCTGATTTTTTGTGTGTATAAATAATAAAATAATCTATATGAAGTATGCAAATAATAATAATTTATTATTAAAAAATTTCAATGATTTGTTTTTGTTTACTTACCAATTTTTCGCATTAGTAAGTGAAATCTTTTCTTTGATTTTGTGCGAAATTGAAGTAAAAAATTATCGGGTCGACATACGCGAGTTTTTGATTTTTTGCAGAATTTACATTTAAAAGTTAGTAGGGCGTCATATATGCGAGTATATACTGTATATTTACTCTATTAGTAATTATTGATTATTATAATTTGTTACTATATAAAATTTACTATGCCAATAGCTAATGGTGAGGAGGAAGGGGATCTTGTTCTTGAGACGAGCCCAGCCCTCCCCCACCCCTTATAGTAATAATAAAGAAAATTTTATAGTCGAATAATAACCCGAATGATATATAATCTTTTTGAAACAAATTAAATGGCATAAAACATAGATATAATGTTTAGACTGTAACGGAGAAAACCCTACCCTTTCGTACATATGTCCCAAAATTGGGACATTTAGATTTTTATATGTTAATTAAATATTTTTTCAAAGCGAATTTTTTAATTATTTTTTACGTTCATTTTACATCATTTACTATAATTAAGCACAATATTGAGTTTAAAAAAATTCAGGCACTAATGGGTTAAATAATCACGTCAGGATTTTTCACAAATCATAATTACAAAGTTAGAAAGTTCAAAGTTATAAGTGACCCCTCCTCATCAGAGACCTTAGCTGTTTAATTGTAAGATTTCCCAGTATAAGCCAAAACATTGAAATTAATTATTTAATTAAATTAAACAACAGCATTATAAAAACGTTTCAGATCTATTTTATAGTATCAGATTTTCGCGATTTTTTTCAACTTTGAAATTTACGATTTGCAAAAAATCTTGATATTATAGATAAAAATCAAGGTCAGTTTATACTTAAGTGTAAAAAATACATAAGAACCAATTATTAAAATTAAAAAACATAAGCGACCCTTTTTTTCAGATTTTCGCTATTTTTTAATTTTTACATTTGGAATTTACGATTAGCGAAAAATCTTAATATTATGGTTAAAAATGATGGTCAGTTTAAAAATAAGCACCAAAAATACATAAAAATCGATTATTAAAAGTTAAGAAACACAACCATTGTAAGCTTGCGTTATTTATGAGTACCATTTGAGTGTTCGACGCAGGTTTACTAGTTTAAGGAAGACGGTGAATGCAAGTAATAGTGACGTTGTTCTGCTTGCAAATTAACTCACTCGTCTCAATCTTAAACATTTCCCACATGTGCATTCGTAATAATATTCATTTTTTATTGCCACATAATGGTTGAAATTGTGATGTTAAAATCATCAGTTTATCAATGTTGTATTTTTTTCTTATTATTTAGCATAACTACTTTTGTAACGGGCTCGAATTAACAAGAGCCGACTGTATATTCATAATTTAAAAAATAAAGTTTAATATATAAATTTTATTTCAATCACTAATAGAAATTTGTAAATTTGCATTCAAAATGCATTTTTTATTTCTCATTTGTTTTCTAATTAACATTCTTCTAGAAAATTAATAAATTAAGCAGATTTATTGAGATTAAATATATAGAAAGTGAGTAAACAACAGATTGCAGCATTTGTTTCATTTCATCTTTTGGCATTTTTGGAAAGATAGCATTTTTAAATAAGTATATTTTAATTGTTTTTGAAATTAACCTCTGCTTCGCATCATTTTCCTTCAATATAGCTTTTGAACATTAGTAAGCATTTTAACTATTAATACTTGTTAGTCTCAGAGTTATTCTTGATTTGTTACTTTCTCATCGCTTTTTACAAAGCGATTATGTAAGGATTTGTAAGCGAAAATGCTTTAAAAGAATAAATGATTTTTTTCGTATAGAAAATATAAACATATTTTCTCTGGATAAAGCCATATTATGTTATATATTATTTGCTTTGAAGCTCTTATTCAAGAATTGCTTTTAAACGTTACTTTTCGTATAATTATATGGATAAAATCATATTATTTTATATAATTATTAATGCCCTTGTTTAAGAATTGCTTTTAAACATTACTTTTCGTATTATCTCATAAAAATTTACAAATAGTGTATGCCTTAAGTTAGTTATGGAACATTGCTACGTCTATAAACATATTCATATGTACATATATTTAAAATTATGATTTTATTTTCAAAAGTTTTATAAATGAAATTAGCAATTTCTTTGCATACATTTTCATTGCATTTATATTTTTTGATTATACAAGAATGTCAGAAAATCATTTATAAAATATATCTGTTTAGATCACATACAACAGGAAGTAAATAATCTAATAATAAAAAAATGAAAATTTGTCTATCTGTCTGTCTCTAATGCTATAAAAATCCACAGTTTGGTAGCCATAATTGTGAAATGTTACGTAAATTTGTATTAAAACACGGCCGAAGCAACTAAAGTAATCCGGAATCGAAATAACTTATAGTTCATTTTTAATTAATAAAAAGCCACTAATTTAACGACAATTCCTAATCAAATTGAAACATTTTTCGTTATAGCTGTTGCCAACAATTAAAAATCAACAATAAAATTCTTACCACAACAATTACCTTTCTATTGCAAAATTTCCACGTGAAAAAATGAAATAAATGCACTATGTGGAAATTACATTAAAGATGATCTAAAATCGTCGTAATTTCTTAAGTAATTTGCACATTGTGTAATTTTACCTATTTTAAGATGAATTTAGCATTCTATTTATTTATTTCCTGATGAAATAAATGTTTTGAAGGATTTAATAAAAGGGAATATCACATCAAAACTTTTCTACTGCAAGATTTCCACGTGAAAAAATGAAAATAAAATAAATAGTTTGAAGAATTAAAACAAAAGTGAATGTTACGTGATAAGTTTTTTGTTTTATGATTTCAAAGTAAAAAATTCTTATTATTTAATTTTAATTGGACACCGGCTTGGATATTTTTCACTCTGTTGGTTTACGCTTAGCTAGCAAAGTATTTAATATCATTATATATTCACGTATTTAATATTCTATATTTATTTAATTAATTTAACGAATAAAAAATGGAATATTACGTCATATTGGACATATAAAGGACGTGGTGAATATATAACGCCATATAAGTGTGAAAAAATGTATTGAAGCAGGATAAAAACTCGATTATGTAAATATTGGCGTATATTAACATTATTGCTCCAGTGATGAATGGAAATAAGTTCATTTATTGCTGTATTTGCGTCTGTTACATAAATTTATACATTTTTATAGTGTTTTTTCATTTGATTCATGTGTACATCAGTTCGACAGATTATTATTTTTTTTATGTTGTATGTTAAATTTTAAAATTGGTTTTTCAAAAAAAAAAAAAATCTTAAAATTTCGGGCTTTGCCGGGTGTTTTAGCTAGCCAAGAATAAACCGCGTGTTAGGGCCAATTTGTATGTATCATAAATCGGCATCTCTTTTTAAACATTAGTTTTCGTTTTATCTGATAAGCACTTTACGAATATTGTTTGTTTGTTTTTTTTTTTATTATGAAACGTTTGTTCGCCTATAAACATATTTTTATAGTATACATATTTTTAAATTATGATGATATTTTCACAAATTTTACAAATGAAATTTTCATTTTTCTGTATACATTTTCATTGCATATATATTTTCTGATTAAACAAGAATTTCAGAAAAAATTTCAATTAAGAATATCTGATAATATCATCTAATAGTACGTTCAATCTTTCCCAAGCTCTTCACAGAGTTATTAAAATATTCTCTGATTAAGAGCTTGGAAAAGTTTGAAAGTACCAAGACATTTTAAATAAAATGCATATTTTAAACTTGTAACGTGTATTTTATTATTTTAGTCACCTTATAAGTAAAACAGCAAACTTTCTTAAGTTCATATAATTTATGTTATCTGTTTGGATCACATACAAGAGGAAGTAAGTACATTATTAAATAATTCTGAATAGACCACGTTCTATGGACAATTTTCATGCATCATCATTCAGCATCACTTATCCTTCTATCCGAATTTTTCTTTTTTATTTTCTTTCTTCTGTTTTTTTGTGTACCGTGAGTTTGAAGCCAATAAGCAATGTAATTTCAAATACCTGTCAGTCGCAAAAGCGTTCATGAAATATTATTTTCTTTACTCTGTTTGGAAAGAAATTTCGCACGCATTTTAAGGTAAATAAAAAGAATGATAAGTGCTTCAAAGTAGTGAATTCTGTTTTACATAAACAAAATGTAAATAATTTTTCTCGGAATAAAAATAAGCACATGTCTTGTGCTTTGAATTTATTTTATAAAAAAAAAGTGTTTTGATTCTTATGTGATACAGAACATTTTCCCACAAAAATTGTATTCCGTATATAAATTATTAAAATATATTACTTTTACAAACACACTTATATATGTTTTTATTTTTTATTTATTTATTTTTTATTTATTTATTTATTTTTTTTTTACGTTGAAGCCAATAGCTCTTCGTCACATTTATCAATTAAGACGAAATATTTCTTTTTTTTTTCAAGAATGCTCTCTATCATATATATTTTATTAATAATCTAACTTCTCTTAAATGCTTTAAAATAAGCACATTTAGTGAGTGAAATTACTAAAAAAATATTAATTTGTAGATAATTCTTAGTCAATATATAAAAATATGTACAAAGAGTTCTTGTTTATTGAATTAAAAAATAATTAAAATATACATTAGTTTTAATTTGTAGCAAAAGGAATGTTGTGAACGGTATGTCTATGAAGTTTTTCTGTCTAGCTGGAAATCCGTCTAAGGTGGAATTTTATTTCAGCCCAAAGCGATTCGGCCTTAGATAGATTTCACTTTATTAAGAAATTTATTATCATCATATATTTTAAAAATCTGGCAATGTACTCTTTAAATATGAGATTATATGCATTAAGCAATAAACAATTGCTGTAAAATGCGAGTAACTGCCAAATACAACAGGGTTTTAAATAAATGCGTATCATAAAATAGATATAAAGTGTTCGTGTGAAAATAAAATAAAAAAATACAGCTAAGAAAAGCTTCATTAAAGATAAAAGATTTTATAATTAAAAAAAAAAATTCCAATCACCTTTTTAGTGTTTAATTTAGCCTTGAATACCCAACAAGAAAAAATGAAAATCTTATCATTAACAACCCATACTTAAAATAATTAAATTTAATAAACGATAAATTAATTATATACTTATAATTTTTATAATAATATTCCCATCCTAAATTGAAGATTTTTTATAATTTTAGCTAAAAAGGAAGCCAAGTAAATATAAGAGTCTGTTCATACAGAGAAGGGCTTTATTGGGAAAAAAAAATTAGCAGATACTCATTTCTGTGTTTACAATGTTTATTAAACAAGTTTTTATTTTATTAATATATGGTAAGTTGTTTTAGATTTTGAGTGATTTCTGGAATTGTTTTAACCTGACCTGATATGACGCAAATATCAAATTCATTGAGTAGGGGGGTTGCAACACCCCTCCTTTTACTACCTTAAATGTCGCCCCTCATAAGCAATCAAGAATAGCTGGTAAAAAGAAATCATAAACGGTTTTTATTAAAAGTATTTAAAGATTAGCGTTACGCCATCCTTAATACTCATAATAAGCGGATTTTATTTTTTCATAAAAGGTATAATTTATTTCATATATGTTTTTCTGTTAAACAAATATATCATTAAACGTAAAATTAAGCACATTTATTTTAGACCATATTCAACGAAATGACTTATATTGAAAAATTATAGAAACCTGTTGTTTAAGACTGTTTTCACACTCCGTCAATTCTCACTTTTTTGATGAGATGGTTTTAAAAGAAATAACTTTCCCATATTTCTGATCATGTTCTGTTTTTGTGTATTGTTTAGTGAAAAATGGATTTTAAAGTCAATGAACATTAGCATTTCAAATAGCTGACAGTCATAGAATCGTTTTCGATATTTTATTTTACTCAGAACTTTTGAATGTAATTTTATACATAGTATTACTACACTCTCCTTCATGCACGTAATAAACCAAACTTTTTAAAGGTATTTTTTTATAATTTATTATATATATGTCTTCTTATTAGGGGGTCTTAAGGGTCTTAAAATAAAAAAAAAAAATGAAAAAAAGAACCGTTTTCAATGTTTACTAGATAGTGCCCGACAAGACTTGACGGTAAATAACTTGAATGTTTCAAAAATTTTGAATGTTACAGAAAAATTCATGAATTTTTAATTACTTGCTTCTAAATTAATTATTGAAGGACAAATTATATGACGAATTTCTATATTGCATGAGTGATTCCTATTTCTTTAAGGCGATAGATGGTGCTGCATAGCTACCAACTTTTACGCTTTCTTCCAACCACTAAAATTTTATAGAAAATATTATCTTACTTAATGCGCGAAATCTCATGATTAATCAAGGCGAAAATCTCTACTAAATTTTAGTGGTAGTAAAAAAGCGTAAAAGTTGGCATCTATGTAACCTATTCAATGAAGTGAAAAAATTTTAAGCTTATAATTTACAACGAATCATGCTTGCTTTTTTTCAGAAATTTACCTAGAAATACCGGGTAGGGAATATATTTTTACTTACTGCGGCCTCATTTTTTTCTTTTGAAAAAATAACAATATTTATTTTCATTTATTTATATATTTATTTAAAACTCCATGACCAGAAAAAGCTCCCATGACATTTATTTTTATCTGCATCATTTTCTAAAAACCTAAATTTGAAACTTGATGAAGCTAACGATTTACAATATATATTTTTTATTGCTTGAATTTTAATCTACATTTTTATACATTTTTTAGATACTAAACCTAGATATCAAGGTAACTTCTTTTATTACTCTTATACGAATATTTTTCTTTCTTTCCGTTTTATTTTTTACGCAAATGAATGACAAACTTTTCTTTCTGACACACAAGCATCCCTCATAGCATGCATGGTCACAGTGACGTCGTTGTGACGTCACTGTGAGTCACTCTGGTCACGTCACATCTGTGACCGAAATACCACCACTCAGTGATGTCACATTGTGACTGAGATGTGAACTTCTTAGAAAACTTTAAAAAATTACAAAAATTCTTCAAAACATGTTGTTACAGTAAAATTTTATTTTTCTGGCAATAAAAAAGAACTGTTATGTCACTGCATGTAACGTACGTCACGTCACACTCACAAAAAAAATCCCCCCATATTGTAAGTCACAGTGTGAGAAAAATATGAACTTCAAAAATCTTTGAAAATGAAGAGAAATGTTTTAAAAAGGCCCGAGTTACAGCGGCATAAGGAATGAAAATATATTTGTGGATATCAAATAGTAAATTCAGACACTAAAAGATGATGGGGGGGGGGGGGGGGGGCATATAAAGGAAAATGAACGGTACAAGTATCAACAAACTAGATTTTCATGCTATATTTTATCAATTTGATATCTAAGAGAGTGAAAGTATACTTTTTTCCTGATTTCAATTTTATCTCGTATTGCAATTTAATATAATAATCCTTCTCTTATTCTTATTGTTATAAAAGTGATTCTCGGAAAAATGGTCCGTGCTGGAGCAATTTGGATAACATATTTAGAATTAGGAATATTAAATATATACACTTTACATATTTAGTTTGCAGGAAGGAAATTTTTTTATTTATTTTTACCGACCACTGGTATTCGAAACACTTTTGTGGCCTCAAACTAAAAAATTTATATTATAGTTAAGTCTGCAGCTTTTAATGATCACGTAGAAAGAGTCTTCAGAGTTTAGTCATACATACATTTCTTGCTTTATAATTTGCATTCAAGTCATATTTTTTCCTGTTAGTGTACCTATTTTAAGTAACTATTTTTTAAAAAATTCTACTTTTTTCTAGCATTTTCCGAATTAAAAAAAATACAAAATTTATGCAAAACCCATGATATAATTTATTATTCGTATTTCAAATTTGTGTTTTAGAGGTATGACTCTAAAAAAAAGTTATTTTACGAATTGTTTTATTCTACAGGAAATTAACATGAAAAGAATGACGATTGACGAAGAAAATTTTTTTATCCTCGATATTTATTTATACCTTATTATTTTTTAGGAAGATATTTTGTATTTATTATGAGTGAAACAATCTTTACTTAGAAAAAAAGAGGGGGGGGGGGGTTAAAACTGATAAAAAGTAAAGGTAAAATACATTGGAAAATTCTTCAAATACAAAAATTTAAATACAGACAGTCTCATAAAATGATTGCACATGTAAGTTCCAAATCTGTTTATATAAAAGCAAATAAATTAACCCCTGCCCAAAATCGTCTGAAACGATACCGCAGGGTAAACAGAGAACTTTTTGTTCTAACAGATGCGGTAAGTTACTAGTCTAAAATGTAAGCTTTTAGCGTGTGCTTTTTTTAATGAAAAAAAAAAGACGTCGCCATTTTCCGATACACACGGATATTAATAATTAATTTATGGAGCTTAAAAAGTAGGTCTTATTTAATTTAAATTGTTTATTCCTGTTTTGTATATTTGGTGAGATGAGTTAAATAGTTTTATATTTAACCTATAGAAAGAGACCGATCTGGTTTTGTTTTTCAGATTAGAAATTAACACTATACTGAATGGGAAATGTCGTTTTACATACTATAGTAGTGAAACTTTTGAAAGACTTTTTTTCATTGCTAATAATATTTTAAATTATTATTTAAAATCCTATATCTTCATATCAATGTTTTCAGATTTAACATTTGCCAAAATTATAAAATAATAGTAATAGTATAAAATAAATAATATAAAGTAATCCTTGAATATATGGAGAGATTTTTGAGAAATTGTTAAATCTAATAATACATTTAATTCCTTTGCTGTTGTTTAATAGTACAATTATAAATACTAATTATTTAGTGTTTTTCAAATTGGTATATTTATTTTTTTTTAATTGTATGTAAGCACGTTTTTACTGTTGGTGATTTTAATCAAACATTTAATTGTAGACAATCAGAATCAGTTATTAAATTTTCTTCGATTGTAAACTCATTTTTTACGTTTTCGATACACGTTCGATACTTCGCATTAAAAAATAAATTATTACATTTAAGCATTAAAATAAAGTGTTTTTTATGCCTGATAACAAGTTTATAGATTAAACTACTTTATTATACTTTTTTAAATTTTGATATTTATAATATTTATAAAAAAATATTTATAATTTATGATATTTATAAAAGTTGATATTGTACTGTTCATTAGCGATAATTGTTGGAAATGCATTTTTAATTATAATATGAGCTTTTATGATTCTCTATATTTATGCATAGTATATGGTGTATATAAAAGCTGTAATTCATATACAGGGATACACAAAAGTATACGTAAGAGTTAGGGGGTATGGGCGCAAATTGCTTAAAGGTGTTTTTTAGATGAGTTATGGATTTTTTGTTGAACTGCATTGAATTTACTAAGAAATGTTTGTAGAATATGAATAAAATGATACACAGGGTCACGCAAGGAAATGGATATATGGCCGTCTATAAATTATAATTTCTGGAAATGTGATTTCAGCAGTTTTAAGAGTGTTTTAATTTGAATTAAATTTTAACTAAATAGTGGCGTGTAATAAAGATTCTAGGTAAACTACAGGGTTGTACAAAAGTATTCAAGTATATTTTCACATATTAGTATAAATTGCTGAATGAGAATTTCAACCTGTTATGCGTTTTCTTGCTAAACTAAATTTCCACATTATATACTAGTATATATCAAACTACAGATTAAATACAGGGCTATTCAAAAGAATTGGAAAACATATTTGGCTATGGACGGTAACTGTTGAAATCAGTTTTTCAAATATTTTATGCGTTTTCTAAAATATTTACTTAGTTATCTTATTTACATTATTTCCTTAAATTACGATGTCTAGTTAAAGCATTCAGGAAGCGTTGGAAAGTGCTTTATAATCTATGCTTAACGCATGATTTTTCTTACTTGTTTTTTCTGTTTCCCAGATCAGTCATTTCCTATAAATCATACCAAATCTATTTAGCTCATATTAACAAAATACAATATACACGGGAATAAAAAATTTAAATAAATATGGCTTATCTTATTCTTCTTTAAATAGGAAATATATTAATATCCGTTAGACTCGTATTTAATAAAATAATAACAAATCACAACACATAAAAACTTACACATTCTTAATATAAAGCTTGAACTCAAGATCAAGCTTAGAACTTAATAAAAAAGGATGCCAGTTGATAAGCATTGTTTTTTTCACTGTAAAAATTAAAAGTATTTTAGAACAATAGGACTCCAAAATAGCTATACTTTGCTAAAAAGTACGGTAAAAAGATAATATTGTATATTTCAAACAAAACTTTATTTTAAAATTCATCACAGTGTTTATAACAAGAATCATCACAGTATTAATGCTTGGAAATTTTTCCAGAGAGAAACATTCGCCTTGCAAACAATATTTCAAATGGAAATCAAATTTCAAATTGATTGCTTAAAAGGCGCAAAAGCCAACATAGTGAAAAGAATTCCATAACGGTACTGGAATCCGGGCCATCAGTATAGCGCACTGACATTCTACCGACTAAACCACATGGAACGAGACCCAGCCTGGAAAATGTCTTACTATTACATGTTGGCAAGGCTACAAACTCAGCACAAGATGGAATATTTATCATGAACCACCGACATGGGGCAAACACGAAACTTAATTAAAACCAGCAGCGAATCAAACTATATAAATACTTGGAAATTTTTCCAGAGAGAAACATTCGCCTTGCATATTTCAAATGAAAATCAAATTTCAAATTAAAATTGCATTTTAAGCAATTAATTTGAAATTTGATTTTCATTTGAAATATTGTATGCAACGCGAATTGTTCCCTATGAAAAAATTTCCAAGTATTTACATAGTTTGAATCGATGCTGGATTTAATTAAGTTTCGTGTTTACCACGAAGCTTTGTGTTTATCGTAGCACGATAAATATTCCATCTTGTGCTGCGTTTGTAGCCTTGCAAACATGTACTAGTAAGAAATTTTCCAGGCCGGGTCTCGTTCCATGTGGTTTAGTCGGTAGAATGTCAGTGCGCTACACTGATGTCCCTAATTCGAGTCCCGGCGTGGAATCTTTTTCTGTATGTTGGCCTTTGCCCTTTTAAGCAATTAATTTGAAATTTGATTTTCATTTGAAATCATCACATTGTTTATGACAAGTTCGTCACAAATGACATATATTTCACAAATTAGTCACAGTGTGACGTCAAAGCATTGTTACTGTCGTCACGGGTTCGTCACAAAGTTAATGGCAAAATAGTCACAAATGACACACTTTTCACAAATTTGTCACACCGTGACTTCACAGAGTGGTCACAATATGACGTCACAAACGACCTCTAAAACGGCCATAACGACCTCGCATTCTAGTCACTATGACGTCACATCGACGTCACGTGACGTCACATCGACGGTCACAAAAACACAGTGTGACTTCACACCGACGTCGCCGTGACGTCACCATGCCTTACGGGATATATATTCTTAAATAATGGTAAAAAAATATAACGAAAATTGCAGAGCAGCTCAATTATTTAATTGATAATTACATGAAAAATATTTTAGCTTAAATATTATAAATATAAAAAATATTTTTTCAAGATGTTATTGAGTGTTAAGTTTTATATAATTATAAAACATTCAAATTATAATAATAATAAAATAAAAATCCTATAACTTCTCTTCCTAATAAAATATGTCATTATTGGAATTATCGACAAAAATATTACACATTTCTCCCAGGCTTGGGGTCGAACCTGCGACCTATACAAAAATTCAGAGCTTTAAACTGCTGCTTTAACTAGCTAGCAGGAACTCGTTTTTCTGCCTTCTAAATTGAAGAAATTCGAAAGACAGTTGACGGAAACTCAATTGTGTCGAATTTGAGCTCTGATCTTACAGAAATAGTTTTACGTTTTAATATTTATGATGCCTTATGTTTTCAAAGAAGCAGCTACAACTTAACAGGCTAGTTTCCTAATCTTCGTGTGTAACTATTGGCAATTCATAAGATTTTTGCCTCAACTGCGTTTATCTTCTGTATGTAATATCACCAAATCAATATGGCACTCATGAAATAAACTACATCTAGCTCTTAATATCGACACAATAATTTCTTTGAATTTTTAATAATGCTGAAAGATTAAAATAACTCTATTTTTGTGAAAAAATAAAAAGCTTGTTTACAGTTTGATCGAATAGCAGACGAACTTAAAACAACTTCTACCTGTAACGTCATAGTTCAACTGAGCGAGCAGCTTTGCGCATTTGGGACGCACCACACAAAAGGCAGACTTGTACTTATGTACTGAGCATACACAACTGTAGAATTTCAATTAAAAATTACGGCTAATTAATAAAATATTTGACCAAACGAATGTACGATAACAAGCCTCTGGGAAAATATCTTTCGTTAAAAAAAAAATAAAAAAAAAAATGTTGTAATTTGATGCAATACATTCTTTTCACGGACTGTCGAAAAAAAACGCTTAGCGTTTAAAATATATAGATTATCTTCAGTTGTATATGATTTAAAAATACAATTTTTATTGCGATGAAAGGTATAAGTATTCTTTCATTTCACGTATTTAAAAATGCAGCATTAGTATTTATAGGGCTCTCCAAAATGTCAGACATTTTTCGAGCAGAAAACTGGCATAACAGATTACGCCCAAGATTATAAAATAAATTTTGTAAGTAGAATAAACCTTTACTTGCCTAAATATACTTCAGACTGCAGTAATTTATCTGAATCTAAATACATATGCATTTAAAGCATTTTATATTTCTAATACAAAATTGTATTTAGTAAATCGAAAAGTTTGAAAATTTCAACAGTATAATCACCTAAAAAATATATATATTTAAAAAAAAAAAATTAGGTTCAATTACTACAGACTGACATGAAATATGCGTTTTGAAATTTTCATGAAAAAATATTCAAAAGTGTTTGAGATATCCTGCGCGTTATGCCCAAAAACGTCATTTGGAGAAAAAATGATTCCAAAGTTTCGGAGACTCCGCTTCAGCAATTAAGCGTGTATAATACAGAAACCCATAACTTCTATCCTAATTGGAATTTCAAGGAAAGAATCATATCGAAATGTTCAGAAAAGATAGGATTTTAACATATAAAAAAATTAACATTTCGAAAATTTCGAAGCTATAATAGTCCCAAGACCCTTAAACAAATGTAGCAATAAACATAAAATTTGCAACCCAAATACAACATATGTAATATATTATTTCAAAGAAGCTTGCTGGTTCAGAAAGTTTTCGTGCTTTATCATTTCTCACTTTTTAGATGAGACCATTTTAAAGGGAATAGCTTTCCCATCATTCTGATCATGTTCTCTTGTTGTGATTTTGTTTTATGAAACATGGTTTTTGAAGCCAATAATCATTAGAATTTTATAATAGCTGTCAGACGCAAATTTTTATTTTATATTTTACTAGGGGGGGTCTGCACCCTGCAAGCTACGCTCGCCAACCCCCGTTCAGACACCGCAGAATCTAAAATCACGCTAATCTGATGGGTTTTAAAATATTAGAGAAGATTGAATTATGGTGAAAAAAGCTGTGCAGATCTCCCTGTAAACGGGTTTCCATTCAATTCCCTTTCAGTTGCTGTTAAGACATTCAATGGTTATTTTTGTTTTTGATTAAAGAGGATCAGTTAAACATTTGATAAGAAGCTAAAATAAAATAAATTAAGTATACAGAGTCTTTGTCTCACGGTATTTTAAAACAATCTCTATAACAATAGCCAAAGTCATGTGACTATCATCAACAGTTCAGGGCGGAACACTTCGCTTTTTTTACTCTAAGTGCCATTTTGGTACTTTAATGTTAGCCAGGCGCAGGTGATAAGTCGCCAAATATTATTCTATCGCCATCATTTCATCTATATTATAATAGTTCATGTCATCGACTGCCATAAACAAATACGGTCTGATCCCTTCGCCGTTCATATGAAAGTTTGACAAAGATGTCGTATACGTACCATATGGGCGAGATTTTTTAACGACGCCAATTTGGGGAACGCATCAACAGCATAAACAGCAACATCCGACTTACCATATCAAGCAAAATAACAATATTTTGGCGCCAGTTATGTGCCCGTTCCGTATATGACATTGGCGTCATAAAAAAATCGCGCAGATATGGGACCGTAAGTTTTCCATTTTGATTAAAAAATTTTTTTTTTCGAATAAAACTACATAAAAGTTGCTATGGTCACAAAGAAGTCTAGGTACTATTACGCTAGCCGGATGCATATCTCGCCAATAGCTTTTTTTCAACTTGCCAGTTAGCATTTTTTTTTTTCGAGTGGTAATATTTGGCCAGATACTTTTTTATACTTGGTCAACCCCTTTGCCAATTGCAGGTTTGATGTGATTTTTATTTTTTTTACGAAGATTTGGCGAAAATCTCGTTTTCAAATACCAGTTACATATGCTTTTTTGGAATTCCTTAGATATCCCGTCGACCAAAATTCTATCGCCTAACTATAAGATTAAATGACAATAATGGTTGATCGTAAATGTAACATTCACTTGACTTTAAGCAAGTAACACGGGTTTACGTCATCAAGGGATTCTTATTTGTATATTTATTAATGTTATACTAATTTATTTGTTCTTTCGTTATTTAAAATAAAAATTATGTCAATTTGTATAATTTGGCGAAATTGGTCGACGGAATTACTAAGTAGTACCGTATTTTTTTAATTATTGTCTATTATTTTCTAAAGGAAATATATAAAAAAAATAATTAATAATTATAGAGCAAAATAATTTATATAATTTTAAAAAGAAATAAAAGTAAATAAACATTTATTATCAAATAAACAACAATAGCCGTGTTACCATATCAATCAAAATAATGGCATTTTGGCGCCAATTAGGTACCCCGGTGAGTAGATAACATCTGTGTCTAATTTTTTCCTTTTCGTGTTTTTTTTTATTTTTTTATTTTTTTATTTATTTTTTTAAAGAAAGAAATGAAAGCCATCAATTTTAAATGAAAGTTGTGTATTTTAAATAAAATGAATGAAACGATTATATTTTAAATGAAATGAATAAAATATGAAGAAATGCGACGGGAAAAATGTTTGGCGAATTATCACCTGCGTCTCGCTAACATACAAATACCGTCAGAATTGATTTCTCTATCAGAATCTTTCGATTTGGTGAAAGATTGTTCAAGTAAATTGAATTATGAATAAAAGTAGCATGATACATTTCTTAGCATACATTTAAGGTAACCTTTTCTGAAATATGAAAAAAAGAAAATATCTGTTTGATTAAAATTTGAGTTCCCATCATTAGAAAAATGTATATAAAATTAGAAAAAAAAATTAATATTTCGAAAACTAATTCCAATTTAAAAATTCTAATACCAGTTTTGAAATCTGCGGATCAATATTGATTTTTGGTGTTAATTTCATCGCAAAGTATTCCATATTTTAGGAGAAATCGTCGTGAAACACAATCAGTTGTTTAATCAGTCGATTCATACTTCCGTTTCATAAATTCGTTTCATTAGGATTTTATATATATAGGGTAGATAATACTCCCAACTTCTCAATACAAGTTTATAAATATTACTATTACACTATCCTTCCTGTACTTAATAAAAGGAATTTGTTTTAATGTAAATTACACATTTTGTTACACATAATTCTTCCTATTTAACAAAGATATCATTAAAGATAAAATAAAGGACATTATCTTATTTGAACTTGAGCTCAAATGCAACGAAGTGCAATATATTGAATAATTCAAAGAAAGTTGCTGGCTCAGACAGTTTTGTGCTTCATCATTTCTCCCTTTTTTTATGAGATCATTTAAAATGAAATATCCTCCCATATTTCTGATAATTTTCTGTTTTTGTGTTTTGTTTTAAGAAACATGAATTTTGAAGCCAATGAGCATTAGAGATGAAATAGCTGTCAGTCACAGAGTTGTGATTGATAATGTATTTTACTCCAAACATCTCAAAGCAATAATATACATATTAGTATTACACTTTCTTTCATAGACTTTCAAAACGGAATTTAACGTAAATGTGTAATTTATTATATATACGTCTTCGCATTAAACATAAAATTAAGCACATCTATTGAGCCTCAATTCAGCGAATAATACATTTGAATAGTTCAAGAAAGCGAGCTGGCTCAAACAATTTATGCACTTCATCATTTCTTACTTTTTGGATGAGATCATTTTAAAAGAAATATCATTCCCATATTCAGATCATCTACACTTTTTGTGCACGTTATGGGATTGAAAAAGAAAACCTTTTTTCAACAACGTATAACATGTTGAGATTTTAAATAATATTTCTAAAAACACAAAGATGATTTCGAATATCCAATTTAACTTTAAATGTAATGAAATGACATAAAGTTTGATCTTTTATTTTTATTGGAACTTAGTGCTTTTTCACTATCAAGCATTAGAAAACATAACTTTATGAATATATATATTTCAGTAAAAATTAAATATTCCACAAGCACCTCTAAAAATAGAACAGGATAGAGTAAGAAAATTATTACATAATTCTGTGTACAACGTCTGATTTAGACATCTTTAGATTTTCTTCATTTTGAATTGTCATGTTGAGAGATTTTTAAAGAACTATCTTATGCTTCTTTTAGAGAATTTTCATTTTCGTATTTTCTTTATAAAACAAGATTACAGAAAACAATAAGCATTGGAATTTCAAATAGCTGTCATACTCAGAGTCACTTATGAAAGATTACTTTCGATTAACATTTTAGAACGAATTTTTTACAGAATCGTAATAGAAATTTAAAACGTAAGTCTCTTAAAAAGTATTAGAGCTATATTTACATAAAGAAAATAAAATGTTTCTTCTCAAAGTTAAATTATACTGCATTCGTGTTTTATTCTATTGATATTCTTGTTATAGCATTTTCGCCTTTATTGTATACAAAGCTGGAATTTATCAGAAATATATTCCTTAATTTTATTGTTGAATAAACACACCACTGTAAAACACCTAAATCTGCAAATCAAGAGCCTCATCACCAGCTTCAACAATAGCATTTTTATATCGAGCTTGCTTTATATAATACAAAAATTTTTTTACAATCTTGAAATTATTTTTTTTTTTTTACATTATGTAATAGATTTATATGCATATAAGTATTTTTTCTACTTCAGAAAATGTCATTTCATAAACTGCTAAGTTCAATATGATTTCAAGTAATGCAGTTTTTTTCGACATGAAGGTGAATTTCTTAAAACAGCATCGTTTCAACACAAGAATTATTCAGTGTGACAGACTCCTGAATTTCCTGGTATTTCATTGCTTTTAAATTTCCAATTTAGAATATATATATTCTTTTTTTTCTATTCTATAAGTGCGATCGGATTTTATTTTCACAAATATCTACCTGTACGAAGTCTAATTCTAATATCGATATTTATTTATCTGCCAACCACAATAAAATCTGCATCTCTTTCAGAAGTTACACAGAATCTCGTGCAAGAAAGACGTCCATAGAAGGTACTGTATTAAATTCTTTAAGCGTTGCTGTGTGCAGGAATACGGTGCAGGAAAACTACAACGATTACCCTAGGTCACATAGTTTTTGAAAAAATTGCATTTTTTTCCGGTTCACAAAAATTTCGATTTGCGGGCATTCAACTTAGGGTTTGGGCTGCGCTGTAGTTACCAATCGTTGCAGAAGTACAAAAGAATTGTTGATAATGATTCTCAAAGGAAAAGTAATCGTTAATTAGCCGAAGTATTATATCTTAAAGACACAGACGGTTTGGACATACATAAAGACACGGACGGCGTCTTCTAAGCGCCATCGGCTTTTAAAGACTTGATAAACACTTTTAATGATATATCTGTGTAATGCAGTGCCCGATGGCAGTGTAAAAGAAATAAAGGTCAATCCCTTGAAAACAGACTAATTTAATTACAATTAAGCACATAATTACAATGGGATTCTCGACTAGTTTGCATTCAGTGACCTTTTCAATTCGACACCCGCTAATAAAAAACGCGTCATGGACCAAGGCGGCGTTGCATCTTTGCAACCTCTTTTCAGAGCGCACTTAGCACAATGCCAAATTTAAACTTTAAAAGGTGTTTTGTTTTAAGTACAATATGAAAAAATTAGTATTACTTCGCTGATTTTGGGTTTATGAAATACCAAATGAAGTTTAAATATCCACTACTTTTATTGTCATTAACAAATTAAGCTCATCATGGGTACATTAGGAAAAGAATTAAGGAAGATCTATAAAGAGTAGCAACATTTATTACGATTTATTCTTCATATCTCTCTGAACTTTCATGGTATATCCGTTTATGCTTTTCTAGTATATACAGCTAAACCCAATCCTGAGTTGTATAGTATTTTCCAAAGCCTTATTATTCTTTTAGCAAAGCTTTTTTTAAATAATACAGTTATTAATTATTATCTATATCAGTTATTATTATTAGCTATATTTATTGTACGGAAACCTCAGTGCGCGAGTAATACTATAATATTAAATATTTGGAGTAAATATTTCACAAAATCACCAGAAATTCAAATATAACTACTTAATTTAAATTCGTAAATTCTTTTAAAATTTACTAAATGATTGTGCAAATCTTTTAATGTAGTTTAAACAAATTACGAAAAATGCTTTAGAAGATGAACATTTCATGAATTCTGAATTTGAGACATAAAGGGTTAAAATTAACAAAATGTATCCAGCATTTTTTGGACTTAAATTGTCTGCGATTTTTTTCGCTTGAGCTGATTGAGGTCTCAGACAGATGTCAGAATCAATGTAATTTCTTCGGTAACTTTGTGTCCGTAAGATTTGTCCATGATAGTTCATTTGGCAAAGCGTTCGCAGCTTAAAAAGTTACTTCACTTGAAAACACAGTTACTAGTGTTAATAGTATGGCATATATATTTTAAATATAACTCATTGGCATTTCAATATTTTAAAATGATTTTTAGCTGCGCTGGATTTCTACAAAGATCTCCTTCTACTAAAGGTATATATAAATATTTTACAGACATACATACAATAAATACAATAAACCCAACTGGAGTGAAAAATTAGCCAGAGCCAAGAATCGAACCCGGGACCGGTATACAAGACTACTGCTCTAACCACTGAGCTACACAGGCCGATATCTGGGTCTGCAATTTCTCACTAATAAACCATGTTGGGGAAGTCACCAGCCATCTATACGACAGCCTGGGATGACCGGACAACGATGAATAGATTTTACTATTACATCGATCTACGAAATATAATAATAAACACACATACTACAATATATATTAAAACACACATCACACATAGATAACGCCTGCATTCAACAGTTAAAGGTATATATAAATATTTTACAGACATACATACAATAAATACAATAAACCCAACTGGAGTGAAAAATTAGCCAGAGCCAGGAATCGAACCCGGGACCCCAGTATACAAGACTGCTGCTCTATAGATGTCGTATAGATGGCTGGTGACTTCCCCAACATGGTTTATTAGTGAGAAATTGCAGACCCAGATATCGGCCTGAGTATCTCAGTGGTTAGAGCAGCAGTCTTGTATACTGTGGTCCCGGGTTCGATTCCTGGCTCTGGCTAATTTTTCACTCCAGTTGGGTTTATTGTATTTATTGTATGTATGTCTGTAAAATATTTATATATACCTTTAACTGTTGAATGCAGGCGTTATCTATGTGTGATGTGTGTTTTAATATATATTGTAGTATGTGTGTTTATTATTATCTTCTTCTACTGTTTGCCATTTTTTTCAAGTTTTTTTTTTATGGTGATACTTCCACTTTCGGAAGCAATGCCGAAAATAAATGTATTATTACAAAAAATCCTCTACACGATAAAGAAAATGAAAATATTCTTATAAAAATGCTCTAACAAAAATAAAAAAGTAAAACACGCCCATTGTAGAGATCGACTTCGGGACCAATTTCGAAAGTGAAACTATCGTCATAAAAACATGCAGCAAAAATCCAAGTAAAAAACGGCAATTATAGAGATAGACCTATCAATGAAAAAAAACAAAATATTGGAATGCAAAGATTTATTTTTTTAATATGTCCGATAGTAGTAACATTAGCAAGCGAGTGTTTTTTTCAGTGAAGTAAGGCGCCTAGTTCGAATCGTCAGCTTGACACTTTTTCACTCAGTTGAGAAATTAATTCTGAAATTACACTTGTGACTTTATTGAACAATTAGAATAATTTTGTAAACACTAATTAAGTGTAACAAAAAAATGTATATCAATTTTTTATTAAAATTAATTTGTTTTTATTTGTAAAACATTCATTCATATATTTATTTTCCCCCATTAATGTTTAACAGCATTTAATTAGTCGGTAATGCATTTCCACTCACAGATTTTAATTCTTAAGCATTTCCAATTGACAGCATTATTGACGGGGACCAAACAAGTATATACATTTTTAAACTCTTTGTAACTTACATTCTTTTAAAGTACTCTCATAATAATTTTTTATGTTTAAATTTGCAAAAGAATAAAAATATTCATCGCAAAAACTATGTTTTAACTACACAACGCATTTTTTCACACAAATTTACAAAAGAATATTTCAAAATGAAAATTACTTTAATGATAAGAATATCTATAAGAATAAATATAAAATTAACGTAACTAAATTTTAATAAAATTAAGTCGTTGTTTTGTTGTTACTTGTTTTATTAATTGTTGAGAGGATAACATTTTACACAATTCAGCCATTTCTGATCAACATATAACAATTAATCTTTTGTGAAACTGGAAATTCTGTACAGTATTTTGTTAGAGGATTGGTCTATTAAATATTTTGCCCGCCCTTCCCACCGCTGGTCGTAGATCTTTAGGACCATGAATCTATTGGAATATAAAACTATTGTTCTATTCCTTATTTTTTCTTACGCAGCAAAATATCCCATTGAACATCTTTCGAAGTCTCTTAAAGCGCTTCTTCTTTACTGCCTGTAAAACAAAAAAAAATGATATAAGAAATAATAAAATTTACTGTTCCAGAAATGCAAAATACAAAAGATATTACTTGTTAAGGTTGATAAAAAAAATCAGTGATTATCAATGCCGATCTTTTTGACAAATTGACGGTTTAGTTTTTAAATATAGAAAATCATGGAATGGTAGGCCTGACTACTAAAGTGCTATAGAAGCAAAGATCGAATTTCAAAAAAACTTTTCAGAAATATCCAATGTCTTTATAGTAAGATGGATATATTCCTTTTGTAACAAAATAACACTCGCCAATATTATGAGTTTACAAATAAAATGTGTCAGGTAGTACCAGTTTAAATTGAAATCAGCCTTAAATTTTCACAAATCTGGTTTCTTTTTCGCTTTGCTTTTTATTTAATGAAAACAAAAATGTTTAAAATTGGTCAGTCAAATCAGAAATTCCCCCCTTCTATCTTAAAATTGTCAGGTACCTTTTAAAATGCAAAATGTTCGGTTTTCTATTATCTTATATTTAAATGTGTTTGTTTAAGGGACAATAAAAAAGAACTATTCAAAAATTCACTTTAGATGAAATTTATGCCTAAAACAGTTTTAGCTAATTTTTGTACGGTTCAGTCAGGTGTAATTTGATCTTTAAATTAAATTTTCTCAATACAGAAATTTTGATCATTGAACACATGATTTAGGAAACGCGTTTGGCTAGAATTTCAAGAAATTTTGACTGTATGTATTAAACTTACAAAGGCATAAATGACATTAAATTAAATTTCTATAATTTGAAAATTAAAATTCACGAAATATTTCGGTAAAAAAAACCCTTAATGTTTCAAGTTTCTCGGGATTTACACATTTCATATTTTTCATTGTACGTCATTTTGACAACACATTATATCTATTCTAATTTAAAGAAATTCTTGGCTAGAATAACAATTCAAATGTGAAAAATCATTCGAGCAATTCGCAAGCAAGAATAATTCTTTTTTTAAAGTGCATTATATTTAAAAATAAATTTAAAAGCCGAATATGTGTCTGCACTTTTTTGAGAAATTTAATTGAAAAATTAACTTTTTTTTAAATATATGTTTAAAATGTAATAAATATATGTCTATTAGTTATGATGTTACTGCAATTCTTATAGAGTTCATTTTTTCATGTTTTTCGGTGTTCAAAGTATAACTGATCTTTAAATCTCCGGAAATGGAATGAACTCTTATTTTTAAAAATTTTTTTTAATTATTTATGGAGTTACTGCACTTGTTATAGAGTTTACTTTTTTTATGTTTTCTGGGTTCAAGGTGTAATTTATCCTTATATTTGCGGACATGGAAAGAACTCTTATTTTTAAAATTTTTCATCAGAAACATGTGAATATTTTTAATATACTGTATCATTTCTTTCTTTCTTTTTTTGTTTTTTTCCAGTTTATAAAATATTTCTAAGATGTGTACTTTATTTTATTTGAAGCATTGATGTTTATCTCAAAACTTGGCAGCTTCAATAAATTTTAACACATTAAATATAAAATTTATATTTTCCACAACTAACATTTTAATGATGCAATAAAACAGAAACCAAATAAAAAAATATAGCATTTTAAAATTTGATATTTTACATCTACGATGAGACATTTTGATTAAAATAAAACATTTTCCTGTATTGAATTTTCCTTTCAAAAATTCATTTAAAAATTTAAGTTTAGTGCTTGATTTTTTTTCATTTAAGAACAACCAAAAATGTATTTTAAAATTGAAATGTTTTTTAAGAACAAATACCTTTTATTTTTTTAGATTACTTAGCTTGTTTAGTAATTTAAAATGTAAGTGCTTATTGATTCTCCTGTTATCTCAAAAATGTTATTTTATTTATATGTCTGTTTCTAAATGTTTTGATGGATAGTGTGATAGTCGCTTATTTTTAAAATGTTTTCAATTTTAAAGAAAGGATAGCATAGCAATGGTAGAAATCCTTTATATAATTGAGAAAAAACATATGGGAATAAATTATTGATAAATAGGCATTGAAACTTACCTTTTCTTCAATGGGTGCTGCTGAAATGGATGAATCTTCATTTTGCAACTCAGATACTGCCACTGGTACATAAGCTCGAGAATTACTGTCTTGAGATGGAACATGACATTTTTTATTCGGAAATTCATCAGTTTTAATCCTTAAAGCTTTTTCATTGCTTGTTAAAACATTTTGATCAAATTCTGTTAACTTAGATTTTTCATCAACACATACTTCTTTTGGATCTGACAATTCCACGAAAGCTTTACTATTGGAGTGAAAAGTTTCTATTGATCTTGAAAAATTACAATTTATTTTTTCTCTTTCATCTTTGATAGCTTCCGATATATCATATTCACGAACATATTGCAATTTAATGTTAGTATCTTGAAAATTATCAATAGTTTTATTTCTATCAGAACTTTGTACAATAGAGCATTCTTCATTATTTTTGAAAAAGTTATCTGCTTCTGTAGAACTTAACCTCATTACTTCCTTTCCAGCTAGATGTTTATAACTAGAATTCAAGTCAGATTCTTCTTCAAAGTCAACTGTTTTATTTTCCAAGATTATAGCATCTTTTGCTTTCCATTTTTTAACTTTTTCCTTTTCTTTATTTGTATCAAAATTGGAGTTTTCCCGAATTTTAAGCCACATTTTATGTTCTATTGACTGTTTAATTTCTTCATTCCCTTCAGAATCACATTGCTCGTTTTGTATGTGTCTTTTATTAATATTTGCATTCGATGCAGAATTGGGAGCTTCATTTTTAGCCAAGGAAGAATGTTCGACTAATTTTTTGCCTCTTTTTTTTCTTTTTTTTAATTTTCCCTTGCAAGTTTTAATCTCTTGTAAATTGCACAGTTCATGAGGTTTAACAGCACTTTCCCGTTCCTCTAATTTTTGAGAATTTTCATTTAATTCTGTATAAGAGATTTCATTACTTTTAGCAGCATTTTTATTTTCTATTGAAACTTCGTCGGTTTTAATAGCGCATTCATGCTGGATATTTATTTTCACTTTTGTTTTTCTTTTTTTACAATTTTTCTTAACGGGTTTAACAGAAGTTTCACATTTGTCTGCATTTTTACTTTCTGCACTTAGCTTCGTGATTGGAACTTCATACGTTGTGGCAATTTTTTTATTTTCTACTGATTTTCTAAATTCTGTTTTCCCTTTCTTAAGTTCTTTTTTTAAATTTTCGGAACTTCTAACACATAGTTCATCCTCTTCTGATTTTTTATCTTTCAGATTCACTTCTAAACTGCATAACTTGCTATTTTTAACAGTTCTTTTATTTTCTTCTGTTTGTTGAAATTTTTCATGTGATCCTGAGTCAATGCTTCTATTAACATGATTTTTATTTTCCTCTGATTTTGGTACTTTCGTATTTCTTTTTTTATCTTTTCTCCTATTTTTTTTATTCTCTCCTAAATTACTCACGTTATCATCTTTTACAAAATTCTTAGAATCATCTGATTTGACAGAATTTGCATTAGTATATAATTTAGAATCTTCGACGCAGATAACAGCATTTTTATTATCTTCTGACTTTTTAACTTGCTCTTTACTTGTTTTTGTTTTTCGCTTGATTTTTTCCTTTAATTCTAAATTAGAAATCCCGCTTCTTTCGACAGACATTTTATTCCTGTCTATTTTTTGCATGTTTACATGTGATTCTGTAATCGAGTCATCATTACTTTCAGCAAAATTTTTATTTTCTATTGAAAATTCTTTGGTGATAACAGAACTTTCATGCTCGATAGAGATTTTAATTTTTGTTTTTGTTTTTTTATATTTTCTCTTGGTTGTTTTACTAGCTTCTAAATTACAAACTTTCCGATGATTAACAGAACTGTTATATATGTCAGGGTTTTTAACATTTTCATTCAACTCCTTGTTATATTCTCCATTAGTAATAGATTTTTTTTTATTTTCAATAGATTTTTTGTCCACATCTAAATACCAATCTTGAACACTTCTAATACATGATTTGTCCTTTACTATTTTATCATATTTTGAATTCCCTGCTAAATCACATAACTCATAAGTATTAACTGAATTTTGATTTTCCTCTGTTTGTTGAACTTTTCCCACTGAATCTGACTTACACCTTTGGTTGATTACAACAGACTTTTCAATTTCTTCTGATGTTGCTAGTTTCACTATTATTTTTTTAATGTCTCTCCTAACTAGTTTATTCTCTTTTATATTATACATTTTATCACTTTTAATAGAATTTTTCGAATCATCTGATTTTTCAGCATTTTTCAAAACTTGAGCGTAAGTAAGATAATTTATATTTTCATACAAATTTCTATCTTGAGATGGACCACTTTCACGTTTTTGTGTAATCTTTTTATTCAATTCTGTATTAGAAGATTCATCCCTTTCGACTGAACTTTTATGACAGTTTACTGTTTTTTCTTTTTCATTTAATTCTGAAGTACTGATCACTTCCGTTTTAACTGAACATGTGTGAGTCACTATTTGTTTTGATTTTGCTTTTCTACTTTTAACTCCTCTCTTGATTATTTTATTATTTTCCGACTTATAAACTTCTTTATATTTAGCAGAATTTATCTGTTCTTTTGATATCTCTACTTTTTCACTACATTCCGAGTTGCGAATATCACTGTTCGAAGACTCAATATTTTCGTGATTCAATACATCTGGACTCGTAGGCGGCGATGGGTGAGATACGTCACTGAGATATCTTGGCTCAAAAAATTCTGAGCTACTGTAAAATAAAAATACATGTACTTGAATTCGTGATACAATTTATTCTGGAAATAATATATTAAAATATTTCAAAATACATTGTTCTGTTTGATGAGTTATTTGGTTTTTAATGAAATGGAGAAATGATAGTATTAGAAACAGATGAAAAAAGTGGAAATACTTTATTAATGCAAATAAAAGTAGATTATTATTTTTTTAATGTAAAATCTATCAATCTTACCATTTATCATTGCATGGTTATTCATAAAACTAAAAACTTTAAATATTTAGTCAGTGTCTAATTATTTCTTCTCACAAATTCATAAAAGTTTGGCTTAAATAATGTCTGATTTGTCGAGATAAACTTGTAAAAAAAAGTTTAAGTAATTGACATACGTTATTAAATTTGGTTTTGACTAGAAGATGGTCAGTAACATGTTACTAACCACGATCGAAGTCGTCAATAATTATATTGTAAAAGAAATTCGCATACGTGAAACAAATAATAAAATGCTTGTAAAAACTGCTATTTTACGTGACAATAGTCACTAAAAAGTTATGATATTCTGAACTGTTATGATATTCTGAACTGTTATGATATTCTGAACTGTTATGATATTCTAGATAGAAATTGTCACCTAAAATGGCATAACAATTGAAAAGTTCTTACAGAGAACATATTTATTTCAAAGAAATCAAAAGATTCTAAATTGTCACGGCAATTGTAGCTATTTCTGTGAACTTTAATAAATTTTTAATTTACATAGCACATACTGTAAATCGCATTAAAAGCAAATTATACTAGAAGGCATACACATATTTCGAAAATCACATTAGAAGGAAAGGAACAATACTACAGTGATCACAAATTAATATTGAATAACACTTTTCTGAAATTAATGAGTACATTACCTTACTTTAACCTATAAATTATAACTAACAAGGCTAAAACTTAATAATTATTTATCTTCATGTTCATTTTTAAATCCGTTCAGTTTCATTTATAACCCAGTTGTTAGAAGGTTGAAATTGAAAGTAATTAGGGGAAAGCTGATAATTAGTTTTAATTACTTTAGTTTAGGTCTTTAGTGAACATACTAACTTTTTAACATCGTACTAGGTGAGCTTTCGCCGCAATGGGCATATTTAAAATCGGAAAACCTGTTTCTTAAATCACCATAACAATATCTTAAAATAGATAACTCTATCAAAATTACTGTTGGAAATGGAGTTTAGATTATTTATATACGTAACAGCAGAGATCTAAACGGGTAGCGGAGAAAAATAATTTAACAATTTATTTTAACATAATTTTATGGTATTAGTAAAAGAAGATTTTTTGCCTATATGTAAATGAGGGTCAGGCTGCATTAGTGAAATTTATACAGGATTGGATTACAAGATCACGGTAGTAAAGGTTTGCACTAAATCAGCCGATTTTCAAGAGTTCATTTATAAAAATAGATGTTCTTCCTATTTTTAACTAAAACAAATAGTTATTAAATTATTGTAAACTTTACATTTTATTGTTATTGTTTGTATATCTGTTTGCTGTGTAAAATTTTCTGTAACTGCATTATGTAAATTTATTTGACTGTAAAAATTCTGAGATATTGAAATTTGTGCACTTCAATCCGAGGGAGAATGTTTATTGTTGAGAATTTGGAATGTATGAGTAACGTAAAGGGGCGTCGCGAATTCCCCTAGATTGAAATGGGAAGAGGTACTGAGTAGAGAAAAAAAGTGTTGTGCGAAGTAAGATGGCGGCCAGAGAGTTTGCTCATCGTAATGTGATGTAAATAAATAAAGATACAATCCAAAAAATATTTGTTCTTAATGATTAAAATTCATGCAATCGTACTATGCGAGCATTTGCAACAATGGGCAGATTTATTATCGGAAACCCGCTTTTTTATTTTAAATCCCATAGTAATATATTAAAACAGACAAACTTAATGTCTATTCAATAAATGTAGAGCTTAAAATTCTGAGAAAAATAAGTGTTTCATACATAATATCTTTGTTAAACATTAAATCACAACTCTATTTCAAAGTTTTTCTTAAATCGATAATTAAGAGCTTCAAACCAGAACAGTCCAAGTGATCAATCCACCTTACATGTAATTTTTACATAAAAGTACCTTTTCAATTTACTGAGGCAATGTTTTGTAATTATTTTCGTCTTTTACATTTGAGCTTCAGGCGCCATATTCTCAGAGATGAAACCTACAGTTATTGACTTATAAAAGAAATATTAAATTAAAAGTATTATTATTATTAAAAATGTTATCTAAATTTGTTTTATTTTTTACAAAAGTTAACAAATACTTTTAAAAGTGACAACTAAATGTGTTTTATTAAATTACTTTCAACATTATATTATCCACAATACAATAATACCAGCAGTCGTAGAAACTCGGTTTGTTGGATTTGCATTAAATTAAAACTAGACTGTCTGTTTGGGGGGGGGGGTTCGGGGAGGGGTCTGATTTGTTTCGTAACATAAAAAAAATATTTATAATAATTATATTCTTATGTTAATCAAGCAATGATATTTTCAATGCAAAAAAAGTAAATATCATGGACATTAATTTTGCAAGTTGCGTGATTTTGATTCAATAGAATGGCTTTAAATAAAAAAAAAAGGATACGAATAAATTAATTTCACTGGTCGAGATGATTTTGGATAACAATTTGGAAACCGCACCTTTATAGCTAAGCTAACGTTTTTTTAAGTGACAATCTCGTCTAAGTGTATCGTGAAATTCTGTAGCGCTGGTGTGGTTTGGAGAAAAAAAATGAAATCTGCTCATGTGCCGTGTATGTATATCCAGACGCTATGATATATCACAATCCATAAATTTATATTTTAAAAATTTCGCAAATTATTACTTCATGTGTATCAGCAAAATTAAAATATTTCAGATTTGTTATAATAAATTTAGTAAGCGTGGGAGTATGGAATATGACTAATCTTTAGATTATAATTTTTTAAAAGCTAGAATGTAAACTAGAAATCCTTTAAAGGAATTATTGAAACATAACAAAAACAACGATATTTTTCCACAATTTGCCATAGAAGTTCACAGATTGTTTAAATTTTCCTTTTTCTTCTTTGACAAAATTGTACTATTTTCATTTTCATTTTGACAGGAACGTCCTTAAAATTAAAAAATATATATATATATATCCGAGAAACACATTCAAATTTTTAAGTTCTGTGAACTTTTATAACATACTCGCATCCATGTGGATAACTGTGGATGAATTCACTGAGCTGCATTCGTTATTTTAGGAAAAAGAAGATATATACAAACCGACAGTCAAATATTAATATAAAAAATTAAAATATATAATGTGAACTTTAAAAAGTTCACAGTCTTACTTAAAAGGCGACTAAAATAATGAAAAAGTAGTTACACGTTTAAAATATACGCTTTATTTAAAACTCCTTAGTTCTTTTAAGCTACCCAAGCACGTCATCAGAGCTCATTCTCTGATGATGAGCTTGGAAAGCTTGAAAGTACTAAGAAGCTCTGATGATGAGCTTGGAAAGCTTAAAAGTACTAAGAAGCTCTGATGATGAGCTTGGAAAGCTTGAAAGTACTATGAAGCTCTGATGATGAGCTTGGAAAGCTTGGAAGTACTAAGAAGCTCCGATGACAAGCTTTGAAATCTTGAAAGTACTAAAAAGTTTTAAATAAAATGTATATTTTAAACATGTAACATCTTTTTCATTACTTTAGTCGCCTTTAAAGTAAGATTGTGGACTTTTTAAAATTCACATTATACATTTTATGTTGAATCAAGGTGAACATTTGCGTTTTGTCTTATTATTTTATAAAAAAAATAATTTTGTCTTTTATTCTCTGTTTTGTTGGTTTTTATTGTGTAAAGATAAAACTTTGTGATCAATTGTTCACTCACTTCTTGCCATGTCATAGCTATAAAAGTTATGCATGCAGGCTTGTTTCTCATGACGGTATAACCTTTTTATACAGTCAGAACTTAATTGTAATAAATTAATTTTAAGATAATTTTCAGTTAACCGGCCAATAATTCGCCAATTATTATTTATGGTTACAACTGTTTACGAGATACAAAAGGAATGAAGTTAATAATGCGCCTAGACACTCTTATCGAAATCTACCAACTGACTGTGAAATTGCAATAACGAAATAACTTAAAAGCTAAAGAGAAGAAAATATAACCACAAATTTAAAGTGTAATAGTTTATTTTAAAATATTCTTTAAAAATTTAATAGTTTAATATGATTACATGATTAGAAAACATTTTTGAAATCCGGAGAAGATAGTTTAATATTTTTTTTTTTCTTTTCATATTGCCTTATTTTAAAAGTGGAACAAAGATAAAATTATAATTTATTTTAACAAATTCACTCGTTCGCGCTTTTCATAGCGAATTTTAAACTGGCGAATTTCCAATAATCGGAACCCAGATTTTAGTTTTCTAACGGAAATTTATTTTAAAAACTTCAATCATATTCATGAACTTAAACGTGATTTTAAAAATAAACATCGAATGCTTATAAAGGAGTTTTTTTTTTTTTTAATTTTATTGGCTAATTTAGCATAGCTAAACTAAATTGATGTGTCAGAATAAAATAATTTATTTTTCTTTCCGCACAATTTGGCAGCAAAACAATTTTCAAGAAGGGTTTTATAATCTACCCTATTTGTTATAATATAAATGTGATTTAAATAAAAGGCTTAATAAATTTAATTCCAATCGTGTCATTTCATATTTATTATGAAACTAGCCGGAAGTGGCAATCCCAAAATATATGCTATTTCATACATATCAATACTGTAAAATTCGCCATTACAGTGCCAAAATTAAATGAGAATCTATGCTCATCATGAAAATTCTAAAGATAGGATTTTCCGTGCATTAGTCCGAGAGGTATGACAATCACTAAAATCGTGTAAATCCTGAAAATTGCAGCATAGCAACGTTCCCTGTGAGATGTTTTACTCCATAACCTAAATAGCTACAACCTGTATCAACCTCTAACTGAATCAAATGTTTGATGAAAATCCGTCCAATTAGTGTTTGATATAGAGCAATTGCGGGAATCATAAGATATATATATATATATATATATATATATATATATATATATATATGCATAGGAGCGCGACCCGTTGGACGATTCACACCAAAAACTAAACGACATCAATTTATATCAGGGGCTAACTGAATCTGAAATTTGATGAAAATCCGTGCACTAGATCTTGATATAGAGATATAGTGATAATCGTGAATAATGCAGTAGGGGAGACTAGGGAGGGTTGACCCACTTTTTAGAAAATAATTTTTTATTTTTTAAATGTTGAACGTAGAATAAATTTTATATATCATTTTATTCGTTATACAATCAGTTATCAAAATAAAATTGCTACATAAGTGTAATATATAAGAAATTTGAAAAATGATTGATTTTATCCATGAGAAAATAATGGGTCAAGGCTCCCCACATACGGGAGAATTGACCCACAATATGGCAGGCTTGACCCTCATTGTTTTATATTGAAATATTTGAGAAGAGAAATAAAATCAGTTTTAAAAAAGCAAAATAACTTTATGCTACATGCTTTAATTATTAAAAAGAATATATTTTTGAAAATATGACGCTTAAACAAAGCTGTTTTGACGTAATAGCAAGTCATAGGAGAAAACATTTGTTTTAAACATCATTTTGTCTGAGCATGTATAATTGTACAGCAGGGAAAATGTAATTTTAACGTTTAAAGCAGTATTCCGTTACAGACAGATTCCGTTTTCATAGGGTTTCAGGTATTATTACATCCGGATTTAGGAGACACTGTCGCACTATTTTTTTGTCTCCTTGTCCTACTTTTTGTGACACTCAACCTGACAACACTAGTTGTCAGGTTGATCTAACTGTATTCATCCTGGTGAAACTTGTCAATATGCCTTCCTAAAGTTTTTCAATCAATGCTATTCTCTTTTGCAGCCGCATTGAGCACTTAACTGATTATTAACATCGTTTAGCCCTTTCAGGGGAAAATACTTTCAGTACTGAAATGTTAAAATAAATGACTGGCACCGGAATTTACGAACAAATTTATTTGGAAATAAGAAAAAGGCTATATTTCACATACATATTAAATGGAAAAGATTTTAGCAAAATTCTGGTGTCATTGTGGCGTTTGAGAATTAAAATTAAGTGGTTTCATAAACATGCCACTGCCCCTGAAAGGGATAAAACAGCTGTTTTCATACTTTCTAACTTTTTCCACTGTTTCTATTTATCTATTTTAAGTAATATTTACATGGAGAAAAGTTCCTATCAACTTTCCCATTTATATTTCATTAAGTTTTTTCTTGCAGTGGATACTACAGCAATTTTTCACATCTTTCTTTAAGCAGTTTTAAACATTTTCTTTTCCATCACACCCTTATACAGTAGCTTTACAGAATAAATATACATTATTTTTTATACATAACCTTTTTCAATATGCACAGTGTATAATAAACATATTTCCAAAACCACTTAATTGAAGGAGCCTTGAGCATCTGGTCAACCCACCGTCACATTGACTGGGTCAAGCCTCCCCAAATACCAGTTTTCTAAAGCATAGCACATTGTTATGTTAAACCTAACTTACTGTGCAATCTTTATGCCTGGAATGAAAGCTCGATATTTCTGCATTACTTTAAACCTACACACTTAAATTTTTATAATATATTTTATCTAAAAAAAGCTTACAAATTATTTCTTAAAAAGCGCACTTTTTAGGGTTGTTATTTGCATGACATATTTATATGTTTGTGTAAAGATCATCGCTTTTGTAATTGAGGTGGTGACTTTAAACATTTTTTAATTTTCAATTTTGTAGGCATTTGGACTCTTGTGGACAATTTTGGAATGTTTAATTTCATTTTTCCGGAATACGTTAATTTAGATTCGATTTATTAAAATTAGAAATAAAATTCTATTCTTAAGAAGAATGGAGGCGTGTTCCCCATCTCATTACACTTTTTGTTTGTATGCATAATAAATTTATTGAAAACGAAAATCCTAAGTTGGTGAATTGCTTTTACTGATCACTTAACTTAGATATAATAGGTGTTATGTGCATTTTAAATTTAACAGTACAAATAAAAAACGAAATCATGTATTATATTCTCAATAGAACCAAGAAAGATAATGCAAATAACCATCAGCTTTAACTTATCTTCGATTTTACCACACGAACACAATTTATGAATTAGAGACGAATTATTTGCATCAGTTTCTTATATTAAAAAAATAACTTTGCGTTATAAACAAGTTACTACAAATTACAAAACTTTTTAAAAATACTCTTTTACTAACTTACTATCTTACCTCAAAACTGGAATGTGGATCGCCTCTTGAAGAAAAAATGTCGTTCCCGCAAATTCCGATGAATAAATATTGGGTCCTCTAAGAAACTGGTATGCCTCTGGAACAGCCGAGATAGAAGATAGAGGAGAACCAATAACATCCGGATTTTCATGACTAATAAAAAACATACAGATGAATGTTTATTAATTTGTTACTAAAATAATTCGAAAAAGTACAGTAGAGAAATGGATTTAGAAGATGCACTAAGTATTGATATGGTTAAATAGTCATTTTTTCATGGTGCTTAAAAACGGAGTGTAAATATATTTTTGAAGTGTTTGGACTGACTAACCACTTACCTAAACTAAATTAGAAATTTCGTTCAATTTTGAATTTAACTGTGTAAATTAAAAAAATAAAACAAATTTTCTATTCAAAGTTCAAAGAGAATAGATTAATATAAATAACCACCTGCTTTCACTTTTCTTGTTCTTTGCCACATGAACACAATTTATAACTTAGAGAGGTAGTATTTACAACAGTTACTTATATCCAAAACAAATGACTTCGCGTTATAAAGAAAATATTACAGAGTTAAAAAAATACTATTTTACTGACTGACTATCATACCTCAAAACTGGGACAGGAATCGCTTCTTGTAAATAGAAAGTCGCCCCGCCAACTTGCGACGCATACACGTTTGGTCCTCTAGCCAAAACGTATCCAACTGGAACGTCCGAGTAATAAGATGGATGATAATCCAAAGCACCAGGCTCTTCAAGACTAAGGAAAACATACAAGAGAATGTTTAATTAAATTGGTAGTAAAAAAAAAAAAATGCAAAAAAATACAGCAGTGAAATGGATCTAGAAGATGCACTCAAGTATTTAACTGGTTAAACCGTAAATTTTTACTGTGCTTGAAAATGGAGTATGAATATATTTTTGAGGTGTTTAGTCTCTGAAATAAAACATACTCACGGTATGATAAAATTAACAAAAATAACAAATTCTTGATATGTGCATGATTCAAAACCGTACATTATGGGCAAATTAGTCTTGAGTATTCACTGATTACTAAAATAATATATACTCACATTTTCAAAACATGGCACGTTTCTTTACATAAATAATTTGAAATACAACCTCTTGTATGTCTAATTTTTGTAGAGAATAGATTAATACAAATAACCACATGCTTTCACTTTTCTTGTACTTTGCCACATGAAAGTAATTTATAACTTAGAGAGGTAGTATGTACAACAGTTACTTATATCCAAAACAAATGACTTCGCGTTATAAAGAAAATATTACAGAGTAAAAAAAAAATACTATTTTACTGACTGACTATCTTACCTCAAAACTGGGACAGGAATCGCTTCTTGTGAATAGAAAGTCGTCCCGCCAACTTGCGACGCATACACGTTTGGTCCTCTAGCATAAACGTATCCAACTGGAACGTCCGAATAATAAGATGGATGATAATCCAAAGCATCAGGCTCTTCAAGACTAAGGAAAACATACAAGTGAATGTTTAATTAAATTGGTAGTAAAAAAAAATGCATAAAATACAGTAGTGAAATGGATCTAGAAGATGCGCTTAAGTATTTAACTGGTTAAACCATAATTTTTTTTACGGTGCTTGCGGTACTCACGTTGTGATAAAATTAACAAAAATAACAAATTCTTGTTATGTGCATGATTCGAAACTATATATTACGGGCAAATTAGTCTTGAGTATTCACTGATTACTAAAATAATATATACTCACATTTTCAAAACATGACACGTTTCTTTACATAAATAATTTGAAATACAACCTCTTGTATATCTAATTTTTGTTTTTACAGTTTATACAGGCATGCTTCATCAGCTATGCAGTTCAGATTCCCGAAACGAAACTTGATTTAAACAAAATATATCAGGAAATTGAGAATATCAATGTAATATATACTGTCGAAAATAAGTCCTTTTAAGACATTCAGCATAAATCAAGCAGTGTTGCCAGTGGGCTACTTTTTCTTAAATTCAGATTTCTTGTTGCAACCACTTTTTTGAAACGGCAAAATCACCATTGTTTCCCCCTTAATTAATATGTCATTAAATAAGGCAAATTTTACCATTCCCAAAAAGTGGTGCCAGTTAAGAATCTGAATTTTAAAAAAGTAGCCCATCTGGCAACACTCAACTCAAGTTATAAGCTGCCGGGACGAAATTCCCATTTGCATTAACCTTAACACGTTGACTCGGGCAGCATCTGTCGCAATACATGCCAAACCGGACATATGTTGTCCCAAATTAATGTTAAAGTTAAATATATACAGTAGATACTTATTTGTTTATTGTGAAAGAAATTTAATTTAATTACAAACAGGGTGAATCTAAACTCTTAGGCAAAACTTTAAGGGGTGATAGTACACATCAAAATAAACTATAATAAATAGTAAACTAAGGGTCCCAAATGTCATCGGAAGGCGATAGGCGCCATTAAAGTTTAGAATTCAAAATTTCAAATGATTATAAACAAGAAAAAAATCATGCGTTAAGCATAGATTATGAAACACTTTCCAACACTTCCTGGATGCTTTAACAAAACTTCGTTATTTAGGGAAATAATGTAAATAAAAAAACTAAATAAACATTTTATAAAAAGCATAAAGCTTTTGAAAGACTGATTTCAGTAGTTACCGTCCACATCCAAATATGTATTCCAATTCTTTTGAACAGTCCTGTATTGGATCTGTAGATCGATATATATACTATATAAGAGGAACATTTAGTTTAGAAAAAAAAAACGCATAGCAGGTTGAAATTTCTCTTTCAGCAATTTATACTAATAGATGGAAACATACTTCATTACTTTTGTACAGCCTTGTAGTTTACCTAGTACATTTATTACACGCCACTATTTCGCTAAAATTTAATTCAAACTAAAACACTCTTATAAGTACTGAAATCACATTTCCAGAAATTATCATCCATACAAGGCCATTTATCCAATTCTTTGTGTGGCCCTGTATATCATGTCATCTATATTCAACAAATATTTCTTAGTAAACTTAATGCAGCTCAACGTAACAGTGCATAACTCATTTAAAGACCACATTTAAACAATTTATGCTCATACTCAGTAACCCTTACGAATTCTTTTCTGTAGCCCTGTTTATGAATTATAGCATTTATACACACTATATAGTATGCATAAATATAGTGAAGCTTAAAGGTGCATATAATAATTAAAAATGCATTTCGGGCTATCATTGCTAATATACAGTAATTAGGATGCAATATACTATCTGAAATCTTTTATGTGTCCCTGTAAATGCTATGCACTTCGTATTATGCATGAAGTAATTGATACTAAAGCTCAGCGACGTATATCGATTCCATTATATATGGAACGGTTTCTCATGATTCAAATACGCCGCAAACGATCCCCCCACCTATACGATTATGCAACGGGATTTTTTTCTGTGGCCCTGTAAATGAATAATAGCTATTCTTTGCACCATATATTCTACAGAATGCATATTTTTGTGGACTTCATAAATGCAAATTAATTTTATTATGTTTGAAAGCGCGTAACACCATTAAAAATAATTTGAAACTATTTTTTCTCATTGACCGTAATGTAACGGAATACTTTTGACTGTGAATGAACTAAACATGCTACAAACTTCGTTTGAAATAGGGTTTGTGCTATGCTAGAGGTCACTAACATCCAAAAATTTCAGAACGATCCGAGTATATTTACGAGAGTTAGAGCGGGGACAGGCGGACAGACGGACGGAAGTCATAAACACTTTTCAACTTTGTTGGAAACTGTTAAAAACGGAAAAATTGGTTGATTCGTTTGCAGTTTTAGCTAAAACTACTCTTTATGTCAGTATTTTCTTGAAAATAGGTTTTACAGATAAAGTAAAAAAATGCCAATAGAGGGCGCATTAAATTTTGGAGTAACGAACAATTATTTTTAACTTTATTTTTTGTATCTCATTAAATGCATTCAAAAGCTAAGACTTAAACTTAAATTTTGAGCTCAAAATCTGAATCGTTGGGAGTCCTTAATTAGCGCAAACTGAACTGTGTTAAGGAGTTGAAATTTGAACCCCCCCCTACCCTCTTAACATGTTCAGTTTGCTCTATTTAACCACTCTCAGCAATTCAGATTTTGAGCTCAAAATTTAAGTCTAAGCTTTTGAAATCCTTTAATGAGATACAAAAAATAACGGTAAAAAAATATTTGTTCGTTACTCCAAAGTCTAAAGCGTCCTGTATCGGCATTTTTTGAAATTTATCTTTAAAATTTATTTTTAAGAAAATACTGACATAAAGAATAGTTTTATCGAAAACCGACCGTTCCGTTTGGGATCCTTAGTCTCCTCTTTAATATTGTTTGTCTTATCACCTTTAATATTGTTTGTATCACCCCTCAAAGTTTTGCCCAACAGTTTATGATTCATGTATATTTTTTACGTTAAGGGAAATAGACTATTTTAATCTCATTTTATATCTTAAATTTCAAAATTAAACTCCATTTTTCAATTTTTCTAATTGTCGCATTTAATTCAGAATCTGCTCGCGTATGTAGCTTTTTCGGTGCAAAAATTTATTACCACCAACGATAGTGTCTCTCAATTCACCATAAATAAATATTTAAGAAATTTAAATTCAAAATGCATTTTTAATGATGATTTTATTTTCGCGAGAAGTCAAATTCGGATTATTTTGCTGGTCTGCTGCATTTACCTATCTAAAGATTTTATATCAGTTAAACTTTCACTTGTATCCCTTTGATGATCGTAATTGGAATATTGGCATAAAAACATGCGAATAGGAAAGAATAATTCATTTTATGATATAATGGACTGTTAAATAATAGCGCAATATGACATCAAAAAGCTTTGTCTACATGAAATAACAGTCCACGTAATAGTTCATGTCCAACAATGAACTCCTTTCGGATTTATGATCATCTGAATTCCGTCACAATTCCGAAATGAATACACATAGGGAGTCAAAGTTTACACATCTGTTGAAATTCAATCAAATTAAGTCATAATACAACTTTCATCCAATAGAGAAACATAAATGTAGACACAAAACTATATTAAATTTAATAAGAAAATAAGAATGGCTTGTAACACGCAACACAACTTCAGGGGCTACCATGTACATATTTTCACGCATCAATATGGACAAGTAAATTTCTGTTTGGTAAAAGAAAAAAAAGTCGCTCGTGAGACAAATATGTTTTTTTAGAAACAGAACAATTTTCTTGTCAAAACCTTTTAGCTATTATAGTAAACTATTATAGATAACCATTTAGTGAGCAAAAAAATCGTGTGCATATTTAGTAACTAAGGAAAATTCTGCATGTCCATTCAATCCTCAGTAATTTGCGTAACATCGTCTCATTCTTTATTTCTCTGTTTTTTTTTTTTTGTTTTTTTTTTTTTTTTATCAAACAGCATTTATGCTTCAGATTGACTATTCTTTTTCTGTAGTTTTATAATTTGTGATCAATGGTAATAAGATTTTTCAAAAAGTAACAATCCATTGGAATTTTACTCTCCCATACCTGCAAATTGCCTAGATCATACATTTTCTGTTTTTGTGTATGTAGAAATATGTTTCCTATTTTTTTCTATTATTGAAATCTGTCTATTGATTCTTAATATTGTTTTTAAATCTATTTTAGTTAAAATAATGTTTTCGCTTCTAAACTGTATGGCTAACTACCATTACTGGTACGCTAAATCCAGCGACTCACTCATGAACACAATGCGAAATTATTTCCGAGGGAAATTTTTGGCGAGACAATCTATGTTTCGCATAGAGTAGTATTTGGGTACACATTACCTACTTGAATTTTCTTCTAAAAATATGACGGAGTTGCTACAAATTTCAGTGATATGTATTTTTTATTTAAATAACTTAATTCGAAAAATGCTTCTAATATTAAGAAAAGTGCAGGATTAATTATTTGCACGCATTGTAAGAGAGATACTAGTTCGACGTGCTGTTGTGAAATTCAGTTATCAGAAACGTTTGATATATTTTTTTATTGTATTTTCTTTTTTCAAATTAACATTGTTACCTTTAAATAATGAAATTAAATATAAATTGTTAGGTTAACATGTTTTTTAAGCATTTTAAAAAAGTATGTACTGGAGGTACTGGAGATAGTTTTTATTAAATAAGCAAAATACACCGAATAGTATAAATATTATGACCTGCTTTTCCCACAATAATCTACAAGAATAAGAATATATAACATTTAAATTGAAAACCAGATAAAACTCTAAAACCTGTTTAAGTATACTCACGCTTCTATTGGATAATCCTGAGAAATATACTCATAACAACTTAAATCATGATGATGATGTACTCTGTTTTCAATTTCTCCAGTAAGGGCCGAAAGGAAGGTTGATTCATTTGAATGATGATTAAATAATCTGTAAATAAGTAATATATTAATGTAATATTTGAGATAAAAGTGTTCTGGATGTTCAGTTAAGCTAGTGACAAATTAATAAAGATGATAATACATCTGAAAACCACAAATATTAATATAAATCCCATGTCGTAAAACATATATTTTGACGAAAATTCAAGATGATCATTCGGGTGAAATGTATGCCATTCAAAGCTATACTCACGATAGCGAATTTGGGCATCTCATCCGATATTATCTGCGTGGTTTGTCGAACTATGCAGTTTATTTATTTTTTAATTAATAGCTTGCACTTCAAACATGAGCCACGCATGTCGAGAAGTTTTTATAAATTACTATTTCCACAGATTCTAAATCTATACTAATCTGTTTTAAAAGTAATATTTGATTTATTTAATTGCATTATTCCTTTCATACAAATATTAAAAAACAATTAAAATAAAAAAAATAGTTGTATGATAATAAAATATTGGACTTGAGAGCTTCACATATTATAAATAATATACAGGAAACAGCAGATTATCCATCACTCTATCAACCGCGACCTTAGTTAACCGCCACTCTCTCCTCTAAATATGTTTCTTTATAAGAAATGGATTATGAAAACTTAAATTCACAGTAAACTCTCGTTAGTCTGCTCGGTATTCTGAGGAAAATACTTGGTTAAGAAGAATTAACGTCTTATGATGATATTATTTAAAATATTTTGAGTCCAAAGAAATCGGACGAATGTGATTAAGCAGAGATTGATGATTCTGGAGTCAGTCATGCAGAAGTGGAGACTATGTGCTCAATGTGCATAAATTGCTTTGAAATGCAGAAAGAAGCAGTTGTAATTCAAGTAATTTTTATGACATAAAATTCGTAATATTGCCGCCCTAAAAGTGCAAGGAAAACACAAACAAAGTTGTATCATGGACTACTTTTGATGAAAACAGATACTACATATTTATCCTGAAAAATTCTAAATGTGTGTGATAAATTGATTTCCTATTATCAATTATGCTTTGGATTAACGAATGTACACAACAGATTAAATAAAGCATTTAAATATTCTTAATTTTAAACTCGAAAATATAAATCAGTTTTAGTAATTGTCTCTGAGAGTGTTTCGATTATCTGCCCCAATCTCGGTCCCGTAAGTAATGGGTTATCGAAAGTTTACTGTATGTATATATATATATAAGATTGTGCTAGTTATATATAAAGTTTTTATTTTTTTATTTAACTTTCCAACGTAATTGCTTAGATTTACTCTCATCTGTACTAAATACTTTTTAAAAGATTATGCATGATAATATTGGTCATATTCATTAAACATTTTTATAAAACTTTGGACTGGATTGAGAAAAGAATGAACAAATTAAAGGCCAAAAGACACTGGACACTTTCGGTTTTAGATGTTTTGTCGAATATAAATATAATTCATTAAAACTTAATCTTGAGGAGTATAAAAGATTGTATGTTCAACCTCACATTTTTCAGTGTATGTTAAGAGGCTACTAAAGGATCAATGCCAAACTAAAAAATGACCATAAAATTAGCGATTACCTTGTGAAATAAAATGATCTATAGAAGATCCGAATAATCGCATTGTACGTCACCGAACAAACGTTGTAATTTCGCAAGCATAGAAACAAACACCTGCACAGTAAGTATCTCAGGAAATCAAACAATCCGAATAAACCAACTAAATCAACCAATCAAGCTCCAGTAATCTTTTCAATAACCGTTGATAGTAATAAAAAACTGCTACCCCTTCCCCCTTCAGAATAATTTCAGTTCAAAACTTGCATGAACTCACATTAACCCTTTTCCGGCGCGGAGTATTTATGTTTAAAAGCTGATGAAATGATGGATTGACACCCGAATTTGTAAATGAGATAATTAGAAAATATTAACTTGCTAATTTTCAAGTACGTTGTAAAAGAAAAGTTTTAATTGAATAGTCTGGTTGCCAGTAAAATAAAAATTATATTTCCCTTTTTAAGGACACCGTCTGCGAAAGGGTTAAATAAATAGTTTGTGATGGAAGTCGGCTAATAAAAAGTGGCAATTTCTGGGAAATTGCGAATCATCGAAGTAATTTTTGAAGTAACTAAAATTCGGATGACAATTTTGTTGATATTATTCTGAATTTTCAAGATTTTTCACTAGCCTTTTATATCAGTCTAATACTGTAGAGTACCAAATTATGAAAGAAGAAAATTCGGTTTCTCGTGCTCAGCTAAATTTATTTCATACATACAATCTCATCAAATTATCAATCATTTCATTTATTTTAAAATAGATTTTTATTATGTTTTCTGAAATTCGCGTTACATTTCGTTGAAAACACCGCACGATATAAACAATAAATATGCCAAAATGTTTTGAAAAAAATTTAGAAAAATTTTTATACGTAAAAATATTCATAATATTCTTATATGATTACAGACAAACGTTGCACAATTCCTAATTAGTCATTTGCTACTGCTTTAAAATCATTTTGAACATTTTATGTTGCACTATGGTAAAAAATATTATAGAATCTATTTTTTTTATAATTCGTCACTTAATTGTCGCCGTGACGAAATATTTACTAAAGCACATCAGGTCATACGACCTGCGACTATTTAATAACGAGACTAACGCTTCTATAGAAGAGCTGCGCATGCGTTAAACTATTATGACAAATAGTTGTGTAGCGTAAAGCCTCGTATATCGATTACATCCTCTAAATTGGCAGCATTTCAATTAGTCTGGCCGTGACCTTCATTTCTTCTCGACTCTGATTTATTATTTTGCCGGAAAAACGTTGTGTGTTTTAAAAGAGCAATGATTTAATCTGAAATTTCTTTTTAAACTTAAAAAATACGTAGCTGAAACTCATTATTTGTTACGAGATGTATACATCAATAAATGTTTATCACGTGCGAAAATTTTTGAGTGCTTTAAGCGTTTTCAAGATGGCCAAGAGGACATTGAAAATGATGTTCGCTCTGTTCACCCTTACACGTGAACAACGGAGGATATTTTCGATATTCATGAGAGTGTGTACCTTCACTGGGTTTCTGAAGTTCAAACTATTAATCAACATTACTAAATTGAGATCCTTGCTCAACTCAGTGAAAAATACATGAGAAAAAGAGCCGAATTGCGGAGGAACAAGTCATAAGTGCTTCATCAGACAACGCACCGGTCGCGCTGCATTGTATGTCAAGACGTTTCCAGCCAAGTATAACATCCCAGTTTTAGGCAATCCGCCTTAATCACCTGACGTGGCACCATGTTACTTTTATCTGTTCCTCAAGGTCAAATCTGCATTAAAAAGAACCAGATTTTAGACCTTTGAAGCTGTGAAAAAAATAGCTGCACACGTCATGAAGGAGATCATAAAAGAAGACTTGCAGCACTGTTTTAAACAATGGAAAATTCGCCTGGAATGTTGTAAGGATAAAGATATGATGTATATTGAAGGGGATAATAACTAAATATGTATAAATTTGAAATGAAATATTTTACAGCATTAGTCTAGTTATTTAATAGCCACACCTTGTACGTGTGCGTTACCTTCCCAGATGACTAAAAGTATACGCCAAGCGAATTTCCAGCTATTTGAAAATGTGTCCAGTAACCTTTTTAGAAGGGATGTATATATAGATTAATCTAGTTATAAATAAGTCTTGATTACAGTCTTGTAAAAAAAGTGATTGCTCACTATTAAAGTTGTAGCAATACAATGTATGAAAATGATTAATCGACTGGGAATATTTGGTGCTATTTAATGCTCTTTTTAACACCCTTTTATCATACTAGTCAGAAATAATATACAGTTTATTTAAATTTCATTTTTTATCAGTCATTTACTTTGAAAGACTTCATATATCGTCACCTCAGAGCAAATGTAGGACATCTAGTAATAATCGAAAATGATATGTCTAGCTTACTGCTATGAAAAACTGTGTCTGCATCTAGTGAAACAGGAAGATATTTTTATAAAACACACCTGAGATATATAGTAAATATGACTTTGTGCTCCAGAATTGTTCCATTAGATGCAAACGCAGTTTCTCATAGCAGTAAGTCAGACATCTCATATTTTATTATTGCTAGATGTCCTACTTTTGCTCTGAGGCGATTACATGCACATGCTAAAGATAATCTGCAAACCAGAGCGAATTCTCAAAGAACAAATATTTAAATGGTCAGAAATTTATTAAAAATTCTTCAATTAACATACTATTTTTTAATTGAAATTGATATCACATTTCCATTTCTAGTTAACGTTTGCACTGGAATCATGTGTTACACTTCGTTATCGCTATATTGGCAACAAGGTTTTACATAGTTGAAGTTACGGAACCCCAAACTGTACTGGTGTGGAGGTACGTTGTGTAGAACCGCTGTTTGTAGACTACAAGTTAAATCCAAATTTAGAAAAATTAAATTTATTGCTTCCCTAAAGGTACCAATTGAAATAATTTTTTTAATGGAATACAATAAATGGATATAAACATAAACAATACCATCTATGTATAACATACTTAATATAATTATACCCACAATCTTTACTGCCACTTTGTTTTTTAACGATACAAAATATATTTGTTGCGATTATAATGTGCTTTTTCAGGGCTATCAATTTAAATATCACATACTTGTTCCAGCAGCTACAATTGGCGATATGCAATTGACAAAATAGTAGGTGGAGATTGTAGGTAAAATCGTTTTATATATATATATATATATATATATATATATATATATATATATATATATATATATATATATATATATATATATAGAATATTTTTTGTTATACATGCCTAAATTAATGAGGAAGGGACTGAAGAGATATAGATATAGGCATATATGACGTGCTACGAAAATGATCTTTCTGCTAACTACGTATATATCTTTTACATTGTTCACATGTAGCAAATACATTGTCTTTAGAAAAACTCATTCAGAGATGCATTTAAACACTTGAAGTTTTAGAAAATGGAGACAATTTGAATTTCAATTTGTACTAGATCTGTTTTGTGAAAAATTACGAGGTTTGTTTTGTTTATTTAAAATATTATGTATTTTTTTAACTCTATGGAAAAATAAATTACCTATTTGAAGACCTATTTTTTAATGACAAAAAAAATTCATTATACAGGGTGTCCGATTTCAACGGTGTCCAATGGCTAATTCTTAAACCGTTAGTCATAGACATATAGTTCCAATTACAAAAATGTTTTAAATCAGTTAAAGAAACGTTTTAAAAGCAATTTGGGTCAATAAAAACATTTCTTAAAAAATTACGAAATTAAAATTTTTATACGGTCCCCCGGTCCTATAAGTTATATTTAGTAATTTCTTCTTATTACACTGACAAGTAAAACAAAAAAGTCCCATTCATATAACGCTAAAATTGAGCAAGTTATGAAACTTTAAAAATGCATGACTTTTCTACTCTGAAAACAAATGAGTTCGTCTTGGCTTTGAGGGATCATATACCAAGTGTTTAAAGTATTCGAAGATCTTATTTCATGTGTATCTGCGCTTTGAAAAAAAATCCTACAAGTATTATGATTAAGTCTCAAATTGGCTAAAATAAAATATGTTTTATTTTGTCAGGATTTGAGACTGTTTCTCTTATGAATCCTTTTAACAAAAAATATGTTTTTTATAAGTTTTTATGTTACTTCAACAATCGTATGTATGTTTTTCCAGTTCAAAATTTGTACTCGAATTTTAACCCACTTTTAAATATCCGATCGAGATTGAATTTTACATACTGGCGCAAATCCGATAACAATCTAATATTATTAAGATTTTCAGTGGTTACCATTTATACTTATTTTACAGGATAACACAAAAAATTTCGGATAGATTTCTGCCAAGGAGTTTAAGAACAAGTTTTAGATTAGATAATCCAAGACTGCGATTATTGGGTTTTTTAACTTTTATGTATTTTTTAGCGCTGAATCCGAAAATTACCTTACTTTTTAACCATTATGTCAGGATATTTCGCAAATCATAAATTTTCAAATTTAAAGAATAACAAAAATCGAATACTATAAAGTAGAGGAGATGGTTGTGTTTTTTAACTTTTGATAATTGATTTTTACGCACTTTTTAGCATACTGAATCTGAAAATGACATTTATTTTTAACCATCACGTTAGAATTTTTTTTGCAACTCGCAAATGTGTAAGTTAAAATATAGCGAAAATCTCATACTATAAAACATATGTAAAACATTTTTTATTTTATTTTATTTTATTTTATTAAAAAATTTATTCGATATTTTTGCTTATCCTGGGATTCTTACAACTAAACAGCTGAGTGGTCCGATGAGATGGGGGAGGAAATTCAATTTTAACATTGAACTTCTTAACTTTGAAATTTGCAATTTGCGAAGAATCCTGATATGATAGTTAAAAATGAAGGTCAATTTCGGATTCAGCGGTACAGAATATATAAGAATCAATTATCAAAAGCTAAAAAACATGACATAACCCAACTTTTGCAGGCTTGTTCAATCTAATAATATTTTTAAATACGTATCATTTTCTAAAGAATTGAGGCTGTTAATTTAGAATCATTTTATTTAACAAAAATTCTGTTTTTTCTTTCTTCTTAAATGTTTATTACAAATTGTATATTTTCCATTAATATGCTAGAATGATTAAAGATTTCAAATTTATATTGCAATGTTAATTTTACTCCCAAACATTTTTTATATCTGACGAAATTATATTTCGACTAAATTTGTGAATGACCCCCAATTTTCAGCAAAATATATGCTCCAACTTTAAACAGCTATTACTCGGCCAATTTTAATCGTAGAATAACGGGACTTTTTTTTTATTACTTGTCAGTGTAAAAGGAAAATTTCACTAAATATAACTTATAGGACCGGGGGACCGTATAAAAATTTAAATTTCGTAATTTTTTAAGAAATGTTTTTATTGACCCAAATCGCTTTTAAAATATTTCTTTACCTGATTTAAAACATTTTTGTAATTGGAACTATATGTCTATGACTAACGGTTTAGGAATTAGCCATTGGACACCGTTGAGACCGGACACCCTGTATATTTTTTGCGCTACATTTATTTTAGATCACATTTTGTTTTTTATATTCATCTTCGGCTAAAGATATGTGAGCTGAGTGCCAATAAATAAATAAATAAATAATTCAAATTTGTATATGATAGTGTCTCCAGTTATAAGATTGAATGATAACGTAATGCATTTTAAATTTTTTGCACACAAAAATATGTATTTCTTTAAAATTACTTTTCATTAAATATCATCATATATACTGCTAAACTAAAAAAAAATAATAAAACATATATTTAAAAAAAATTGATGGTTGGCAATAAATGAGAGATCACAATCTAAGAATCAAGATACTCACTCTCCGATTGGTACATCGGTTATACTTTCATTTTCATTATAAAAATACATATTTAAAGATGTTAAAATGTTAAAATAACAAATGTTAAAATGTTATATTTAACAAAAATTAAAAAATGAAGAACTAATTAGATAGTTAAAATCAAAACACAGTTTTTAAACACTTTGTAATAAAATACGCTCAAAATGTCACTAAATTAATAGCTTCGTTTTGAATGATCAATTATGGAGATTAATTTTCTTAAAATTATGAATGCCAACAATGTTCTAACAATAGATGTTTGTTAAATGAATTATTCAATAAAGGTATTTGCTACTTCTTTAACAATATGTGTTGTCAACAATCGGATGTATTTTAACTTATAATTGCATTGTTAGCTTTTAAAATAATGTTTTATATTATTGCGTCATGATATAGGAAATACAAAGGTTTAATAACTTGGTATTCAAGTAGAAGGACTGTTTTAAGTTAATACAATTCAAAAAGCGATTTTTCTTGGTGGGGGGAGGAATTACAAACATGAAAAAAAAAATGATTTTCTATTGAAAATTTTCAGAAAAAGAATTTGAAATTTTCATTAATCGAGTCATAAAATAGCTTATTTACTTATTTAACTCAATGTGACCCACGGCATGTCTTAAAAGTTGATTTACCGACAAAAAGATTGCTTAACATCATAAAAAGAAAGGAAAAAAAAGATAATTGTTTTAAAACCGCTATGATTAAAGACGTTTTAAAGTTGGTTTCTTGTAAAATGGTGTAATATGATGTTTACTAGCACCAAATGAAAATCTTTAAAATAGCATTTTTTATCTCACTGCATGATTAATTCGCATGGATATCATATACGCACAGTGTTTGGCACTATTTTTTCACGCCAATTTGGCGAAAACCTCGTTTTCGAAGCGTTACAGCAGTTATATATATAGTGCTATAATAGTACATTATTTTTTATTCCAATATGAAAATAAAATTAAGTGTTATATGAAGCATTTTCTATCTAACTATCTATAGTATGAAGGACAAACACATCTGTGCATAACGCTGACGTCATTCTGCGAATGGCAACACTTTGAAATTTCGGTTTTGCAATTTTTGTTACTGCAAATTTTTAAACTTCTAATCATCGCACCTTTTTAATTTTTACACCGTCGTATATGAAAAAAATATGTATTTTTAAAGTCAATTTGATAGAAAGCTGTATTTCATTTTGTTTTTGAGATATTAATTTGTTTATAATTTTTAATACCAATTTATAATAGTGGCAACTGAAGTACTCCATCTCTAATAAAAAAGGAATAATAGTAGATGACTGTATCTTTTTGTTGCCATTTTCTCATAAAAACTAAAAAAAAAAGACATTAAAATACGAAACATATCAAGAAAATCATATATTATAAATCACGATGAATTTTGGTTTTATTTCATTTTTATTTATCAATTAAATGTTTTTTCTTTTATTGAAGCTTACTTTACAAACGATACAACAGTTACTCTTTACAAAAAATGTATTTTAAGGAATATTTGGAACTTATTTTCTCCGCATTTACTTAAAAGATTTTCAAAAAGCTGAAAGAATGCAATTTTATAAATACATGTGTAACGTTTTCGGAATTTTGGAAAAAATATAAATGAATGATTTCTGATAAAACATGGAGCTATTATAAACAAACAAGTGAAGGCATGTGAATCATAGGTACCCGACTGTTTTTCCCGAGCTTCTTGGATGACAGCATTGCTTTTTGCTCGTTTGTGTATTATTCCTCGATAATGAAGTTATACGCATACATTTTTACAGATGTTGTTTAAGACTGGATCGTAAAAGTAGAATGATTTAGCGGGCGAAAATGACGTCATTTTATAAAAAAAAAAGCGTGTGTTATAATTCTTAAAACTGAAATATGTTTTGTAGAAGCGCGCCATTGCACCCCAGCTGCTTTGAAATTCTTCAAGATGAAAATGTTCACATTTGAAAATAACGTAATCGAAATCACACACTGATAAAACGCCTGGTTTAATTCGCTTATTCGAGTTAGACAAGTAAACAAAGAAGATTTCGGCAATAATTCCAACTTTAAAATAATATCAGTTTCCCCAAGTTTTTGTCTAAATTTTCTCGAATAATAAAATTTTCTCGATATTCTTTAAGACATTCTACTATAATTTTATCAAAATAGCATAATTTGCTCAATTTAAGTTTTCATAATTTTATATCATCTATATATTAAAAACACAAGGCTCTTTAAAAGTCATCGACCCCGAGCGTTCTATTGAACCAATTTTACTAATAATTTCTATTGAGGCTGTTCATATGCAGATGTTCTGGCACTAGCTGTTTTTTTTAAACATCCCTATTTTAACAATATTTTATGAAATTTCTTCAAAATGGTTGTTATTAGATAGCTTTCTATATTACAGGGAATAGAGAAATAATGTGGTTTATATATTATTATTTATGCCATTTGCTGGTAAAAATTAAAAATTGTTGATAAAAAGTGTTCTATAGGGTTTAATGGCGCAAAATCGCATTAGGGACATAACATTTTGGAAGGAAAAGCATTTTTCCTCATGAAATATCCATATTTTTCTACTTCTGCATATCTACTGATACTAAGTTTAAGACACTAAACGAAATGCTTAAGCAAGTGAAAATGACGTCATATTTAAAAGAAAACGATAACTTTCTTAGATAAAGCTAAACATTTTAAGATAAATGCGTCTAAAAAACATAAATTACGGCAATTTTTACTCTACGGTACTGAGATTACAATCTCATGTTCAGAGTGCAACTATTATTTACAACTAGTACCAATTATTTAAAAATTTTAAAAACTAATATGAGAAATAGTTATGTAAATTTTGACGAGGTGAAAATATTGATGGGTATAGATTTCATTGGGAAAAAATTTCCATGATCGTATCAAAGTGGACTAAATTTTACTGTTTTTCATTACGGAGTACCAAGCATAAGAGCCTCATTTGATAGCTTCAACATAATAACTGATCTTTATTACATTCACTTATTACGCGTCTACTTTATAAAGGACAAACGTATCTGTGCGTAACGCTGACGTCATTTTGCGAATGGTAACACTTCACGATCAAATTTCGGTTTTGAAATTTTCGCTAATGCAATTTTTAATCTTCTCACCATTGTATATTTTCTATTTTCAGAACGTCTTATAGGGAAAAAGCATCTACTTTCAAATCCAATTTGTTAAAAAACTATCTTAATTGACTTAGTTATTATGTTTTTTAAAATAATTTCCAAGCATGAATTTTTGTTATTTATCTGATCAGGTGCCGGCTTCAATACATAATAATAATGAACATTTTGCACATAAAGCTTCACAAAGCGTTCGGAATTTATTTCTGACCAATTTTCCATAACGAAATTAATACTTTCTTTATAAATAATTGAAAGAATAATAATTAAAAAAACATAAATTTAACATTTTTGTAATCGAAAAATTTAAATTTTTAGTCAGCAAAATAGGAAAAAAACCCTTTCAAATGGAATTTGTTTGCAAAGTGCATCTCAGTTTACTGATTGTCTCTGGTTTTAAAAACAATTTCAAGCATGAAATATTTTTTAATTTATCTCTATCGTCTGGAACTCGATTACGAAATGTTAATCTGATGTCTTAAAACAACATAAAGAGTTCATCATTTTCTTGCGGCTGATATTCCATATAAAAAGAAATAAAACATCCTCAATGATAAATAAATAAATAATATAAATAAAACACAAATCTAACAGACATGTAATTGAACTACCCGCTTAAAGGCCAGAAATTATCAGAATATAAAGGGATGCCCTAAATAGCAAAATCGTGGGCTAATAAATCTTACCATGCGGCGAATATGTAAATATTGCTTTGAATAAATTTCAAAACTTTATTTGATTGAATATTGATATTTTTCATATGAAAAATGTTTCTTTATTGTAAGTGGGCAATCTAAAAAATACATATTGCATGTAAAAAAAAAATATATTAGTTTGCATATTAAAAAAAAATATTTTCATCTATATTCGGTAACCCGGGCACGATCCCCTAGTTATTTTAAAATGGAAATAATAACACTGGTCAACAAATTTGAACTTTTTCTCTGTCCTAAATCAGAATTTTGTTGTTTTGTTTGCGGTTTTTTGTGCTGATTCCAAGTCTAGTTTTAGATTTACTCCAGCACGTCAAGTTTGAGATATATTTACATTTTTCAATTTATGGAAATTTAATAAATTTTATACAATTATTTGCAAATTTAAGGTATAAAGCAATATCAGACAGGGTTTTTTAGGTGCGTTCGTAATTATATAAATACGTAGTACCTATAGTCGTCGTTCAGTCCGTCTGTCTGTCCGTCCGTCTGTCCGTCCGTCCGCATATAATAGAGCAAAAACTACCCAACCGAATGGTCTAAAATTTTAAATATATGATTGTTGTAAAATTTTGTCGAGCCATTTCAAATTTTATGAAAATCGGATGTATAGTTAAATTACAGGGACAGTCAAAAGTTTTTCTTTACATTACGGCCAATGGGAAAAATTATTGCACGTGCATTTTAATGATGTTAAAGCTTTCCGAATGGTCTCAAATTTTAAACATATAATTATTGCGACATTTTGACGAGCCATTTCAAATTTTATGAAAATCGGATGTATAGTTTAATTACAGGGACAGTCAAAAGTTTTTCTTTACATTAAAGCCAATGGAAAAAATTATTGCAAGTGCATTTTAATGATGTTACAGCTTTCCGAATGGGCTGAAATTTTAAATATATAATTGCTGCAAAATTTTGTCGAGCCATTTCAAATTTCATGAAAATCGGATGTATAGCTTAATTACAGGGACAGACAAAAGTTTTCCGTTACATTAAGGGGAATGGGAAAAAATTATTGCAAGTGCATTTTAATGATGTTACAGACTATGCACTTATGAATTGCAAATAAATACACATTCAGTACAATATGGGTTGCAAAAAATAATTATAAAACTAGTTATAGTACAAACGCACCTCATTTGCCACGTTTGACGAGCAATTTCCAACTTGTTGTTTTATGTTATGATTGCAACCTAATGCACTTCACAAAAATGTTTTTTGAGATTATACTGACATGTAACTGTGAAATATTTTACCTAATTTGCATATTTTTCATGTTTTTTAATAATGTTTCTTGACGTGCAAATATTTCTGCCGCACGAGTACGCTAATATGTTTCTGTTTTACTGTTTTCTTCTATCACGGATATTTTTTGAAAAAAGTAAAATTTTAATTTTTGGTCAAATAAGCCAGAAATAGCTTTTTATGATACTTTGTATGATAAACTTCAACTAGTTAGGATAGATTCTACTACTTATTTTTTCCGATTATGTTTGAATATGTCTCTGATTTGAATCTGACCCTGTTCACCTTCTTGTCAATGAATTACACACCCCTAAAAAGCATCTTATACCAAACCTGTGTTAATGCCGTGCAAAAGTAGAAATTCATCTTACTCAAAAACTAGACATGACAAAGAAAACAGACTGCAGATTTGAAATCAGCATAAAAGTCTAGTCTAGAAAAACACTACGTCAATTCTGTTGTCAAATATTTTAAAGTTGATAGTGATGTAAACATGACACCATTGAAAAATATGAAAATTAGGCTTAATAACTGATAAATAAATGTTATGAATATGCAAATCGTGACATTTATCTGAAGCAAATAGTCAAGTAGTAATTATCTAGAAAACGTAATTAGATGTGACATATATTGTATGTAAAATTTGCATAAAATAGCACAAAAAAGCTTAAATTTGCATAAATTTAAATATGAAAATTTCTCAAAACCTGGACCACTCAGAGATAAATGGAAAGCATATTCGGAATCAGCTCACAAAACTGATCTAGAATCAAATAATTTTAGTTCTAGGACAAAACCACTGTTGTACAGTGTAATAAATAAAAGACAGTTTAATTAATAATTATAGAACAAACCAATTTATATAATTTAAAAAAATAGAAAAGAAATGTAATAAAAACAATTCGTTAATAAATAAAAAACAGTGCCAAAAACAGTTATGTATATAAATATCACAATAAAGAGCATACATTAAATAAAACGATCTGAACTACTAGGTTGCTATACATTGTTTAATCACACAATAATATCCGCAAAATAACGCCAATTTTGGCGCACATTAAGTATATTTTGATTACCTTCTAATTCGAAGTTGTTCGTCGAGGTTCTACATAAAAGATACTTCGATAATTTATGAAAAATGTTTTATTTTTCGAAAAAGATTTTCAGGAATTATTCCCAGTATTTACTGCCGAACATTTGAAATATATCTTTTTTAACTAAATTATTGTGTACTTATTAATTACTCTACATAAAGCAGGCATTAGAGTTTAACCTATAAGTTTTGATGGTCGTTTTTGCCATAATGTTAACGAACTAGGATGTATGCGTAGCAAACTTTATAAAATTATGTTAATTATTATTGCATAAGATAAATACATCAGGAAAGTATATACTTTTCAGCTTACATACAGATATGTCTGATATCTATTATTTTAATCGATATTTATTATTATAGATTATTCGCATAGATATTAAAAATTATAAAGATTTTCAAAAATGTTGCCTATCTCTCAAAAAGTTAAAAGATCTTTTCAATATAATGCTACTTCGAAAACCGCTGGAGAAATTTACTATTAACCAATAAATTCAAAAATTTTCTTATTAGAACATAAAAGCAATCTACAGTGAATATCCTTCGTATGTATGATAGGAAATATCACATTTCAAGATAAAGTGTCTTAACATGTGTCAAGGAGATATGGAGCTGTGTAATATAAAAGTTATCTATTCTATGCTAATTTTGGATCCCCTCACCCTTTACCATATCATACGTTATTACCCTTCACCTATCCCCATCGCCCACAATGATATCTTTATTAGTGTCAACAAATTCTTCTTGTTATTCTGTTTATTCTGACGCGGATGTACAAATCATCACCTCATCGAGTTGGAGGCTAAAATTCCAGGATTATACAGAACTCGATTAGCGTATTAAAATGCAACTGGTCTGCCAAGTTATATCTTGGAGGAATCCACCTGCAGACCCGATAATTTTGGTTGATCGGTAGGTGAATCATTGTGTTTTCCTGCAGACTAAGCTAAGAAAACATGGAACTTGGAGGGTTGGGTACAAGGAAACACAGCTTTAAACCTATCAGTCAATCACTAAAATCGGGTTTGCAGGTGTTTTCTACTAAGATATGTCTTGTCAGATCAGTTGTATTTTAATATGCTAATCGATTATTGGCTTATACTAGAATTTCAGCGACTAACTGGATGAGGTGGTGGTTCGTGCAGTCGCCTACCGGACTGTATATGTCTAAAATTAATATACATTTTTAAAATTATATTTCGTTTTATTATGTGCAGCACAAAAAGCAACGTAATCGAAAATCTCAGCTCAAATTACAGAATCAGGAAAACAATGTTGTGTGCATTCAGCATTTCAATTGTATTTTGGATGCCTTCACACATTCTACACATTTTACGTTCGATTTTTAAATTTTTAATACGATATTCTAATATATTTCACACCATTTAACTTACCTTTTTTATTTATCTTATCATGAATATAATTTAAACACTGCTTTGTAATATGAGTTACGTTAAGTATTTAGCGGAATTCCCATTAAAATTTGATTTTGATTTAAACTTGGCAATATTCTTTAGTCGGGGTCCTAGGCAATAAAGTAACTCAACTGTCATGCTTGGCTTTAAAATAACTGTATTTTTCTAAACTTTGAATATAAATCTTTTTCTAGATTGTCGTATTGTTTATTTTGTTTCTTTGTGTTTTTTTTATTCTTAATTTTAACAGTGATGTATGTCACTGTATTTTTTTCTAAACAGCGATATTAAAGACTTTTTGTATTGTAGACTTTAATATATAAAGTGAACATGAATTTTACAAAATTTGCTCAGAAAATATTTTGAAAGAATTTTGCGATCGCTTTAAAATAAATAAAAGATTTTTAAATTGGTTTTGAGCTTTTTAAAGTTTATTCTATTTGTTTAAAATGTACTTTTTAAGACCAACAATAATTGGTCAAAATTCTATTTAATGTGTTTTTAAATATTTCCACTTGCCATACTTTTCATTTAGTATTTAAATATTATAAGTTCATTGTTTCTTCTTTGCAACGAAAACTATGGATCTTTTATGTATCTGTTTAAATCAGAAGTACTCGACCCGCAGGATAAGGCCAGCATGTGACCAGGTGTTTGTACTGCGCGAGGCACATGAACATAAACCAACATATAAAAAATTATTTGATGTGCATAGAACTTATTTAAAACCTTCAATGTAAACAATATATATATAAATATTCAACAGACATTCATACAATAAATACAATAATCCCAACTGGAGTGAAATTTTAGTCAGAGCCAGGAATCGAAACAGGGACAACAGCTTCCCCGTCTGTCGCTCTAACCACTGAGCTACTCCGGCCGAGACTTGGGCCCATACCTTGGAGTGTGTATGTGTGTTTATATAATCTTCAATGTTGTTTTACATATTTTCGCAACAAGAAAATATTTGGCCCATATTTTATAAGTAACTTAAAATTATGTTATTATAAGTTTACTAAAAACTAATGTTAACAACTAATAACTAATTGCTAATTTTAAGTAAAAATAAAATCTTAAAAAATATCAAATTGAATTTTGACTCATTTTGGTTGGTCTTTAAAAGTGCCATTTACAGATATGTAAAATAGGGGGCCACATTATACATTAAAGTCTAGAATTGAAAAGGCCTTTAATTTCGTTGTTTACAAAAAATACGATTGTCCATGACACCGTAAAAGTTAATCATTTAGTGCGCAGCTTTGCATATATGCAAAGAACACTGTTTTAAATTTAATAGATTTTTTTATACGTATGTACCTAATTCACGCTAGAAAATTAAAATAGCAATATTTGCTTGAATTAATAAGAGACATTCCGTATTTAAATATAGCGAAATTAACCATTGAAACTTCCTGTGCAAAGTCAGATGCTCTGAACTACGTAATTTCTAGAACGTATTCTGTCTTGGTAATTAAAGGGTTAAAGGTTAAATCTTATAAAATAAATAATTTTATAAAATAAGGTATTTGGAGACATACTTATTAAAATATTTACTAATTTCTAATACTTTAGCGTAAAACAGTCAAAGGACAGTAGTTTTTAGTTGTATTGCAGTGTGCAACAGAAGAAGAGATTGACGTATTAAATGGAAAATGCATCTCTGATTTTTTCTTTAACTTCCTGTGTAATAAACAGCTCGGGAAATCATATATATTTTTCGAAATAAAGTAAAAAAATCGCGTATTTAAGGGTTAAGAATAAAAATGCACGAATAAACAAAGTAAATAATATTACAATCTATAAAAAAGCTGAACGTCCCCACTATAAAAAAATACAGTTAATTTGTTGCCAAGCATGACAGCTAAAATACATTAATTATCTATGATCCGGACTGCAGAAAATACCCAAATTTTAAATCAGAAATAAAAAAGCACATACAGTAAACTCAATTGCAATGCAGGAAAAGACTGAATATTCCCACTTTACAAAAATACAGTAAATTTTGCACCAAGAACGATAGCTAAAATACACTATTTTCCAGAATTCTGACTAATGAATATTATCAAGTTTAAATCAATATTAGATTTTGATAGCATGCCACTAATTATTTAACGTAATTAAATACTTTATTACAAATAACGTAATTAGATACTTAATGTAACTCATATTTCAAAGCAGTGACTAAATTATATTCATGATAAAATAAAAAAGTATTACAAATTAAATGAATTATAATGTATTAGAAATTCGTATTAAAAATTTCAAAGTTCGAACGTAAAATGTGTAAATTGTCTCTAGACCATAACAGATCTAGAATATTAAAATGGATGAATTCTTAAATGCTGTAGTCATAAGTGCTTTTTACATGCAGTCATATTTGTGTTACAGTGGTGTACTTAATATTACTTAATTAGTTTGTATTTAATATATTGCTGATACTGTTAGTGTTAGAGTTGAGCGTTTGTTGCAAAATTAATTAAAAATTGGCTACAAAATTTATTACATCGCTATTTTCAAAGAACAAACTTTGCGGTATAATTCTGCAGCAATTTCAATAGAATTGTACCACCAGTTTTATGTTTAGAAATTGTTGCGTAAAATTCTGTTTCGTAAAGATACTTCTGCGACAAACGTTCAATTCTATTAAAAATATTAACTTTTATTGCTTTGTTATACTACTTAATGTTAGTATACTGTTATTATTATTATTATTATTATTATTATTATTCCCTTTTTTAAGTACACGGCGGTCCATCTAACGTCACAAACTAGTGATTCCGGCCATCGAGAAAATAAAGTTTGAGTATTGCTATTTAAATGATTAATATAATAATTGATTAAATGAAATAACCTGTAGGAATACAAAAATATAAATATATATCTTATACTATAATGCGAGCAAAAATTCTATGTGTATGTGTATGCGTGTATGTAAATTTTATCTTAAAAACGGCTCTAACGATTTTGACGAAAGTTTGTATTTTACCATTTTCGGGCATGATAAGATCATTGGGCTAGGTCACGTGTTCGAGAAAATTAGATTAGTGGGTCATTTTGGGTCGTAATGGGTCAAGATCAAGCTAATTATATCTAAATAACGGCTCAATCGATTTTGACCAAATTCCACATCCAACCGTTTTTCGACACGAAGAAACTTTTGGGCTAGGTCACATGTTCGAGAAACTTCGATTAGTTGGTCATTTTTGGGTCACTATGGGTCAAGCCAATTTTATCTAAAAAACGGCTCTAACGATTTTCACTAAACTCTATATTCTACAGTTTTGTATTACTAGAAAACTATTGGGCTAAGTCACATGTTCGAGAAAATTTGATTAGTGCGTCATTTTTGGGTCACCGTGGGTCAAGCTAAGTTTATCTACATAACTTCTTTAACGAGTTTGACTAAATTTTGCACCCTACTGTTTTCGGGCACGAAAAGACCATTGGGATGTGTCTCGTATTCGAGAAAATTCCATTAGTGGGTCATTTTTGGTGATAATGGGTCAGGGTCAAATTAATTATATCTAGAAAACGGCTCAATGGATTTTGACGAAATTTTGTATTTTACCATTTTCGGGCATGATAAGACCATTGGGCTAGGTCACGTGTTCGAGAAAATTGGATTAGTGGGTCATTTTGGGTCGTAATGGGTCAAGGTCAAGCTAATTATATCTAAAAAACAGCTTAATCGATTTTGACTAAATTTCACATCCAACCGTTTTTCGACACGAAGAAACTATTGGGCTAGGTCACATATTCGGGAAACTTCGATTAGTGGGTCATTTTCGAGTCACTATGGGTCAAGCCAATTTTATCTGAAAAACGGCTCTAACGATTTTCAATAAACTCTATATTCTACAGTTTTGAATTACGAGAAAACTATTGGACTAAGTCACATGTTCCAGAAAATTCGATTAGTGGGTCATTTTTGGGTCACCGTGGGTCAAGCTAAGTTTATCTAGATAACTTCTTTAACGATTTTGACGAAATTTTGCACCCTACTGTTTACGGGCACGAAAAGACCATTGGGATGGGTCTCGTGTTCGAGAAAATTCTATTAGTGGGTCATTTTGGGTCATAATGGGTCAGGGTCATGTTAAATATATTTAAAGAACGGCTCAATCGATTTTGATTAAATTTTGTAACTAACCCTTTTCGGGCACTAAAAGTCCATTGGGATGGGTCTTGTGTTTGAGTAAATTCGATTAGTGGATCATTTTGGGTCATAATTGGTCGGGGTCAACCTAATTATATCTAAAGAACGGCTCAATCGATTTTAAATAAATTTTGTATCTAACCATTTTCGGCTACGAAAAGACCATTGGGATGGGTCACGTGTTCGAGAAAATTCGTTTAGTGGGTCATTTTTGGGTCACTGTGGGTCAAGCTATTTTTATCTAAAAAACGGCTCTAACGATTCTCACTAAACTCTATATTCTACAGTTTTGGATTACGAGAAGACCATTGTGCTAAGTCACATGTTCGAGGAAATTCGATTAGTGGGTCATTATTGGGTCACAGTGGGTCAAGCTACGTTTACCTAGTTAACGGCTCTAACGATTTTGACGAAATTTTGCACCCTACTGTTTTCGGGCTCGAAAAGGTGATTTGGATTCGTCTCGTGTTCGAGAAAATTTGATTAGTGGTTCATTTTTGGTCATAATGGGTCAGGGTCAAGCTAATTATATCTAGAGAACGGCTCAATCGATTTTGACTAAATTTTGTATTTAACCATTTTTGGGCAACAGAAAAACCATTGGGATGGGTAACGTGTTTAAGAAAATTCGATTAATTGGTCATTTTTGGGTCACCGTGAGTCCAGCTAAGTTTATCTAGATAACGACATTACATTTGACGAAATTCTGTAAAAGATATTAAATTATAAACAGAAGTTCTCTTATACGTCCATTAAAAATATTTCAAAAATATATATTCTAAAAACACACTCAAAATATATATTAAAACGTCAAACGTTAATAAAATACATTAAAAGATCTTAATAATTTGACATGTTTACTCAAAGGAATCATTGCAGATCATTGAGTTTCTGACGTAATTTTCAACAGATTCTGTAATAAAAAGTTGCAAATAAAAATCTGACCTATAAATTAATCTACTTTCATTAAACAAAATATTTATGTTTTCTATTTTATTTAGCCTAGATAATGCGGTTTTACCTCTATTAAATTTTATGTCTGCAATGTGCTCTTTACATCTCACTTGGAATTTTCTCTGAGTCATGCCAATATAATAATTTCTATAACCACTTTCTTTAAGAAAAGGAATGATATAAACACTGGATATAAGTCAAATTTATCAATAGGGTCAATTCTAGTGGTTAAAATTGGTTTTAATTTAGGAGGGGGTCTAGCAATTAAATTTACATCAAACTTTTTAAGTTGTGTATAAATATGTGTATAAAATGTGTGTATAAAATTTGAGTGTGTTTTTAGAATATTTATTTCTGAAATTCTGTAATCTATCGTTTTCGAGCACGAAAAGACCATTGGGATGGGTCACGTGTTCGAGAAATTTCGATTAGTGGGTCATTATGGGTCAGGTTGAAGCTAATTATATCTAAAAAACGGCTAAAGACATTTTGACAAAAATTTTAATATACGGCCGTTTCTGGTCATGAGAGGACCATTGAGCTAAGTCACATGTTCGAGAAAATTCAATTAGTGTGTCATTTTGGGTCACAATGTGCCAGGGTCATGCTAATTGAATCTAAAAACATGCTCAAAACATTTTGACCAAATTTTATATTACGTATACCGTTTCTGGGCATGAGAAGAGAAATAAACTAAGTCACATGTTCGTGAAAATTCGATTAGTGGGTCATTTTGGGCCACAATGGGTCAGGGTCCAGCTAATTGCATCTAAAAAAACGGCTTAAACAATTTTGACTAAATTTTGTATTCTATTGTTTTCGGGCCCGAGAAGACCATTGGGCTAGGTCGCATGTTCAAGAAAATTCGATTAGGGGGTCATTTTGGATCACAATGGATCAGGGTCAAGCTAATTGTATTTAAAAAGCGCTTCAAAACATTTTGACATAATTTTGTATAATACCGTTTCCGGGCATAATAAGAGCCTTGGGCAGGGTCGCACGTTCAAGAAAATTCAATCAATGGGTCATTTTGGGTCCTATTGGATCAGGATTAAGCTAACTGTATCTAAAAAACCGCTCAAAATATTTTGACAAAAGTTTGCACTACACCGTTTCTGGACAAGATAAAACCATTGGGCTGGGTCGCATGCTCAAGAAAATTATATTAATGGGTCATTTTGGTGATAATGGGTCGGGGTCAAACTAACGGCATCCCAAAAAGGTCCAAACAATTTTAGCAATTTTTTTTTTTTTTTTGTTATATCGTTTCACAGTGCAAAAAGACCATTGAAATAGCTCACATCTGTCCATAAATTTCGGTTAGTGGTTTTTTGAATCAACGTGGATCAAGCTTATTTTACCTAGAAAACGACTAACGATTTCCACTAAATTTTGTATTCCATCGTTTTCAGGCTCGAGAAGAGCATTGTGATAGGTCGCATGTTCGAAAAAATTCGATTAGTGTGTCATTTTGGGTCACTATGTTTCACGGTCTAGCTAATTGCATCTAAAACAGCAAGAATGATTCAGTGGGAAAAATATATCGAGATAAACACAAAGCTAATTTTGACCGAGCTTAGCTGGGTCATTCCTGCTAGTTTACATAATACACCAATGGACGAAGTGATATATAATGTATCCAAAGATTATATTTTGGAACTGAGTAAAATAGAATTAAAATTTTAAAATATAAGACCTGATGAGAGCATGCTGTATAATACGCCGCTAATCAGATTATGTGTGATTAACAGGGATGTAGTAAAGGGCATACTATGGTATTGTCCATATACCTTCGGGACTTTTAAAACACTCCATATACTACTTGTTTCTGACGTAAAACTATAGCGCTTGTCTCTAACCTATCATCCGCGAGTCACCGACTAACCTTGTTTGATAAATTCAAGTATCCGACTTGACTTCCAAAAAAAAAAAAATTATAATATATAAAGGGAAATTGTAAAACATAAGTATGAAACGAAGAATACATAAAAAATGAACTCAAAATAAATATTCATTTTATTGGATTAATATATTGCAGTAAGCAACATACATAACGAATGCATCGCTCGGATATGATGCCTGAGGCAGCGTCCAATAGCTGCCTTCATTTATATTCGAAAAATTTTAGTAAGAGCAGTAGCGACATAAATACCAAAAATTCAGATGGTTGTATTTGTCTTAATATGAATAACTATAAGCCAGACTTGACTAAATCGGCGGCACAAGATAAGCAACATTGCAGATATTCATATCCGAGAGAAAAGTAAAGGTCATTCAGGAATGTTTATTTTCATAATTATTAAAATTATAATTTTTAATTTTATGTTTAAAGTTTTAAAAAACATATTGTGCTTATTTTGTCAATGAAATTTATTTTTGTTTCTTTGTATTTTGAAAAAGAGTCTTAAAATGAAAATATCACTAGCTTCAAACATCTTCTTAACACTTATTTTGTTAGATTGTGACCCGCAGCCAAAAAAAAAAATGTGCGTATCCACTCTACACCATATGTTCCCTAACATATTCCGCTTATACTCTCTAGGATATTCCACATATCTTTAGTGTATCAAATTCTGGTTATTTTTGGACTACAACACATGTGATTATATCCATGATATTCATGTTAAAAAAAATTCAGTCTCAAATACATGTTAAAAGGTGTCGCTCTAAAAGTTACTATTCGAATGTATAAGGTAAAATTATGACCTTTTAAGCAAAAATAATAGATTTTCAGTTTCATGTAACGTTAGATAAACACTGCTAAATAGAAATACAATACACTTAAATAACGTTGCATTTAAATAAAATTTCAATATATAGATATTTAAACTGAAAAAGAAATAGTAGATTAACGTAAAATTATGTAACTATCAAAAGTCCCAATGAATAAGATATTAGAATCAAGATACTCACAAATTGGTAGATCGAGAAAAACGACATTCGTTTTCGTCATAACTATACATCTTTAATGGTGGGGAAAATATATAAAAATATCAGATTTAACCAAATTAATAAATAAAATACTGATTAAATGAAAAAAATCAATTAACACTTTAAAAACGCTTTTTAATAAATTCGCTCAAAACTAAGCATACAAATATAGCAGTTTCGTTTTGAATGATCAATTAAGTAGATGATATTTCTGATAACTGTTAATATCAACAATGTATTAACAATAAATCATTGTTAACGAAAGTTTAAAGAATGATATTTACTATTTAATTTAACAATATGAGTACACAATTGTCGGGTTAACCATTATTTAAAAATATCATTGTTGATATACTTAACAATTGATAATTTTCTGATGACGTCACTGTGGTTATAAATATGAATTTTCAATTTTTATGTACGTTCACTATAGTAGACACAAAAAAATTAAATAAATATGCCAAAATTCTAAAAATAATCTTATTTAAAAAATTGAACCTCATGTTTTATACAATATATTGTTATCTTTTTAAAAACATATTTTGTATTTTGAAATCAGTAATCAATTATTCTGGAAAAAAATTCAATATATGAGAAATTTTCTGTCAGCATTTGGCAAAATCTGGCATGGAGCCACTATATACAAATGATTTAAGCTTAAATTTCATGCCAGATTTATACACTTAATATAACCAAACCTTTGAGACCTTGTTGAGAATTATGCGGCCCTGGATATTATCTACTTACTTAATAAACACCGAGTAAAATTTAAATAATAGTTAAATTTAAAAACACAATCTGCAACTGAAAACACATTTCCAGCAATTATTGTTCATAAGTTTCAATAGTTCATTCATTTTTTATTTTCTTCTGTGGCCAAATTATTTTGTCTGTCCCCGTAAATTAAAGATATTTCTATAAACACCATATTACACAGTAAGTTAAGTGGTATATATAAATTGTAATATGTATAAAATAGTGCAATATCATTAAAATAAACCACAAAGGAATTATTTTCCTGTAGATGAACATTAAAGGCTACAATGTTCATTTTCAATACCAAGATGCCATAGTAAACCCCAATAACGTATATCTATTCCATGTCTATCGGACTAAATTTACGTGAGTTAGAGTACAGATAGACAGACAGACGCACAGACAAACCGATTTCATAAATACTGTTCAACTATGTTGGAAATTGTTGAAAAGTTATAAGATCTTAATTTAAATTGTACACAAGTTTTCTAAACATTATATGTCGTTAATCGAAGTGTACAAAACAATTATGCCTCATTATTAAGTTTAGGAGACAAAAACAAATATCCACAAAGCTTAAAAAAATCTGTATTTTGTGTAAACAGTTTGAAAAAAATTGTCTAGATATGTGAATGAACATGTCGCGATTAATATAAAAACAGAGACATTTAGAAAATTTAAAATATTTATTATAAATTAGATATCTTTGTGGACTATATAATATGTGGACAGTAATATTGTATGAATATATCTGGAGTGCAATATTTTAAGAATATGGGCAGACTGTAATATTTTAAGAACAGAAAATCAGTTGCCTTCCAGAAATCTCAGAACGCAATACTTTCTTCCAAACAAATGACCAAAATCAAAGTACCCGTACAAAAATCTTATTCAATATTATGAGGAAATAGTTTGATTGTGATAATTAATAACTTATTTTTTGCTCAGTGTTCGTTATTCTAGTCAGTTCGAATGGAAAACAAAATTTCAATAGTTTGATTTTTTAAGTTCGATATCTGTTATTTTACATAACATGTGGCATAGTTTTATGTTCAGGTGTGTCGAAGAACGTTATTTACAACGCGTTATTGTTGGTACTCTAATAATGTAGAGATTGACCATTGCCAGTTGGAATCTTAATCACTTTTTAAGTTTGAACAAACATGAATATTATGTTTCATACAATTTCGATGTGTAGACGGCCGATGACGCATAAATTAATTTTAGCAATGGCCAATCGATTGTTACTTACAAAGTTAGAAAAATTATCTTTTATAAAGTATCCTTTTATAGATTACTGTACAAATTTCTGTAACAAAACGTATTGTTGTCGGATCTATTGATGTTATTGCCTCAGTCTCTAAACTTTACCGCGATGTTTAAAACAAATGGTGACCTATATTATATACAGGTTTTCAAGAGTACGTTATAGGAAATAGACTATGCACTCACATGTGTAGCACTGCGTATTGCGATGTCCAAGCAATGTCTAAGAAAATCCCAGTTTCGGTCAGACATACCACTTAAATTTCACCTAATCCAAATAATTTCTTTTACATCATTGTAAAAAGAAAGTTTTGCACTAGTATCATAACTAGAGATTCCAAAATGCATGAAAATTTGAACAGCATAGATTTTGAAATGTTCTTCAAATCGAGATAGTTTTGAATGACCAAAACGTTGTAACATTGAAGTTAATTATAGTTGTTGGAAAATTCCTTTTCTTCTTAATAATTTAGTTCGTTCAATTTACATTTTTTCAATTCAAATTATAGACGTTATTTAATCAGCCAAATATTTTTATTTTCCATTTGGTCCATAATCTTTGAGCACCATTTTCACTACCAACATACACTTTGTGTTAACAAACAACAGCGTGATAACATTTTATGTTGTTTAGCTGTTTTCTCAGAATCAATTAAATGATAAAAGAAATGTATCGTTAATTTATAATTTTTTTTTACTCCTTTCAACACTATAAATATAATTAGGTAGACAGAACTTCTTTTATTCAATATTTTATGATTGAATTGCTTTTTATGTTTTCCATTTATTTGAAAGAATATTAATTTTTAAATATAACACCCAAAGCGTAATTACCATCATCATATATATATCTTATTATTTGAAAACTGATAATATTAAGAACAACCTGAATGCATGATATATTCTATCATGTTCTTGTTTTTAATACTCTGTTAAAAAGAATTTCTTTTCACTTAATAAAACATGAATTTTAAAAATAAAAAAAAATATTTCCGTATTAAACTACAAAAATATGCTACAGATGTCAAAAAAAAAATAATTTATTTTTTATTAATAAGTGAATAATGCGTTTTTGTTATTTTTGTTCTGCCTATATCAATTTAGTAATTTTTAGAACTTCATTTTTATTGAAAAAATAGCCCAGATTTTCGTTTTTTTTTTTTTTGTAAAAGCATATTTTAAAAGTTTATAGGGCTCTCCTACAAGTTCGAGAATACTAATTTAAAAAATAACTAAGAAAGAAAAATCATGGTAACTGCATAGATTATGAAAAACTTTGCAATACTCCCTGAAAGCTTTTACAAAACTTCGTTATTTATTGAAATGAAGTAAATAAGATAACTAAGTAAACGTTTAAAAAACAGATTTTAGTAGTTACAGTCCATAGCAAAATGTGTATCTCAATTCTTTTGAATGGCAATATATTTGATCTGTATGTTGATATATGGGGCATTCTCACAAACTTTTGACTTTCATGGCCCTGAATAATAATTTTTTATTTAATACTCATTTTTGTGTTTTTTTTTATTTCACATACTTGGGAACATCCCAATGCATGAATGCATAACAATATTAACGAGTTAAATACGTTTTGGACGATGTTGGGGGTCCAAACACATGGAAAACACATCTACCTTCCCGTGTCCCTGATGCTGATTTTGAAGTTTGGAGCATTCTGGATAAAATTGTTTCAATAAAAATAATTCGATGTAATTTTTTTCTGAAACTGGAACTATTGTTTTATATAAATATGTAGCAGAAAATGAATCTGCACACATTTTTAGGGTTGATATTATTTTTTTAACTCTGTCCCTGGGTTTTGGATTTTTTACCATCCCTCTTCTAAAATTATACAGAAAATCACTTCAGATGCAGCGACAGAATTTTTTTCAAGTTTTTGCTCATGCAGAAGTATGCTAGAGAAAGAATATCTAAAGTTCTTTGACGGGAAATTTACTGGATAATATAAATCAGCATCTAAATATCAATTTCAAGCACCGTGGCTTTATTGGTAGTCTTACCGTAACCAAGGTTTATTCCTGCACTTTTCGAGGTAAATTAAAAGAAAAATTTATTTTAATCCAATGTTAACAACTGTTTCTAAAAATCAATGAACATTGTGGCTCTCACTTAGTCTTAACATGATTCTCCTAAAAATAGGTGGTATTTTCGTTACCGTTCCATCCTACCGTCTCTTTTTTTGCCATTTCGTAACTTTTTTTACCATTTCGTCCCTTTTTTACCTTACCGTCCCTTCTTTAACACCCCTTTAAGACAATGTTATACAAAAATTCTGTATTAAATGTACTACATTTGTATTATTTCTTATTTGAATGTCCTGTGGGTACTATGCAAATTCCTTATAAGTAAAAATTTAGAAGAAAATAAAAAAGTTATAGGGGTAAAATAGTAAGGAAAATTAATCGCGCAAGTTTAACTTAAACCTCAGTTAAATAAAAACGTTTTCGCTGATGACCATTTTTTCTTTATTTTGAATCATTAAGGCATTCGTCTATCAGATTAAAATGTTATTTTAGCAAGTTTAATTTCGCCAGATTTTTTTTTCAAAAAAGTCAAAAGATTGTGAGAATGTCCCATATATACTATATAATGGGGAAATTTAGTTCAGCAAGAATACACATAACAGGTTGAAATTTCTTTTTCAGCAATTTTACTATTAGATAGAAACATACTTGAATACTTTTGTACAGCCCTGTAGTTTACTTAGTAACTTTGTTACGCGCCACTATTTAGCTAAAATTTAATTCAAACTAAAACACTCCTAAAACTGGAGAAATAATATTTCCAGAAATTATCATCCACAGACGGCATGTATCCAATTCTTTGCGTGACCCTGTATATCATTTTATCTATATTCTACAAACATTTCTTAATAAATTAAATGCAGTTCAGCAGAATTCAGAATTTTCGCAGAAAATGCAGAAATCATTTAAAACCACCATTAAGCACTTTATGCTCATTACCAGCAACCCTTACGAATTCTTTTGTGTCGCCCTATATATAAATTATAGCATTTATACACACCATATAGTATGCGTAAATATAGTGAAACATAAAAGGGCATATCATAATTGAATATGCATTTCGAGCAATCACCGCTAATGCACAGCACTTCAGATACAATATACTACCTTATATCTTTTGTGTGTCCCTGTAAATGCTCTTCACTTCGTATTATACTATGCATGAAATAACTCATAGTAAACCTCAGCGACGTATATCAATTTCATTACATATGAAATAGTTTAACATAATTAAAATACCTCGCAAATAATTCCCCCTCTATATCATTATGTAACTTAATTCTTTTATGTAGCTCTGTAAATGAATAACTATTCTTAGCACCGTGTGTTCTACAGAATGCATATTTTACTGCACTTCATGAATGAGTATAAATTTCGTTATGTTTCGATGCATGTAACATCATTAAAAATTATTTGAAACGATTTTTCCCCATTGGCCGTAATGTAATGTAATACTTTTGACTGTCCCTGTAGATGAACTAAGCATGCTTCAAACTTCATGTGAGTTAGGGTTTGTGCCATGGTAAACGTCAATAACATCCAAAAATTTCAAAGCAATCCGAGTATATTTACGAGAGTTAGAGTGCGCACAGTCGGACAGACGGCCAGACAAACCGAAGTCATAAGAACTTTTCACTTTGATGAAAAGTGTTAAAAAATATCTTTCATTAGTGTGGTGACGTTTGGCTTTCATGATTATTCACTTAATATAATGGAGAATTCCGAGATCCGTGAATTGCATTTTTTTTTATTGGAAATAAATAGGATGTTTTAATAGAGTAATAAGTTTCATTTAAACTCTTAAATAAGATTTTATTTGAAGTTATTGTCGACCTGAAAAAGACACATGGGATGTGCTGGAACTTAAATACAAAATGTTCAAATGACAGACAAAAATACCATTCATTCTCTTCGGTCGTCAGCGCATGGGCTGTAACCACCGCAACCACTACATTATTTGCATTAATTTCTACAATTCAATATCGTCACGATAAATTGTATTGGCATAAAAATAGATTCCCAACCCGGTGAGACTAATGTACATGTAAAGTGATCGTTAGAGGAAAATACATTGGGAAAATTTAATTGAGTGCGGTGAAAATTAATTCAATTTTCGCTTTTGGTGAAAAGTTCATGGTATTATTACAAATCTATGAGAGAGGCCGAAGCACATCTGTGCTTTTGCATACCAGTGGTAAACTGAATTTTTTTTAAACAGGAAATGAGACGACCGAAATAAATATGACGGTTTCTATAGGAGAAAAGTAAAATCTAACTGTTTTAACAATTTAATCAACTGCAGAGTGATAAAGAAATATATAGAAATATAGAAGGATATTATATAGCCAATTTATTAACTGGTTTTACTTATTAGAAATTTGTAAACCAACACTCAATAATGAAAGAATCTGTAAAAAATAAATGTTTTTTTGAATTAAATTTGAATTGGGAAAAATTAACTTCTTATATATTTTAATGTAAAATATAAATAAAATGTGCAAAAGCATCACAATCAATGTAAGGCAAGAGTGCCAGCAACTGACCAGTGAGACACATTATAAATATACGCGAAAAATAAAAATAATAATGACATATTCGTGCATTAGTTGTTATTTACCCAGTCGTATATATTTAATTATATTTGTGTCAGTGGTCAATTACCGATCCATTCACTTTATTTTATTGAAAAAACAACAAATTTGAACTGTATTTTTCCCAACAGAAACTTAAATAATATTGAATGCTCTTTGTCACTCTTGCCAAAAATACAATCTGCGAACAGGACATTCTTATTTATTTATTTATTTATTTCTGCATTTAATTCATTTTCCTCTCCTGCAGTTTAGTTTTACAATTTTAAAGCATCTATAACAATAAAATGAAATTAGTATGGTAATGCGTTTTACGCTTTTTTGACAAACAATTAAAGGATTACTAATAAAGCTCAAAAAATAATTTCCCTTTTATATACCTAAGTGTGTATTTCTTTATGAGATACTTCGTCGTTTATGAAATTAAAAAAGTACCGATATTGCTTTGATTATACAGGATGTCCGGCCTCAACGGTGTCCAATGGCTAATTTCCTAAACCGTTAGTCATAGACATATAGTTCCAATTGCAAAAATGTTTTAAATGAGGTAAAGAAGTATTTTTAAAGCGATTCGGGTCAAGAAAAACATTTATTAAAAATTACGAAATTTAAATTTTTATACGGTCTCCAGGTTCTATAAGTGATATTTAGTAAAAATATCCTATTGCACTGACAAGTAAGACAAAAAAGTCCCATTCCTCTGCGATTAAAACTGACCAAGTAATAGATGTTTAAAGTTGGAGTACCTTTTGGCTGCAAAATAGGGGTCAGTCACAAATTTACTAGAAATAAAAATAATCGTCAGATATAAAATTTAACATTAAACGTTGAGAGTAAATTAACATTACAATTATATTTTGAGATTTTTGTTCATTCTGACATATTAAAACAAAATATACAACTTGTACTGAAAATACAAGTAAAAAAAAAGTAACAGAAATTTTGTTAAATGATTATAAAAGCAACAGTCACAACTCTTTAGAAAATGATACATATTTGGATTTTTTTTATCCAATCAATCAATTCAAAATATTAACTTGCGTTATTTGAACTTTTAATGTGTAAATATCGCCTACACCCTCGAACAAAAAAAGATAATCTGTATCATCTACAGCAGAAGGGGGGTGGGAGAAATGTTCCCTCTATAGATTTTTAATTTGGCGTGCAGGTGAAGGAAAAAGTGGGGAAGAAGAAATTTAAGGGGCGATGAATTTAGAGGAAGTCTTCAGAAAAAGCGAAAATCTGCTGATGAGCAAAGAATTATCTCGCTGTAACACTTGGGAAAAAAATGTCCGTTTTCTTTACTGCTGCAATAATTAATAAGTAATCCATAATCTAAATTCCACCTGAAATTACAATTTAAACTTTTCCCTCACTGTCTTTCATACTCACAAAGTTTATAATCCTGAAAACTACATTTTTTTATGCAGCAATATTTGTTGTAGTAATGAAAACTAAACAGTCGTATCAATTCCCCTTGAAATCTCCGCTCCAAATTTTGTTACATCCCCACCCACCCTCCTTCCCGTCCCAAGCACAGACGCATGAAAGCTCAATTTGTAAGTAATTTGTTTGTACCATCTTAATGTTTGTTGTTGTTGTTGTTTTTGTATGCGTATATTGTATACATAACTTTTGAATGGCTGCTCTGAATATGTGAAGGAAATTAATATGTCCCTTTTTGAAAATGATTCTCGTATCACTTTTATTTTCTTTTACAGTAAACATCAATTATTTGAATTATATGATTCTACCTGTGCGATTACTTCAATGATTTAAATAAACATAACAAAATTATAACAATATTTTAATATTTTGTTCTAATAGAGCACAGATTAATCCATTAAAGGTCGGACATCATATAACCGCCCACGTTCTCTCTTTTTAATTAACTTTTCTTTTTTTTTAAGATTTTGTTCAATTTGTCAGTTTATTGTAATGATAAAAAATAATAATAATTATTATTTTTACATTACCCCTTCTGAAAATTCCACTGTCTCTCCCCTCAGCAAATTTTCATTAGAGTAGCTATTTCTTTTTAATTATTTTTTAATTAAAAATTAGGGGGGAATATTGTTACATCAAAACATATATTAAATTATTAAATTTTAACATTTAACAATATATATATATATATATATATATATATAAGCTCAGAAAAATCAAAAGTAAAACTAAAAGTAAAATATAAAAATAAAAATAAATGTGCTATATATATATATATATATATATATATATATATATTGCCGTACTTATCGCTAAGCAAGTTTCAAAAGTATATAAATCACTTTTGCCATTAAACACTTGCCTCTGCACTTGCCAAGCACGAATACAGCCAAGATGAGTCACTTTAATGCCGAAACCTCTGGGCAATCAGATTACAAATTGGCAAAACATGGCTATACGAACGTCGTAAGTTAAAAGCTTATAAAAAATAATTCAACTTTTAAAAATAAAGTCATCAAAAGAAACACACTCATTTCCTTACAAAAAAAAAAAAATTAAAAAAAGTTAAAATACAATTGAGAACGTCAGTTTCGAAACTCGCCTTATCCGAAATTTAAAAAGTCGTGTTTCTCTATCAATCTATTCTATTTGTATAACTGTACCAATCAAACACTACAATCTCCAAATTTTCAATGAATACCAATGGGCCAATTTAAATGTTTTACGCGATTTCCCAAAATTTGATTTTCTCGATAAGGCGAGTTTTGAAGCTCACTTCTTAAATTAGTTTAATGATTCTGAAAGTTAATTACTAAAAATTAACACTACCGTAATATTAATACGGGGGCAGCACCTTCAGTTTCGCTTTAAAAATACTTCTTTACATTATTAAAAACCTTTTTGTAATTGGAACTATACGTCTTTGACTAACGGTTTAGGAATTAGCCATTGAATATCGCTTGGAGTGGCCGCCCTTTATAATACTTTAAGCACTTCGTGTACGACCCCTGAAAGCTTGGTCCAATTCATCTGTTTTCAGTTACAGAAAAGTGGTTTAAGTCATAAAATTGAAAATGTCATAACTCGGTCAATTTTAGTGTTAGTTGAATGGGACTTTTTTTGCCGTACTTGTTAGAGAAATGGGAAAAGTTTACTATACATCACTTATAGGACCGGGGGACCGTATAAAAATTTAAATTTCGTAATTTTTACATAAATGTTTTTCTTGACCTAAATCGCTTTAAAAATACTTCTTTACCTCATTTAAAACATTTTTGTAATTGGAACTATATGTCTATGACTAACGGTTTAGGAATTAGCCATTGGACACCGTTGAGACCGGACACCCTGTATATTAGGGCTGATTTTTTCTTTAACTTCCTGTGTAATAAACAGCTCGGGAAATCATATATATTTTTCGAAATAAAGTAAAAAATCGCGTATTTAAGGGTTAAGAATAAAAATGCACGAATAAACAAAGTAAATAATATTACAATCTATAAAAAAGCTGAACGTCCCCACTATAAAAAAAAATACAGTTAATTTGTTGCCAAGCATGACAGCTAAAATACATTAATTATCTATGATCCGGACTGCAGAAAATACCCAAATTTTAAATCAGAAATAAAAAAGCACATACAGTAAACTCAATTGCAATGCAGGAAAAGACTGAATATTCCCACTTTACAAAAATACAGTAAATTTTGCACCAAGAACGATAGCTAAAATACACTATTTTCCAGAATTCTGACTAATGAATATTATCAAGTTTAAATCAATATTAGATTTTGATAGCATGCCACTAATTATTTAACGTAATTAAATACTTTATTACAAATAACGTAATTAGATACTTAATGTAACTCATATTTCAAAGCAGTGACTAAATTATATTCATGATAAAATAAAAAAGTATTACAAATTAAATGAATTATAATGTATTAGAAATTCGTATTAAAAATTTCAAAATTCGAAAATAAAATGTGTAAATTGTCTCTAGACGATAACAGATCTAGAATATTAAAATGGATGAATTCTTAAATGCTGTAGTCATAAGTGCTTTTTACATGCAGTCATATTTGTGTTACAGTGGTGTACTTAATATTACTTAATTAGTTTGTATTTAATATATTGCTGATACTGTTAGTGTTAGAGTTGAGCGTTTGTTGCAAAATTAATTAAAAATTGGCTACAAAATTTATTACATCGCTATTTTCAAAGAACAAACTTTGCGGTATAATTCTGCAGCAATTTCAATAGAATTGTACCACCAGTTTTATGTTTAGAAATTGTTGCGTAAAATTCTGTTTGGTAAAGATACTTCTGCGACAAACGTTCAATTCTATTAAAAATATTAACTTTTATTGCTTTGTTATACTACTTAATGTTAGTATACTGTTATTATTATTATTATTATTATTATTATTCCCTTTTTTAAGTACACGGCGGTCCATCTAACGTCACAAACTAGTGATTCCGGCCATCGAGAAAATAAAGTTTGAGTATTGCTATTTAAATGATTAATATAATAATTGATTAAATGAAATAACCTGTATGAATACAAAAATATAAATATATATCTTATACTATAATGCGAGCAAAAATTGTATGTGTATGTGTATGCGTGTATGTAAATTTTATCTTAAAGACGGCTCTAACGATTTTGACGAAAGTTTGTATTTTACCATTTTCGGGCATGATAAGATCATTGGGCTAGGTCACGTGTTCGAGAAAATTAGATTAGTGGGTCATTTTGGGTCGTAATGGGTCAAGATCAAGCTAATTATATCTAAAAAACGGCTCAATCGATTTTGACCAAATTCCACATCCAACCGTTTTTCGACACGAAGAAACTTTTGGGCTAGGTCACATGTTCGAGAAACTTCGATTAGTTGGTCATTTTTGGGTCACTATGGGTCAAGCCAATTTTATCTAAAAAACGGCTCTAACGATTTTCACTAAACTCTATATTCTACAGTTTTGTATTACTAGAAAACTATTGGGCTAAGTCACATGTTCGAGAAAATTTGATTAGTGCGTCATTTTTGGGTCACCGTGGGTCAAGCTAAGTTTATCTACATAACTTCTTTAACGAGTTTGACTAAATTTTTCACCCTACTGTTTTCGGGCACGAAAAGACCATTGGGATGTGTCTCGTATTCGAGAAAATTCCATTAGTGGGTCATTTTTGGTGATAATGGGTCAGGGTCAAATTAATTATATCTAGAGAACGGCTCAATGGATTTTGACGAAATTTTGTATTTTACCATTTTCGGGCATGATAAGACCATTGGGCTAGGTCACGTGTTCGAGAAAATTGGATTAGTGGGTCATTTTGGGTCGTAATGGGTCAAGGTCAAGCTAATTATATCTAAAAAACAGCTTAATCGATTTTGACTAAATTTCACATCCAACCGTTTTTCGACACGAAGAAACTATTGGGCTAGGTCACATATTCGGGAAACTTCGATTAGTGGGTCATTTTCGAGTCACTATGGGTCAAGCCAATTTTATCTGAAAAACGGCTCTAACGATTTTCAATAAACTCTATATTCTACAGTTTTGAATTACGAGAAAACTATTGGACTAAGTCACATGTTCCAGAAAATTCGATTAGTGGGTCATTTTTGGGTCACCGTGGGTCAAGCTAAGTTTATCTAGATAACTTCTTTAACGATTTTGACGAAATTTTGCACCCTACTGTTTACGGGCACGAAAAGACCATTGGGATGGGTCTCGTGTTCGAGAAAATTCTATTAGTGGGTCATTTTGGGTCATAATGGGTCAGGGTCATGTTAAATATATTTAAAGAACGGCTCAATCGATTTTGATTAAATTTTGTAACTAACCCTTTTCGGGCACTAAAAGACCATTGGGATGGGTCTTGTGTTTGAGTAAATTCGATTAGTGGATCATTTTGGGTCATAATTGGTCGGGGTCAACCTAATTATATCTAAAGAACGGCTCAATCGATTTTAAATAAATTTTGTATCTAACCATTTTCGGCTACGAAAAGACCATTGGGATGGGTCACGTGTTCGAGAAAATTCGTTTAGTGGGTCATTTTTGGGTCACTGTGGGTCAAGCTATTTTTATCTAAAAAACGGCTCTAACGATTCTCACTAAACTCTATATTCTACAGTTTTGGATTACGAGAAGACCATTGTGCTAAGTCACATGTTCGAGGAAATTCGATTAGTGGGTCATTATTGGGTCACAGTGGGTCAAGCTACGTTTACTTAGTTAACGGCTCTAACGATTTTGACGAAATTTTGCACCCTACTGTTTTCGGGCTCGAAAAGGTGATTTGGATTCGTCTCGTGTTCGAGAAAATTTGATTAGTGGTTCATTTTTGGTCATAATGGGTCAGGGTCAAGCTAATTATATCTAGAGAACGGCTCAATCGATTTTGACTAAATTTTGTATTTAACCATTTTTGGGCAACAGAAAAACCATTGGGATGGGTAACGTGTTTAAGAAAATTCGATTAATTGGTCATTTTTGGGTCACCGTGGGTCCAGCTAAGTTTATCTAGATAACGACATTACATTTGACGAAATTCTGTAAAAGATATTAAATTATAAACATAAGTTCTCTTATACGTCCATTAAAAATATTTCAAAAATATATATTCTAAAAACACACTCAAAATATATATTAAAACGTCAAACGTTAATAAAATACATTAAAAGATCTTAATAATTTGACATGTTTACTCAAAGGAATCATTGCAGATCATTGAGTTTCTGACGTAATTTTCAACAGATTCTGTAATAAAAAGTTGCAAATAAAAATCTGACCTATAAATTAATCTACTTTCATTAAACAAAATATTTATGTTTTCTATTTTATTTAGCCTAGATAATGCGGTTTTACCTCTATTAAATTTTATGTCTGTAATGTGCTCTTTACATCTCACTTGGAATTTTCTCTGAGTCATGCCAATATAATAATTTCTATAACCACTTTCTTTAAGAAAAGGAATGATATAAACACTGGATATAAGTCAAATTTATCAATAGGGTCAATTCTAGTGGTTAAAATTGGTTTTAATTTAGGAGGGGTCTAGCAATTAAATTTACATCAAACTTTTTAAGTTGTGTATAAATATGTGTATAAAATGTGTGTATAAAATTTGAGTGTGTTTTTAGAATATTTATTTCTGAAATTCTGTAATCTATCGTTTTCGAGCACGAAAAGACCATTGGGATGGGTCACGTGTTCGAGAAAATTCGATTAGTGGGTCATTATGTGTCAGGGTGAAGCTAATTATATCTAAAAAACGGCTAAAGACATTTTGACAAATTTTTTTAATATACGGCCGTTTCTGGTCATGAGAGGACCATTGAGCTAAGTCACATGTTCGAGAAAATTCAATTAGTGTGTCATTTTGGGTCACAATGTGCCAGGGTCATGCTAATTGAATCTAAAAACATGCTCAAAACATTTTGACCAAATTTTATATTACGTATACCGTTTCTGGGCATGAGAAGAGAATTAAACTAAGTCACATGTTCGTGAAAATTCGATTAGTGGGTCATTTTGGGCCACAATGGGTCAGGGTCCAGCTAATTGCATCTAAAAAACGGCTTAAACAATTTTGACTAAATTTTGTATTCTATTGTTTTCGGGCCCGAGAAGACCATTGGGCTAGGTCGCATGTTCAAGAAAATTCGATTAGGGGGTCATTTTGGATCACAATGGATCAGGGTCAAGCTAATTGTATTTAAAAAGCGCTTCAAAACATTTTGACATAATTTTGTATAATACCGTTTCCGGGCATAATAAGAGCCTTGGGCAGGGTCGCACGTTCAAGAAAATTCAATCAATGGGCCATTTTGGGTCCTATTGGATCAGGATTAAGCTAACTGTATCTAAAAAACCGCTCAAAATATTTTGACAAAAGTTTGCACTACACCGTTTCTGGACAAGATAAAACCATTGGGCTGGGTCGCATGCTCAAGAAAATTATATTAATGGGTCATTTTGGTGATAATGGGTCGGGGTCAAACTAACGGCATCCCAAAAAGGTCCAAACAATTTTAGCATTTTTTTTTTTTGTTATATCGTTTCACAGTGCAAAAAGACCATTGAAATAGCTCACATCTGTCCATAAATTTCGGTTAGTGGTTTTTTGAATCAACGTGGATCAAGCTTATTTTACCTAGAAAACGACTAACGATTTCCACTAAATTTTGTATTCCATCGTTTTCAGGCTCGAGAAGAGCATTGTGATAGGTCGCATGTTCGAAAAAATTCGATTAGTGTGTCATTTTGGGTCACTATGTTTCACGGTCTAGCTAATTGCATCTAAAACAGCAAGAATGATTCAGTGGGAAAAATATATCGAGATAAACACAAAGCTAATTTTGACCGAGCTTAGCTGGGTCATTCCTGCTAGTTTACATAATACACCAATGGACGAAGTGATATATAATGTATCCAAAGATTATATTTTGGAACTGAGTAAAATAGAATTAAAATTTTAAAATATAAGACCTGATGAGAGCATGCTGTATAATACGCCGCTAATCAGATTATGTGTGATTAACAGGGATGTAGTAAAGGGCATACTATGGTATTTTCCATATACCTTCGGGACTTTTAAAACACTCCATATACTACTTGTTTCTGACGTAAAACTATAGCGCTTGTCACTAACCTATCATCCGTGAGTCACCGACTAACCTTGTTTTCTAAATTCAAGTATCCGACTTGACTTCCAAAAAAAAAAAATTATAATATATAAAGGGAAATTGTAAAACATAAGTATGAAACGAAGAATACATAAAAAATGAACTCAAAATAAATATTCATTTTATTGGATTAATATATTGCAGTAAGCAACATACATAACGAATGCATCGCTCGGATATGATGCCTGAGGCAGCGTCCAATAGCTGCCTTCATTTATATTCGAAAAATTTTAGTAAGAGCAGTAGCGACATAAATACCAAAAATTCAGATGGTTGTATTTGTCTTAATATGAATAACTATAAGCCAGACTTGACTAAATCGGCGGCACAAGATAAGCAACATTGCAGATATTCATATCCGAGAGAAAAGTAAAGGTCATTCAGGAATGTTTATTTTCATAATTATTAAAATTATAATTTTTAATTTTATGTTTAAAGTTTTAAAAAACATATTGTGCTTATTTTGTCAATGAAATTTATTTTTGTTTCTTTGTATTTTGAAAAAGAGTCTTAAAATGAAAATATCACTAGCTTCAAACATCTTCTTAACACTTATTTTGTTAGATTGTGACCCGCAGCCAAAAAAAAATGTGGGTATCCACTCTACACCATATGTTCCCTAACATATTCCGCTTATACTCTCTAGGATATTCCACATATCTTTAGTGTATCAAATTCTGGTTATTTTTGGACTACAACACTTGTGATTATATCCATGATATTCATGTTAAAAAAAATTCAGTCTCAAATACATGTTAAAAGGTGTCGCTCTAAAAGTTTCTATTCGAATGTATAAGGTAAAATTATGACCTTTTAAGCAAAAATAATAGATTTTCAGTTTCATGTAACGTTAGATAAACACTGCTAAATAGAAATACAATACACTTAAATAACGTTGCATTTAAATAAAATTTCAATATATAGATATTTAAACTGAAAAAGAAATAGTAGATTAACGTAAAATTATGTAACTATCAAAAGTCCCAATGAATAAGATATTAGAATCAAGATACTCACAAATTGGTAGATCGAGAAAAACGACATTCGTTTTCGTCATAACTATACATCTTTAATGGTGGGGAAAATATATAAAAATATCAGATTTAACCAAATTAATAAATAAAATACTGATTAAATGAAAAAAATCAATTAACACTTTAAAAACGCTTTTTAATAAATTCGCTCAAAACTAAGCATACAAATATAGCAGTTTCGTTTTGAATGATCAATTAAGTAGATGATATTTCTGATAACTGTTAATATCAACAATGTATTAACAATAAATCATTGTTAACGAAAGTTTAAAGAATGATATTTACTATTTAATTTAACAATATGAGTACACAATTGTCGGGTTAACCATTATTTAAAAATATCATTGTTGATATACTTAACAATTGATAATTTTCTGATGACGTCACTGTGGTTATAAATATGAATTTTCAATTTTTATGTACGTTCACTATAGTAGACACAAAAAAATTAAATAAATATGCCAAAATTCTAAAAATAATCTTATTTAAAAAATTGAACCTCATGTTTTATACAATATATTGCTATCTTTTTAAAAACATATTTTGTATTTTGAAATCAGTAATCAATTATTCTGGAAAAAAATTCAATATATGAGAAATTTTCTGTCAGCATTTGGCAAAATCTGGCATGGAGCCACTATATACAAATGATTTAAGCTTAAATTTCATGCCAGATTTATACACTTAATATAACCAAACCTTTGAGACCTTGTTGAGAATTATGCGGCCCTGGATATTATCTACTTACTTAATAAACACCGAGTAAAATTTAAATAATAGTTAAATTTAAAAACACAATCTGCAACTGAAAACACATTTCCAGCAATTATTGTTCATAAGTTTCAATAGTTCATTCATTTTTTATTTTCTTCTGTGGCCAAATTATTTTGTCTGTCCCCGTAAATTAAAGATATTTCTATAAACACCATATTACACAGTAAGTTAAGTGGTATATATAAATTGTAATATGTATAAAATAGTGCAATATCATTAAAATAAACCACAAAGGAATTATTTTCCTGTAGATGAACATTAAAGGCTACAATGTTCATTTTCAATACCAAGATGCCATAGTAAACCCCAATAACGTATATCTATTCCATGTCTATCGGACTAAATTTACGTGAGTTAGAGTACAGATAGACAGACAGACGCACAGACAAACCGATTTCATAAATACTGTTCAACTATGTTGGAAATTGTTGAAAAGTTATAAGATCTTAATTTAAATTGTACACAAGTTTTCTAAACATTATATGTCGTTAATCGAAGTGTACAAAACAATTATGCCTCATTATTAAGTTTAGGAGACAAAAACAAATATCCACAAAGCTTAAAAAAATCTGTATTTTGTGTAAACAGTTTGAAAAAAATTGTCTAGATATGTGAATGAACATGTCGCGATTAATATAAAAACAGAGACATTTAGAAAATTTAAAATATTTATTATAAATTAGATATCTTTGTGGACTATATAATATGTGGACAGTAATATTGTATGAATATATCTGGAGTGCAATATTTTAAGAATATGGGCAGACTGTAATATTTTAAGAACAGAAAATCAGTTGCCTTCCAGAAATCTCAGAACGCAATACTTTCTTCCAAACAAATGACCAAAATCAAAGTACCCGTACAAAAATCTTATTCAATATTATGAGGAAATAGTTTGATTGTGATAATTAATAACTTATTTTTTGCTCAGTGTTCGTTATTCTAGTCAGTTCGAATGGAAAACAAAATTTCAATAGTTTGATTTTTTAAGTTCGATATCTGTTATTTTACATAACATGTGGCATAGTTTTATGTTCAGGTGTGTCGAAGAACGTTATTTACAACGCGTTATTGTTGGTACTCTAATAATGTAGAGATTGACCATTGCCAGTTGGAATCTTAATCACTTTTTAAGTTTGAACAAACATGAATATTACAGTCGGACGATTTAATCTTCGAGCACTCTGACCCCCGCGGGTTTTTTCCGAATCCGGAAAAAAGCAAAAACGGAACGGGAAAAACTAACGACGAAGGGTTCGAGATTATTCGTACGGGGAACGCGTAAAAATTAAACTCTCGACACGGAACTCGACAGTCGAATCACAGGTCGGGAAAAATTAATTCGCGTGGGGGGGGGGGGGGGGCGAGAGGGGGAAACAAAAATCAACAACGAACGGTTCGAGAAATAAACACTATCGGGTAAAAATCTAGTTTCTTTCGCGTCAGAAACGACAAGTAAAAGTTTTTCGATTCATCAATATCGGTACACAACGCGTCTCGAGGAAACGGGCCAGAGGCGGCCATTTTCACTTTCGCCTTCGAGCAATTCGTCTTTCCCTTCCCCATTCGAAACAGAAAAATGGAAAGAAAAACATTTCTCCCAACACGACTACATCGCGCATTCCAAGGCCAATAAACAACTTTAAATTTCTAAATTTCCTCCATCGATTTCATCGAATCACATAATAAATTCTACCAACCCTCATCAACAAACTCTCCAGTTCCGTTTCGAGAAGAAAAACCGAGACAATCGAAAGCAGTTCCACCGAATCATTCACACATCGCGCATTCCAAAGCCAATAAACAATTTTAAATTCTAAATTTCCTCCATTGATTTCATAGAATCGCAAAGATCAAACTTCCACCGACCCTCATCGACAAACTCTCCAGTTCAGTTTCGAGAAGAAAAACCGAGACAATCGAAAGCAATTCCACCGAATCATCCACAGATCGCGCATTCCAAGGCCGACGAACAATTTTAAATTCTAAATTTCCTCCATCGATTTAATCAAATCGCAAAGATCAAACTTCCGTCGATCCATCATCAACAAACTCTCCCAGTTCCGTTTCGAGAAGAAAAACCCAGACAATCGAAAGCAGTTCCACCGAATCATCCAAAGCCAATAAACAATTTTAAATTTCTAAATTTCCTCCGTTAATTTTATCGAATCACATAATAAATTCTACCAACCCTCATCGACAAACTCTCCAGTTCAGTTTCGAGAAGAAAAACCGAGACAATCGAAAGCAGTTCCACCGAATCATCCACAGATCCAAAGCCAACAAACAATTTTAAATTTCCTCCATTAATTTCATCGAATCCCATCCAGAATCAAATCGCAAAGATCAAACTTCCGTCGACCCATCGCCTTCATCGACAAACTCTTCCAGTTCCGTTTCGAGAAGAAAAACCGAGACAATCGAAAGCAGTTCCACCGAATCATCCACAGATCGCGCATTCCAAAGCCAATAAACAATTTTAAATTCTAAATTTCCTCCATTAATTTCATCGAATCACATAATAAATTCTACCAAACAATCGCCTTCATCCGCAAACTCCAGTTCCGTTTCGAGAAGAAAAACCCAGACAATCGAAAACAGTTCCACCGAATCATCCACAGATCGTACATTCCAAGGCCGACGAACAATTTTAAATTTCTAAATTTCCTCCATTAATTTCATCGAATCCCATCCAGAATCAAATCGCAAAGATGAAACTTCCGAAGAAAAACAGTTTAAAAATCGAAAGCAGTTCCACCGAATCATCCACAGATCGCGCATTCCAAAGCCAACAAACAATTTTAAATTTCCTCCATTAATTTCATCGAATCCCATCGAATCCCATCCAGAATCAAATCGCAAAGATCAAACTTCCGTCGACCCTTCATCGACAAACTCGACTCGAATTCCCCAATCGATTCCCACCAGGAACAAATCGCAAAGATCAAACTTCCAAACGAGCAACCACGGCCATCAGAGAACATTTCGACGAGAGAAGGCGAGAAGGATAAAAACTCTCGCTATATTCTGTAATTCGGTCGATTCGGAAAAGTCGTTTCCTCGAATCACTAAAAGAGTAGCTAAATTTATTCCAGCGTCGAATCCTTTCACGACGCGAAATCGAAGGCCGTCATCCAATCGAAAAGGGTAATTTTCCGACATAAGTTTTAATTTATTTTTGTTCGAAAATGCACGAAACTCGCAGGTGTCATCGTTCAGAAACTATGTAATCGAGCTGTTTTTTCTATTTTCTTGCAAACGCAATAGGTCTTTCAGAAAATAGTGTCAAAGTGGGCGTTTCGAACCGAATTTCCGCGCGAGGGAGCACTCGAGAGTGGGCGAAAAACGTGTTTGTCACGTGATCAAAACAGCTCAAAACTCGACGGGCGATCGATCGACGAAAAAAGGAAAAACAGTTCGACTCCAAATCGCATCCGCGGCCAGCCGCGATCCGAAAAAAGTAACACGGAAGGAAACAAACACAGACGACAAAACATCACAGGGTGTAATTCCGTTTATTACTCGTTTCGAGAAGAAAAATACACAAGTGAAACTTTTACGTTTCGTCAATATCGGCAAACGAAGCGTCGCAAAAAAATGGGCCAGAGGCGGGTATAAACCCGCCTCTGACCCATTTTTTCACTTTCACCTCTAACAATTTTTCTCACCCGTTCGAAAAAGAAAGGGGGAAAACATCAGGTGAAACAAAGTCTCTCACACAAAGTTTTTTGTTTCGAACAGTTCTTCGAAACGTCAAGTGGAAAAAATGTCTCTCACAGAAAGTTTTTTTCGAATAGATCTTCGAAATATCAGTTGAAAAAAAGTCCTTCACACAAAGCTTTTCTCGTACTGCTCTTTGAATTTCAGGAAGCTTTTACCTTTCAGATTAAAAATGTACTTATAATCTTCTGCATCCGGCGAGAGAATCAGGATAGAATCCGAGTCGAAAGTGAAATTCGAAGGCTCGAACTTCGTCACGTGTTTCCGAAGATCTCTAGTTTTAGGAAATGGTATTTTGAAAACCTCCTTGTCCGTTTTCAACTGGGTGGCGGCAATTTCCATGGCTCGAAACACTTTCTTTTTTCTGGGATCGGATTTATCTTTCCTTTCCTCTTTCTTCGTCCGAGGAATTCGAAGATTTTTCCGCTTCGGCTCCGCAGCTTCCGAAACCATCTTTTCGCGAGAAATCGGTTTCGATTTCTCTTCGGGAACCGGCGTTCTCTTCGGGATCTTGAAGTGTTTCAACCCCTCTCGAATTTTAGATCTGGAGGCCTCCACGGCTTCGAAAAATTTCCTTTTTCGAGAATCTTCGGCAGGGATTTTCTCTCGGGGCGGCTCTGGTTTCCTTGGAATTTCGGCAGGAACGGGTTTTTTCTCTCGGGGCGGCTCTGATTTCACAGTAATTTCGGCAGGAACAGGTTTTTTCTCTCGGGGCGGCTCAGGTTTCACAGGAATTTCGACGACCGGAGCTGTTTTTTTCAGTTTCTTGTTCACGGGCTCAGGTTTCACAGGAATTTCGACTACGGGAGCCGTTTTTTTCAGTTTCTGTTTCACGGGCTCGGGTTTCACAGGAATCTCGGCAGGAACAGTTTTTTTTTCTCGGGGCGGCTCGGATTTCACAGGAATCTCGACGACTGGAGCTGTTTTTTTCAGTTTCTGGTTCGCCGGCTCCTTTTTCTCAGGAACGGGTTTTTTTTCTCTCGGCGGCACGGGAGAGAGTTTTTCCGGCACTGGCTTCGGCGGCAAGAAAACAGCAGGGACCTTCGGAACGACGGCTATTTTTTCTGGCTCGGGCGGCAAGAAAACTGGAGCGGTCTCGGGTTCTTCCAGGGCAAAAATTTCGGAAAACTTTTCCCCTCCGGACGAAACGGGCATCGGAGCGGGCGGGCAAGGACGATCGTCTTCGTAACTGACCAGCGGCGTGTGCAGCATCGTGCTGTACGGATCGTAGACTCGGGGCTGGCCGGAACACTGTTCGGTATACAATTCCATCAGTCCTTCCAGGTCTTCGAAACTGAGAGCCATCTCGTCCGAGCAAACGTATCGGAAAACTCTGGCAACGAGTAAATCTATCCGATTCAAAAAGACTCTGGCAACGAGTAAAGAAAATCAGCGGAGCAACAGCGACAGTGCGCGACGAAAACTCAGGAGGGTATGATTTCTATCAGAATATCTTCGCCTTTTATACGGAACATCGAGGTCGCGCGTTTCCCGCGGCCCCGACCGGTTCTGAGAACGACAGGAAACTGATCTAAAATTATCCGAAAGTTTCCTTCAGGCAGATAAAAAAAGCCCCCGGGGAAGGACGCTGCGCAATCCGGTTCGCAGAAAAAAACAAATCTTTCCGGCCTGAACTCGATAGCGCGTCGAGTTCACGGGTCGCCGCACCCGTTCCGAGAAAAAAAAGGGTCGGCACGTGTTCGTCTTCCCACGATTTCCTTTCGGACGCGGGATGTTGCGCAACTCGATACGCGGAACGACAGGAAACGGCTCGTTATCGCGAGAAGTTGCGCAACCAGACGTATCAGAAACCGAGGCCAAGGCGTGTTTTTTCATCCGCGGTCATACGAAACGCGACCGACCGAGGTCACGGGAAGTTGCGTAATCGATTCGGCCGAAACGGCGACAGGAAGTAGAACGAATTCGGCCGAGATTCGAAAACTATCGCATCGAAAAATATATTTAATTTTTTTCACGAGTCGTAGTATTGATATTTTCCCAACTATGAAAAAAAAAAAAAAAAAAAAAAATTTTTTTTTTTTTTTTTTTTTTTTTTTTTTTTTTTTTTTTAGTATTGAGATTTTTATATAATTTAGATTTTCGAATCTTGATCAGATTTATGCTAGCGTTCTGAACTTGTAAAATATTTTAGTTTTTTCAGCTTTTCGATAAATCGTGTTGTTTTTGCACGCGACAGTCATTAATATTCTCGGAAATCGATTTTCTTGGATATTTTCTTTCCGTTCGAAAGGGTAAATATTTCTTTCCGAGCTGGATTCTTGCACTTTATTATATAAGATACAGTTCGACAGTTATAACTTTTTTCAGCTTTTTGATAAACCGTGTTGTTTTTTGCACGCGACAGTCAATAACATCCTCGGAAATCGATTTTCTTGGATATTTTCTTTCCGTTCGAAAGGGTAAATATTTCTTTCCGAACTGGATTCTTGCACTTTATTATATAAGATACCGAAAGTAGGTTTGCATGGTACTCGGTATAATATCCATGAACAGAAAGTCGATAGTAAAGATATCCCGCGATAGATTCATCCGATGCATTCAACTCATGAGGTTTGTAACCATCATGATTCCACTAAATTTGCAAGGTTGATATAATTCAACAATGTAAAAAAAAAAAAAAAAAAAAAAAAAATTTTTTTTTTTTTTTTTTTTTCATGCATGGTTGACTAGGAAATTTGACTAGGAAAATGACTAGGAAATTTGTTCGAAATATTTTACAAGTCCAGAACGCGAAACAAGATTGAATTTTTTTACAAGTCCAGAACGCTACGATAAATTTAACTAAGATTCAAAAGCGTAAAAGATACAAACCTCCATCCTTGAAAAAAAAAAAAAAAAAAAAAAAAAAAAAAATTTTTTTTTTTTTTTTTTTTTTATGTATGGTTTCTATGACTAGGAAATTTGTTCGAAAATTTTTACAAGTTCAGAACGCGAAACAAGATAGAAATATTTTACAAGTCCTGAACGGGAAAAAAAAAAAAAAATTTTTTTTTTTTTTTTTTTTTTTTTTTTTTACATTATAGAGTTTTATGTAAGCAGGAAAACTTGTGAAAAAATAACGGAGAAACTGGTGTATACGAAAACAGTCGGATAATGGAAAAAGTAAAGTTATTTGTTAGACTAGAGAAAAAGACAAGTGTCACGCGGCGCAGTATCATCAAATACGTCACCATAACACTTTGTTTCGAAACGTACAAGTTTTATTCTGAAGAATTTTTCAATATTGGTTGTATATTTAACGCAAAAAAACGGGTCGAACGAGGCCTGTGAGGAAAGATACCTCACAGGCCTCGTTCGACCCGTTTTTTTTTTTTTTTTTTTTTTTTTTTTTTTTTTTTCCAAGTTTACAAGTATCACAAATATTTTTACAAGAGTTTTTACAAGAGTTTTTTTTTACAACACAGAAGGACACAGATCAGAATTCATGGCGGGAGAAGAATTGTACAGGTCGGAAATGATGCTGTCCAGAGCGACGTCTTCTTTCGGATCGAAGGGCATGTCCAACATGGCATCCAGATCCAATTCTTTTCTGGAGAATCGGATCGGTCGACCTGGGGGCAGTCTGCGAAATTCTCGGGATTCGAAACGTCAGAGTTTTCCGAATCGGGCGTTTCTGGATTCGAACCGTCGGAGTTTTCGGGCACCGTCAGATCCACGCATTCCGCGTTCCGGCGGATCGTCAAGTCCAAGGGTTCCGGATCCGGTTCTTCGCTGCGAAAAACCACCGCTTTCGGATCGTCCAAGACCTTCGAGTTCAAGATCTGGTAATTCTTCACGAAATCCGGAGAAGCCGTGACCACGCGCCTTTCCAGAATCGGCGGATTGGGAATCAGCCAGTACGTGATCTGTTGCTGCGGCGCTTCTGGCATTTGCTGCGGCGCTTCTGGCATTTGCTGCGGCGCTTCCGGTTGCTGCGGTTCTTCGGGCACGAAAAACTCGTCGAAATCGCTTTCCGCTTCGGTCCTGGCCCGCTTTTGCCGCTGAAAGTAAGACGGAGTGCAAGGTTGCGGTGGAAAGTAAGGAGAAGTCACGGGTTGCTGTTCGAAATACGAAGAAGCCGAAGAAGGGCCGGGCTGCAGTTCGACATAGGAAGAAGCCGAAGAAGGGCCGGGCTGCGGTTCGAAATACGAAAAAGTACTAGATTCCGATCGCGGCAGAGGCGGCGGCATGGCGGCCCGATCTTCGTCTTCGTCCCTTTCGTCGTCGATGTACGGGGTCTGGGGTGGAAAATCCATCGAACATTCCAGTCTGGTGACTCGCTGGGCCACGGGATCGGTCGTCCGGAAAGCAATCGGAAAATCGCTCGCCAACAGATCCAGAGAGAAAAAATTCTTCTGAGTCGTGAAAAGCATGTACGTGGTTCCCGGGGGAACGGCGTAAGCGTCGGCGGCCAGCAAAATTCTCCTGTCGAAGAGATGGACGTTGTCGTAATGAAACAGTTTGTCTTCGCGGCTCAGTTCTTTTCTCCTTATCGTTCTCGGGAGCAGATAAAACAGCAAGGGCACGTTCAGGGTCTGGATCAGATGGACCGTGCCTTCCGTCACGGTTCTCAGGCCGAACGTGAAATAAGCTTTCACGAGAAACTGATTTTCCATCTTGAAGCTCATCCTCACGTCCGCGTTCTTCCGAAACTCCTGCTTCGGGTTTCTCCTGTACCTGGTGGCGATCAGGGACCAGTCTATGCTCTCGGGGTGAAACGAGTCGAATCTCTGGCATTCTTTTCCCATGTACTGCACGCTGGACAGGTTTCTGTCGTGGCCGACGTGCTTGCAGAAATATATCTTGCGGTCTTCGTTCATGAACGGGACGAAAACCTTCACGTCCTTGTTGGAAGTCCAGCACTTGAAGTTTTTTTTGGGATACTGGAGTCTGTACACACGCGTAGACGGGCGTTTGGGGAACACGTCCGTTCCCTTGAAAGATTTCTTGGTGTTCATGGCTTTTCGAAAAACACGAAGGAAAAATGAAACGATCGGCGGTCGGGCACGCAGGTCTCGATGAAGAATCGAAATGATGCTTTCGGCCCGAAGCTCTGGCTTTTATACGCTCGGGCCGCGGGAAGTTGCGCAACCGGATTTCCAGAACGATCGCAGATCGGAAGGAAAGACAGAAATAAACGAGGTCGTCCGGTCGCGCGACGCCTGTCGGATACGTCGCTTCGAGGAAAAGACGGCATAACATCCGGTGACCTCGACGAAAATATCTCGTCGAGTTCGAAAGCGTAAAAGATATAAATCTCCAACCTCGGAAAAAAAAAAAAAAAAAATTTTTTTTTTTTTTTTTCATGCATGGTTTCTATGACTAGGAAATTTGTTCGAAAATTTTTACAAGTTGAGAACGCGAAACAAGATTGAAATATTTTACAAGTCCAGAACGCGAAACAAGATTGAAATATTTTACAATTCCAGAACGCGAAACAAGATTGAAATATTTTACAAGTCCAGAACGCGAAACAAGATTGAATTTTTTTACAAGTCCAGAACGCGAAACAAGATTGAAATATTTTACAAGTCCAGAACGCGAAACAAGATTGAAATATTTTACAAGTCCAGAACGCGAAACAAGATTGAAATATTTTACAAGTCCAGAACGCGAAACAAGATTGAAATATTTTACAAGTCCAGAACGCTACGATAAATTTAACTAAGATTCAAAAGCGTAAAAGATACAAACCTCCATCCTTGAAAAAAAAAAAAAAAAAAAAAAAAAAAAAAAAAAATTTTTTTTTTTTTTTTTTTTTTTTACATTATAGGATTGAGATATTTTATACACTTATAATTTTAACTAAGATTCAAAAGCGTAAAAGATACAAACCTCCATCCCTGAAAAAAAAAAAAAAAAAAAAAAAAAAAAAAATTTTTTTTTTTTTTTTTTTTTTCAAGGATGGAGGTTTGTATCTTTTACGCTTTCGAACTCGTGCCGGATTTATTCCAGAACTTCCGGTCTGTAGCGACAAGCCGTCGGGGTCACGGGAATTCGCGCAATCTTTTTCCTCGAAGCGACGAATCCGGAAGGCGCGACCGGACGACGTTTTTATTTTTATCTCGCGCGGAAATCACGCGGCCCGGTGTTTTTTCCGCGAACGCGCCTTTCCGGAACCGTTCGAGGTCGATCGCGCGTATAAATGCGTGTCTCCGGGGGAAGAGAAAATCATTCTGAATTTCTGTTCTCGCCAGCAGACACCTCGAAAATTTTCTCTCCGCATCACTCTGCTGTTTTTTCTCGAAAAACGAGCCGCCATGAGCCTGTCCGAAGTCTGCATGGTCTTGGACCTCGACGGATTTCGCATCGACCGGAAATTTCGGGCCCGCGAGATGGGATTCGCTTCGCTGACCAGAAACGACTGTCGTTGTTTCAGGTTCCGGCTGGACCATCTGACCCCGACCCCAAAAGAATGGCAGAGCGTCCGCTATTGCACCGACAGGATACACGGAATGTCGCTCCGGGGCCTGCCCGGAGAAACGGACCTGTTCGACGAAGATTTCCTGAAAATCCTCCTGCGTATCGTATACGAGGAAAACGCCACGGTAGAAAAGCGCCTGGTCGCGTACAAGGGGGGCCACGTCGAAAAGGACGTCTTGGAAGAACTGGGCATACCTTGCGTGAACCTGGAAAATTTCGGATGCCCGAAATTGGACGACTTGCTGCATCCCATGAAATCGGCGGTCAGAGACTGCGGACACCACGGAAAACTGAAAGGGAAAGGGGCCGCGGCTCACTGCGCTAAAGTCGAATGTTTCTTCTTCGCCGAGTGGGCGAGAGACCGGCTGGAACGAGAGTGAAAAAAAAAAACTTTGAAAAAAAAGAAAAAAACGGGCCGAACGAGGCGCGAAGGGTGAAAAGACGCGAGTCTTTTCGACCCGGACGCGCTTCGTTCGGCCCGTTTTTTTGCGTCGGATGCATCGCCAATATTGTAAAATTCAGAAGAATAAAACTCGCGTTTCGGAACCGAGCGCGGCGCAGTGTCGAAACTGTATCGTCGACCGGTATTATATAAGATACAGGCCGACAGTCATAACTTTTTTCGGCTTTTTGATAAACCGTGTTGTTTTTTACACACGACAGTCGATAATATTCTCGGATATCGATTTTCTTGGATATTTTCTTTCCGTTCGAAAGGGTAAATATTTCTTTCCGAGCTGGATTCTTGCACTTTTTTTACATTACGTGTTTGAAATAATTGTTATTGAAAATCTTTCGAAACATTTCACGAGTCCAGAACGCTACAATAAATTTAACCAAGATTCGAAAATCTAAATTATATAAAAATGTAAACCTAAAAAAAAAAAAAAAAAAAAAAATTTTTTTTTTTTTTTTTTTTTTTTGCAATATAGGATAGAGATGATTTTTATAATAATAAAAAAAAATTATTTTCAGATTGGATCTTCCATGTTTGTATACGGGCTGACCATAGTGTCAAAATTGTATTGTCAACCTGTATTATATAAGATACAGGTCGACAGTCATATCTTTTTTCGGCTTTTTGATAAACCGTGTTGTTTTTTACAAACGACAGTCGATAATATTCTCGGATATCGATTTTCTTGGATATTTTCTTTCCGTTCGAAAGGGTAAATATTTCTTTCCGAGCTGGATTCTTGCACTTTTTTTACGTTACGTGTTTGAAATAATTGTTATTGAAAATCTTTCGAAACATTTCACGAGTCCAGAACGATACAATAAATCTAACCAAGATTCGAAAATCTAAATTATATAAAAGGAAGGAAAAGTCTGTGACATGAAAAAAAAAAAAAAAAAAATTTTTTTTTTTTTTTTTTTTACAATATAGAATAGAGATGATTTGAAATCACGCGCAAGATCTTTTTTCGTCTCGAAAGGAAGTTCCGCATCCGTTCTTCTAGGTCACGGGAAACCGCCCAGTCTTTTCTCGGACGCGTGATTTCCTGGCACGCGCGCAATCTTTTTCTGGCGAAACGGGATGTTGCGCACGCAATCTTTTCCGGCGAAACGGGATGTTGCGCAATCGATCGGGTATAAATGCGGGACTCTGGGCGAAAAGAAAATCATTCTGCCTGAGACTACCGTGCTGTCGAATTGCTGTCACTTTTGCAGTTACTTTTTCCCTTCGCCATGTTCTTCAACCTGTGCCACGATCGCCTGCCCGTTCCCATCCTGATCGTCGTGTCTTCCGACGGCCGGCCTTTCCTGAGGGCGATGGACGTGATCCGGATCCTGGGCCGCGAGAATCTCCGCCGGCCGGGAGAAAGACTCGCCGCGCTCAGAGTGCGGGACGTCGTCCGCAGGAAAACGGACCTGCCCCGTTCCGCGCTGAAAACCAGGATATTCTCCGTGGAAAAGACCCTGGATCTGCTCCGAGACTGCGGCGACAGATCCGCCCGCATGATCAGATTCTGGTTCCGGAATCCCGAAGTACCGAGGGTGTCCCTTCTCGAGCCCGTCAGGCCCTGCACGGACCGGAGAAAAGCCCAGGACGTGAAGATCGGGGTCGAAGACTATCGGAACGCGCCCAGCTTCGAGGAATTCTTGGAAGAATTCTCGCGCGCGACCGCGGAGATGTACGAGACCGCGGCCAGGGATTTCGCGGCGAGAAACCTGGAAGTTCGCCTGACGAACGAGAGCCTGGAGAACATGAATCTGCCGGAGCCGCCCGAAAGCCTGCTGGTTCGTTTCGGCGAACGGACTTTCGAGTACAGACTGTCGTAATCTCTCTTCCACCGAAAGAGAAAGAAAAAACGGGCCGAACGAGGCACGCGTGTGGAGAGACTCTGAGTCTCTGTCCGTACGCGCCTCGTTCGGCCCGTTTTTTTGCGTCGGACGCATCGCCGATATTGTAAAATACCGAAGAAAAAAACTCGCGATTCGAATGTTTCTTTCCGAGCCGGATTCTCGCACTTTTTCGAACGCGGAAAGTAGATTTCCACGAATCGACGTTTGTGACCATCGTGATGATTCAATAATTTTTTTACTATATACGATTTTATGTCGATTCTTTATTTACGAGTGTTTAATATCTGGAAAATTTTACAAGTCCAAAACGCGAGATTAAATGTGAAAAATTTTACAAGTCCAGAACGCTACGATAAATTTAACTAAGATTCAAAAGTCTAAAAGATGTAAATCTCCAACCCTGAAAAAAAAAAAAAAAAAAAAAAAAAAATTTTTTTTTTTTTTTTTTTTACATTATAGGATTGAGATATTTTATACACTTTCTTTTATACACTTTCTTTATACACTTTCTCGGATAAATATGTGGAAAATTTTACAAGTCCAGACCGCGAGATTAAATGTGAAAAATTTTACAAGTCCAGACCGCGAGATTAAATGTGAAAAATTTTACAAGTCCAGAACGCGAGATTAAATGTGGAAAATTTTACAAGTCCAGAACGCGAGATTAAATGTGGAAAATTTTACAAGTCCAGAACGCGAGATTAACTGTGGAAAATTTTACAAGTCCAGAACGCGAGATTAAATGTGGAAAATTTTACAAGTCCAGAACGCGAGATTAAATGTGAAAAATTTTACAAGTCCAGAACGCTACGATAAATTTAACTAAGATTCAAAAGTCTAAAAGATATAAATCTCCAACCCTAAAAAAAAAAAAAAAAAAAAAAAAAAAAAAATTTTTTTTTTTTTTTTTTTTTTTTTTTTTTTTTACATTATAGGATCGAGAGAATTTTTCCTTTCAATTACAGCTTTGAATTTTCACGTCTTTTAGATTTTTCGATACAACTTTTTTATCGTATTTATTTGTCTTTTGAAAGTAATACGGTTGCGGGGGATCGATGTAGCCGCGTCTCAAACACTCTTCGTCGTCGGGAATTTCCGGTTCCCAATAATGTTCCGGTGTTTTCGGAGGTGATTTTCCCCTGTGTCTAGACACCCGATTCTTTCTTTCTTCCAATTCTCGATCGTTTAAATTCAGACATTCGTAATAATCGTTGCAGAGGGAACACGCGCGACCTCGATGACGTTTTCTTTCCGCGCGTTTACGAGACATTTTTCCGAAACAGTCGGGATTTTTCTTTTCGACGCGGTCGAAATCTTTGAGGTGTTTCGCCGTCTCCTCCGGGAATTTTTCGAACGGTGCGTCCATGCTGCGATCTCACCTTTTATAGGTTCGAGACGCGAAAGACGAATAAAGCGAGCGGTCGAGAATATTCTATCGATACGAAACCCCAGGCTCAAAACGTTACGAAAGCTTATAAAAAATAAATACCCTTTTTTACTACTCGATTCCATGTCGAATTTATAGGCGACAAAGTTTCCTCTAAATATAAAACCCAAAGTTAAAAAAAAAAAAAAAAAAAAAAAAAATTATTTTTTTATTTTTTTTTATTTTTTTTTTTTTTACGTTATGGGTTCGAGATGATTTTTTCCCGGCGTTTCGCACTCGTGATTTTTTTTCAGGTTTGGCCCGGCGCGACTTTTTTCGCGCTCGGTTCCCCCGCGTTCAACAAGTCGGAAACTAGCCTGAATTCTTCCCTCGCGAAATTCAGAGCCGCGTCGCGCGCTTCGACCTGCAGCAGCAGCGGCGGCCGCGTTCTTCCGAGATTCCGGAGTCGGCGATTCCCGATTCTCGCGGGGTCTCGTCGATTCCCGATTCTCGCGGGATCTCGGCGTTTTCCGGATACGGCCGGCAGTTTTCTCGCCCCAGCGCCCCTCGTGAGGCGCGGCCCAGACACCAGACGCATCGCATCTGCGGATCGATTCCGTGCCGGGCCCGGCAATGGTTTTCGAAGTCTTTCGAACACGTGACTTCTCGGCAACGGGGATACAGAAATTTCACTCTGAAAGATTTCGGCCGCCTGTAATACGCGTTGAGGGGTTTTTTCCAAGGAGGCGACATGTCTAAAAGACAACTCCATACATTTACAACTCTATTTACAACTCCAGCAACAATATTTACTACTCCAGAACTCGAAACAAGATTGAAATATTTTTTCAGATCTTAGTTTGCGTTCTAGACGAGTAAAAAAAAAAAAAAAAAAAAAAAAAAATTTTTTTTTTTTTTTTTTTTTTTTTGTACTCTGATAATATTTTTAAAAGTTAAGTTAAGATTCAAAAATGTAAAGTATATAAATCCTATAATGTAAAAAAAAAAAAAAAAAAAAAAAAAAATTTTTTTTTTTTTTTTTTTTTTTTTTTTTTTACATTATAGGATCGAGAGATTTTTTTTTTTTGATATTTTTAAAAGTTAAGTTTAGAAATCTATTTTTTACTCTGGTAATATTTTTAAAAGTCAAGTTTAGAAATCTTTTTTTGACCCTGATCATTTTTTACGAGTCGAGTTTAGAAATCTTTTTTACTCTGATAATTCGTTGACCTCCGTGGCGGGACTTTGGCGAACCCGACCAGCATTCGCTCGAGGTTCGAAGGAAACCACGGAAAACTTCGAACGGTCGGGATGAACGGACGATGGACGGTGGAATAATCGGACGGGGCTCGGGATTCGGGGCAGTGCACGAACGGACGATGGACGGTGGAATAATCGGACGGGATTCGGGATTCGGGGCAGTGGACGAATGGACGATGGAATAATCGGACGGGACGATCGGATTCGGGATGGTGAAATATTTGGACGGGGCGAATGGACGGTGTGACGATCGGATGCGATGGGATGGGGCTCGTGATTGGGGATTCGGGATTCGGGATTCGGGATTCGGTACGGAACGATGAAACGATGGAATGATCGGACGATGAAACGACGGACGAGCTGAAAAAGAAGAGCTGAAAGAGAAAATCTGAAAGAGAAAATCTGAAAAAGAAATCGAATCGATTCGAAAAAAACAGAGTTCCTAGAGCGTGTGAGAATAAAGTACGCGATCCGTCGAAGGAGAACCAGCGTTTTTTATTACCAGAAAATTTTTTTTCGCTCTGTTCCCGCCCGACGGATCTCTTTTCTGTCTGCGTGGGAAGAAAAAAATAAGGACTCGACTCGAGAAACAGACTAGGACGAGCGTTTCGGTAAAAAAACTTTATTGAAAAAATAAAAATTTCACTCACCTCGTTTCCAGAGATTCCGCGGTACGGTTCCCGTTCTGGCGCCGGGGGTGCGTGAAAAGATGTTCGCCGCGGACCGGTTCGCGTTTTCCTTCCCGATTCGAGAAGAAAAACGCGTCGATTGTCTCCGTCGATGCCGTCGGTATGTTTTCCACCGAACTGGAAAGTGTCTACCCGCCACGCCTTTCTGCGGTGCGTACCAGGTCAGACCACACGCAGCTGCAACGGGAATCGACCCGAAAATCGATTCTCGCTCCAGAGGCCACGCGAAATCTCCCGCAAGGGAAATTATATCGAGTGCTTTCCTTAAACATTCGCCGGAGACAAAAGAAACCCTCCGAAAATCCGCGGCTTGGCGTCTGGGAACAGATCGTCGAGAAAATCCACGCTCGAGAGCCCGAACCGCGTCCGGCCGGCGTGTGAAACGGGGGCCCGGAACGAGCGAGAACGGGAACCCGTTTCGAAAAAAATTCTAGACCTTTCGAGCCCGAAATCCACGAAAACGCATCGCCGGATCGAACGAGCGATTCACCGACGCAGTCGCTGAAGGCATTGCACGTTTCCTCGCTCGCCCGAAGACGAAGGAATGGCTCGATGGGTCGAATAAAAAAAAATAGTTAAGAAAACACTCCGACTCCGAGATCGAATTCGTCCGAGATGGCTCTTTCCTATCCGCGCGTTCGTCTCGGGAAAAAACTGTTTCTCGAGACGAACCGTGCCTCCCAAGACCAGCACCAAGGAAAGGACTTTTTGATTCGTGAAACTGGTTTTTGAGAACGCGCTAGAACCGCGCGTTTTTCGTTAAACACGCGCTCTGAAAAACTCGTCTTTTGCCGTAAGACCAGGATCAAACGGACTACCTGACTCGCGCCTGGTTTTTTTCGCTCGGTAATTGGCGGAACGCGCACTGACTCGAAGCGAATCCGACTCGGAGTGAAAAAAAAATGCCTGGGAAAAAACGAAAAGAATACTCACCCCTTTTTCCGGTCCGTCTGTCGAATCGGAATTCTGGCTGGCACGTCTGTCGAATCGGAATATTGGCTGGTACGTCCAAAGAATCGGAATCCTGGCTGGCACGTCCTTCGAATCTGTTGCCTGGCTGGCACGTCCTTCGAATCTGTTTCCTGGCTGGCACGTTCCGAGAATCTGTCTCCTGGCCGGCACGTCCTTCGAATCTGTTGCCTGGCTGGCACGTCCGGAGAATCTTCGCTCGCACGAGTGAGGACGAAACGACACGCCAGAAAAAGAATCGAGACGCTTTCTGTTAACACCGCTGGGTTTCCGGCGCCTCGAAGTAAAAGTCGAAGGGATCGGGCACTTTACGTTAACACCGCTGGGTTTCGGGTGCACCGAACGAGAAGAAAGACAGAAAAAGAATCGAGACGCTTTCCGTTAACACCGCTGGGTTTCCGGCGCCTCGAAGAAAAAGTCGAAGGGATCGGGCACTTTACGTTAACACCGCTGGGTTTCGGGTGCACCGAACGAGAAGAAAGACAGAAAAACACAAAAAAGCTGAAGGGATCGAGACGCTTTCAGTTAACACCGCTGGGTTTCCGGCGCCTCGAACGAGAAGAAAAGATAGAAAAACACAAAAAGAAACCACGAAACTTACCAATTTGTTCGTCCGAAGAGTCTTCTTAGTTAAAGGGAAATTCTGAAAGAAAACGCACACCACTTTTATACCTTGAATTTTCCAAAAAAAAAAAAAAAAAAATATTTTTTTTTTTTTTTTTTTTTTTTTTTTTTTTTTTTTTTTTTTTTTTACTAGAGGGCAATGATGAAATTTTTTTCAAAAAGATTTCTTTGAAAATTTTTACAAGTCCAGACTGCGAGATCAAAACTGAAAAAAATTACAAGTCCAGACTGCGAGATCAAAACTGAAAAAAATTACATGTCCAGAGCGCGAGGCAAAAATTTCCAATCTGTTCGAAAGAACTTCAAAGTACGATTAAAGAAATAATCAGAAATCGACTTACCCACGATTCCATCTTCCGTCCAGCAGAACTTCTGGTAGCAATTCCTCTGGCACCGACGATCAAATGAACGAATGTGGCTCGCACACCTGTATTTATACCCCGGGATTGCGTAACCTTCCAGAGATATTGCGTCAGAAATCTTGAACTCGACTCTCGAAACGCGTGGAAGGAAAACTCCAAAAAAAAAAAAAAAAAAAAAATATATATATAATTTTTTTTTTTTTTTTGTATGGTTTCTATGACTAGGAAATTTGTTCGAAAATTTTTACAAGTTCAGAACGCGAAACAAGATTGAAATATTTACAACTCCAGAACCCGAAACAAGATTGAAATATTTTACAAGTCCAGAATGCTACAATAAATTTAACTAAGATTCAAAAGTGTAAAGTATATAAATCTCCAACGTTAAAAAAAAAAAAAAAAAAAAAAAAAATTTTTTTTTTTTTTTTTTGAGTTGTAAATATTTCAATCTTGTTTCGCGTTCTGAACTTGTAAAAATTTTCGAACAAATTTCCTAGTCATAGAAACCGTAGAAAAAAAAAAAAATTTTTTTTTTTTGTTTTTTTTTTTTACTAGAGGGTAATGATGAAATTTTTTTCGAAAAGATTTCTTTGAAAATTTTTACAAGTCCAGACTGCGAGATCAAAACTGAAAATTTTTACAAGTCCAGACTGCGAGATCAAAACTGAAAATTTTTACAAGTCCAGACTGCGAGATCAAAACTGAAAATTTTTACAAGTCCAGACTGCGAGATCAAAACTGAAAATGTTTACAAGTCCAGACTGCGAGATCAAAACTGAAAATTTTTACAAGTCCAGACTGCGAGATCAAAACTGAAAATTTTTACAAGTCCAGACTGCGAGATCAAAACTGAAAATTTTTACAAGTCCAGACTGCGAGATCAAAACTGAAAATTTTTACAAGTCCAGACTGCGAGATCAAAACTGAAAATGTTTACAAGTCCAGACTGCGAGATCAAAACTGAAAATTTTTACAAGTCCAGACTGCGAGATCAAAACTGAAAATTTTTACAAGTCCAGACTGCGAAGCAAAACTGAAAATTTTTACAAGTCCAGACTGCGAGATCAAAATTTCCAATCTGTTCGAAAAAAACTTCAAAGTACGATTAAAGAAATAATCAGAAATCGACTTACCCACGAGTCCATCTTCCGTCCAGCAGAACTTCTGGTAGCAACTCCTCTGGCACCGACGATCGAATGAACGAATGTGGCTCGCACGCCTGTATTTATACACCGGGATTGCGTAACCTTCCAGAGATGTTGCGTCAGACAGCTTGAACTCGATTCTGAAAACGTGAAAAAAAAAAAAAAAATTTTTTTTTTTTTTTTTTTTTTTTTAGATTTGGATTCCTATATAGTTTAGATTTTCGAATCTTGGTTAAGTTTATTGTAGCGTTCTTAAGTTGTGAAATGTTTCAAAAAATTGAAATCAAAATTATTTCAAACCTATAATGTAATAAAGTGCAAGAATCCACCTCGGAAAGAAATACTTACCCTTTCGAATGGAAAGAAAATATCCACAACACGGTTTATGAAAAAGCTGAAAAAAGATTGTTGACCTGTATTTTATATAATACAGGTTGACACTATGGTTAGCCCGTATACAAACGTTGAAGATCCAATCTGAAAATAATTTTTATTATTATAAAAATTATCTCAAACCTATAATGTAAAAAAAAAAAAAAAAAAAAAAAAAAAAATTTATAAGTATATAACCGTAGTAATAACCGTAGTAATAATAGTAATAATAACCGTAGAAAGAGTATATAACCGTTTGAAAAGACTTAAGAATTTACTTCTATACATTTTGCACGGAATTCTGAACTTGCACCGGCTCGATAACTTTCGTCTGCGAAACCGTAATTTTCGACATGTCGAGACATTCGATGAAATCCCTCAACGCGTATAACAGCCTGCTGAGATGCAGAGTGAAATTTCTATGTCCCTGTTGCCGAGAAGTCACGTGTTCGAAAGACTTCGAAAACCATTGCCGGGCGCGGCACGGAATCTATCCCCGGGTCCAGTGCGTCTGGGCCGCGCGTCGTGGAATAGACAGACCAAATATCTACACGTCGATCACCTGATCTCGTGCTGGAAACGATTCGCGAAGCCGTTGTTCGAGCCCGCTCCGGGATCCATCGTTCGCGGACAGTCGGGGCGAGAAAACCGCCACCGGGAAAACGCCGAGATCCCGCGAGAATCGACGAGATCCAGCGAAAATCGGGAATCTCGGACGAGACCCCGCGAGAATCGGGAATCGACGAGATTCAGCGAGAATCAGGAATCGACGACTCCGGAATCTGCGGCCGCTGCTGCAGGTCGCGGGAAGATGCAGAACGAGCGCCTGAAACGGGAAATCGAAGCGCGCGACGCGGTTCTGATTTCGCGAGGGAAGAATTCAGACTCGTCTCCGACTTGTTGAACGCGGGGGAACCGAACGCGAAAGATCTCGCGCCGGGCGAAACCTGAAAAAAAATTACGAGTCCGAAACGCCTGGAAAAAATTATCTGATTCCTATAACGTTTTTTTTTCAGATTTGGATTCCTATATAATTTAGATTTTCGAATCTTGGTTTTGTTATTGTAGCGTTCTGGAGTTGTGAAATGTTTCGAAAAATTGAAATCAAAATTATTTCAAACCTATAATGTAATAAAGTGCAAGAATCCAGTTCGGAAAGAAATACTTAAGCTCGGAAAGAAATACTTACCCTTTCGAATGGAAAGAAAATATCCAACAAAATCGATTTCCAAGAATATTATTGACTGTCGCGTGCAAAAAACAACACGGTTTATAAAAAAGCTGAAATAAGTTATAATTGTTGACCTGTATTTTATATAATACAGGTTGACACTATGGTCAGCCCGTATACAAACGTTGAAGATCCAATCTGAAAATAATTTTTATTATTATAAAAATTATCTCAAACCTATAATGTAAAAAAAAAAAAAAAAAAAAAAAATTTTTTTTTTTTTTTTTTTTTTTGACTTGTAAAATATTTCAATCTTGTTTCGAGTTTTTCAGTTTTGATCATTTTTTTCAGTTTTGATCTCGCAGTCTGGACTTGTAATTTTTTTCAGTTTTGCCTCGCAGTCTGGACTTGTAAAAATTTTCAGTTTTGATCTCGCAGTCTGGACTTGTAATTTTTTTCAGTTTTGCCTCGCAGTCTGGACTTGTAATTTTTTTCAGTTTTGCCTCGCAGTCTGGACTTGTAAAAATTTTCAGTTTTGATCTCGCAGTCTGGACTTGTAAAAATTTTCAGTGTTGATCTCGCAGTCTGGACTTGCAAAAATTTTCAAAGAAATCTTTTCGAAAAAAATTTCATCATTACCCTCTACTGAAAAAAAAAAAAAAAAAATTTTTTTTTTTTTTTTTTTTTTTTTTTGACTTGCAAAATATTTCAATCTTGTTTCGAGTTCTGGAGTTGTAAATATTTTCGAACAAATTTCCTAGTCATAGAAACCATACAAAAAAAAAAAAAAAAAAATTTTTTTTTTTTTCTTTTTTTTTTTTTTTTGACTTGTAAAATATTTCAATCTTGTTTCGAGTTCTGGAGTTGTAAATATTTTCGAACAAATTTCCTAGTCATAGAAACCATACAAAAAAAAAAAAAAAAAAAAAAAATTTTTTTTTTTTTTTCCACGCGTTTCGAGAATCGAGTTCAAGTTTTCTGACGCAATATCTCTGGAAGGTTACGCAATCCCGGGGTATAAATACAGGTGTGCGAGCCACATTCGTTCATTTGATCGTCGGTGCCAAAGGAGTTGCTACCAGAAGTTCTGCTGGACGGAAGATGGACTCGTGGGTAAGTTGATTTCTGATTATTTCTTTAATCGTACTTTGAAGTTTTTGCCTCGCGCTCTGGACTTGTAATTTTTTTCAGTTTTGATCTCGCAGTCTGGACTTGTAATTTTTTTCAGTTTTGCCTCGCAGTCTGGACTTGTAAAAATTTTCAGTTTTGATCTCGCAGTCTGGACTTGTAATTTTTTTCAGTTTTGCCTCGCAGTCTGGACTTGTAAAAATTTTCAGTTTTGATCTCGCAGTCTGGACTTGTAAAAATTTTCAGTGTTGATCTCGCAGTCTGGACTTGCAAAAATTTTCAAAGAAATCTTTTCGAAAAAAATTTCATCATTACCCTCTAGTAAAAAAAAAAAAAAAAAAAAAAAAAAAAAAAAAAAATTTTTTTTTTTTTTTTTTTTTTTCAGATTTGGATTCCTATATAATTTAGATTTTCGAATCTTGGTTTTGTTACTGTAGCGTTCTGGAGTTGTGAAATGTTTCGAAAAATTGAAATCAAAATTATTTCAAACCTATAATGTAATAAAGTGCAAGAATCCAGCTCGGAAAGAAATACTTACCCTTTCGAATGGAAAGAAATACTTACCCTTTCGAATGGAAAGAAAATATCCACAACATGGTTTATGAAAAAGCTGAAAAAAGTTATAATTGTTGACCTGTATTTTATATAATACAGATTGACACTATGGTCAGCCCGTATACAAACGTTGAAGATCCAATCTGAAAATAATTTTTATTATTATAAAAATTATCTCAAACCTATAATGTAAAAAAAAAAAAAAAAAAAAAAAATTTTTTTTTTTTTTTTTTTTTCAGGTTTGGATTTCTATATAATTTAGATTTTCGAATCTTGGTTTTGTTATTGTAGCGTTCTGGAGTTGTGAAATGTTTCGAAAAATTGAAATCAAAATTATTTCAAACCTATAATGTAATAAAGTGCAAGAAACCAGCTCGGAAAGAAATACTTACCCTTTCGAATGGAAAGAAAATATCCAAGAAAATCGATTTCCAAGAATATTATTGACTGTCGCGTGCAAAAAACAACACGGTTTATAAAAAAGCTGAAATAAGTTATAATTGTTGACCTGTATTTTATATAATACAGGTGTACACTATGGTCAGCCCGTATACAAACGTTGAAGATCCAATCTGAAAATAATTTTTATTATTATAAAAATTATCTCAAACCTAAAATCTAAAAAAAAAAAAAAAAAAAAAAAAAAAAAAAAAAAAAAAAAAAAATTTTTTTTTTTTTTTTTCTTTTAGATTTGGATATTTATATAATTTAGATTTTCGAATCTTGGTTAAGTTTATTGTAGCGTTCTGGAGTTGTGAAATGTTTCGAAAAATTGAAATCAAAATTATTTCAAACCTTTAATGTAATAAAGTGCAAGAATCCAGCTCGGAAAGAAATACTTACCCTTTCGAATGGAAAGAAAATATCTTGTAAAACACTTGTAAATATTTGAGCTGAAGATTCTTGACTTTTACTCGTTTTACCAGAGGATTCTTGGCTCGTAATCGTTTTACCAGATGTTTCTGGGCCTCTATTCGCTTTACCAGAGGATTCTTGTCTCGTACTCGATTTACCAGAGGATTCGTGGCTCGTATTAGCTTTATCAGATGATTCTGAGTCTGTGATCGATTTACCAGAGGATTCGTGGCTCGTATTAGCTTTATCAGATGATTCTGAGTCTGTGATCGTTTTACCAGAGGATTCGTGGCTCGTATTAGCTTTATCAGATGATTCTGAGTCTGTGATCGTTTTACCAGAGGATTCTCGGCTCGTACTCGTTTTACCAGAAGATTCGTGGCTCGTTTTACCAGAGGTACTTTCTTTACGTGTCGTTATGGGACGCCGTGTTCTTGTCGTTACTGGATTTTTAGATTCAGATTTTAAACTTTTCTTGGATTCTGGAGATGCTCGCACTCGTTTTACCAGAGGATTCGTGGCTCGTGGCTCGTTTCACCAGAGGATTCTTGGCTCGATACGATCATTTTATCCCGATGAAAAATATTCGGTTCTGAAATTGTTTTATGAAATATAATTAAAGTTGGGATTTTTTGTTCGCGTAGCCGAAATATTACCAAATATGATTTTTTGCGACACTCTGTTTCGAAACGTACAAGTTTTATTTTAATATATTTTCAATATTGGCGACCTGTCTGTTTTTAAAAAAAAGGCCGAACGAGGTGTGTATGGACAAAGATATAAAGTCTTTCCTTACACACACCTCGTTCGACCTTTTTTTTTTTTTTTTTTTTTTTTTTTTTTTTTTTTAACAGAAATCATTTTTTTTTACAGAAATCAGTTCAATCGGTACTCGAAGACTTCGTCCCCGAAATGTACCAATACTTTTCTCGGCGGCTCGGGAAGTCTGAGAATTTCCAGGCTCGAGTTGTACGAGTGTATTTCGATCCTTTTGAACATGTATTCCCGGGCCAGGTCTTCGTACAGGAGAAACGTCTTCGTCTTGAACTCGTTCAGGAAATCCCGAAAAGTCAGAGAATTCGAATACTCGCCGACCAGGAACTTGACGCGCATGGCCCTTTTGTGCTTGGTGGCGGCCCTGATGGTCTCCAGGGGCAAGACTCGACAGGTATCCGACGCTTCGAGGGCGAATCGCAAGTAACGGGCCGATCTCCGCCTGCACGGTCCGAGCAGTTCGACGGCTTCTTCCGCGGAAAATATTTTCGTGTCCAGCACTTGGCGGGGCAGTTCCATCCTCTTGTACACGATGTCCCGGATCCTGAGACTGGCGTACATCGAGGAAAAACGGTACGTGTTTCTGTATTCCAGGATCCGGGCCAGGTCCGCGGCCCTCAGGAAAGGCAGCCCGTCGGCGGACAGGACGACCAGCACGGGGGCGGGCAGGCGATCGTGGCACAGGTAGAAAAACATGATGAAACTCGGCAGACGAAAGACTGAAAAACACTCGGCAGGCAAAAGTCGGAGAAACTCGGCAGGCGAAAGACTGAAAAACACTCGGCAGGCAAAAGTCAGAGAAACTCGGCAGGCAAAAGTCGGAGAAAAAAACTCGTCGGGAACACGGAGCTGTCCGCACGCAGCGATTCTCTGAGGCAGAATGATTTTCCTTTCGCCCACGGACCCGTATTTATACCGTCTCTCGAGGTCGAGAGATTGTTCCAGAACATCCTGTTTCGCCGGAAGAAAAACACGCGATCACGTGACTTCCTTTCCACGAGTCGATGGAAATCGAAGCCGAAACGAAAATAATCTCGCGCGGCGTAAACTTCCTGTTTCGCGGGAAACGGATCACGTGATGTCCTTTCGACCCGTTTCTTTTCGTCTTTTCTCGGAACGACGCGGGCGGAAGCCGATAAGAAAACTCGCTATAATTAATCTCCCGCGCGACCTTTCGACCTTCCGGATGAAAAAAGTGTGGAAGGAAGACGATAAGAAAACTTGCTATAATGAGTCTCGAACGAAATTATCTGCGCGGCATCGAACGTGAAAATATCGATTGCCGGAGGAAGAAACGCTTTGCCATGTGTCGAAAAACAATTTTCCTGATGTCGAAAATTGGGCTTTTCGGTATGGACGAAATGCTCCTCGAAAGAAAGATATTTACCCAGAGTTTCGTGGATTTTTATGCGGGGATCGAGGACGGCTCTTGAATTTGCTCGAACCCCCGAAGCTTTTCCTTTACTCGAAGAGAAATTGGGCTTTTCCCCACCTGATGTCGAAAATTGGGCTTTTCGTTTACGCGATGTTTTCTCTCTCGCGAAGAAAAGAACGAAATATAAAGAAATGGAATGGAACAGATACATCGCCGATATCGAAAATATCCTAAAATAAAACTCGTACGTTTCGAAACAGAATGTCGCAAAAAACCATATTTGGTAATATTTCGGCTACGAGGTAATGTAAACGAACGAGATACTCATCACTTTTCTTAAATTATCGTTACCTTTATTATTTTTCATAGTTCCGACGCGTTCCCGGATCGGCTACGTGGTAATGTAAACGAACGAGATACTCATCACTTTACTTAAACTATCGTTACTTTTATTATTTTTCGTCGTTCGAAAAAGCAAAATACCGATACGAATTTTCGGAAAATTCCAACGCTGTGATGCGGGATCCACGACCGCTTCGAATATTTTTTTCGACTCGTCCGTTTTCGTAAACTAAAGAAACAAAGACTATCGGGTTTGCGTGTTTCTTACAATTATGAATTTTATATCATAATACATTTTACCTTGGCTCGTCTCGCGTTCTGGACTGGTCCAAAACGCGAGATCATATCTGAAATATTTTACAAGTCCAAAACGCTACGATAAATTCAACTAAGATTCAAAAGTGTAAAAGATATAAATCTCCAGCGTTGAAAAAAAAAAAAAAAAAAAAAAAAAAAAAAAAAAAATTTTTTTTTTTTTTTTTTTTTTTTTACAGGATGTGCGCGAGATTATTTTCGCTTCGATTTCCCACGGCTCGTCGAAAGGAAGTCACGTGACCGCGTGTTTTTTCCGGCGGAACAGGATGTTCCGGAATAGTCTCTCGAGGTCGAGATACGGTATAAATACGGGTCCGCAGCCGCGATGAGCTATCATTTCTCTCAGAGAATCGCTCCGTGTGGATCGCTCCGTGTTCCTGACCAGTTTTTTTCTGAGTTTCGCCTGCCGAGTTTTTTTAGTCCGAAATTATATTGATCGTCATGCCTGCCGCAATTTGTCCCATATGTTTGGAGGTTACGACGAGTAAAAGATTTTTCAAAGTAAGATTACATTGCACACACGTGTTTCACAGTACATGCTTATACGAATGGATTGATGAAAATTCAACATGTCCTGTTTGTAGGGGCAAGTTAAATAACTTGATGAGAAAACGGATAACTAGAACGTACCACAGATATATTTGTGGTAATACGTTTATTTTGCGATAACCATGTAACTACTATGGGGGTCGTAGACCACATGGATAATCTTGAACTGCAAAATAATTATGTACAAAAAAAAACGGGTCGAACGAGGTGTGTGAGGAGAGATATAAAAGTCTTTCCTTACACGCCTCGTTCGACCCGTTTTTTGCGTTAAATATACAACCAATATTGAAAAATTATTCAGAATAAAACTTGTACGTTTCGAAACAAAATGTTATAATGACGTATTTGATGATATTGCGCCGCGTAACACTTGGCTTTTCCCCGAGTCCAGCAAAGAAACTTTACTTTTTTTATATACACCAGTTTCTCGATTATTTTTTCACAAGTTATCCTTCTTATATAAAATTCAAAGTTGGAAAAAAAAAAAAAAAAAAAAAAAAAAATATTTTTTTTTTTTTTTTTTTTTTTTTTTTTTTTTTTTTTTTTTTTTTTTTTTTTTAGATTTGGATTCCTATATAATTTAGATTTTCGAATCTTGGTTAAGTTTATTGTAGCGTTCTTGAGTTGTGAAATGTTTCGAAAAATTGAAATCAAAATTATTTCAAACCTATAATGTAATAAAGTGCAAGAATCCAGCTCGGAAAGAAATAGTTACCCTTTCGAATGGAAAGAAAATATCCACAACACGGTTTATGAAAAAGCTGAAAAAAGTTATAATTGTTGACCTGTATTTTATATAATACAGGTTGACACTATGGTCAGCCCGTATACAAACGTTGAAGATCCAATCTGAAAATAATTTTTATTATTATAAAAATTATCTCAAACCTATAATGTAAAAAAAAAAAAAAAAAAAAAAAATTTTTTTTTTTTTTTTTTTTTTTTTCAGATTTGGATTTTTATATAATTTAGTTTTCGAATCTTGGTTAAGTTTATTGTAGCGTTCTGGAAAAATAAAGGTATTCGAATCTTGTTCAGATTTATTCTCGCGTTGTGGACTTGTAAAATCTCGCGTTCTGGCGCGCCCGGAATGTTTTCGGACGCTCGGAGATGGAAAAATTTCCGAGAAAAAGATATCAACTTTAGCCGTTACCGTTTACCTAGACTCGTCTCGGTCTTTTCGTGATTGTTTTTTGAATCCGAATGACTGTTCGAGAAGTACGGAGCTCGGGACGACAAAGAACTTAAAAAAGCCACTGAAAAATTCGCGTGGACGACGGAAATGTTTTTAAAACGCTCGGAGATGGAAAAATTTCCGAGAAAAAGCATAGCACTTTAGCCATCATCCGACTTTGGATTTTATATAAAAAATAATTCTCGTGAATCTTTACCGTTTATAAATTTCGCATCGAGTAGGGAAATAAAAAAGTTACGATTTTCAGTCGCTTGGGGTAAAACACCGAGTGGTATTCGATTTCGGAATAAACACGTTTTCGCGACACTCGGTTCGGAAACTTACGAGTTTTTTTCTTCGGTATTTTACAATATCGGCGATGCGTCCGACGCAAAAAAACGGGCCGAACGAGGCGCGTACGGACAGAGACGTAAAGTCTCTCCACACGCGCGCCTCGTTCGACCCGTTTTTTTATTTTTTTTCATTTTTCGGTCAGAGAGATCAGGACAGTCCGTACTCGAATTCCTCTTAGCCGAAACGAATCTCCGCTTTCTTCGCGGCAGATTCCCTGGCCGCGGTCTCGTACATCTCCGCGGTCGCGCGCTTGAATTCTTCCAGGAATTCCTCGAAGCTAGGCGAGTTCAGATAGTCTTCGACGCCGATCTCGACGTCCCTGGCTTTTCTCCTGTCGGTGCAGGGCGCGGCGGGCTCGTCCACGGAAACCCTCGGAACTTCGGGATTCAGGAACCAGAATCGGATGGCGCGGGCGGATTTCTCGCCGCAGTCCCTCAGCAGATCCAGGGTCTTTTCGACGGAAAATATCCTGGTCTTGAGCGCGGAACGGGGCAGTTGCGTTTTTCTGCGAACCACGTCTTTCACTCTGAGCGGTTTCTCGTTCAGCTCGCGGACGTGCTCGCGGCCCAGGATCCGGGCCACGTCCATCGCTCTCAGGAAAAGACGACCCTCGGGAGAGACGAAAATAAGGATCGGAACGGGCAGGCGATGGTGGCGGAGTTGAAAAAACATGGCGAATGGGAAAAATTGACGGCAGCAAACTGACAGCGAAAGTAACGGCAGTCTGGAGCAGAATGATTTTCGTTTCGCCGCGAGTCCCGCATTTATACTCGACCGCGCGCGTGATTTCCTTCCGAGACGAAAAGAGATCGGCTGCGCGACGCGTGATTTCCGGGCACGCTTCCGAGAAAAGACCGCGCGGGAACTTTTTTCCGAGACGAAAAAAGATCGGCCGGTCGCGCGACGCCTGGTTTCCGGGCACGCTTCCGGTGACCTCGACGAAGTATTTTCGGCCGCGAGCGTGTTTGTCGTGATTTTCAGAACGAATTTGGCCGAGATCGGAGACGAGAAAGCTCGAGGTTGAAAACGTTTCTTGTTCGGTCTCGGATAAACGTTTGAGAAATTTAACCGAGATTCGAAAGCGTAAAAAATATAAACCAACTCGAAATAAAACTAAACTGTCCAAACTCGATAAAAAAAAAAAAAAAAAAAAAAAAAAAAAAAAAAAAAAAATTTTTTTTTTTTTTTTCGTACGTTATTTAGACCCGTATATCTGCCGATGCATTTCAATTTCCGCAGACATGCTGTTGTACGCCGAGGCTGTTTTCAGGACTTGTGGAAACGGAAGAAAATTTCCCCTGGAAATTGCGTTTGCAACGATTGGAAAAGAAGTTTACGTTTTCACGATACCGCCGTTAGAAACTTGTTGGAGCACCAAAAGAGACACGGTCGTCACCCAATCTAGATTTCTATCTCCAGATAGATTTTACCAGTCCAGAATCGAAAGAGTGCTTTCGTCGATCAAACCGGTTGCCGAATACGTACTCCATATAGGCGATTGGTCAAAGGAGTTGCAAAGTTTCGTATCCGATACGTTTCCGGGCGAAATACACGTCCGTGTTCGTGGTGGTTCCCAACGCAAATTTTTTTCGAAAATTTTCGGTTTCGAAAACGTGTCTAAAATATATTTGAATCCCGGAATCGACGTCGTGGATTGCGATCACAAACACAGTCGTAAAATATTCGAGTATCCCTGTCCCGGAATCGAAGTTGCGACAATGGCGAATTATCATAATTTTATAAATTACATTTGCAGCTTGTCGGACCCGCTCCCCCCGCCAAAGAGGTTGTGCACCCGGAAGGTTCGTACTCGGTCGCCTGTTTGATTTCGATGGAAACTTGAACGAAAAACCTCGTCGAGTCGAAATAATCATTAACGATTGGAATGTTTAAACTTGTTTAAACCGAAAAGTTAAAGTTGATTTTTACTTACATTTATTTTTTTCTCCAACGTTCTTAAAAAAAAAAAAAAAAAAAAAAAAAAAAAAAAAAAAAAATTTTTTTTTTTTTCTTCCACGCGTTTCGAGAATCGAGTTCAAGTTTTCTGACGCAATATCTCTGGAAGGTTACGCAATCCCGGGGTATAAATACAGGTGTGCGAGCCACATTCGTTCATTTGATCGTCGGTGCCAAAGGAGTTGCTACCAGAAGTTCTGCTGGACGGAAGATGGACTCGTGGGTAAGTCGATTTCTGATTATTTCTTTAATCGTACTTTGAAGTTTTTGCCTCGCGCTCTGGACTTGTAATTTTTTTTCAGTTTTGATCTCGCAGTCTGGACTTGTAATTTTTTTCAGTTTTGCCTCGCAGTCTGGACTTGTAAAAATTTTCAGTTTTGATCTCGCAGTCTGGACTTGTAATTTTTTTCAGTTTTGCTTCGCAGTCTGGACTTGTAATTTTTTTCAGTTTTGCCTCGGCAGTCTGGACTTGTAAAAATTTTCAGGTTTGATCTCGCAGTCTGGACTTGTAATTTTTTTCAGTTTTGCCTCGCAGTCTGGACTTGTAAAAATTTTCAGTTTTGCCTCGCAGTCTGGACTTGTAAACATTTTCAGTTTTGATCTCGCAGTCTGGACTTGTAAAAATTTTCAGTGTTGATCTCGCAGTCTGGACTTGCAAAAATTTTCAAAGAAAATCTTTTCGAAAAAAATTTCATTATTACCCTCTAGTAAAAAAAAAAAAAAAAAAAAAAAAAAAAAAAAAAAAAAAAAAAATTTTTTTTTTCCTTCCACGCGTTTCGAGAATCGAGTTCAAGTTTTCTGACGCAATATCTCTGGAAGGTTACGCAATCCCGGGGAATAAATACAGGTGTGCGAGCCACATTCGTTCATTTGATCGTCGGTGCCAAAGGAGTTGCTACCAGAAGTTCTGCTGGACGGAAGATGGACTCGTGGGTAAGTCGATTTCTGATTATTTCTTTAATCGTACTTTGAAGTTTTTGCCTCGCGCTCTGGACTTGTAATTTTTTTCAGTTTTGATCTCGCAGTCTGGACTTGTAATTTTTTTCAGTTTTGCCTCGCAGTCTGGACTTGTAATTTTTTTCAGTTTTGCCTCGCAGTCTGGACTTGTAAAAATTTTCAGTTTTGATCTCGCAGTCTGGACTTGTAATTTTTTTCAGTTTTGCCTCGCAGTCTGGACTTGTAAAAATTTTCAGTTTTGATCTCGCAGTCTGGACTTGTAAAAATTTTCAGTGTTGATCTCGCAGTCTGGGACTTGCAAAAATTTTCAAAGAAATCTTTTCGAAAAAAATTTCATTATTACCCTCTAGTAAAAAAAAAAAAAAAAAAAAAAAAAAAAAAAAAAAAAAATTTTTTTTTTTCCCTTCCACGCGTTTCGAGAATCGAGTTCAAGTTTTCTGACGCAATATCTCTGGAAGGTTACGCAATCCCGGGGTATAAATACAGGTGTGCGAGCCACATTCGTTCATTTGATCGTCGGTGCCAAAGGAGTTGCTACCAGAAGTTCTGCTGGACGGAAGATGGACTCGTGGGTAAGTCGATTTCTCATTATTTCTTTAATCGTACTTTGAAGTTTTTGCCTCGCGCTCTGGACTTGTAATTTTTTTCAGTTTTGATCTCGCAGTCTGGACTTGTAATTTTTTTCAGTTTTGCCTCGCAGTCTGGACTTGTAAAAATTTTCAGTTTTGATCTCGCAGTCTGGACTTGTAATTTTTTTCAGTTTTGCCTCGCAGTCTGGACTTGTAAAAATTTTCAGTTTTGCCTCGCAGTCTGGACTTGTAAAAATTTTCAGTTTAGATCTCGCAGTCTGGACTTGTAAAAATTTTCAGTGTTGATCTCGCAGTCTGGACTTGCAAAAATTTTCAAAGAAATCTTTTCGAAAAAAATTTCATCATTACCCTCTAGTAAAAAAAAAAAAAAAAAAAAAAAAAAAAAAAATTTTTTTTTTTTTTTTTTTTTTTTTGACTTGTAAAATATTTCAATCTTGTTTCGAGTTCTGGAATGTTAAATATTTTCGAACAAATTTCCTAGTCATAGAAACCATAAAAAAAAAAAAAAAAAAAAATTTTTTTTTTTTTTTTTTTTTTTTTTAGTTTTCCTCCCACGCGTTTCGAGAATCGAGTTCAAGTTTTCTGACGCAATATCTCTGGAAGGTTACGAAATCCCGGGGTATAAATACGAGCCACATTCGTTCATTTGATCGTCGGTGCCAACACTTCAAATTTGAGAACACTTCAAATTTTCCGTTTAAGATTTCTCTTATACAGCCACGATGAATTCTGATTCAACAATGACCTGTGCGATTTGTCGAACGCGAATGCTTAAAAAAAATTTAACTGTTACTTTAAAATGCTCTCATAAATGGCATTTCAACTGTATTTTCAACTGGATCCAAACGAATATCATCTGCCCTATGTGCCGCACCGAGATCCACGAGACGGACATGATGCTAATTTACAGAAAACATCACACCCAGACGGCTCGCCGATTCATTAGATAAAAGAAGAAAAAGGATGAAGACAGAAAGTGCAAGACTCCCCGTTATAAAGGCTCCGATTTAATATTTCAAAAACATGTATCAAAAATAAACTATGTATCAAAATAAAGCTTATATATTTTTTTTTCAAGATTGGAGGTTTATATCTTTTACACTTTCGAATCTCGGTTAAATTTATCGTAGCGTTCCGGACTCGTAAAATATTTCAGATTCGATCTCGCGTTTTGGACTCGTAAAATTTTCAGATTCGATATAATAATTTAGATTTTCGAATCTCGGTAAAATTCATCGTAGCGTTCCGGACTCGTGAAATGTTTCGAAAGATTTTCGATAACGATTATTTCAAACACATAATGCAAGAAAAGTGCGAGAATCCAGCTCGGAAAGAAATATTCACCCTTTCGAACGGAAAGAAAATATCCGAGAAAATCGATATCCGAGAATGTCATCGACCTGTGTCTTATATTTAATACAGTTTCGACACTGCGCCGCGCTCGGTTCCGAAACGCGAGTTTTATTCTTCTGAATTTTACAATATTGGCGATGCATCCGACGCAAAAAAACGGGCCGAACGAAGCGCGTCCGTGTCGAAAAGACTCGCGTCTTTTCACCCTTCGCGCCTCGTTCGGCCCGTTTTTTTCTTTTTTTTCAAAGTTTTTTTTTTTCACTCTCGTTCCAGCCGGTCTCTCGCCCACTCGGCGAAGAAGAAACATTCGACTTTAGCGCAGTGAGCCGCGGCCCCTTTCCCTTTCAGTTTTCCGTGGTGTCCGCAGTCTCTGACCGCCGATTTCATGGGATGCAGCAAGTCGTCGAATTTCGGGCATCCGAAATTTTCCAGGTTCACGCAAGGTATGCCCAGTTCTTCCAAGACGTCCTTTTCGACGTGGCCCCCCTTGTACGCGACCAGGCGCTTTTCTACCGTGGCGTTTTCCTCGTATACGATACGCAGGAGGATTTTCAGGAAATCTTCGTCGAACAGGTCCTTTTCTCCGGGCAGGCCCCGGAGCGACATTCCGTGTATCCTGTCGGTGCAATAGCGGACGCTCTGCCATTCTTTTGGGGTCGGGGTCAGATGGTCCAGCCGGAACCTGAAACAACGACAGTCGTTTCTGGTCAGCGAAGCGAATCCCATCTCGCGGGCCCGAAATTTCCGGTCGATGCGAAATCCGTCGAGGTCCAAGACCATGCAGACTTCGGACAGGCTCATGGCGGCTCGTTTTTCGAGAAAAAACAGCAGAGTGATGCGGAGAGAAAATTTTCGAGGTGTCTGCTGGCGAGAACAGAAATTCAGAATGATTTTCTCTTCCCCCGGAGACACGCATTTATACGCGCGATCGACCTCGAACGGTTCCGGAAAGGCGCGTTCGCGGAAAAAACACCGGGCCGCGTGATTTCCGCGCGAGATAAAAATAAAAACGTCGTCCGGTCGCGTCTTCCGGATTCGTCGCTTCGAGGAAAAAGATTGCGCGAATTCCCGTGACCCCGACGGCTTGTCGCTACAGACCGGAAGTTCTGGAATAAATCCGGCACGAGTTCGAAAGCGTAAAAGATACAAACCTCCATCCTTGAAAAAAAAAAAAAAAAAAAAAAATTTTTTTTTTTTTTTTTTTTTTTTTTTTCAGGGATGGAGGTTTGTATCTTTTACGCTTTTGAATCTTAGTTAAAATTATAAGTGTATAAAATATCTCAATCCTATAATGTAAAAAAAAAAAAAAAAAAAAAAAAAAATTTTTTTTTTTTTTTTTTTTTTTTTTTTTCAAGGATGGAGGTTTGTATCTTTTACGCTTTTGAATCTTAGTTAAATTTATCGTAGCGTTCTGGACTTGTAAAATATTTCAATCTTGTTTCGCGTTCTGGACTTGTAAAATATTTCAATCTTGTTTCGCGTTCTGGACTTGTAAAATATTTCAATCTTGTTTCGCGTTCTGGACTTGTAAAATATTTCAATCTTGTTTCGCGTTCTGGACTTGTAAAAAAATTCAATCTTGTTTCGCGTTCTGGACTTGTAAAATATTTCAATCTTGTTTCGCGTTCTGGACTTGTAAAATATTTCAATCTTGTTTCGCGTTCTGGACTTGTAAAATATTTCAATCTTGTTTCGCGTTCTCAACTTGTAAAAATTTTCGAACAAATTTCCTAGTCATAGAAACCATGCATGAAAAAAAAAAAAAAAAAAATTTTTTTTTTTTTTTTTTTCCGAGGTTGGAGATTTATATCTTTTACGCTTTCGAACTCGACGAGATATTTTCGTCGAGGTCACCGGATGTTATGCCGTCTTTTCCTCGAAGCGACGTATCCGACAGGCGTCGCGCGACCGGACGACCTCGTTTATTTCTGTCTTTCCTTCCGATCTGCGATCGTTCTGGAAATCCGGTTGCGCAACTTCCCGCGGCCCGAGCGTATAAAAGCCAGAGCTTCGGGCCGAAAGCATCATTTCGATTCTTCATCGAGACCTGCGTGCCCGACCGCCGATCGTTTCATTTTTCCTTCGTGTTTTTCGAAAAGCCATGAACACCAAGAAATCTTTCAAGGGAACGGACGTGTTCCCCAAACGCCCGTCTACGCGTGTGTACAGACTCCAGTATCCCGAAAAAAACTTCAAGTGCTGGACTTCCAACAAGGACGTGAAGGTTTTCGTCCCGTTCATGAACGAAGACCGCAAGATATATTTCTGCAAGCACGTCGGCCACGACAGAAACCTGTCCAGCGTGCAGTACATGGGAAAAGAATGCCAGAGATTCGACTCGTTTCACCCCGAGAGCATAGACTGGTCCCTGATCGCCACCAGGTACAGGAGAAACCCGAAGCAGGAGTTTCGGAAGAACGCGGACGTGAGGATGAGCTTCAAGATGGAAAATCAGTTTCTCGTGAAAGCTTATTTCACGTTCGGCCTGAGAACCGTGACGGAAGGCACGGTCCATCTGATCCAGACCCTGAACGTGCCCTTGCTGTTTTATCTGCTCCCGAGAACGATAAGGAGAAAAGAACTGAGCCGCGAAGACAAACTGTTTCATTACGACAACGTCCATCTCTTCGACAGGAGAATTTTGCTGGCCGCCGACGCTTACGCCGTTCCCCCGGGAACCACGTACATGCTTTTCACGACTCAGAAGAATTTTTTCTCTCTGGATCTGTTGGCGAGCGATTTTCCGATTGCTTTCCGGACGACCGATCCCGTGGCCCAGCGAGTCACCAGACTGGAATGTTCGATGGATTTTCCACCCCAGACCCCGTACATCGACGACGAAAGGGACGAAGACGAAGATCGGGCCGCCATGCCGCCGCCTCTGCCGCGATCGGAATCTAGTACTTTTTCGTATTTCGAACCGCAGCCCGGCCCTTCTTCGGCTTCTTCCTATGTCGAACTGCAGCCCGGCCCTTCTTCGGCTTCTTCGTATTTCGAACAGCAACCCGTGACTTCTCCTTACTTTCCACCGCAACCTTGCACTCCGTCTTACTTTCAGCGGCAAAAGCGGGCCAGGACCGAAGCGGAAAGCGATTTCGACGAGTTTTTCGTGCCCGAAGAACCGCAGCAACCGGAAGCGCCGCAGCAAATGCCAGAAGCGCCGCAGCAAATGCCAGAAGCGCCGCAGCAACAGATCACGTACTGGCTGATTCCCAATCCGCCGATTCTGGAAAGGCGCGTGGTCACGGCTTCTCCGGATTTCGTGAAGAATTACCAGATCTTGAACTCGAAGGTCTTGGACGATCCGAAAGCGGTGGTTTTTCGCAGCGAAGAACCGGATCCGGAACCCTTGGACTTGACGATCCGCCGGAACGCGGAATGCGTGGATCTGACGGTGCCCGAAAACTCCGACGGTTCGAATCCAGAAACGCCCGATTCGGAAAACTCTGACGTTTCGAATCCCGAGAATTTCGCAGACTGCCCCCAGGTCGACCGATCCGATTCTCCAGAAAAAGAATTGGATCTGGATGCCATGTTGGACATGCCCTTCGATCCGAAAGAAGACGTCGCTCTGGACAGCATCATTTCCGACCTGTACAATTCTTCTCCCGCCATGAATTCTGATCTGTGTCCTTCTGTGTTGTAAAAAAAAACTCTTGTAAAAACTCTTGTAAAAATATTTGTGATACTTGTAAACTTGGAAAAAAAAAAAAAAAAAAAAAAAAAAAAAAAAAAAAAACGGGTCGAACGAGGCCTGTGAGGTATCTTTCCTCACAGGCCTCGTTCGACCCGTTTTTTGCGTTAAATATACAACCAATATTGAAAAATTCTTCAGAATAAAACTTGTACGTTTCGAAACAAAGTGTTATGGTGACGTATTTGATGATACTGCGCCGCGTGACACTTGTCTTTTTCTCTAGTCTAACAAATAACTTTACTTTTTCCATTATCCGACTGTTTTCGTATACACCAGTTTCTCCGTTATTTTTTCACAAGTTTTCCTGCTTACATAAAACTCTATAATGTAAAAAAAAAAAAAAAAAAAAAAAAAAAAAAATATTTTTTTTTTTTTTTTCCCGTTCAGGACTTGTAAAATATTTCTATCTTGTTTCGCGTTCTGAACTTGTAAAAATTTTCGAACAAATTTCCTAGTCATAGAAACCATACATAAAAAAAAAAAAAAAAAAATTTTTTTTTTTTTTTTTTTTTTTTTTTTTTTTTTTTTTTCAAGGATGGAGGTTTGTATCTTTTACGCTTTTGAATCTTAGTTAAATTTATCGTAGCGTTCTGGACTTGTAAAAAAATTCAATCTTGTTTCGCGTTCTGGACTTGTAAAATATTTCGAACAAATTTCCTAGTCATAGAAACCATGCATGAAAAAAAAAAAAAAAAAAAAAAAAAATTTTTTTACATTGTTGAATTATATCAACCTTGCAAATTTAGTGGAATCATGATGGTTACAAACCTCATGAGTTGAATGCATCGGATGAATCTATCGCGGGATATCTTTACTATCGACTTTCTGTTCATGGATATTATACCGAGTACCATGCAAACCTACTTTCGGTATCTTATATAATAAAGTGCAAGAATCCAGTTCGGAAAGAAATATTTACCCTTTCGAACGGAAAGAAAATATCCAAGAAAATCGATTTCCGAGAATGTTATTGACTGTCGCGTGCAAAAAACAACACGGTTTATCAAAAAGCTGAAAAAAGTTATAACTGTCGAACTGTATCTTATATAATAAAGTGCAAGAATCCAGCTCGGAAAGAAATATTTACCCTTTCGAACGGAAAGAAAATATCCAAGAAAATCGATTTCCGAGAATATTAATGACTGTCGCGTGCAAAAACAACACGATTTATCGAAAAGCTGAAAAAACTAAAATATTTTACAAGTTCAGAACGCTAGCATAAATCTGATCAAGATTCGAAAATCTAAATTATATAAAAATCTCAATACTAAAAAAAAAAAAAAAAAAAAAAAAAAAAAAAAAAAAAAAAAAAAAAATTTTTTTTTTTTTTTTTTTTTTCATAGTTGGGAAAATATCAATACTACGACTCGTGAAAAAAATTAAATATATTTTTCGATGCGATAGTTTTCGAATCTCGGCCGAATTCGTTCTACGACTTCCTGTCGCCGTTTCGGCCGAATCGATTACGCAACTTCCCGTGACCTCGGTCGGTCGCGTTTCGTATGACCGCGGATGAAAAAACACGCCTTGGCCTCGGTTTCTGATACGTCTGGTTGCGCAACTTCTCGCGATAACGAGCCGTTTCCTGTCGTTCCGCGTATCGAGTTGCGCAACATCCCGCGTCCGAAAGGAAATCGTGGGAAGACGAACACGTGCCGACCCTTTTTTTTCTCGGAACGGGTGCGGCGACCCGTGAACTCGACGCGCTATCGAGTTCAGGCCGGAAAGATTTGTTTTTTTCTGCGAACCGGATTGCGCAGCGTCCTTCCCCGGGGGCTTTTTTTATCTGCCTGAAGGAAACTTTCGGATAATTTTAGATCAGTTTCCTGTCGTTCTCAGAACCGGTCGGGGCCGCGGGAAACGCGCGACCTCGATGTTCCGTATAAAAGGCGAAGATATTCTGATAGAAATCATACCCTCCTGAGTTTTCGTCGCGCACTGTCGCTGTTGCTCCGCTGATTTTCTTTACTCGTTGCCAGAGTCTTTTTGAATCGGATAGATTTACTCGTTGCCAGAGTTTTCCGATACGTTTGCTCGGACGAGATGGCTCTCAGTTTCGAAGACCTGGAAGGACTGATGGAATTGTATACCGAACAGTGTTCCGGCCAGCCCCGAGTCTACGATCCGTACAGCACGATGCTGCACACGCCGCTGGTCAGTTACGAAGACGATCGTCCTTGCCCGCCCGCTCCGATGCCCGTTTCGTCCGGAGGGGAAAAGTTTTCCGAAATTTTTGCCCTGGAAGAACCCGAGACCGCTCCAGTTTTCTTGCCGCCCGAGCCAGAAAAAATAGCCGTCGTTCCGAAGGTCCCTGCTGTTTTCTTGCCGCCGAAGCCAGTGCCGGAAAAACTCTCTCCCGTGCCGCCGAGAGAAAAAAAACCCGTTCCTGAGAAAAAGGAGCCGGCGAACCAGAAACTGAAAAAAACAGCTCCAGTCGTCGAGATTCCTGTGAAATCCGAGCCGCCCCGAGAAAAAAAAACTGTTCCTGCCGAGATTCCTGTGAAACCCGAGCCCGTGAAACAGAAACTGAAAAAAACGGCTCCCGTAGTCGAAATTCCTGTGAAACCTGAGCCCGTGAACAAGAAACTGAAAAAAACAGCTCCGGTCGTCGAAATTCCTGTGAAACCTGAGCCGCCCCGAGAGAAAAAACCTGTTGATGCCGAAATTACTGTGAAATCAGAGCCGCCCCGAGAGAAAAAACCCGTTCCTGCCGAAATTCCAAAGAAACCAGAGCCGCCCCGAGAGAAAATCCCTGCCGAAGATTCTCGAAAAAGGAAATTTTTCGAAGCCGTGGAGGCCTCCAGATCTAAAATTCGAGAGGGGTTGAAACACTTCAAGATCCCGAAGAGAACGCCGGTTCCCGAAGAGAAATCGAAACCGATTTCTCGCGAAAAGATGGTTTCGGAAGCTGCGGAGCCGAAGCGGAAAAATCTTCGAATTCCTCGGACGAAGAAAGAGGAAAGGAAAGATAAATCCGATCCCAGAAAAAAGAAAGTGTTTCGAGCCATGGAAATTGCCGCCACCCAGTTGAAAACGGACAAGGAGGTTTTCAAAATACCATTTCCTAAAACTAGAGATCTTCGGAAACACGTGACGAAGTTCGAGCCTTCGAATTTCACTTTCGACTCGGATTCTATCCTGATTCTCTCGCCGGATGCAGAAGATTATAAATACATTTTTAATCTGAAAGGTAAAAGCTTCCTGAAATTCAAAGAGCAGTACGAGAAAAGCTTTGTGTGAAGGACTTTTTTTCAACTGATATTTCGAAGATCTATTCGAAAAAAACTTTCTGTGAGAGACATTTTTTCCACTTGACGTTTCGAAGAACTGTTCGAAACAAAAAACTTTGTGTGAGAGACTTTGTTTCACCTGATGTTTTCCCCCTTTCTTTTTCGAACGGGTGAGAAAAATTGTTAGAGGTGAAAGTGAAAAAATGGGTCAGAGGCGGGTTTATACCCGCCTCTGGCCCATTTTTTTGCGACGCTTCGTTTGCCGATATTGACGAAACGTAAAAGTTTCACTTGTGTATTTTTCTTCTCGAAACGAGTAATAAACGGAATTACACCCTGTGATGTTTTGTCGTCTGTGTTTGTTTCCTTCCGTGTTACTTTTTTCGGATCGCGGCTGGCCGCGGATGCGATTTGGAGTCGAACTGTTTTTCCTTTTTTCGTCGATCGATCGCCCGTCGAGTTTTGAGCTGTTTTGATCACGTGACAAACACGTTTTTCGCCCACTCTCGAGTGCTCCCTCGCGCGGAAATTCGGTTCGAAACGCCCACTTTGACACTATTTTCTGAAAGACCTATTGCGTTTGCAAGAAAATAGAAAAAACAGCTCGATTACATAGTTTCTGAACGATGACACCTGCGAGTTTCGTGCATTTTCGAACAAAAATAAATTAAAACTTATGTCGGAAAATTACCCTTTTCGATTGGATGACGGCCTTCGATTTCGCGTCGTGAAAGGATTCGACGCTGGAATAAATTTAGCTACTCTTTTAGTGATTCGAGGAAACGACTTTTCCGAATCGACCGAATTACAGAATATAGCGAGAGTTTTTATCCTTCTCGCCTTCTCTCGTCGAAATGTTCTCTGATGGCCGTGGTTGCTCGTTTGGAAGTTTGATCTTTGCGATTTGTTCCTGGTGGGAATCGATTGGGGAATTCGAGTCGAGTTTGTCGATGAAGGGTCGACGGAAGTTTGATCTTTGCGATTTGATTCTGGATGGGATTCGATGGGATTCGATGAAATTAATGGAGGAAATTTAAAATTGTTTGTTGGCTTTGGAATGCGCGATCTGTGGATGATTCGGTGGAACTGCTTTCGATTTTTAAACTGTTTTTCTTCGGAAGTTTCATCTTTGCGATTTGATTCTGGATGGGATTCGATGAAATTAATGGAGGAAATTTAGAAATTTAAAATTGTTCGTCGGCCTTGGAATGTACGATCTGTGGATGATTCGGTGGAACTGTTTTCGATTGTCTGGGTTTTTCTTCTCGAAACGGAACTGGAGTTTGCGGATGAAGGCGATTGTTTGGTAGAATTTATTATGTGATTCGATGAAATTAATGGAGGAAATTTAGAATTTAAAATTGTTTATTGGCTTTGGAATGCGCGATCTGTGGATGATTCGGTGGAACTGCTTTCGATTGTCTCGGTTTTTCTTCTCGAAACGGAACTGGAAGAGTTTGTCGATGAAGGCGATGGGTCGACGGAAGTTTGATCTTTGCGATTTGATTCTGGATGGGATTCGATGAAATTAATGGAGGAAATTTAAAATTGTTTGTTGGCTTTGGATCTGTGGATGATTCGGTGGAACTGCTTTCGATTGTCTCGGTTTTTCTTCTCGAAACTGAACTGGAGAGTTTGTCGATGAGGGTTGGTAGAATTTATTATGTGATTCGATAAAATTAACGGAGGAAATTTAGAAATTTAAAATTGTTTATTGGCTTTGGATGATTCGGTGGAACTGCTTTCGATTGTCTGGGTTTTTCTTCTCGAAACGGAACTGGGAGAGTTTGTTGATGATGGATCGACGGAAGTTTGATCTTTGCGATTTGATTAAATCGATGGAGGAAATTTAGAATTTAAAATTGTTCGTCGGCCTTGGAATGCGCGATCTGTGGATGATTCGGTGGAATTGCTTTCGATTGTCTCGGTTTTTCTTCTCGAAACTGAACTGGAGAGTTTGTCGATGAGGGTCGGTGGAAGTTTGATCTTTGCGATTCTATGAAATCAATGGAGGAAATTTAGAATTTAAAATTGTTTATTGGCTTTGGAATGCGCGATGTGTGAATGATTCGGTGGAACTGCTTTCGATTGTCTCGGTTTTTCTTCTCGAAACGGAACTGGAGAGTTTGTTGATGAGGGTTGGTAGAATTTATTATGTGATTCGATGAAATCGATGGAGGAAATTTAGAAATTTAAAGTTGTTTATTGGCCTTGGAATGCGCGATGTAGTCGTGTTGGGAGAAATGTTTTTCTTTCCATTTTTCTGTTTCGAATGGGGAAGGGAAAGACGAATTGCTCGAAGGCGAAAGTGAAAATGGCCGCCTCTGGCCCGTTTCCTCGAGACGCGTCGTGTACCGATATTGATGAATCGAAAAACTTTTACTTGTCGTTTCTGACGCGAAAGAAACTAGATTTTTACCCGATAGTGTTTATTTCTCGAACCGTTCGTTGTTGATTTTTTGTTTCCCCCTCTCGCCCCCCCCCACGCGAATTAATTTTTCCCGACCCGTGATTCGACTGTCGAGTTCCGTGTCGAGAGTTTAATTTTTACGCGTTCCCCGTACGAATAATCTCGAACCCTTCGTCGTTAGTTTTTCCCGTTCCGTTTTTGCTTTTTTCCGGATTCGGAAAAAACCCGCGGGGGTCAGAGTGCTCGAAGATTAAATCGTCCGACTGTATGTTTCATACAATTTCGATGTGTAGACGGCCGATGACGCATAAATTAATTTTAGCAATGGCCAATCGATTGTTACTTACAAAGTTAGAAAAATTATCTTTTATAAAGTATCCTTTTATAGATTACTGTACAAATTTCTGTAACAAAACGTATTGTTGTCGGATCTATTGATGTTATTGCCTCAGTCTCTAAACTTTACCGCGATGTTTAAAACAAATGGTGACCTATATTATATACAGGTTTTCAAGAGTACGTTATAGGAAATAGACTATGCACTCACATGTGTAGCACTGCGTATTGCGATGTCCAAGCAATGTCTAAGAAAATCCCAGTTTCGGTCAGACATACCACTTAAATTTCACCTAATCCAAATAATTTTTTTTTACATCATTGTAAAAAGAATGTTTTGCACTAGTATCATAACTAGAGATTCCAAAATGCATGAAAATTTGAACAGCATAGATTTTGAAATGTTCTTCAAATCGAGATAGTTTTGAATGACCAAAACGTTGTAACATTGAAGTTAATTATAGTTGTTGGAAAATTCCTTTTCTTCTTAATAATTTAGTTCGTTCAATTTACATTTTTTCAATTCAAATTATAGACGTTATTTAATCAGCCAAATATTTTTCTTTTCCATTTGGTCCATAATCTTTGAGCACCATTTTCACTACCAACATACACTTTGTGTTAACAAACAACAGCGTGATAACATTTTATGTTGTTTAGCTGTTTTCTCAGAATCAATTAAATGATAAAAGAAATGTATCGTTAATTTATAATTTTTTTTTACTCCTTTCAACACTATAAATATAATTAGGTAGACAGAACTTCTTTTATTCAATATTTTATGATTGAATTGCTTTTTATGTTTTCCATTTATTTGAAAGAATATTAATTTTTAAATATAACACCCAAAGCGTAATTACCATCATCATATATATATCTTATTATTTGAAAACTGATAATATTAAGAACAACCTGAATGCATGATATATTCTATCATGTTCTTGTTTTTAATACTCTGTTAAAAAGAATTTCTTTTCACTTAATAAAACATGAATTTTAAAAATAAAAAAAAAATATTTCCGTATTAAACTACAAAAATATGCTACAGATGTCAAAAAAAAAAAAAATAATTTATTTTTTATTAATAAGAGAATAATGCGTTTTTGTTATTTTTGTTCTGCCTATATCAATTTAGTAATTTTTAGAACTTCATTTTTATTGAAAAAATAGCCCATATTTTCGTTTTTTTTTGTAAAAGCATATTTTAAAAGTTTATAGGGCACTCCTACAAGTTCGAGAATACTAATTTAAAAAATAACTAAGAAAGAAAAATCATGCTAACTGCATAGATTTTGAAAAACTTTGCAATACTCCCTGAAAGCTTTTACAAAACTTCGTTATTTATTGAAATGAAGTAAATAAGATAACTAAGTAAACGTTTAAAAAACAGATTTTAGTAGTTACAGTCCATAGCAAAATGTGTATCTCAATTCTTTTGAATGGCAATATATTTGATCTGTATGTTGATATATGGGGCATTCTCACAAACTTTTGACTTTCATGGCCCTGAATAATAATTTTTTATTTAATACTCATTTTTGTGTTTTTTTTTATTTCACATACTTGGGAACATCCCAATGCATGAATGCATAACAATATTAACGAGTTAAATACGTTTTGGACGATGTTGGGGGTCCAAACACATGGAAAACACATCTACCTTCCAGTGTCCCTGATGCTGATTTTGAAGTTTGGAGCATTCTGGATAAAATTGTTTCAATAAAAATAATTCGATGTAATTTTTTTCTGAAACTGGAACTATTGTTTTATATAAATATGTAGCAGAAAATGAATCTGCACACATTTTTAGGGTTGATATTATTTTTTTAACTCTGTCCCTGGGTTTTGGATTTTTTACCATCCCTCTTCTAAAATTATACAGAAAATCACTTCAGATGCAGCGACAGAATTTTTTTCAAGTTTTTGCTCATGCAGAAGTATGCTAGAGAAAGAATATCTAAAGTTCTTTGACGGGAAATTTACTGGAGAATATAAATCAGCATCTAAATATCAATTTCAAGCACCGTGGCTTTATTGGTAGTCTTACCGTAACCAAGGTTTATTCCTGCACTTTTTGAGGTAAATTAAAAGAAAAATTTATTTTAATCCAATGTTAACAACTGTTTCTAAAAATCAATGAACATTGTGGCTCTCACTTAGTCTTAACATGATTCTCCTAAAAATAGGTGGTATTTTCGTTACCGTTCCATCCTACCGTCTCTTTTTTTGCCATTTCGTAACTTTTTTTACCATTTCGTCCCGTTTTACCTTACCGTCCCTTCTTTAACACCCCTTTAAGACAATGTTATACAAAAATTCTGTATTAAATGTACTACATTTGTATTATTTCTTATTTGAATGTCCTGTGGGTACTATGCAAATTCCTTATAAGTAAAAATTTAGAAGAAAATAAAGTTATAGGGGTAAAATAGTAAGGAAAATTAATCTCGCAAGTTTAACTTAAACCTCAGTTAAATAAAAACGTTTTCGCTGATGACCATTTTTTCTTTATTTTGAATCATTAAGGCATTCGTCTATCAGATTAAAATGTTATTTTAGCAAGTTTAATTTCGCCAGATTTTTTTTTCAAAAAAGTCAAAAGATTGTGAGAATGTCCCATATATACTATATAGTGGGGAAATTTAGTTCAGCAAGAATACACATAACAGGTTGAAATTTCTTTTTCAGCAATTTTACTATTAGATAGAAACATACTTGAATACTTTTGTACAGCCCTGTAGTTTACTTAGTAACTTTGTTACGCGCCACTATTTAGCTAAAATTTAATTCAAACTAAAACACTCCTAAAACTGGAGAAATAATATTTCCAGAAATTATCATCCACAGACGGCTTGTATCCAATTCTTTGCGTGACCCTGTATATCATTTTATCTATATTCTACAAACATTTCTTAATAAATTAAATGCAGTTCAGCGTAAAAATGCAGAAATCATTTAAAACCACCATTAAGCACTTTATGCTCATTACCAGCAACCCTTACGAATTCTTTTGTGTCGCCCTATATATAAATTATAGCATTTATACACACCATATAGTATGCGTAAATATAGTGAAACATAAAAGGGCATATCATAATTGAATATGCATTTCGAGCAATCACCGCTAATGTACAGCACTTCAGATACAATATACTACCTTATATCTTTTGTGTGTCCCTGTAAATGCTCTTCACTTCGTATTATACTATGCATGAAATAACTCATAGTAAACCTCAGCGACGTATATCAATTTCATTACATATGAAATAGTTTAACATAATTAAAATACCTCGCAAATAATTCCCCCTCTATATCATTATGTAACTTAATTCTTTTATGTAGCTCTGTAAATGAATAACTATTCTTAGCACCGTGTGTTCTACAGAATGCATATTTTACTGCACTTCATGAATGAATATAAATTTCGTTATGTTTCGATGCATGTAACATCATTAAAAATTATTTGAAACGATTTTTCCCCATTGGCCGTAATGTAATGTAATACTTTTGACTGTCCCTGTAGATGAACTAAGCATGCTTCAAACTTCATGTGAGTTAGGGTTTGTGCCATGGTAAACGTCAATAACATCCAAAAATTTCAAAGCAATCCGAGTATATTTACGAGAGTTAGAGTGCGCACAGTCGGACAGACGGCCAGACAAACCGAAGTCATAAGAACTTTTCACTTTGATGAAAAGTGTTAAAAAATATCTTTCATTAGTGTGGTGACGTTTGGCTTTCATGATTATTCACTTAATATAATGGAGAATTCCGAGATCCGTGAATTGCATTTTTTTTTTTTTATTGGAAATAAATAGGATGTTTTAATAGAGTAATAAGTTTCATTTAAACTCTTAAATAAGATTTTATTTGAAGTTATTGTCGACCTGAAAAAGACACATGGGATGTGCTGGAACTTAAATACAAAATGTTCAAATGACAGACAAAAATACCATTCATTCTCTTCGGTCGTCAGCGCATGGGCTGTAACCACCGCAACCACTACATTATTTGCATTAATTTCAACAATTCAATATCGTCACGATAAATTGTATTGGCATAAAAATAGATTCCCAACCCGGTGAGACTAATGTACATGTAAAGTGATCGTTAGAGGAAAATACATTGGGAAAATTTAATTGAGTGCGGTGAAAATTAATTCAATTTTCGCTTTTGGTGAAAAGTTCATGGTATTATTACAAATCTATGAGAGAGGCCGAAGCACATCTGTGCTTTTGCATACCAGTGGTAAACTGAATTTTTTTTAAACAGGAAATGAGACGACCGAAATAAATATGACGGTTTCTATAGGAGAAAAGTAAAATCTAACTGTTTTAACAATTTAATCAACTGCAAAGTGATAAAGAAATATATAGAAATATAGAAGGATATTATATAGCCAATTTATTAACTGGTTTTACTTATTAGAAATTTGTAAACCAACACTCAATAATGAAAGAATCTGTAAAAAATAAATGTTTTTTTGAATTAAATTTGAATTGGGAAAAATTAACTTCTTATATATTTTAATGTAAAATATAAATAAAATGTGCAAAAGCATCACAATCAATGTAAGGCAAGAGTGCCAGCAACTGACCAGTGAGACACATTATAAATATACGCGAAAAATAAAAATAATAATGACATATTCGTGCATTAGTTGTTATTTACCCAGTCGTATATATTTAATTATATTTGTGTCAGTGGTCAATTACCGATCCATTCACTTTATTTTATTGAAAAACCAACAAATTAGAACTGTATTTTTCCCAACAGAAACTTAAATAATATTGAATGCTCTTTGTCACTCTTGCCAAAAATACAATCTGCGAACAGGACATTCTTATTTATTTATTTATTTATTTCTGCATTTAATTCATTTTCCTCTCCTGCAGTTTAGTTTTACAATTTTAAAGCATCTATAACAATAAAATGAAATTAGTATGGTAATCCGTTTTACGCTTTTTTGACAAACAATTAAAGGATTACTAATAAAGCTCAAAAAATAATTTCCCTTTTATATACCTAAGTGTGTATTTCTTTATGAGATACTTCGTCGTTTATGAAATTAAAAATGTACCGATATTGCTTTGATTATACAGCATGTCCGGCCTCAACGGTGTCCAATGGCTAATTTCCTAAATCGTTAGTCATAGACATATAGTTCCAATTGCAAAAATGTTTTAAATGAGGTAAAGAAGTATTTTTAAAGCGATTTGGGTCAAGAAAAACATTTATTAAAAATTACGAAATTTAAATTTTTATACGGTCCCCAGGTTCTATAAGTGATATTTAGTAAAAATATCCTATTGCACTGACAAGTAAGACAAAAAAGTCCCATTCCTCTGCGATTAAAACTGACCAAGTAATAGATGTTTAAAGTTGGAGTACCTTTTGGCTGCAAAATAGGGGTCAGTCACAAATTTACTAGAAATAAAAATAATCGTCAGATATAAAATTTAACATTAAACGTTGAGAGTAAATTAACATTACAATTATATTTTGAGATTTTTGTTCATTCTGACATATTAAAACAAAATATACAACTTGTACTGAAAATACAAGTAAAAAAAAAGTAACAGAAATTTTGTTAAATGATTATAAAAGCAACAGTCACAACTCTTTAGAAAATGATACATATTTGGATTTTTTTTATCCAATCAATCAATTCAAAATATTAACTTGCGTTATTTGAACTTTTAATGTGTAAATATCGCCTACACCCTTGAACAAAAAAAGATAATCTGTATCATCTACAGCAGAAGGGGGGTGGGAGAAATGTTCCCTCTATAGATTTTTAATTTGGCGTGCAGGTGAAGGAAAAAGTGGGGAAGAAGAAATTTAAGGAGCGATGAATTTAGAGGAAGTCTTCAGAAAAAGCGAAAATCTGCTGATGAGCAAAGAATTATCTCGCTGTAACACTTGGGAAAAAAATGTCCGTTTTCTTTACTGCTGCAATAATTAATAAGTAATCCATAATCTAAATTCCACCTGAAATTACAATTTAAACTTTTCCCTCACTGTCTTTCATACTCACAAAGTTTATAATCCTGAAAACTACATTTTTTTATGCAGCAATATTTGTTGTAGTAATGAAAACTAAACAGTCGTATCAATTCCCCTTGAAATCTCCGCTCCAAATTTTGTTACATCCCCACCCACCCTCCTTCCCGTCCCAAGCACAGACGCATGAAAGCTCAATTTGTAAGTAATTTGTTTGTACCATCTTAATGTTTGTTGTTGTTGTTGTTTTTGTATGCGTATATTGTATACATAACTTTTGAATGGCTGCTCTGAATATGTGAAGGAAATTAATATGTCCCTTTTTGAAAATGATTCTCGTATCACTTTTATTTTCTTTTACAGTAAACATCAATTATTTGAATTATATGATTCTACCTGTGCGATTACTTCAATGATTTAAATAAACATAACAAAATTATAACAATATTTTAATATTTTGTTCTAATAGAGCACAGATTAATCCATTAAAGGTCGGACATCATATAACCGCCCACGTTCTCTCTTTTTAATTAACTTTTCTTTTTTTTTAAGATTTTGTTCAATTTGTCAGTTTATTGTAATGATAAAAAATAATAATTATTATTATTTTTACATTACCCCTTCTGAAAATTCCACTGTCTCTCCCCTCAGCAAATTTTCATTAGAGTAGCTATTTCTTTTTAATTATTTTTAAATTAAAAATTAGGGGGGAATATTGTTACATCAAAACATATATTAAATTATTAAATTTTAACATTTAACAATTTATATATATATATATATATATATATATATATATATATATATATATTGCCGTACTTATCGCTAAGCAAGTTTCAAAAGTATATAAATCACTTTTGCCATTAAACACTTGCCTCTGCACTTGCCAAGCACGAATACAGCCAAGATGAGTCACTTTAATGCCGAAACCTCTGGGCAATCAGATTACAAATTGGCAAAACATGGCTATACGAACGTCGTAAGTTAAAAGCTTATAAAAAATAATTCAACTTTTAAAAATAAAGTCATCAAAAGAAACACACTCATTTCCTTACAAAAAAAAAAAATTAAAAAAAGTTAAAATACAATTGAGAACGTCAGTTTCGAAACTCGCCTTATCCGAAATTTAAAAAGTCGTGTTTCTCTATCAATCTATTCTATTTGTATAACTGTACCAATCAAACACTACAATCTCCAAATTTTCAATGAATACCAATGGGCCAATTTAAATGTTTTACGCGATTTCCCAAAATTTGATTTTCTCGATAAGGCGAGTTTTGAAGCTCACTTCTTAAATTAGTTTAATGATTCTGAAAGTTAATTACTAAAAATTAACACTACCGTAATATTAATACGGGGGCAGCACCTTCAGTTTCGCTTTAAAAATACTTCTTTACATTATTAAAAACCTTTTTGTAATTGGAACTATACGTCTTTGACTAACGGTTTAGGAATTAGCCATTGAATATCGCTTGGAGTGGCCGCCCTTTATAATACTTTAAGCACTTCGTGTACGACCCCTGAAAGCTTGGTCCAATTCATCTGTTTTCAGTTACAGAAAAGTGGTTTAAGTCATAAAATTGAAAATGTCATAACTCGGTCAATTTTAGTGTTAGTTGAATGGGACTTTTTTTGCCGTACTTGTTAGAGAAATGGGAAAAGTTTACTATACATCACTTATAGGACCGGGGGACCGTATAAAAATTTAAATTTCGTAATTTTTACATAAATGTTTTTCTTGACCTAAATCGCTTTAAAAATACTTCTTTACCTCATTTAAAACATTTTTGTAATTGGAACTATATGTCTATGACTAACGGTTTAGGAATTAGCCATTGGACACCGTTGAGACCGGACACCCTGTATATTAGGGCACATTTTTTCTTAATTTTGCAATGAAAGGAAAATTCTCCCAATATAATAACAATAATGGTTTAGTGTAGTACACAGGTAATATTTCTCATGAAAGCCAGTACTTTTGCAATATTATCGTGTAATTGCAAATATTTGCAACATCATGACGATACATAATCAGTATTTTTTTGTTTTTGAGACATTTTCGTTGCAATCAATATTAAATTGAAAAACTCGCCTTATCCAAAATTCTGAAAAATAATTCTTTCTCTACCAATCAATAATCAATAAATCAATCAATAAATTAATAAATAAATAAAACAATACAATCTAATTAAATCACAAATTTCTGATATGCTATCTAACTGCGAGCTGATACCACTGAATTAATCTAAATAAAAAAATATGACTGTAAGCAGTAACCTTTAGCGATTTCTTCGTCTGATAACTTCTGGCACGATGTGAATTCGAAAGTATGGCTTTTAATAAATTTCAAAACTTTATTTGAACCTATAATGGCTGTTTTTAATCTAATTATAATTCTTGATAACGTTTGTAGGCATTCTAAAAAAATTCAGTTAAATTTATCGATTAAAAAAATGGTTTTCACCTATATTCTGTAACCCGGTAAATCTGCTGTCATTCCTTTGTTCGTTTAACTTATAATGGGTTAGGTTTTAAATAGTGGTCGCATCTACCTCAACCTATAAAACCTCGGTCAAAAGCTCAAATGAAATTTCCGATTAACCTGATTATACTTTATCATGCACAAGTCCAATCAGAATAATTATAAATATCATTTGAGCGTTCGGCCCAGGTTTTCCAAGTTGAGGTAAACGGTGAATACAGGCATTATACTCGTATTCACCGTTTACCTGAACCTACAAAACATCGGTAGAATGCTCAAATTGTATTTACTGTTAATATGGTTGGAAGCGGGCCACATACATTTCCAATCAAGTTAATCATGAACTTTATTCAATCGTTTGACCGAGGTTTTCTAGGTTGGAGTAAATGGTGAATAGGAGCATTAGTGACGTTGTCCTGTTTGAAAATTAACTCACTTGGTTCAATTTCATACATTTCGCACATTCTCTTTCCTATTAATTTTCTTTTTTTATTGCCGTATAATATTTGAAATTGTGATATACAAATCATCAGTTCATCAAGATTGTATTTTTTTCTTATTATTTAACATATCTACTTCTGTAACTACATTAATATTTTTAAAAACTTATTATGATAGAGAAATTGTTAAAATCACAAAAAAGAATTTGAAAGTTCGCGTTAAAAAATATTTTTTACAGCACATACGTTTTCTAATTAAATATACTTGTAGAAAATTAATAAATTAAACACATTTATTGAGAATAAATGTATAGAAGGTAAGTAAACAACAAGAATGTTGCATTTTTTGAACTCCATCTTTTAGCATTATTAGAAACAGAATATTTTTAAATAAGTATTTTTTATTGGTTTTGGAAATTAATATCTAATTCGTATCATTTTTATATATTTGAACATCAGTTAGCACTTCAAATTTTAGTACTTGTCATTCTCAGAATTATTCTTGATCTTCCTCATAACTTTTTCCAAAACAGTTATGCGCGGATTTGTAAGGAAAAATGCTTTAAAAGAATAAATCGTGTATATTTTTATGGAAAATATAAATAAATTTTCTCTTGGACAAATCATATTCTTTTATACATTCATTCCTTTGGTGGTCTTATTACTGATGTGTTTTTAAACATCATTATTCTTATTATCTGATTAGCATTTACAAATATTGCATGTTTTATTTCAATTTTAAAACGTTTGTACATCTATAAATATAGTCAAACATATATATATATATATATATTAATTAAGATGATGTTTTCACTATTTTTATAAGGAAATTTGCAATTTTCTTTGCACGTGTGCTGTAATTGCATATTTTTTTTCTTTTTAAACAAACATGTCGATAAAACATTGTACTAAGTATAGCTATTTTTTCTACATATAAGATGAAGCAAATAAATTTTTAAATAATTTTGCATAAACCACTAGGGAAAACTTGTATGCATCATCATTCGGCATCGCTTTTTAAACATAAATTTTCGTAGGATCTGATAAGCATATTAGAGATATTGTACGGCTGATTTCAATCATGAAACGTTTCCACATCTATAAATATATTTATATACATATATTTTAATTTTGATGGTATTATCAAAATTTTTACAAATGAAATTAGTAGTTTTTTACATGTATTTCCATTGCATACATATCTTCTGATGAAACGAGAATGTCAGAAAATCATTGTAATAAGCATATCTCTTTCGATCACATACAAGAGTAAGTAAGTAAAGTATTAAATAATTCGGAATAAACCACTTGCAATGGTAATTTGTGTGCATCATCATTTAGCATCACTTATGCTTCTTTTCGAATGTTCTTTTTGTTTTCTCATTCTTCTTCTTTCTCGGTTATTTAGTGTAGCACGAGTTTGAAGTCAGTAATCAATGGGATTTGGAATACCTGTCAGTCACAAATGCTTCCATGAAACATTATTTTATTTTCACTATTTACAAAGCAATATTGTACACATTTTAAGTTAAATAAAAAGTGTGCTAAGTACTTTAAAGTGGTGAATGTTTTTTTTTTTTTTTGCCTAAAGAAAATATAAATATTTTTTCACGGAATTTTAATCATATTTCTAGTGCTTTGGATAATCTTTATTAAAAAAAAAAGAGTATTCTGACTCTTTTATGATACCGCACATCATTTCTCAAAAATGTATTCCATACATAACGAACAGAAAAAAAAATCACTGTTATAAATAAATTCATACCTATTTTTTTTATTTTCTATTACGTTGAAGTTTTGTCACATTTAGCAATTAAGACGACGAAATATTCCTCATTTTTTATAGAACGTTATATATACCTAATCCAACACCTAGTAAAAGCTTTAAACTACGCACAATTAGTGAAAGAAAGTACTAAAATGTATAAATCTACAGATAATTCTTAGTAAACTATCTGACCCAGACCAAACTAGATTACATAACATTTGTATTAAGTCCGGTTGAGGTATTGCAGCGCTATGTTTCAGTAAGTATTATTTGATGTTAGAAACTCGCCATGGATTACCGCCGTTACGCATAGCAGAATCTACTCGTATGTTTGGTTGCTATTGCTTGTTGTTTGTTACAGCCGATTATCCGTTCGCGGAATATAGCCAAGGATTCAGGGAACTGTAATTGCCGAAGTGTCTTTATATGACAAGATAAACTCAATTCACATTTAAAAGAAAAAGTAACCACATACACGTTTAAAGAGACAGTTTACCGTGACTGTTTGAGTGTGGAAACAATCTTGTGGAAAAATGCCAAACATTTGGATATCATCATCATCATCATCATCAACCGTTTTCAATCCACTGCTGGATGTAGGTCTCCCCCAGATTTTTCCAATGTTTCCTGTCTAGTGCTTTAGTCATCCAATTTACACCGGCTACTTTTCTGATTTCATCACCCCATCTTACCTGAGGTTGTCTTCTTGGCCGTTTTACATCTCTGGGATACCACTGTAGGATGTTTGTGCTCCATCTATTGTCTTGTCTTCTTGCGATGTGCCCAGCCCATTTCCATTTTAGCCGTTTAATTCTTTCAATGATGTCAAAAACTTTCGTCTGACTTGTTATCCAGGTTATTCTTTTTCTGTCTCTTCTAATTATACCTAGCATTCATCTTTCCATACTTCTCTGTGTTGTTTGTAATCTTTGTACCATCCGTTTTGTTAGCGTCCATGTTTCTGCTCCATAAGTTAGGACAGGCAAAACACATTGGTTAAATACCTTTCTTTTCAAACACAGGGCATGCAACTCTTCAGAATAATATTGTTCTTCCCAAAAGCACTCCATGCATTTCTTATTCTTCTATTGATTTCATTCATGATACTATTATCAGATGATATTTCTTTCCCAAGGTACACATAACTTTGCACTTCTTTTATTTCAGTGTTGTTGTAGACGATTTTCTTTTTTGATGCAAATGAATTGAACATCACCTTAGTCTTTTCCAAGTTTATTGTTAATCCCACATTAATGGTAGCTTCTGCCAAATCTTTTAGCATAATTTCCAATTCTTCAGGACTGCTAGTAGAAATTAAAATGTCGTCAGCGAATCGGAGATGACTTAAATATTCCCCATTTATTCTAATCCCTTTGTTTTTCCAATCCAGCTTCTTGAAAATATTTTCTAAGACAGCAGTAAAAAGCTTAGGCGAAATGGTGTCTCCTTGTCTTACCCCTCTTCCAAGCTTGATCTTTGCCTTTTCTTTGTCCAAGCGGATGGTTGCTGTTGCTTTCTTGTAAATCTTCTTTATAATATTGATGTAAGGTTTGTCTATACCAATGTCCTCCAGAGATTCTACTACTGCTGATGTGTAGACCGAATCAAATGCTTTTTCATAATCAATAAAGGCAAGGCAAAGAGGTAAATTATATTCCTTATGTTTTTCTATGAGTTCCCTTACCGTTTGGATATGATCCATTGTGCTGAATCCACTTCGGAATCCTGCTTGTTCTCTAGGTTGAGCTGAGTCCAGAGCTGATTCAAGTCTTGTCGTTAAAACTTTGGTGAAAATTTTATAAATCACTGACAGTAAGCTGATTGGACGGTAGTTTTTAATGTTTTTCTTCTCTCCTTTCTTGTAAAGTAGCACCATCACAGCATTATTCCAATCTTCTGGTACATCTGACTTCTGGAGACACTTGGAAAACAGTAAGGATAGCATTTTTGCAAATTCTTCTCCTGCTTCTTTGATAAGGTCGATTGTAATTCCATCTTCTCCGGGGCATTTACCTTTTTTCATAAATTTAATTGCTTGTAAAACTTCGTCTGTCTCACTGGGATTATGGCATCGGTTTCTGTTAAGTTTTCTCGTGGATCACATAAGTTGATTTCCCTCTGATCTTCACATTTATATAAATCGTTATAGAATTTTTCGACAATGTGTACTATTTCTTTATTGATTTTGGTGATTGTTCCATCTGCCCTCTTTAGTGCAAAAATACCTTTTCTTCCAACACAAAGTTTTCGCCTAGCTGATTTTAAACTTTTGTTATATTCTAGAATTTTCTTGACAAGATCAGAGTTAAATTTTCTGATATCTTCTGTAACGCATTTTCTTACCGTTTTACATAATTCAGCATATTCAACTCTTGATTTAGGATCGTTTTTCTTCATTTTAAATTCTCTGCGTTTCTTCATCAATCTTTTTGTTTCTTCTGTTATTTTCTGTGTCTGCTTTACTTGTGCATCGCCGGCTATCTTCTTTGCAATATCTCGTAGAGTACTGGTTAGTTTCTTGTTCACTACTGTAACATCTTGCTCTTCTTCTAAAGCTGATTGAAGTACTTGGAAACGGTTTTTAAGTTCCAAATGGAATTCTTCTTTATGTTTCTGGAGATTTATTATATCGATTGGTTTCTTTGAGTGTTGCAAAAGCTTCATTCTTTCCACTTTAGTATTTAACAGCAGTTTGCATCTAACCAACCAGTGATCACTTCCTGTATTGAAGTTATTGAGAACGCTGCAATCCTGAATAAGATGCTTTTTGTTTGTTAAGATGTAGTCGATTTCACTTGTTGAGCCATTTGCACAAAGCCATGTCCATTTTCTTTGTGGCTTTTTCTTGAAAAATGAATTCATGATATACAACTGTTCAAATTCTGCAAACTAAATCAATCTGTTTCCTCTTTCATTTCGCACCCCATATCCATGATTTCCTACTGATAACTCACCTTTCTCTTTTTCCCCAATTCTAGCATTCCAGTCTCCCATTATTAATTTTATGTAGCATTTTCCCTTTTGATGCATTGAAGCTACTTCTTCATAGAAACCCTCAACTTCTTCATCAGTATAGCTTACTGTTGGTGCATAAACTTGGGTAATTTGCAGCTTGTATCTTCTGGACACTTGTATTACTAACCTTGCAACTCTATCTGATGCACTATTATATTCTACGATGTGATTCTTCCACCTTTTATGAATCAGAAATCCTACACCGCTTGTTCTTCCATCTTTTGTGCCTCTGTAGTATAATACATGTCCGCTGGCAAGATCTATCTTCTCTTCTCCTTTTCTTCTTACTTCACATAATCCTAGGATGTCCCGGTTGATTCTTTCTAATTCTTCTTCAAGTTCCTGTAAAAGATTTTCCGAAGATAGGGATCGTCCATTATACGTAGCCAAGGTCATCAACTTATGGCAGCCTAGCCGAGCCCGGTTATTCTTAGCACCCTCTGTCTTCATGTCTTTCTGATCGCGGGCGTAACCAGGAACATTCAGACCGCCGGGAATTAAGGGCCGTGATTTATTTTGTGAATTAATGGTAAAATAAGGGGTGTAGGTGGACAAATTCCTCCACGCTGGCCAAGCGGGTTGGAGGAAGCCCATCCGCGTTCGTTCCCCATGCACTAGGCAAGGGTACTAACAAAACATTTGGATATATATATATAAATACTTGTAAGCCGACGTTACATGCAGAAATCATACGCTTAGCTAGTGCAACCAGCTTAAATGCACACCAAACTGAGACAACAAATAGGAGCGCTATCAACCTTTCTGCAATTTTAGCATAAAACAAGAGGAGCACTATCGCACTTCTCGCAATTTTGGCAGATAACAAGAGCAGTGCTATCGCCCTCTTCCGCACTCAAACGGTTAAAATTGGTCGAAAAATTGATTTTTCTTTTTAAATATTAAATGAAAGCCTCTTTAACTGTGAATATTTTGACACCTCATTTTAACCCTACGGTAATTATATCGCGAGATATTGTAACATCAGCGAAATTCCCCACACACATTAAAACTTTAAATGGCTTTTCTCCATGATCATTTCTTCGCTTTCATGTTTTAAAAATGGTAAGGCTTTTTTTTCGTATTTCATATAGAAATTTAAACTTTTTTTGTACATGTGCTTTATTATATATGTGAAATGTACACATGAAATAAGTCTTCACCTTTTTTTTAAGTATATGACGATGTGTTAGAATTCATTGTTTTACACTATATATATCAGAAAAAAATTATATTAAATGCAATATTAGATGTATCTAAAAACGCATACGTAGTCTTGTGTAATGCACATTTGAAAATCTTGTAATGCAAAAATATCAGTTTTTTTAAAAGTAGTAGGGATTTTTAAAAATTCAAATTTTTGTAAACTTTTACATTTTTAATAAATGTACAGTTATTTTTTTTCAAAATGTACCTTTAGTTGAACATTGAAATGTAGTGAGTTCACCATTTGAACCATATTTTTAAAAATAAACAAAATTTAATTTTTATTCACAATACTAACAAGGCATAAAAGCAAAAGAATGAAAAAGTAACCAGGCCCGGGTTCGAATCTGGGTCTTTGGTTCAACGCACCAACGCTCGTCCTTCTGCGCCACATGAAAAGACACCTAACCTGGTACCCTTCACCCTTAAAGTTGGTAACATGAACTCAAACATGAACTCAATTAACTCCTTGGGGAGCGGTGGGATATATTTTATCTCACCTACGATTAATGAAGATTTGCGCAGAAAAAAAAAATACGAAATTGTACTTTTCTAACTTTAGTGGGGAAAAAAAGGGGTCGTAAAATTGCTTTTCCTTATTTAGAAATAATTTTTTTCTAATTTTCGGGTGTGATTTCAGTATTACACAAAAGCAATTGCTTAACACCTAAGGGGTTAATCCAGCATCTATAATATATTTTTAATAATATATTTTCATTCTGTGGATTTTATGCCTTGTTATCATTGTGAATAAAAACTCTTGTAGTTAAATTTAGATTTCTCGGACTTAAGTCATCATTTAAAATTATTACAAATAAACAAAATTCTTGAAAAGATAAACCGTCTCCTTAATATGTATATTGTATTTTACAACACTGTAAGTTGTAAAACTTTTCTATCATAAAACAAGGAGAAATTTATTATTCGGGAACAGTAAACACAGTACTCAAATTCAAGAACTATGCAATTGCTGTTATTTAATATATTTTCATACTCTAGCTACTACAAATGCTGTAATTATGTGTTTTGTCTTTCTTGAACAACCTCTTCATTGCATTACCAACATTTGTCATATACTGAGTTTTAACCAGAATATTTGTACATTTCATCATTGTGTACTTCTACAAAGACAATACTTCAAAACTGTAGTTTAAAAAATAAATTTAAACCCAAAACTTCAATTTTTAAATTTAAATTTTACGCTTCTTTTGCTGCAATTTGTTTTTAGAAATATAAATTTTTATGCATTGGGATTTGCAAAAACCTGTCAGTCACAGAATTGCTCTCTATATATTATTTTCTTTTCACACTTTAAAAAGCAATTTTGTAGAGATTATAAAGGGAATGCATTATGCAGAAATGGACGCTATATATACTTGAAGAAAACATAAACTAGTTCTCTGTGAATAAAATTATACTGTCATCGAGTTGTGTTGTTTATGTTCATGGATATTATTTAAAATTACTTTGTCTGTTTTGGGATACAAATTTTCTGTTTGAAAAACACTTATTCCTTATCTGAATTTATTTTATAAACGCATAGAGTTCTTTATCATGAATTCATGGTTTAAAAAAATATTTAGTTGATTTTCAAAATTTTATTATAAATTTCTTACTTCGTTCAAATAATCTTCGGAATTATTGTGAATAGAGTACTTATTTGAAAGGAAAACTATATTACTTCACATTATTATTTATTTTACCTAGTGCAGCAAATTACAAAAGAAAATATGCTTGGAAAACGGTGTTACGCCGCATTTCAAAATGAAAATGTTATACGTTATTGATGAATATCTTATGAAGTAATTACCATACAGAAAAGGCAAAAATATTATAAAATTAAATTAGGCTTGAACATAATATATAACTTTATTTATTACATTGATTTACGATACATTTATTTTTAATATATACTATGTTAATAGAAAATATCGCTGTCTGTGTGTTTATGTATGATTCTACTTGTGTGTGTGGATGCGATGACTGTGGAAATGTATTGCACATGGAGGTTTGCAAATTTCGTTATGAGAGAGAAGCACAAATCTGGTTAAAACTGAAACTTTTTTTTTTTAGTGTTTCTTCTATTTTTTGAAACGGAACGTGTCTGTATTGGCCCGAATTGTTTATGTTTATTTGAATGTCGTTAACTTATTTTTGAAATTTTCACAATTGTTAAAAAAAGTACATATTTTTCCTTCACAGTCACATTTGATACCTTAGGCATTCAATATCACATCTTATATGTCCGTATGGAGAAAACATGTGGGAATCGTTAAACAAAAATGTATTACAATTCTGAATTTATGTCAAATTTTAAAGAGATTAAAATAATGTAAAATGTTTGAAGACTCAAACGAAGATCCGATGGAAAGTTTTCACGCGTTGGGTTTACTATAGTCACCTTTTGTAGAATAAAACTGTTACCAATAAGACCAGTTAGCTGAAAAACGAGATTATATAAAAAAAAAAAAAAATGTAATAAATTGTCTCTCTCCGCCAGCTCGACTTTTATTTACTCAAGATTTTTACTTTATTTTATTTTTCAACGATTGCACGTTTTAATGAAATATGCAATTTTAAGGAAATATTTTATTTTTATGATTTTTTTAAAGATTAATTGGGCACGGAATAAATTTAAGCGTTCCATTTTTTTTTTTTTTTTCGTTTTTGTTGTTGTGTTGTTATTATGTCAATACAGTAACTGCACGAGCTAAACCTGTTAAGATTTTTGAAATAGGAGAGGACCAAAGTTTTCCTTTAGCCGATTTTAGCGTATTAAACTGGTGTTAGTCCCAAGCTTAATTTTGGGCCGCACCAGTGGCCGAGGGCTAGTAGACGGGAGGTGCTGTGTCCGAACAAAATCGCGCCCGTCGGACCAATCTTTCGGAATATTCCGTGGCTTTCTTTGAACCTTGGATTCCCTTGCATAAATATGGGTTAGGTTATCTTAGAAAGGCCCCCACGGAGGACACCCCCCCCCCCCCTCGGGCTCATATCCCTCGTGTAGATAATTGGCCGTCATAAACAACACACAAACACACACACCCCAAACTTAATTTTAATTGGCAACCTCGGTACGGTCCCGAGTAATGTTGGGTTTTTTTAATAGTTTTTAAATAACTTACATAAAATTGGTAATTTTTAATATTGAAAAAATAAATGTTAACACTTTTTTTTTTTATAGACTTTATCCCCGACTTTTAACATTTTAAAGATATTCTATCTAGAAGAAAAGGAATGAATAAATTTCACAACAAATTCATTTATTTCAAATTTCTCGAAATATATTTTTTCTTGCATATACCTTCCTCCACATATGTCTTCTATTAAAAACGGAATGTTCTGATATTCTTCATCTTAAACAAATTAGGCCACAAAAGAGGATACCATTTCGGTATTGAGAATTAATTCGCTACGCTTTGTAAAACATTCATTCACACAAAAACATTGTATATCAAAGATTGAAGGCGTTTCATTTTTCGATAATTTATATCTAACTAGCTAGCGTATCCGGCGTTGCTAGGAATTTTAAGAATGTTTGTTTTGAAAAACCAAATCAAAATTTAACATACAATATAAAGAATAAAATAAAATAAAACAATTGAAGTGTTGTACACATGATTCAAATAAAATCCCAAAATAATAATATATAAATTTATATAACACACTCAGAATAATACAGCTTTAAATGAACTGAGCAATAATGCTAAAATACGCCAATATTTCTATAATCGAGATTTTATCATTCTTCAGTATATTTTTTCGCACTTATATGATGTTATATATTCACCACGTCCTTTATATTTTCAATATGACATAACATTCCATTTTTTTTAATTCGTCAAATTAATTGAATAATTATAATTTTTCACATGGAAATCATAAGACAGAAAAATTATGACGTAACATTCACTTTTGTTTTTAACTCTTTAAATTATTTATTTTATTTTCATTTTTTACTTGGAAATCTTGCAGTAGAAGTGTTATGATGCAATGTTCCTTTTTTTTTATTCGTCAAACCATTTATTTCATTTTATCACGTGGAAATCTTGCAACAGAAAAGAAATTGTTGTGGTAAGAATTTTATTGAGGATTTTTAATTGTTGGCAACAGCTATAACGAAAAATGTTTAAATTTGATTGGAAATTGCTGTTAAATTTACGGTTTTTTATTAATTAAAAATTAACTATAAGTTATTCCGATTCCGGATTACTTTAGTTGCCTCGGCCGTGTACTAAACACATGTACTTAACATTTTACAAGTCTGGCTTCCAAATTGTGGTTTTGTATAGCATTTGACACAGACAGACAAATTTTTATTTTTATATATTAGATTATAATTGATTATTATGTAAAATTTCGAATTAAAATTATTATTCCAGAATTATGGACGCATCTTTTAATTATTTGGAATTCATATTCTTTATAAATTGCATGATCAAGGCTTGTCCAAGTCACCACTTGCGACTGAGTTTTTTATCTGGCAACCAAGTTATGTAATCTGAATTTTTTTTCACCATGATAGAAAGGAAAATCACTAGCAGACACAATCTGACCCCACCCACTTCTCTCTCGTTGAAGAAAGTTTTTAATTATTTTTTTAATTTATGTTCAAGTGTTTAACGATTATTTTAGACGATGCCACCATTTTTAGGATATTTCATTAAAAACATTTATAATTAAATTAAAGTAGAAATTAAATTGTTCAAAATAATCTAGTGTGAGCTTATCTACAAATAATCGACATGTGTTTTAAAAAAGCAGTATTAAAATTTACATAGCAGAAATCGGCTGCTCGAAACTGTACTGATCTTCAAAATCATCTTTTGACTTTTTGTTTCACACTTTATCCAATTCTATCCAAGTACAGTAGAACCCCGCTAATCCGAATCCCGGTAATCCGAAATCCCGGTTAATCCGAACCGATTTTATTTTAGAAAATTACACTTGAACAAATTAACTGAAAAGATTAACTTACGAAATTTTCGGAATTCCAAGATGAATGTCGGTAAAAGCCTGAAGCAGTTAGATTTGAACATAAAATGGCAGTAAAGCATGTTTTTTATTCTTTAAACAGCTTGAATAAAATTAAGAAAAAACAATAATGTAAAAGTACAACATATGTACGCGGATATAAAATGAAAATGTGATCTGTAGGCCTATTCGTAGAAGCCATCTTAAAAAATTCTCAAATATCGGTTTGCTTGCCAGTCACTATAAAATTCTCTTTTAAAATGCGAAAAGTATTTAATTCAAATGACAAAAATTTACTTTTAATTTCAACAAAAATATTTTGCAAATTATCTATAGAAATGTTTCTTTCTTTCCTCCTTGTCGACGTGGTGACTGAGCTATTTATAGATTCGCGATTTCGAACCGGTGTAATGGGTTGTTACGTAATTATTAATTCTGAAGATTGATTGAATTATTAAAAATATCAGGAGTGATGAAACAATAAATACTATTTCTTTTCGAAAGTCATGCCACATTAACAACCATGCCGGACCTTATGATGCCAGATTATAGGTTGTTTATTATGCTACTGAGTACTTATAACTTGCAAATTTGTAACAAGTATCTTTTTATTTTCTATTTTTATCGGAATTTCTGATAATGCGAAATTTTTGTAATCCCAAGAGGCACCGGTCCCAATTAGTTCGGATTAGCGGGGTTCTAGTCTATTATAATATTTCCTCTTATATTTTCTTTGGAACATTGGATGTAAAATAATTGACATCATTTTTAATAAATTTCATTACCAATATTTATATTTAAAGAAAAAGAAAAATTAAAAAAAAAAATACATTTGCCTCTCATCTTTAAATAAACATCTTTCATTGAAATAAAAAATAAAAATTGCTTAACTATAAACTATACAAATCTTCAAAATCAGCTCATGAGTTTTCTTTTCGGAATTATTGAACGTCCCTTGAAATTTACAAACTGTCCTACTGGTAAAAAAAAAAAAAAAAAAAAAACACTAGAGAACAGGAATTCTGCTTTTTCAGAATTTAGTGTCACCCCGGCATTTCCATTACTTCATTTTCTTCTGGTGGACTGGTGGCTTCTATTATTATGAAACAGCCATTATAAATGAAGGGTTAAAAAAAAAATGGCCATAATTTTTCAATTATGACCAGAAAATCGGAGTTCTAACTTTTTACGGCAGCTCTTTCATCTTCACCTAACGCTTCATTTATAACGGCTGTTTCATAATAATAGAAGCCACCAGTCCATCAGAAGAAAATAACTCGGTTAAGCGTCACTCGGATAATCGGGACTCTACTGCAAAACATATTTCAGTTTTAAGACTTAAAGCACACGCTTTTATTTTATGTAAAATGACGTCATTTGCATTAATATAGAAACTTAAAATTAAATATAGTTTATAATAGCTCCCTGTTTTATCATAAATCCTTCATTTATATTTTTCTCAAAGTAGCACGTATTTTAAATAATTTTTTTTTCAATTTAATTTTTTTAAATAAATTATAATTTAATTTTTTTTTTTCGATTTTATGAGAAAATGGCAACAAAAAGATATAATTTCTATTTTTCAGCAATTTTTTCTTTACTTTCTACAGAAATGGCGTACTTGAATTGCCAAAATGAAACAAATGTCGCTAAAAACCACAAAAAAATAATATTTCAAAAACAAATAGAGATGCAGTTTTCAAACAAATTGCATTAAAAAGTACTTTATTTTCCCAATACGATGGTATAAAAACTGAAAATGTGCGATGTTTAGAAATTTAAAAAAATGCTATAGAGCATTTAATTTTACAATAATACATCTACTTTGTTTATTGCTAGCGTCTGTAAGCTAACGTTATTTTTTGGACACAAAATAAGCTGGGAGAAAGAAATAGCATACCGTACCGTGGCTAAAAAAACATACATTTGCCTCCCATCTTTAAATGAACATCTTTCATTGAAATAAAAAGTAAAAATTGTTTAACTGTAAACTATACAAACCTTCAAAATCAGCTCATGAGTTTTCTTTTCGGATTTGTTGACCGTCCCTTTAAATTTACAAACTGCCCTACTGTTTCTAGCCATTTCAAGAAGGTTTTCAGTTAGCGGCGTGCTAATTCCTATTGTTTAAAGCAACCTTGGGAAAATAGTTTATTTTATCAATGCACATTACTTAATACATTTTGAATTCATCTGCTGACGCAATTAGTTTGACATTTATCATATTGAGATTTATTTGTAAGAACGTAAAGATTTTTTTTTTACGATTCGCGTTGACAAACGTCATATATATATATATATATATATATATTATAATCAATATGTTCGATGCAATAACTTGCCTAGAAATACTTTCAGCAGCAACATTTCCTTTTATATTGTATTTGTCATAATTTTAAAATAAAATTCTCTTAAGATGTCTCGTTATAGATGTTTGAAAGTTACAAAATATTAAGAACTAAACTTAGAAATTATATACAAATAAATAATATTTTTAACTCTTATTTTTAATTTACGATAAATAAGTTCATAAATTGAAATGTCAGAATTATTTGACCATGTTTAATATTCAAATAGTCAAAAGATTTTTTACTTGTTTCCTGAATTCATCGATGCCTTCTCATGAGTTATAATTTTTGTAGCACTCGAAAATCAATGCATTTGGAGTATTCAACAATCAGAATTTCTGTAAATGTCCGGTTAACTGAGACTTGGCAATGTTTCCTATATTTTTTTCACATATATATACTTTTGATATATTTCATTATCAAATTTAAATTACATTATCTTTCAAAATTATTTGCTATAGGAAACCATGTAACTAATGATTCGAAACTTTGCATCTTTATTTTTTTTTCTCAATTTATTTATCAAAAAAACTTTTGTATTTTTTCAAAATCATCGATGGGGATATTGTTTTTACAGGATAATATTTTTTTTTCTTTGTACCATAGTTATATTGAGTAGAACAATCTGTTGTCACTTTTCAATTCGCAAAAAAGAAAAAAAAATGTCGCAAAACTATCTTTTATGTACTTAACCCCCCTCCCCCACCCCAAAAAAAGCATGATAAAACTGTCTGAAAAATTAGACTGTCTAAAATGAAATAAAAATGAAATTCTCTCTGGGCAGTAAAATGATTTATTAATTATATAGTTTATTACATAATGGAATTATTTGACTTGAACATATAGCAATTTATATTTTCAGAAATTGAATATTAACAAAAGTTTATTATTTTATAATATGATTGACCTATTTTATGTATTGCCCACCCTTCCCACCGCTGGTCGTAGTTGTTGAGGACCATGAGTCTATTGAATTATAATACTGTTTCTCTATTCATTATCCTTTCTCATGCAGCAGCATAAATCTGTGAGCCATTTTCTAAGTTTTTGAAATCGCTTCTTCTTCTTTTTAACCTACGAATAAATAAAATAATAAATAAAAAAATTTTATGTTCAATGAAACAGTAATAGAAAGCATATCAGCTCTTAAAGCTGTTTAAAATAATACTGGCTCAAAAATGTGGAAATTTCTGAAACATTCACCGATTAGTTTTTGAACATAATATCATGCAATTGGCAAGCGCGACTATTAAAGTGGTTTGAAATTTAATAATTTTTCAATTTAAAATAAATTTATTACATATAGCCGTGTTAACGATATGACGTCGTTTCTGAAAGCTACCGTGTCCTGAATGTAAAAATGAAATGAGAAATGATTCAGATAATAGCCACATTGTACTTTAAATAAGCCTTCATATTACGAAGAAACTATTATTTTTCTATTTACTCTATTTGTGGTAAAATGAAAGAAGCTGTTGAACATTCAGATCTCAATATCCTTTATAGAATGTTAAATCTAAGGGCATGGAATGGAATCTCATTTTTAAGTTTTGTTATCAGACTTTATTAAGTTTTGTTATGTAAATGCTTATTTTAACATTATTTTTTCAGCATGCTCATCTTAAACTATATTTTCGTCTCTTCTTAAAGTATATTCAACTACAAAAGGAAGAAAAGTGCAGAAAAAAGAATTAAAAATATGATTTGTTGAAGGAAGAATTCAGTACATGAACATTCTATTAATCAACAGAAACAAATCAATTCTTTATGTAATTTAGAAAAAATTGAAAATATTAATATTTGAGCGGAACGAACCAATTTTTACATGGCACACAAAAAATTAAGTGTTCAAGTGTTCACGGAAAATTAATTTTTTTTCAGAAGGAAGGACACGTGTGTAAAGTTATTCAAGGGGTGAAATAATTATTTTTAGAAACGTGTTTTACATTTCCATAGTCTTTTTACATACATACATCTTTAGAATTCAAGATTTTAACTGGAAAATTTCAATTTGGTATAACATGACAAACTATCCAAATCACCAGTCATCACGATTCTCAGAAATTATGAGTCAGTGAGTGTTTTATAGAGTATTTTGAATGCTAAAATAGAAAACATAATCAAAAGTGGTTTTCACGTCAAGTGTGTCTAGTTCTAAAACTTTAAAGATACCTATTATGTCTTGCCATATAATAGAAATGTTCTGGTATCTTCAGTCATTCGCACCGGCCAAATGAATAACGAGTCATTCACGCTGCACCAATACACAATATTTTAATTAAGAGTTTTCCTCATGGATTCCAATATTGGAAAACAAGCTCTTTCTCTGCGTTACTAAAGTCACACTCGTGTGTGATTTTGTGTGGTAGTTCGTCTAAAAATATGCGAGTTCATTAAATGTCCCACACTTCTTCTAGTTACGTAAATTTAATTACTTTTATATAAAAAAATAATTCACGTTATATGATTACGACTTTGATGAAACACATTACATTGTTCTATATCACAACATGATGCAATTTTATTATTATTTGAAAAATTTCACATAAACCGAAGTAAGTCACATATTACATTTTTCATGTGCCCATCTAACAAAATTATGCGCAATACGATGACTGTTTATAGATATATAAAACTGCACTACTACTTTAACTATATCTTTTTTGGAAAAGGACCCGCGCTCTCGATAATTAGATCGCTTTTAGACAAACAAACATAATATTTTTTTTCTTTTTATCCTGACTAAATTTCTATGGGGTTATTTTTGCATTTCACCTTCTAAAAAATAGAATGATTTAAAATTCGCAGGTATCCAAATTGGATAAACGAAAAATCATACGCTATTATGATTTTTCATAAGGTATCTATAAAAATATTAGAGAAAAATATCCAAATACCGGCTACCAATTTTGTTTTCAATCTAGATCAAACAATTTTCAAAATTAATAAAATTAAAAGTAACACCAGGCTACCTTGACATGTTTTACATCTGTTTAGAGAAAAAAAAATCAGTTTAAAAGGCGTTTTCTGTTTTAGAAAAGCAAAATTCCGAAAGTTTTCAAATTTTGACTTTTTAAAATGGGGTCTAAATACCGGCTACCTAAGTTTATTTTTTCCAAAAGTTCACACAAATAGAGATAATGACAATTATTAAGCAATAATAATATTATTTTAATAAATTGTATTGATTAATAACATTTCTTATGCATAGTAAAAATACGAAATTTTTAATAAATAAGTTTTTTTGACAAATTTCGAAAATTATTTACGACTATCTCTCACAGTCTTCTTCCCATCATGTTTCTAATTTTGTTTTTAACGTGTAAAACAAAAAAAAAAAAGCTTGCTGATTGAAATGAGAATTATTTTATCTGAAAAAATCATTGACATAATATCCATCTCTGCGTCGGTATAGCCCCTATCAGCCCATATATCGCATGATTAACATCGAACGCAGAATCCTCTCCCCCATTCTTGTCCACAGAGAAAGCACCCATGCAGAAGACACAAATTTATGTTGGATATATTCCTTTTCACTTTTTTAACCCTCTCGCTGCGTACTTGTTTTATCAAAATAGCTCCAAAAAATATTTATTTAACGCATCGCGACAAGCGACTTTTTAGAATTTTTATTCTTTTCTCACCGGTTTTTCAAAAAAAAAAAAAAAAATTGTCTAATTTAACCGGGAAAATCCTCCCATTAAATAAGGCAAAATTTACAAAAAAAATAACTGTTAAGAATAATCAATGAGGGTTAATTAGACGGAAAAAATGCATTTCCGAGAAAATCTCGGGTTGCGCAAATTTTGCTACTTTTACGTTTCCCGAGGAAATCTCGGGTTGCGCAGTGAGAGGGTTAAAATCAAACTTCTGCCTCTTTCGTCTGGTTTACTCCGTCATTTTTTTCTTTCTCTTTACATTTATTAAAGGCAATTTTGTAGTGTCCAAGAGCGCTTTTTTGGAAAGTGACCCAGAGCGCTTTTTTGGAAAGTGATCCGGTAACCACTATCATTCCTGAAGAATTACGGCCATGGTTGCTGTTTTTCATATTGCGAAATAGGACTGGAGCTATTTCCGAACCATTTAAATTAATTTATTAATTATGGAACTACTTAAATTAATTTATTTTCCTCCCCTTCAAGCAGAGCAACCGTGGGAGGTCCAAATATCAGCTAGCCGGTATTTAGACCACTCCAGGTAGCCGGTATTCGGACCAATGCTATGTTTAAGTTAAAAACGGTATTAGTCATTCCTATAATGAAGTACCAATAATGTGCGCGTGGCAATTGATAGCTAATTATGTTTAAAAAATAACTTAATCAACAATTCAAGCCAATATACGATCAGTATATTTTAAAAAATTGAGAAACACATATCTGAAAAACTTTTGATGTACCAGATTACGTAGATTCAACAATTTTGCATTTACTATTTGTAAATGACACAGACTTCAGCAACGTACATTTCGTAACTTTATTCTTTCAATTGAAGTCACAAACTTTGCCTATCATCACTAGGCTGCGCTGCGCGCAGTTCTCAGAACACCTAGTAGCCGGTATTTGGACACTAGCCGGTATTTGGACTTTCTCCTCTACTTATATTCATAAACTGCCTTCATATTCATAAATTGAAACTTCGAAGAAAAACTAAATATCACTTACTAAAACTGCATATATAACTTATGAAACAAAAAACGGAAAATGTATAAAATTTCTATACACTCAAACCCTTATCCTGCTATCCGGTTAAACCTACACTACAACAGAATTTTTGGTCGATTTTTATAAAGTCAAAAGTATATCGAGAAGTTATTAACTGATTCACCTTTATCAGATGATGTTGGTAGTTAAGTATTAACATTAATTTATTCTTACACATATTTTATTACATGCATTTTAATATACAGTATACCAATTAAAGTCCCTTGCCACCCACAATTTCGGAACGGCTTCGCCTATATTAATAAAAGTGGTGTCTAGGTACAGTAAAATAGCCATGCTCTACTTAATGAAACCACTTAAGACGCCACCTGGTGGAAGACTGATGACTTAGCATACATATCTCGAAAACGGAAAAATATAGGAAATAAGTTATTCACATGTTTTAGAGCATCATCAGTTTAGTACAAAAAGACACCTTCTGGACAATAATGTGAAGAATAGAACGGTTAAAACGCGCATTTGTTTATTCGTGATTTCCTACACTGAGACGTCACGAAATTTGAACGGAAGGACAAATGATTATCTTTTGGATAAATGTGCATTGCAGCTGACGGTGGGAATTTTCAAATAAATGTATATTGTTATAACTAGGGGAGACCGGGGCAAGTTTTCCAACTTTTTAGATTTTTATTTTTGTATTTTTTATTTTTAACTCTTTTGATATATACAAGATATCATTGTATTCCTTAGACCTTCCTGTACAAACTGGCACAATTGTATTTCAAAAAACTAAATATACTTTTTCACAAAAAATAGTTAAGTCTAATCATGTTACGTTCGAAAATGTGCCCCGTATGCGGAGCAAGTTTTCCAGCCTACGAAAAATGGTCAGGGACAAGTTTTCCAACTATACTTTAAATGGTAAAACATCGGTAATAAATCTTGCTTGTTAATTAATAAGTATTTTGTATTGTGAACTAAATGCTCAGTAACATAACAGTAACATAAAAAACAGTTTTAATCCACTTGACATTTAAAGACGAAGGTCCAAACAGCTCCCTGGCCGGAATTGGATTTTTTTTCTCGCCCCTTTTATCTGATTCCTTTAGCAGTTTCCTATTTTTTAGATGAATCTTTTTTTCCATTTTCAGTTGATTTTTGACAGGAGAATCAGTATGTACAATACTTCCTATTTTTTTTCCACGCCGTGTTTGCCTGCTTAGGGCAGCCTTCGCAAAAGTCCTAACTTCTTCTGATGTAGGCAAAGCTTGTTTGGATGTAGAAGGAACGCTTTTTTCATAAGCAATAGGGAAATTTTGAGTAGAACTTAAGGAACAGATTCTTTGGAATTGATAGCCTGCATTGGTGTAGAATGATTAGATGCTTTCGGTGTTGTTTTGTTTCTGCAGGGGGTGATTGAGGAAAGTTTCAAATCTTTTCAGGATTGTTGGTGCTTTTAAGATTTGGTGCGGCAGGAGCTGGGCTGTCAGAAAAGTAGGATGGCGTAAAAGCAGAGTTTGTAAATATTTCAGGATTCAGTATGAAAATTCTCTAACGTTTAAAACCCGCCATAATATTAACTGTGGATTAACGCCAGTGGAGCGGCTCTAAGCACGGTTAATTTGCTTTTTGAGGGATTCATACTCACTGCGATCTCAGTGTGCTAGCTTATGGCTATAAAGGCATAATTAACATAAAATGGATTCATTAAATGAACCCATTTTAGAAAAAAATGACATTTTATCATATTTTTGAATTTACCTTGTTTTTTATATTGATAGTTTTAATAAATGCCTAAAGGATCAAACGGGTTCGTAGTATATATGGTTATTTAGCCGATTTTTTCATACAATAAAACTAGCTGATTTAGGAGGGGAGGTTTTCAAACGAGAAACATGTTGGAAAACATGCCCCGTATGCTGTTGGAAAACCTGCCCCGTCGCCATATTTAAACTGTTGCACTACATGGACGAATACCGGTTTAAGTTATTTCCAAAACAAACGCATAGTTACCTGAAGAAAGAAAACTTTTTTAGTGTATGCAATGTCAAAACAGTAAGTTTAACGCTAGTACGTTTTTTTTTTTTACGTTTTAATAAAGACCTAAAATTTTACTCACAGTTGAAAAAATGAAAAAAACAGCTCTCCAGACGGAGTCACAGCAGCTATTAACAATTAGTGGCAACATCTTACATAACTTTTGTATATGTTATGTAAGATGTTGCCACTTCAGCCAGTTCACTCGCTAGCGTCACCTAGTTGCTCATTTAAAAACTAAAGCGAGTTGGAAAACCTGCCCGTATGGAAAATGTTCCCCGGTCTCCTCTACTTGTTTTTCTCTATCTAAGATCGTTTTACACTAGATTAATTTTAACACAATTATTCAAATTGGTAAACAAATTATATTAGATGTAAATTTCCAACTGGGCGAAAAATGTCCGAACCAGGATTCGAACCCGGGATCTCCTGGCTGAAGCCGCCAGTGCTCTGCCATCTGAGCTATCCCGGACGATTCTGGTCGAACTTTTTCACCCAGCTAACCTTGAAGATTACAGCATCTGGTCTGAAACCTGGTTCAGCTCAACAGAATAAATCTCAGGTAATGGAACTCCAGAAATCGCTGGATACGAAATTACACTAGATTAATTTTAACACAATTATTCAAATTGGTAAACAAATCATATTAGATGTAAATTTCCAACTGGGCGAAAAATGTCCGGACCAGGATTCGAACCCGGGATCTCCTGGCTGAAGCCGCCAGTGCTCTGCCATTCGAACTATCCCGGACGATTCTGGTCGAACTTTTTCACCCAGCTAACCTTGAAGATTACAGCATCTGGTATGAAACCTGGTTCAGCTCAACAGAATAAATCTCAGGTAATGGAACTCCAGAAATCGCTGGATACGAAATTACACTAGATTAATTTTAACACAATTATTCAAATTGGTAAACAAATAATATTAGATGTAAATTTCCAACTGGGCGAAAAATGTCCGGACCAGGATTCGAACCCGGGATCTCCTGGCTGAAGCCGCCAGTGCTCTGTCATCTGAGCTATCCCGGACGATTCTGGTCGAACTTTTTCACCCAGCTAACCTTGAAGATTACAGCATCTGGTATGAAACCTGGTTCAGCTCAACAGAATAAATCTCAGGTAATGGAACTCCAGAAATCGCTGGATACGAAATTACACTAGATTAATTTTAACACAATTATTCAAATTGGTAAACAAATCATATTAGATGTAAATTTCCAACTGGGCGAAAAATGTCCGGACCAGGATTCGAACCCGGGATCTCCTGGCTGAAGCCGCCAGTGCTCTGCCATCTGAGCTATCCCGGACGATTCTGGTCGAACTTTTTCACCCAGCTAACCTTGAAGATTACAGCTTGGCCAGGAGATCCCGGGTTCGAATCCTGGTCCGGACATTTTTCGCCCAGTTGGAAATTTACATCTAATATAAGATCGTTTTGTCACGTCACATTTTAGGAAACAACGAAAAAACAAATGCGTGTTCTAACCTCTCTATTATTCGCATTAATGTCAGAAAGTGTCTTTTTGTAATAGTTCGATGGTACTCTACAACATTGTAAATCACCTTTTTCTCCTATCACTTTCCGTTTTCTAGACAGGAACGCTAACACCTCAGCTTGCCACCAGGTGGCGCCGTAGGTGGTTTTAGTTCGTAGCACATGGCTATTTTACTATACCTAGATACCACTTTTATAAATATAGCAGCAACCGTTTCGAAGTTGAGAGTGGCAATGGACTTTAGTGTGCATACTGTATATTAAAGCTAGTGCTCGCGAATATACGTTTATATAGGTTTAAACGTATACGTAGTTAAGCCTTTTTTTCATATTACTTGGGGGCTCTGCCCCCTACGAGCTACGCTCGTCAACCCCCGTACAGATACCGCAGACTCTAACAGCACGCTAATTTGATCGCCTTTAAAAAGATTTCGGAAGATTGAATTATAATTTGAATCTGACAATTATAATCAGACGTAATTCTCACCAAACTTTTCTTTCTCTTTTTAATATTCACGTCAAAATACTTTTGTTAGAAATGAAATATTATGATCATCTTAAAATGTCAAGTAAATGTCTCGCGCAATTTTTAAATTAAAACTGTTTTGCAATATTATTTTTTGTTCATTTTACGTAATAAGTGTAATATGACGTAAATTCTCCTATTTAGGACTTCTAACGCATGTTGCTGAATTTATTATTTTAGAATATTCTTTCTCATTTAAAATTCACGTGTAACTATAGTTTTTATGACGTAATTTTCAATGAGTTCCTGCTTTTAATATTTTTTTGTTTATAATAGTCACGTGTAAAATAAATTTTTAATTTGAAGCAAACATTACTGTTTGCGCTGTTTATGCAACTGGCAACAGTTTAAATTAACACAATTTTCTAAAATTTGTAAAAAATATCTCTCGAAATGCTGAAAATTTGAATTTAAAATAGAAATAAAACCTCGAAAAATTATTCAAATTAAAAAACTAACTGCAATCTGCACACCGGGAAATTCTGACGCATAAAATGATCTAAAAATGATTAAATTCCTATGTACAGTTTTTGCTCCTATAAAACATTTTTAATGGAACGATTTTGTCCAACTTTGGCATTAAATATGTCTTAAAATAATTCTTCGATTTGAAAACTGTCTGCATCAGCGTGTTTATCAAACATTTCTCTATAATACTACCGATTTTCATATTTTTGTATGCAACAGTTTTTTTAATATTAACGAAGAAAGACCTCCGGTCACAAAAAATTCAAAACCGGCGGCGGCGGCGGCGGCGGCGGCGGCGGTGACAGCGGTAGTTACTTTTTTTTAGAATAGAGAGATACCTGCCTAAATCCGTCACTGGTTACAATACGTTTTAAACGTAATAAGTGTATATACGCGAGCACTAAATAAAATGATTGAAACGCAGCGGCTTGTTTTCCTTACTTTAGAGCGCGATGATATATCAATTGGAGCGCATATCGATAATGATGGTCGCAGATGATCGGTAGCAAACCTTGGTATGACTGGCGAAACTTAAGAAAATGTTCATTTTCAAATTATTATGTTAAAACAAATTAATAAAAGTAGAAATCAAAACTTTCCAATTCTGACCTTGTTAAGGTGATAAGTTTTTTTTTTCGTATTTGAAGTATTTTTTTTTAATTATTATGCTTTTGAAATACGATTTTTTTTTGTACCTTTCGTCAGTTTAATTTGGATTTTTTTTAAGTAATGAACTTAAGAGAAATCTGATCCTTTTTGTTAATTATATTTCAACAAATGTAACGTTAAAAATTATTTTAAAATTAAAATGAGCTAAATAAAAGTAGCATTTTAAAATCTGAAATTATAAAATAATTTTTTAAGAAATAAAAATTCAAAAATTTAAGTTTAATACGTTAATTATTTCTTGACATTAAAAAATATATTTATTTGTTGATTCAATTTTGACATAAAATAATATTTTAAATAATAATAATTCAAAATTTTTAATTAGTACGTAATAACAACAATTATATTATTTGCATAAAAATATATTTATTTACTTTTTTAAATAAAAAACTTTGCTATTTTTAATAATAGCATAAATTTAAAAGTTTAAGTTCAATATGTTTAAACATTATTTTTATTTTTGTGTCTCATTACACAATGAAATAAAAAAAGATTTTTTTTAAAGTGAACTTTCTGTTTAAACTTTTGTAGAGTAATTAATGTTTTATAATTCTTTTAATCCGCAAGAATTTGTTGATTTTTCCCAATATCACAAAAATTAAATTTAAGATATATATGTTGGTTTTGAATATCATGTAGAGAGTTAACTGAGGCATAGTTACAATATCTGATATCAGAAATAATTTTACCTTTAAAATACGACCGGTCAGTCGATTACAAAATTCCTTTATTCTGATTACGGAAAATATATGAGATTATATTAATCTAAAAAATTAAAGGAAAGTACATTTACCTCACTAGATGCTGTTGACTTCGATAGATCTTCACACGGTAAGTCAGTTCTTGTGACTGGTGAAGCTAAATGAGAATTACTTTGTTGAGATGGCACTTGAAAGTTTCTATCCGGAAGTTCTTCTGTCTTAGTAGATGAAACACTTTCCTTTAAAGTTATAATCGATTGATCAAAGTAATTAAACTGAACATTTTCATTGTTGCAAACTGATTTTGGATATAATTCGAATATAGGGTTAATATGTGAGTGAAAATGATCTATTGAGCTTGAGCGACTGGATTTAGATTTTTGTCGATCTTGATCAACGGAGTTTAATTTTACTTTTCCATCAACACAAATGGATTTTGGCTCTGATAATTTACATATAGAATTATAATTTTCATATAGAGATTCTACTGTGCTTGAGAGTTTGGATTTTTCACGTTCATCTTTAGTGGTTTTTAGTACATCAATTTCATTAAAATCTGAAGATTCATTCATCATAACTGGAAAGCTATCATCAGTTTTATTTCTATCATCTTTTACTACCACAGTGTATACTTCACTACTTTTGTCAAAATTACCTGTCGCAGTTGCAGTATTTTCCTTTTTTTGGCTAATAGTGCATCTTTGTCACTAGAATCCAAGTTAGAATGTTCATTAACGTAAACTGATTATGTATCAATTGCTTGATGTTCATAAAAATTCACCTTCGATTTCTTTTTTCTATTTTTTCTCTTCCTTTTCTTCTTCTTTTCTGAATTACCATTACCGACTTCGTTGAAATGAGACGATTCTTTTCCATTTACGTTTGAATAACAACGTTCATCACTTTTAACAGAAGTTTTTTGTTCTTCTGATTTTTGAAATTTTTCATTTAAACCTAAATTACAGATTTCATCGCTTTTAACACATTCCTTTATTTCAACTGATTCTTTCACGTTCGATTTCCTTTTTTTCCTTTTTCTCTTTTTTTTCTTATTCTGTTCTGAATCACCCACTTCGTTGAAATCAGACAATTCTTTTCTATTCACATTTAAATAACAACTCTCATCACTTTTAACAGAAGTTCTTTGTTTTTCTGACTTTTGAGATGTTTCAGTTACATCTAAGTTATAGACTTCATCACCTTTAACACTTTCTTTTATATCAACTGATTCTTTAACATTCAATTGCGTTTTTCTACGTTTTTTATTTATTTTCTCTTAAAATTTATGTTCCACTGTATTATTAACGTCACGTGTTTCATCAATTTTAACAAAACTTTCAAGTTCGACCGATTCTCTAACTTTTCATTTAATTGTGAAATGCAAACTTCGCCTTTGTCAGCAGAATTTTTATTTTCGTTAGGTTTTACAGCCTTTGCTTTTCTGCTTTTAAGTTTTCGCCTGATTTTCTTATTGCCTTCTACATTACAAATTTTATCAACTGTACCAGAAGACAGATTCAATTCTTTTTCTGATTCAGAAACAATACCGCTTTGAACGCAGTCTTCATTTTTTTGTGAATGCTTAACTTCCGGTTTCACTTTATCTTCTTGCTTGATTTTTTTTATTTGTTTCTATATCAGAAGTTTCATCACTAGTAATATAAATTTCATGTTCAACTGAATTTATAAAGTTTTCATTCTCTTCGAAATCACAGATTGAATCACATTTTACAGAACTTTTGCTTTCCTCTGATATTTTAACGGTTTCATTTGATATTAAAATATCGATATCTTCATTATCCAGAATATTAGACCTAGCGGACAATAATTTGTAAGTTTCGTCATAGCTGTTGCTAGATTGAGGAACTTCTGAAATTCTGAAAAAAAAAGACATATTGTTTATTCTATAATAAAATTTCTAGAAATAATATATGAAAATATTTATAAATGCTTTATTTACCTTGACAAATAATTTTTAACTTTAATGATATTAAAATTATATTCCTTGTCATTACCCTAGTGATCGATTTGCACCAATCAGTACAGTAAAATTTAATTTAAAATTATTTGTAATAATTGCTAATAAATATCATGTCATATGTATTTTAGTATGGATGGTTGGTTGTGTTTATGACGGCCAAATATGAACACTGGGGATATAGGCCATAAGGGGGGGTGCCCTCCGTGGGGGTCTTTCTAAGGGAACCTAACTCGTATTTACGCATGGAAATCCATGGTCCGAAGAAAAACACGAAAACACCGAACGATTAGGCCGACGGGCACGATTGGGTTCGAACCCAGCACCTCCCGTCTACCAGCTTTGAGAGCGGAATCTCTCGGCCATTGGTGGGACTATTTTAGTATGGAAAAAATATTTTTAAACGTTCTGTAAAAATAATTAAACAGATACGTAAGAGAGAAACTGATAAATCCTTTTAGTCTATTGCAAAAGGTTATCTCAATTTTGAGTCAATTTGCCTGGTACTTTAGTGAATAATCTTTGAATTACGTTGCTTTATACTAAAATATTACAATATCTCCCCGATGCCATTTATGTTACATTTGTTGCTACTGAAACTTTTTTATACTATAATGTCTAGCATATATAATAATTTATTTCCCGCATTGAAATTGTTCCTAGCATTTAGAAAAGCCTTGCTTTACGACTCACATTCTCTTCGGGTAAAACTGGAAATCCTAATTTGATGGAAGAATGATACTGAAAAAGTACTTCCGGCAAGTGCCGGCAGGAAGAGGTAGCTTTCATATTCCTTATTTTTTAAAAGCCAGCTTATATTATTCAAACACACGAAGCTCAATTTATTGGAAAACAATTATAGAACATGCAATACTATTTTTTATCCATGCTAAAGTTTCGTGAAATTAGTCAACTTTATCCAAGCTGCTTTTATTTAAAGTAACTTATATTTCGTTGCCAAATTCGGCGATACCTTGAAGTGCCTGCCATTTTAATACAGCATGATGGATGAGGCTAGCCAGTGAACTTGGTCGAGACCTCAGAAATTACTGTGCACATGAGCGCTCACATCGGAATTGGTTGATATATACGAGTGCTGTCGCAGGCAAAAAATCAGATTTTTCAAAATTTCACCCACAATAGAAATGCAAACTGCGATATCTGAGCCATTTTTTAAGATAAAAACAAAACAAAAAATGCTCCGGAATCCTTATATCAAGGTCAAAAACTTAAGAAAGAAACCATTTTCAATTTCTAATTTTTTTCGCCTCTTTTTAAATATAATTTTCTTTTAATTTAACGTCTGCCATTTTAGAACAAGACGGCGTATGAAACTGGCCAACAAACTTGGTTGATACATTCCTATATACTATCCACATGCCTTCAAACATCCAAATAGGTTAATAAATACGCGTGTTATCGCGTGACAAATATCAGATCGTTTCAAAATGTCAGCCATACTAGAAATTCAAAGTGCTAAAACTCAACCATTTTTTAAGATATAGACGAAACAAATACTGTTCCTGAATCTTTGTATCAACGTGAAACACATAAAAAAATCGTTTTCATTTCCAATTTTTTGATACCTCCTTTTATTTTTTTATTTTTTTTAATACCAGTTCTTTTGAAACAAGATGGCGAATGAAGCTTGCTAACGAACTCAGTCGAGACATTGATATATACTAAATACACACCAAGTTACATCCAAATTGGTTTATAAATACGCTTGTTATCGCTTGAGAAAAATCAGGTCGTTTGAAAATGTCAGCCATGATAGCGATTCAAAATGCTATAACTAAGCAATTTTTTAAATATAAGTGGAACAAAACTGTTCCGGAAACTTTGTGTTAAGATCAATCACATGAGAAAAAAATATTTTTCATTTTCCAATTTTTTGAACCTGATTTTAAATTTAAATTTAATTTTTTTTAAATGACCGCCATTTTGAAATAAAATGGCGGATGAATCTGACCAACGAACTTAATCGAGACATTAGTATGTACTATGTACACACCAAGGTACATCCAAATCGGTTCATAAATACGCCTTTTATCACGTGACAAAAATCAGGTCGTTTCAATATATCAGACACATTAGAAATTCAAAATGCTATAATTCAGCCATTTCTTAGATATAAACGAATCAAAAACTGTTGCGGAATCTTTGTATTAAGGTCAAACACATAAGAAAAACATATATTTCTTTTTCTAATTTTTTGGTACCTGATTTTAATTTTTTTTTAATTCTTTACACGCCCGCCATATTGAAACAAAATGGCGGATGAATCTGACCAACGAACTTGGTCGACACAATGATATGTACTATGTACACACCAAAGTGCTCTAACTCAGCCATTTTTTAAGATACAGACGAAACAAAAACTGCTCTGGAATCTTTGTATCAAGGTGAGGAAAAAATATTTTTCAATTTTCAATTTTTTGGTACCACATTTCAAATTTAAACATAAAAAAATTTTGAAATGGCCGTCATTTTGTAACAAAATGGTGGATGAAGCTGGACAATTAACTCGATCGAGGCATTGGTATGCACTATGTATACACGAAGTTACATCCAAATCGGTTCATAAATACGAGGGTTACAGTGTGATAAACATCAGATATATATATATATATATATATATATATCAACTTTTAGAACGGATGGTGGTTTCGGGGTCTGTGGGTTATGATCGATGAAAATATACCAAAATTTTTTGAAATCGCTTTCCTCCGAACAGCTGCAATATGTAGCTTTTTCTAATGAAAGCTACCTAAAATGATATTTCTGTCAATTCCTAAAGTATTAGATTTCAAAAGTAATGTGCACAGTGTGATATTGAAATTACAGCTAAGACTGACATAAAAAAGTCCTTCCGACCACTGCCGGGAGTAAGAGGTAGCTTTCATATTCCTTATTTTTTTAAAAAACAGCTTATTTTATTCAAACACAACAAGCTGAACTTAGTGGAAACCGATTATAAGAGATTCAATACTAAATGTTATCAATACTAAATCATTATGAATGAGAATTTCGTGAAATTAGTCAGCTTTATCCAAGCTGCTGTTATTTAAAGTAACTTATATTTGGTTGCCAAATTCGGCAATATCTTGAAGCGCCTGCAATTTTAAGATAACATATTGGATGAAGCTAACCAGTGAACCTGGTTGAGACTTTAGTGATTCCTGTGAACAAGCTCAGTCACATCAGAATCGGTTGATATATACGAGTGCTGTCGCAGGCAAAAAATCAGATTGTTCAAAATGTCACCCACATTAGAAATGCAAACTGCTATATCTGAGCCATTTTTTAAGATAAATACAAAAAAATGCTCCGGAATCCTTATATCAAGGTGAAATACTTAAGAAAGAAACACTTTTCACTTTCTAATTTCTTTGCACCTCACTTTAAATATATATATTTTTTTATTTAATTTCCGCCATTTTGAAACAAGATGGCTGATGAAACTGGCCAGCGAAATTTGTCGAGACATTGCTATATACTATCCACACGCCTTCTTACATCGAAATAGGTTAATAAATACGCGTGTTATCGCATCACAAAGATCAGATTGTATCAAAAAGTCAGCTATGCTAGAAATTCAAAGTGCTATAATTCAACCATTTTTTGAGATATAGACGAAACAAACACTGCTCCGGAATCTTTGTATCAAGGTCAAACACATAAAAAAACTTTTTTCATCTTCTTATTTTTTGATACCTCATTTTAAATTTATTTATTTATTTATTTATTTTAATGGCAGCCCTTTTGAAACAAGGTAAAGAATGAGCTGGCCAAAGAACTCGGTCGAGACATTGGTATGTACTATGTACACACCAAGTTACCTCCAAATCGGTTCATAAATGCGCCTGTTTTCGCGTGAGAAAAATCAGGTCGTTTCATAATGTCAGCCACAATAGAAATTCAAAATGCTATAACTCAGCCATTTTTTTAGATATAGACAAAATAGCAAATTTCCACATTATGTATTCTAGACGCGGTGCATTACACATGTCTCTTTCTTCTTTAAAAAAATATCCTGCAGATGTCGATGCAAATGACTGTTTGGAATTCGACATCGTTGTACATTTAAATGATTCAATACTTCCGCGCTTTTTTAAGTATTGCTGGGATAGTCGATTTCTACAACATATAATCTAGACGCTATAACGGAGCTATAGTTTCTAGAAGATATAGTTTAAAAATCGGCTTATTAAAAAGGTGCTAAAAATTTGTATCCCATAAATGTTGAACGAGGCTGAACGACGAATGTCGATTACAGTGACATATGGTAATTCCAACGTAACTATTTAAAAAAAAAAAAACGTTTCGCTCAGAGAAGATCTAGAAAATCTTGCTCCTATCGACATTTGTCATTCAGTATTTTTCAATATTTAATGGGATTCAATTTTTAGAACTTTTTTAAAGCATTACTGGAATAGCCGGTTTCCACACTATGACCGTGATCTAGGTAGATTTTTCTCTGTTATCGTAACGAGATTGGCCCCACCAGTGGCTGGGAGGTTCTGCTCTCGAAGCTGGTAGGCGGGAGGTGCTGGGTTCGAACCCAATCGCGCCCGTCGGCCTAACCGTTTCGGAGTTTTCGTGGTTTTCTTCGAAACCGTGGATTCCCATGCGTAAATACGGGTTAGGTTCCCTTAGAAAGACCCCCACGAAGGGCACTCTTCCCCCAGGGCCTATATCCCACGTGTTGATAATCGGCCGTCATAAACACAATCCAAACAAACAAACCGTAACGAGATTGACCAATCAGAAGCCAGAATTTTTGCTAACTTTTCACTGTTTGCAAAAATGTACCTGGATACCGGTCTATATTTCTAGCCGCTATAACTGAGCTCAGGAATAGTACAGAAAGCAAACTCCGTATTTTGATGCATTAAGACCGGGATCTAATTAGGAACAAGTGTGTCTCTATAACGATGTAGCGACATACGGCCAATAAATGTTTATTGGTAAAAGTGATAAAAACAAATCGTTAAAGTTCTTTGTGAGCATGCCATTATCGTCAGGCTAATGCATGTTGAATTATTTCCCTAGTCTAATAGAGATCGTCCATGCGCGTATCTTCTAATGGAGGATATTCCAAATATGGGTTCGAGGCTGAAAAAGTCACTTGGTACCGGTAATTTACCCAAAGAATCTCTAACTGACAAGAAGGGAATCAGGAAACTACACTGTTAAAAATATCGTGAAAAATTACCTCTGTTCTTAAAGGTTCTCTATTTTCAGACCAATGAGAACGCTATATAAACGCCTATGAAGCGTTCTCATTGGTCATAATACAGATAGCCTTTAAAAACAGAGGTAATTTTTCACGATATTTTTAACAGTGTACTACTGCTTTCTCCCATGAACTGTTTCATTGGCTAGCGGGGAAGCAGATTGCCGTACTTTCGACAAAAACTTGAAATGAGCATGCCTCCTGTGCATATATCACCACTCTTATGTATAAAGGCTCTCTGTTATGGTGTTGTTTCTGATGCAGCGCCTAGAATACCTAGTGTGGAAATATGCTATCGAAACAGTTCTAAAAATTTCTATCCCTTAAATGTGCGACGATACTGCTAAAATTTCAAGCGTCGATCGCAGCGACATCTGCGCGAATTTCGTATTACTATTATTACATTGTACAGACTAGCAATTTCTTGCAGTTGTAGAAAATATCCTGCAGATGTCGCTGCGATCTGCATATTGCAGCAGTATCATTGCACATTTAAGGGATACAATATTTTAGCGCTTTTTTAAGTATTACAGGGTTAGCCGATTTCAACACTATATATTCTAGGCGCTATAGTTTCTGAGCGCTGTTGGTTAAATTTCGATATTTGTGTTTTAGAGTGAGCAATAGAGAAAAGTACTAAAACTATTGAAACAACAACTTCTTTAATATTGAAATGTATAGCAAAGGAGTTCAGAATCAATGCCTTAAATAGTTTCGAATATGTACTGTTGTTATGAGGTCAATACCCTTCCTGGATGTGGAAATGCAAAATTGTGTTCAACATAATTCGCCGCAATCTAGATAGATTTTTCGCTGTTAGCGAAACGAAATTCATAAATCAGGAAGCTTGCACTTTTGCGAACTTTTCGCTGTTTGCAGCAATGCAGGCTATTGATTGGTGAATCTCGTTTAGCTAACAGCGAAAAATCTATCTGGATACCAGCCTAGATTTCTGTAAACATTGCACTTCATCCATGGCACTAAGAGAATGACTCAAAACTTTTATAACACAGGTCGGGATCCAGACACCGCAAAAATTCTCAAACATTCTGGCTTCTGATTGGTCAAACTCATTTCGCTAACAGCGAAAAATCTATCTGGATCTCGGCCATAGTTTTCTTCGATGAAATCAATGCAAAAGGATAATATAAAAGAATAGTATAAGACTTCTAAAATGGTTTGGCGGGTTTATCGCTGTTTGGCATAATTTATAAACTTTAGAATTAATTAACAGTTTTTCGCTAATTAAGAATAGAAAATTTGTGTTTCTGAAGCTGAATTTTATAAAAGCACGTAGATTGAGTAAATATCTGTCCAAAAATGCAATCCTTACCTTTTTATGTCCATTGTTTAAATCTCTACCTCGATTGAAGCATAAGGTGCGACGAAGAAAATAAATTTGTCATTTTCAATATCTCGACGTTATTTAAAAAAATCTATACCTCTGTTTATAATTAATTTGTGAGGATGCATTTGGTCTCAAATTGAAGATCTTTTCCATTAGGTCCTTCTGGTTTTGGTTTTATTTTTCTGCGATGATTGGTTCTTTTGATATGGGAAATTTTACGCTGGCATGATTGGTCGATTTCACATGGAGAAGCTGTCTTCAGTATAATAAGCAGTTACGGTGTCTTGCGTTTTATTCTTGGCGTTTGTTTGTTTGGCGAGGTTAGCATTTTTTTTTTTTTCAGCTTGGCTTGGCAGATCGACCGTCCTGCTTGATACATTTTTAAACCAGACTCAACACAACTATCTGAAAACTTGGCAAAGAACAGTAGAAAAACCAGCTAAAACGTAAATATATTGATAATTTGATGAGATATAGTCATTTGTATGAAACAAGTTTTAACCGCGCATGCAAAGAGCATTACAAATTTTTTATTTCATGATATGGTAGCCACTTGTTTAGGAAAACTTATATAAAAAGTAAAGTACAATACCACGAAAAAAAAAAAAGATAATGAGTTACTTTCTGAAAGCAGATTTATTATAAGGGGTTTTCTCTATTTTTTTTAATAAGCTCATTTTTCCATTCTGAATTTTCACAGTATTAGAGTGGGCACTTTATAGAAGTTGCCTAAAATATCTCACTACAGAATTATGGAAAAGAAATTCTGGAATCCTCAATGCATGCTCAGTTAAAAAGTATTTCATACAATTGCTCATACCTCATCAAATATTCAACATATTTGCCTTTTAATTCAGTGTACAATTTCTACTGTTCACAGTCAGGATTTTTTAAGTTGTGTTAAATTTGATTGAAAACTCTATAAGCTATAAAAAAAAAGCTTTTGAATGTTTTATCAAAACTTTAGCAGCTTCACAAATATGAGTCCCATGCTTACACAATGGCACAAAAACTTCGAACAGCTATCACGTAGTCATTTAATACAATTTCAGACCATTTTGATCATAGTCTGGTACGTGGGTGATAACAAATACTATTTAATATTTCAATTTATAATTAGCCTTCTAATTATCCTTCAGACTAAATCTTCACTGGAAAATATAATGTAAAATTCGTTCTATACATACTAGGAATTTAAGAAAAATTCGTCAAGAATTTCAGTAGGTATTTGACAAAATGTGTAAAATCGGAAGCGTCCGGTGAAATACTCCTAATGTTTGACATGAATGAATTTAAAACGCTTTAATTAAAGGATATTTGTACTGTTTCTAATTTTTATATTAAGATAGCTGCATAATTTTGTAATAAATCTAAGAATTATTTTAAATTATTCTTTTTATAATTTTCGGTAATCCATTTTAAATGTATTTTATGTTAAAGATGTTTTGATGTATTAAAAGTTAAATCTTGAATTATATTTTTAAAGAACTGTAAGATGTAAAACATATGTGTTATAGTGTAGATAAGCGCAAAAATGTTTTAACGTCGAATACAAAAAAAGGGGAAAAGAAAAGAAAATTAACGAAAGAAAGAAAGATGACTCGTACCTCTCTAATGATCTGTAAAAATAAGAATAATGACATTGAAAGAAAAACAACATAAAACTAAAAAAAAACTAAAAAAAAAACAAACTGGTTAAATATATTCAAGTTTATAATGAAAAAAATAATGATGATTATATACACAGTTTTCGTCACATTCATTAGATTTGACATAAATTTCTCCAATAAGGGAAAAATGACTAGTTCCTCTCAAATGTTCTATAAGAATAATAATAATCAACATTGAAAAAAATAAAAAATAAAACTCTGTCAGATAAACAAAGTATGTTTCTAATTCTGAAAGATTTTAGTGAGTTACTATAAACCTTGCCTCTCTAAAAACCAAACTTACATCCAGCATGTTTACACAATTTTTATTAGAACTAGATTCATATGTGTTGCAGGCAGCATAGTTGTAAAAACAATATTCATAACAGAAAAATACAGTTATTCATTTATTGCAGATTTTATTTATAAAACTATGATGTTATATGGTATAAAAAGTTAAGAAATCCTTTAAAATGGTACTAATAATAATGGAAAATTTTTTGTAACATTATACTGCCTGTAAAATAATAGTATGCTTTATTTTTGTTGTGGATTCTTTTTACGTTTATTTCTTCTGTAAATCATGTAAAAATTAATAAAAAAAAACATACTGGTAAAATAAAATTTATAATTTTCAGCTTTCTTAAATATTAAAGACACATTTATTGTGTTAAATTAATTCAATTTATTATTGTGTAAAAATGAATGTATAAAGCATTAGCTAAAATTAACTGCAAACAATTCATTTCTAAATTATTATGAAAAAACGAATGCGAAACTACACATTTATTGTTTAGCAAAAATCGGTTAAACGTGTCAGATAAAAATGTAACTTACATAAGATAAACTACATGCACTTAAAAAAAGGCAGATGTTTCTTAAATTACGAAAATTTACAATAATCATGAACGAAAATTTTGGATAACCGCTTCCAAGTCACCCAATATTCCGAAAAATATCCTTTATCTTTAGAACCTACAGAAAACAATTTATTTTTTAAATTTAACCCACTCACTGACAAGCCCGTGTTAATACGTTCACTAAGCCCCAGGTTTCACTGCAATACAAGCAATATTTAAAGTAATATAATTCTATTGTTTTAATGTATTTTTAATATATTGAACAATGATTAATACTTCCAAAGATTGCATTCATATTCGTTATTAAGTTTTTTATAAAATGTTCAAAGAATCTTTTTTTTTTTTTTTTTTTTTTTTTTTTTAGCATTTAAAACTAAATGCAGAGAAAACAACATTATAATTTTGCCCTTTTCCAAGACAGTCGGAGGGTTAAAGAAGAATTTATAAAAATAAAATTTCATGATGTGCCCGTAATTTTCGGAAACGTTTTCGAGTAGCTTTAACAATGCATAACCAGTTCTTTGTACCCGAAAAATCGGTTTTTTGGATGCAATCAGACCTCAAATAAACATTTTCAGCTGCATAACTGAAATTGTGCATGCAATGGTAACAGGAAAATGATAATTTGAATGTTAATGTTGATGTTAATGCTGTTAATTCTATATCTTTTTCAGTGAAACATGTTTGCTGAACACGAAAATATTTACTTGAGACTTCATGGCATCCGAAAAACTGGTTTTCTGAGTAGTTTTTCTGAGAGAGAACTGATTAATGCACTGTAAAAGCTACTCTGTAACGTTTTCAAAAATTACTCGCAGCCAATAAAAATTTATTTTTATAAATTATTCTGTAAATTTCACAGATAAATTATTTTGGGAGGTTTCTGAAGAGCAAGGAAATCTTTTCTGAACCTTGGGTTACTCGGAAGACGATATTGTATATTTTCGTTTATGATTAGTGAACATTTTCATAAATTAAGAAACATCTATAATTTCTTACAGTGTGCGGATAATACATTCAGCGCCGTTAATTTGCTCACTTGGCGGTTTCATATTTTAAGGACTTTTATTTACCAAGATGGCAAATTTTGAATTCCTATAACACATATCTATCAGTCTCTTTTTGTGAATGTCTCTTTGTAAATTGACATGGTGGTTTGGAACTTTTCAAACTTTTAATTTTTTAACAATATTTTCGAATGGATATTTTCCTTATTTAGAATTGTTTTATTTACAAACTTTTTTCCCCTTCCAAATAAAAATAAAACCTGTCAAAAAGAAATTATCAAGCCACATATATTCCATCGTCCTTTTTGGACATTATGGTGTTGTAAAAAAAAAAAAAAAATTGGATGTGCCAATCCCAAAACTTTCTTCTATCTAATACATCTTAATATTTCAAAATGTAGCTACAAATACCAGTACTTTAATATTATTAGTTCAACACTAAGTCAATTTTGACTTTCTTCTTAAATTTCTGCTTCAGTCAATTAGTCGAAATAAAAACGAGTTAATTTGAATCATGATATTTATTAAAATCAATTATTTTCCGTTATTCTGCTATACATCAGTTATTCACGAATAGCCGCTTATCATGACGCGAAGTGCGAAGTTCCCGACGCTTTACGAGCCGCCGGAGTACAACAGAATTACTAAAAATCAAGAAAATTCTACAAAAATCGCAATTACAGTGCTCCTTTTCGGCAGACTATTTCCAAAATTAAGGGAGGACATTTTTGCCATTGCAAAAGACATACACAAAAAATTTGGTTCAATTTATACATAACTCCATACCCTTTTCGATGGTACAACAATGAAAATGGCACAAACGTCGCTATTTCAGCACCTCCTTCCGTCGGAATTTTTCCACATTAAGGGAGGACCTGCTTGCCATAGCCAAAAAAGCAAAAGCAAAAAAAATGGTACAATTCTATGTATAAATTCATACACTTTTGGATCGTACAATGGTGACATACGGACATACGGGCACACGGACAGGCAGACATTTTCTATAAACATGTTTTTTGGGATATCTAACCCCAAAAACCTGTAAGTCCGTTGAATACCGGAAGTCGAAAAAAAAATTCGATTACATTACTTTATTCTATTGAAAATAAAAGAAAGTAAAAATGTCACAACGCCCATATTATTTTAAAATAGTTGGTTTAAGATGATAATTAATTTGAAAGAGAAAATCAAAAATGAAAACAATTTTTTTTTTTCAGAATGTAAAAAGGATAGACAGTAGAAACAATTACATTCTTTTCGCTTTTTCAACGTATCTTACAGTTTAGAAATAATAAAGAATACAGAATAAAATTAAAAAACAACAGACCTGTCATTATAAATAACATATTAGAAAGCAATATTTTAAAATTTCATTCGCCAATCTCACTGTCTTACCTGAAAACTGGTACTGCATTCTGGTAATAATAAGTCGTTCCTGCTGCCTCTACACTGTAGATATCACGTCCTCTTTCTAAATAATAGCCATTAGGAACCACGGAGTTAGAATAAGATTGATAATCTACAAAACTTAAATCTTCATACCTAAGAAAATTTATACAAAACGTTATTTAAAGTACAAAAAATACTTGAAAAAATAACAGTAAAAAAATTGATTTATATGATGCACACTAGTATCTCACTGGTTAATAAGGTGGGCCGAAAAAAACTATTTTTCGAATTTCGGTGATGGGTAGTGTGAAAAAGTTGCCACTGGTGGCACTAACTTCAAGCGAAATATTTATGATTTTTAGGACAATTTCTTGATTTGCCGCAAATGGCTTGAAGTTTTGCTCAAATGCTGATTTTTGAACTTTTTTTAGCAAGAAATTTTAAAATGTTAAATTTCTTTAGCTGAATTTACTTGAAATGTCACGAATAGGGTAAGAAATGTTTAAATAAGCTCCTATTATGTATTATTTAATAGTTGTGTGTATTTTGAATTAGGCAATTTTTATAGCCTTTTCGCGTAAAAGTGAGCAAAAAAGTGAGCGTAAAAGTGAACATTGTTTGGTTCGTTCTTCGGTTTCTCTCTTTTGTTTTGATTATGTTCCTCTCGCTCTTCCTTCTCTTTTTTCAGAATCACATATTTGGATGACGGACTACAGCATTTCTTGACAGCAATTCTGAATGGCGATGCGAATGTGGAGTAGAAACGAGTGATAACGCAATCAGTCATCAAGAGGATGTGGCAGGAAATAGGAGATGGGAGAAACTGCGAGATGGGATGGTAATTATTTTTCTGCTCTAAAATACATATATTCTCAGAACATTCAACTAGAAGCAGGCAGTTCGTCTGTATCAGAATTTGAACCAGGGCTTTCAAAAGCAGATACTCCCAAACGTATATTCGTTTCTTACACAGTATTCGCCGCTTTTAGAACTGGTATATCATACAGGTAAATTGTGTTAAGAACTTCATCTGTGCTTCAGCATAAAGACAAGGTCAGGAAACATAAAAAAGAAACTTCGAACGAAGATACAGGAAGAGGAAGATCTTGAAAAAAGAACAATTACAAGTATATTCTTTGATGGTAGAAAAGATAAAACGATCTTTATCGAAAAAAGGGACAAATGGCGCCGTCGAGAGAAAGATGAAGCACATATCACTAATGGCGTAGGAAAATGTACGTGTCGCTTTCTATGAGCCTATTCCTGTTTCATAGACATCAGAAATGCAAAACGCTGAAGATTTGAGGACTCTATTAATCTAGCTAGCTCCGGTTGGGTTGTTAAAGTTCTTAGTTCAAGTGGTTCTACCATCTAGTTTAGACAGTTGATGTCGGTGTCGGAGTGAAAGATTGTTCGTATGAAGAATACATATCAAATGTTGCAGCTGTTTTCTTATTGTTTTCCAAAGCAGGCTTTATTCTGGCTTAAAAAATTATATAATGATTTTGCTATTTTTCTGCTGTGACCAGAATTAAAAGTCAAGTGACCGAAATATTCCTTACTACGTTCGAGAAAATGGTGATTTTTGTTTCGTATTTCTCTCAACGGTAGCGCTTGATCCCTTTTTTTTCTATGAAGGTCATTTTATTTTCTCTACTATCAGAAAATATGCTTGTATTTTTTTTTCTTTTTCCAAGATCTTCCACCTATTTTATTTTCTTTCCAAGTTTCTTTTTCTGTCTCCTGACCTTGCCTTTATCCATGACGAGATCCTTATTCCCTGTTGTCACAATTCCTGCATCCTGAAGCAGAGATGAAGCTCTTAATGCAATTTACTATATGGTATACCAGTTCTAAATGCGGCGAACGCTGTGTGGGAAAAGGATATACTTTTGGGAGTATCTGCTTTTGAAGGCCATGGTTCAAATTCTGATTCAGACGAACTGCTTGCTTCAAAGTTTCCACTATTTGAATATTTTGAGAATATCTGCATCTTAGAGCAAAAAAATAATTAACATCCCATTTCGCGGTTTATCCCATCTATTTCCTCCCTCACTGATGCAATTTCATTGGTTTTTGCTCCACATTCGTATCTCCTTTCAGAATTGCTGTCAAAAAATGCTGTAGTCCGTCATCCAAGTATGTGACTCTTAACTGTATATTCAGATAAAATAAATTTAATTTAACATTTTTTTTAAATTTTTGCTAAAAAAAGCTCAAAAATCAGCATTTGAGTAAAACTTCAAGTCATTTGCGGCAAATCAATGAATTGTACCAAAAAAATCTCAAATTTTTTGTGTGAATTTAGTGCCACCAGTGGCAACTTTTTTGAACTACCTATCATCGAAATTAAAAAAAAAAATTCGGGACATCCTACTTGTTAATGCCTCAATATTTCATGGGAACTGGAAAACTATTAACGAAATCTATTATATTAGTCTTAGAACTATTTAATAAATTTAAAAAAGAAAAAAATATTGTGCTTCTAGACATTATATGAAGATATTTATATAATTATGTAATAAATTTAAGACTTTTTGAATTCAAAAGTCGATTTTAAATATATTTTAAGTATAAGATATGTTTTTTCATACATCTAATAATAACGCATGAATTAGAGGTTTAAATAGCTATAAGATATAAATATGTGGTACAGTTTTAATAAATGCAAAAACATTTTTATAGTTAATTTAAAAAAAATAGCCTTTCACAAATGCTCTGCAAGAATAAGAATAATTGCAATCGAAGTAACAAAATATATTAACTTAAAAAACTGTTAAAATATACTCACTCTGCTACCGAATAATCATTCGAATCATATATATAACTTCCATCATAATGATTAGAACTGTCATAAATTTCTCCAGTGGGGGCCAAAAGATATGTTAATTCACTTGAGTAATTAGGAAAACTGTTTGTGTGTGATCTGAAAAAAATAATGTGTTTAAGTGAAAATTATACTTAAAGAATGCAGAAAGTTCAAGTGGGACAATGACAAATGGGATATTCACAAATTGAAAAACATTATAATGCATCCCAAGACAATAAATTTTAGACATGTTATAATCTTTATTGTTAATGAAAAGTGTCCAGATCGGGATTCATACCAGGAACCATTAGCGTACATTGAGCTATCCTGGACAAATATGGATGACACAAATTGCCTAGACAACCCTGTTCATTACGACATCTGGTCTGATATATGAATCAACTTAACCGAATAAAGTGCTGTTAATGGAACGCCAGGGAAACTTTGTATACTTAATTGACTTTAACATACAAATTATAATTGTTGAATAAAACACATGACTTGTAAATTTCCAAATGAATGTAATTATGTTTCCTTGGAGTTCCATTAGCTTCGATTTATTCTGCTCAGGCCATTGATATATCAGACCAAATGTCGTAATCTGCAGTGTTCTCTAGGTCAGTTGAAAATTGTCCTCTCGATTTGCCTAGGACAGCCCATTTGACAGAAATACTGGTACGTGACATGAATGTTAAAGGGATAAGATACTTTCAAAATCACCTTTTTTTTCCTAAATTGCACCTCAAATACTATTCAAGGGTTCTCTTTATGAATTATGGCAAAGATTTATCACACAAGACAATTAAAACCCTGCTAAATAGGGAATTTTCCTGAATATGTTCAGCGTTATCAAGAATTTTCAAAACGTCTCGATCTCATTCCATATCAATTTAAATACCCGATATTTTTTTTATGCCTGTTTGGTTTACATATACAAATAAAACTGTTAATCTAATTTTATACGTTTTAATATGAAAGTAAAAAAAAATATGTATTTTCTAAATTTTATGAAATTTTCAGCATCTTTCAATCATATCACTTCACTGATGATGCGAGTACCCAAACTCCGAGTAAACATTGGCTTCTTTAAGGGCTCTCAGGAATCATAAAGCTTCAAAATTTTCGAAATTTTTATTTTTTTAGACATTAAACACCTATTTTCTCTGAACATTTTGATATAATTGTTTCACTGAAATTGCCATTAGAACAGAAGTTATTGCTTTTAGAATTACACCCGCGCAACACCTGAAGCGGTGTTTCCGAAATTTTGAAATCGTTTTTCTCCAAATGACGTTTTTGGGTATAATGCGCAGCATATCTCAAAAACTTCTAAATATTTTTTCATGAATTTTTCAAAACATATGTTTCATGTTAGTCTGTATAATCTGAGCCTAAAATGTTTTAGAATTTTAGGAAATTAGAATTACACCCGCTCAACACCTGAAGCGGTGTTTCCGAAATTTTGAAATCGTTTTTCTCCAAATGACGTTTTTGGGTATAATGCGCAGCATATCTCAAAAACTTCTAAATATTTTTTCATGAATTTTTCAAAACATATGTTTCATGTTAGTCTGTATAATCTGAGCCTAAAATTTCTTTACCATGGTTCAAAAAATACTTTTTGTAGGTGATTATACTGTTGAAATTTTCCAAATTTTGTATTAGCTAAATACAAGATTGTATAAAAAATATAAAAATGCTTTAAATACAAATTTATTTAGGTTCAGTGTAATTATTACAATCTGATGTATAAAAAGACACCAAAATTTTCATCACAGATGCAAAGTTTCGTCTGTAATCATGCGCGTTAATAGTTTTACCAATTTTCTGCTAGTCAAATGTCTGAAAGTTTGGAACCCCTATAAATGGTAATTATGCATCTTGCAATTTTAAAAACAAATTAAAAGAACGAACATGCATATATCTTTCACCGAATAAAAATTGTGTTTTAAAATAATATACATTTTAACATATTAAAGGTTAATAAAGGTTGATACATAAGTCTACTAATGGCTACTTGCGCCAGTTTGACAATTTCTTCATCCATATATTTTTTAACCCAAGCTTAAGTACCATTCAAAACATAAATTTTACTTAATATACTACTTTCGAATCAACTATCAAGCCTCACATTTCGATTTACGGAATTATTTTTCAATTGCTCTATGCTTTCTAACAGCGCTTGAAATTCTTCAACAGTTTCCTTTCTTCTAAAAGTTTAAAATATTTACCGGACTCAGGACACTCGCCCTAGTACGCAGCGAAAAGTTTATCCATACAAGAAACAACCACATACCGTTCGAAAATCATAGGATTATCTCTCTTTCTGTAACAGAGAGCAAATCATTGAAACGCCTTTCGTTAAGCAGATTATGGAGACATTATCACACTTTAAATATATTTTTTATGAAGAGTTATTTTTATGCAGGAAAAAACCTGCGAAAAACTGAAATATTCCTCAAGACGATGAAAATGAAAATTTATTCAATATTTTAAAGACTGTCCAGTCTCTTTCTTAATTTCTATCTAGTTTCAAACAAGCGCGCAAGATTTTTTTGACAAAGAAACATTCATCTGCGCACATAACTTCCGTAAAACTCGAGAATCCTAATAAATCAAACGAATGAACAAATCAAAATATTGTAATCTGATTTTGCAAATTGATGTTTAAACTTTACATTAGTATTGAGTCAAATTATATTTTCATAACTTAATAGTCAAATAAAGCAACATGCATTAAAATGCCTGTCGAATGTCACAAAAATTCAGGGAAATGTCTCTGACTCAGTAAGGTAAATTTCGGTTGTTTTTCTAAAAGTTGTTAAATAAGAGATTTTCCATAAATTGCTATTAATATAATCGGATTAACCAACAGAAAAAACGTATTTAAATACAAAAAGCTCAGTTGCAAACTTATCCATAAGCATATATTAAATTATTATTCCTTCGCTAAAATTCAGTTAATAAATAATCACAGCTTGAGGCAAGTTCGATGGCTTCCACATACTATTAAAAGACTTTTTACATTCTAATATATTGTTGATATCATTCTGAATTTTAACGATATGCCACTGTCCTTTTTATATAAGTTACTGTATTTAGCTAAGTACCAAATTATGAAAAAGTAAAAACATGTTGCGAGTGCGCAGATTACTTCATATCACATAAAATTGTCTTTATGTTAATATTTTATTAGAAAAATAATACTTCTACTGGCAATTTTCAAGTTTGGTTGAAATATCTGCTTCCTATAAACAAATAAACGGTCAAGTGCGAGCATTACTCGCGCACAGAGGGTTCCGTAGAATAAATATATGCATTTGTAATTGTATTATGAAAAAAAACTAAAAGAAAACTAAGACTTTTTAAAAAACTATATAACGTAGGGTTGGGTATAACTGTATATATTAGAAAAGTGTAATCGGGTATACCATGAAAGTTCAAAGAGGTATATGGAATGGAACAATATCAAATATAGCTATTCGTATAACTCTTTTTTTAATATTATCCCAATCTGTTTATGATGAACTTAATTCGGTACTGACAATAAAGGCAGTGCATAGTTAAACTTCATTTGGCATTTCATGAAACTAAATTGAGCGTAGTAATAACCTTTATTTGTACAGTGTATCTAAAACAAAACCTTTGTTCAAAGTTTAAATTTGGCATTGTGCTAAGCGCGCTTCGAAGTGAGGTCTCAAAATTGCAACGCCGCCTTGATGAGAGCCGCGTTTTTCCAGAGAGGTGTTTAATTAACTTTTAAAGTCACTCGAGGCGTATTGAGAGATACAATCAATGCAAACTATCGCGAATCTCACAGTATTTATGCGATTCATTCTAATTAAATATTTCGAGGGCGATGCCCTTAAAAAACGGACACCTAATTTTAATTCCAAAACAGACAAACGGCACCAAGAATATTTAATTAAAATTTTCCTTTTATCATGTACGTGAAAATAACAAGTTCGCATTTTCTAATAAATTCGTTTATAAATTCTGGTGTCAGTTCATTATTTCATAGGTTTATAAATAGAATTTCTCCGTGCCGGAAAGGATTAAGTGGTCGCAGGACTCTTAACCCCTTGAGGGGCAAGCAAAAATGACTCTAAATATTGAATTCTCACCGGAATAATCGAAAATTTTTATTTTTAAATAAGGAAAAGCAATTTTTCAAGGATTTTCCTCCAAAGTTAAAAATATAAAATTTTTGTAAAAGTTTTCTGGTGAGAATCTTGTTTAAATTAGGTGGGATATATTTTATCCCACCGCCCTTCAAGGGGTTAAAGCTTCAAAATTTAAGAAATTTTAATTTTTTTAGATGTTAAACTCCTATCTTTTCTGAATATTTTGATATAATTGTTTCCTTCAAATTCCCATTAGAACAGAAGTTTTGGCTTTTAGAATTATACCCGCTCAATAGCTGAAGCGGCGTTTCCGAAACTTTAAAGTCATTATTTTCCAAATGGCGTTTTTGGGTATAATACGCAGGATACATCAAAAACTTCTGAATATTTTTTCATGAAATTTTCAAAGCATATATTCCATGTTATTCTGTATAAACTGAACCTAAAATTTCCTTTTTATTGTTCAAAAAAATATTTTTTAGGTGATTTTAGTGTTGAAATTTTCAAACTTTTGTACTAGCTAAATGCAGCATTGCATTAAAAATATAAAAATGCTTTAAATATAAATTTATTCAAGCTCAGGGAAATTATTTCATCACCAAAATTTTCATTCTTGTTGCAATATTTATTTTGTAATCCTGCGCGTAAACTGTTATGCCAATTTTTTGTTCGACAAATGTCTAACAGTTTCGAGCCCCCTATAAATACTAATTCTGTATCTTGCAATTTTTTAAATACATGAAACGAAAGAAGATACTTATATATTTCATTCCAATTAAAATTGTGTTTTAAAATCATATACATTTTAAGACATTAAATGTTGAAAATGGTCTTTTTTTTCATTTTTTCCACTTTTTAGAGTCCCGAGACTCCTTAAATTAATATCTTTTTAACAATTTGACGGTTATTGCTTTTATACTGTTACTGGACATTACATTACACATATATATCATTAAAAGTCGTTAACTAGGCATAGAGTACGTCACCCTGTCCTTGTGTATGTCCAAACTGACCGTACATTTAAGGGTTAATATGTCAGCTAATTACCGATGATTTTTTTCGAAAATAATTATCAACAATGCTTTTATTCTTCTGCAACGATAGGTATATTCAGCGATGCTCAACAATTTTTCTGAATGCCCGTAAATCGAAATTTGTGTATAACATAATAATGCTTATTACTCAAAAATTATGTGACCTAGGGTAATCGCTACAATTTTCCGGCAAGGTTTATATTAACGTCTACTATCTCTATTTTTTTCATAATTTTAGTTTCAGTAGATTCGGAATTAGATGGGGGGGGGGGGGCATATTTTTGCGCTACATTTTCAACAATATCTTTGAAAAATTATTATCTAAAATTAAAAGGAATGTATTTTTGAGTTCAGCGTTACAAAAGCTTTCACAGGATACCGCACATGATATACAAAGAAAAGATTTTTTTTCAAGTAGCATAATTAGCCCCTCTACTTTGTTACTAAATATATTTATGAATGTTTATTAATCTGAAAATATGTGGGTCAATGGTCTTTATTACTTCCCCGAATTTGAACTTTCCACGTTCCATAGTTTACGATTAAAATGGCTGTGACAGACAGATAGATACAGGAGTGATCTTATAATGGTTCCGTTTTTGCTTTTTAAGCACGGAACCCTAAAAAAGCGAAAATGTTTTGACTTTGCTGAAAGAAACAATTATATGTTATTGAATATATATACTATTCTAATACTATTGCGTACAAACGTTAGACAGGGCATAATTAGATATTTGTCAAAACTAAAGATCGTTTTAAACATTTTATGTTACTTGATGATCGCAACTGATATTTAAATTATTTAATTTATTGTTTGTAAGCTAAGAGATTGTAAAGCTCTCTAGACAAAAAACCTGAACCATATGAGGTCAAAAGTTTGTTTGACACCCACAAAGGTCGTCAGCATTTATCAAGCTAATTGAAAATTTTTCCTGTGACATTTGACAATACAGGGTAACCAAAACATATGAAATATGTACCTGTCCTGAAAAAACATAGATACCCTTCTACTAATGCTGCACCAAAAATGAAATCATGTGAAAAAGATAAAGAGACCAATTGGATGTGAATAATGCGTACTATTATCCCATGCTTTATTCCATGTTTCCATATAATGTCATGATTTAGTTATGTGTTGGTCTTTGTATTTAAGTTCGCACCATATTTTTAAAAAGAGTTACATATAGATTTAATAGTTTAGATGAGCTCGTTGTTCGTCAATCAGTCCGAAAAAAATAATTTAAGCATTTTTCTTATAAGCTTACAGAGTTAGAAGAGTATATTATGCGGATGCTAATGTTAATCTGTCGACTCCACACACTAGGGCGAATTCGCACCAATTAAATTTTGAAATCGTCCCCGTTTCGTAACCCCTTGGGGACGAGCGGCACGTATACGTGCCGCACGAAGCGCTCAGAATCCTTGTTTTTCCTCACCAGTAAAATTTTACTGTAAAATTTGCCTTATTTAATCAGCGCATTTTCTCGATTCAAGATGACACAAATTTCTGTTTTTAAAAAACGGTGACAAAAGATTAAAAATTTCGTAAAATGCTCCCGTCCCGAAGGGGTTAAATGTATTAAATTGTATTTTTCTTTAACAAAATAATGAAATTAAAATTGCATTTCAATTGTTCACTACGTTTCATATCCGGGATGAAATTTACAGGATATTTCGTAAATTTCATCATAAATTTCATCGTAATTTCATCGTAAATTTCATATTTTCGTAAATTTCGTAAATTTAATTTATTACGGGATCCCGTATATCCCATATACGAGATCATGTGTTCATTTTATTATAACTACATTGGCAAAAATATTATACGTAGTTAAACTTGAATAATCCCAAATTGCAGTAATGCGGAGTGGGCGGGTTATGAAACACATTGTGGATTCCACGGGTTAGATCCAGATAAATAGACATCACCACCTACTCTTTTGTTAAATAAGCGATGTAAAATTTCTTTGTAGCGATTAACCATTTATGTACTGAACTATGAATTCATGAAAATTATATCTTCTAAAGCATTTTTCGTGAATAGTTTTAACTACATTAGAAGATTTACATAATCATTTAATAAATTTTAGAAGATTTTAGAAGGGTTGAAGGATTTAGAAGGAGTAATTAAATTTGAATTTATGGGGATTTTGTGCAATATTTATAAACTCACTCAAATCCTTTATTTTAAATATTTTTCTTAATATATTGTAGAATTAGGAAAAGTACAAATATAGTGTTCTTACAATAGAAATATAGAAATATTTCCGAATTGAAAAATCCTACCTCCAACGCCAATAAAGCTGAAAATATGCAAAGGCAAAAAAAAAAAAAAATCATCCTTTTAAAAATATTTTTTTTTTCGTGTAACCAATAATGTTTTTGAACAAGAAAAGTAATGTATTTATAACTCATTCTAAAGTGTATTACAACTAATCGATGTATTAAATGAATTTTATAACAAGTTATTTTACCGGTACTTAGTAAGTACCCTGAGTACATAAAGGGTTAAACTGTGATTTGTTTTAGATTTATCACGTTAAAACCATATTATAATCTGAATAAATAAAATTAGCGTTAAAATTCTCTATCTCTATCTCTCTCTCTCTATGTATATATATATATATATATATATATATATATATATATATACAGAGAGAGAGAGAGATAAACATACATAGATGTAGAATGATAGATATAGATATACATGTCCGTACAAATATGATCTGCCTGATAACTATATATGTCTATTACAATACTCACAAGTACCAAAAGAAAAATGTATGGAAAGCAGCATGAATAATTGTCAATGTGTGTTAAAATACACACTTTCAATTTGAATTGAAAGCAGCTTTAATTTCAATATTTTCACATGGTTTATTTTGTTACATTCAAAATTTCATATACATTCTAAAACTTATAAAAAACGGAAAGTCGGCTATTTCAAGGTTTAAAACTAACTGCCTTTAAAGACAATATATTTTATTCTCTATGTTACGTACTACATTCATTTTGGATCACCTATTACGCATTATATTCATGTTCAGCAATATCTATTTCAAATGCATTCCAAATGAAAACATGGAAATTTTACTTTTTGCAATTAAAAGCTTTTAAAGATAACATAATACATCTTAAATATTATGGACTATTATATATGAATTGCTTTAAAATTGTTTTGGTTAAATATCATCATACAAATGCTAAAACTGAAAATAAATCTTACATAATTACTACATTTGGCAAAAAATGCAAAGATTAAGAAACAAGAATGTAGATACTCACGATCCTAGAGATACATCGGTAACACTTTCATTTTCGTAATAAAACATCATTTTTACTGATGGTAAAATGAATGTTAAAATGTTACATTTAATTAAAATAAGATTACGAACAATAACTTCAATGTTAAGAAACAAAATATGGCTTTTAAACACTTTTAATAAATTGCGCACAAAACTCTACCATGAAATCAATAGTTTCGTTTTGAATGATCAAATAAAAACTTTAATGTTATTAGCAATAACAATAACAACAATGAAATAACAATTTCTTTTTTTACAGAACTAGTGAATGTTGTTGAAGAAAAATGTTACTCAAATGTGGAAACTTTACAGAGTTTTTAAATTTAATACTACATTGAAAAACATTGAGAAATTCAATATTCACAAGTATATGCGTTGTTGCAGCAGAGTATTTTTTTAAAATACAGTAATATTTTAAGAACTCTTTACAGCTGCTTAGTGTAATTCTTTATATTTCATGGACATGTTAACCTGCTGTGCTTCTGTTATGAATCAATAATTGAGAATAGTATGGAAAAATCTTTAATTCCTTTAAAACATTGTCGGCGGTTTGCAATGGATTTTGGGCAATGAGTGTAGAGTTTCTGAAATCTTTGGACATAAACCTTTACCAATATTTAACGAAGAACCCTCATCAAATGACTTTCAGTGTCTGCAACTCCAAATCACTGGTGCATTAATAATACAAGAGTCAACGGAATTTTTTACTGTAAGATTTTATACAAGCTAATCTTCAAACTTTTATTTCATTTTCCCTAATGAATCAAGAAAACAGCAGTCGCGACAACGGTTTATTCGACTTCTGGAAAAAACACTCTGTCAAAGGTAGGTATGTGAGTACCAAACCGCTTAAGAAGCTTTAATGTAAGTCTGGCTAATATCCTTCAATTTCCCATAATTGGGTTGCACTTATTTCATATATGACAGGGATTGTCGCTTCCACCGCTTTCGTTTCAAATTTCGTGATTTGGTTAATATCAAAGATTGACTGTATAGTTTACATTGCATATATCCGTTATGTAGCGTAATATAATCCGTCTTGTATAAAAGTGTTAAGAAGAGACTTTAGCCGACTTCTCGTTTAAAACTTTTGTTTCTGATGTAAGAACATAGAGCAATATTGGTATGTTAAAACTCCTGTGCAAGGTTTTTTTTTTTTTTTTTTTTTTTTCTTTTTTTACGACGACGTAGTGGAATGTGTATAGGTAAATTCAAAACTACATCACGAAAGTTTTCCATATAATGCTGAAAAAGGACTTTCGACAACAGATATATTTTGGAGCAATGTAAATTATTTCCTTTGATTAAAATGGGGGTAAATTCAAAATTATGTCACGAAAGTTTTCGTTGTAATTCTGAAAAAGGACTTTCGACAACAGTTATAGTTTGGAGAAATGTAAATTATTTTCTTTGATTAAGTAAGGTAAATTCAAAACTATCTACCGGAAGTTTTCCTTGTAAAGCTTAAAAAAGACTTTCAACAACAGATATATTTTGAAGAAATGTAAATATCCTTTTCATTAAAATAAATGTTATTTCCTTTAAGAATTGAATGTATCCAACTGAGTGAAAAAATTCCCAGGCCCTGTAAAAATTGGTCCTGTAAACCAAGGATCTGGGTTCGATCCTGACCTGGGCATTTTTTTGCGCAGTTGGAAATATTCAATTCGTACGATAATTTACAAATCAGTTCTTTTGTGTTAAAATAATAGTATTTTCTTTCATTAAAGCAAGTCTTTTGTTTAATAGTACATCCATCGAGCGCTATCTACATTTCTTCTACATAAAGCAGGAGCATTTCACGTATGACTACGGAAATTGTTTGGCATCGTATAATTTTTTTTCGGCAATTATGTTATATATTTTTATTGTCAGTTGCTTTCGTATAACGGAAAATATACTAGCTTTTAAAGGTAAAGTTGGAATTCTTTTACATTTTTTAAAAATTATTATTATCTGAATAGGATGACCTAAAATACGCAATTAAGAATAAAAATTCATATTGAAATTGTTATAAAATGAACAGTGTGTATTCAATGAAATTATATGACGATATTAACCCATCACTGAAAAGGCGTTTTTATGATTTTTGTGCTGAAAACAGTAAAAATTTAAGTAATTCACATTATCATAAATCGGTAATTTTGATTGGTATTTTCAATGGTCTTCTGAGACGTAGGGCAACATTTTTTGAAATATGAGCAACGGGAGAAGTTCTCCGTAAATATAAGTTCCGTATTTTATATATAAACAGTCTTTTGCAAAGTAAAGCTATGCCAAAATCTCTAATAGACTATTATATTTTATTTAATTGGAAGTATGTTTTTAACATCAACGTATATAAATGCTATTACACTTTTTTTACGGAGAAGCAGGTTTCATTGAATTTATGTCATGCAAAAGCAATTTTATTTCAGAGTTAAAAGTAGAGTTCGATCGAAAATTGGATTTATTTTTCGTTTTCGGCCCATTCGGCTACAAGACTGTAGAAAATTCGGCTGAACCAAAACAATCTGTATTACAAAAATTTCGTTTCTTCCTTCGGAAATTTTCAACATCACTCATTGATTTGAGCTCTATCGGCTGATGAGACACTTTTTTTTTATTGCTATGAACTTCACTGTATATAATGGATATACATACTATATATATGGACTGACTCAATACGTAATTGCGAATTTTAAAGCAAGCTATAATAATATATAACTATACTTTGAAATTGCTCAACTGCACATTAAAATTTTCAGGCTTAACAGTAATGAAATTTTTTTAGTTTGAAACCGCAGAAGAGTTTCGAATGAACTCTGAGTAAGTTCTACTATGACAGGTGATCATTCACAAAAATCACTGTAAAGAAAAATCGGGATATGTATAGCTAAAACATTTTTTAAATAGATGAAATTCGTATAATTGAAAATCATTCTGGTTTCTGGATAAATTAATTACATTTGATTTTATATTGAAAAAAAAATCGTCAGAGGCAGAGAGAGCGAACTTGGGCTCCTGAGATAAAATTTTCAAACATGGGCGCCATTTCAAAACTTTTTTTAGGAAGCTTTTTCAAAACTTTTTTAATTTTTTTTAACTTGTACACACGCATACATGTAATTGTATGTTTATTTGTTTGTTTTGCTAGAAATGTGTTTCTATACACGTATAATTAATTAATAATTATATATATTTATGTAAGTATTAATCACTTAAAAAAATTTCGGACATTTTCGTTTTCGTTTTTGGCCTAAAATAGGAAGATTACTGGAATTCGGTTTCGGTTTCAGTCTTAAAAACCTGTTTCTGTTGATCCCTAGTTCAAAGAATATGTAAAAATGGTAATATCTCCCAGTGAAAGCATAGCATTTTAGAAAAGTCATGTCAATTGGACATTCCGAGCCAGTTATTCTAAATAAATTGTTAACAAATGATTATTTCCGTAATTCAATTATCCCTGTCCGTAACTTACGTGAGAAAAATATATCTATATAAATGCTGAAATTAATATAAATGATGCATTTAAATAAAAAATCCTATAAATAGCCAAAGAGTTGAGTAAAATGAACAAAAAATAAGTCACTTACACTTCGGTAGGTATACAGCTGTTACGCTCGTTTTCATTCGAATAATACATTTCGGTCTATGACAAAAATTGATATTAAGATGTTAGATATTATAAAAATGAGTTAATTAAAATCGAAATAGATGTTAAAACTCAAAATAAAACTTTTTAAAAGCTTTTTAATTAAATAGCTCAAAACTCAAAATCACTAAATAAGTAGATTCGTTTTGAATAATCAATAGAATAAATGAGTTTTCCTTCAATCATGAATTACAACAATGCGTTAACAATTAATTATTGTTAAAAACAATTCTAAACAATAATAACTGTCGTCACTTTATTTAGCAATATGGTGAATCGAAAATCGTAATTTATATCTCATTGTTAGTTCAATCAACAATGCATACAATTTTGATGACCTCATTCTGGTTATAAATATAATTTACATTTATTTATAATAGTAAGAGGCTCCGCCCCCCTGCTCGCTACACTAACCAAGGCCCCGCGTAATCGCTTCGCGATTCAATTCGCTATTTCGAAGCAATCCCTATTTTCTAGCCAACCCCAGACGTATTTCTTTCGCGTTTTCATTTTGGATCGCTTCGAGATCCCTTATTTTCTATACATATAATTTTTTGATTACTCTTGGTAAAAACGCGCTCCTCCCCAACTCCTGACAATTTTATTTCCTTATCTCTAAGCACATAATCATTAGAGCTTACAGAGTTTCATAATTATAAGAATTATTAAAGGTAAAATTATATATATAGTGTTACGAATATTGTAAATAGTTAGTGATTGTGCTTAAAAATAATATAAATAGTTAAACTAAGCTCAATTCATAAGTTAATATTAGTTTTTGTTGCATTGAAATATCTCAATTTGTTGATTTTCTGCAAGCAAGTGAATCCTATTGGATTTAAATGGGAGTCTATGAAAATTTGGGGAATTACTGAAAATAGCGCCAAGTTGGCGACAAACTTGGAAACGAAGCCGCCACTCCCACCTTGGTAACCCACCTTATAGCGTCAGAAAGGTCTGACCAATCAGATGCATTTCGGGTATCTACGCAGATTTTCATTGGTCTGTTTCCAAATCGTTACTTTTTTTCATGTATAGAAGGAAATTATAGATTGACAATTTATTATACATAATAAATTAATTTATACCTATAACTGTATAATTATGTCAATAACATTGCCACTGTTACCACCTAATAAATGTAAATGATTAGCTAGTACTTCTAACTTCATTCGTTTAATATTATTATTTTTTTTCATCTCAATCGATATTTTAAGAACCCATATCTTAAGAGCTTTCTCTAAAGCCCCTAGGAATAATTTCATATTTTCTTAGCACTGCTCTTGTCGTTTACAGCTGTAGACTGCCTACAGACAGACTATGTCGTTTATTATTATACATTATTATTAAGTTCTATAATCAACACCCACGATTTTCATAATTTTTTTCATTAAATAAACTGATATTCAAATAAAATAAATAGTCATTAATTTTAATGTCATAATTTATAAACGATCGCGTAAAATAATTAACTCTGATTTTTTTTTAAATTTGCTTCTTTAAAAAGGGCATTTTCATTTTGTGACGTTCTTCTTAAAATGAAACAAATGACATTGAACAGTAAAGAAAATTTTTCACAAGTCCATTATAAACTCAGTGACTGTTTACTGCAAATACGTAATTCTTCTATGCTTATACATTTTATTTAGTTTGGACATTTACATACAGAAAACATTTTTCTATTATTATATACAAACAGAGACATATTACATAGTACGTGCCATTAGAGTTTTACATAAACAACCATATTAGTTCATACAAATTATTTTCGTGGTTGCGTGTATCATTCAAGAACATTTCTGAGCTTTTCTTCCCACTATATGCTAGAGTACATTTATAAAGCTCAAAGTTGCTTTAAAAAGTAATTACAATAAAAACGAAATTATTTTCAGTTGGAAATAAAATGTTCCGATAAAATTCCAATATTTGTGATAAATACACAGAGGGTAAGGTATAAGTTCATTGACCAATAGGAAATCAAAATTCCAATATCTGTGATAAATACATAGAGGTATAATTATTATATATAATATAAAGGTATAATTATTATATAGAATTATATACATATATTATATTATTATATACAAGGTATAATTATTATATAGAAACATAGAAACATAGTTCATTGACAAATAGGAAAGAAGGAAAATTGATCAATGAACTTTTCACTTGAATCCGCTTCTCTCCTGTATAATTGAGCATGTTTCTGTTATTCTTTGCACTAAGGACGGCACGCTTAATGCTACCGAAACTAGTCTGCTTAAAGTGTTCATATTCTTATGTTTTTAACGTTGTTTTAAATTTACATTATACTGCGCCATGTTGCATCTTAATAATTATCCTTATCTGTAACTTATTTTCCTATAAAATGATTCTCTAGTGTGACATTGTCACGGGGCCATGCTGCACACAGGTAATTATTGAAAAAAAAATGACAAAATAATACACTTGTCATCAAAATTGAAAGATAATGACATATATAAAACCTGATACGTAATGAAAAATTATTGATAGGAATTTGTACAAAAGCATTATAAATTATAATATTTGGCAGTTGATTACTCTAAAAATTTTGAAATTTAAAACAAATTTATGGAAATTGGAAAATGAAGAAATAATTAAGTCACCTCTTGTGGAATTTTTTAATCTTTAATATGGTGTATGACTATGGTGTATGACCTTAGAACGACTAGCATACATCACATCTACATTTCATAGATTTTGCCAAAGTGTTGATTAAGTCTTATGGAATTGCACGCCACTCTTCTAAAAGTTGACTTTTCAACTCCCGGGGTGTCCAGGGAGGTTAGCATCCTAAGGCATCCCACACTTACTCAATCGGATTCAAGTCGGATGAGTAAGGTGACCAATCCCTTCGAGCGATATCTTCTGTTTCAAGTGTTCTGATATTACATATGGTCGATATGGCCAAGCAATTTCATCCATTAGCAAAAACTCTGGGCCAACAGCACAACTAAGCAGCCTAACCTGGAGTTACAATACCTCTTCCACATATATCCAAGCGTTTACAGAATCTCCATCAAAGATCTTCAGCTATGTGCAACCATTTGTCAGGATTCTCATGGTCCCCCCCCCCCACCCCCCAAAGAATTAATCCGGTGTCGAGGAAACGGTATATGTCACGGACAAGGAAAGGAGAATTGCAGTTGCGTGTATCATGCAAAAAAGTGACCTTTTCTATCCGAATTATGCCAAAGTAACTTTATAAAGTCTACAAACATAACGTGTGCACGTCAACATTTAAGCGTCTTGGAATTTATTATCGTAATATATGATCGTATATTTCATAGACCGCTGATAATAATTTTTGTTTGACCAGTAATATCATATTAAATGTACTCTATATGGATTTTTCTATTGGTTTCTATAAGTTTCTATCACTTTACCAAGCTTTCAACAAAGTTTGAACAAATTATCTTCTCTTGTGATTAGTAGGTCATTAATCATTTTTTTCGTAGTTTTCAATTCTTATCATTTTTACAACTGGCGTTCGTTTGATCAAAATTTCTATAATACTTGATATATAGGTATTGATACAAATAATTATTTAGCTATATTGTAGAAAATGATTGGTATAAATTTTATTATTTTTAGAGGCGTTAGTTTTAAATTGATAAACATTGTTTTGGGCCAACTGTTAATGATGTTTCAACCAAAAAAATGCTGTAGTGATATTATTGGTATCATTTTAAATACGAGTTGTAGGTGTTCAGTTAGGATAGGTTTATCCCTGACAAAGGAAAGTTAATAACGCTTCCTACGTGAAGATTTGTCTACTGTAGATAAAAATATTTGAATGCTGACAGATATGCCTTATTTGTGAGATCATTCAACAACTTTCTTAGTCATAATGACCGAAAAACTCAGAGAAGATTTAGTAAATTCACCCTTCTACCATTTCACATTTTCTGCTTCAGCGAACTCCAGTTTTTGCCGATAAAAGACACTGGCATCGTATAACACATACAAGTTTCACAATAGGAAAATAATATTTATGTATGAAGATATCAACGTTCACTTATAACTTTAGGGGAAATTGATTTAATGTACTACATTGTTTATTTTCTTACATTTTAAAAACAATTTTAAATACCTTTCTCTCTATGTCCAATTAATCGAATGCATATAATAAACAAGCAAGCACCGTAGAATGAACATAGATATTATAAAGGTAAATATAAAATCAATTTTATATTGAAACCCTCTAGCATTCAAAAGTTTTCTAACAATTAATTAAATATACAACTGAATTTTTAGATATGCTTTAAAATAGAATAGTTAAGAAGATAAACAATTAAATAGAATAATTATCACTTTATCAAGCAAATTATAATCAAATAGTTATAAAGATAACTTGATTTAGTAAAAATTACATTCAATTTATTGCACTAGTTGAACAGTTGAATTGATTAGGCATTCCTTGCTCTTCTTAGTGGGCGTCAACTTTCGCCTTTTCTGTTAGCTGTATTTCTAAATCTTGCAGATGTATAAGAGAGAAGATATATAACTGGAATAAAAACGACATTAGAGTGAGTATTAATAAAAGTAATAATAAAAAAGAGTTTACGATAGGATTAAAATAAAAATACATATAATTAAATTAAAGAATACATATATGGTATTACAATTAAAGAAGTGTAAAAAAAGTAATATGATAAAATGTGCAATTGTTTAAATCAGCCGGCATCAAATCCGTAAAAGCAAGTAGGACAACTTTCATGTATTTTTTTTAGTATTAACAGTATTCATATAAAAGAAACAATGTATAAGGATTCTATGTACTTAAACTGCTTTTAAAATATATGTATGCTATTAATGCATGTGCTATTATGCGAAGTATTAATTAAATGTATGTTAAACTATAAATCATAAAAAAAGAAAAATGCATAAAGGGATTCACGTATTATCTTTAATCAGAGTTGAATAATGCAATCTTTTCCTGCTGCTGGGCTGAGGGATATCGTGGTCGGCCAGTTCAGTAATATATATATATATATATATATATGTTATATAAAAAAAAAATACTTTTACTATTCATTTAAATTATTCTAAATTGCCGGCATATTCATTATTTCCCTTTTTTAATGCGCTCTATTGTTTATTTCTAATTAAATTCCTATAATTTTAAAACGCGTATCTTAATAATAGCTTTATTCTAACACGTAATCTAAACTTTTAATCCCTTCATTAATTTTTATAGTCTGCCAAACTGTAAAGTTCTGAACGCAGTTACTTATTTTTCGAATGTTTATCAAAGCCATTTTTACATTTTTATTCTATTTCATGTCATTTACCCTCCCGCTAGGCGACAGCCTTTTCATATCGAAATCCTTCCATTAGCGGCGTCGGGATTCTTTCCTGTGACGTTTCTTGATCGCTCTCCATTGGCTGAGTGTCGGATCTCAGTTTCACTTCGAAGCTCGTTCGTGATTTTGGTTGGGTTAGCCTGAAGTTTCCATTTCAATCGGATTTCCTCCGCGCATCCTAATAAATAGTTCAAGCATGAGCTCAGATTTTTTTGTGCTGTTTGATTGTTTACATAACCTGTTACCCGGTGTCCTTAGCCATGTAGAATATTCATTTCGTAAATTAACATCTATTTAGCATGAGTAACTAGTTTATGCTCGAGTGAATTTCTCATCTGCAGGAATTGTATAGTGTTGGTGTGTTCTGATGGAATAAACAGTTGTTCTATGACTACGTTTCCATGCTTTTAATTGGGAAAACCCCATATTTCTTCATACGCCTTTTTTCACCACTTACGCTGCCTTGTTTTCATCATGAATAAATAAGAGTTTGATTGGACTATACAAATATTATCATCGCTCTACAGCTGCTAAATTTTCACATAGTTGATACCCCCACTAGCGATGCTTGTGCTAAGTGGTATGACTGCTATACAACATCACCAGTGGCGGATTAATATGTGGTACTAATCCAGTAATATGAAATAAAAAACAAGACGTGATTGTTCGACTTAACACATTAAATTGTTTCGTAATATATATATAGTTTATGGTATATGTTGTTATTATCTATTTTTGTTTGGCATTTAAGACAATTTTTCACCAAAAAAAAATCGATTTTTTGTTACTTTCAGCGTATTTCTTTTATAGTCCTCAATTTCTACCAGTAGACGGAAACGAACTTGACTCACTCTCAGAAATAAAACTCTCCCTTTTGACGATTCAGAAATCCTCGAGCTGTATTTCGTCGTTTTTGACGATCATTTCCTATTAACATCACGTGACTTATAACGAAACGTAAACCCTCAAATATTTGAGGAAAGTTTTGCTTCAATCACGGTCAGACTCAATGCATTTTAAGGAAACAGTTCCTTAAATCCTGCGATTTTAGCAAACAGATATTTGCTGGCTTATGTTAGTCCTGTAATAATTTATTTTAAAACAGCACTTAGTGCTTTTCAGAAAATACTGAAATATAGGTAGTTATTGTTTTTCATTAGTTATTTTTTTAGCTGTTAGAATTTTTAGGAATGCTTATTATTATTATTATTATTTTATTTATATGTTGTCGTTCGTTATGTTTTAGTTCGAAAAGAATAAATTTCCTGTGTTCTTCAAAACCATTCAATAAGAAAATTAGGTCAATAAAATTTCAAACTTCTAGGATATCTTTTTTTTTTCTTTTTTCTTTTTTAAGAAGTATATTACGTTTTCAATCAAATAAAAAATAAACATAATTGATCCCTCTCCTCTTTATAAACAGTAAAGTGTTAAAATGTTATCCCCCTACTCAAAGTGATAAAATCTCACGCAATATGCACTTCACAATTCGTTATTTGTGAGCAACAAATTAACCAGACCATATTCTAATCATCCATTGATCAAAGAAAATTTCAGTTGTAAATTATTTAATCATGCCATATTATAATTATTCATTGATACGAGAAAACCATAAAAATAAATTAGCCTTTCTTAAAACTTTCAGAAAATATAGCAGCGCTGATAAAATTGCAATCTACGTTATAAAAATATCAACACGATGTGGAATTCATTACACCAGTCTAAAAGCAGACAATTTCAAGTCCCCAGCAGCCCGGTTGGAAGAGCAGCTACCTCCCATACGAAAGGTCGTGAGTTCGAATCACGCCGGGGAAAGACAGAGAAATGATTTTTTTCTTTCCCCGTGTCAAATGCTGGAGCTTCCAAACTACTTCAGAGACGGCGCCACCAGCCCTCTTTTGACGAAACTATTGACGAAATTTATATCGTCAAGCAAGTGAAGAAACTAATTTCATCAATATGACGAAATGTTCGCTCGGAGCATTTTCCAGGAAACCATTTCGTCAAAAACAAAGAAAATTTCGTGAAATCTGAGTATTCATTTCTGAGAGTGCTTACTTTGTAAAAACATGCATATTATTTACATATTTTTATGCAAACCACATATTAAGCTAAAATTTGATTCAGGGAAAAACACACTTAAAACTACTCAAATCACACATCTAGGTATTAATATACATAGGCAGCCATGTATTCGGATTTGTGACAGAGTAGCATCACTAAAATACGCCGCAAACGATTTTTCTTCATAGACTATAACATAACGGAATACTTTTGAGTTCATCTATGCACTTACTGTAAGCGTTAAACATAACATGTTTTATAGAAACTATCTTCTAGTGCACCTCAATAATGTACTTAAGTTTGAGATTGCGTAACGCTATTAAAATACACCCCAAAGATCTTTTTCCATACACCATGATGTAACGGAATAATTTTGAGTTCCTCTATAATTGTAATGTAAGTGTTAAGCATAACACATTTTGTAGAAACAATCTTTTAGTGTACCTCATTAACCCGTTCGGGACGAGCGACTGGTATTCGTGCCGGCCTCGTTTGCACTTTCATCCCGCGCGACGGGTATACGTGCCGGCGTTTTTGGCACTCACATCCCGGGCGACCGGTATTCTTGCCACACAGTTGGAACGTTTTATTCCAGAAAGTTTAACTCAGAAAAAAATTTCGTAATCAAATTGAACATACATTTGGGAAGAAAATATTTCCTTCTGTCTAGGAAAGCAAATTGAATCTGTTAATATATTTTTAATCCATGTCAAATTAATTTTTTTTCAAAAATGGCTGCAATGAAGCAAAAGTGTGTTATTTCACATGCATCAATTTATGCTTCTGAAACGTGATTTTCTTTCTATCATAAATCTCTTATGCGCCAAATTTTACTTTATTTTTTGTTTATCAGAAATTTTTCTACGTCACTTGGGAAAAGGATTGGTTTAGTCAGCTGATCAACTCTAAGCTTATGATGTAAGCTTCACGTACGCATATGGCTAGGCTTCCAGTTGATTCATTTTCAATTACTTCTTTTCTACTTTTATCTGGATAGTAAATAATTTATATGTACGTTGCGGAGATTAATAGTTTCGGACTTTCGTTCATTTAGGAGGAAAGCTGGAGGTGTCTTTATATTTATATTTTGTTTCAAAAGGGCTTCTACGCATGTTGTGCAGGTTCAGGACACCGTCCTGTGTAAAACAGGATTCATCCGAAAACAAAATTTCCACGATGGAAAATCCGGGTGTGCGACCTATTGTTGCAAATCCCAGCGTATGAATGCAACGTGTAGGGGATAATCATCAACACACAATGCCTGTACTCATTGTAAGTGGTAGATGTGTTGCGTGTCCTCATGTAATATGCGCATAATGATGGAACGATGTACACTTAATACGCGTTCGCTTGCTCAGAGACTTGTTTGCGAGTTCCTGTCAAATTCCCGTTGCACAGATGCCTCTACGACAGGAATGCATATAGTGCATTCTCGGCCGATGTGGCTACGTACTTGGAAAGCTCCTGCTTCATGCAATCTACCGTGCAATTGTCCGAACAAAACATGACTTGGCAGACGTCTGCTTGAGAAGTGCTCAAGGTGTACAAGGAACCGTACCGCGGCTCGTGCATTTCCATCCGCAACACCATAAACGTAATGCATATCGGCCAATTCTGCGTTGTTAAACCGATTCATCGATATCCTGCAACGTCCTCGACTAAAATGATTATACTTCCTACTCTCCCAGCGCTCTCCCTGCCGGTACAAGGCCTGCGCTCATCGCCCTCTAGCGGTCGCAGTTTGCATTTTCGAACCCAAGTTCCTATGTAAATCTTGATATCATGATACTAGCAAACCCCGCGGCTTTGCTCGCGTAATAGTTGAAATATGCCAATTGATATTTGCATGACTATTTTTTATTAGAAGAGCAACATTTTTTGGAATAATTCAAAAATTACAAATTAAGCCACAGTTTAACTAAACTTCATTATAAAAATACAATAGACAGAAATGAGATTCTAATTAATAAGAAGAACTAAAACTAATTCCAAATAAATGATAATTTAGAAAGTATTTTGAGTCTTTTATGATCATTTCATACGCTCATTTCACTATTCATTTGAAGTTTTAAATTTTTTTAGAATCCATCTTAACACATTTACATCTTATAATTAACCACCATGTCAAATTCGAAGCTTCTTGTCTAACAGTCTACCACCTCTCTGGTGCTAGAGGCACCAACATAAAAGTCCTTCCGGCCAGTTCCGGGAGGAAGAGGTAGCTTTCATATTCCTTAATTTTTAAAAGCCAGCTTATATTATTAAAACACACGGAGCTCAAATTAGTGGAACACGATTATAGAAGATTAAATACTAATTTTTGTCAATACTGAATATGAATGAGAATTTCGCGAAATTAGTCAGCGTTATCAAAGCTGGTTTTATATAAAGTGATTTATATTTGGTCGCCAAATTGGGTGATGTTTTGAAGTGCCCGCCATTTTAAAACAGCATAATGGCTGCAACAAAGCTAATCAATGAACTTGGTCGAGACCTTAGTAATTCCTGTACACATGTTCACTCGCATCCAAATCGATTGATATATACGAGTGCTGTTGCAAGCAAAAAATCCGATTTTTTAAAATGCCATCCACATTAGAAATTCAAACTACTATATCTCAGCCCTTTTTTTAGACAAAGACAAAACAAAAAATGCTCTTAAGTCTTTGTATAAAGCTCAAACACACCTGAAAAAATCTTTTTCAATTTCTAATTTTTTTGTACCTCATTCTAAATTTAAATTGTTTTTTAATTTTTAAATGGCCGCAATTTTGAAACAAGATGGCGAATGAAGTTAGCAAAAGAACTCGGCCGGGCGATTTCTATGTACTATGGACATGCCTCGTCACATCCTAATCGGTTCATAAATACGCGTGTTATCGAGTGACAAAAATCAGATAGTTTCAAAATGTCAGCCATGGTAGAATTTAAAAGTGCTATAACTCAGCCATTTTTTAAGATATAGGCAAAACAAAAACATCTCCGAAATCTTTGTATCAAGGTCAAACTCATAAGAAAAAAATCTTTTTCAATTTCTAATTGTTTTGTACCACATTTTAAATTTTAATTTTTTTTAAATATTTAAGTGGCCTCCATTTTGAAACAAGACGGCGGATGACGTTCGCAAACATACTCGGTTGAGACATTGGTATGTACTATGTACACACCAAATTATATCAAAATCCGTTCATAAATACGCGTGTTATCGCATGACAAAAATCAGGTCGTTTCAGAATGTCAGCTACACAAAAATTTCAAAGTGCTATAAGTGAACCGTTTTTTAAGATATAGACGAAACAAAAAATTCTCCGGAATCTTTGTATCAAGCTCAAACAGACAATAAAAAAATCTTTTTCAATTTCTAATTTTTTTGTACCTCATTTTAAATTAAAATTTTTTTAAATGCCCGCCATTTTGAAACAAGATGGCGGATGCTGCTGGCCAACGAACTCGTTCAAGACATTGCTATGTACTATGCACATGCCTTGTCACATCCAAATCGGTATATAAATGCGCGTATTATCGAGTGACAAAAATTAGATCGTTTCAAAATGTCAACAATGCTAGAAATTCAAAGTGCTATAACTCAGCCATTTTTTAAGATATAGACGAAACAAAAAATGCTCCGGAATCTTTGTATCAAGCTCAAACACATAAGGAAAAAATCTTTTCCAATTTCTAATTTTTTGTGCTAATTTTGAATTAATTTTTTTTTAAATTTTTTAAATGGTCGCCATTTTGAAACAAGATGGCGCATGAAGCTGGCCAACGGATTCGGTCGAGACATTGGTATGTACTTTGTACACACCAAGGTACATCCATATCGGTTCATGAATACGCCTGTTATCGTGTGACAAAAATCAGGACATTTCAAAATGTCAGCCACGCTAGAAATTCAAAGTGCTATAACTCAGACATTTTTTAAGATATAGACAAAACAAAAACTGTTCGGAATCTTTGTATCAAGTTCAAACACATAAGAAAAAAATCTTTTTCAATTTTCAATTTTTTGGTACCACATTTCATTTTTTAATTTTTTTTTAATTTTTTAAAGGGCCGCCATTTAGAAACAAGATGGCGGATGAAGCTGGCCACCGGCGACATTTCTAATTCCACTAGACTTCTGTTCTAGCGTCCTTCAGAGCCGTTCTGATTGGCTGGGCAGCTCCAGATGAAGTGGCCACACGCCCGAGAATCTCGTTTGCACATATTCGGATATTTGTTTTCAGCTATTTCGTTTCTGATGCTACATAAGTTTGATTTGAATAAATTATTTTTCATTTTTAGGTGATGAAACTGCTATTTTCTACTTGAAAGTATTCATAAATACCTGTATAAAACAAACCTCCGTCATTTCCATACTACAACCATTTTTTCCCCAAACCTTTTAAGATAGAGTCATAAAGACTGTTTCATAATTTTAAATGTTAATTATATTAAAAATTATTAAAAAAAATTATAATTTATAATAAAAACGCATTTTCACTTATAAAACGTTGCAGTTGCAGGGAGAATTCGCATATCTAAATCCTGAAAAAATATAAAATCAGAAACTTTTTTCTTTTATTTGGGGGGAGGGGGGGGGGGAATAACCTTCTAACTGTCCTCTGAATTTGCAAATGAATCCTCCTATACCTCCATGAAACATATTTAAAAATTCCATATTCAGTGCTAAAAAAAAAAAAAAAAAGTACTTTTCAAGATTATTTTTATTATCAGGGTTACAAAAATAAATAAATCAAAAATAACCCTGGTTTTATATTTTTTTCATGGTTTAGATATGCAAATTCCTCCTGAAACTGCAACGTTTTATAAGTGACAATGCGTTTTTAATATAAATTATACATATATATATTTAATTTTTAATATATATAACACTTAAAAATTATGAAACAGTCTTTATCTTAAAAGGTTTGAAAAAAAAAAACAGTTTTAGTATGGAAATGATGGAGGTTTGTTTTATACAGATATTTTTGAATACTTTCAAGTAGAAAATAGCAGTTTCATCATCTAAAAATTGAAAATAATTTCTTCAAATCAAACTTATGTAGCATGAGAAACGAAATATCTGAAAACAAACATCCGAATATGTGAAAACTGTGCTCGGGCGTCTACCCACTTCGTCTGAATCGGGCCAGCCAATCAGAATGGCTCTAAGGACGCTAGAACAGGTTGTGAAAAACGCTAGAACAGAAGTCTAGTGGAAACAGAAATGTCGCTGGCCACCGGACTCGGTCGAGACATTGGTATATACTATGTACACACCGAGTTTCATCCAAATCGGTTCATAAATACGAGAGTTACAGTGTGACAAAAATCATATATATATATATAGCAACTTTTGAACGGAGGGTGGTTTCGGTGTCTGCGGATCATGATCGATGACAATATACCAAAATTTTTTGAAATGGCTTTCCTCCGAACGGCTGCAATAGGTAGGTTTTTGTAATGAAAGCTACCTAAAATGCCGAAACAGAGTTGAAATAGAATATCTTGAAAAAATGTTGAAGCAGAGACTGTCACCACTAATTTCCCAACATTAACCTTGAAATCAGTTGGTATTTCCTAATATTCTATAGAAAACGGAATTTAGATGTTTTTAAAGGCTTACTTGTTGTTCCTGCCAACCAGGTGGTAGTGACACCGGCATAAAATATAGCCCGTATAAGACCAGGGACTATCCCTCTTGATTCGCAACCAATAACTTCTGTAATCGGTTTATTATTTCCTGAGATTCCATAGAAATCGTAATTTAGGACTTTTGAATGCTTTTCGCTCCTTCCCTTTTCTTCACCACTTTTTAGTTTCGAAAATTTATTTCGAGTCTTATTAGAGGACATTCATATTTTATAAGTAACTACTGTGCTAAATTGAAAGTTTCTAGTCTCTTCAGTACCGCAAAAATTGCCATTTAATAATTTTTTTACTCCTGCAACACTCTAGGGGTTGTGGCTGCGACATAAAATACAGCTTATGTTTTAGCAGGTTCTATTACCACCAGTTTGCAGTCATTAAGTGTGAAATCGGTTTCGTATTTCATATGATTGCATAAAAATCGTAATTTAGAACACTTTTCGCTCACTTCGTCCGTTTAAGTTTGGAATTTTCTTTCGACAATTGTTAGAAAGCATTTGCATCTTTGAAGTAATTACCATTCCAAATTTAAAATCTTAGACGCCTCCAGTAACACAAAAAACTCAATTTAGAACACTCTTTGCTCCTGTAACTCCCAGGTGGTAGTGACAACAACTTAAAATATAGGCTATGATGGAGCGGGGGCTGTCACCATCAATTTGAAACCATTACTTCTGAAATCGGTTTATATTTCCTGAGATTGCGTAGAAATTGCTATTTAGAACGTTTTTAGAACGTTTACGTTCATTTCCACCCCTTTTAAATTTCAAATTTTTAAGGAACTCTTCTCAGAGTGCACTTACATATCATAAGCAATTACCATGTCAAATTCCAAGTTGCTAGCCCCTTCATTATCGCAAAAATCGCAATTTAGAACGTTTTGTAAAATGCAACCGCAAGTTGCTAGTGATGCCGATATGAAATAGATCCTATATTGGAGCAAGGGCTGTCATCATCAATTTCCAACCATTACTTTTGAAATCGGTTAGGTACTTTCTGAGATTGCATGGAAATCGCAATTTAGAACGTTTTTCGTCCATTTCATCCTGTTTAAATTTCGAATTATTTAGGAAATGTTTTTAGAGATTATTTACAATTTATAAGTAACTACCATGCCTAGTTTCAAGTTTCTAGCCCCGCAGTATTACAAAAAACGTAATTTAGATATTTTTTGCTCCTGCATCCCCTTTGGGGTAGTGTCACCGACATGAAATGCAGCTTATACTAGAGCGAGGACTGTCACCTTCGTTTTAACAGTATTTTTTTAAATCGGTTTGGTACTTCCTGAGATTCCGTAGAAATCGCAATTTATAAAGTTTTTTAGAATGCTTTTCGCTCATTTTCACCCCTTTTAAATTTCGATTTTTTAGGAAATGTTCTTAGAGATCATTTGTACCTTATAAATAATTGACCTTCCTAATTTCAGGATTCTATGCACTTCAGTAGCACAAAAATCACAATTTAGAACGTTTATTGCTTCTGTAACCCCTAGGTGGTGGTGACATCGACATGAAATCGAGATTATGTTGGAGCAAGAGCTGTCATTATCAATTTCCAACCATTAATTTTGAAATATGTTGGGTAATTTTTGAGATTGCGTAGAAATAGCCATTTAAAAGATTTTTTAGATCTCGTTTCGCGCATTTTCACCCTTTATAAATTTCGAATTTTTTAAGACATGTTTTTAGAGATCCTTTATATCTTATAAGTAACTACCATTCCAAATTTCATGTTTTTAGGCCCTTCAGTAGCACAGAAATCGCATTTTTGAACGGTTTTTTTTCGCACCTGCATCCCCTTTTGGGGCAATGGCACCGACATAAAATGTAGGTTATGTCGGAGCAATGGTTGGGACTATCATTTTGACACCATTATTTTTTTTAATCAGTTTGGTACTTTTTGAGATTGCGTAAAAATCGCCATTTAGAACGTTTTAAGAACACTTTTTGCGCATTTTCACACCTTTTTAATTTCGAATTTTTTAATAAATGTTCCTAGAGATCATTTATATTTAATAAGTAACTACCATGCAAAATTCCATGTATCTGGGCCCTTCAGTAACACAAAAATCGCAATTTCAAACGTTGTTTTTGGTCCTGCACCCCCTTTAGGGGTAGTGGCACCGACGTAAAATGTAGCCTATGTTGGATCAAAAGTTGTCACCGTCATTTTGACACCATTATTTTTTAAATCTGTTTGGTACTTCCTGAAATTGCGTAAATATCGCCATTTAGAACGTTTTTTAGAACGCTTTTCCCGCATTTTCACCCCTTTTTAATTTCGATTTTTTTACAAAATGTCCTTAGACATAATTAGTATCTTATAAGTAACTACCATTCCAAATTTCATGTTTCTAAGCCTTTCAGTAACACAAAAATCGCATTTTTAGAACTTTTTTTGCTCCTGCAGCACCTTTTGACCAGTGACACGAACGTAAGATATAACCTTTGTTCTAAGTTGGACTAACACCATCATTTTGATATCATAACTTTTGGAATAGGTTCGGTAGTTCCAGAGCATACCTCCTACAAATAAACAAATTTTACCTCTTTATAATAGTACTAGCGAACTTGCCCGTCGTTGCCCGGGTACGTAAAAAAACAGCAGGGATTGCGAAAAAGCTCTGAAAATCACAATAAGATATCGCGAAAAATTTTTTAATCGATGCGCAAATTTCGAAAAGAAAAAAAATATATATATTGTCTTCAAAGATTGAAAGTTGATTCCTTTCACTAATATGGAAAAATTGCATCAGACTGTATTGGATTAAAAGAGGCATGCTATTTTTATCTGGCATAGAAACAATTTACACTTTACAGTAGCACGCTTAATTCGATTGATAGGCGGGATCTTTCTCATGCCTTCTTTCTTTATTTTTTGATTGTGTCTCTACAGTTGCATCATATTTTTCCAACGTATAAATTCTTGTGATAAATTTTGTCTGCAATATCTTTTATTTTCAATTGCATATGCCTTCAAACGGCTCGCGCGCCTAATTCCAATGGTTTGGCAAACCCCCTGTAAAATGCGGCTTTGCGGCTTTCGGTAGTTCATACTTTCCCGATTATCTGGTTGGCATTAATATTCATATTTTGACCTGTCGCCCTCCTCATTGGGAATTCGTTAACGGAAATTAATACGTGTCTCATCTCAACTTAATTCTCGCCAGATATCTACTGGTTAACGTTTTCTGTAAATTGCCCCTCGCCAATAACCCTGCTCTCTCAGAATTTTAATGACATCACTTCTCTTTTGACTGTCGGGCTGATAAAATAAATATGTACTACGTTTTCTCTCCCCTCCTGCATCGGCATTTGCGGCTGAAAATCTCTCGAAGTGTGTTAAAGAACCTGGTGATTAATAAACAGCGTTCAGATATGCTTCGATATTCGTCTATTGATATAAAATAGCCTCCTGCCCTTTATTCGAATAATTAATATTTAGTTAATGGCTTTCTGATGTTTCTGAGATATCATCGAGAATCACCTATACGATAAATATCAACATAACACTTTCTAAGCATTGTATCATGCTACTTTTATTCATAATTTAAATTACTTGGATTCTCTTAAACATAATTAATATAATCCCTTACGTTAATATTAGTTTTTGTTGCATTAAAATATCTCAATTTGTTGATTTTCTGTTAGCATGTAATCCCGATAGGTTTACAATGGAAGTCTATGGGAATTTGGCGAAATATCAGAGATATAGTCAAGTTGACATAATTTTTGGCAGCCAAATTTGGGAGAACATACCGCCAAGTTTGTCGCCAAGTTGGCGACAAACTTGGCGATATGTTCTCCCCCCCCCCCCCTGCGGTAACTCCCTTATAAGTATGAAGATGCATTATATGTTGTTCAATAAACGTATAAAAATTCGCTAAAAATTCAAAAATTGCTGTACGAATTCCGAATAAACTTTTTTGAAAAGAGAACAAAATTTACTATATTGGGATAAAAGAAAGAAACAGTATTATTTTCACTAATGTTAAAAAATCGCCTCGAAACTTAAAAAAAGTGCTAAAAATCGCATAAAAAATTAAATAAAAAAAATATAATCAAAAAATCGAAAATCGGGCTTCGAGGTGCAAAAATTCGTATATAGACGTACCTTTTGCCCAAATTTTCTAGGTCTACGTGCAGTGGTCTCTTTAAAACACCGTCGACACACTCACACAAAAACTTCTTTCTTTATTATTACAGATGTTATAGCAGGGACTGTCACCATTGATTTGCAACCATTACTTTTGAAATAGCTTTGGTATTTCCAGAGATTACGTAGAAATCGCAATTTACAACGTTTTTAGAAAGCTTTTCGCGCATTTTCACCCCTTTTTAAATTTTCAATTTTTTCGAAACTGTTCTTAAAGATAATTTATATCTAATAAATATGTACTTTGCCTAATTTTAAGTTGCTAGCCCCTACCGATCACTAAAATCGAAATTTAAAACGCTTTTTTGCTCCTGCAACGTCTAGGTGATAGTGATACCGACTTAAAATAGCGTCTATGTTAGAACAGAGGCTGTCAGCATCAATTTCTTACCATTATTTTTGAAGACATCTTCCAGCTGCGAGATCAAAAGAAGCTCTGAAGTGCTGGATAATGGCTCGTAGGAAAAACCTGTCTGGCGGTATAAAAATCCGCATGATTAAATTGTTGCAAGAGCGAAATTCACAAAGGAAAGTGGCTGCTTTATTAAATCGTGCTCAAAGTACGGTATGCGATATTTGGAAAAAATATCAGTTGACTAACAGCGTGAAAAATGTACCTCGAAATGGACGTCCACGAATGACAACGCCTGGAAATGACAGAAAACTTGTGGAAATAGCGAATAGAAAACAGCGTGCACCTCAAAACAACTCAATGCCGAATGGTCTATGTATAACGTAAAGGTATGTGACCGCACTGTACGTAATCGTCTAAATGCAGCAGGATTTAAATTCTGTAAAGCTAAAATGAAACCTTACATGACAAAGAAGCATAGAAAAGAGCGCTTGCAATGGTGTAAAAAACATGTACATTGGCCACTTGATAAATGGAATAAAGTTATTTTTAGCGTTGAATCTCGCATATCTCTCGAAACAGGTGATGACTGTGGAACTTTTGTTTGGGGGAGAGTTGGTGAAAAGTTCAATGATAAATGTGTCAATACGAAGACTAAATTTTCACCTGCATTTACAGTTTGGAGTTGTATGACATCACAAGGCGTCGGCAAGTTGTGTATTGTGTTACATACAGTAAACTCTGAAGTTTATATTGACATTTTAGATAATATTTTGATTCTCAGCATCGATCAATGGTTCGTTGATCAAGATGACTTCTCATTTCAAGATGACAACGCAGCTCCAAATCGCACCAAATCAGTGAAGAAATTTCTACAAAATGTAGGCAGTAACCCAATTAAAACCATGCTCTGGCCGCCCAATAGTCCGGATCGTAATCCCATCGAAAATCTGTGGAATATATTAAAAAGAAAAATCGAGTTTCGAAGGATCACAAATGCCATAGAACTACGTAAAACTATAAGGGAACGCTGGTGTGAAATTGCTCCCGATGAGTGTAAAAAGCTTATTGAGTCCATTCCACGAAGATCCATTTATATCTTATAAGTAACTACCTTTCCAAATTGCATGTATCTGGGCCCTTCAGTAACACAGAAATCGCAATTTCGAACGTTTTTTTTTTTTTTTTTTTTTTTTTTTTGCTCATGCACCCCTTTTAGGGGCAGTGGCACATAAAATGTAGCCTATATTAGAGCAAGGGTTGTCACCATCCTTTTAACATCATTATTTTTGAAATCGGTTTGGTACTTCTTGAGATTGCGTAAAAATTGCCATTTAGAACGTTTTTTATAACGTGTTTTGAGCATTTTCACCTTTTTTAAATTTTGAATTTTTTTAGAAGTATTCTTAGAGATCATTTATATCTAATAATTAACTACCATGCCAAATGCCATGTATCTAGGCCGTTTAGTAACACAAAAATCGCATTTTTAGAACTTTTTTGCTCTTGCACCCCCTTTTGGCCAGTGGCACGGACATACGATATAGCCTATGTTCTAAGTTGGACTAACACCATCTTTTTGATACCATTACTTTTGGAATCGTTTCGGTAGTTCCAGAGCTTACCTCCTACAAATAAACAATTTTTACCTCTTTATAATATTAGTATAGATTAGTATAGATAGAATAGATAGAATAGATAGAATAGAATAGAAATAGAATAGAATAGAAATAGAATAGAATAGAATAGAATAGATAAGATTAATAAGATATAGATGACAGACGAGCATGTCAAGTTTGTAAACGACCTTTTGAGACACCCTGTATATCTCTGTGTGTCTACTTATTTTTTAGACTTATAAATTAATTTTAATGTTTTGTACAACATTTACAGCAATATCAAACGAACATATGTCTTAAAATATTTTTTAAAGAGTGAAGAATTATGCATTTGACAGAAATAAAAATTATTAATCGTGTCTGATTTAAAGGAACTATTGGTACTCAAAATAATTACATGCATTCAAAAAAATTTAAAATATCAATTTGTTATAAAAAGCACATATAAAAGCCTTTGCTTGCGATTTCAGAAAAGTACGATTTAACGAAGAATTACTTCTGCAATTTGATATAGTATATCTATGAATCGTATAATTAAATTTCTTGCTGTTTTAATTCAGTTTTACTGGCCACATTTTGCCAATTTTAATAATAACTTTATTACAGAGAAATATTAATTTACTCAAGTTTTTTTAATTACATTTGGAAATGAGTTTTAGAAGTTTCATTCTAACAGAAAGACCTATCTATTTGCATTTTAATGATTTTATTTAATTAACGTTTAGTGTTCATTTAAAGTTACAAGCTTGGTTTAATTAAGTAAATTTATTTAAAAAATATTAAAATTTTCAAACACAGAAAACCATACTTTTATTTCTAGTCTATGTATTAAAAAAAAATAACCTAACATGTTGTTCCTATAAAATCAGATAAAATTCTCATATAAAATGGATTATGTGTTTATAAAGATTTTAGGCCGTACCTGTAGCATTTCTTACGCCGTATTCGTTTACACCTTAATTTCGTTTACACAGGCAGTGGCGTAGCCAGGATTTCGTTTCGGGGGAGGGGGGGGGGGTCCAAAATTTTTCCTTCAGGTTATATATAGTAAAACTTGTCAAGAGAAAATCGCAAATATTGGTGAAAAATTCCGTTTTACATAGGTTATCGTGTTTGCAGATGTAATTGTATAGCATCCTTCTCGATAGTACCGTTGAACATTTCCGTTTAAGACAGAATTCCGTTATAGGTAGGTTCCTTTTTTACAAGTTTGTGCAATTATATACTTATTTATATTATATGAATAGGAAAACTCGTCAAAATAGTAATTATTTCTAACAGAATCTTGCCTTAAACAGAAGCGTTACATGGTCTTAATATTGCCATGAAATTAAATTTCCTAAAAACCTGTTTGAAAGGGGATTTTCACCGCTCTTTAGTGAAATACAGTGAAACCTCTGAAAGCGGAATCTTTCTATAACGGGATTCTGTCTCAAACGGAAGAGTTTCAGGTTCCCGTCGAAACGAGCAATACACCTTATTGCAGTAGTGTATCTTAGAAGTATAATTAATTGCACTTCTATAAAAAGAGGCCTGTCTAAAATGGAACTTTTTCCCAGTCCCTCCCGATCACGTCTTGACAGGATTGACTGTGTATGTATAATAGAAGTCGAGAACTTTAAGAATTTAGGTATATCCTTATTTAATTTCTTAATTTTTAAAGAAAAGCATAGATAAAAAAAAGTAGGATCAATCTCTGTAACTGCAGCTAATAATACGTTGGAGTTATATTAATATTTATCAGTGAAAAAGATTTTACAATCATTATGATGTAAAAAAGTCCTTCCGGCCGGTGCCGGGAGGAAGAGGTAGCTTTCATAATCCTTATTTAAAAAAAGCCAACTTATATCATGCAAACACACGAAGCTCAATTTAGTGGAAACCGAATATAGGAGATTCAATACTAATTTTTATCAATATAATGAATGAGAATTTCGCGAAATTAGTCAGCTTTATCCAAGCTGCTTTTCTTTAAAGTAACTTATATTTGGCTGCCAAATTCGGCAATTTCTTAAAGTGCCTGTCATTTTAAGACAACATGGTGGATGAGGCTAAGCAGTGAACTTGGTCGAGACCTTAGTAATTGCTTTGCACATGCTCACTCACATCGGAATCGGTTAATATATAGGAGTGCTGTCGCATGTAAAAAATCAGATTTTTCAAAATGTCACCCACAATAGAAATTGAAACTGCTATATCTGAGCCATTTTTTAAGGTAAAGACAAACAAAAAATGCTCCTGAATCCTTATATCAAGATCAAATACTTAAGAAAGAAACCTTTTTCAATTTCTAATTTTTTTGCACCTCACTTTAAATATATATATATTTTTTAATTTAATGGCCGCCATTTTGAAACAAGATGGCTGATGAATCTGGCCAGCGAACTTGGTCGAGGTGTTGATGTATACTATCCACATGCCTTCTTACATCGAAATAGGCGAATACGTGTGTTATCGCGTGACAAATACAAGATCGTTTCACAATGTTAGCCATGCTAGAAATTCAAAATGCTATAAATCAACCATTTTTTAAGATATCAACAAAAGAACAAATTTTCAGAAACAAAAACTGCTCCGGAATCTTTGTATCAAGGCCAAACACATAAAAAAAATCTTTTTCATTTTCCAATTTTTTAATACCTCATTTTGAATTTTAAATTTAATTTTTTTTACATGGCAACACTTTTGAAACAAGATGGCGAATGAAGCTGGCCAACGAACTCGGTCGAGACATTGGTATGTACTATGTACAGACCAAGTTACATCCAAATAGGTTCATAAATACGCCTGTTATCGCGTGACAAAAATCAGGTCGTTTTAAAATGTCAGCCACAAGAGAAATTCAAAATGCTATTACTCAGTCATTTTTTTTAGATATAGACGAAAGAAAAACTGTTCCGGAATCTTTGTATTAAGATCAAACACATACAAAAAAAAAAATCTTTTTCATTTTCCAATTTTTTGGTATCTCATTTAAATTTTTTTATTTTTTTATTTTTTTAAATGGCCGCCATTTTGAAACAAGATGGCGGATGAAGCTGGCCAACGAACTCGGTCGAGATATTTGTATGTACTATGTACACACCAAGGCACATCCAAGTCGGTTCATAAATACGCCTGTTATTACGAGAGAAAAATCAGGACGTTTCAAAATGTCAGCCACGCTAGAAATTCAAAATGCTATAACTCAGCCATTTCTTAAGATATAGACGAAACAAAAACTGCTCCCGAATCTTTTTATCAAGGTCAAACACATAAGAAGAAAATATTTTTTCAATTTTCAATTTTTGGTACCACATTTCACATTTAAATTTTTCTTAAAAATTTAAAGGGCCACCATTTTTAAACAAAATGGCGGGTGAAGCTGGCCAACGAACCCGGTCGAGACATTGGTATGTACTATGTATAAACGAAGTTACATCCAAATCGGTTCATAAATACGTCTTTTATCGCGTGACAAAATTCAGGACGTTTCAAAATGTCAGCCACGCTAGAAATTCAAAATGCTATAACTCAGCCATTTTTTAAGATATAGACGAAACAAAAACTGCTCCGAAATCTTTGTATAATGGTCAAATACATAAGAAAAAAATATTTTTCAATTTTCAATTTTGTGGTACCACATTTCAAATTTTAAATTTTTTTAAAAAAATTAAATGGCCGCCATTTTGAAACAAAATAGCGGATGAAGCTGGCCAACGAACTCGGTCGAGAGATCGGTATGTACTATGTACACACCGAATTACATCCAAATCGGTTCATAAATACGCCTTTTATCGCGTGACAAAATTCAGGACGTTTCAAAATGTCAGCCACGCTAAAAATTCAAAATGCTATAACTCAGCCATTTTTTAAGATATAGACAAACAAAAACTGCTCCGGAATCTTTGTATAAAGGTCAAATACATAAGAAAAAAATATTTTTCCATTTTTAATTTTTTGGTACCACATTTCAAGTTTTAAATTTTTTTAAAAATTTTAAATGGCCGCCATTTTGAAGCAAAACGACGGATGAAGCTGGCCAACGAACTCGGTCGAGACATTGGTATGTACTATGTACACACCGAATTACATCGAAATCGGTTTATAATTACGGGAGTTACAGTGTGACATAGGTCAGATATATATATATATATATATATATATATATATATATATATATATGTATATATATATATATATATATCAATTTTGAACGGAGGGTGGTTTCGGGGTCTGGGGGTCATGATCGATGAAAATATACGAAAATTTTTTGAAATCGCTTTCCTCCGAACGGCTGCAATAGGTAGCTTTTTTGTAAAGAAAGCTACCTAAAACTGAGCGCATTTGAAGAGTATTAGTTTATTTAGCAATTATTAGTGATTTATTAAAATCAAGTTTCAGAATACATATCATTTGCGTACAATGCAGTTAGGATCAAGTGGTTAAGTTTAAAACAAAAATTTCCATGTTTAATTTCTTGCCATTTAATTAACATCTTGCGCTGTAATAAACGTTGGCCACATAAGTGTCAGACTTTGACCCCATAAGTGTCAAACGTTGACCACATAAGTGTAAGTGAGTCGTTAGTTGCGAGTTTTAGAGATAAGGTTTTAATCTTTAAGAAAAAAGTTCTTGCAATTTCAGCTACGCAAACTAGTAATATAAGAAGCACACGCATAAAATATAGTTCGTGCCAGTGTTACGAGTTTGACTTCCACATTTAATTCAAAATTTCAAATTCACACCGGAAATTTTGAAAGAAGAATCTTTACTTTTTGTGATCGCAAAATTTCTGTCATAAAGCAAGAAATACTATGTTTGTTTTCTGGTGTGAATTTGGATTTTCTTAATAAAAATGGAGACCAAACTGGCAGCTACAGAAACTAGTGATGTAAGAAGCACACACATCAAATATAGTTCATACTGGAAAAAATAGGTTTGTTACAACTCTCTAAAACAGCCATAATGATTTGGGGTTTCTATGTTTCATGTCTCGCCATTTTTAATACCATATTCTAACCATATGTAATAAAAACATGTATAATAATCACTTATAAACAAATTAAGTTAAATAATGCTATAAAAAGTGATAGAATATCTTTATTAAGACTTACGATCGTTTCATCGCACAATCGGCGACATTTTCAAAATCAATCATAATAGAAAATATTTTCACATAACTTAAAAACAATAATATAGTAAACAATGTCACGAGACATGAAGCATAATGAAAATATTGCAACCATAAAATAAAATTAAAATTAAATTAGCTATTTGCGAGCGTGGATTAATTTTCACATAATTTAAAAACAACATGGTAAACAATGTCACGAGACATCAAGCATACTGAAAAACATTGCAAAACATAAAATAAAATTAAATTAACTTGGCTATTTGCGAGTGTGGATTAATTTTTACTATTGTTTCTACAATTACTTAGTATCTCTTTCCAAATTCTAGGTAAATCAAGGGACACAGAATCATTGCAAATATTCTCGTTGCGTAAAAATATTTCTATTGATTCTCGGACTATGAATGGTAAATAAAATCTTGATGGATAAATTAACTTGCTATTTTTAAATTCAATCTGTAAAGGTTCTTCGCTGCATAATCTGGCCAAAGCTGTGGTTCTTCTATTGTATTTGATGTCTGCTATATGTTCTTTGATTCTAGTTTTAAGTTTTCTGCTTGTCATACCTATATAAAACTGCTTTGTTCCATCTTCTTTGGTGAAAGGTATTTCGTATACTCCTGCTAATTGGTTGGACTCAATTTGATCTATTTTCTTGCATACTATATTTTTTATTTTTATGGATGGTTTTGCGACTAGGAAGATATTGAATTTATTGAGTTTATATTTTAAACGTTCGAAGAAACCAGGAAAATATTGTAAAGTGGATAACGTGGAATTTTGTGGCTTGAAATTTCTTTTCTTTTTGTTCTTCAAGCTCTTAATTAACTTTTCTATGGTGCTTTCTTTGTATCCATTGTTTCTTGCAATATCATATATTTTATTTATTTCGTTATTTAAATGTTCAGGGGTACAAACTGTGAAAGCTCTCTGAATAGAATGTCTAAATGCAGAAACTTTGTATGAAAAAGGTGCTTGCGCATTATTAGGGATAACGGATTGACTGGCTATGGACTTTCTGTACACAGTGCGCTTTATTCCTTGGTGCGTCTTGATTAATAATACATCTAAATACGGTAGCGTACCATTTTCTTCTATTTCCAATGTAAATTTAATTTTAGAATCAAGATTATTAATCTGGTTCAGAAAGTTATTGAGCAAGGTTTCTTCATGTTGCCATACGATGAAAATATCGTCTACGTATCTGATCCATGCATGGGGGGTATAATCCAAATTGTATATATCCATTTCAAGAGGTCGTAATATGAATTCAGCTAATAATCCTGATATAGGAGAACCCATTGGAGCTCCGTTATTTTGTTTGTATATTTTGCCGTCGAAAGTGAAGTAATTATTATTAACTATGAGATTAAGAGCACTCTTTAGAGTATTTTTCATATTTTTGTTAATACTCTCCATGTGGTCGATGCAGTTATTTATATTAGTAACGGCTTTTTGGGTATCAATAGATGGGTATAAAGAGACTACATCTAGACTGGCAATTAAATAATTCTGAGGTAAATTAAAGTTATTCAAATATTGAATGAACTCATAAGTTGAATTAATTATATGATCAGAGTTGGGCAAAATATTTTTCAATAAAACTACAAAAGCTTTTTCCATAAAATATGTGGGGCTTGAGCATTTATTTACTATTGGCCTTATTGGCATATCTATTTTGTGGTCTTTGAGTCTGCCGACAATTGCTGGGATTACTGCTAACTTATTAATTCTCATTAGAACTTTCATATTATCAGGCCAGCTCCCTTTATTAACCAATTCGTTAACTTTTTTGTTAATTATGTTAAGTGGATTCTTCTTGACTTGTTGACAATCCATATTGTTAATACACTGTACCATTTTATTTTTATAGTCATCAGTATTTAATATGGCTAATTTATTAGATTTATCTGTTTGGACTAAAATAATTTCTGTATCAAGTTTAAGATTTTTCAAAATATTCAATTCTTCCTTTGGTACTATTGTGGGTTGCTTAATTAACTTCTTAAGTTCATGGTACATAACTATATGTAACCATATGTAATAGTTTCTTCTGATATCTGGTCGTCTTTAAGGAAGTTAAATTTTTGTAACAAACTTATTTCTGTTAGATTAGCACTTTTTTTAAGTATTAGGATGTGTAAAAATAATGGTGGTTTCTGCTATTGTACTGTACAACCAATTTATTTTAGATATTTCGAAACAGTTTTAAAGCATTCTCCAAGATTTGCAGTAAGCTCCGGACTTTGGTACGTGGATTAGCTTCAATTCGATTTCTTATTGTTAAAGACAATGTGTCACCCAAGACCTTCTCCATACACAAAATTGTTATTGCCACCATGAAATTTCTTAAAGCAATGATAAACTGGGTGTTCACAATTAGTAACTGAGGTCAAAGGAAATATTGAATCCAGACATTTTTTTTGTCTGTGTGTGGGATTTCTGCAGCTCTGGAAGGGACACATCGGAGTTCCGTGGAGGGGGTAGCACTTTTAGACCATTAATAAGCATAAAATCCCAAATCTTTCGTTTGCAAACTTAACCCGTTCGGGACCAGCATCTTTTACATGAATTTTATTCCTTTGATACCAAATAATTAAATTTAGTTTATCAATCAAGAAAATGTCTTAATTAAATAAGGAAAATTTTACTTTTAACTTTTAGTGGTATTAAAAACAAGTTATGTAAGCACCTTTTGAAGATGCATATATGCACCCATGGTTCCGAAGGTGTTATACAACTTTACATGAGGATCAAAAACCTCATCTCTATATATTTCAGCATTCAAAGTTGCACTGGTAAAAATGTGTAGGTCAGTGTGGCCATTCAAAATGATGCCCACCCATACCATGATTCCACGACCTTTGTATCGATGTTTTTCACGGAAGTTTGCAGCTTCATTGTATGTGTTTTTCCCTCCATATGATAACACGTCTGCAGTAATTATCTAAACAAAATCAGGATTCATCGGTAAAGAGAACTCCGCTCCAGCCCGTGATACTCCAATGACGATGATCACTGCACCACTTTACCGGTTGCATTTCGCTACCGGAGTTAGTGGAATACAAGTAATGGGTTTCCTTGTATGCAACCCTTTTTTATACACCCTGTTACTCACAGTAAATCTGAATAGTCGAGTTCCTGTGGCTGCAGTGAACTCCCTTGTAATCTGAACTGACGTCAGATGCCTGTTTCTTTTAGCAATCGTCGCCAAATAATGGTCCTGAGAATCTATTCTGGAACATTTTTTATCTTGACCTGGTCGTCTGTTCACATTACCAGTGTCTGTTAACCGTTTCCATATTCTTGACATGACGTTTTTGGATATTTTTAAGTATTTACAGACTCCTGAGAGTGTCCTTCCTGCTTCTGTTCCACCTATCGCACGCCATTTCTCGCGATCGGTCATATGTCTTCAGGATGATATATTACACCTACTACAAATTTTACCAAGTACACGTACAATCCTTAAATTAGACTTAAAATTACTCACATGCAATCCTTGAAATTAGATTTCAAATCACCCACATGCAATCTTTGAAATTAGACTTCAAATCACCCACGTGCAATCCTTTTCACACGTGAACCGAAGGAACGGGCTAAAAAATTGCATATTTTTCTGTAGCGAAGGTTAATCCCATTGGACTAAGTGATAACGTTGGCATTGAGTTATCAATCAATCATCTTTCATTGAAGTTCCTTTAATAGAATTAACACAAAGCACCTTTTTATGGTTATTCCTTTAATTTTTCTCACCAGTGTATTTTGAAAGTGGTAACAAATAACCAGTCAAAAAATAAAGTTACTTTTATTAATTGCTTGCAGCAGATTTATAATAATTGATACTATTAACCGTTATAAAATAAACAAAGATAAGGGTCGCGAAACTCAACCAATGTGCCATTATTGCGTTCGTGTAAACTCGTCTTTTCCCGTAAGTGTCGGCAGCAGTTGGTCCCATCGAAGTCCGAGATAAAGAAGTTTTACGCTTAATCTAGTTACACAAAATTTGTGTAAACGGAATAGCAGGTATACTACAGTTATCCTTCCGTCTCGGGACAATAAAATGTTTCCATTTACGAGAGGATCCAGTGTTCACAGAAACCCTTCCAAGAAGAAATCACAATCGGAACAAGATTCATTTCAGATGGGTTTCAAACTTTAGCAAGAATAAATATATTGTGTTGTTTTCATCGAATCTTGAATTGTTTTCCTTTGAGATAGGTTCAGAATTTACTGTAATGCATTTATGCTCTTGAGAGGTGTACTATAGAGTGAGTACAGCGTTTCAGCAGTTTTAATGGATAATGTGAAAACGGAAAGTGTTTATAACGGAAACCTGTATAAAACGGAAATGTTCGTATTCCCGGAGAATGACATAACTTTGAATTATACCTTCTAAGACGATCACCTGTTTAAAGCGGAATTTTTCATAGGTTATTTGTGATTCCGTCTTAGCCGTTTTTACTGTTGTATCCATGATTCAGTAAACTAGTTCTTCGTTCGGTTTCGGGGGGGGGGGGGGTCCGGACCCCCTGGATCCCCCCTTGGCTACGCCACTGCGTAAAGGACTTGATGCTTATCTGTATAAAGGAGATTTTAATGCCAAATTTTTTGTATATTGGTTACGATGTTTAAAATCTCATATTTTCTTCATTAAATAAGGAAGGTATTTCTTGACGGAAAAAACGGAGTCCTACTACTTTCAACATAAAGATTTCTGAGAACTCTATCTCTGACGGAAACAATCTGTACAACACGGAACTGGATATTAGATTTGGGGTCCCAGGTAGGAAAGTTACTGTTTAAAATGGAAGAAAATTCCATTGGGAATATAAATGAAAAGAATCTTATGTTTACATAATGAAATGGATTGTCCAGTCCCACTCTCAGAGGTCGGAAGGTTGCCTCACTGATTGAGGACAGTCGTTTGTGGAGATTAGGATTATTTTGTAACTGTATGTTACTGCAAAATGCTGGACGATGGATCATGTGATTTCTGACAAATTCATTCTTTGATTACTGTAAGTAAAGAGGACCCATTTAAAAAGGAAGGGCTACCCACATTGCCACCTTACGGGGGATTTCAGCACCCTTTCACACTCTCCCGAAATAGTCTACCCCCTGGTCAACTGCTTACCTTTTTTTGTCCTATCTATATTATAAAGGACAAACATATCTGTGCGTAACGCATATGTCATTCTGCGAATGGCAATACTTTGAAATTTGAAATTAAATGTCGGTTTTGCAATTTTCGCTACTGCAAATTTTTAATCTTCTAAACATTGCACAGTTTCAATTTTTACATCATCGGATAGGGAAAGAAATGTACTTTTAAATGCAATTTGTTTGAAAGCTCTATCTCAATTTATTTTTGAGATATTAATTTTTTTAATAGTTTTTAGTACCAATTTTGTAATTGTGGCAACTGAAGTACTCCATTTCTATTAAAAGAAAAGGGAAAATAGTCATGGTTTATTTATTTTTATTGATTATATTCTTATTGATGCCATTTTCACATTACACATAAAAGTAACTTTTTTCTAATTTTTGAACAGAAAATGACGTCAGCCATTAAAAAAATACGCATTCTTCTTCATAAATGAAAAGATAGAAGAAGATATTTCAATATTTTTACATTACGTTGATACTACAGAGTTAAAATTTTTGCAGCATTCTGGCAGGTCATTCGATCGTTTTTTGAAAAAACGGTTTCATAACCATAATTTAACTATATTCTGACCATAAAATGGCCAATAACATGGTCAGAATAATGTTAAAGTTACGGTTGTGTAACCGTTTTCGGAAAAAAACGGTCAATTGACCTGCCAGAATGCTGCATATTTTTAACAGTGTGAGTTTGAGACGCTAGGCAAATGTTTCAGTGAGTAAAAAGGATGTCATATTTAAAACAAAACGATCATTTTCTTTGGTAAAACTAAATATTTGACCAATACTAAATGGCCAATACTATGGCAACTAAAGGCAAATTTCTGAATGGAAAATTTTCGCGGGTACTGAGATTAGAACTTAAAGTTTGTGCGAATGTTCACATGAAAAGTTGCATCGGTCAAACGTAACTTTAAGTTTGCAAATACTTTCATTAATAATCTACTGCGCATTAAAATACTTTTAAATTGTGAATTTGAGTGGTGCGTATGTAAATTTTGAGAATGTGAAAATAACGTACAGTTTTGATTTTATGGGGGAAATTTTATGATGTGACAAAACGAAATCCTTTTTACTGATTTTTCATCCCGTAAACACAAACATAAGAGCCGTAATCGATAACTTCAACATAATTACTTGATTACGTATTCTAATACAGTTTAATTCAATAATTTAAGCAGTTGAAGTTTGTGGAAATAATATTTCGGTAATTTTAGGTTAAAATCATTATTTGTTTTAAGAGTTTGACGACCAATGCAAGATGAATTTTTTATTGTAATTATTTTTGTAGGTTTATTATAAATTCAATCTAACAGTTCCATTCTAAACATTTTAATTCGTCGAATTTCGACGGGTTCCAACTAGTAATATTAAAAGGGCTGATTACTTGGTCGAATTTCAGACAAAAAGAATATTGGCACAACTTCCCAAAAAATCTGCAAGCTATTTTTGACAGGTGAAAAAATGCAGACTTTGAAACTTTAGTTGTGTTCTAATTCAGTAAGTGTTAAATGCAAGACGACATCATTGTCTTATACGCTGATAGATTATAAGGACGAGATTTGTTGCATAATTTAAGTCAATATTCCTAAATGGATAATAAATTAAAAACTTCGAATACTCTATCCTTAAAAGAACTAATTGAAATTATTAAATTCAATAAACAAAATGTCCCAGTTAAAAGCTTATGTGAAAAATTCAAATGTGGAAAAACTCAAATCTGTGATTCAATCGAAAAGAAAGATGAACTTCGTAAAGAATTTGAAGAATAGGGAGATTGCACTCGGAAACGTAAAAGGCAAGTTTAAAACAAAGATGTTGATAAACTAACATGGAAATGATTTTCCAATGCCAAAGCGAAAAATGTACTGATAACAGGATTTTTAGTTCAGAAAAAGCAAAAGAAATTGCTGCGAGAATTGGGAAAAGATTTTAAAGCATCAAATATTTGGCTGGTGAGCTTCAGAGCTGGACATAATCTGTCACTGAAATAAATACGTTGCAAATCGAAAGATATTCCGGATTCTAATATTGAGAAATGGATGGACAGAATTTCTTTATTAGTAGATGGTTATGCTGAATGAGACACCTTTAATTGCGATGAAACAGAACTACTTTTCGGTAATTGCCTAAGAAAACTCTGTCTGAAAAAGCAAAACCATGTTTTGGTGGAAAGCACCCAAAAGAGCGCCGGACTTTGCTGCAAAATGAAAGGAGAAATGGAAAAGCCACTAGTAACCTGAAAATGACGGAAAACAAGGTATTTCAAAAACATTGATTTGTCAAGCTTACTGGTTACCTGGAAATCTCAAGGAAAGCTTGGATGACAGCAGTAATCATGGAATAATGATTAAAATTGTTTAACAGAAAAATACAAAGAGATAACCGCCGTGTGTTACTATTTTTAGATAATGCAAATTGCTATCCCGGGATAGAGTTAACAAATGTAAAGCCACAGTTCCTGTCGGCGAATATCGCATCTTGAACTCAACCTTAGGACCAAGACATAATAAAAACTTTAAAAACTGTCTACACAAAAAATTTCCTTCGATCAATTTTAGCTGCAATGAAAGCAGCAAAGTTTGCAACAGGAATTAGCTAAGATCGTAACCGTTTACGATGAGGTTAAGTGGATTTACAGAGCTTCTAAAGAAATCACACTTGATGTATTAACAAAGTACTTTAATAAATAGGGGTTCAGTTTCGACACCGAATAAACTTCGGATAGTGATAAAGATGTTGTTGAAAAGAAATAGCTTCAAGACCTGGTGAATAACATCGGCAGTTTCATTCAAGATGGATAAGGACATACAAAAGCTACTGAATGATAAACTTACTACAAGCGATGTAGAAGAAGAGGTGACCAGCATTAAGTCATATCAAGAAGCTCTTGACTCTAAAGCTTTTACAAAATTTTTACATAGAGCGAAACAATTATGAAATTATCCCAATGTTAAATGAACTACATTGTGCTACCGAAAAAGAAGCGATTAAGATCTTTAGGTCGCGCATCGTACTTGATTTTGAGGAAATATTTTCAAAACTGACGATTTTTTTAATAAAATGACGAAAAATAAAAATAAAAAATTCAGACCTAATTCTAATAGTTCTTAAAAGTCATCTTTTTTAATCTGATGAAAAGCGCAAAACTATTCAGATCGCTCATTTCACTTGAAATTTGAAACAAATTGTCAAAATAGCACACTTTTGTAATTCAGAAGGCTGGATTAGAATACCGGGTGAACCAAACGCCTTGCCCTGATTATAATAATTCATTACAAATTAACCGTTTATATAATAATGTGACTTGTTGTATCATTATATAGGTCAGTTTTAATAGGTTTTTGTGCAATAGAAATAATATTTCCGGGTCAGTGGATTGGGAGATATGGACCAACACCCCAGCCTCCGCGATCTCCAGATATTAATCCTCTGATTTTTTTTCTTTGGCGGCTATATCAAGGACACAGTCTTTGCCACATTAATTGCTAAAGTCGAAGAACTGGAGACTAGGATATAAGCTGTTGTGCGCAATTCAACAGAAGACATGTTAAATAACACTTAGCGGGAACTAAAAAATCTCTTAGACATTCTCCAAGCTACCAAGTGGGCGCACATTGAAATTTACTGAGGTACGTGGTCTTATAAAAATATATAACAGTATTTACAATATATCCAAACAAACAATTGTCTAATTCTAATAGTTTGAGAACAATAAATATTTATAATCAGGGTTGGTTCACACTATATGTTGGTCCTATTACTACAAGAAGAACCGGCAGAGATGCTTTTAAAAGCGTTGTTTTACATCTATCTAAGAAGAACATCTCCTTAGATGAGGTGGTTGTAATTTAACGGGAGTACACTGCTATCAATATAGGATTGAAAAAATGGGTTACTCAAAATTTAGAAAAGCTGACAGGAAGGCTATTGTGATAGTGTATCTGCCTTTTGCATTTTAGTGAATTACCTTTCAGGCACGTGTTTCGACATATGAATGGAAAAAAAGCATACGGTCCACACTGTTTTCTGGACTTATAGGAAAGTAACTACCTGCTTGTGTAACTCTATCTGTTGTCAAGATAGTCTTGTCAAGTAGTTGTCACTGTAAAGATTAAATATTAAAAAATATATCTTCATGAAATATGCAATGCTGAAAAATCGGTATTCCGTCCTGGAAATATTGTTGTTATCAATCGAGGGCCGGTTTCTTCGCAATGAAGACATACGTGTCTGTGTGGCTAGACATTAACAGCAATCATTCTATTATTGACAGAGCAATGCATGTGTTTAAAACTATAAGAACATCGCATTACTTACCAAGAATTTGCGAGACGTTGTATACTGTGTTATTGAGCATAACGTCTTCTTTGCTCATATCGAAAACTTGTTATTGTCAGATAAAACAAAACATGTAATGGAATTGGGATTCAGACGAATTTGAAATGCAATGCAATTTGTGACCGAAATATCAAGAACTTTGCGATATTTTGTGATACTAAGTTCCATTTTAGTGTTCACGATTACTCAGAACTTAATGATTGATCCACCTGCAAGGATACTTCACGTACCATCTTACAAAGAATCAGTTCGGAGAGCTTTTTGTCTCTCTTGGATCCAAAAACTCTCTCAGAATTGGTATTGAAAACCATAAAGGCGTTCAAGTACGGCACACAAGCTTAGGATCATATATGTGAAACTTGTGACTGAAATTTCTGAAAAATTGTGTCGTCGTAAAAACTGAAACGAGTACGTCAGTTTAGCCTTGCTTTCGCATTCGCTTATGCCAATGTTTTATAATAAATCTCAGTACAACTTTTTTGTCTGTAACACAAAATGTCGGTAAGAGAGCAAAATAGCAATTCTATAAAATTGTTTCAAATAACTCAAATGTATTATAAGAAATGTTTTTTTTTTCAATACTAGGGGGCTCGGCCCCCTACGAGCTACGCTCGCCAACCCCCGTCCAGACACCGCAGACTCTAATTGCACGCTAATTTGATCGGCTTTAAAAAGATTTAGAAAGATTGAATTATAATTTAAAAAACAGTGGCGATCCCCCTATAAACGAATTTCTATTCATTTCTCTTTGATTGCGGAATTTTAACGCCAAATCCGCTGCGGTACTACTTGATTATCCTTTCGACCAATTTCGCTAAATTATATAAATCGCCAAACCACTCGCCAAATTATACAAATTGATATAATTTTTATTTTAAATAACGAAAGAACAAATAAATTCGTACACCATTAATAAAAACACAAATTAAACGTCGAAATAAAAATAACTTGATGACGTATATACACGTGTAACAACATTTCAAAATAAGCTAATATAAAAGGAATTAAGTAAAGAGAGTCTTTGTCTCCTGGTATTTTTTAACAAAGCGAAAAGAAAGTTCTTTTAAATGAGACATTTTAAATTAATTCTCAAAATATAAAAATAAATGTCTAGCGCAATTTCTAAATTTAAACTATTTTGCACTATTATTTTGTGCTCATTTTATGTAATAACTATAATGTGACATAAATATGACGTCATTTCTCCTAAGACTTCTAACGCATGTTAATGAATTTATTATTTTACAATATCCTTTCTCTTTTAAAATTCACGTGTATACTTTTTATGACGTAATTTTTAATAAGTTCCTGCTTTTTATACGTAATTATTTAGTTCTAATTTGAAAGTTTTTTCCTGTTTATAATGTCACGTGTAAATAAATTTTTTATTTGAAGCAAGCATTATTGCTTGCGCTTTTTATACAGTTGGCAACAGTTTAAATTAGTACAATTTTCTGAAATCTGTAAAAAATATCTCTAGAAATGCTGAAAATTTGAATTTAAAATAGAAATAAAACCTGAAAAAATGAGTCAAAATAAAAACAATTAATGCAATCTGCACTCCGGCAAATTCTAACGCATAAAATGATCTAAAAATGATTACACTGCCATGTATAGTTTTTGCTGCTATAAAACTTTTTTAGTGGAACGATTTTGTCCAACTTTAGCATTAAATAATTCTTAAAATAATTCTTCGATTTGAAAACTGTCTGCATCAGCGTGTTTATCAAACATTTCTGTATAAAACCACCGATTTTCATATTTTTGTATGCATTATTTTTGTTAATATTAACGAAGAAAGGCCTCCGGTCACAAAAAAATCAAAACCGGCGGCGGCGGCGGCGGCGGCGGCGGCGGTAGTTACTTTTTTTTAGAATAGAGAGACAATTATGTACAGATAAATAAATAAAATAATTGAAAAATATCGTTTTATGAATATTTTCATAATTTAGAAACGATGCAAAATCAAAATATATAAAACTAATTTTAAATGAGATTTATGTTACTCATATAAAGAACACAATATTTCGAATAAATTATTAGAAGTTAATGTGAAAAAAAAAATATCATCACTATATAAATCTTTGTCAATTCAGAAAATATTGTCCTACATCCAATAGTGATGCACGAACTAAAGAGGTTAATGGATTTCAATTCTTCTTTTTGTATAGTTCTTAAATTTCTGAAACGCACCATTAACACTCTATCAGAAGTAGGTGTTATTTTTTTTTTCAAAAACTATCTATTTTGAAAATATTTTCCAAAATTTAAGTGCGATGCGCGATCTAAAGATATTAACAGATTTCAAAACTTTTTTACATTAAAAGGCAACTTTTCCGCGCTATTAGACGTTCATCTGAAAAAAAATTGCTTTTTTCGAGCTACCCTACACTGTAAAAAAAAATCCGACTAGCTTTCCTGTAGGAATCGGAAAAACAGTTGCCCTTATTGTACCGGAAATTTTTCCTACCCAGCTCGGAATAAAATCCGTAAAATCGGAATAAAATCCAAAAAATAATGTTTTAATGAATGTTTCCTTTTTTTACGGATTTTACTCCGAGCTGGGTCGGAAAATTTTCCGGTACGATAAGGGCAACTATTTTTCCGATTCCTACAGGAAAACTCCTCGGATTTTTTTACAGTGTAGTGAGTATGTGTACTATCAATTTGTAGTGTAAATTAATATTACTATAATTATATAAAAATATGTACAAGCATGTATATAAAAATATGATTTTATGTTTATTGAATTAAAAAAATTAAACGATACGTTAGTTTGAATTTTTATCAAATTGAATGTTTAATACCCTCTGAACCGGATGTCTATAAAGTTTTTCTGTCTAAGAAGAAAATCTCTCTAAGGTGGAATTTTATTTCAGTCCAAAGCGATTCTGCCTTAAGCAGATTTCACTGTTAAAAAAGTTATTATCATCATTTATTTTGCAAATCTGGTAATGTACTCTTTAAATATGAGAATATCTCTATTAAACAGAAAACAATTCCTATAAATTGTGAGTAATTGCCAAATTCAACAGCGCATTAAATAAATGCGTATAATAAAATAGATATAAAGTGATCGTGTGAAAAAAAAAATACAGCCGAGAAAAGTTTCTTTAAAGATAAATTATTTTATATTTAAAAAAGAATTCAAATTAGCTTTTTTGTGTTTAACACAGACATTAATACCCAATAAGCAAGAAAGAAAATCTCAATACCAACCCAGACTTAAAATAATTAAATTTAATAAACATTAAATTAATTGCATATTTATCAATTTTATAATAATATTTCTACCCTAAATTGAATATTTTCTATTATTTTAGCTGAAAGTAAAATCAAGTAAAATTAAGCGTCTATTCATACAGAGAAGGACTTTATTAGTGAAAAATTATTAATAGTTACTCATTTCTCTGCTTAAAATGTTTATTAAATATAAATGTTCTTAATTTATTAAAATATGGTAAGTTATTTCAGATTTTGAGTGACTTCTTCAATTGTTTTAACCTTGAATTGTTTTAACCCTCAAGAATCAAATTTCTTGAGTAGTGGGTTTGCAAAACCCCTTCCTACTACCTCACATGTCGCCCCTCATAAGCTATCAGGAATAGCCATTTAAAAGAAATCATAAACGGTTTATATTAAAAGTATTTGAAGATTAGTGTTACGAATGTGTACTAAACGGATTTTATTATTGCATAAAATGTATGTATTATTTTCTATTAAACGTATTAATAAACATAATTTTTTTCTGGAGTTGTTTTAACCTGATTTGAGAGGACTCAAACATCAAATTCATTTGAAGAGGGGGTGCAATACCTCTCCCTATACTACGTCAAATACCGTCCCTGACAAACAATCAAGAAAGGCCGGTTAAAAGAAATCATAAACAGTATTTATTAAAAGTATTTAAAGATTAGTGTTGCGCCATCCTTCGTACTCTTACTAAACTAATTTTATTTTTACATAAAATGTCTAATTTATTTTATATATGTTTTTCTATTAAACAAATATACCATTAAACGTAAAAGTAAGTACATTTATTTTAGCCCATATTTAACAAAATGCAATATATTGAATAATTCAAAGAAACCTGCTGTTGCAGATAGATTTCACATTCCGTCATTTCTCACTTTTTGCATAAGACGATTTTAAAAGAAATAACTTTCCCATATTTCTGATCATGTTCTGTTTATGTGTATTATTTAATGAAAAATGGATTTTAAAGCCAATGAGCATTAGCATTTCTATGACCAATATCTATGCAAAAATTCATAGCTTTAAACTGCTGTTTTAACTCGCTACGCTAGCAGGAACTCGTTTTCTACCTTCTAAATCGATGAGGTTCGAAAGACAGTTTACGCATACGCAATTGTGTCGAATTTTAGTTATGACCTTACAGAAATAGTTTTGCGTTTTTATATTTATGATACCTTATGTTTCCAAAAAAGCAGCTATAACTTAACAGGGTAGTTTTCCAATCATCGTGTGCAACTATTGGCAATTCATAAGACTTTTAACCTTAAATCACTGTGTTTATCTTATGTGTGTAATATCACCAAATCAATATGACAATCCCGAAATAAACTGAAGGATGTAGCTCTTATTTTTGACACAATATTTTTTTTGAATTGTTATTAATGCTGAAAGAGCCAAATAATATTATTTTTGTGAAAGAAAGAAAAGCTTGTTTACAGTAAGATCTAATAGCAGACGAACTTAAATCAACTTCTACCTGTGACGTCTAGTTCAACTGAGCGAGCATCTTTGCGCATTTGAGGCGTGCCACACCAAAGGCAGATATGTACTTATATGCAGCGCATGCGCAACTGCAGAATTTCAATTAAAAATTACGGCTAATTAATAAAATATTTGAATAAACGAATGTACGATAACAAATCGGTGGGAAAATAACCTTCATTTAAAAAAAAATGGTGTAATTTAATGCAGTAATTTCTTTTCATGGACTGTCGAAAGAAAACACTCAGCGTTTAAAATATATAGATTATCTTAAATTGTGTATGATTTAAAAACACAATTTTTATTGGGATGAAAGATATAAGTATTCTTTCATTTCATGTACTTAAAAAAATTGCAAGTTGCATAATTAGTATTATAGGGAGCTCCAAAATGACAGACATTTGTCGAGCGGAAAATTGGCATAACAGATTACGCCGAAGATTATGAAATAAATTTAAAGCTAGAATAAACCTTTTTTGTGCGTAAATATACTTCTAATTTATCTGAATCTAAATATATTTGCATTTAAAGCATTTTTTATTTCTAATAAAAAATAGTGTTTAGCTAATAGAAAATTTTGAAAATTTCAACAGTATAATCACCTAAAAAATATATTTTTTTGAAAAAAAAATTTAGGTTTACGTAATTACTACAGACTGACATGAAATATGCGTTTTGAAAATATCATGAAAAAATATTCAAAAGTGTTTTAGATATCGTGCGCATTATGCCAAAAACATTATTTTTTGAAAAATGATTTCAAAGTTTCGGAAACGCCGCTTCAGCAATTGAGCATATAGAATCCAAAAACCCGTAACTTCTATTCTAACTGGAATTTCAAGGAAATAATTATAGCGAAATGTTCAGGAAAGATAGTAGTTTAACATCTAAAAATTAAAAATTTCGAAATTTTCGAAGCTTTAAGAGCCCCGAGTCCCCTTGAATAAATGTAGCATTAAATATAAAAGTAAGCACATTTATTGAACCCAAATGCAACAAATTTAATATATTAAGTATTTCAAAGAAGATTGCTGATCAAGAAAGTTTTCGCTCTTTATCATTTCTCACTTTTTAAATGAGATCGTTTTAAAAGAAATAGCTTTCCCATCTTTCTAATCGTGTTCTCTTTTTGTGATTTTGTTTTATGAAACATGGATTTTGATGCCAATAATCGTTAGAATTTTAAATAGCTGTCAGACGCAAAATTGTTTTTGATATATTATTTTACTTCCAACTTCTCAATACAATTTTATACACATTACTATTACACAATCCTTCGTGTACTTAATAAACGGAATTTCTTTTAATGTAAATTGCACAATTTATTACATATAATTCTTCCTATTTAACAAACATATCGTTAAAGATAAAATTAAGCACACTTTCTTATTTGAACTTGAGTTCAAATGCATCGAAATGTAATATTAGTCCAGGCAATAGAGACCGTATGGGGCTCTACCTAGCAAAATTCATGGTAGTTCTCGAAAAAGGCTTACTATATGTTTTTTGGGTCACTGAATCCGAATTTTTAACTACCCACCAAAATCTCCCCCGCCACCCCCCTCCCAAAAAAAAGGTTTTTATTTTAAAAAAATCAATTTTTTTATTGTTTTAGGGGAAAAGGATCTAGAAATTCAGAAAGTAGACAAAATTTACAACAAATTAGATATATGACATTATGACTTAGGATGAAGAGGAAGGGGGGATCTGCCTTGGAACATGCGCGCGGTGCTGCGTGTACTAAGTCACACAATCCCACTTAACCACTCGCACGTTTACATTCGCCCTCCCATCTCCCCTCCGAACTTTCTTTATAAGGTTTACTTTAAGTTTTCTGGGTCGCTAAATCCGAAATTTTAACTTACATCCAAAATTTTCACCCCCGAAACCTCCCCAAAATAGTTGTTATTAACTTAAATTTCTTATTGTTTTCTGAGAAAAGCATTACAAAATTCAGAAACTAGACAAAATTTGCAACAAATAGGATATATGACATTATGACGTAGGATGAACGGGGAGGGATAGGGCTGCCTCGGAACATACACTGCGGCGCTACGTGCACTAAGTTATGAAGTCCAAGTAATAGGGGATTTTCCTAGCAAAATTAATACTAGTTCTGGATTTCGATTCACTTTATGTTTCTTGGGCCCCTGAATCCGAATTTCTAACTCCCCACGAAAATTTCCCCCGGCACCCCCCCCCCCTCCAAAAAAATGATTTTTTGAAAAAAAATTGTTTTTGAGAAAAGCGCGCGGGGAATTTTCCGAGGCAGCCACCTCTCTCCCCGTTTATCCTACGTCATAATATCATATATCCTGTTTGTTGCAAATTTTGTCGTTTCTCAATTTCGTAATGCTTCTCCCCTAAAACAGTAAGAAATTTAAGTTAATAACAACTATTTTTTTTTTTGGGGGGGGGGGGGGGAGGGTCGCGGTGAAAATTTTGGGGGTAAGTTAAAAATTCGGATTCAGCGATCAAAAAACTTAAAGTAAACCTTATAAGGAAAGTTCGGAGGGGAGATGGGAGAGCGAATGGAAACGTGTGAGTGGTTAATTGGAATTGGGCAACTTAGTCCACGCAGCACCGCTCGCATGTTCCGAGGCAGATCCCCCCCTTCCCCTTCATCCTAAGTCATAATGTCATGTATCTAATTTGTTGCAAATTTTGTCTACTTTCTGAATTTCTAGAACTTTCAATTCAAGAAAGACGTCCATAGACGGTACTGTATTAAATTCTTTAATTGTTGCTGTGTGCAGGAATACGGTGCAGGAAAACTACAACGATTACCCTAGGTCACATAGTTTTTGAAAAAAATCGCATTTTTCCGTTACACACAAATTTCGATTTGCGGGCATTCACCGAAGGAGTTGAGGTGCGCTGTAGGTACAAATAGTTGCAGAAGTACAAAAGAATTGTTGATAATGATTTAAAAAAACAAACAAAAATTGTTAATTAGTCGAAGTATTATACCACAGACGGTTTGGACATACATAAAGACACAGACGGCGTACTCTAAGCGCCATCGACTTTTAAAGCCTAGATAAACACTTTTAATGATATATTTGTATAATGCAGCGCCCGGTGGCAGTATAAAAGAAATAAACGTCAAACTCTTGAAAACAGACTAATTTAATTACAATTAAACACATAATTACAATGGGATTCTCGACTAGTTTGCATTCAGTGACCCTCCCAATTCGCCACCCGTTAACAAAAACCGATGTGGAAAAAACGAGGCATGGACCATGGCGGCGTTGCAACTTTGCGGCCTCTTTTCGGAGTGCACTTAGCACAATTCTAAATTTAAACTTTAAAAGGTGTTTTGTTTTAAGTACAATATGAAAAGATTAGTATTACTTCGCTGAATTTGGGTTTATGAAATACAAAATGAAGTTTAAATATCCACTACTTTTATTGTCATTAACAAATTAAGTTCATCATGCGTACATTAGGAAAAGAATTAAGAAAGATCTATAAAGAGTAGCAACATTTATTACTATTTATGCTTCATATATCTCTGATCTTTCATGGTATATCCGTTTATACTTTTGTAGTTTATACAGCTAAACCCAATCCTACGTTGTATAGTATTTTACGAAGTCTTATTATTCTTTTAGCAAAGATTTTTTAAATAATACAGTTATTAATTAATAGATTTATTGCACGGAACCCTGAGTGCGCGAGTAATACTCCCACTTGACCGATTATTTCATGCTTCATATAGTCTTATCTAATTTCAAGCATTTATCCTCCATTGACCATAATTTATCTGAATGTTTGCGTGTCCTTGTAAATAGAAAAATAAACCTAAATTATATAAAAACTATACAGGTAATTAGATGTACCTTCCAAACATATTTAAAATACTAACTTCTTAGAATCAGCTTTTAGGCAGTTATCGAAAAAAAAAAAAAAAAACAACAACGGGGAAACAGGCACACTTAAAACATTTTTGTATCTCTATTTTAAAGCCTCAATTAACGTACCGGAAAATTTTCATTAAATGTCACATCTATAAAAGCATATCCATTAAGATGCAGTTTATATATATAATACACCAAAAGAAAATCACACTTTTTGCCAAAAAACATTTATTATAAAAGCTATATGCTTTAATACCTAACACACAATGGACACGTTTCACGCAATTAGAAAACTGCAGCTCTTGTGATTTTATTTACAAATTACAATAATTGTGTTAACCCTTTATGCCTCGACAGTTCTTTAAAGTATCATTAAAATAACTTGTTATAAAATTAATTTCATACATCGATTAGTAGTAATGAGTTATAGATACTGTTTAGAATGACTTATAGATACTTTACTTTATCTTGTTCCAAAGGCAGTAATGGTTGCACAAAGCAAAAGTATTTGTAAAAGGATGATTTATTTTGCATTTGCATCTTTTAACTTTCTTGACGTCGAAAGATGGTGGTAGGAGGGTGGAATCTTCAGTTCAGAAATATTTCTATATTTCTATTGTACGAACATTATAATTGTAATCTTACTAATACTACAAAATACTAAAAAAATATTTTAAATAAAGTATTTGTGTGAAGGTATAAATATTGCACAAAATCCCTATATATTCAAATATAACTAATTAATTTAAATTGGCAAATTCTTCTAAAATATATTAAATGATTGTGCAAATGTTTTAATGTAGTTTCAAAAATTTACGAAAAATGCTTTAGAAGATGAACTTTTCATGAATTCATAATATGAGACATAAAGGGTTAAAATTAACAAAATGTATCCAGCATTTCTTGGACTTCAATTGTCTGCGATTTTTTTTTCTGTTGGGCTGATTGAGATCTCAGGCAGATGTCACAATTAATGTATTTTCTTCGGTTACTTGATGTCCGTAAGATTTATCCAGGATAGTTCATTTGGCAAAGCGTTCGTAGCTTAAAAAGTTAATTCACTTGAAAACACAGTTGGTAGTGTTAAAAGTATGGCATATATTTTTTAATATAACTCATTGGCATTTCAATATTTTTAAATGATTTTTAGCTGAGGTGGATTTCTACGAAAATCTTCTTCTACTGTTTGCCATTTGTTTCAAGGTTTTTTTTTTTTTTTTTTTTTTAATGGTGATAATGAATTCTGAATTAATGTCGAAAATAAAAGTATTATTACAAAAAACCCTCTACACAATAAAGAAAATGAAAGTATTCTTATAAAAAAGCTGTAACAAAAATAAAAAAATAAAACATGCCCATTGTAGAGATCGAAATCGGGACCAATTTCGAAAGTGAAACTATCCTCATAAAAACATGCAACAGAAAACGAAGTAAAAAACGGCAATTGTAGAGATAGACCTTATCTATCAATGAAAAAAAACAAAATATAGGAATGCAAACTTTTTTTTTTTTTTTTTTAAGACGTCCGATAGTAGTAACTTTCGCAAGCGGGTCTTTTTTTCAGTGAAATGAGGCGCCTAGTTCGAATCCTAGGCTAGAGACTTTTTCACTCAGTTGAGAAATTACTTCTGAAATTACTCTTGTGAATTTAATTAACAATTAAAATGATTTTGTAAAGACTAATTAAGTGTAACAAAAAAATGTATATCAGTTCTTTATTAAAATTAATTTGTTTTTATTAGTAAAACATTCATTCATATATTTAAAATTTTCCCCATTAAAGTTTACCACCATTTAATTAGTCGGTAATGCATTTCCATTGGCAGATTTTAATTCGTAAGCATTTCCAATTGACAGCATTATTGACGGGGACCAAACAAGTATATACATTTTTTTTTATTCTTTATAACTTACATTCTTTTTAAGTACTGTCAGAATCACTTTTTATATCTAAATTTGCAAAAGAATAAAAATATTCATCGCAAAAATTATGTTTTGACTACACAACGTGTTCTTTTTCACACAGATTTATAGAAGAAAAAAAGAATATTTCAAAATGAAAATTACTTGCATGATAAGAATATCAATAAGAATAAATCTAAAATTAACGTAACTAAAATTAATAAAATTAAGTCGATTGTTTGTTGTTACTTGTTTTACTAATTCTTGACAGGATATTTTTTTTTACACAATTCAGCCATTTCTGATCAACATATAACAATTAATCGTTTGTGAAACTGAAAATTCCATACAAGATTTTATTAGAGGATTGGTCTATTAAATGTTTTGCCCTCCCTTCCCACCCTTGGTCGAAGATCTTTAGGACCATGAGTCTATTGGAAATGAAAACTATTGTTCTATTCCTTATTTTTTCTTACACAGCAAAATATCCCATTGAACCAGTTTCGAAGTCTCTTAAAGCGCTTCTTCTTTACTGCCTGTAAAAAAAAAAGATATATAAGAAATAATAAAATTTTCTGTTCCAAAAATACAAAATTCAAAATATATTACTTTTTAAGTTTGATAAAAAAAAAAAAAAAAAAATCAGTGATTATCAATGCCAACCTTTTTGACAAATTGACGGTTTAGTTTTTAAATATAGAAAATCATGGAATGGTAGGCCTGACTATTAAATTGGCGTAGAAGAAAAGATCGTATTTCAAAAAAGATCAGAAAAAGATCAGAAAGATCCAATGTCTTTATCGTAAGACTCTATATTCCTTTTGTAACGAAATATCACTCGCCAATATTATGAGTTTACAAATAAAATGTTTCAGGTAATATCAGTTTAAACTTGAAATCAGCGTTAAATTTTCACAAATCTGGTTTCTTTTTCGATTTACTTTTTATTTAATGAAAACAAAAAATTGTTAAAAATTGGTCAGTCAAATCAGAAATTTCCCCCATTCCGTCTTAAAAGTGTCAGGGACCTTTTAAAGTGTCAAATTTTCCATTTTCTATTATCTTATATATAAATGTGTTTCTTTAAGGGACAATAAAAAATAACCATTCAAAAATTCGCTTTAGAAGAGATTTATGGCTAAAACAGTTCGAGCTAATTTTTGTATGTTTCAGTCAGGTGTAATTTGATCTTTAAGTTAAATTTTCTCAATACAGAAATTTTGATCATTGAACACATACATGATTTAGGAAACGCGTTTGGCTAGAATTTCAAGAAATTTTGACTCTATGTATTAAACTTATAAAGGCAAAAATGACACATTATTACATTTCTAAATTTTGAAATTAAAATTCACGAAATATTTTGGTTAAAAAAAAACCCTTAATGTTTCAAATTCCTCGGTATTTACACGTTTTAGATTTTTCATTGTACGTCATTTTGACAACATTATATCTATTCTAATTTAAAGACTCTTTGCTAGATTTGCAATTCAAATGTGAAAAATCATTCGAGCAATTCGAAACAAGAGTAATTCTTTGAACAAAATGCATTATATTTAACAATAAATTTTAAAGCCGAATATGTGTCTACACTTTTTTGAGAACCTTGATTGAAAAATTAACTTTCTTTAATATGTGTTTAAAATTTAATAAATATATGTCAATTAGTTATGATGTTACTGCAATTATTATAGAGTTAATTTTTTCATGTTTTTCGGGGTTCAAAGTATAACTGATCTTTAAATCTCCGGAAGTGGAATGAACTCTTATTTTTAAAACAATTTTTTTAATTAGTTATGGAGTTACCGCACTTGTTATAGAGTTTACTTTTTTATGTTTTCTAGGCTCAAGGTGTAACTTATCCTTATATCTGCGGACATGGAAAGAACTCTTATTTTTAAAATTTTTCATCAAAAACATGTTAATATTTTTAATATACTGTATCATTTTCTTATTTTTTTTTTTTTTCAGTTTATAAAATATTTCTAAAATGTGCACTTCAGGGATGTGATTTCCGCGTTTTTGCACACCAGTATATTCTTAGAGAAAATGTTGTTCTCTTAAATCGCAAAAATGTTCCGATTAAATGAAATATCATTTTCTCTAACAAAATACTGGTGTACAAAAACGCGGAAATCACATATCTGGTACTTTATTTTTTTTTTTTTTTTTGAAGCATTGACGTCTATCTCAAAACTTTGCAGCTTCAATAAATTTTAATACATAAAATATAAATTTTTATTTTCCACAACTAACATTTTAATGATGCATTAAAACACAAAAGAAATAGAAAAAAAAATAGCATTTTTAAATTTGACATTTCACATCTACAATTAGACATTTTTATTAAAATAAAACATTTTCCTTTATTGAATCTTCTTTTCAAACATTCATTAAAAAATTTAAGTTTAGTGCTTGATTTTTTTTTTAATTTAAGAACAACCAAAAATGTATTTTTAAATTAAAATGTTTTTTTAAGAACAAATACCTTTTATTTTTTCTGATTACTTAGCTTGTTTGTAATTTAAAATATACGTGCTTATTGATTCTTCTGTTATCTCAAAAATGTTATTTTATTTATGTCTGTTATTAAATGTTTTGTTGGATAATGTGATAGTCGCTTATTTTCAAAATGTTTTCAACTTTAAAGAAAGCATAGTATAACAATGATAGAAATCCTTTATATAATTGGGAAAAATCATATGGGAATAAATTATTGATAAATAGGCATTGAAACTTACCTTTACTTCAATGGGTGCTGCTGAAATGGATGAATCTTCATTTTGCATCTCAGATACTGCCACTGGTTCATCAGCTCGAGAATTACTGCCTTGAGATGGAACATGACATTTTTTATTCGGAAATTCATCAGTTTTAATCCTTAAAGCTTTTTCATTGCTTGTTAAAACATTTTTATCAAATTCTGTTAACTTAGATTTTTCAACAACACATACTCCTTTTGGATCTGACAATTCCACGAAAGCTTTACTATTGGAGTGAAAAGTTTCTATTGAGCTTGAAAAATTACAATTTATTTTTTCTCCTTCATCTTTGATAGCTTTCGATATATTATATTCACGAACATATTGCAATTTAATGTTAGTATCTTGAAAATTATCACTAGTTTTATTTCTATCAGAACTTTCTACAATAGAGCATTCTTCATTATTTTTGAAAAACTTATCTGCTTCTGCAGAACTTAACCTATAATCTTCCTCTCCAGCTAGATGCTTATAACTAGAATTCAAGTCAGAATCTTCTTCAAAGTTAACTGTTTTATTATCCAAGGTTATAGCATCTTTTGCTTTCCATTTTTTAACTTTTTCCTTTTCTTTATTTGCATCACAATTGGAGTCTTCCCTAATTTTAAGACACATTTTATGTTCTATTGGCTGTTTAATTTCTTCATTCACTTCAGAATCACATTCCTCATTTTGTATGTCTCTTTTATTAATATTTGCATTCAATGCAGAATTAGGAGCTTCATTTTTAGCCAAGGAAGAATGTTCGACTAATTTATTTCCTCTTTTTTTTCTTTTTTTAAATTTTCTCTTGCGAGTTTTAATCTCTTGTACATTGCAAAGTTCATGAGGTTTAACAGCACTTTGCTGTTCTTCTAATTTTTGAAAATTTTCATTTAATACTGTATAAGAGATTTCATTACTTTTAGCAGCATTTTTATTTTCTATTGAAACTTCATCGGATTTAATAGCGCATTCATGCTCGATATTTATTTTCACTTTTGTTTTTCTCTTTTTACATTTTTTCTTAACAGGTTTAACAGAAGTTTCACATTTGTCTGCATTTTTGTTTTCTGCACTTAGCTTCGTGATTGGAACTTCATACGTTGTTGCAAAATTTTTCTTTTCTACTGATTTTCTAAATTCTGTTTTCCCTTTCTCAAATTCTTCTTTTTTTGTATTGTCTTCTAAATTCAAATTTTCAGAACTTCTAACATATAGTTTATTCTCTTTTTTATCTTTTACATCCACTTCTAAACTGCATAACTCGCTATTTTTAATAGTTCTTGTATATCCTTCTGTTTGTTGAAAATTTTCATATGATCCTGAGTTAATGATTTTGCTGCTATTAACATGATTTTTATTTTCCTCTGATTTTAGCACTTTCATATTTCTTTTTTTATCTTTTCTCTTATTTTTTTTATTCTCTACTAAATTACTCATGTTATCATCTTTTACAAAATTCTTAGAATCATCTGATTTGACAGAATTTGCATTAGCATATAAATTAGAATCTTCGATGCAGATAACAGCATTTTTATTATCTTCTGACTTTTTAACTTGACATTTCCTTTTTTTTGTTTTTCGCTTGATTTTTTCCTTCAAATCTAAATTAGAAATTCCGTTTCTTTCAACAGATGTTATATTCCTATCTAATTTTTGCAAGTTTACATGTGATTCTGTAATCGAGTCATCATTACTTTCAGTAAAATTTTTATTTTCTATTGAAACTTCTTTGGTGATAACGGAACTTTCACGCTCGATAGAGATTTTAATTTTTGTTTTTGTTTTTTTATATTTTCTCTTGGTTGTTTTACTAGCTTCTAAATTACAAACTTCGTGATGATTAACAGAACTGTTATATATGTCGGGTTTTTTAACATTTTCATTCAACTCCTTGTTAGATACTCCATTAGTAATAGAATTTTTTTTATTTTCAATAAATTTTCTGTTCACCTCTGAATTCCAATCTTGAAAACTTCTAACACGTGATTTTTCCTCTACTATTTTATCATATTTTGAATTCACTGCTAAATAACATAACTCATAAGTATTAACAGAATTTTTATTTTCATCTGTTTGCTGAACTTTTTCAATTGATTTTGAATTGCAGATTTGGTTGATTACAGCAGGTTTTTCATTTTCTTCTGATTTTGTTGCTTTTACCATTATTTTTTTAATTTCGCTCCTAATTAGTTTATTCTCTTTTATATTATACATTTTATCACTTTTAGAAGAATTCTTTGAAGAAACTGATTTTTCAGTATATCTATGAGTATAGGAATTTAAAACTTGAGCGTAAGTAACATAATTTATATCTTCAACCGAATTTCTATCTCGTGCTGGACCACTATCAGGCTTTTGTTTCATCGTTTTGCTCAGTTCTATATTAGAAAATTCATCCCTTTCGACGGAACTTTTATGACTCTTTAATGTTTCTTCTATTTCATTTAATTCTGAAATACAGACCACTTCCGTTTTAACTGAACATGTGTGAGCCACTTTTTGTTTTGCTTTTGCTTTTCTACTTTTAACTCCTCTCTTGATTATTTTATTATTTTCCGACTGATAAACTTCTTTAGATTTAACAGAATTCATCTGTTCTTTTGATATTTCTACTTTTTCACTACATTCAGAGTTGCGAATTTCACCGTTCGAAGACTCGATATTTTCGTGATTCAATACATCTGAACTCGTAAGCGGCGATGGGTGAGATTCGTCACTGAGATATCTTGGCTCCAAAAATTCTGAACTACTGTAAAATAAAAATACATGTACTTGAATTCGTGATACAATTAATTCTGGAGATAGAATATTAAAATATTTCAAAATACATTGTTCTCTTTGATGAGTTATTTGGTTTTTAATGAAATGGAGAAATGATAGTATTAGAAAAAGATGAAAATGTTTAAATACTTTATTAATGCAAATAAAAGTAGATTATTATATTTTTTTTACTGAAAAATCTGTAAATCTTACCATTTATCATTGCATGGTTATTCATAAAACTAAAAACTTTAAATATTTAGCCAGTGTCTAATTATGTCTCTTCACAAATTCATAAATGTTTGGCTTAAATAATGCCTGATTTGTCGAAATAAACTTGTAAAAAAAGTTTATGGAATTGACATAAGTTATTATAATTGGTTTTGACTCGAAGATGGTCAGTAACATGTTACTATCCACGATCGAAGTCGTCAATAATTATATTGTAAAAGAAATTTGCATATGTGAAACAAATAATCAAATGTAAAAACTGCTATTTTACGTGGCAATATTAACTAAAAAGTGTATAAGAAACATTAAAATAGAGAGCAGCCGTATAATTAACTGAACTGTTGTGATATTCTAGATAGAAATTTTCACTTAAAATAGCATAAAAATAGAACAGTTCTTACAGAGAACATATTTATTTAAAAGAAATCAAAAGATTTTCCATTGTCACGGCAATCGTAGCTATTTCTGTGAACTTTAATAAATTTTTAATTTACATATCATATACTGTAAATCGTATTGAAAGCACTATAGTAGAAGTTATACACATTTTTCGAAACTCACATTTGAAGGAAAGCAGCAATACTACAGTGATCACATATTAATATTGAATAACAATTTTCTGAAATTAATGAGTACTTTACCTTACTTTAACCTATAAATTATAACTAACAAGACTAAAATTTAATAATCATTTATCGTAATGTTCAGTTCAGTTTCATTTATAACCCAGTTGTTAGGAGATTGAAATTGGCAGTAATTAGGGGAAAGCTTGTAATTAGTTTTAATTACTTTCGTTTAGGTCTTTAGTGAACATACTAACTTTTTAACATCGTACTAAGCGAGCTTTCGCCGCAATGGGAATATTTAAAATCGGAAAACCTGTTTCTTAAATCACCATAACAATATCTTAAAATAGACAACTCTATCAAAATTATTGTTGAAAATGGAGTTTAGATTATTTGTATACGTAACAGCAGAGATCTAAATGGGTAGTGGATAAAAATAATTTAACAATTTAATTTAACATAATTTAATGGTATTAGTAAAAGAAGATTTTTTGCCTATATGTAAATGGGCGTCAGGCTGCATTAGTGAAATTTATACAGGATTGGATTACAAGATCACGGTAATAAAGTTTCGCACTAAATCAAGCGATTTTCAAGTGTTCAGTTATAAAAATAGATGTTCCTCATATTGTTAACTAAAACAAAATAGTTATTAAATTATTGTAAACTTTACATTTTATTGTTATTTTTTGCATATCTGTTTGTTGTGTAAAATTTTCAGTAAAATGTTTGTGCAATGAATTGTGTAATGAATTTGTGCTAATGAATTTGTGCGCTTCAATCCGAGAGAGAATGTTTATTGTTGAAAATTCGGAATGTGTGAGTAACATAAGGGGGCGTCGCGAATTCCCTTAGATTGAAATGGGAAGTGAACTGAGTAGAGAAAAAAAGTGTTGTGTGAAGTAAGATGGCGGCATGAGAGTTTGCTCATCGTATTGTGATGTAAATAAATAAAGATACAATCCAAATATATTTCTTCTTAATGATTAAAATCCATACAATCGTACTATGCGAGGTTTAGCACAATGTGCAGATTTATTATCGGAAAACCCGTTTATTTTAAATCCCATAGCAATATATTAAAACAGACAAACTCAATGTCTATTTAATAAATGTAGAGCTTAAAATTCTGAGAAAATAAGTGTTCATACATAATATCTTTGTTGAACATTAAATCACTACTCTATTTGAAAGTCTTTCCTAAATCGATAATTAAGAGCTTCAAACCAGAACAGTCCAAGTGATCAATTCACCCTACATGCAATTTTTACATAAAAGTACATTTTCAATTACTGAGGCAATATTTTGTAATTATTTTAGTGCTTTATTTTTTAGCTTCAGGCGCTAAATTCTCAGAGATTAAACCTACAGTTATGGTCTTGTAAAAGAAATATTAAATTAGAATTATTATTATTATTAAAAATATTATCTAAAAGTGTTTTTTTTTAAATTAAGAAATACTTTTAAAAATAACAATTAAATGTGTTTTATTAAAGTCTTTTCAACATTATATTATCTGCAATGCAATAATACTAGCAGTCGTAGAAACTGGGTTTGTTGGATTTGCATTAAATTAAAACTAGACTGTTTTTTTTTTGGGGGGGGGGGGGATCTGATTTATTTCGTCAGTTAACAAATATTTATAATAATTATATTCTTATATTAATCAAGCAATGATGTGTTCAATGCAAAAAGAGTAAATATCATGAACATTAATTTTGTAAGTTGCGTGATTTTGATTCAGTTAATAGTAGAAGGACTTTACATAAAAAAAAGTATACCTCTAAATGAATTTCATTGGTCGAGATGATTTTGGATAACAATTTGGAATCCGCACCTTTATAGCTAAGCTAACGTCTTTTTAGTTGACAATCTCGTCTAAGCTCTGTATCGTGAAATTCTGTAGTACTGGTGTGGTTTGGAGAAAAAAAAAATGAAATCTGCTTATGTGCCGTGTATGTATATCCAGACTCTATGATGTATCACAATCCATAAATTTATATTTTAAAAAATCCGCAAATTACTACTTCATGTGTATCAGCAAAATTAAAATATTTTAGTTTTGTTATAATAAATTTAGTAAGCGTGGGATTATGGAATATGACTAATCTTTAGATTATAATTAAAAAAAACTAGAATGTAAACTAGAAATACTTCTTTGGAATTATTGAAACATTACAAAAATAACGATATTTTTACACAATTTGCCATAGGAGAAGTTCACATATTATTAAAATTTTTCCTTTACCTTCTTTGACAAAATTGTACTATTTTAATTTTCCTTTTGACAGGAACGTCCTAAAAATTAAAAAAAAATAATATCACAGAAACTGTTTAAAATTTTTAATTTCTGTGAACTTTTATAACATACTCACATTCATGTTGATAACTGTGGATGAATTCACCGAGCTGCATTCGTTATTTTAGGAAAAAGAAGATATATACAAACCGACAGTCAAATATTAATATAAAAAATTAAAATATATAATGTGAACGTTAAAAAGTCCACAGCCTTACTTAAAAGGCGACTAAAATAATTAAAAAGAAGTTACAAGTTTAAAATATACGCTTTATTTAAAATTTCTTAGTACTTTCAAGCTATCCAAGATAATCACCAGAGCTCATTCTCTGATGATGAGCTTGGAAAGCTTGAAAGTACTAAGAAGCTCTGATGATGAGGTTGGAAATTTTTGAAGTAGCAAGAAGTTTTAAATACAATGTATATTTTAAACATGTAACACCTTTTTCATTACTGTAGTTGCCTTTTAAGAAAGATTGTGGGCTTTTTAAAGTTCACATTATTTATTTTATGTTGAATCAGGTTGAAAATTTGCGTTTCGTCTTATGATTGTATAAAAAATTAATTTTGTTCTTATTCATTTTTTACGATATCTATTGTCTTATGTTCTGTGTTTTGTTGGTTTTTATTGTGTAAAGATAAAACTTTGTGATCAATTGTTCACTCACTTTTTGCCATGTCATAGCTATAAAAGTTATGCATGCAGGCTTGTTTCCCATGACGGTACAACCTTTTTATATAGTCACAACTTAATTGTATTAAATTAATTTTAAGATAATTTTCAGTTAACCGGCCAATAAATCGCCAAGTATTATTTATGTTTACAACTGTTTACGAGATACAAAAGGAATGAAGTTTATAATGCGCCTAGACACTCTTACCGAAATCTACCAGCTGACTGTGAAACTGCAATAACGAAATAACTTAAAAGCTAAAGAGAAGAAAATATAACCAAAAATTTAAAGTGTAATAGTATATTTTAAAATATTCTTTAAAAATTTAATAGTTTAATATGATTAGATGATTCGAAATCATTTTTGAAATCCGGAGAAGATAGATTAATATTTTTTTTTTCATATTGCCGTATTTTAAAAGTGGAACAAAGATAAAATTATAATTTATTTTAAAAAATTCACTCGTTCGCGCTTTTCAAAGCGAATTTGAAACTGGCAAATTTCCAATAATCGGAACACAGATTTTAGTTTTCTAACGGAAATATATTTTAAAAACTTCAATCATATTCATGAACTTAAACGTGATTTTAAAAATAAACATTGAACGCTTATAAAGGAGGTTTTAAAAAAAAAAAAACTTTTATTGGCTAGTTTAGCATAGCTAAACTAAATTGATATGTCAGAATAAAATAATTTATTTTCTTTCCGCACAATTTGGCAACAAAACAATTTTCAAGAAGGCTTTTATAATCTACCCTATTTGTTAAGATATAAATGTGATTTAAATAAAAGGTTTAATACATTTAATTCCAATCGTGTCATTTCATATTTATTATGAAACTAGTCGGACGTGGCAATTCCAAAATATATGCTATCTCATACATATCAATACTGTAAAATTCGCCATCACAGTGCCAAAGTTAAAAGAGAATGTATGCTCATCATGAAAATTCTAAAGATATGAAATTCCGTGCATTAGTCCGAGAGATATGACAATCGCTAAAATATATGCTATCTCATACATATCAATACTGTAAAATTCGCCATCAGAGTGCCAAAGTTAAATGAGAATGTATGCTCATCATGAAAATTCTAAAGATATGAAATTCCGTGCATTAGTCCGAGAGATATGACAATCGCTAAAATAGTGTAAATCCTGAAAATTGCAGCATAGCAACGTTCCCTGTGAGATGTCTTACTCCAAAACCTAAATAGCTACAACCTATATCAACCTCTAACTGAATCTACACTCTAAAAAATAAATGTGTAAATTAGGTAATTTTTCACATTATATATGTGTAATTTTCTAAGATTACACACTTGTCATAAAATTTACACATTTATTTAAAAAATTTGCATGTTTTTATGTGTATTTAGCCTCTGAAAGTAAGTGTTTAATTTGTTATCACTTGAAAAACACAAATAAATGTGTAAATGTAAAAAAATGCCTAAATTTACACAAATTGGTGTGTTATTGTAATTTCCACATAATTATATATACACAGATAAGTGTGTACATTTCTAAAATCACAGACTTGTCATAAAAATTACACATTTTGTACAAAAAATTACCTGTTTTAATGTGTATTTAGTTTAACATTAAAGCTGTCAGTTGTGATCGGTTGATAAACTCATATAAGTGTGTAAATGTAGAAAAATCGTCTGCTCTGGCCGTAACTAAACTGGCGAACAATGAGAAAAAAAAAACATCTGCTTGTCACAAAAGCAGGCAGCCATGTTTAGGAGATAAAGGAGGGCAAGTGCTAGATCTGCTTTATCAGCCGAAATTCTAAAAAAATTATATAATAAGGTAATAATAATTAAAGCTGAATAATCATGAAGTATTTTCATAATAGTGTAGTGCTAATCGTCATTGTTTCATTACGTTCTTAATTGGATTATTACATTCTTTGCCGTTTATCGGCGGGAAAAAACTGGATTACCATTACAAAGGTATGTAATATTTCGATCTAATGAAAAAAAATGGTGTTAAGTATTAATATTGTTATTATTATTTAAAATTAATAAGATTTGATTCATAGTTTTATAAAACTGGGTGCTTTTTCTCTGTGAATATATAAGATAGAAGTTCTAGTAATGGACGTCTTTCAATGTTTTTTTTGTTTATAAAAAATAAACAATAAAACTTTAGCAGGGGTCGTACTTTTCCTGAGATTTCAAGATCAAGAAATTCTTCGGTACTAATATTTTATGGAAAATGTCTTTTTAACGGCGGGTCCGGGGCTCAAAATACTATTTTTTTTTATTTATAAAGATTTTGTTATGAAATTTTTTTCTGAAATATCTTTTATTATAATAAGAATATTGCACATAAAAAAAAAATCTGAAAAATTTTAAATATTTTTTTTTTAATTTAAATTGTAAAATTTTAAACAAATATAATTTTTGATACAACTTTGGAAGTACTGACTCGATTTACAAAATTTTTACACTTTTGTGTACAGAAAATGTGTAATTTTAATTTGTGTTCAGGATTTCTTAAAATATTGATTAGGAATTTAACAAAAAAAATTTAAGTAAAAAAAATGAAATTTTTTTATGAGTGAGATTTGCGTTCATTAGCATATTTTCACAATTATTACTCAAAATTAAAAATTCTGAAGATCATTTGTTGTAAATATAGCATAAAATCTCTGTTAAAAATTTCACACATATATTTTGCAAGGAACTTTAGATATATTCTTTTAAAGTTCACAAATCGTGAAAAAATTCATTCTAAGATAAACGGAGCTAACTCGTCAGCAGGCATCTGATGCATTGCTTCTCAAGGCAAAAGGTGTTTGGATCTAATGAAGATAAAATCATGCGGTTTGCGGTATTTAACACTAAAAACCTAGTATTTTTTAAGCCAATAAAAAAAAAATGCATTTTTTTTTTTTTTTTTGAGAATTTTTAGCCCCGGACCCCCTTAAATGAGGCGAAATGTTGCGTATTGCGTGTTTAACTTAGATTTATTTTTCTATTGAGATCTTAATTGTTAAATTTATTTGAAACTAATCTTTGAAAATCTATTTTGTTTCCTTAATATGCTTTCATTAATTTCTTGTTCAAAATACAATCAAAATAAACTATATAGTATCTATTCTTTTGCAAGGGTGTCCATTTCTGGAACAGAGAGTGGCCATTATTGGAATAATGAATGTCCTAGTTCTTTCTATTATTTACAATTAAATTTAGGTTCACATTGGGAAATGCGACTATGAGATGAATGATTAAATATTGTTCATAGATTAATATAATATTGAAAGAACTGGAATATAATAATTATAACTATTAATAAAAATTAATTCTTAAAGAATTTCCTTAAGTGTGTCCATTACTGGCACATCTACTCTGTATGGTGTATCAATAACCTTGGTCTTTATTGCTTTCTGAATTCTTTTTTTATGATAGTAATTCTGCATTATTTTCAGTTTTGTATTATTTTTAAACGGTACGTTATGTCCAATGGCAAAAAGTAGTATGCTATAAGTGACAAGATTTCTCTAGTTGCAATTTCTCTTAGTTCGTAGTGTATGTAGCATGCTGTTTTTTGAAAAAATGTAATGTAGCGAGTAGTGCGATGCAAAAAAATAGTAATAGGCGTTACTTTTGAGTCGATGCAGGTTTTCTTCTTGGGACCTATTTTGGGGAAAATAAAATTTATTTTTGTGATTTTTTTTTATATTTTTGTGAAAAATACCGAAAGATGAAATTCAGTAAATCAAATTCGAACCAAATATTAATTAATAATAACCTTTACAAGTTTTTCTCCTAAAGTTTTACTTTCTGATAAACTTGTTTTATTAACAAAATGCACATTTTAAAATCTAATAAATTAAAAAATAATTAATGAAGAGTATGTTTTTATGAAATCGAATTTTGTCATGGGTACTATTTTATAAGGAGGAATTTTGGGAAGGGGTCTATTTTTATTCAGAGAAATTTTGTGGAGGGCCCTGTTTTATTAAAAGTAATTTTGTGAAGGAGCCTAAATTAATTTTTTTAAGGGGCTTTAAAAATAATTTAGTTTCAAGCTATAATAAATAAGCAGAGCCGCAGCAACACTATTTGGGTACTGGTGCAAAAACTTCGTTAACTTTTAGATAGATGATTTACGCATCATTAAAGATAATTGATGATACCGATGAAGCCTGCCAGAGTCTATTTTAATTGGGGATGCCTGATGCAGGGGTACCGTCCGCACCATCCTTGTTGCGGTTCTGTATCCAAATATAATAATTACCGTAAAAGGGGTTAATTTGTGATAGGTGGGGTAACTTTATGACACCTGGTCTAGTTTGCGTATTTCGTGTTAGAACTTCGGAAAACGGTCGTTAAGTGATGTGGCACACCGTACTAGGAGATTGCGACGCTGTTTGCTTTCCTACCATACCGGACGGAAGGGGGATTCGCAAGGCCGACAGTAAGGTCAGTTACGGAGATTCGAAATAGGAAAACTAGACCAAGTGTCACAAAGTTACCCCACCTGTCACAAAATACTTCATATTACGATATTTCATATAAGCAGATCGCATATTTCTTTCCGTTTTCTGAAAAAGCTTAAATTAAATATGCTGCAGACAAAAGATTTTTAATTGAATTGTCTTGCTAAAAATATTTCAGATTAAGTAATATTTATTTTAGCATCAAACATAAATAAATAAATTAAAATAATTTAGTCTGAGTTTCTGAAGCATTTCTATAAAATGCAGGAAAATTTCTGAATACATTTGAAAAAAATTCTATTCCTAAATAATATTTTGTGCCAGTTATAAATGCAGTTAAAGCTAGGTAATTTTCAGTGTGCGGGGGATGGGAGGAATGTATAAATATTTTTAAAAGAAAATGTTTTTTAAAATAATTAAAACAACAAGAGAGGTTGTAGTTGTAAGGCTGCTTGAAGGAAATTGTCTTTTTTTAACTTTAATTTGAAGACAGTCTCCAAATTGTAAATGGATATTTATTTAGATTATACAGGTTCTATGTATAAATTATGGCTATACAATTTTAGTACTAAACCAAATCAAACAGAAAGGTGACTTGTAGTATTTATGATTTTAAATGGACCTGTTTTATGTAAAAATCAGGTATATCGACGATAGGAAAACCGTTTGTCTATATGTAATGTGTAAATTACCTAAATACATTAGAGTACACTGTTTGTGGTCTTAAAACATACTATAAAGAGAAAAAACACATCAAGCGTATGGGTTTGTTCTTCATATTTTTTTCCGATCATAAAAAATATTTCATTCACAATTCACACATACTAAAGTATAAACATAAAGCTATGAAGCCAAAAACATGTCTACTTTGAATATTACACAAAATTTGATATATTTTTGAATATTCTATAAATTTGTGTTTTGCATATTATGTAGAAATATGTGTAAGAACAGAATATTACATGAAAATCTCTATTTTGCATATTACTCAAAAATATGTGTGTTACATATTACACGAAAAGATGTGTATTTTACATATTCCACAAAAATGTGTGTATTTTCCATAATACACAAAAATATGTGTATTTTGCATAATACACAAAAATATGTGTAATCACAGAATATTACACAGGTATATGTGTTACACTATTACACATAATTATGTGTATACTTGTGCAATATACACATTAAAGTGTGTATTTCAAGAGTGATAAGATAACTTTTACACACTTATTGTTATCATCAAATTACACATTTAAATGTGTGTTTTGAAATTTACACATTAGGCCTGTATTTTGGCAATTTACACACCACTTTACACATATAGACATATCGTTTTTGTATCATCGATATACCTGTTTTTATGTGTAAATTTACACATTTTTTTTCTTTTTTAGAGTGTAATGTTTGATGAAAATCCGTGCAATTAGTGTTTGATATAGAGCTATTGCGGGAATCATAATATATATATATATGCATAGGAGTGCCACCCTTTGGACGATTCACACCAAAAACTAAACGACATCAATTTATATCAGGGGCTAACTGATTCTGAAATTTGATGAAAAACCGTGCGTTAGATCTTGATATAGAGTTTTATAGATAATCGTGAATAATGCAGTATGCAGCGTCACCTGTCGGACGATTTACACCAAATAGTAATCATCACCAATTTATATCAAGAACTAACCGAACCTGAAGTTTATTAAAATCCGTGCATTTGTTCTTGGGATATAACTATTGCAGAAATTGAAAAAAAAAGTGCAGAATAGCAGTGAAACATGTTGGGCGATGTACACGAAAACGCAATCAGGACAAATGCATATCAGGAGCTAACTGAATCTAAAGTTTTATTGAATTTTGTACATTAGTTCTTGAGATAGAGCTCCCACAAAAATTGTCTCACATACAGACACAATTACAGACAGAGTGATAGACAGACATTTTGTAAAATCATGTTTTCTTTCGGATCTCTGACCTCTAAAACGTGTCAATACATCTGAAACTTGAATTTCAAAATTTTCAAGGAAACAATACTTTCTTCTTTTAAAGATAGAGGAAAGTAAAAATAAATGAAAATGACTGTTTCGTTTAATTATGATATATTTGCTAAATAAGATATCCATCCAAACTGTAAAACAAAACTCAACTTATAATGTTATAATATATATGCATAAGGTACATGAAGGTATTAGGATTATTCCTACTTGAGCCGATTGGTGATTTGAAGATTTAAGCATTTGTATGTGCAAAATGACCAAATTGCTATTTGCATGACATATTTATATGTTTGTATATATGTTTATATGACATATTTATATGACTTTAAACATTTTTTAATTTTCAATTTTGTAGGCATTTGGACTCTTGTGGACAATTTTGGAATGTTTAATTTCATTTTTTCGGAATACATTAATTTAGATTCGATTTATTAGAATTAGAAATAAAATTCTATTCTTAAGAAGAATGGAGACGTGTTCCTTATCTCATTACACTTTTTGTTTATATGTATAATAAATTTATTGAAAACGAATATCCTAAGTTGGTGAATTGCTTTTACTGATCACATAACTTAGATATGACAGGTATTATGTGCATTTTAAATTTAACAGTACAAATCAAAAACGAAATCATGTAGTATATTCTCAATAGAACCAAGAAAGATAATACAAATAACCATCAGCTTTAACTTATCTTCGACTTTACCACACGAACACAATTTATGAATTAGAGACGAATTATTTGCATCAGTTTCTTATATTTTAAAAATAACTTTGCGTTATAAACAAGTTACTGCAAATTACAAAACTTTTTTAAAAATACTCTTTTACTAACTTACTATCTTACCTCATAACTGGAATGGGGATCGCCTCTTGAAGAAAAAATGTCGTTCCCGCAAATTCCGATGAATAAATATTGGGTCCTCTAAGAAACTGGTATGCCTCTGGAACAGCCGAGATAGAAGATAGAGGGGAACCAATAACATCCGGATTTTCATGACTAATAAAAAACATACATATGAATGTTTATTAATTTGTTACTAAAATAATTCGAAAAAGTACAGTAAAGAAATGGATTTAGAAGATGCACTAAGTATTGATATGGTTAAATAGTCAATTTTTCATGGTGCTTAAAAACGAAAAGATAATTTGAAGTGTTTGGACTGACTAACCACTTACCTAAACTAAATTAGAAGTTTCGTTCAATTTTGAATTTAACTGTGTAAATTAAAAAATAAAACAAATATTCTATTCAAAGTTCAAAGAGAATAGATTAATACAAATAACCGCCTGCTTTCACTTTTCTTGTCCTTTGTCACATGAACATAATTTATAACTTAGAGAGGTAGTATTTACAACAGCTACTTATATCCAAAACAAATGACTTCCCGTTATAAAGAAAATATTACAGAGTTAAAACAAAATACTGTTTTACTGACTGACTATCTTACCTCAAAACTGGGACAGGAATCGCTTCTTGTAAATAAAAAGTCGTCCCGCCAACTTGCGACGCATACACATTTGGTCCTCTAGCAAAAACGCATCCAACTGGAACGTCCGAGTAATAAGATGGATGATAATCCAAAGCACCAGGCTCTTCAAGACTAAGGGAAACATACAAGTGAATGTTTAATTAAATTGGTAGAAAAAAAATGCAAAAAAAATACAGTAGTGAAATGGATCTAGAAGATGCACTCAAGTATTTAACTGGTTAAACCGTAAATTTTTACGGTGCTTGAAAATGGAGTATGAATACATTTTTGAGGTGTTTAGGCTCTGAAATAAAACATACTCACGGTATGATAAAATTAACAAAATTAACAAATTCTTGTTATGTGCATGATTCGAAACTGTATATTATGGGCAAATTAGTCTTGAGTATTCACTGATTACTAAAATAATATATACTCACATTTTCAAAACATGGCACGTTTCTTTACATATATAATTTGAAATACAACCTCTTGTATGTCTAATTTTTGTAGAGAATAGATTAATACAAATAACCACATACTTTCACTTTTCTTGTACTTTGCCACCTGAACGTAATTTATAACTTAGAGAGGTAGTATGTACAACAGTTACTTATATCCAAAACAAATGACTTCGCGTTATAAAGAAAATATTACAAAGTTAAAAAAATACTATTTTACTGACTGACTATCTTACCTCAAAACTGGGACAGGAATCGCTTCTTGTGAATAGAAAGTCGTCCCGCCAACTTGCGACGCATACACGTTTGGTCCTCTAGCAAAAACGTATCCAACTGGAACGTCTGAGTAATAAGATGGAGTATAATCCAAAGCACCAGGCTCTTCAAGACTAAGGAAAACATACAAGTGAATGTTTAATTAAATTGGTAGTAAAAAAAAATGCATAAAATACAGTAGTGAAATGGATCTATAAGATGCGCTCAAGTATTTAACTAGTTAAACCATAATTTTTTACGGTGCTTGCGGTACTCACGTTATGATAAAATTAAAAAAATAACAAATTCTTGTTATGAGCATGATTCGAAGCTATATATTACGGGCAAATTAGTCTTGAGTATTCACTGATTACTAAAATAATATATACTCACATTTTCAAAACATGATACGTTTCTTTAGATAAATAATTTGAAATACAACCTCTTGTATGTCTAATTTTTGTTTTTACAGTTTATACAGGCATGCTTCATCAGCTATGCAGATCGGATTCCCGAAACGAAACTTGATTTAAACAAAATATATCAGGAAATTGAGAATATCAATGTAATATATATTGTCGAAAATAAGTCCTTTTAAGACATTCAGCATAAATCAAGCAGTGTTGCCAGTGGGCTACTTTTTTTTAAATTCAGATTTCTTGTTGCAACCACTTTTTTGAAACGGTAAAATCACCTTTGTTTTCGCCTTAATTAATATGTCATTAAATAAGGCGAATTTTACCATTCCCAAAAAGTGGTGCCAGTCAAGAATCTGAATTTTAAAAAAGTAGTCCATCTGGCAACACTGAACTCAAGTTATAAGCTGCGGGGACGAAATTCCCATTTGCATTAACCTTAACACGTTGATTCGGGCAGCATCTGTCGCAATACATGCCAAACCGGACATATGCTGTCCGAGCGACACGTGTTAAAGTTAAATATATACAGAAGATATTTATTTGTTTATTGTGAAAGAAATTTAATTTAATTACATACAGGGTGAATCTAAACTCTTGGGCAAAACTTTAAGGGGTGATAGTACACATAAAAAAAAACTATAATAAATAGTAAATTAAGGGTCCCAAATGTCTTCGGAAGGAGATAGGCGCCATTAAAGTTTAGGATTCAAAATTTCAAATGATTATAAACAAGAAAGAAGAATCATGCGTTAAGCATAGATTATGAAACACTTTCCAAGACTTCCTGAATGCTTTAACAAAACTTCGTTATTTAGGGAAATAAGGTAAATAAAAAAGCTTTTGAAAGACTGATTTCAGTAGTTACTGTCCACATCCAAATATGTATTCCAATTCTTTTGAACAGCCCTGTATTGGATCTGTAGATCGATAAATATACTATATAAGAGGGACATTTAGTTAAAAAAAAAAAAACCTAGCAGGTTGAAATTTCTCTTTCAGCAATTTATACTAATAGATGGAAACATACTTCATTACTTTTGTACAGCGTTGTAGTTTACCTAGTACATTTATTACACGCCACTATTTCGCTAAAATTTAATTCAAACTAAAACATTCTTATAAGTACTGAAATCACACTTCCAGAAATTATCATCCATACAAGGCCATTTATCCAATTCTTTGTGTGGCCCTGTATATCATGTCATCTATATTCTACAAATATTTCTTAGTAAACTTAATGCAGCTCAATGTAACAATGCATAACTCATTTAAAGCCCGCATTTAAACAATTTACGCTCATACTCAGTAACCCTTACGAATTCTTTTCTGTAGCCCTGTTTATGAATTATAGCAGTTATACACACTATATAGTATGAATAAATATAGTGAAGCTTAAAGGCGCATATAATAATTAATAATGCATTTCGGGCTATCATTGCAAATATACAGTAATTAGGATGCAATATAGTATCTGAAATCTTTTGTGTGTCCCTGTAAATGCTATGTACTTCGTATTATGCATGAAGTAATTGATACTAAAGCTCAGCGACGTATATCGATTCCATTATATATGGAACGGTTTCTCATAATTCAAATACGCAACAAACGATCCCCCCACGTATACGATTATGCAACGGGATTCTTTTGTGTGGACCTGTAAATGAATAATAGGTATTCTTTGCACCATATATTCTACAGAATGCATATTTTTGTGGACTTCATAAATGCAAATTAATTTTATTATGTTTGAAAGCACGTAACACCATTAAAAATAATTTGAAACGATTTTTCTCATTGACCGTAATGTAACGGAATACTTTTGACTGTGAATGAACTAAACATGCTACAAACTTCATTTGAAATAGGGTTCCTGCTATGGTAGAGGTCACTAACATCCAAAAATTTCAGAACGATCCGAGTATATTTACGAGAGTTAGAGCGGGGACAGGCGGGCAGACGGACAGACAAACGGAAGTCATAAACACTTTTCAACTTTGTTGGAAACTGTTAAAAACGGAAAAATTGGTTGATTCGTTTGCGATTTTAGCTAAAACTATTCTTTATGTTAGTATTTTCTTGAAAATAGGTTTTAAAGATAAAGTAAAAGAATGCCAATAGAGGGCGCTTTAAATTTTGGAGTAACGAACAATTATTTTTAACGTTATTTTTTGTATCTCATTAAATGCATTCAAAAGCTAAGACTTAAACTTAAATTTTGACCTCAAAATCTGAATCGTTGGGAGTCCTTAATTAGCGCAAACTGAACTGTGTTAAGGAGTTGAAATTTGACCCCCCCCCCCTACCCTCTTAACAAGTTCAGTTTGCTCTATTTAACCACTCTCAGCAATTCAGATTTTGAGCTCAAAATTTAAGTATTAGCTTTTGAAATCCTTTAATGAGATACAAAAAATAACGGAAAAAAAATATTTGTTCGTTACTCCAAAGTCTAAAGCGCCCTGTATCGGCATTTTTTTGAAATTTATCTTTAAAATTTATTTTTAAGAAAATACTGACATAAAGAATAGTTTTATCGAAAACCGCAAAAGAATCGACCAAGTTTTCCATTTTTTTAAATCATTTGAAATTTTCGACCTTAAACTTTAATGTCGCCTATCTCCTTCGGAAGACAAACGTCTTCCTACCGTTGGGGTTACGACCGTTCCGTTTGGGATCCTTAGTCTCCTCTTTAATATTGTTTGTCTTATCACCTTTAATATTGTTTGTATCACCCCTTAAAGTTTTGCCCAACAGTTTATGATTCAGGTATATTTTTTACGTTAAGGGAAATATACTATTTCAATCTCATTTTATATCTTAAATTTCAAAATTAAACTCCATTTTTCAATTTTTCTAATTGTCGCATTTAATTCAGAATCTGCCAGCGTATGTAGCTTTTTCGGTGCAAAAATTTATTACCACCAACGATATTGCCTCTCTATTCACCATAAATAAATATTTAAGAAATTTAAATTCAAAATGCATTTTTAATGATAATTTTATTTTCGATAGAAGTCAAATTCGGATTATTTTGCTGGTCTGCTGCATTTACCTTTCAAAAGATTTTATATCAGTTAAACTTTCACTTATATCCCTTCGATGATCGTAATTGGAAGATTGGCATAAAAACATGCGAATAGGAAAGAAGAATTCATTTTATGATATAATGGAGTGTTAAATAATAGCGCAATATGGCATCAAAAAGCTTTGTCTACATGAAATAACAGTCCACGTAATAGTTCATGTCCAACAATGAGCTCCTTTCGGATTTATGATCATCTGAATTCCGTCACAATTCCGAAATGAATACACAAAGGGAGTCAAAGTTTATACATCTGTTGAAATTTAATCAAATTAAGTCATAATACAACTTTCATCCAATAGAGAAACATAAATGTAGACACAAAACTATATTAAATTTAATAAGAAAATAAGTATGGCTTGTAACACGCAACACAATTCAGGGGCTACCATGTACATATTTTCACGCATCAATATGGACAAGTAAATTTCTGTTTGGTAAAAGAAAAAAAAAGTCGCTCGTGAGACAAATATATTTTTTTAGAAACAGAACACTTTTCTTGTCAAAACCTTTTAGCTGTTGTAGTAAACTATTATAGATAACCATTTAGTGAGCAAGAAAATCGTGTGCATATTTAGTAACTAAGGAAAATTCTGCATGACCATTCAATCCTCAGTAATTTGCGTAACATCGTCTCATTCTTTATTTCTCTGTTTTTTTTTTTTTTTTTTTTTTTTTTTTTTTAATCAAGCAGCATTTATGCTTCAGATTGACAATTCTTTTTCTGTATTTTTATAATTTGTGATCAAAGATAATAAGATTTTTCAAAAAGTAACAATCCATTGGAATTTTACTCTCCCATACTTGCAAATTTCCTAGATCATACATTTTCTGTTTTTGTGCATGTAAAAATATGTTTCCATTTCTTTTTCTATTATTGCAATCTGTGTATTGAATCTTAATATTGTTTTTAAATAATTTTTAGTTAAAATAATGTTTTCGCTTCTAAACTGTATGTCTAACTACCAATACTGGTACTCTAAATCCAGCGACTCACTCATGAATACAATGCGAAAGAATTTCCGAGGGATATTTTTGGCGAGACAATCTATGTTTCGCATAGAGTAGTATTGGGGTACACATTATCTAGTTGAATTTTCTTCTAAAAATATGACGGAGTTGCTACAAATTTCAGTGATATGTATTTTTTATTTAAATAACTTAATTCGAAAAAATGCTTCTAATATTAAGAAAAGTGCAGGATTAATTATTTGCACGCATTGTAAGAGAGACACTAGCTCGACTTGCTGTTGTGAAATTCAGTTATCAGAATCGTTTGATATATTTTTTTATTGTATTTTCTTTATTCAAATTAACATTGTTACCTTTAAATAATGAAATTAAATATAAATTGTTAGGTTAACATTTTTTTTAAGCATTTAAAAAAGTATGTACTAGAGGTACTGGAGATAGTCTTTATTAAATAAGCAAAATATACCGAATAGTATAAATATTATGACCTGCTTCTTCCACAATAATCTACAAGAATAAGAATATATAACATTTAAATTGAAAAGCAGATATAACTCTAAAACCTGTTTAAGTATACTCACTCTTCTATTGGATAATCCTGAGAAATATACTCATAACAACTTAAATCATGATGATGATGTATTCTGTTTTCAATTTCTCCAGTAAGGGCCGAAAGGAAGGTTGATTCATTTGAATGATGGTTAAATAATCTGTAAATAAGTAATATATTAACGTAATATTTGAGATAAATGTGTTCTGGATGTTCAGCTAAGCTAGTGACAAATTAATAAAGATGATAATACATGTGAAAACCACAAATATTAATATAAATCCCATGTCGTAAAACATATATTTTGACGAAAATACAAGATGATCATTCGGGTGAAATGTATGCCATTCAAAGCTACACTCACGATAGCGAATTTGGGCATCTCATCCGATATTATCTGCGTGGTTTGTCGAGCTATGTAGTTTATTTATTTTTTAATTAATGCTTGCACTTCAAACATGAGCCACGCATGTCGAGAGGTTTTTATGAATTACTATTTCCACAGATTCCAAATCTATACTAATCTGTTTTAAAAGTAATATTTGATTTATTTAATTGCATTATTCCTTTCATACAAATATTAAAAAACAATTAAAACACAAAAAAGAGTTGTATGATAATAAAATATTGGACTTGAAACTTCACATATTAAAAATAATATACAGGAAACAGCCGATTATCCATCACTCTATCAACCGCGACCCTTAGTTAACCGCCACTCTCTCCCCTAAATATCTTTCTTTATAAGAAATGGATTATGAAAACTTAAATGCACAGTAAACTCTCGTTAGTCTGCGCGGTATTCTGAGAAAAATACTTGGTTAAGAAGAATTAACGTCTTACGATGATATTATTTAAAATATTTTGAGTCCAAAGAAATCGGACGAATGTGATGAAGCAGAGATTGATGATTCTGGAGTCAGTCATGCAGAAGTGCAGACTATGCGCTCAATGTCCATAAATTGCTTTGAAATGCAAGAAGAAGCAGTTGTAATTCAAGTAATTTTTACGACAAAGAATTCGTAATATTGCCGCCCTAAAAGTGCAAGGTAAACACAAACAAAATTGTATCAGGACTACTTTTGATGAAAACAGATACTACATATTTATCCTGAAAAATTCTAAATGTGTGTGATAAATAGATTTCCAATTATCAATTATGCTTTGGATTACCGAATGTACACAACAGATTAAAAAAGCATTTAAATATTCTTAATTTTAATCTCGAAAATATAAATATTTTTTAGTAATTGTCTCTGAGAGTGTTTCGATTATCCGCTCCAATGTCGGTCCCGTAAGTAATGGGTAATCGAAAGTTTACTGTATGTATATATATATAAGATTGTGCTAGTTATATATAAAGTTTTTATTATTTTTTTATTTAACTTTCCAACGTAATTGCTTAGATTTACTCTCATCTCTACTAAATACTTTTAAAAAAATTATGCATGATAATATTGGTCATATTCATTAAATATTTTTATAAAACTTTGGGCTGGATTGCGAAAAGAATGAACAAATTAAAGGCCAAAAGACACTGGACACTTTTGGTTTTAGATATTTTGTCGAATATAAATAATATAATTCAATAAAACTTAATCTTGAGGAGTATAAAAGATTGTATTTCCAACCTCACATTTTTCGGTGTATGTTAAGAGGCTACTAAAGGATCAATGCCAAACTAAAAAATGACCATAAAATTAGCGATTACCCTGTGAAATAAAATGATCGAATTGAAGATCCGAATAATCGCATTGTACGTCACCGAACAAACGTTGTAATTCCGCAAGCATAGAAAAAAACACCTGCACAGTAAGTATCTCAAAAAATCAAACAATCAGAATAAACCAAATAAATCAACCAATCAAGCTCCAGTAATCTTTTCAATAATCGTTGATAGTAATAAAAAAATGCTACCCCCCTCCCCCTTCAGAATAATCTCAGTTCAAAACTTGCATGAACTCACATTAACTCTTTTCCGGCGCCGAGTGATTACGTTTAAAAACTGAAGAAATGATGGATTGACACCCGAATTTGTAAACGAGTTTATTAGAAAATATTAAATTGCTAATTTTCAAGTACGTTGTAAAAGGAAAGTTTTAATTAAATAGTCTGGTTGCCAGTAAAATAAAAATTAGGTTTCCCTTTTTACGGACACCGTCTGCGAAAGGGTTAAATAAATAGTTTGTGATGGACGTCGGTTAGTAAAAAGCGGCAATTTCTGGGAAATTGCGAATCATCGAAGTAATTTTTGAAGTAACTAAAATTCGGATGACTATTTTGTTGATATTATTCTGAATTTTCAAGATTTTTCACTAGCATTTTATATCAGTCGCATACAGTAGTGTACCAAATTATGAAAGGAGAAAATTCGGTTTCGCGTTCTCATATATATTTATTTCATACATGCAATCTCATCAAATTATCAATCATTTCATTTATTTTAAAATAGATTTTTATTATGTTTTCTGAAATTCGCGTTACATTTCGTTGAAAACACCGCACGATATAAACAATAAACTTGCCAAAATGTTTTTAAAAAATTTAGGGAAACTTTTATACATAAATATTCATAATATTCTTATATGATTACAGACAAACGTTGCACAATTCCTCATTAGTCATTTGCTACTGCTTTAAAATCATTTTGAACAATTTATGTTGCACTATGGTAAAAAATATTATATAATTTATTTTGTTTATTCTTCGTCACCTAATTGTCGCCGTGACGAAATATTTACTAATGCACATCAGGTTATAGGACTTGCGACTATTTAATAACGAGACTAACGCTTCTACAGAAGAGCTGCGCATGTGTTAAACTCTTATGACAAATAGTTGTGTAGCGTAAAGCTTCCTATATCGATTACATCCTCTAAATTGGCAGAATTTCAATTAGTCTGGCCGTGACTTTCATTTCTTCTGGACTCTGATTTATTATTTTGCCGGAAAAACGCTGTGTGTTTTAAAAGAGCAATGATTTAATCTGAAATTTCTTTTTAAACTTGTAAAATTCGTAGCTGAAACTCATTATTTGTTACGAGATGTATACGTCAAAAAATGTTTATCACGTGTGAAAACTTTTGAGTGCTTTAAGCGTTTTCAAGATGACAGAGAGGAAATTGAAAATGATGTTCGCTCTGGTCACCCTTACACGTGAACAACGGAGGATAATTTCGATATTCATGAGATTGTGTACCTTCACTGGGTTTCTGAAGTTCAAACTATTAATCAACATTACTAACTTGAGATCCTTGCTCAACTCAGTGAAAAACATATGAGAGAAAGAGCCGAATTGCGGAGGAACAAGTCATGAGTGCTTCGTCAGACAACGCACCGGTCGCGCTGCATTGTATGTCAAGACGTTCCCAGCCAAGTATAACATCCCAGTTTTAGGCAATCCGCCTTAATCACCTGACGTGGCACCATGTTACTTTTATCTGTTCCTCAAGGTCAAATCTGCGTTAAAATGAACCAGATTTTAGACCTTTGAAGCTGTGAAAAAAATTGTAGCACACGTCATGAAGGAGATCATAAAAGAAGACTTGCAGCACTGTTTTAAACAATGGAAAATTCGCATGGAATGTTGTAAGGATAAAGGTATGGTGTATATTGAACGGGGTAATAAATAAATATGTATAAATTTTAAATGAAATATTTTACAGCATTAGTCTAGTTATTTAAAAGCCACACCTCGTACGTGTGCGTTACCTTCCCAAATGACTAAAAGTATACGCCAAGCGAATTTCCAGCTATTTGAAATTGTGTCCAGTAACCTTTTTAGAAGGGGTGTATATATAAATTAAACTTGTTATAAAAAAGTCTTGATTACAGTCTTGTAAAAAAAAGTGATTACTCACTATTAAAGTTGTAGCAATACAATGTATGAAAATGATCAATCGACTGGGAATATTTGGTGCTATTTAATGCTCTATTTAAGACCCTTTTATCGTACTAGTCAGAAATAATATACAGTTTATGTAATTTCCTTTTTTTATCAGTCATTCAGTTTGAAAGACTTCAATTATCGTCACCTCATATCAACAGTATTACATCTAGTAATAATCGAAAATGATATGTCTAGCTTACTGCTATGAAAAACTGTGTCTGCATCTAGTGGAACAGGGGGATATTTTTATAAAACATACCTGAGATATATAGTAAATATGACTTTGTGCTTCAGAAGTTGTTCCATTAGATTCAAACACAGTTTCTCATAGCAGTAAGTCAGACATTTCTTAATTTATTATTACTAGATATCCTGCTTTTGCTCTTAGGCGATTATATGCACATGGTAAAGATAACCTGCAAACCAGAGCGAATTCTCAAAGAACAAATATTTGAATGGTCAGAAATTTACTAAAAATACTTCAGTTAACATACTACTTTTTAAATTGAAATATATATCACATTTCCATTTCTCGTTAACGTTTGCAATGGAATCTTGTGTTATGTTTCGTTATCGCTATATTGGCAACAGCGTTATCCGCTGTTTGAAGACTACAAGTTAAATCCAAATTTAGAAAATTAAATTTATTGATTCCCTAAATGTATCAATTGAAATAATTTTTTTAATGAAATACAAAAATGGATATAAACATAAACGATACCATCTGTATGATGTACCAAACGATGTACCATATTTGTGTAACATACTTAATATAATTATACCCACAATCTTTACTGCCACTTTGTTTTTTAACGATACAAAATATATTTGTTGCGATTAGAATATGCTTTTTCAGGTCTATCAATTTAAATATCACATACTTGTTCCAGCAGCTACAATTGGCGATATGCAATTGACAAAATAGTAGGTGGAGATTGTAGGTAAAATAGTTTTATACATATATATATATAGTATATTTTTTATTATACATGTGTAAATGAATGAGGAAGGGACTGAAGAGATATAGATATAGGCATATATGACCGTGGTAAGAAAATGATCTTTCTGCTAACTACGTATATATCTTTTACACTGTTCACATGAAGCAAAAACATTGTATATAGAAAAACTCATTCAAAGGTGCATTTAAACACTTGAAGTTTTAGATAATGGAGACACTTTGAATTTCAATTTGTACTAGATCTATTTTATGAAAAATTACGAGGTTTGTTTTGTTGATTTAAAATTTATTTCAGCTGTGTGAAAATAAATAAATAAATTAATAATTAAAACTTGTATGTGATACTGTCTGCAGTTATAAGATTGAATGATAACGTAATGCATTTAAAATTTTTTGCACACAAAAATATGTATTTCTTTAAAATTACTTTTCATTAAATATCATCATATATACTGCTAAACAAAAAAAATTGTAAAACATGCATTAAACTAAAAATTTTATAATTGGCAATAAATGAGAGATTAAAATCTAAGAATCAAGATACTCACTCTCCGATTGGTACATCGGTTATACTTTCATATTCATTATAAAAATGCATATTTAAAGATAGTACAACAAATGTTAAAATGTTATATTTAACAAAAATTAAAAAATGATGAATTAATTAGATAGTTAAAATAAAATACAGTTTTTAAACACTTTGTAATAAAATACTCTCAAAATGTCACTAAATGAATAACTTCGTTTTGAATGATCAATGATAGAGATTAATTTTTTTAAAATTATTAATGCCAACAATGCACTAGCAATAGATGTTTGTTAAATGAATTATTCAATAAAGGTATTTGCTACTTCTTTAACAATACGTGTTGTCAACAATCGGATGCATTTTAACTTATAATTCCATTGTTAGGTTTTATAATAATGTTTTATATTATTGCGTCATGATATAGGTTATAAAAAGGTTTAATAACTTGGTATTCATGTAGAATGATTGTTTTTAAGTTAATACAATTCAAAAAACGATTTTTTTTGTTTTTTGGAAAGGAATTACAAACATGAAAAAAATGATATTCTATTGAAAATTTAGAGAAAAAGAAATTGAAATTTTCATTCATCAAGTTATAAAATAGCTTATTTACTTTTTAACGCAATGTGACCCACGACATGTCTTAAAAGATGCTTTACCGACAAAAAGATTGAACTTAACGTCATAAAAGGAAAAAAAAAAGATAATTGTTTTAGAACCGCAATGATTAAAGACGTTTCAAAGTTGGTTTCTTGTAAAATGCTGTAATATGACTTTTACTAGCACCAAATGAATATCTTTAAAATGGCATTTTTTATCTCACTGCATGATTAATTCGCATAGATATCATATACGCACCGCGTTTGGCACTATAGTATTTTGACGCCAATTTGGCGAAAACTTCGTTTTCGAAGCGTTACAGCAGTTATAATAGAGTGCTATAATAGCACATTATTTTTTATTCCAATATGAAAATAAAATTAAGTGTTACATGAAGCATTTTCTATCTATCTAGGTTATAAGGGAAAAACACATCTGTGCAAAACGCTGAGATGATTCTGCGAATGGCAACACTTTGAAATTTCGATTTTGCAATTTTTGTTACTGCAAATTTTTAAACTTCTAATCATCGCACACTCTTAATTTTTACATCGTCGTATATGGAAAAAAAATGTATTTTTAAATGCAATTTGACTGAAAGCTGTATTTCATTTTGTTTTTGAGATATTAATTTAGTTTAATACCAAAGTTTTTAATACCAATTTATAATTGTTGCAGCTGATGTACTCCATTTCTATTAAAAACGGAATAATAGTAGATGGCTGTATCTTTTTGTTGCCATTTTTTCATAGAAACCAAAAAAAAATTATATTAAAATACGAAGTATATAAAGAATATCATATGTTATAAAACATGGTGAATTTTGGTTTTATTTCATTTTTATTTATCAATTAAATGATTTTTCTTTTATTGAAGCTTACTTTACAAACGATACAACTGTTACTCTTTACAAAAAATGTATTTTAAAGAATATTTGTGTGACTTATTGTCTCCGCATTTACTTAAATGCATTTCAAAAAGCTGAAAGAATGCAATTTTATAAATAAATCTGTAACATTTTCGGAATTTTGAAAAAAATATAAATGAATGATTTCTGATAAAACATGGAGCTATTATAAACAAACAAGTGAAGGCATATGAATCATACATACCCGATTGTTTTTCCCGGACTTCTTGGATGACGGCATTGCTTTTTGCTTCGTTTGTGTATTATTCCTCGATAATGAAGTTATAAGCATACATTTTTACACATGTTGTTTAAGACTGGATCGTAAAAGTAGAAGGAATTAGCGGATGCAAATGATATCATTTTATACATAAAAAGCGTGTGTTATAATTCTTAAAACTGAAATATGTATTGTAGAAGTGCGCCATTGCACACCAGCTACTTTGAAATTCTTCAAGGTGAAAATGCTTCACTTTTGAAAGTAACGTAATCGAAATCACACAGTGATAAAACGCAATGCTTTACAAAAATATAGATTCTTCATAGAAGAGCAGTGGCATACAGCGTGCATGCTCAGATCAGAAGACTCTTGCCTGGTTTAATTCGCTTCTTCGAGTTAGACAAGTAAACAAAGAAGTTTTTGGCAGTAATTCCAGGTTTAAAATAATATCAGTTTCCCCAAGTTTTTGTATAAATTTTCTCGAATAATAAAATTTTATTGATATTATTTAAGACATTCTACTATAATTTTATCAAAATAGCATAATTTGCTCAATTTAAGTTTTCATAATTTTATATCATCTATATATTTAAAACACAAGGCTGTTTAAAAATCATCTGCCCTGAGCATTCTACTGAGCTAATTTTACTAATAATTTCTTTAATTCAGGCTGTTCATATGTAGATGTGATCGCACTAGCTTTTTTTTAAACATCCCTATTTTAACAGTATTTTATAAAATTTCTTCAAAATGGTTGCTATTAGATAGCTTTCTATATTGCAGAGAATAGAGAAATAATGTTGTTTATTTATCGTTATTTATGCCATTTGCTGGTAAAAATTAAAAATTGTTGATAAAAAGTGATGTATAGGGTTTAATGGCGCAAAATCTCATTAGGGAAATAACATTTTGAGAGGAAAAACATTTTTGCTCATGAAATGTCCATATGTTTTTCCTTCTGCATGTGTACTAATACTAAGTTTAAGACTTACAGCATTAGTCTAGTTATTTAATAGCCACACCTAGTACGTGAGCGGTACCTTCCCAAATGACTAAAAGTATACGCCAAGCGAATTTCCAGCAATTTGAAAATGTGTCCAGTAACCTTTTTAGAAACGGTGTATATATAGATTAAACTTGTTATAAATAAGTCTTGATTACAGTCTTGTAAGTTGTAGCAATACAATGTATGAAAATGATTAATCGACTGGGAATATTTGGTACTATTTAATGCTCTATTTAAGACCCTTTTATCATACTAGTCAGAAATAATATACAGTTTATGTAATTTTATTTTTTTTTCAGTCATTCAGTTTGAAAGACTTCAATTATCGTCACCTTAGATCAACAGTTTTACATATAGTAATAATCGAAAATGATATGTCTAGCTTACTGCTATGAAAAACTGTGTCTGCATCTAGTGGAACAGGGGGATATTTTTATAAAACACACCTGAGATATATAGTAAATATGCATTTGTGCTTCAGAAGTTGTTCCAATAGATTCAAACACAGTTTCTCATAGCAGTAAGTCAGACATCTCTTAATTTATTATTACTAAAGATCCTGCTTTTGCTCTTAGGTGATTATATGCACATGGTAAAGATAACCTGCAAACCAGAGCGAATTCTCAAAGAACAAATATTTGAATGGTCAGAAATTTATTAAAAATACTTCAATTAACATACTACTTTTTTAATTGAAATAGATATCACATTTCCATTTCGCGTTAACGTTTGCAATCGAATCATATGTTATGTTTCGTTATCGCTATATTGGCAACAGCGTTATCCGTTGTTTGAAGACGACAAGTTAAATCCAAATTTAGAAAATTAAATTTATTGATTCCCTAAATGTACCAATTGAAATAATTTTTTTAATGAAATACAAAAAATGGATATAAACATAAACGATACCATCTGTATGATGTACCAAACGATGTACCATATTTGTATAACCTATTTAATATAATTATACCCACAATCTTTACTGCCACTTTGTTTTTTAACGATACAAGATATATTTGTTGCGATTAGAATGTGCTTTTTCAGGTCTATCAATTTAAATATCACATACTTGTTCCAGCAGCTACAATTGGCGATATGCAATTGACAAAATAGTAGGTGGAGATTGTAGGTAAAATCGTTTTATATATATATATATATATATATATATATATATATATATATATATATATATAGTATATTTTTTATTATACATGTGTAAATGAATGAGAAAGGGACTGAAGAGATATAGATATGGGCATATATATGACCGTGCTAAGAAAATGATCTTTCTGCTAACTACGTATATATCTTTTACTCTGTTCACATGTAGGAAAAACATTGTATATAGAAAAACTCATTCAAAGGTGCATTTAAACACTTGAAGTTTTAGATAATGGAGACACTTTGAATTTCAATTTGTACTAGATCTATTTTATGAAAAATTACAAGGTTTGTTTTGTTGATTTAAAATTTATTTCAGCTGTGTGAAAATAAATAAATTAATTAATAATTAAAACTTGTATGTGATACTGTCTGCAGTTATAAGATTGAATGATAACGTAATGCATTTTAAATTTTTTGCGCACAAAAATATGTATTTCTTTAAAATTACTTTTCATTAAATATCATCATATATACTGCTAAACAAAAAAAAATTGTAAAACATGCATTAAACTAAAAATTCTATAATTGGCAATAAATGAGAGATTAAAATCTAAGAATTAAGATACTCACTCTCCGATTGGTACATCGGTTATACTTTCATATTCATTATAAAAATGCATATTTAAAGATAATAAAACAAATGCTAAAATGTTATATTTAATAAAAATTAAAAAATGAAGAACTAATTAGATAGTTAAAATAAAACACAGTTTTTAAACACTTTGTAATAAAATACGCTCAAAAGGTCACTAAATGAATAGCTTCGTTTTGAATGATCAATTATAGAGATTAATTTTCTTAAAATTATTAATGCCAACAATGCACTAACAATAGATGTTTGTTAAATGAATTATTCAATAAAGGTATTTGCTACTTCTTTAACAATACGTGTTGTCAACAATCGAATGCATTTTAACTTATAATTCCATTGTTAGGTTTTAAAATAATGTTTTATATTATTGCGTCTTGATATAGGTTATAAAAATGTTTAATAACTTGGTATTCATGTAGAATGATTGTTTTTAAGTTAATACAATTCAAAAAACGATTTTTTTTTTTGGAAAGGAATTACAAACAGGAAAAAAAATGATTTTCTATTGAAATTTTAGAGAAAAAGAAATTGAAATTTTCATTCATCAAGTCATAAAATAGCTTATTTATTTTTTAACGCAATGTGACCCACGATATGTCTTAAAAGATGCTTTACCGACAAAAAGATTGAACTTAACATCATAAAAGGAAAAAAAATAATTGTTTTAGAACCGCTATGATTAAAGACGTTTCAAAGTTGGTTTCTTGTAAAATGCTGTAATATGATCTTTACTAGCACCAAGTGAATATCTTTAAAATAGCATTTTTTATCTCACTGCATGATTAATTCGCATAGATATCATATACGCACCGCGTTTGGCACTATTTTTTGACGCCAATTTGGCGAAAACTTCGTTTTCGATGCGTTACAGCAGTTATATATAGAGTGCTATAATAGCACATTATTTTTTACTCCAATATGAAAATAAAATTAAGTGTTACATGAAGCATTTTCTATCTGTCTAGGTTATAAGGGACAAATACATCTGTGCATAACGCTGACGTCATTCTGCGAATGCAACACTTTGAAATTTCGATTTTGCAATTTTTGTTACTGCAAATTTTTAAACTTCTAATCATCGCACACTCTTAATTTGTACATCATCGTATATGGAAAAAATGAATTTTTAAATGCAATTTGACTGAAAGCTGTATTTCATTTTGTTTTTGAGATATTTTATTTTATTTTATGCCTAAGTGGAGGTGTAGACCTTATTTGCTCCACCCGGTAAGTTCCCCGACATGCGGGGATTCACTACACATAGTTCCAGTCCTCGAACAAAAGGCAAATGCCAACGAGGGAAAATAAAATACATTAACACATAGATATACATAAAAACTAGCCGCTGGAGCACAAAGCTCCTACGCGACAGGCAGCGGTGGATTGATCCTAGAGATAAAAGTCTATAAGTCAAAAAAGAAAATTTCAGGATTGTATCATGATTCCGGACCACATCGTCCAGTGGTATGTGCGCCGGAGACCTGCTCCTGCACGACAAAAGGGCGCTAGGACTGCCAGGAGCTCGACAAAGGCTCTAACGTGACAAAGGGCGAGTCTCAGGAATGCAGATGCAGAACAGCTAGGAAGTAAGATTGGTCAGGTCCATAAGGAAGTGAAACATTTCTGCCAAATAACGGAGTAGTCTTGGGCGAGATAAGATGTTTTTGAGCAAAGTATCTGAGCGGGGGTTAGGCTACTTTAATACCAATTTATAATTGTGGCAACTGATGTACTCCATTTATATTAAAAACGGAATAATAGTAGATGGCTGTATCTTTTTGTTGCCATTTTTTCATAAAAACAAAAAAAAAAGATATTAAAATACGAAGTATATCAAGAATATCATATGTTATAAAACACGGTGAATTTTGGTTTTATTTCATTTTTTTTATCAATTAAATGATTTTTCTTTTATTGAAGCTTACTTTACAAACGATACATCTGTTATTCTTTACAAAAAATGTATTTTAAAGAATATTTGTGTGACTTATTGTCTCCGCATTTACTTAAATGCATTTCAAAAGGCTGAAAAAATGCAATTTTATAAATAAATCTGTAACATTTTCGGAATTTTGAAAAAAATATAAATGAATGATTTCTGATAAAACATGGAGCTATTATAAACAAACAAGTGAAGGCGTATGAATCATAGATACCCTATTGTTTTTCCCGAGCTTCTTGGATGACGGCATTGCTTTTTGCTTCGTTTGTGTATTATTCTTCGATAATGAAGTTATAAGCATACATTTTTACACATGTTGTTTAAGACTGGATCGTAAAAGTAGAATGATTTAGCGGATGCAAATGACGTCATTTTATATAAAAAAGAAGTTGCCAACAATCTTGACTTCAAGTTTTGGGATAAAAAGCTTTTTAAATGATCAAATTAAAATACCAATTATTAAAAAATTTTGAATACTGATATGAGCAGTAATTATGTAAATTTTGACGAGGTTAAAATGTTGACTGGTATAGATTTCATTGGGAAAGAATCACATGATCTTGTCAAAGTGGACTAAATATTACTGCTTTTCATTCCGGAGTACCAAGCATAAGAGCCTCATTTGATAACTTCATCATATTAACTTATCTTTATTATATTTTACTGATTACGTGTCTACATTATAAAGGAAAAACGTATCTGTGCGTAACGCTGTTGTCATTTTGCGAATGGTAAAACTTCACGATCAAATTTCGGTTTTGAAATTTTAGCTAATGCAATTTTTTAATCTTCTGACCATTCTATATTTTCGATTTTTAGAACGTTGTATAGGGAAAAAAAGCATCTACTTTCAAATCCAATTTGTTAAGAAACTATCTTAATTGTCTTATTTAGTATGTTTTTTAAAATAATTTCTAAGCATGAATTTTTGTTATTTATCTGATCACGTGCCGGCTTCAATATATAATAATAATAAACGTTTTGCACATAAAGATAAAAAAATTTTTCGGAATTCATTTCTGACTAATTTTCCATTACGAAATTAATACCTTCTTTATAAATAATTGAAAGAATAATTTAAAAAAAAACATTAATTTATCATTTTTGTAATCGAACAATTTAAATTTTTAGACAGCAAAATAGGAATTAAAAAAACCTTTCAAATGGAATTTGTTTGCAAAGTGCATATCAATTTACTGATTATCTGTGGATTTAAAAACAATTTTAAGCATGAGATATTTTTTAATTTATCGCTATCGCCTGGAGCTCGATTACGAAATATTAATCTGTTTGCCTTAAAACAACATAAAGAGTTTATCATTTTCTTACGGCTAATATTCTATACAAAAATAAAGCCTCCTCCATGAATAAATAAATAAATAATATGAATAAAACACAAATTTAGCAGACATTTAATTGAACTACCCGCTTAAAGGTCAGAAATTATCTGAATATAAAGCGATGCCCTAAGTAGGAAAATCTTAACTCTTACCATGCGGATAATATGTAAATATTGCTTTGAATAAATTTCAAAATTTTATTTGATTTTAATTTCATATTTTTCATATGAAAAATGTTTTTTTATTATTATTATTCTTAGTGGGCAATCTAAAAAATATATATTGCATGTAAAAAACATATTAGTTTGCTTATTTTTTAAATATATATATATATATATATTCACCTATATTCGGTAACCCGGTCACGATCCCCTAGTTATTTTAAAATGGGAATAATAATAAATAAAAGACAGATTAATTAATAATTATAGAACAAATCAATTTATATAGCTTAAAAAAAGAAAATAAAAGTAATAAAAACAGTTCATTAATAAACAAAAAAACAGTGGCAAAAACAGTTATATATATAAATATCCCAATAAATAGCATACATTAAGTAAAACGATCTGAACTTCTAGGTTGTTATACGTAGTTAAATCACACAAAAATAGCCGCTAAATAACGCCAATTTTAGCACAAATTAAGTATATTCTGATTACCTTCTAATTTGAAGTTGTTGGTCGAGGTTCTACTTAAATGATACTTCGATAATTGCTGAAAAATGTTTTATTTTTCGAAAAAGATTTGCCGGCATTATTCTCAGTATTTACTGCCGAACTTTTGAAATATATCTTTTTCAACTAAATTATTGTGTACTTATTAATTACTCTACATAAAGGAAGTATTAGAGTTTAACCTATAAGTTTTGATCGTCGTTTTTGCCATAATGTTAACAAACTAGGATATGTGCGTAGCAAAATTTATAAAATTATGTTAATTATTATTGCATAAGATAAATACATGAGGAAAGTATATACTCTTCAGCTTACATACAGATATGTCTCATATCTATTATTTTAATCGATATTTATTATTATAGATTGTTCGCATAGATATTAAAAATTATAAGGATTTGCAAAAATGTTGCCTAACTCTCAAAAATTTAAAAGATCTTTTTAATATAATGCTACGTAGAAAAACGCTGGAGAAATTTACTATTAACCAATAAATTCAAAAAATTTCTTATTAGAACACAAAAACAATCTACAGTGAAAAGCCTTTGAATATATGAAAGGAAATATCTCATTGCAAGATAAATTGTCTTAAAATGTCTCAGTGTAATGAGATATGGAGCTGTGCAATATAAATGTTACTTATTCTATGCTAATTTTGGACCCCCCCCCACCCTTTACCGTATCATACGTTATTACCCTTCATCTTTCCCCATCGCACATAATTATATCTTTATTAGTGTCTAAAAATTCTATTTGTTATTCTGTTTATTCTGCACGTCTGCGCAAATCATCACCTCATCGAGTTGGCGGCTGAAATTCCAGGATTATACAGAACTCGATTAGCGTATTAAAATGCAACTAGTCTGCCAAGTTATATCTTGGAGGAAGCCACCTGCTGACCCGATAATAGTGGTTGATCGGTAAGTTAACCATTGTGTTTTCCTGCACCCAGAGCTAAGGAAACATGGAACTTGGAGGATTGGGAACAGGAAAACACAACTTTAAACCTATCAGTTAATCACTAAAATCGGTTTTCCAGGTGCTTTCCACCAAGATATGTCTTGTCAGATCAGTTGCATTTTAATATGCTAATCGATTACTGGCTTATACTAGAAATTTAGAGACCAACTGGATGAGATGGTGGTTCGTGCAGCCACCGGACTGTATATGTCTTAATTGAATGTGCATTTTCAAAATTATATTTCATTTTATCATGTGCAGCACAAAAGGCAATGTAATCGAAAATCACAGCTTAAATTATAGAATCAGAAAAGCAATGTTGTTTGCATTCAGCATTTCAACTGTATGTTGGATTTCTTAAGAGACAATCAACACATTTTACGTTCGAATTTAAAATTTTTAATACGATATTCTAATATATTTCACACCATTTAACTTACCATTCTTATTTATCTTATCATGAATATCATTCAAACACTGCTTTGTAATATGAGTTACGTTAAGTATTTAGTGGAATTCCCGTTAGAATCTGATATTGATTTAAACTTGGTAATATTCTTAATCATGGTCCTAGGCAATAGTGTAACTCAGCTGTCATGCTTGGCTTTAAAATAACTGTATTTTTCTAAACTTTGATTATAAATCTTTTTCTAGATTGTAGTTTTGTTTATTTTGCTTCTTTTTTGCTTTTCTATTCTTAATTTTTACAGTGTTATACGTAACTGTATTTTTTCTAAACAGCAATATTAAAGACATTTTGTACTGTACAATTTAATATATAAAGCGAACCCAAATTTTACAAAATTTTCTCTGAAAATATTTTGAAAGAATTTTTTTAAGTTTTTATCGATTTGTTTAAAAGGTACTTTTAAAGACGAACATTAATTGGTCAAAATTCAATTGAATGTGTTTTTAAATATTTTCACCTGTCATGCTTGAGAATGTTTCATTTATCATTTTAATTTTATAAATTCTTTATTACGTCTTTGAAACGGAAACTATGGATCTTTTATGCACCCGTTTAAATCAGAAATTATCAACCTGCGGGACGAGAACAGCATGTGGAACGGTGACCTTATTTATGCTGCCCGAGACACAAAACATAAATCAATATATAAAAAATTAATTGAGGTGCATAAAACTTATTTAAGACCTCCAATGTTGTTTTACATATTTTCACGATACGACAATATTTGCTCCGTATTTTATAATTAATTTAAAATTGTGTTACTATAAGTTTTCTAATAACTAATATTAACAACTAATATCTAAATACTAATTTTAAGTAAAATAAAATATTAAAAACATATCAACTTGAATTTTGACTCGTTTTGGTTGGTCTTTAAAATTACCATTTACAGATATGTAAAATAGGGGTAACATTATACATTAAAGTATAGAATAGGAAAGGCCTTTAATATCGTTGTTTACAAAAATACGATTATATATAACACTGTAAAAGTTAAGAATAGAAATGCGCGAATAAAAAAGTAAAAAAAAAAATTATAATCTATAAAAACCTGAATTTTTCCACTTTAAAACTAGTATGTTGTATCCATTACAAAATTTTCTTCTATATAAACAACATAAATAGCACTAATTGATATCAAGGTATACCTGAATCTGAAGTTGGCTGAAAATTCGTGCATTAGCTCTTGAGATAGAGCTATAGCGGAAATTCTGAAAAATGCAGCATAGGAGCTCCACCTGTTGAGCGATTTGCACCAAAATGTATAAAACGTCAATTCATGTCAAGAACTAACTGAATCTGAAGTTTGGTGAAAATCCGTGCATTTGTTATGGAGATTGAGCTATTTCGAGAATCACGAAAAATGCTGCATAGCAGCACCACCTGTCGAGCGATTTACACTAAAATTTATAAAACGTCGATTCATATCAAGGACTAATTGAATTGGAGGTTTGATGAAAACACGTGCATTATTTTTGGAGATTGAGTTATTGCGGGAATCGTGAATAATGCTGCACAGCAGCGCCACCTATTGAGCGATTTACACCAAATACAAATCAGCCTCAATTTATATCAGGGACTATGTGAATATAATTTTTATTGAGATAGAGCGCCCACAAAATTTGTGCCATATACATTCAGAGAGGCAGACAGACAGATTCACAGACTAACAGACAGACATTTTGTAAAAACACGTTTTTCGGAATATCTGACACCTAAAACGTGTAAATCCGTCGAAAACCGAAAGTTGAAAATTTTCACTAATCCAATACTTTCTTCTTCTAAAGATAAAAGAAGGTAAAAATACAGTTAATTTGTCGCCAAGCATGGCAGCTAAAATACATTAATTATCTAGGATCCTGACTACAGAAAATTCCTAAATTTAAAATCAGAAATAAAAAAGCACATAAAGTAAACACAATTACAATCTAGGAAAAGAGTGAATATTCCCACCTTACAAAGATACAGTAGATTTTGCGCCAAGCATGGTAGCTAAAATACACTATTCTCCATAATCCTGAATAATGGATATTACCATGTTTAAATCAATACTAGATTTTAATTGCAATTACGCTAATTACTTAACGTAATTAAATAATTAACGTAACTCATATTACAAAGCAGTGTCTAGATTATATAAATGATAAAATAAAACAAGTATGATAAATTAAATGACCTATAAGGTATTAAAATTTTGTATTAAAAATTCGAACGATAAATGTGTAGATTGTCTCTAAATGATAACACATCTTAAATGCTGTAGTCAAAAGTTCTTTTTACATGCAGTCATATTTGTGCAACGGATTTCTTACAGATTTCTTAATTTTCAACACTAATCAAACATTAATACATATATATATATTTATTTACAATTAAAAATTTATAACAAATAGTTTGTGCATTGAGCAAATGATTGATTTATTAGGAAAAAAATCTTCTTTTTTTATTTTTATTTTTTAAATTTCGTAATTCTACACTCTTATACGAATACGTTTTATACTTATTATATTGCTGATAATGTTAGTGTTAGAGTTGAACGTTTGTCACAAAAAAATCGCCTCTAAAATGCATTACATGGCTATTTTCAAAAAAACAATCTTTGCAGCAATTTCAATAGAATTCTACCACGAAGTTTCAATTTACAAATCGTGTCGTAAAATTCTTTTTGGTAAAGATTCTTCTACGACGAACGTTCCATCCTACTAAAATATTACCTTATATTGCTTTGTTATACTACTTAATGTGTCACAAACTAGTGTTTCTGGCCACCAAGAAAATTAACTTTGAGTTTTACTATTTAAATTATTAATATACTAATTGATTAAATGAAATAGCTTGTAGAAATACAAAAAAATATACGCCAGATATGTATTTACATAATTCATCAAAGGACGATGTTATATATAATGTAACCAAAGATTAAATTCTGGAACTGAATAAAAGGGAATTAAATTTTTTTAATATAAGAACTGATGAGAGCATGCTGTATAATACGCCGCTAATCAGATTATGTGTGTTTATCAGGGATGTAGTAAAGGGCGTACTATGGTATTTACCATATGCCTTCGGTTCTTTTAAAATCACTACGTATGCCCCTTAATTCTGACGTAAAGCTATTGCGTATATGTCGCTAACCTATGATCAGCGAGTCACCGAGTAACCACATTTCATAAATTCAAGTAACCGACTTGCGTCCGAAAAAAAGTATAATATATAAAGGCAAATTGTAAAACAAAATTATTAACGAAGAATACATAAAAAATGAATTGAAAATAAATATTAATTTTATTTGATTACAATGTTGCAGTAAGGAACATGCATTACCAATGGATCGATCGGACAAACGAACGTGCCGCGTAAGGCAGCGTCCAATCGCTGCCTTCTGTTACATTCGCCACATTTTAGTAAGAACAGGAGCGACTTAACTACCAAAAATTCAAATACTTGTATTTTTCTTAAGATGAATAACTATAAGCCAGACTTGATTAAATCGACATCAATAGTTCAGCATCATTGCAGCCATTGATATACAAGAGAAAAGTAAAGGTCATTCAGGAATGTGTTTATTTTTATAATTATTAAAATTATATTTTTTTTATTTTATGTTTAAAGTTTTAAAAAGTATATTGTGATTATTTGGTCAATGAAATTTATCTCTGTACTCACAAAAAACAGTTTTAAATTGAAAATATCACGGACTCAAACATCAACACACATACTTTGATAGAATGTGACCCTAAAAAGTGTGCCTATCCATGTTACAGCGTATGCTACCAAGCATATTCCGCGTATGCACTCTAGGATATTCCACATGTCCTTAGAGTATCTATTTTGGTTATTTTTGTTCTACAACACTTGTGATTATATCCATGATATTCATGTAAAAAAAATAAATAAATAAAATCAGTCTCGGATACACGTTAAGCGTTGTACCTCTAATGGTTACTATTCGACAGTATAAGGTAAAATCATGTTCTTTTAATCCAAAATTATAGATTTTCAGATTTATGTAACGATAGGTAAACACTTTTAAATAAAAATCCAATGCATTTAAATAAAATTTAACGTTGCATTTAAATAAAAATTCAATATAGATATTGAAACTGAAAAAAAAAAGTAGTAGGTTAAATTAAAATTATGTAACCATAAAAAATCCCAATGAATAAGATATTAGAATCAAGATACTCACAAATTGGTAGATCGAGGGGTTATACATTCGTTTTCGTAATAACTATACATATTTAAGGGTGAGCAAAAAATATAAAAATATGAAATTTAACCAAATTAATAAATAAAAAACACATAAAATGTCAAAAATCAGTTAACACTTTAAAAACGCTTTTTAATAAATTCGCTCAAAACTAAGCTTGCAAAATTAGCAGTTTCGTTTTGAATTATCATTTAAGTAGATAACATTTCTCATAACTATTAATGTCAACAGTGTATTAACAATAAAACAGTGTTAACAAAGGTTTAAAGAATTATAATTACTACTTAATTTAACAATATGTGAACCCAATTGTCGTGTTATCAATTATTTAAAATTCACATTGTTGATATACTTAACAATGGATAATTTTCTGATGACGTCACTGTGGTTATAAATATGCATTTTCAATTTTTATATACATTCACTATAGTAGACCAAAAAAGGTTAAATAAATAGACCTAAATTCTAAAAATAATCCTATTTAAGACATTTGAATCTAATGTTTTATACAATATATATATATATATATTTTTTTTTTAAACCAGTTATTCTGGAAAAAAATTCAGTATATGCGAAAATTTCAGGCAGCATTTGACAAAGTATGGAATGGAGGCCTTATAAACAGATGATTTAAGCTTACATTTCATGCTAGATTTATACACTTCATATAACCCTATCTTTGCGACCTTGTTGAGAACTGCACCGCCCTGGATATTATCAACAAAATTCATAGACCGAGTAATATTTAAATAATAGTTAACACCGAGTAACATTTAAATAATAGTTAACACCGAGTAATATTTAAATAATAGTTAAATTTACAAACACATTCTGCAACTGAAAACACATTTCTGGAAATTATTGTTCATAGGTGTGAATAGTTCATTCATTTTTTTATTTTCTTCTGTAGCCAAATTATGTTGTCTGTCCCCGTAAATTAACGAAAAATTCTATAAACACCCTATTCCACAGTAAGTTTATTGATATACATAAATTTTAATATGTATAAAATAGTGCAATATCATTAAAATACATCACGAAGGAATTCTTTTGCATGTTCCTGTAGATGAACCTCAATGGCTACAACCTTCATTTTCAATACCGAACATGCCACAGTAAACCACAATAACATATATCTATTCCATGGCAGTCCGACTATTTTCACTCGAGTTTGAGTACAGATAGACAGACAGACAGACGTTTAGATTAGTTAGACGTTTAGACATTAGACAGACAGACAATTCATAAACACTCTTCAACTATGTTGCAAAGTGTTAAAAAAGATATAAGACATTAATTTACATTACACAGAATGTTTCTAAACATTGTATGTCTTTAATTGAAGTGTACAAAACAATTATGATTCATTATTCTTTTTTAGGAGAAAAAAAACATATCCACAAAGCTTAAATATCTGTATTTTGCGTAAACAGTTTAAAACAATTTGCCTAGATATGTGAACGAACGTGTCGCGATTTATGGAAAAACAGAAACATTTAGAAAATTAAAAATATTTATTTGGATGAGCGAAGCGAATCCTTTACTAGGCTACACAAATTACATTTTGTAGTATACTTTTCAAAAAAACTATTGAGTATTTTGACTTGAAATTAAAAATAAAAATAAATTATGATCTGTAGATTTGCACAATATTATTTTTTACATAATAACCTTAAAAGATGTATTATTTTAATTAATTTATTTTATATGTTTTCCGTTACGGGTGCATTTTTGCAAATAAAAAGTAAACACGCATGTTTTCAGAATAAAAAATAAATTATGGTGTTAATAATTATAGATAAAATCATGATTAATTAAATAAATAAAATATATTTTCGTTATTCCGCAGAAATATTTTAAAAACAGTTTTTTAAATTTAATTAAAGAAAGAAAAAATTTTGGACTTGATAGAAATAAAATATGATCTGTAGATTCTGACAATATTATTTATTTATGGAATGATTTAACAAGAAATTTTTTTTATTATTTTTTGAATATATTTTTCCATAATACGTATTTATTCTTATAAACGATAACGAAACCTGCGTATTTCTTGCAGTAAATAAAAATTATTCATTCAGTAAAAATAAATATAAAAGTAAAAAAGCCATGAATGTTTAAGTACGTGAAATATTATCGTTGCATCAAAATTTCTGATTTATATGTATATTTGTCTTGCGTGGCTCTAAAATACGGCTAATTTTGTAGCTTGCCGTTTGGCAACAACCAAAGCAGCACTATTAATTTGCCTTATAACATTTCACCAATCAGAAGCGGAGATTTCACCACTTAAACTCGCGTCATATTTAATAGAAAAATATCAATGGTTTTCATAAAATGTAAACATATTAAAACGAATCCGTTTAATTATGCACTAATTTCGTAACAGCAGAGCACAAATAATTTATTGAGAAATAATATTAGGTAATCTGTGTAAATAAAATGATAAAGCATATTCTGTCATAGTGAGCAATATGGAAAACGAAATGTTAACGATGAAGATAATGACGTCATTCGAAAATAAAAGTTGCATTTTCATCCATAGATTAAAATATTTTACTATAACTGTGTCAGTGATGACGTCATTTTCCTGATCTTATACATAAATAGACTGGACTATTGCTATTTACTTAAAGATCCTTGATATACACAAAATAATATATTTCCGAAAATTACATAATTTCCAATTAATTGAAATTAATATTTAAAGAAACTCAGAATGTTTAAAACAATTGTAAATGACGTTTTAATCTCGAAGGGGTGAATGGTTCTGTTTGTGAAAACTCTGCTGGCTCGACCTATAGGCTCAGTTAGATTTCGAAGTTACTTACTAATTTCACCAACAAAAATTAAATCATGATTAGAGATAAACACACTTTAACAATTTTATATGGCTGCTTTCGTTTTTAATTTCATTTTTGTATAACAGCTGGTTTAATCAGAATTGCGTTAAGGCAGTATTCAAAAAGTATTTTTCAATGCACAGCAACTAGAAATTTTCTGACACATTTTCGGATTTATTATTAAACGAAAAAAAACATGTAACTTGCTGATGTGATTTTTTAAAAGATTTATAAGCGATCTACGTTTTTATTTTTCGTTCAATTAATTAGAACTTGATTTATAAACAATTATTTTCTCAGAAAGACCATATTTTTCTTTTCCAACACAATCGCTTCGAGAAATTTGGTTCAAAATACCCACTTTGACATCATTAAAAAATATATGTTCTGTCTTTATTGAAAAATCGAGTATTACGGCACATTATATAGTTTGTGAGTTAGAGAACCTACGAATTGGATGCGTTTGAAAAAAAATTAATTTAAAAATGAGTCAGAAAATAAGCAATTTGGATTTAAGTATAACCTTAATACGATATTTTTTTTTCAACCTCTATGTATTCTAAATTTGTTTTGGCTGTAAGAATTGGTCCTATCAAAAACTTGTCAATATAAATGTTGTAGATAATATTAAGATTTATTGCGGCAACCAGTCGGTGAGAAAAATGTGGTAGAAGAGAGTGTTTTGGAGAGATTCTTCTGAGAGTTTACTGAGATACATTACGGAAATGTTGATGAAAGTAACAAGGGACTTTATTCTGCATTGGTATTGACACTTCAAAAGCAACCTACATTGCGCTTTGATAAAGATTATTAGGAGTGATTTACTGCGTTTTTATTGAGATGTTATTGGAGTTTTTAAGAGCTTTGTGAGAGATGTAGTGAATTTACGAATGTAATAAGTGTCTGGTAATATAATGAAGCGAAAAGGATTTCATAGCGAGAGATGGAATAGCTTTTAAGCTAATTTTGATGGAACGAGTTTTGTTCTTTTATATCCTCGGTAAAGTGGGGCACTTCCCGCCTAAAATCAAATTATGAGAATGTGAATAATGTGAAATAGCTTTCAATCGACTGCATTTTTTATGATCTTCGAGTCTTTTATTCTCAACAACCATATCGGACTGAACGCCTGTGTTTTTTATAACTGGAAAACCCGCATAATCTTTCCACACTGCCTGCTGCTTGCCGTCAAATCTTCACACACACATACACACACACACACACATATATTTATATAAAGTTTTTTACTGGAGGTAGTTCTGGGTTCTATGGGTCCTCATCGGCATAGATCTGCAAAACCTTTTCCGAAATTCCAACGTAGGGGAGGTCCCAATAAGTAGTATTTCATACGAAATCTACCTAAAAATGATGTTATGTTTGAAAGAAAGGATTCATTCACTTAAGGACTCCAAAAGTATTACAGCATACGGTAGAATTATTTTAAACAAACAGCCGATTTCTGGAAAATGTTTTCCATAGTGTGACCTCCCGGAAAAAAAAAAAAAAAAAAAAAAAAAAAAAAAAAAAAAAAAAAAAAAAAAAACGCAGAAAAAGCCAGGAAATGCACAGGAACGGTTTGTATTTAACTGCCAATGACGTCATGAGCTTTAAAGTCTATATAAAAATGAAGTATTTTAGTACGATTTTGAATATATGCGCCATATTCACTGGCCTTTACGGTCACATGATGCATTAAAAAATCCACTCAAGTGCAGATAATTGGTCGTCATAAATATCACCAACAGCAATGCCATCATTCTTTTATGATTGAATTGCTTTTAATGTTTTGCATTTATTTGAATAAATATTAGTTTTTAAATACAACAACCAAAGCGTAATTACCATCATTATATATCTATATATATTCTATACTAATATTATAAAGAGGTAAAATTTGTTTATTTGTAGGAGGTAAGCTATGGAACTACCGAACCGATTCCAAAAGTAATGGTATCAAAATTATGGTGTTAGTCCAACTTAGAACATAGGCTATATCTTATATCCGTGCCACTGGCCAAAAGGGCGTACAGGAGCAAAAAACGTTCTAAAAATGCGATTTTTGTGTTATTGAAGGGCCTAGAAACATTAAATTTGTAATGGTAGTTACTTATAAGATTCTAATGATCTCTAAGGGCATTTCTTTAAAAAATCGAAATTAACAAGTAAAAATTTAATTTAAAAATTCAAAAAACCCGACTGCATAGAAAGCAAACTAATTCATTATTTCTCATCAATGTGAAACTATTTTTTTATATTACTTACCTATTATTTTATTTACTTGTATTGACCACTTTTAAGTTCTATTTAATTGTTAGTTCCTATATATAAACCCTGTTTTGATGAGGCCTATATATGTCTACGATGGTTAGAGTTGCATTAAATCTACAAATCCTACCTACACAACATCCAGGTTGGGTAATATTTAAACTGAGCTTCTGACTGTAAAATAGTCAATGAAACATCATCTTCATTTTGAAAGACCTATCCAATGGTATGACACTCAATATGGTGCGTATTTTTTTTTTTTCGTCTCTACCGTCATTTTGTATTTTACTGCCGCCCTTTCGAATTTATAAAAACAAAACCTACCCTATAACCATCGGACAGTTAAGTTGAATCGATAGAGACCTCATTCATTAAATTCCATCTAGCCGTTGGGATGTTTCCATGGTATAAAGAAATCCACATACCCAGATATGCGTGAAATACATAACCCTTCTAGGCAGTCGGGTAAAAAGCGGTGAAAATGCGCAAAAAGTGTTCTAAAAAACATTATAAATGGCAATTTTAACGAAATCTTAAGAAGTACCAAACCGATTTCAAAAATAATGTTGTCAAAATGATGGCGAAAACCTTTGCTTCAACATAGGCTACATTTTATGTCGGTGCCACTACCCCTAAGCGGGGTTCCGGAGCAAATAAATGTTCGAAATTGTGATTTTTGGTGTTACTGAAGGGCCCAGATACATGGAATTTGGAATGGTAGTTACATATTAGATATAAATGATCTCAAAAAGCATTTCTTAAAAAAATCGATATTTGAAGGGGTGAAAATGCGCAAAAAGCGTTCTAAAAACGTTCTAAATGGCGATTTTTACGCAGTCTCTAGAAGTACCAAACCGATTTAAAAAATAATGGTGTGAAAATGATGGTGATAACCTTTGCTTCAACATAGGCTACATTTTATGTCGGTGCCACTACCCATAAAGGGTGTGCCGGAGCAAATAAACGTTCAAAATTATGATTTTTGTGTTACTGAAGGGTCCACATACATGGAATTTGGAATGGTAGTTACTTATAAGATAAAAATGATCTCTAAGAACATTTCTTAAAAAATTCGAAATTTAAAAGGGTGAAAATGCGCGAAACGAGTTCTATAAACCTTCTAAAGGGCAATTTCTACGCCATCTCAGAAAGTACCCAACATATTTCAAAAGTAATGGTTGAAAATTGATGATGACAGCACTTGCTCCAACATAGGCTCTATTTCATGTCGGTTTCAATACCACCTAGGGGATGCAGAAGCAAAAAACGTTCTAAATTGCGAGTTTTGTGTTACTGAAGGGCCTAGAATCCTGAAATTAGGCAGGGCAGTTATTTATAAGACAGAAATGATCTCCAAGAACATTTCCTGACAAATCGAAATTTAAAAGGGGAGAAAATGAGCGAAAAGCGTTCTAAAAAACGTTATAAATTGCGATTTCTACGCAATCGCATGAAGTATCCAACCGATTTAAAAAAAAATAATGGTGTGAAAACGATGGTGACAGCCCTCGCGCTAACTTAGACTGTATTTCATGTCCATGCCACTAACCCAAAGGGGGTGAAGGAGCAAAAAAGAATCTAAATTGCGATTTTTGTAATACTGCAGGGGCTAGCAACTTGAAACTAGGCATGGTAATTACTTATAAGGTATAAATGATCTCTAAGAACATTTACTAAATAATTCGAAATTTAAAAGGGGTGAATATTGGCGAAAAACGTTCTAAATTGCGATTTCTACGCAATATCAGAAAATACTCAATCGATTTCAAAAGTAATGTTTGGATATTGATGATGACAGCACTTGCTCCAATATAGGATCTATTTCATGCTATCGTCACTATCACCTTGCGGTTGCATTTAAAAAACGTTCAAAATTGTAATTTTTGTGATACTGAAGGAGCTAGCAACATGGAATTTAGCACGGTAATTACTTATGAGATGTAAATAATCTCTGAGAAGAGGTACTTAAAAATTTTAAATTTAAAAGTGGTGAAAATGAAACGAAAAGCCTTCTAAAAACGGTCTAAATAGCAATTTCTACGCAATCTCAGGAAATATAAACCGATTTCAGAAGTAATGTTTTCAAATTTATTGTGACAGTCCTCGCTCCAACATAGCTTATATTTTCCGTTGTTGTCACTACCACCTGGGGGTTACAGGAGCAAAAAAATTCTAAATTGCGTTTTTTGTGTTACTGAGGGGCGTCTAACATTTAAAATTTGGAATGGTAATTACTTAAAAGGTGCAAATGCTTTCTAAGAATTGTCGAAAGAAAATTCCAAATTTAAAAGGATGAAGTGAGCGAAAAGTGTTCTATCAGCGTTCTAAATTACGATTTTTATGCAATCGTATGAAATACGAAACCGATTTCAAACGTAATGGTTGCAAATTGATGGTGAAAGAACCTGCTCAAACATAAGCTATATTTTATGTCGAGTGTTGCAAGAGCAATAAACTTTCTAAATTTCGATTTCTGCGGTACTGAAGAGGCTAGAAACTTTAAATATAACACAGTAGTTACTTATAATATATAAATGTCCTCTAAGAGCAGTCGAAAATAAAATTGGAATTAAAAAAGGGTGAAGCGAAGGAAAAGAACGAAAAGCATTCTGAAACAGTCCCAAGTTACGATTTCTATGGAATCGCTGGAAATAATAAACCTATTTCAGAAGTTATTGGTTGCGAATCAAGAGTGATAGTCCCTGATCCTATGCGGGCTATATTTTATGCCGGGGTCACTACCACCTGGTTGGCAGGAACAACAAGAAAGCCTTTAAAAACATCTAAATTCCAATTTCTATAGAATATTAGGAAATACCAACCGATTTCAAGGTTAATGTTGGCAAATTAATGGTGACAGTCTCGGTCTCAAAACTTTTCGAGACATTCTATCTAAACTCTGTTTCGGCATTTTATGTTAGTAGCACAAACGCCAGGGATGTTGTAGACTGTTAGACAAGAAGCTTGCAATTTGACATAATGGCTAAATTTACAGATGTAAATGTGTTAAGATGTTTTCTAAAAAATTCAAACCTTCAAATGAATATTGAAATGAGCATAAAAGTCTCAAAATGCTTTCTAAATTATAATTATTTGGAAATAGTTTTAGTTATTTTTATTAATTAAAATATAATTTCTGTCTATTGCACTTTTATAATGAAGTTTAGTCAAACTGTGGCTTAATCTGTAATTTTTTAATTATTTCAAAAAGTGTTCTTCTAATAAAAATATTCATGCAAATATCACTTGGCATATTTCAATTATTACGCGAGCAAAGCCCCGGGGTTTGCTCGTAATTTACAATTTGGCTACTGATAAATTTGGGAACAATCTGAATGCATGATATATATCATGTTCTTTTTTTTTTAAATCCCTGTTAAAAAAAAAAAAATATTTCCCTTTAAGAAAACATGAATTTTAAAAATCAAAAAATATTTCCTTAATAAACTGCAAAAATATGCTACAGATGTAAGAAATTAAGTTGTGTTAATTAGTAAGTGAATGGTGTGTTTTGTTTTTTTTCGTATTCATATCTCAATGTAGTATTTTTAACGGATTTATTTTTATTGACGGAATAGCCTATATTTTCGTTTATATTCAAATATAACATATTCGACATATTTGAATATTTAAAAAAAAACTATAGGGCACTCCAACAAATAAGAGAATAGTAATTAGAAAAATAAAAAATATATTACATTAGTGTGGTGACGTTTGGACGTCATGATTACTCACTTCATATAATGGAGAAATCCAAGATCCGTGAATTGCATTTTTTACAGGAAAAAAATAGGTTGTTTTAGTAGAGGAATAAGTCTCATTAAAACTATTTACTAAAATTTTATTTGAAGTTTTTGTAGAGCTGAAAACGACACATGGGATTTGCCCAAACTTAAATGCAAAATATCCAAATAGCCGATAAATATACTTTTCATTTTCTTCGACCGGCAGCGCTTGGGCTGTCACCACCATAACCACTACATTAATGAAATTAATTTTTTTAATTCAATATCTCCAATTTAAATTGTATTGGCATAAAAATAGATCCCCGACACGGTGTGATTAATCACACCGGGTATCATCGTACATTTAAAATGATCTTTAGAGATGAAGACATTGGGAAAATTTGAATTGCGTGCGATCCAACTTAAGGTATGTGCCATCCTCAAATCGCTGTTTTTGCGAGATTTTTCGATTTCTTTTTTTATTATTTTAAAGTTGAATCATTTAGAATTCCAAAAATTCTTTACTTTTGGTTCAGCGATAATAACAAGCAAAGTTATAGCACAAAATATAAACCGGAAATGAAATTTGGGAAACCGGAAATGACCGTTTATAGTGCCACAGAAAGGTAAACAATTCATTTTAATACACAAATATATTACATATAACATATACACAAATATATAATAAACCCTATAAATATGGTGAATTTCAAATTTGTAAACTTTATACGTAATTTTTGTGATCTATAAAAATTTTAATTTGCGTTTTCCCTTGTGTACGTTTACGAGAAACGTGATTTTTTAAAATGTTTTTAAGATATTGAAAAAAAAATTGTGACAAGCTTTTGCTCCTCTATAGGTATCTTATGAAGGAAAATATAGATTGTAAGTTTGTATATATTAATTTAAGAGCAATTTCTATTGCAAAATACACATAAAAAATCATGTTTCGTATATAAAATTTGGCATAAGTTAGTAAATTCAAGAGGTTTTGCAAATATTTTGCTTGATAACACAGGTAAGTGGTTTCCTAATATATTGTTGAAAAAAAAGGTCAAATATATTAAATATTCTTCTTCTTCTTTTTTATCTTTCCTGCGGTTTAGTTTTACAATTAAAATACAGGATATATCAATAAAAATAAATTATTATTGTAATAATTTTCATGCTATTTTGCCAAATAATTGAAGGACTACTAATTGAACTCAAAAAATAATTTCACTTTTGTATACCTAAGTGTTTATTTATTAATGGGATACTTCTTCTTTTATGAATTTATTGTTCATCTGAGCAATCCTCATTGCAATCATTAAAATGATCATCATTGATATCATTTTAAAAATGACGATATTGATTTGATTAAATTTTAAGACCCTATTTTGGTTAATTTTGCAATGAAAGGAAATTCTTCCAATACAATAGCAATAATTGTTTAGTGTAGTTATTACACAGGTAATATCGCCCACCCACAAAAAAAGTGAAACATCTCACAAAAGTTCATTTTGCGTTTCATTCCAGTTATAGGTTTGTCTGCACAACAAGTTTAATAAGTGTCGTTATAAGGAAAATCACTTTCTTACGCTATGTATCCATTGGTGAGCTTCGAAGAGGGGTGGATTGCGTGGGGATGTAAAATTACCCAACTATCCAATTTTCACCCTACGTCTTCATTCTCAAGGTTTTTAAGCTTTTATGCGCATTTTTATTCCTGCATGCAGAGCTAACAAGTAAAGGTACTATAGGCCGTGGCGGCGAATTTCGATTTTTACAGTTCATTCGATTCGTCTCATCGTGCTAAATAATTTGCCACCTCGCATATCGGCTATTGAGTTTTAATAATGACAGGGAGAGGGTCAAAATTCAAAAAATTGCATAATGCAGGGCTGCCAAAGGCGAATATTTTATTATTTCATTGGCACCGCTATTTTAAGAAAAACATTTTGTTGTACATTTCTATTGCAGATGTTGTCACAGTGTATTTATACTGTAGTCCTCGGATTACCCTCTCAGAAATTTTCAGCCTCTCCATATTTTTAAAATTTTTATCTTCTCTATTTTTATTGTAGTACTATGTACTACGCTTAAACTCTTTCCTCATGGCTCCTCTAGGATTTGCTATACACTTACTCATCTACAGGGAGTGGAGTAGCACTGCTACTGGGTATCCCATTGAACTGCACTGCTGTTCACTGTTCACTGTTGTCACAGTGCATCTGAAAAAAACATGTTTTATAAAAGTGGTGCTAGGTAGAATTAAAAAATAGTGCCTGTGGCAGCCCTGTAATGCGAGCTGCCGAAAATAAAAAAAGAGTAGCAGAAAATTCCTTCGCAGGCAACCGTACGTAGACGTTCCGCAAGTTATGAAGAGACTGAAAAATTGACAAAAGAACAGGCAATGTGTGGTTACAAAGATTTTTGCTCGTAATTCGGGAAAGAGTATTAACAGGATGAACAAAACTAGACAAGGACATCATAAGTTGCGAAAACCTTCCTGTCAAGTAGCATACGAATATTTTATCTGCAATTTCGAATTCTTATAATAATAGCAATAATCATATATCTGTCATATATCTGTCGTGCACCTGCATATCAAATGTGCGAGCTTTTAACTTATTTCAAGCTGTTCTTAGGCTGTTGTTGAATGTTATTGTCTATGCTATGCATTAGAAACTGAGTAAAAAGAGTATTTTGCGAGTGATAGCCCACGCGGAGCAAAAAAATAAAGTTTGTTCGTGATATTCCAGTCTTGCAATTTTATAGCGATGGCGTCGAGACGGAAGCCTTTCAAATGAAGAAATATTAAAATTGTCAAGCAAACTTTCATAAAATGATTTTAGCGACGAAACTACATCTGATTATGATGACGATCTTGACATACATGACGAAACAAATTTTGGTGAAAATGCCTGTAAAATCTCACCTTCCGAATCTAGCTAATGTGACAGTAAGCTGAATGAAAATAGCCTAGTAAATGCTGCCTGGGAAATCATAAAACACCAATAAATCGTAAGTGTTTTGAAGAAAATTCAAAATAAAGAAAAGAATTAAAAAAGGCGTAAAAAGATACAAAATAAATTATCCTTCGCAGTGATTTGAAAAAAGCAAAAAACGGAACTAATGAAAGATATAGCCGCAGTGTTCAATATCTTCTGGTGGATGACCTATGCAAAACCTGAACATTTTATAAATAAATAACAAGTACCAGAGGGAAAATATTTTTTTTCGATAAATCATATGTATATTTATTATTTAAAAGAGCAGTCAAAATCGCAAAGCATCTATTCTGAAATTACAAATTAAATATTTCTTCAGTGGTATCTACTCACCAAATTTCATATTATGTAATAGTCTAGAAGCTAAATTGTATTTATTATTAATTAAAAATAATTCTATTAATCATCAATCCTTATTGTGTGTATGTATAGCTCATACAAAAGAAGAATAACATCTCTGAAGGGCATGGGTCAGATATGACCCACCTTGGTATTTCTAGGTGTACAAGAAACGTGGTAATTCTAGTGTTAATCGAGGATGGAAGTTTCAAAAATCGCCTTATCCAAATGTTTGAAAAATCGTGGTTTCGCTGTCAATCTATTCTATTGATTTAAACATGCACATAAAAAAATGCAACATTCTGCAAAAACTAAAGTTTTTATCTTGTATTTCTACTATTGTAAAATATTGGTTTATAATTAAAATCATTGGACGCAGTTCGAGGTTTTCACGTTTTCGCTAAATTTACTTTTCTGGATAAGGCGAATTTTAAATAACATTACCTCAATTACTCGTTAATTGTTAAGATAAATTTTAATCCGTAATATCTTGCTCAACATTTGTGTAAACTAAATATTCAAATATCTTTATTGATATTTAACGTTATCAGTATTGTTTATTCATTTTCGGAAATGTAAATCAATTTTTATACATATCAAATTCATTATATAATATGAAATTTAGTTCTAGTAATTTTTAGAACAGATTAAAATTGTAAATCTGAGTAGAAAAAGATGTTACGTCACAGTTTTAACTGAATATGTTTTATTTTAAGAACTAATGTGTTATGATGTAATTACCATATGATACAACTAAAAATATTAAGATTTTGTATAAGTTGAGCATATCGCTCACCCGCAAGAAATGTGACACATCTCGCAAAAATTTATTTTGCGTTTTATTCCACTAATAGGTCTGTCATAGGTGTGTCTTGCTACTCAAGCAGTTTCATAAGCCTAGTTATACGTAAAACATCCACGTGCCACATCCTACGTCTTCTTTCTTAAGGATTTTAAGCTTTTATGTACGTTGTTACTCCTGCATGCAGAGCTAAGCGCTGCAATTTCATCTTATAATAAAATTATGCACCTTTTATTTTGCCTCTCCTGTGAAATTTACTTTTGTCGAGATGTGTCACTTTCCTTACGGGTGAGCGATATGATATATTACTTTTTTAATATCTTCTATACGTGTCTATCTGAATGTGCGTGTGACGTGCAAATGACCTAATGTAGACAAATCTGCTGGACACGATTCGCACAGAAACCTTATTGATTTTGATATAATGTCTGATATCTGAATCAGCTTAACAGAATCAATCATTGGTAATGGCAGAACATTGACAGCTTATGCCAAAAAGTCCCTGGATCGAATCCTGGCCTAGACTCTTTATCACTCGATTGGAAAATTACCACACGTGTGTGCTTTATTTACCAATGAGAATGATTGCCTTTAAATTAACTAAATGTATCGAACGTTTCTAAGATATCAATTAACTGCGATTTATTCTGTGAGCTGATTCAGATGTCAGATCAGATGCTGCATTCAGTAAGTTTTCTGTGTGAATGGTGTGTCTTCCAAATTTATCCTATGTAACTCAATTGGCAAAGCATTTCAGCTTAAGTGGCTACTTGACTTGAAAACGCACGCTCGCTAATGTTAATCCTATTGGACATATTTTTTTTTAATATCTCATCAGCATTTCAATATTTTTAAATGATTATGGGGGTTTTTTTTTGTATTAGATACCTGAGATGGATCTATAAAAAGATCCTGTTATGCATTTTCCCGTTTTGTTTGCAGGTTTTTTTCTTATGGGCGTTCGACATTGTTTCCGAATGTGAAAGTATACTCATAAAAGACCTTGTAACAAAAATCTAAAAAGTAAAAAGCACAGTTTTAAAGATTGACCTCGGAACCCATATTTGAAAGGGAACGAACCATCATAAAAAACTTGCAATAAAAATCCGTAAAGTTAAAAACCGCAATTTTAGAGATTAACATCATTTATCTAATGCCAAAAAATCATAAAAAAATATTGAAATGCAAACAATGTATTTAAATATATATGCCCCCCAGGTGTCACATTAGCAAGCAGCTGTTTTTGCGACGGAGTAAGGTCCCTAGTTTAAATCATAAGATGGACAATTTTTCACTCATTCGAGAAAATACAATTCTAGTTATTTTTTGTAAAACTTAGAATACTTGTGTTACAAGTGTAACGCAAAAAGATTATAGCGATCGTTATTATGAATCAGTTTATGAACATTTAGATTTTTTATACGTTATACCCCTTTATAGTTTTTAATTTGTAAGGATTTCCAATTGATGTTATTATTACCAACCAATTTGTGCATTTTCAATTAATTTATGCAGGGTCCGCCAGGTATTTTAGAACACATGTTATAGATAAATATTACCCTGTATACCATAGTTACAAATATTTTTCTGTTACATGCATGCATGTCAGAAACTAAACTAAACGAAGATATGAATAGGAATAGTGTTATTGGATCATTGGCTAAAGAACCCTCCGATTTAAAGATTGCCATATTCTTGGAGCTTGCTCGGTCATTCATCTTTATGGTAAGGAGAGAATTGAAGGCTGCCAGGATTCATATGGCAAACGTTTCATGTAGTAAACGACATTGTCAGCAATATGAAATCATCAATACACCGGAATTCTTCTGTCAAGTCGATGAAAATCCTACGAAGTCGATGAGGGCACGCGCAAGGGAGATGCAGGTTTACGAGGTCACAATGTGATGTGTGATTCATGAGGACATTCGTTAGAGGTCGTACGTGATTAGGAGAGCGTTTCATGCCCGAGAGAACCAGGGATAGCCGCCTAACCAGAGACAAGAGCCTAATTAACAAACTGAAATATCAAGAAGAGTAATTAATGCTCTCGTTCCTTTTCAAAGAGAAAAACATTGCCCATGTAAAGGAATGGAACCGCAAAAAGATCGATGATGGTGTAAAATCGCCAAAGAGGTTCTAACAGACATGTGCAGAAAATGTCTTACCTGACTGACGATTCTCGGGTGTCCTGAGAAGGAAGATCTGATGTTTCCACATTACATTATTCAAGGTGCCAGAGTCAATGTCGTTGCTTATACCGAGATGTTAAAGCACTAAATTACTTCCTAGCACGTGGCAGTTCGTACGTTTTTTACAAGACTTTGCATTATCCCATACAGCCCAAACAAACCAAAAATAGATGCCCAAAACGATCATGACAATGTCAACCACAATTTGTTCGTCCCGCAGATACCCAGATATCAAGCGAATGGCATATTATATATGTGGCGTAGTTGAGGGGGACTTTAATAATCATCCACACAACAATTTTACGGCTCTCAAGGCAGCTATTGTGCATGCATTGGCAAATGTTCCCAACACTGATCTGATCATTACCTGCTTTCAGTTTTTGTCAGCATGTAGAGGCGGTTATTGCGACTGGCAGTAGTTTCAATGAATAATGCCATCCAGTTTGCATGTGGTCACCTGTACAAACAGTTGAAATAAAAATAATGCTTTATCTTTCGTGTATGTTCCTGTTTGAAAGTAGTCATTGATTTTTTCTAAAATACCTGACGCACCGTGTAATTTCAATTATTTTTAAGGAGTGTAATAATCCTTATCTGCATTTCAATTCGCAAAAGTATTAAAAATCCTCATCTTTTGTGTACTCAACTTTATTTTTCACATATATTAACTATAGTATATTCCAAACTTGAAACTACTTACATGATAAGAGTATCTGAAAAATTTACGTGACAAACATTCAATAAAAATGAAATCGTTTGTTACTTGTTACTTGTTTTATTGTTTGAAAGATAAATTTTTACATAATTCAATCATTTCTGTTCAATATATAGCAATTAATCTTTTATGAAACTGAAATTTCAGTAAAATATATAATGTCAAGACTGGTCTATTGAATGTTTTGCCCGCCCTTCCCACCCTGGTCGCAGATTTTGAGGACCACTTGAATGTTATACTATTGTTCTAATCCTTATTTTTCCTCACGCAGCTAAACAGCCCATTAAACCACTTTCTAATTCGCTGAAACCGCTTCTTCTTTGCAGCCTGCAAAATAAATAAATAAATAAAAAAAATGAAATAAAATATTTTTTTTTTCTTTTCAAGAGAAAAAATAGGCAAAATGTATCACATGTTAAGGATTATTTTAAAAATCCGTCATTATTAATACGAATCTTTCTGAAACGTTTACGGTTTCATTTTTAAACATAAACCGTGGAATGGCAGGCCTGAATTCTTAAAAGGTTACAGTTAATTAAATATTTTCCTATTACAATAAATATATTAAGCTGATGAGAAGCCCTTTCTTGAAATCGTTACTCAAGCCTTTTTCGTCTCGACTTTCGGTTCAAATCTCAAAAGTTGAAAGCGTTTTCATAAAGATCCAATGTGTTTTACAAGGATGTAAATATCTATTCCTTTTTATCTTTTCTAACTAAATAACTCTCACCAATATTATGCATTTACAAATAAAAATTATATGTCTAATGTGTCAGATACTATACAGTTTAAGCTTGATATTAGTCTTAAATTGTTTACAAATCTATTTCTTTCCCATTTACTCTTTAAATAATTGAAAACGAAAAATTTTACAATTGTTTGTTAGGCAAATATCAAAATTCCCATTTCCACCTTAAAGGTATCATGTAACTTTTAAAGTGGCAAAACATCGACTTTTTTGTTATCTTATAATTAAATGCGATTTTTTAGTGATATTAAAAAAAAAGAGCCGTGATAAAATTCTCTTTAGAAGATAATATATATCTAAAACAGTTTGAATTTTCTTTATATGATGCAGGAATAATTTAATCTTTAAACTCAATTTTTTCAAAATAGCTATGTAGTTCCATTCAATTTTTTTTTAACTGCGCCGTGGTATTTGTTAATTGCGCCCTGATATTGTTTTAGGAAGACCGTAGGATTTTTATAAATTTGCCGAAGATTTTTTGAGACAACCGAGCTAATTTTCCAAGTGCGACAGGTAATTCTGTCCCAAAATGTCTGCAAACTTAAGGCATTTAGTTTCGAAAATTAAACAAAAGTCCCACATACTAAAAAATGCAGTGTGGCATTTGTTTTCGAGAATTCTGCTACAGGCATGCGATTCTTCCGCTGCTGTAAATGTGTGAATAACGATATGTGTTAAATGACTCTGGTTTTGAATTGGTGGAGTTAAGAACTTTTTTCCAGAATTTATGACAGAATTTCAAACATTGCTCATATGAATTTGTTTACGAAACTTAATTTTTAGTGTTCTTTATGCTGTTCTTTTTCCATGTATTTTTTATGTCTCAGGGCGCTTTTTTTTATTCTCCTGTGTGCCATTTTTCTTTTCCTCCGTGCAAATTTTTTTCCAAAAATTCACAATTTAATGTCAGTATTATGCAAGACTACTTTTTTAACGTATTTGTAGTAATGAACAGTATCTCGAAATGCGTGTATCTCAGGTTTTGATTTAAATGATTTATTGCCCACAACATACTTTTAAAAAATTTTTAAACAGTTTATCTGATTTAATGTTATATTTTTCCTAAAACATTTACGAATTGGACTTGAGTTATGTTGAATTTTATTTAATTCAAATACTGAATCATTTTGGTTTTCGATTTTCTCACAGTTTTTATCATATTTATTGAAAATTAATGATATTAAAGGAAAATAGATATTTTATTTTAGCAATTATGTTTTCACAAATAACATGTAAATATCACAGTAAAAACATAAAACAAATAGAATAGTAGTATTTTAAAATTTAAAATAAAATATTTTGACAGATAATTATATTTTTCAACAAATATTTAAAAAAAAAATAAGTTTAATGCATGGAAATTATTATTATTTTTTTTTTCAATTCAGAGTAATCAAAAATTTATTTTAAAATCTAAGTGCTTTTTAAGCGTTTTTGGAAAAAAATGTCAAAATACATTTTTTACTATTTTAAACGACAAGAACTTACTGATTTTTCCGTTAACCCAAAAGTACAATGAAATTGATATAAATGCATGTTTCTGAAATTTTACTGAGTGTTTCTTATTTGTCTATTTGTTTTGAACATTAAAATAAGCATAATACAACAATAATAGAAATCACTCATACTGATTGAAATACTTAAAAAATGAACAAAGAAAATTATATTTACTTTTCTGGTTGGTGATGAATTGGGTGAATCTTTATAGGATATGTCAGTTCTTGTCACAGGTACTTCTGAAGAGGAATTACATTCTTGTAGCTGCACATTGGATTGTTTATTCTGACCTTCATCGGTTTTTGAAGTTGAAACTGGATAATCATCAACATGTTCCAAGTTAGCTTTTTCATTAACACGAAGTAATTTTTTATCTGACATGTCATAGAAATCATTACTATTAGAGTGAAAAGTTTCTACTGAGCTTCGACGTGTATTTTCTTCTCCTTCTTCTTCGACAGTTTTGGTTATGTCACATTCACTAACATATGTCGACGCAATTTTTGTTTCACGGGAACTGTCAAGAGTTTTATTACTGTCAGTTTTTTCGACTGTAGAACATTCGTCGTTAATATTTGAAAGCAGATCTGTTATAGTAGTACTTAATATATTTCCTTCGTTTGAAGCTGCATGATCATTAATTTCCAAATTAATATCTTCAGGAGAGCAAAATGATTTATTTTCCACTGATATTTCAGCTTTTGCTTTTCTTTTTTTAACTTTTCTTCTTTTTTTATTTACTTTAAAATCGGAAACGCCCGGACTTTTAATGCACAGTTTATATTCCACATCTTTTTTTATTTCTTCTTTCACGTCAAAAGCGCATACATCATCACTTTTCAGACAAACATCGTGTACTTCTAATTGGCTAATATTTTCATTCAAATCAGTACTAGACGCTTCATTCTTAACAGAACACTCATGTTCCAATATTTTTTTCCCTTTCCTTTTTCTTTTTTTAAATTTTTTCTTTCTTGTTTTATTAGCTTCTAAACTTGCATGAGATTTTATAGAAATTTTACATTCCTCTGATATTTGAATTTTTTCATTTATATCTATTAGACAGACTCCATTGCTTTTAGCAGCATTTTTATCCTGTATTGAAGATGCAATACCTTTAACGGAACATTCATGCTCGGTAGAAACTTCAACTTTTGATTTTCTATTGACATTTTTACTCTCTTCTAAATTACAATGTTCATGGGAGTTAAGAGAAATTTTAGATTTATCAGATGTTTGATCTTTTTCATTAAAATCAGTGTTAGAAATAGCGAAACTTTTGATTTCTACTGTTTCTTCGATTTTCATTTTCATTTTTCTCAATTTTTGCTTTTTTTTATTCGTTTCTAAATTCAAATCTTCAGAACTTTTGGCACAGAATTCATCCTTTAGTGTATTTTCATTTTTAGCATTTCCCTCTAAATTGCACAATTCGTTACCTTTAGCAACCATTGTATTTAATTCTTTTTGTGGAACTTTTTTCATTGATTCTGAGTTCCAGCTTTGGTTGCTTTTAACAGCCTTTTCATTTTCCTCTAATTTTCTTTCTAAAGCTTTTCTTTTTTTAACTTTTTTCTTATTTCTTTTATTCTCTTCCAAATTGCACTCATTATTATCTTTAACAGAATTCTGTGAATAATCTGTTTTTTCATCTTTTTCATTAGCGTATAAATTTGAAACCTGGCCGTAAATAACATCATTTTTATATTCTTTCGATTTTTTCTCTTGAGCTGTAAATATTTCTGGAGTGCACGTTATTTTTTCATTCACTTCTAAATTACAAGATTCATCACTTGCGAAAGAACATTTATATGTGTCTAACTTCTTTACTTTTTCACTCAATTCCAAATTCCAAATGTCTTCCGTCTTCACTGAAGATTTATGATCCACTATTTCTTTGGCTTTTACTTTTATTGTTTTAACTTTATTCTTGCTTCTTTTATTCTTTTCAGTATGACAATCTTCTTTGCATTTAGCAGAACAGGTCTGACCGTTAGATATTTCAACTTTTTCTTCAGATTCTGGGTAGCAAATTACGCTGTTTGAGGAAGCAATATTTTCCACAACCAAGATATCGGAGTTTATTAGAGAAGATGGGTGAGATACGTCATTCAAATAACTTGGCTGATGTGGTTCTGAAATAGTGATCAATTTTTCATTGACTTCTAAATAACGAATTTCATGACATTCAACATAACTTTCAGGTCCGTCTAACTTCTTAACGGCTTCGAAATTACAAAGTTCTTCAGTCTTTACAGAAGATTTATATTCCACTGATTTTTTTGCTTTCACTTTTATTGTTTTATCTTTTCTCTTGATTTTTTTATTCTTTTCTGAATGACAATCTTCTTTGCACTTAAGAGAACTTGTGTGTCTGTTAAATATTTCAACTTTTTCATTGGATTCTTGGTAGCAGATTACATTGTTTAAAGAATCAATATTTTCAACATCCAAGACATCCGAGCTTATAGGTGACGATGGGACAGATAAGTCCTCTGAATAACTTCGCTGGATGGGTCCTGCAATACTGTTAAATAAAATTACATGTATTTGAATTCATGATAAAATTGTTTCTTGAAATAAAACATAAAATTATTCAAAATGCTTTAGTCACCTTTATGAGTTATTTAATTTTTAATGAAAATAAATTTTTATTCGTTAAAATTCATATTGTTTAGTACATTAAGGGTGCACAACACCATTGAGTTTGTCGAAACAATAAAAAACATCGCATTTTTCAAAATATTAAAAACACAAACAATATGCAATTAAGATCTTTTTTTCCTCTTTCTGCGTAAACTATATATCCTTGACAACATTATACAGAAAAATAAATGTTGTATGAACAAAATGCATATTTAAATTTTAAGTTTAAATATGCTTTTAACTTTAGCACACACACACAAAAAAAATAAATGTTAGAACCTTTCAAAAAACAAATTTCAACTTTTTCAAATGCAAAAAAAATAATTAACCAAAATATGCTATTATGTTCCTTTTAGCATGTAGACTATAAAGAAACGTATATTCTGTTATTTTTTAAGCTTACATATTTATAAAGTAACAGTGCGCGCAAACTCCAAATTTTCTAATCCACAGAAAATACTTTTTTAACTATCAATATCTACTGAGATTCAATTATACTCACCGTCTATAAAGGATTAAACCATAAGAAATAATAAAGATTTTTTAATGGTGTTTCTTGCATATTGTTAAGAAATTTTAAAACATTCAGAATAAACGAAAAACCGAAAATTGATTTTTCGAAAGTTTAAAGGTCCTGTCCCGGTTAAAATAAAATAAAATTATATGCAAAAATTGCAAATAAAAACCTATTTATAGAGGTTGTTCCCGCATTAACGGGCCAAACTGAAATGGAAGATAAAGTAGATGTAAAGAAAACATTTTGGTATAGTAATGTGGGGTCGGAAAAGTTTTGACGAAAATCAGGAAATACGGAGGAAACAAATACGAGCGTTTATTACAGAAAGTGCTCAAATGCCTTACCACCAAAATCTATCTACACATAGCTGACGGTGTCTAAAAAGTGACTGGCGTACCCATTCGTAGATTTACAGGTGTCTCATCTATGAAACACCAGTTGACTCTGCTCAGCACTTCATTGCAACACTCTGCCGTTGCTGCAAATGTTCGTGGAACACGGAATCTGGGAAAAGCTACGCCAATCACTTGCTAGACACTGCCAGTTGCGCTTTAGAGGCATTTGAGCACTTACTGTAATTGTTATGTAAGTTTTATAAAGAAGATTTCACACAAGAATTTTTATTTGAAGTTTTTTTACTGATTAAACTTATGTTCAGTTTAATATATACGTCGAAGAGTAATTGCGAAATCCAGCTCTTTACAAAGAGCCTAGGCTGTTTGTGAAGAAGCCTGCTTATTGGATAATCAGCTTCTTTTTCTCAATAGGTCTGATGTTTTTCAGGCTTATTTCAAAGAGCATAAGTAACTTTAGGCTAATTGGAAAATGATCATTTGTTTTATTATCAGCCTTTCTGACTGGTGTCAAAAGCAACTGCTGAAAATAAAAATAATGTCAAGACCGACTCGGATTTAAACCGCAACGTATTAAAGGTTATAAAAGAGGTTTTTTTCTATTTTCTATTTATTTTAATTTCAAGATTACGATACCTAAGCCGAATATATGTTACATTATTAGATCTTCCTTCACGATTTTCCTGTTTTATTCTAAATTACAACTCTATATTCAATAATTCCTTATTCTTAAATAATCTGTATCATTAACTGTGTGAAATTCCCTTTAATTTAACATCTAGTTTGCCCAATTTACCCAAATATTACGCTTTTTGTATTCTTAAAATAAATATTCCAGTTTAGATCATTTCTGGGTTTCAAATGTTCTATTTAGTAGCCATTTTTTTCCTTCCGAGAATTTTCTTTCCCGCGCTTATTTCCGGAGTTTTCTTTTTGCTACCAAATCCATCAGCTCATCTGTCGAAATTTTTTTCTATGACATATAATGGCGTGTCATCCTTAATTCTTAATTGGTTGAGAGCGCGTGCTACTTCATATCTGTATTGCTACGCTCGGTGATTAAAATTGACTGCGCGCGATGCTTCGGCAGATTTTGTAGAATTTGCGCGATTTTCTAAGTATAAACTGTCTCCTGGGTGAGTGCCCGACGCTATGAAGTTTTTAAAGATTTACCTAAAACATTTACCCCCTCCAATTTATTGAAAGTAATGATCGATGGATGAGGAGAATATAAAGTGATAACTCATCGCGTTTATCCATGGCACTGCCCAGTATGCTATTGGGAACTGCTTATCGATGCTGTTTAATAAAAATATGTGAATATAAAATGCTTCGTTCCTTGTCTCCCGGAGAAATTACTAGTGGAAACCTCCATTGTTCTGAACATCTGTCTCTCAACTGCTATAATCTTAAGTGTGGAACGTATGATGGTGACTGCTAAGATTCGTTTCCTCACTTGCATCAATCTAGAATGAATAATCAAATACCACTGTTCATTTTTTGTCAATGTGCTATTGTTGCTCTTATTTTTATCGGCATAACGATCATCTACTACGACCAGTGTGAGAAGACTAGTATCAACTGAAATATTACCTACTACACTACTTGTTCTCACCCATATAACATTTATCGTTATATATATATATATATATGTCAAAATTATTATTATTATTATTTTCTTTTTCGTAGCATTAAAGATAAAGTTAGCTCAAAGAAACAATTTTCAAGTAAACTTTTAGCACCATGTTAAATGAACACTATTTATTATAATACAAATGTGCTTTCAATAAGAGATTTACTAAATTTAAATACAAACGAGGCATTCCATGTTTGTTTGAAAATGTAAATGAAAAAGATATTCTATTTAAAGAAAGTTTCATTTGTAAATTAATAATTAATCTGAAGTCTTAAAACAAAATCTAATTTATAACTTATATGTATAGAGTACATAAAAATAAAATGACCAGCGCTGGTATAGCTGATTGGAGGTTTGGAATTTTAACTATTTGTACATGTGCAAATAAATACGTTTGAAATCCCACGGCATATGTATGTGTCAGTTCGAAGAATTTCTTTTTAAAAATGGAGGTGGTAACATTAAACATTTTTTTTAATCTTATTATTTTTATAGACATATTGGAATGGTTAATTATATTTTTTGCAATTATTTTATTACGTTGTTCATTTAAATAGAAAATTTCTCTTGATATGAACAAAGAATGCAGTCTCTTTTTTTTTCATCAAATTTTTTGTATAATAGAAATTAATTGAAATAAAAAAATTCAAGTTTAATGAAGATATATAATACAAATGACCATTTTTTATTCTACTTTTTTAGACAATTATAACTTATAATTTAAAGACGTCGTATTATCTAAAGTTAACTTATAGTTAAAAATTTAAAAACAATCACTTGTTTAGTGGAAAAAATTGAAAAAAAAATGTCAAGGAGTTCGAATTATTTTTACAGGCTATATTACCAAACAATAATAGGTATTCCGAAAATTTTGAATTTGACAATGAAAATTAAAATCGAAAACAAATATACTTTTTCAGAGGACCTTCTACATTAGGAGATAAAAAAATAGTATTTTTTTATGATTTTTTGTAATAAAACTGTATGATGGATCGTTTGAAATTTTAACAGTTTATTGTTCATATCATAAGGTAAACACAAGAATTTTTTAATTAGATTTTGTTGCTTCCACTCCAAGTTATAAACAAATATGTTCAACTGCTTTGGAAAATTTCGTCTGGACGGTGGTCATGATAGCGTAATTGATAACATGATAGCGTGACAACATGCGTGACAATATGATAACATGATAGCGTACCTTGTAAAATTATCTGAAACACAAATTTTTTAAATTGTAAACTGCATGAGTATACCTTCTAGTTAAATTAAAGGAACCCATAAATTTATTTTTAAAAAAGTTTAATAATGGCTGATTAAAAAAATAAATATAAATATATATATATATATATATATATATATTTTTTTTTTTTTGTTAAAAAATGTCGTTCTTATTTGTTAATATTTTTTTAAATAATTTTAGTAAAAGATTTAATTCATATCGAAAGCAATTAAATAAGATTTATTTTTAAAAAATCAAAATGATCAATTGACTTTTACTACAATTATTTAAAAGAAAAAGTTATTAACAAATAAGAACGATTTTTTTTTAACAAAAAAAAAAAAATTTTTTTCAAACAGCCATTACATAACATTTTTTTAAAAATAAATTTATAGGTTTCTTTAATTTAACTAGAAACTATACTCATAAAGTTTACGAAATAAATTTATTTTTTTGTTTCAGAAAATTCTACAAGGCGCTAACATGCCAACCGTCCAGACGAAATTTTCCAAAGCAGTTGAACATATTTGCTTATAACGTAGAGTACAAGCAACAAAATCTAATAAAAAATTCTATATACCTTACCATATGTTCAGTAAACTGTTAAAATTTCAAAAAGATCCATCACGCAGTTTTTTTTACAAAAAAATAATAAAAAAGTTATTTTTTTGTTCTCCTAATGTAGAAGTTCCCCTTAAAGTTTATATATGATAGCAGATTTATGATACAAATAGTCATTTGCTTTCACTTTCAGTGTACATTTCACCCGTCATAATTTTTGAATTAGGGACGTCGTATTATCAACAGTCACCGTTTATTAGAAAAAAAAACAATAAACTGAGTGTTATAAAGAATATATTACAGATATTTTTTAAACTATTTTTTATCTTACTTCACAGGAATAGGTATGGCGTCCTGTACAAAGTATGTTGTTCCCGATACTTCAGCAGCATACACATTAGGTCCTCTAATGAAAGTATACGCAGGTGTAATACTTGATAAGGAAGAGCCATCATTTTCATTAACAGAAAGATTTTCATAACTAAGAAAAAATATACAAATGCAATCTTAATTAAATTGATACTAAAAAATTAGAAAAAAAAACTATAGAGAAATGGATATACATGGTGTTCCGAAATCCGACCGACAAGTTCAGAGGGGTAATAGTAGGCATCCAGATAATGAAAAATTACTATAGAACATGAGGTCGCAAATATTTTATCGAAAATATCGTGTTTCATTCTAACTCAATTTAGATTGACGGTAAAAACTGTCAAAAAACTAAACTACATTATAATAAACATTTAACAGACATTCATACTTTTGTTGTAAATGCAATAACATAAAAAAAGTGCTAAAAGTTATCATTATACGCGCCAGCAGTATGCATTTGCTGTCCGACATTTTAAACTGTGATTACCAGTTCATATGTTATCATCGATTGCTTGAACAACATGTTTTTTTTTTTTCAGATCTTTTCGAGGTATTATCACATTTCATGCAAAACAAGGAACATATAGTTCCATTTTCATTCAATGTTTTTATTTTTCTCATATTTATTACCGTCAACCCGAGTTCAGTAAGGATGTATTTGTGACAAATTAAGTGGTTTACAACAGCATATTCTGTGGCAATTTTTCATTTATTCTTTACCCTCTATTACCCCTCTGAATTTGTCTGTCAAATTTTAGAACACACTGTATAATATGCACTTTAGAATTTAAATGGTCAAACACTCAATTTTTCATGGCAGTTAGAGATGGAGAAAGAATGTATTTTTGAAGTGCTTGGATCTGAATAAAATATAATTACAGTTAGATGTACGGAAACAATGACAAACTCTGGTTATTTATATAGTTTTAAATTAAATATTATTATTGAGTCTATGCTTAAATGGTGACATATATTATTTTAAACAATTTATGCCGACATTTTCAAGTATTGATAAATACTTTGAAATATAAATTTTATATATCAAATTTTTATAATTATACTAGCAAGTTTCGCCCCCTCTACGCTGATCGGTTTCTCCAAACGAACTAATCTTAAATCCAACGAAATATATCGCTGAATTGTACAGTACTAATGCAATATATAGTGCGGAAAACAGGTCCTCTTAAAATCCATTCAGCAGAACTCAAATTATAAGCAGCCAAAAAGAAATTCACATTTGCATTTTATACTATATGAGGACTACAGTTTCAACAACCGCCATATGCAGAAAATCAAATTTGGGGAAATTGCGAGAAACCTCTGGCTGCGTCTATTGTTTTTTATTGTAAAACAAGATTTCGCAATACCAGAATTACACGATGAACCTTGCTTTAGTGCGTATTGTAGTGGTTTTTTTAATGCGGGTTCACTAGTCGAATAGATTGATAATTTTAACTCGAGATTTTTAAATTTTGAATAAGGCGAGTTTTGAAACCCACGTCTTTATATATAGTAGATATTTATCTGTTTATTGTGTAACTTAATTCATTTTTTCTATATATTTATGTATGAAAGGACTATTTTAATATCATTGTATAACTTAATATTAATGATGAAATTTCATTTTGTATGTTTTTCTAATCCTGACATTTAATTCTGAATCTGCCCTGAGTTGCTTCTACGATGTCATAATTATTAAGATCAAAGGGATTTTTTCTTATCAAACATTAAATTTGTTTATAAAAGTTAAGTTTTACACACATTTAATCACTATTTTACCCTAACGAGAAGATAACCCCGGATTATTTTGCAGAAACTTGCTTATCTACTTAGCTATCAAAAGCTTTCAGTTCAGTTAATAATAAGTTTCACCTGTATCCCTAAGATTATCTAAATTAGCAAAGTGAGCTAAAAATATCTGGGAACGAAATAAGAATATATTTTTTTGACTATTAAATAAACCTTCGATTTGTGATATATATATAGATATATTTATATACAGTAGTCTCCCTCTTAACCGACCTCCTGTTAACCGGAACTCCGCTTTAACCAGCCTAATTTTTTCACAACATCAGGCAAAATTCAGGGATGACAGCTTCGGGAACTCAGCTTACGCTTTTCAGTTGAAGTGCAATCCCGAGGGGAAGGATGCAAATTCAGAAAGTAGAACATCGGTTTTAAAAGGATACGCGTTGACCTTCACCAGTGTTAAATTCAGGTGTAGCCCGGTGGGGGACAATGAGATGTCTCCCCGTAAGATTCGAGATTTTGTATTTTTCATGGTCAAAAGTGCAATCTCTCCCCAATCTCCCCCCCCCCCCTTGAATTCTATAATGTCTGATCTATCGGTAAACTGTTTTGTATAAACATTTAAAAAGCTTGAGGGATGCGAACAGATCGCCGTAGAAGATGTAGTTGTTTGAGTTTAATAAAGATCTCAAGCATGATATATTATTTGAAGAGGATATAATTAGGACTATAACTGATGTTGTTCAATACGAATATGATCCTAATGATGATCCAGTTGAAGTTGACACTGCTAAAATTCTTTATACGGAAGAGGTAAAAGCATTACAGTTGGCGATACGCTATGTCGAGTAGCGGCTAACAGTTTCCTCGGTTAAACTTATGATGTTAAAGAGATGGAGAGCTTATGCTGCAAAATGTCGGGTATCTTGCCTTTAACAGAAGAAGGTCACTGATTTCTTTATGGCTGATTCACATAAATATACATAATGTAGAACAATTTCACCTTCTTATAAATGTGTGTGACACGATTTTCAACAATTTAATTTGTGTTAAACATTTTTCATTATTTGTTATCAATGATAATTTTTCTTTCAATTCAGTTAATTATAACTAGTATTCATTTCACAAAGTATAGAAAATATGTACTTTATTAAAACTACACGAATTGAAAAACTAAATGCATCGTAAGGGTTTAATTAATTAAATTACGCAGATACTTTTCTTTTTTTACTTCTCCGCTTTAACCGGTTTTTCTCTTAACCGGGTAACCCTATGTCGCGTTTAGGCCGGCTAAGCGGGAGGCTACTATATATATGTTGCAATTATATACTGTATATATATTGCGATTATATTTTTGGTTTCTTTATAGTTTTCGGTTTCTTATTTTATTTTAATTTCATAATTTGTTTCTTCTGGTATAACAGTTGTATTTTTATACTTGATCAACCTCAAATTATCTAGTTTTTTTTTTTTTTTTTTTTTTTTTTTTTTTTTTTCTAATGATCTCCTAATAAAGATTGTTTCCTCTTCCAATAAGCAAATCGTAGACCTTATTTCTGAACTATGCCGCTCTTTTGCCAGTTCAATCAATGTTCAGCAACTTACGTCTAAAAAAATGGAGAAATAAATCACAATTTTTTTTTTCAAATAGACGAAATGATGGCAAACTGATAATTTTCTTGTTTTTCTTCATTTCGTGATCGAAAACAATAAAAAAATTTAAAAAGTCACAATGTATCGGTTTATGTCCTACACACTATAAATTTAAAAGGAATGTATAAGATGCCGCTCTACCATACATATCCTGATTTCATCCTTGTAAAAGGTATTTGCTAAAATGTTTTATTTTATTTTACCGTAATCTATTTAATAACTCTTTATTTATACTATACTTGTTGACCCACTCGGCGTTGCCTGTGGTCCGTTATAATAACCATAAACAAAATTGAAGATTGTTTGATCTTATATCTTTTGAAAATCTTTTAAATGAACCTAGTGTCGGCGACCTCATTGCCATCTGCAGCGTTCTAGTGTGTTCCCATTAAACCTAATTTCGGACGAATCTCGGATCTGATTCCCCACTACCTAAAGCAGCATGGACCGGAAGTGCTCAGCACATACCGGACACAATAATAAACTAAGTTGAGTAAGCCAAACCTCGTAGTAATCCATGCCATAGAACCCGAAAAAATACCATCAATGTTCGAAAAATTTGGTAACTGGTGTCTAAGATAAAACACAAAGTAGCACAAACACACACAGACATAAAAAAATACAAAGATTACACAAAGTAGCCGAATTGTAATTTAAGTTGAAGGAATCAAAACGCGTTGAAATTAGAATAGTAGAACCCGAGAAAAGAATGCCTCTACACAAGAGGTGGAAGGTGTTCCATTCTGTAAATTTCACAAATTACTTTTACCATTAACACGATATTTAATAAATGGATGAAATCCCTTATCTAAATTTACCTTTAAAGTAACGCGATTTTTAATTTAAGGCTGTAGTGAGTAAACGTAAGTTTTTGCCGAAAAAAGAGATTAATGTTCGAAAACGTTGGTAGCTAGATAAAACAAGGACCAGGTCCTGGGGAACAGGATCTTAACTCGAAAGTAGTTTTAAAGTAGCTGGTGAATGCTAAAACTATGTTGCAGAAAATTGTAATAAAATCGTATCGTTTTTAAAGAAACTGCAATAAAGGCACCAAGAAGGAGATTAATATTCAAAATTGATAGTAACTGAAACAATTTATGGTACAAAAACTTCAAAGTGCCCAGGACCGGTGGACAAGGGGCCAGGGACTTCATTGGCATGTAGTTCTGTATAAAGATATTTTTAGTTATTTTAAAGTAATCAGAGAACGCTAGAACTCGTTAAAGAGAATTGCAAACAATTCGGATAATGTTTAAAGAAGCTGCACCAAGGGCCCCAAGAAGGAGATTAATATTCAAAATTGGTGGTAGCTGAAGTTTAAAATTTTTTGTGTCGTTTATGTAGTAGTTGGAGGACCTAAGAAGTTGTTAGAAATAAAGGCTAGTGAATTAGACCATTTTTAAGGGAGCTATAATAAGGGGCCCAAAAAGGGCTAACTGCTAGTTAAAAACACGGACCTAACATGAAAACATGTTAAAATGTCTTAGTACTTAACGCTTTGGATCTTCAATTAGTCAAAATTAAGCATAGGGTATGAATTATTTGTTAGAATAATATTTTCGGGAAATATACAAAATATTGGGTAAATGTTTAAAAAAGAGCCTTAAGTCCCACCCCAAAAATATGAGTGTATTGGTCCATGAAGAAAATTTCAAGACTCTTTAAAATTATGCACCGAGAAGATGAGAAAAGTAGCGGGGAAAAATACTTGGCACACAAAAAGGTCAAGGGGCACTGCGGTTCCTTGGGGGAGGCCAAAGTGTCTTAACTGGAATATAGAAACGTGAGAATAATTAGTGAAAGGACCCCAAAAATGAAGACCGGATTAATCGGAAGCAATTTATTAACAATTTATTCCCCCAAAATCATCAAGGGGCCCTGTTTTGGGTGCCAAGGATCCAGGTTCATAACTGGAAAACAGAAAGGCGAAAATAACTATATCGAGAAAGTTCCCTCAAAACGAGAAAAAAGGGGACAAGTTGTTATCAATTTAGTGCATAAAAACGTAAAGTGTGCCAGAGGCACCGACCCTTAAAAAATTAAGATTCGGAGCCTCAGTTGCATCAGGAACACCCCACCTAAATTTTAAGACTTCTACGTTCTGTAGATTTTGCTAGCAATCGCACACAGTCAAACAGAGCGATTTGTTCTTTTATTAGTATAGATAATAACTTTTAATTTAAAAAAATCTAGAGCTTCTAAACTTTATATCAGAATAATTTTATAATTTTTAAAAATAAATATAAGTTGATTTTAAGAAAAATAGATGTTATTAATTTTCGGTGATATATTTTTAATGTATTTGTTACGTGCTATTTTATTTTTCATGCATTAAAAATTAATTCATGTATTAGAGGCTTATAGATCCATAAGATCTAAAACATATAGTTTTTTTTAATAATAAAAATAATAACCATAACAATAATGGTGATATAAATCAACAAAATATGAAAAGGTAAAATTTTAAGCAAGATAAATCTCCAAAACCTGTTAATTTATACTCACCCATCTACTGCAATATCCTGAGAAGTATGCTCATAGCAAATTTCTTCATTTTGATTTATACTGCGATAAATTTCTCCATTATAGTCCGAAAAGGAATTTAATTCATTTGAATGATTGTAAGATGATCTGCAAATAAGAAATATATTAATGTAAAGATAGTTATAAAAGTATATAGAATGATCAGTTTAAGAGGTGATAAAATGTAAAAGTAAAAACACATCCAATGTGTACAAATATACCTGTAAAACACACGGTCATAATTAATATACAAAGTTAAAAATACAAGCCAACAAAACCTTTGTAAAAAATATGCCATCTACCCTATTATAATCCGTGCGCGTATGTAAGCAACATCAAAAACTCGGAAACTACAGGGCGCAGGGCTACGAAATTTGGCACACGGATTGCTGATATGGGGCCCATGAGCAATAGGGGCAAATAATTCGAAAATTTAAAAAATAATAATAACGTTTCTGACGATTTTTTGTCATGTTTTATGTTCAACCCGTAATGGCACGAGTTTTAACCAGTTCTAAATGTTTATTGCAATGTGAGATATACATATTACGTACACCACGCTGCAATACTAAGAAACTGTGCTGGTTAGTACGATAATTCTTTTACCTCGTATGCAAATAATTAGAGATTATTTAATTGCGCTTAATTATTAGCTTTAAAGAAAAAAAAGTAAAACATTTTATCACAAACATCAACAAAACGTTTTATGTTATTTATTCCCTTATGCCAAAGATATCGTTTTATCGTCTGCTGCCATAGAAACATGATAAATTAAATTTAATTAAAAAAATGTACAGTAGTAGAAAAACATTTTTCTGAATCAAATATTTATCGTAGATGAACTCCCGTGCGTAGAACGGGTTAAACATCTACTATAATACTACCAATCGATGGTCGCGAAAGGAAATTTGGTTTTTCAGCCCAAAATAACGAAATGGATTGAAATGTAAAAATAACAACGTTAAAGTCACCAAATATTTTAAATTTGGAGCATACCGTCCTCAGTGCAAAGGAAGGCGGAAATTTGTTCACATATAGATGGGGATTCAAATTGAAAGTTTATTGACCAATAGAAAAACAGAGGCCTGCAGATAACAGCCAGAAAGAAAACAAATCATTGAGAAATTGCTTTAAAAAAATTATGAAAAAGAGTTTTTTATGTAATATTTCCAACAATCTGATAATGGTGGTATAGCAACTTCACAATTAACAATATTTTCAAAATTTTTATAAATATGAAACTTCATTGAATCATTTCATACGCATAAAATTTTGAAAAAATGTTTAATTGTGCATTCGCTATACCCCTATGATCAGATTGTTGGAAATATTACATAAAAACATCTTTTTCTTAATAAATTTATTTTATTTTATTTTATTTTATTTTTTATTTTATTTTTTTATTACTATTGCTAGTTTAAGATAATTAAGCAGACTATAGTTGTCTAAAAAATTAACTTTTTTTTTTTCCTTTAAAGAAGCTATTAAAGAAGCAGTGAGAGCAAAGAAGCATTTTTCAAATAACCTGTTATAATCATGTTAAATTTACTCTATTTGTCACAATATAAATGTGATTTCAATAAAACGTTTACTAAATAAACTGTAAACAAGTAATTTCATATTTATTATTGGTAAATAAATAAAAAAAAACAATTTAGTTAAAGTATCTTTTTAAATAAATAATCAATCTGAAGCGTTAGAACTAAATCTAACTTATAACTTGCATGTATAAGGTACATGAAAATAATGGGACCACCGCTTCTACATTCAATTGGCGGTTTGTAATTTTAACCTTTTTTTTTTTTTTTTTTTTTTTTTTTTACATTTACATCATATTTTAAACTTTTTTTTTATATTTTAATATTTAAAGACATACACTGTGGAAAAAAATACCGCCTTCACCTAAAATGAATGGGTAGACATTTTCTGAATTCCTAAACTAGAAATATAGATTTCCGAGCTATGAGAATTGGTTTAGCAACTAAGGTGAATAGACGAAATTATCTAGAATTTCTAGTCTTGTTTTCTAAGTGACGAAACGATTATGAATAGTTTCAGTAGCGAGTTATTATCGTTTGATTTCTGAAATGTTTTAATAAACTAGAATTATAGTTAATAAAACTTACCTCTTGTGTTCGCATCTATTTCCACAGTTTTTTAAATAAGTTTGACCACGAGAATTTAGGAAAACGTTCTTGAATTCTATTTGGAGACTGTAGAACTCTCTAGCAAAGAGAACTAAAATTTATAGGGATGTAATAGAACTATATTTTCTAGTGCCACAATTTAAATTCTAGATGCCAGAACCATATTTTTTTCTCAGTATATTGGAATGTTTAAATTTATTTTTTGCATTTTTTTTTTATTTATATACTAATCATTTTAACTAGAGAAAATTCTGAAGATATAAATAATGTAGTTTTTTTAACACTCTAAGGTTGGTAGAAATGAATTTTTAAAAAAATAAAATATAAAGGTATATAGTACCATTCGCTTTCACTTTCAACGTACTTTATCACACGATCGTAATTTATGAATTACAGACATCGTATTATTAAGAGTTACCTTATATTAAACAAAAATTAAAAAGAATAGACTTTGTCTTATAAAGAAGATATTACATATATTTTTAATACTATTTATCTGAATGACTATCTTACCCCAAAGGTGAAACTAGAACGGCCTCCTGAATAAAATATGTAGTTCCTCCTACTTCCGTAGCATATATGTTAGGACCTCGTTCGAAAAAGAAACCACTTGTGCTGTTATATAAGGAAGATACATCATAATCATTAGCAAAAAGATCTTTAAAACTAACAAAAACATATACAATAAAAAGCTTAATTAAATTTTTAGGAAAAAAGTTTGAAAAGGACAGTGGAAAAATGGATTTATAATGTGCACTATTGTATTTTAATTGTCAAACACTCAATTTTTCAATGTGCTTGAAGACGAAGAATGAATACATTTTTGGAATGCTTATATCTTAACAAAACATAACTACAGTTATATATATGAAAAAAGGACAAATAATTCTCCTTTTGTACATATTTGGAAATTAAATATTATTGGTAAAACTTTACTTAAATAGTTACAGACGTCACCCAGTGGCGTGTTCAGTAATCCGATGTTGCTGCCACGCTGGGGGACTGGGTTCGACTCCCTTGGAATGACATGGAAGTAATTGAGATTGTATTTTCAAAAGGTCATATATATATATATGTTGTATGAATGTATATATGTATGTATATATGTATGTTGTATGAATGTATATATGTATGTTGTATGAATGTATGTATGTATGTACCGGGTGTCCTAAAAAGGACTGACTGATTTTAAAATTCATTAACTTGCAAACAGTGACAGATGTTTAAAAAATTCTTGCAGGAGTGTTATGCATAAAGTCAAAAGTTTTGTTACAGTGATTTTCGATCTTAGTTCGAATTATAAACAATAGATGGCGCTGTAAGCAATAGTCACTAAATACAGGCTCGATTTTTGGTCCTTTCTTTTGTTCCATGCGGAAAAAGGAGATGGAAATGTATTGAGCGGGCCACGAAGTACCAAAAATCGAGCATGAATTTAGCGTCTATTGATCGCAGCGCCAACTATTATTTGTAATTCGAACTAAAATCGAAAATCGCTGCATAACCATCCTGCAAGAATTTTTTAAATATCTGTCACCGTTTACAAGTTATCGAATTTTAAAATCAGTCAGTCCTTTTTAGGACACCCGGTATGTATGTAATGCACCGAAATAAAATGTGTATATGTATAATAATGTCTGGTTTCTGTAACTGTTTCTGTGTATAAATATGGTTCATTAAGGTTGGCAGACATTGTTGCTATAGGCCCCAAAGCAATCTTCACTACGGTGGACTTCAAATGTTCAAAATAGTCACAGACTACTAAAAACACATTTTCATGAAATGTCACTTATCTTTTAATAAATAATTTGAAAGAAAAACTTTTACATATGTAATTTTTACTTTATTCTATCGTAAATAGAAGAAAGTATTGAAATCAAAATTTTTTGTGAGTTCCCGTTTTCGACGGCTTTGCATGCTTTAGAGATCGGATATCCCCCGAGAAATGTTTATACAAAATGTCTGTCTGTCCATGTATCCGTGTGTCTGCGTGTCGCCATTGTACAATCAAAAAGTGTACGAAGCTTTGCATAGAACTGAACCATTTCTTGTGTGTGTTTTTGTCTATGGCCAACACGCCATCCTACAACATGGAAATATTCCGTCGGAAGGTGGCGATATAATAGTAATTTTTATGTTACTTTCATTATTGTACTATTGAAATATATATAAAGTTATGCATAGAATTGAACCAAATTTGTTGTCTATGGTTTTGGCTATGGTTAGGCAGGTCTTCCTTCAATATGGAAATATTCCTCTGGAAGTGGGACTTGTAAAAGCGAGTTTTTTGCCATTTTCATTCTTGTATCACATAAAAGTGTATGAAGTTATGCATAGAATTGAACGAAATTTGTTGTGTATATTTTTGGCTATAGCTAGCAGGTCCTCCGTTAATTTAGAAATATTCCATCGGAAGGGAGCGCTGTAATAGCGATGTGTCATTTTTATTATTGTGACATCGAAAACTGTAGGAAGTTATGCATAGAATTGAACCATATATTTTGTGTATGTTTTTGGCTATGGCCCGCTGGTCGTTTTTACCCGACTGCCAAGAATGGTTATGTGTTTCACTCGTATAGGGGTATGTTGATTTCTTTATACCCTCGAAATATCTCCACGGTTGTATGTATTTTAATGAATGAGGTCTCTATCGATTCGTCTTAACCATCCGATGGTTATAGGCTAGGTTTTATTTTTATAAATTCAAAAGGGCGGTAGAGATGAAAAGAAAATTACGCACCCTATTGAGTGGCATATCATTGTATAGGTCTTTCAAAATAAAGAGGATGTTTCATTGACTATTTTACAGTCAGAAGCTCCGTTTAAATATTACACAACCTGAAGGTTGTGTAGGTACGATCTCTAGCTTTACTGCAACTCTAACATTTATAGACATCTATAGGCCACTTCAAAACAGTGTTTATAGATAGGAACTAACAATTAAACACAACCAAAAAGTCATCAATGCAAAAAATTAAAAAGTAAGTAAGTAATAAAAAAAATGGTTTCACATCGATGAGAAATTATTAATTAGTTCGCTTTTCACGCAGTCGGGTTTTTGGATTTTTTTAATTTAATTTTTTATTCAATTTGGAAATAGTCTGCCGAAGGTGTGCTATAATAGAGTTTTTTGTGTTACTTTCATTATTGTACAATCGAAAAGTACATGAAGTTATGCATAGTATTGAACCAAATTTTGCATGCATATTTTTAGCTACAGCCAACAGAATATTAAGATGCTTAAGATAGAACAAAATTTTGTGGTAGGCACATCCAACTAGTTATATTTATACTAGCAGGCGTCCGTCCGCTACGCTGTCCGTTCTCTAAACGAACCAATCTTGAATCAAACGATATTTTTTTGTGAATTTGACAATATCAAAATAATATATAGTGTAGAAAATAAGTCCCATTAAAATACATTCAGCAGAATTCATGTCAAAAGCAGCCGATACGGAATTCACATTTGTATTTTAAATATATGTAGATATATATTTATTTACTGAGTAATATATTTAATTTTCTTATATATTTTCTTACATAAAGGAAATAAAAGTTTTAATATCATTTTAATCTTAAGATCTAAACTTGAATTCCATTTTGCTATTTTTTCTAATTTTTTTTCGTTTTATTCTAAATCTGCCCTGAGTACGTTGCTCTTTCGATGCAATAAATATTCATACCAAAGTGTTTCTTTCCTACTCAGAACGAAAAATATATATGAAACTTAAGTTCAACATGCATCTAATTATGGTTTTATTATCGCTATAGAAGACAACCCGTATTTTTTTGCAATACTTCTCCATTTGTCAAAAACTCTCAGTTCCACTTCAATTACAAATAAGTTTTACCTGTATTCATATGATAATCGAAATTAAAAGATTGACCTAAATATATCTAGATACGAACGAAGAATGTCTTCTATGCAATATTTGACTGTCAGATAAATCTCGGCATGAGATCAAAAAGAACTAATCTAGAATAAACAATGGTGCATTATTTCCAACGCCGAACTAAGCCTCATTATTTTGTAAGACACTGTCCATCTCCAATTTTCAACATGTAATTGCAGCCACAAATCGCCACTAGATACCAGAAGGGGATTAAAAATTACACTTACACATACAAAAACATATATGTATATGTAGTTTGAACACACCTTATCATATATATATATATATATATATATATATAATCCAGTTTGAACAAATCTACCGAAATTCTTTCAGATTTGTAATACAATCTTAATCCGACAAGCAAAATAAAAATAGAGACAAAACAGTAAAAAATTCGATAAGTAAATAAGAATGGATTGTAATATGCAACACGTCTTCTTGCGCTGCAGTGTTTCCATTTACACAATATAACATCGACAAGAAATTTTCTGTTGCATATATATATATATATATATTATATATATAAATGCTTACGCATTTACCTAATTTTTCTCAAAGCGTTTTACTTGATCAATTAGATAACCATTTTGTGAACAACAAAAATTGCGATGAACAAGATATTAATTATAAACATTACAATAAATGATAAGATGTATATGTATATATATATATATACATAGTGGATATATTATATAAGATATTGTTAGGAAATTGTTATAAATTGGAGATATTATATAAGGGACATTTTTTCTTATAAGCTTATAACTTGATGACATTAAGAGGTATCACTTTCAAATTTGTGCCTTATTCTCGTCTAACACATTTGCTTTGATACAACTAAAACCTCTTTTCTTCAAGTACAGTAATTAAAAATATATACGCATTTTTATAAATTGGAAGAAATGTCCCTTTTAACCACATAGTAGGGAATGAAAGAGACACTGTGCGGAGTTGACAGGGAAACACATAAATAAAAAACACTTTTATGAAAAAAAAAAAAATTCTTTTTGTTTGCGTTTACATTATTCAAAAATAAAAGATAGTTTTACAAAAAAAAAAAATATATATATATATATTGCAACATATGATAACGTAAAAACAAGAAACATATCTCTTCAGGTCTATTTGACATAAAACAACTTTAAACCAGATAAAACTTTTAAGAAAGATTTAGCTCTAGCTTCCTCACCAACAGTTACGGGTTTAGGTGTCTTCACAACAATATCATTAATATTCACGTCATTCATGTCAATAGTATCAGTAATTACAAAATGGTTTTATTCTGTTTTTTTCTGAAAAAATGTACTTTGAATTCATTACGAGTGCTTTTCTAGAGTTTGTGGCTACAGTGTGATGGGGATATCACCATAATTATTCCTTTACTATTCGCACATTTTAATGTCTTAATATTTATATTGCTTTTATAATTATCAAATAACAGAAACTCAGGATCAGTTTTGGAACAACTATAATTATTAGCTAATGCACAATTGCTTTAAAAAACTTCTGCGGTCATTGGCCAACGTTGACGAGCAAGTCCAAGTTTTTGGGATGTGGCACTTCCGAGAATGAATTACTTGAAATTCTTCCTTGGGAAAACAAATACTGTTGAACACAGTTACCTGATGCAAAAACAACACACAAAAGTGTGTCAAGTTTACCACGTTCTATATTAGGTGATTTGCGATCTGTCATTAAGCCCGCTTTATCACAGTTATATATTATGTTTTGATCCATATGTATTGATGATCCATATGATGATTATGTATGATTCATAACTAACCAAAGATTTAAAAAATATGTCTATATTACCTTTGATGAAATCTGTGCTTCTTGTTAAACTAATGGGTATAGGTTTTGGAAGAGGAAGTAATGAGTTTCGTTGTATAAAATCTTGGAACCAATCAATTCCAGCTTGCTTCTTTATTTGCCAAGATAGGGACATAATTGGAGAGTTCAAAGCAATTTAATACACATATGCACAGCTGACTCTTTTTATTGAGCTTGATTAAAAGAATTTGATAGGGACAACCTGAGGAGCTGAAACGGAGATATCCCTTTCAGCCCCTCAGTTTCTGTCCCTTTCAACCCCATACCGACCTAGCGAAATTAAAAATGTACTCATGCATGAGAGTATTTTAGCTAACAATACATCCTGATATTAGCATAAAATGCATACTTTACAGTGCTAAATAACATAAATATTACAACGCTAAACACAATGTTACTTTTTTTCAGAAAAAAAGAAAAGTAACATCAAAATTTACTTTTATACCATAAACAGGTTTTGCTTTCATCACGTACAAGGCTACAATTGCTGATGTCAGTTATAAGCATTATTAAGACATGATAAGTATTGCCATCGATTGAGCTAATATTGAAACTTTGTGCATTTTATTTCCTTCCTGAAATTTTGAGTGTCCCTTTCATCCCACGTCTCCCCTACGTGTGTATGCGGATGTCTGCTTAAGAGCACGAAGTGATTTTTTTTTTTCCAGTTGACCCATTAATGACTGACGTTGCGTTTTCGCAACATTATATTTGTGATTTCTTAATGTTTAATGATACCAGTAAAAGAGAAAAGTTAAATTTGCCTTATCTAATTAACACATTTTATTGATTTTTACAGTAAAATTAAGCTTTTAACAAAAAGTTGTGTGAATTAAATAAAATTCCTGTCTTTCATGGGTTAACTCCTGACTAATTAATCTAATTTCTTAAAATATTCGACCTATGCAATCATAACTTTACAAATACATTTTTGGTTTCTCATTTTTTTTTCCATAATTTGTTTCTTTTGGGATCTGGACGTATTTTTCCCAGTCTTCCTCGAATGATCTCGTAATAAAGATTGTTGTTTTTCCTGTTTCAATAAGCAAATCGTATTTTAGTAATAATGCAACTTTTTTTGCCAATCCAGTCAACATTGAGCAACTTACTTCACATCATCTCCTTTTTATTTTACCATTTTTTCTACTAGACGGAAGGAGGATAAACTCATAATTATTTTCTTGTGTTGGTTATAGTTTGTGATAGTAAATAATGCAAATTTTCTTAAAGAGAAAGCACAAGATGCACCTGAATCATACGTTTCCTGTTTTTATCCTTGTAAAAAATAATTACCAACTACTTTTAATGCAATCTATTTAAAACTCTTAGAATTTTTTAAAAACTTTTCATTTATAAAACAGTTTTAGCGCTTCTAAACTTTATACAGAATGGATTTGTAATTTTTTTTAAATTAACATGATTAATTTTCGATAATAAATTTTAAATGTATCTTACTCACAAAAAATATTATCTATGATTCTCAATTTTATATCTGTATATTTTTGTAATTTTTAGAAATAAATAGGATTTTCTTTTAAATTTGCATTATCAGTTTCAGATAATAACCTTAAATTATATTCTACGTTCAAAAAATATTTGGGATGTAATAAAAAATAGTTATTGTATTAGAGGCTTAAAGATCTATAAAATCAAAAACATATAGTTTTGATTAATTAAGGAATAATAATAATAATTTACAAGAACATAAATAGTTAACACTGAATGTCGAAACCAGATAAAATTCAAAGTCCTCTTAACATATACTCACCTTTCCGTCGAAAAGCCCTGAGAACTATGATCGTAGTAAGTTTCTTCATCTTGATTTATTCTGTTAAAAATTTCTCCGTTATAGGCCGAAAAAGAGGTCAGTTCATTGGAATAGTTGTAAGATGGTCTGCAAATAAACAATATATTAATGTAAAGACTGCGATAAAAGATTAAAGAATGATAACTAAGAATGATGAACTAAGTTAATAATTCAACCAAACAAATCAGCTGTAACTCTACAAATCGATTGTCGCGAAAGCGGAATTTGGCATTTTAGCTCATAATAACTTCATGAATTGTACAAGTTAATGCAGTTTCAATTTTTAATTAATAACTTGTGATGGAAACATTTGCCACTTACATCGAGAATATTTTATGAATTATTATTTCCATAGATTGCGAATCTATTGCGTTTAAAATGTAATCGTTGTCTTATTTAAATACGGGATTCCTTTCATACAAATATTAAAAACAGTTATTATTAAAAAAACATATGGCTATATAAGAATTTAAAGCTACGCATATAAATAAAAAAACTATAAAAGTTTGTCTCAAATTTCTGTAATGCAATTATTAAATTTACTCACATCTGCACTAAATAATATCTATATTCTAAAAAAAGTAACTAACTCTGTCAGAGCCACAGAAAATGACGTTTTTGTGTCTGGAGATATTTTTCGCTAATATTAAAAACACTACTGCATGCAATAATATGAAAATTTATACTATTATAGAGCAATGTTTGATAAACACTCTGAAGAAGACAGTTTTAAATGGAAAATTTATTTTAAGCGACACTTAACGCCCTCACTGACAAGCCCGTGTTAATACGTTCACTAAGCTCCAGTTTACACTGCAATACAAGCAATATTTAAAGTAATATAATTCTATTGATTTAATGTATTTTTAATACATTGAACAATGATTAATACTTCCAAGGAATGCATTCATATTCGTTATTAATTTCTTTTTTTTATAAAATGTTCAAAGAATCATTTTTTTTTTTAGCATTTAAAACAAAATGCAGAGAAAACAACATTACAATTGTGCCCTTTTCCAAGACAGTCGGAGGGTTAAATTTTGTCAAAATTGTTCTTTTAAAAAACGTTTTATTATTAAAAAAACATATGGCTATATAAGAATTTAAAGCTACGCATATAAATAAAAAAACTATAAAAGTTTGTCTCAAATTTCTGAAATGCAATTATTAAATTTACTCACATTTGCACTAAATAATATCTATATTCTAAAAAAAGTAACTAACTCTGTCAGAGCCACAGAAAATGACGTTTTTGTGTCTGGAGATATTTTTCGCTAATATTAAAAAAACTACTGCATGCAATAATATGAAAATTTATACTATTATAGAGCAATGTTTGATAAACACTCTGAAGAAGACAGTTTTAAATTGAAAATTTATTTTAAGCGACACTTAAATTTTGTCAAAATTGTTCTTTTAAAAAACGTTTTATAGCAGAAAAATTATACATAGAAATGCAATCATTTTTCCAAGGATTTACATTAATAACTCACGGATTGCAAATTGCATTTTTTTTATTTGACTAATTAGTTAGGGTTTTATTCAATTTTAAATTCAAATTTTAACCATTTCAAGAGGTTTTTTTCAAATTTTGGAAAGGTTACTATCTTAAATTATTGCCGATTGTTAAAACAACCCAAATAAAAGAATAATATTTCCTTTCAGTTACAAAATTATTTACAAGTGACTATTCAAATAAGAAAAAAATAGAATTAAATGGTTCCGTGTTAAAAGCAGAACATTGAAAATTGCGTCATTTTTTTTTTCTTCACACGTGAAAATTAAAAGTGAAGGTAAACTGTAAAATAATAAATTTATTCATATTCTTTAAAAGCAGTAAATGAGGGAAATTACATCGTATTTTAAAATGCCAAATAATAATTTTGCCAAACAGGTTAAATTTCAACATATATTTACACAATACACAATAAAATGTTTAACTGGTCTTATTTAATTAATCACGAAAACAGCATTTAGATATCTTAAAAGCAGCTGATTTGGCCTTCCCAAACAAAGAAAAATGAATACAAACCCGTTACAGGGAGATCGTCACTTTTTAAATTACAATTCAATTTTCCTTAATCTTCTTAATACGATCAAATTAGCGTTTGTTTTTCGAGTCTGCGGTGTCTGAACGGGACTGACCCTAGTTATATAAATGTTTAGCATGGTAATTCTGGCCCTAAGCATAAACATTTTTCTAGACCATTTGACTAGATGGTGAAAAAATTGAATAAATTAAGGATCTATCGAGGATTTTCAAATAACATATACAGCATATGAAAACATGCATAAAAAGCCAATTAAACATAACTAAAAATCAGACAGATGTCGGCAAATCAATTAACTGAATTTCGCTTGTTTTCTAAAAAAGCTGAATGATAAGAGATTTTCCATCAATCGCTATCTTTTACCGATAATTTTTTTCATGTTTCGCTGCCCTTTTATAATACATTGTAGAACTAAGTCAGCCAGCCATTCCAACAACAAGAACAAAAAAAAATCTCAGGTTAAATCTTATATATGAACGTGCATTATATAAAGAAATATCTGATGACGTCGATTAATAAAAAATATCAATTTTCTGCAAATTAAGTATCATCCAAGTTCTTTTAATAGCAACTAACAGACTGCTAACTATGTGGTTGATATTTTTTTCTGAATTTTATAATTTTTATACATTGATTGCCCTTTGATATAAGTACCAAATTATGAAAATAAAAAATCGGTTTGGCGTGAGAAGTTTATTTTATTTCATACATACTATATCACCAAATCACCAATGTGTTGATTTTTTATTTAAAAAATAACATTCTTACCCATTCTGTAATGTTTGCTGAAATTGGTATTAAATTCGGTTAAAAACTCTACATCCTATAAACAATAAAGAGGCCGAAATATTTAGAATTTTTGAAAGATACATTTATGCATGAATATACATGATATTTTTAGATGATTGAATTCAAACATTGTACAGCGCCTAATTAGTCATTTGCTGCAGCTATAAAATTATTTTTAGAAATTTATGTACAAGATTATCGCAAATATTTAAGTTATTTATTATTTGCCACAAAATGGTCATCGTGAAAAAATATTTACTTAACTGAAATGGATGAAATATGCTCTTTACATCCTCAAAGGACTAAAACGATACGTCAAAACTTTCTATAGCTATTTGATGAAGTATCTCCTAACTTTTGCTCACTAACTTAACTAAGTAAATTTTGTGCAAAGTGTACAGTCTTGTGAAAAAATTGCTTAATCCCTATTACTTCTGTAGCAACAAATAATATGAAAAATACATAAAGATCAGTCAAATGCAAATAATTGTTTCTATTTAATGCTATGAATTAAATATGCATCAACATATTCTTCATATAAAAATGCGCATAATGTTTTTTTTTTAAAGAGTGGCATCCACACTTAAGACTTTTGGTTAAAATCAGCTTAAAAATGTGTCACGTTTATGATTTTGTCTTTAATTGGCATTCAGTTTCAAATGTTTTAAATGTGTGGGTGCTATAAGTAGCCTTCAAACTCCGCAGTAGAGTGAATATTCAAAGACCAAATATTTAAATCATAAGCATTTTTTGAAAATATGCTTCCAATAGCACTATATATGAATATTGTTTAAATTAATAAATATCACAGTTCCATTCTACGTTAAATTTTGTACTGGAATACTGTATTATACTTCATAATCAGTATGTTGCCAACAAAGTTATATGCAGTTAAAGTTACGGAAATCCAAACAGCACTTGTGTGAACGACTGCAGAATCGCGGTGTGAAAGACACAAATTAAATCCAAATTAAAAAAAAAAACCCTTGCAAAAATGCTACAATTGAAATATATTTTTATCAAATGAAATACAATAAATGCACCTAAACGTAATCAATTCCATCTATGCATGGCATTCACAAATGAGCATACCTACAACCTTCACTGACACTTTTGTTAGTTAAAAGATTGAAAGTCTATTTGTTTCTATAAGAATGCACCTTATTATGTTTATCCCTATTAATATTATATTCTAATCACACGAAATAAAATTTACGTTTTGCAATTGACAAAACAGCAGGTGAAAACTGTAGGTATGATCATTATATGTATATGAGGACATGAATTTCAAAACTCGTACGACCGGAAAACTGTGTATTCTCTATTAAAATATGTTACTGGTAATCCGACACCATACAAAATACTACAATCGACAAAAGGACTGCTTCTATCCTACATTATATATATATATATATATATATTTCATATATACATATTCATATTGCAAATTATTATTGCATATTATGTTAAGTAAAGCAGATCATTTAACTTCTGATATTTGATTTATACACCTGCTTATTAGACTTAGTATATTCAATTATGAGTATAGATTCATATTTATGTAGGTAGATAGATAGCAGGTATAGATATATATCCCTGAGCCAACAAAATAACATTTCTATTATCTATATATCGTTAACAATGCTCGCATGTTAAAAATAACCCTGTTTTTTAGAAAAACGCATCCAAAAATGCATTACTAAATAGGAGTTTGTGTTAAAGAAGACACTCGATTTAAAATATTTTATGTATTTTTAAAACTAAGAACAACGAAAAATAAACTATTTAAATATATAAAACTAGCTCTGCATTTAACGATAAAGCAATTCATTTTATATTTTATGCACTAAATTAATGTTGGATCAATTTGTGCTACTTATATTCATTCTCAGCAAAATCTATTTCAGCTGCTTGTCAAAAGAACACATGTATGCTATAATGTCTCTAGTTATAAGCTTTTAACGGTAAAATAATACATTTTAAATTTTATGCACGTCAAAAAGGTATTGCTTTAAATTTACTTTTGATGAATATTATCATACAAATTCTAAAAATAAAAACGAAATATGCATTTAATTAAAAATCTTACAATTGACAATACATTCAAAGATTAACCCTCGCAGTTCTAAGATCAAAATATTACTTATACGCCTTAGATTTAAAAAGGAGTGACTGTATAGGAAATTTAGGCAAATATAATTTTCATACGACGTGACGTTTCATTTAGTAGAATAGAAAATTTTACGCACAACTGAACACATGAACGAAGAAATAACGAAATGAGGCAGATGCATACACTGTGTTGTATGATAGCGCTGTACCCACATCGCCATAGAGTGAACTACATTTATCAGGATACCTAAAATTATCTTTCTTTCTCTAGAAACGTGATAAAGGATAGAAAGTTATTATTTATTGTACGATTGCCTAAGATGGGGTAGCCTGTGACCCCTTTCGCAATTTCTAAATATAAACAAAAATTTTCACTGCGGGAAACTTACTAAGTAGGCAAAATTATGAAAGAGACGTTTATAGGGTAATTCCTAGAAAATAAGTTTAGGATACATATTCTAAATGAAACAAAAAAAAACTGCAAAATATCCATATGGTGTCCAATTGACCCCATATTAGTACTGTAAGATTTAAGAAGCACGAATCAAGATACTCACACACCGACTGGTACATCGGTAACACTTTCGTTTTCGTTAAAAATATACATATTTAAAGAGGGTAAAATGTGTATTTAATAAAAAATATTACAACTAATCAGAAATTAGGCGATAAAACTCAAAACACAGTTTTTAAAAACTTTGTAATAATATCCGCACAAAATGTCACTAAATGAATAGTTTCGTTTTGAATGATCAATTATAAAGATGAATTTTCTTCAAATTATTAATGACAACAATGCATTAACAATGGATTTTTGTTAATAGAACTATTCAATAATAATATCTGCTACTTTAATAATGAATGGTATAAACCAAAGGATGCATTTGTTTTAAAATCCCATTGTTAGTTTGTTAAACAAAGCTTCATATTATTGCGTCATCATGCATAAGCTTTAATAAGTTCGAATTTAAATCAAACGATTTTTCGTAAGCGACACAATTCAAGAAGGCTGTTTTTTTCGGAAAGGAATAACAAACATGAATTTTTTTTTTTTTTTTTTTTTTTTTTTTTTTTTTTTTTTAATTCAGTGAAAAATAATTTAAAATGTTCATATCCAGTGTCAAATAATCTAATTACATAGTTACTTTAATATGACTCACGTTATATGTGATTACCTGATGATTTATCGACTACACGTTTGTTTAATACCATAAAAGAAAAAAAAATCATGTATTTGTTCCGATTCGCTCATTTTTAAAAATGTTTAAAATTCGATTATTGTAAAATGGTATAATATCATGGTGAGTAGTTCATAAATTAATGCCTCAAAATGGGTATTTTATGTCTCCCTGTATGATTAATTCTGCGATTTGCTTAAATGTGTCAATAATGTATATAAACTACCGGGTGTCCCAAAAAGGACTGACTGATTTTAAAATTCAATAACTTGCAAACGGTGACAGATATTAAAAAAATTCTTGCAGGAGGGTTATGCATAAGGTCAAAAGTTTTATTACAGTGATTTTCAATTTTAGTTCGATTTACAAACAATAGATGGCACTGTAAGCAATAGTCGCTAAATTCAGGCTCGATTTTTGGTACTTCGTGGCCCGGATAATACATTTCCATCTCCTTTTTCTGCATGGAACAAGATAAAGGACCAAAAATCGAGCCTGTATTTAGCGACTATTGCTTACAGCGCCATCTATTGTTTGTAAATCGAACTAAAATTGAAAATCACTGTAATAAAACTTTTGACCTTATGCATAACCCTCCTGCAAGAATTTTTTTAATATCTGTCACCGTTTGCAAGTTGTTGAATTTTTAAATCAGTCAGTCCTTTTTGGGACACCCGGTATGAAAAAAGGTACATTTCCCTCTATTTTGAATAGCATCTCATTTTAAAGGTTTTTTAGGTTTTATTTTAAACTGGGCGGCGTTGCCTGGGCCCATGACGAATGATTCTTATAATAATCCAAATTTGTGGATTTTATATCTAACTCCATTTTCTCTGAATTTATATTTTTAAATGAAAAAGTATTGAATTGAGGGTATATGCTATATGGTATTTAATTTCTGTCTAATTTGATTTTCATAGCCTATGCGCGCCGAAAGCGAGCGAAACTGCGACGAGGCGCTCAGGTTTTTACTGATATATTCAAAATATTCACGTATTTAATTTTCAAAAAATATTTCTACCTGTCCTAACATTTAAAAATTTTATAGATGACGAAAATCTGTTTTATTTAGATGCTCTAAAACGGTGGTGTTAAAATACAGACGTTTAGTTTTTTTAGCGTGGAAAAAATATCTTGTACATGATGCGAAGTGTACATATTTTTAAAAATAATTATACAGTCGCTTACAAGAAGGTTTGAGCGTTCAAACATATTTTTGATTTGACGGTATCTCTAAAATTGTTCTGTGGAAGGGTGAAACCGCAACGAAACATTCAAGTTTTTACTGATTTCGTCGAAATTTTCACATATTTTAGTCTGTAAAAAATATTTCTTTCAGTCCGAACGTTTCAAAAATTTTTTGTAGGCGATATAAATCTAGTATACTGAGATGTTCTAAAATGATTGCGTAAAAATATGGATATTTATGTATTTTTAGCGAAAACAAAATATCGTCTCCTTCAGCTACGAAGTGATCTGCGTTCGCCGGTTTATTTGACAGGATTGAAATTTATATTTTTAAAACCCGTTTGCACCATCGCTTAGACAAATATTTCAGCTTTAAGAACATATTTTTTGTTTGTCGATATCTCTAAACTTGGACACCTGGCAGGACGAAATCGCGACGAAACACTGAAGTTTTTATGGATTTCGTACGAATTTACACACATTTTATTTCGTAAAAAATATTTCTACCCGTCCGAACATTTCAAAATTTTTATAAGTGTGTAATTCTAGTCTAGTGAGATGCACAAATGATTGAGTAGAAATTCGGATGTCTAGTTACATTTAGTGTAAATATATATATATATATATATATATATATATCGTCTCCGTGAGTGCATTCTCTGGTGTATTTGAAAGAGTTAAAGTTGATATTTTTAAAAAACTGATTACGCCATCGAATAGAAACAGATATCAACTTTAAGAAAATGTTTTTGGTTTGTCGATACTTCAAAAATTGCGGCCTGGAGGGGCGTTGCAATGAAAAACGACTCTTTTTGAAAAAAAATTTCAAGGCGTTAACTGCAATATTTTAAAAATTGATTGCGGTATTTGAGAGGTAACCGTACTATCTTTCAGAATATAGCTTCCGTTTTTAACTTTATTTAGCGGCTTGGCTGATTTAAGTTATAACAAATAATGACAAAATCTCCAAAAAATTGCTTCTTTTCATCCTTCATTTTCTGGCGATTCGTAAATAAGGCTATTACGCATGCGCATGGACTTTTTCTCTCTCATAAAGACCGAAATAAGTTTTTAATGAGAGTGCGTTGCTATTATTGATTAATAAGTGAACTAATTATGAGAACTTTAAAATTGTGAGTGTCAGGTGTATCAGGAAACACTTTGAGCGCTCCTCACAAAAATGTTCAGCCTCGTACGTGCCATAGATTTCGATAACCATCGCAGATACACACAGAGAGAGACAGAGCGAAACTTTCTTTTATTAGTTTAGATAATGCTTCTATAACTGTTGAAGAATGTTTTTATTTTTGGAGCAAGATTTTCTGAAAATTTTTCCTTTATTCACTGTCGAACGCTTCTAAAATATACTCCTTAGCCAAATTATTGTGTACTGACTAATTGCAGAATAAGAAACAGATTTTATAGTTTACTCTATGAATTTTGACTGATGTTTTTGCCATAAAGTAAACGAACTAACATATGTGCGTGACAAAGTCATAAAATTATGTTAATGTGTATTATTGTATAAAAGAATTACATATGGAAGGTGTAAAATAGAAACATGAATAGAGATACAACGCATAGCTATTATTTTGGTATATTCTAATTACTATTGATTACTCGCGCACAAATTCCAAATTATGCATGTTTTCAATAATATTACCTAAACTGAATGTTTAATCGATTTTGAAATTTAATGTTACGTCTAAAAACGCTGGAAAAATTCACTATTAATTAATAAAGACATAAAATTATTCAGAACATAAAAGCACCGTACAGTACGGTCTGTAAGGGTATGAAAGAAAATATCTCATTTCAAGATAAACTGACTTAAAATATAACACTGTAAGCGGAAATTATTGTATTTATACCTCCATGGCTGTCCAACAAAAAATAAACATTGAAAGTTTTCTCTGAAAAAGTATTAATATTTTAAAATAATATCATTTTTATACCAAAAAAGACACTGGATTTATTTTATGAAGATATAGCATGAAAATATAAACTTATAATTCAATGTTTAAAAATTTCGAAAGAACTGTTGCTATATATACAGATCCCTATATTATTGTGGCGAAAAGTACATCTTATTCAACAAGAACTGAATATTCTGAGGTTTAATTACATTATAAAGTTATTGGGTAGAACAATAACAAATGCTCATTGCACGAAAGAAAAAAATAAACCAATAATATAAATAATGCTGAAAAAGTTATACGCAGTTATTTCGCTTCATATCTCTATAGCTAATAGATAAAATTAATCGATAGAGACAACGATTCAACTGCCTGAATTAGTCATTAATTTCTGAACATACAATCACAGTTCACTAATTACTAAATTAGACATAAGCTTAGAAACTCTTCGTCCTTTTCAAAAAAAAGATGTAAGTGAAAATATAAATTATAGCCAGAAGTGCTGAGAAAGCTTATAAAGCTTTTAAAGCTGCAGCTTATAAATCGGAAATTTGAATTTTGTAAATTTCATATGTCCTAGCAATAACGAAATCACACTAAGATATCGAAATAAAGTTGAATATTTTTTAACATTTTCCTTTCGTATGAAATTAATCCAATAATATATTTAAAAAAATATTATTTAACGTACGTGAATTATACGATACTGTAATTACGAGATACTACAAAAACAAACTCATTATATGCACCAATACAATATGCATTTTTACCATGACAATTTTGAAAAATACATATTTTTCTTCATGCGTAATACGAAAAACAATATAATTGAAAATCACAGCTAAAATGTTAAAATAAGCAAAACAGTGATATTTGCTCTGAAGTTCTTAGATATACTTTCATCATTTCTATTGTAAGCTGATTTTCTTCAGAAGCAAGCTATACATTTTGCGTTCGAATTTTTAAATTTTCCATACGAAATACTAATATTTTTCACTTCATTTTATTTACTATCCTTTTTAGGTGCGTTCGTAATTATATAAATACGTAGCACCTATAGTCGTCGTTCAGTCCGTCCGTCTGTGTGTCTGTCTGTCCGCATTTAACAGAGCAAAAACTACCCAACCGAATGGTCTGAAATTTTAAACATATGATTGTTGCAAAAATTTGTCGAGCCATTTCAAATTTTATGAAAATCGGATTGATAGTTTAATTACAGGGACAGTCAAAAGTTTTTCTTTACATTACGGCCAATGGGAAAAATTATTGCAAATGCATTTTAATGATGTTACAGCCTTCCGAATGGTCTGAAACTTTAAATATATAACTGTTGCAAAATTTTGTCGAGCCATTTCAAATTTTATGAAAATCGGATGTATAGTTTAATTACAGGGACAGTCAAAAGTGTTCCGTTACATTACCGGGAATGGGAAAAATATTATTGGAAGTGCATTTTAATGATGTTACAGACTATGCACCTTATGAAGTGCAAAAAATTATACATTCAGTACAATATGGAGTGCAAAAAATAATTATAAAACTAGTTATAGTACGAACGCACCTCATTTGCCACGTTTGACGAGCAATTTCCAACTTGTTTTATTTTATCATGATTATAATTTTTAACACTAGTTTGTGATATAGTAAGTTATGTTAAAGTATTTAGGAGATTCCGGTTAAAATCTAATATTGACTTTAAATTTGGGGATTTTCTGTTGTCATTATCCTACATAATTAGTATATTTTAGCTGTCCTGATTGGCGCCAGATTAACTGTATTTTTATAATCGAAGAATATCCAAATTCTTACTAGATTTTAATTATCTCTACTTTGTTTATACGTGCTTTTTTTGTTTTTGATTTGACAGTGTTATATACAATCGTATTTTTCTAACCAACATTTTTTGCAACATTTTCTATTCTAGAATTTAGTCTGTAAAGTAGATCACGATTTTACAAAAAAATTTCACAAAAAATTTCGAAAAAAAAAATTTATCACTTTAAATTAAATAAATTATTTATAAATAAGCTGTGGACTTCTAAAATATTTTCCATTTTGGTAAAAGGTATTTTTAAACATAAACTAAGATATGTCAAATTTCAATGTACTTTGTTTTTCAATGTTTTTCAGACGTCATACTTGAGAACGTCTCATTTAGTATTTTAGTCTTAATAGTTCTTCTTTACTTCTTTCCAAAGAAAATTATGGAACTTTTGTGTATGCCCTTAAATGATTAAAATAATTGATTAAATTGAATTTATTGTAAAAAAGTAATAATATGCCAGATATATGTCTACAAAGATAAAGTTATCAAATGGTAAAGTTATATATAACGTATCGAAAAATTACATTGCGGAACTGATTAAAAGAGAATTAAATATTCTGATTTAAGATCCCGAAAAATATGTTGTATAATATGTTAAATAACAAATTATTTGCGATTATCCGGGGTCTAGTAGAGGGTATAATGTGGTATATGACATATATCTTTTGAATAAAAAAACAAAATCCGTACACAACATTTTTCAGACATAAAGCTATATATTATACTCTCTAGCATGTTCTACCTGACTTTAGCGTATATACCATGGTTATCTTAGGACTACAACACTTGTGAATTAATCCATGATATTATATAAACTAAATCTTGAACTAAATCTATCTAAACTAAACATTTAAACTGAAAAAATAGATTAAAGTAAAAATCTGCAAATAAAAAACCCCCAATGAATAACATATATGAAACGAGATACTCACAATGCGGTAGATACGGATGTAAAACAATCGTTTTCGTTATACGTATACATCTTTTAAGGTAAACAAAAAATATAATAATACCAGATATAATCAAATTCAAATACTAAAAAACCGACTAGATGTCAAAAATAAAGATAACACTTTAAATAAGCTTTTTAATAAATTCGCCCAAAACTTAACGTACAAAATTAGTAGTTTCGTTTTGAATGGTCAGTTAAGTAGATAAAATCTCTTAAATATATTAATTACAACAATGTGTTAATAATAAATCAGTGTTAATAAAAATTTTAAAGAATGATATCTACCACTTAATTTAACAATATACGGAATCAATTGTTGGGTCTAAGCATTAAAGAATTCATTGTTAATTTCCTTTAACAATATATAATTTTTTTATCCCCGTCACTGCGGTTGTAAAATATGAATTTTTATTTTTATGCGTGCCCACTATACTAGATACCATAAAAATGAGGAAAATGCAACCAAATTTTAAAATAAATCTAATTAAGCTATTTGAATCTAAAATTCAATATGATGCCCTTCTAAATGTTTAGAAATACAGAGTGACCATAAATAACGTAATGCTGACTGGAAATAACGTCACGGTTGAGGATTTTGTTATTACTCGATTCTCAGATGTTTTTGTCACTTATTGATATTCGATTTAAGTCTATTTTTTTAAAAGGATGGCAAACAAACGGAAACCGATTTTGCAGCTTCATCATAAAGGAAAGCGTGCGTGTAAGATTGTTCGATAGCTTCAAGTGCCTCATCCAACATCTTCCAAAGAAACCAAGTGATTCAAGGAGCTTGGTCATCAATGAGGCCGCTCAAGAAGCGGTAGAAAGGGGCCTTTTAATGGACACTTACAGAAATAGACAACTGATTCAGAAACGTATATCCAGAAATCTCCGAGTGTCAAAGAAAAAAAAGGCGAGGCTGACAAGGATCACTGATTAATCGTTTCAACGCACGGCAAAGCAGAACTGAAGTCTCAACCTTACAAGTTCAAACAAGCGAAACTTCTCAACAATGAAAACAAACGTGTACGGTTCGAAAGATGCAGGATGCTACTGAAGATCAACTCTGCTCTGGAAGCAAGTTCTGTTTTCTGACGAAAATCTATACTGTATGGAATACTTGTACAATTGTCAGAATATTCGTATTTGTTCAACCACTTCTTAAGGCTAGTCTTCCATGGTTCAACATCGTCAAAATCACAAATCTATAATTGGTGTGAGAAGCAATTTGTGAAACAAAACAAAACAAAACAAAACAAAACAAAAAAAAAAACAAAAAAAAAACTCGTCATTTTTATCGATTCTTGGGTCAAAATTAATAAAGATTTGTACCAAAATGGTCTCAAACATACTTTAGAAAAGGTATTTGGACGTTCCAGCAATATTCCGCATCTTTTAATCAAGCGAAATCCAAACAGGAATATTTTTAGTCCTATTTTTACGAATTCGACTTGGCTTAATAACGGCCAATATACTCAAGTGACCTCAACCACTTAGATTACGGCTTTTGGTCGATATTGGAGGCAAGACCTTGTTGAAAGGCTCACAAAAGTTTGGAAGCTATGATGCGTTCGTTGATTCGGAATGGAAGCGAATAACTACGGCCGAGCTTTGGCCAATTGTTGAAAATTTCGCCAAGCATTTTCAAGTCGGTATCAAAGCAAAAGGAGGCTACTTTGATGAAAAGTGTTTTCTGGTTATCTAATACATTATTGATAGTAAATATATCATATTTGTTTTTGCTAAAGATTTGTATTTTCATAAACTAAGACAAATTAAACCGTTATGTACACCTGGGCATTCTGGGCCAATTTCTGGGCGCCCTGTATATGTTGTGTTTCGAAATCAGATGTTCTGGAAGGAAATCCAGCATTTGAGAATTTTTTGTACCCAGATTGAGTATATAAAAAATATAGTTGTGACGTAAATCATTATGCGCTTCCTCATGGCCTGAAAAATTTTGGATGAGACACAGGTGCAAAGATCGATTCAGGCATGTTATATGAATTGAAAGCCACAATTTATTCTTATTTGTTGTAAACATATCTAGTCTTTAGCTTTTGGAGTCTTTTGTCGTGTCCGCGACCGTGGGGAATGGGGCTATTTACGATTGTGATACTTCACAAATCCAAGCTTTAAATATTTCCAAAACTAAATATTCCTCAGCGAAAAACTAACAAAATTGAGAATATAATAAAAGAAAACACCCATAAATGAATTATTGCGTGCTTCTAATCACAATATTTAAAACAGAAAACAGATCACGGATGTTATTTTTAAACAATTCAAAATTCAATTTTACCTTGATAAACATTGAGGAATTAGAAAAACTTGAAAAATGCATTCCTAACCTGCAATATTGTATAGTTCCATATTGTAAAATTTAAAATAAAATCATTCACGGATAAAAAAAAAATAATGCTTAAAAAATAAATACAACATCGAGATATTTCAATTTTAACTAGAAAATATATAGTGTGTCACAAAATGCAATTAAAATTAATACATATGAGATCCATAGGCTTTATTATGTTAAATTAACATCAAAGAGTGACACTAGAGATAAATAAGCATTGTGCGGCAGCGCAATACTTATTTATTTTAAAATAATTCACGCGAGTAATTATTTCAAAGATATACTCTCATTGAAGCCTAACATTTTAGAATCCTGATATAATCAGATAATATGATTGTATGTTTGACGATAGCCACTGACAATCGATATTGTATCCATGAGTAAATGGATATTAAACTCTTATGCACAAATATATTTCTAACCCAAGAAACTACGGTACTTGTTTAAACTACCGCCGACCTTTAAAACCCATTTATATAAAAATTATCAGTCGCCAAAATCTATGACTTACTGACAGTATTGGAAAAGCATATCATCAAAATGTACTCATGAATTGTTTTCTTGCTTTCTGTAACCGTGATTAATTTTCAGTCATTCAATTTATAAAAGGTTTCAAGTGGAGTTTCTGGTATCGATTTTTTTTTTAATATTTCTTTTGAGATTCAGTTTTCTTATGAGATAGCTGATGTCGGTCTTTAACAACGGTCGTGATTTATTTATTTTTAATTATTAATTTTAAATTTTTTTAGAAACTTTCACTTTCGGAACCGATTTTGAAAGTAAAGGTATCTTCATTATCAGAAAAAAAAACTTGCAAAAAACATTGAAGAAGGTAAAAAGATGCGCTTTCTAGATATTAACTTAAGCAATCCATCGCAGAAAATGTCATTTAAAATATTGCTATTCAAACGAAATACTAAATAAATGCCTCTCACAATAGCATTAGAGAGTGGGTAATAAAAATCATTTAAAAATATTGAAAAGCAAAAGAAATATTTTTACAATTTTCTTCCATATGATTAAGTGAGTGTTGTCGCATGAGAGAAGAAGTCCCTTAAAAAAACTGCCACTAAATAGTTTGATTTATTTGTCAAAAGCTGAAGCTTCAAGAAGAATATTACTCGTACTTAGATACTAAATAAATATGTGGCATTCACAGTTCCAGTTGGAGATACCGAACGTTTATTAATTATTGACAATAAATAACTTTGCTTGGCGACTAATTTGTTTACTTTATGGTAATCGAAAAAGTAAACATGGATCAAATTTGCGTATAAGATTAAAAAGAGATGTAGAGAGAACTAACAAGAGGGAACTAACGAAAAAAGAGAGAACTAGATACAAGTTGTACGAGACAAAAGAATTTCTCGTATGAGATTAAAAGGTATGAATTTTTTTAATGAACTTCTTTCGAGTGAAGTTCAGTGAATTTGTTCTTTAAAACACATACAGCAGTATGCGAGGAAAGTATCCTATACGTATCTACAGCAATCTAAGAATGTAAGAGAATGTAAGGAACCCGTTTCTCTGTCACTAGCTTGAACAATGATTACGTATTTACCACAAACATGGATCATAATAAGACTAGGTGAATATAGTGCCCTATTTTTGAAATTCATTCCGTGGACTGAGCAATTAAAATTTTTCATGTAAACTCTATAAGTTTTCATAAGACTCTGATGTTCATCGATATGTAAAACTTAGCAATGATAAAGCGGTGATAGAAATTGGAAAAACGAATTCTTGCGCGATATAACATGAGTTGCTGTTCAAGGGTGAAAAAAAGTAATGTATATATTATTTGACGTGGCCATCAACATTGATGGTTTAATGAAAAATAACTCAAAAATTCAATTATTTACCAACTATGAGAGTTGCATCGTCTTTTTAACTTCTATTTGATGCGTTAAAAATAGATTTTTCTGAGCTTCAACTGCGTACATAATCCGTCGAACTTTGAGTGATATGTTATTTTAATTAATTTTGCGGACTAGCACTTTAATTTGAAATTGATATTCTCTTAAACGCTACCTTCATCTGTTACTATAAATTCTCTAAATTTCGTACAAATGATAAAATGCTGCGATTCTGTTATGAATCATTAATTCAGCATCGTATGAAAAAAAAAAAAAAAAAAAAAGGAAAAGTTTTCTTTCTTTCAAGCAATGCTTTTTGTTTCTTATGCATTTTGCACAATGATAGGGATCTTCTAATATCTTCAGGGAAAATATTTTTCAATATCCCGTGGAGAACCCTCATCGCATGGCTTTTGATGCCCGCATCATAAAATCGCTCAAATTTTAATAATTTGATATCCAGCGAAATTTTTTACTTAAAAGTTTTCTCAGGCATATTTTCAAACATGTAATTGGTTTTACCAAATCATTCATAAAAGGAACTGCTAGTTGTCTCGACAGCGGTGGATCTGTCCTCGGAGAACACAACATTACTCAATGAGAGGAAAATGAGTGGCAACACAAATACAAAAAATCATCATTGGTCGCCGCGCCGTAACTTCCTGTTATCTCTCATTGTTGCGTTGCTATTAATTTCCCATTGACTGGGGTTGTTCCGTCCTTAGAATCCTCATCCATAGCGGTCACGCAGATGTTGGATTAATGAGCTATTCAATCAAGATCAATTACACACTTTATTATTAGGTTCTATATAATGATTAAGTAAGGATTAAGTTGCAGGCTTCTGGGATGCATATAAGACGTGTCTCATGTTTAGGCACAGAGAGTTATCAGCTGGAAGAATATCCAAGTGTTACAACGATTGTATCTAAAAATTTGGAATTGTCGCAATTTTCTGAGAATATCTTAATCCTTTTTTCTTAAATATGAAGAATAAGAAAAAGTGGCCATACGAAATAAAGTTTATTTTTTAATATGTAAAAAATCTTTTGAAATCTAATCCTATATCCAAAGCTATATTGATTTATGTAACGTTTGTAATTGGAAGCATGCTTTCATCATCAGCGGTTAAGTATATAATTGCTATTACATTTATTTTCAATCGCGCTGTACATTAAATTCATTTTCAGTAAAAGCAGTCTCAGTTGCTTGTTGAAAGAATACTTGGAAATGATACTCTCTTCAAGTGGAAGCTTAACGTCTTTGAAAAATGATTTCAAATAGACATTGCTGGCCACAAGTGATTATTACGACATTTTTTCTCGATCTCTTTTTAAGGGGGCACGGGAAATTAGAGTTTGTCGAAATGATCAAAAACATCGCCTTTTTCAAAGTAACAAAGCACAAGTAATATGCAATTAAGATATTTTTTCCCTTTCCACTTGAAATATATATTCTTAACTATATTATCGAGAAAAATAAATGTTGTATATACAAAATGAATATTTAAATTTTAAATAAAAAAATTCATCTCACTAATGTGGGAAATTAAAATCATCAAGTGCAGCGCACATGATAAAACTCTCAATTATGCATATAGAAAACAATTTTTGAACATGATAGAATTACAACACACCTACTTCTAATTTGAAACCTAAATATGTTTAAAAAGTTTTATTTAAAATTTAATTATAGCACAAAAAATACTAAATATTCCAAAAATATTTAAAGTTTTTTGAGTGAAAAAAAAAAAAAAAAAAAAAAAAAAAAAAATCTGAATTTTTTTTTTTTTGTTTTAGCATGAAGACTGTATAGAAACACATATTTGGTTAATGTTTAGTTAATAGTTTGAAAGTATCTTGAAAGTATCACCTATAGTTTGAAAGTATCAGTGCGCAAAAACTATAAATTTAGTCATATGTGAAAACGTATTTTAAAATTTCCATATCAAAACGGACTTTCAATTTACTCACCGTCTATGAATGATTATATAACTCAAGAAATGGAGCAGATTATTGAATGGGGTTTTTTGCATATTGTTGAGAAATTAAAAAAAAAATCAGAATAACACAAAATCCAAAAACTGATTTTTTGAAAGTTTAAATGTCCTGTGAACCCTTAAATATTTCGTCTCTGTAACTTGTTTACTTCTGAAGGAATTCACGTTTTTTATCTATGCATCTAGTGTGATATTCACATGGAACATGATGCATAGAAGTTTGTAATGATAAAAAAAATATATATGGAACAGATGTTATATATTCCCGCAGCCGCCATCTTGGATTTTTCTTGGCGTGAAAATCCCTTTCCCGCCAAGTAAATGTCGCCAAGGACATTTATGCGCTTGTTAGACTTAACAGGGTTGCCAGAAAAAGTCACTCGTCAGGGCTGCCTTATCGATAAATGCCAACAAATATCACCAAGAAATCCAAGATGGACGTCGAGGGAATATATAACATCTTAACGATATATTTTAACATAAACTTGTGAAAATTGTACAATTAATTAAAAAACCCATAAAACTAGCTGAAGATCGTACTCAAGAGGGGAATTACTTGCATTTCCGTAGATCGATAGCTGTTACTTTCATTTTCGTAATCATAATATATTTTGATAGACGGCCAAAATAAATATAATTATGTTAGATTTACTCAAAAATAGTTATTAAATATCAAGTTGAATGTTAATATTCAAAATAAAACTTTTCAAACGATTTTTTAATAAATCGCCAAAACTGAACGCTACTAGATAAGCAGATTCTTTTTGAATAATCAATAAAATTAAAGGATTTTCATTCAATCATTAATTTGAACAATGAGTTCACACTGAATCATTGTTATCTACAGTATTAAATAATAATATCCGTAGTCACTTTAATTAACAAATGATGAATCGACAATCCGGTGTCATTTCTTTCAATCTCATTGTTAGTTTATTCAACATTGGTACTAATCTGATGACGTCACTCTGTTTATAAATATAAATTATACAGGTGTGTAATAAATTTTACAATGACAAATTATTACACATTGTAATTTATTCTCATTACAGTGCAATTTTCCAAATTATACTGCCACATTTACAACCTAAAAAATTAAATTTCTTAGCTGGCACCTATGACTTCATGCATTTGAGGATCGAGAAAAGTAATGTCACTATTTAAACATCAAATTTATCGACGATAATAATAATAATATTGTACCTCTATTAGAAAAACGGCAAACCATCCCTGTATCGATTATTCCGCCTTCTTTAATGCTATTTAAAAATTCAACTAATTATTTTAAAATATTTCAAGCAGTGGATTTATCACATTGCAATATTGTCGTTAATTCTTTGCATTGGTCTTTCCCTTCTCACAACTAGACTGTCTTTACACAGACTCCACCGGTTATTTTTATATAGACTATCAGCTTATGAAATCAAAATTCAAGTTTTCGTATTTTTTCACTATACACACCGAAAAAGAAATTAATAAATATATCTAAATCTGTATATATTATTGTAAATATTATCTATTTTAAGAGATTCGTAAAATAATAAATTTTGATGTTTAAAATTTTCTTTTATGTACAAAAAATGATATTTTTTTTCGTAGGGCTATTAGGAAAACTAAGTAAATGGCATTGTCCAAAATAGATTTCTTTTTCACGTCCGTTCTAGCAAGCTATGGACTGATTGATACAAATTTTTAAAAAAAAATAGGGGACACATTTTAAAATAATTTTTATATATTGAGTTAAAATTCTGAAGTTTTTTTTGTGATAGTTAACCATATCATTTGCAAACAAAATCACATGATAAAACTTCTCACATTTTTTTTAAATTTAAATGTAAAATTTATTAAAAAAGTGGGGTGATTAAAAATCGTTAAACTCTAAATATTATTTATAGAATCACAATGTACTTTCATTTAAATAAAGAGAAATACATAAGTTTTAATTTTGATTCAGCATATATAAAAATATTAATTTAAAAAATTTAAAAATATTTAACGAAAAAAAAAATATAAAAAGTGGTGCAACTTAAAAAAAAATCATATTTTCAAAGTAAATATTTTTTCAAATATGCTGAATCAAAATTAAAGTAAAACAACTGAAAAAGACATGTTCCAAGTTTGAATCCTTTATCTTTAACAGTTCTTGACTTATAAGAACTTAAATACGAGAAATGGTGAAAAAACTCATCATTAAGAAAAACGCATTTTTACAAGATGTCGTTTTCATGACAGCCATTGCTTGAAAGCTAGATTTTGAAAACAAACCAAAACGAAAAAAATAATATTTCTTGTTCTAATTGAGATAGAAAAATGATTTAAAAGTCATTTTATACAGGAAAAAACAGAGAAATATTTAATGAATTAAAATATTTTTACAAAATTTGAAGATTTTAGTGTCCAGGACTCCCTTAATACTAGCAGGCTACTCCTGCTATGCTTTTTTCAATACGAAGCATAAAACAAATTAAATTATGAATTTCGACTGGTACTTTTAAAGCAAATTGGACCTTCCCCTGGAATTCCCATCCTTATTATTTCGAAGATGAGAACTCCGTTGCGAAATTATATTATCCTATGGGTGGGTCAAAATTTGGACTAGTAAGAAATCAACTCTTTTATTTGTTGATTTATAGTCGAGCTTGGTTGGAATACGAGTCCTTTATGACAACAAGAATTATAAAGATCTCTAGTCACAATACTACGAAATAAGAGAGCACTATAATAATTTCGGAGATTTACCATTGAATTTAAATAATTTTCGGGTGGTTCATTTTCGTTTGTTAGTTCTTGAGCTCCGGGCCTCTCAGCTTGGTGCTGCGTTGTTTTAGTAGCTTCAACAGGTCTCACTTATATATTACGTCACATTTTACAATGAACGTCCTCTTCTCTAAAGCCTACCACGGTTTGCCAAGGAGCCAGGATATGAGGTTTACCAGAATAATTTATTCAGCAAGAATGCTAGAAGTGTCGTCTAGCCCTATGTCTATTCTTAGCCTTTGTCTTTCTTTTAATTTTGAGACAAAATAAGGGCTAATAGCTTCCATCTTGGTGGTAAACCTTTTCATCCGATAGATAGCAAAAGTGTCAGCTTTCTAATAAATAACACATTTTAAAGAAAATAATACATGTCGAATATATTTTCCCATGATAACTGCAAACACAGACCCTAATTATGGGACAATGATTTTCTTAAAATGTTATTTCTTGTCTTGGAAAAGATAAAACTAGAATTTGTTTCATTTTCCTAAGCATTGTCCCCTCATTCATCGCCCCCTAATATTTGAAATTTGGAACAGCAACATAAACATTCAGACTGACGTTGCAACAGTCATGAAGTCCATTATTATTTGATTATTATTATCATTAAAACTGAAAAAATAGCTTTATATGGAACATTCAATAAAATGCCTGGACTAAGAAAACCACTCATGCCATTTTTTTCGTTTAATTCAATATAAAATATTTCACCCCCTTCAAAACTTTTTAATCGCAGTTTCTGTAACAAGCTTTTAATTCTTATGACATGACAACGATGAAATCCAACAGATTCGAAGCATTCCTTAGTATACATCTTTTTCAATGAGTAATAATTTTCAAGACTAATGACAAAGACTTCATACCAAGCCCTAAGGTAAGTATAATTGAGCAGGTGTATTTCCAATACTTGTGATAGATTATTTGAGACGTTTTGGCTACCTAACGAAACATTGTTTTCTTCAATTTTTCCCGGAATGCTTCTGAATTAGATTATTTTTTTTCTACGAAACATAATAGCCTTTTTCAAAACACTTAAAGGCATTAAAGAAATTCTCAGAGCATCTTCAACTGAATTAGATCCACAACATACATCATCTACCTATAAGAAAGTGTTAAGCATTTTATATGAATCAAAATATAATTATCAAACTGTATTAATCTAACACTTGGGGACAACAGTAAAATTACATGTAGAAAACTTTATTTCAAAGTTACATTTGTCGTTTTAAAACATTTCCCATTTTCATCAGTATTACAATTCTTAGACAATACCAACCTCTAATATTCTGTATCAGCACTGTATATATATTAAGCCGAAACTTCAAAAACGCTTTTTCATTAACAGCAATAACAGCAAGTTACTATTCTCTGAATTTAAAAATTGCATTTATATAATAGGATTCATACTCAAACATATATTTTCAAAACCGATATTTCCATATTATCATAGCTGTCTCAAATTAAGGATACAATAGTGTTGTTAAAACAGCAGTAATATGTAGAAAAGCTGTTCCACACGTGAAATGACCCTTCAATAGATTTAAAAATTTCCACATTTTAAACTCTAGACCTTAGTAAGCTGCCTGTTTTAATAATAAATAAATAATAAAAATAATATATAACAAAAAGCTTCACAATTTAAATATTAGACTGAAGTAATCTGTCGTTTCAGGGCCATTCCATGAAAATCTCTCAAAATATTCTATGTGTGACGCATACATAAATGCCTATATCAATTTACTTACAGGTTGTTAAAACATAAACTATGCATTAAAAATAACAGATAACTCTAGATTTTCATACTAGAATAGTTATTTTAGTTTGAGCAAATAATAAAATTGTTAAAACAGCAGAAATATGTAGAAAAGCTGTCCCACACGGGACATGGAATGACCCTACACAATTTTTAGCTCAGTCGATGTTTCGTCACAAATTACAGGCTTATGCAACACAGTGTGTGAAATAAAGTTTTTTATTAATAATGTCTTATTAGCATTTTCCGAAATTCTAAAAAAGATTTCAATTGAAACCTTTCTGTAACCGTGTGTTTGGGGTCTCAGTGCCTTAAGCAGCATACACCTGTGTTATTACGCACGTTACGGTCTGTTTTGTTTTTATATTTTTAAACGAAAATTTTCCAATTAAACCAAGTGTAGGGGACAACAGTGCTTTCGGCAGTGTTCACACTCAAATTCGTATGATTTTATATTTTTAAAGGAAAATGTATACAACAGTCAAATGAAAATTTATCCTAACTAACCTAATGACAACTGCCCAACTGCCTGCCCTAGCGTATATAGCGCACGATAGGCACACACAAGTCTGTTTTGATTTTATATTAATAAAATGACAAAGGCCTCCATTTTTACTGCTGCGTACACCGAGCGCGATTCACACTATCTAATCTAATTTTGTTTTATCTTTATTAAGCCTTAACCGGAAACGTGAAAATCCCGTGCACAAACAGAACACTTAATAATTGACCAAATTGTGAACTTAAAACATTTAATCTTTAGTAGTAAGGCATCAACAGGACAAATTTTTTAATATAACAGCATAAAAATAAGTTTGGAATGTCGGAGAGAGAAAATATTAAGGGCAGATATGTAGACGCAAACATCTCAGAGACGTACGTTTCCGGTTAAAGGTTAAACGATAACCTTTCCAAGCAACCCCAATTTGGTGTCCGCAGTTTGCACCCTCGAATTTATATAAACTTAATATTTTAAAATGAAAATAAATCCAATGGGACTCAGTTGTCTTCGTGAGAGTGACTGATGATTTATATTCGATCGTTTAGATTTTTTAATTTTTTTTTATTTTAAAATTCTGACCAAAAATTTCTGAAAAAGAAATCTAAATTGTGTACACCCCTCCCACTTTTAAAATTGGAAATGATTATATTAAAAAAATAACATGGACGGAATCGAAAGGCAATAACTGGGGTATTTCTTTCTTTGTTTATTTTTTTTTTTTTAATATTTCGATCAGAAGAACCGATTCGAACATGTAAATGTGTGGAGGTCAAAAATACGAATTTGACGTTATGAATACGTTTTATTTAAGAATGTAAATTGTAAAATTTTTTCAAACAATTAGCATCTTTGTAATAGGAAAAGTAAAATGATGATATGGGCATTTTTTTCGTATTTTCATTTGGTAAGCAGATGCTTTGTTTCAAAGCAAACGAAAGAAAGGAACATTTTTCAGCGTGTCATTCTTAACTGCTTCGACCTCGGAATGTTTTTTTAAAACCAGAACGATCGATGGCCACATGTCATTTTGAGAAAAATCTTCACTGTTAAATATATCTTTTCAATGAAAACTGATTGAAAATATCATTATTTGAACTTTAAAATCTGGAATATAAAACGAAAAGCAGCTATTTTAAAATATGAATTATATAGCAATTTAAAAATTAAATTTTAGATAAAAAATATAAAAATAATAACAAAATATTAGATAAATTAAAAAAAAGATTAATTTTTGTTCACAGCACATTACAATAATGTCGCACATATGCATGCAAAAAATATTTAACTTGCTTTACCTAGTTTTAGATTTCATAAAATTTTTGTAACTGAACTACCTTAGCCGATAGTAAGGAATAGTGGTTTAAAAAATTCTTCATAGATAAAACCGTCTGCTTCAACGTGTTTATAATGCATTTCTTTCTAAAAGTATGGTTTTTCATGTCTCTATGTCTAAGATTTTAAATTGAATTACAGCATCGACAGCCTTAATTACTATTTTTAAAATAAAACCTCCAATATTAATATTTCTATTACTCAATATTAATTTTTCTATTACTAGGATAAAATAATAATAATAAACACAATTTTATTTTATTCCTATCCATAAAGAGTAGAAAAGAACCAATAATTATAATTAAATATATTTGTGTTGTTAATAAATAATGTTTACAGTTTATTAAAAAAATGAAATTAAATGTTTCATAAATTATATTTTTCAGTTAAAAAAGTAATGTCATAGAGTCTTTAGTCAACCGCAAGAGAAATCTGTTTTGAACATATGATCAATCCAAGAACAATGCAAAGTACACAAGCGCGTGCAATTGTGAGAGATTTATAAAATAATATATATTATTAATTACTTAGCATTTCACGTTATAATATTATAAATCTAACGGACTCTATTCTAATACGAATTAAGAAAAAAAATGCATTATTGACAAAATTCAGACACATGCTCAAATCAGTTTTTTCTTCTTAAGTAAAACATGATGATACTGAATACAGTGATACTGAATGAAGTGATGAAAAGTGAATGATATTTTCACAAACCCTTATGCAAAACTAAATACTTTACACAATTTATTATTATTACTGAAATGCAAATCACAAAACGAATATTTTTATTTTCAATATTGAACATTTATTTTAAAAGTTTAACATTTTTTTTTTAACTTATGACATATCAGTTGTTTAGTATGAACCTTTTATGTAAATAACTATTTACATAAAAGTATTTATGTAAATGGTAATCGTCTTTTCCTGTTTCCTGCATTTATCTTATATTGCCTGTCACAAGACACATTTTATTTCAAATTCTAGACGCCACCTTTTTTAAATATTTATATTTGAAAGTAATTGATAATTTTAGATTAACCTTATAGAATTAAGCTTCACAAGTGAACGAAATTATAAATTAAAAAGTTTTTAACAATAATTCTATTAATTGAAATCATATACAATTTTATTTAAAATCAATTTAAGTAATGTTTCTAAAAACTGAAAAACAAACATTGTTTTCAAAATTACATACTTATTGCAATATTCATTAGTTATTCACAGGACTACAATAAGTGGTACTAAAGTGAATAGTGTTGCAGAGTTATTTTATTACTCCCAGTTTTCAAAGGAAACGTGAAATGAAATCATTGCCATTCTATCTGAAAAATAGTAACTGAATCTTAATCGAGATTTTGAGAAAATAAAAATATTCATAGAAATTAAATATTATTTTACTTTGTATAAAATGTTGTAAACATTTCTTACCGGAAAAATAATAGAAAAAATTTCCATTTAACACAAAAAAATAATTAGAAAAGTTCTCAATGTCGATGTTATCATCTTCCAATCAAGCTCCCCAATCACTCATTTTGAGATGATTGGAGGCAATTATACAAAATCAGAATGAACCTAATAAAAAATAAAAATAAAGCAATTTAACAAATTACAACGACCATTTGGAAAATGATTTTTTAAAAGACTAAAATTTAAGACAAAAAATCGCAGAGAGTTGATCATGCATTACGTACGCCATGAATTAAACATTAATAGTGTTATTACACGTAAAAATTGCAAGCGAAAAAAATCACCTGCAACTCGTCAGATTTCCTGAAACTTACGTATTATCCAAACATTTCATTGGCTGTTCGGGAAAAGGCTTTTCCATCGACCAATTTTAAATAAAATTTCATTCTTAAGCTTCTAAACATCTCACAATGTTACTTTTTACACCTTCGTATGGAGAAAAAAATGTACATTAAAATGCAATTTGTTTGAAAGCTGTATCTCAATTTGTTTCTGAGTTATTATTCTTTTTTTGTAGTTTTTATTACTTTTTTGTCATAGTGGCAACAGAAGTATCCATCTCTGTTGAAAGTAAAGGGAAATACAGATTACTGTATAGACCAATCATAAAACGAATAAAATCCGGATTCAACCAATAAAACGTATGAGCTATGTTTTTGATTTCCTACCCAGACAGAGGTCAATAACCATTTTTCCAAATGGTTAATAACTTTATTTTCAGCAGTCATTTATTTTGCTTAATCTTATTTAAAAAACTTTTAATTCAGTTTTAGGAAATATCTTGATAAAAACAAATCTTTCTTGTTCATAAAAGTTTCATTATTATTCAGTAGATGCCAAACCCAGTTGTCATCATTTATTATTTTTTTACATACCCCTTGAAATATTTTCAAAAGTATTTCTATCTTTTAAACTGATATTAACAAAATGTAATTATTTTTTACATTTTTAACTGGTACTTACAATTTAACGATTAAAATAGGAAAACAAAACTTAAAATGAAACATGCAGGGGGAGTTAGAGGACCTTGTACGATTTTTATTCCTATAAAAATAACATTATAATAAAAAAGAGAACTATTCGGATGCATTTATTGTCTGTCCTAGAAATTTATTTACAACAAATTTCTGCTACCAATCATGAGAAAAAATGCAGTGAGCAGCTTTTTGAGACTCTAATTAAACTGTCTCACATATGGGCCAAATATGATACAGTCACTGAACACTTTGATTTTTAATTTTAATCACATCGGTTGATTAAAATACTTATAAAATAATGACAAATTTGATAATTCTCTATACGAATTGTTAATGCAATTAGCTATTACAATATTTCATACGGAAAATCAATTAGAATTAAAACAGTTTTTAATTATGAGATGATATATGAATAAATCAACATTTAAACATTTCTATACTTCCACTTTTACAAAACCATGCATTATCAATATCACCAACAGCAATGCCATCATTCATTTATGATTCAATTGCTTTTAATGTTTTGCATTTATTTGAATAAATATTAGTTTTTAAATACAACATCCAAAGCGTAATTACCATCATTATATATCTATATATATTCTATACTAATATTATAAAGAGGTAAAATTTGTTTATTTGTAGGAGGTAAGCTATGGAACTACCGAACCGATTCCAAGAGTAATGGTATCAAAATGATGGTGTTAGTCCAACTTAGAACATAAGCTATATCTTATATCTGTGTCACTGGCCAAAAGGGCGTACAGGAGCAAAAAACGTTCTAAAAATTTTTGTGTTATTTGTGCGATTTTTGTGTTATTGAAGGGCCTAGATACATGGAATTTGTAATGATAGTTTCTTATAAGATTCTAATGATCTCTAAGGGCATTTCTTAAAAAAAATCGAAATTAACAAGTAAAAATTTAATTTAAAAAGTCAAAGAACCCGACTGCGTAAAAAGCAAACTAATTAATTATTTCTCATCAATGTGAAACTATTTTTTTATATTACTTACCTATTTTTTTATTTACTTGTATTGATGACTTTTAAGTTCTGTTTAATTGTTAGTTCCTATATATAAACACTGTTTTGATTACACCTATGTGTGTCTACGATGGTTAGAGTTGCAGTAAATCTACAGATCCTACCTACACAACTTCCAGTTTGGGTAATATTTAAACTGAGCTTCTGACTGTAAAATAATCACTGAAACATCATCTTCATTTTGAAAGACCTATCCAATGGTATGACACGCAATATGGTGCGTATTTTTTTCGTCTCTACCGTCATTTTGTATTTTACTGCAGCCCTTTTGAATTTATAAAAACAAAATCTAGCCTATAACCATCGGACAGTTACGTCGAATCGATAGAGACCTCATTCATTAAAATCCATCTAGCCGTTGGGATGTTTCGATGGTATAAAAAAATCCACTTACCCAGATATGCGTGAAATACATAACCCGTCTAGGCAGTCGCGTAAAAAGCGGTGAAAATGCGCAAAAAGTGTTCTAAAAAACGTTCTAAATAGCAATTTTTACGAAATCTTAAGAAGTATAAAACCGATTTCAAAAATAATGTTGTCAAAATGATTGTGAAAATCTTTGCTTCAACATAGGCTACATTTTATATCGGTGCCACTAACCCTAAAGGTGATTCCGGAGCAAATAAATGTTCGAAATTGTGATTTTTGGTGTTACTGATATGCCCAGATACATGGAATTTGGGATGGTAGTTACATATTAGATATAAATGATCTCAAAAAGCATTTCTTAAAAAAATCGACATTTAAAAGGGGTGAAAATGAGCAAAAAGTGTTCTAAAAAACGTTCTAAATGGCGATTTTTACGCAGTCTCTAGAAGTGCCAAACCGATTTAAAAAATAATGGTGTGAAAATGATGGTGATAACCTTTGCTTCAACATAGGCTACATTTTATGTCGGTGCCACTACCCCTAAAGGGGGTGCCGGAGCAAATAAACGTTCAAAATTATGATTTTTGTGTTACTGAAGGGTCCAGATACATGGAATTTGGAATGGTAGTTACTTATAAGATAAAAATGATCTCTAAGAACATTTCTTAAAAAATTCGAAATTTAAAAGGGTGAAAATGCGCGAAACGAGTTCTATAAACCTTCTAAAGGGCAATTTCTACGCCATCTCAGAAAGTACCCAACATATTTCAAAAGTAATGGTTGGAAATTGATGATGACAGCACTTGCTCCAACATAGGCTCTATTTCATGTCGGTTTCAATACCACCTAGGGGTTTCAGAAGCAAAAAACGTTCTAAATTGCGAGTTTTGTGTTACTGAAGGGCCTAGAATCCTGAAATTAGGCAGGTCAGTTATTTATAAGACAGAAATGATCTCCAAGAACATTTCCTGACAAATCGAAATTTAAAAGGGGAGAAAATGAGCGAAAAGCGTTCTAAAAACCGTTATAAATTGCGATTTCTACGCAATCGTATGAAGTATCCAACCGATTTAAAAAACAATAATGGTGTGAAAACGATGGCGGCAGCCCTCGCGCTAACTTAGTCTGTATTTCATGTCCATGCCACTACCCCAAAGGGGGTGAAGGAGCAAAAAAATAATCTAAATTGCGATTTTTGTAATACAGCAGGGGCTAGCAACTTGAAACTAGGCATGGTAATTAATTATAAGGTATAATTGATCTCTAAGAACATTTACTAAATAATTCGAAATTTAAAAGGGGTGAAAATTGGCGAAAACCGTTCTAAATTGCGATTTCTATGCAATATCAGAAAATACCCAATCAATTTCAAAAGTAATGTTTGGAAATTGATGATAACAGCACTTGCTGCAATATAGGATCTATTTCATGCTGGCGTTACTATCACCTTGCGGTTGCATTTAAAAAACGTTCAAAATTGTAATTTTTGTGATACTGAAGGGGCTAGCAACATGAAATTTAGCATGGTAATTACTTATGAGATGTAAATACTCTCTGAGAAGTGGTACTTAACAATTTTAAATTTAAAAGGGGTGAAAATGAACGAAAAGCCTTCTAAAAACCGTCTAAATAGCGATTTCTACACAATCTCAGAAATATAAACCAATTTCAGAAGTAATGGTTTCAAATTTATAGTGACAGTCCTCGCTCCAACATAGCTTATATTTTACGTTGTTGTCACTACCACCTGGGGGTTACAGGAGCAAAAAATATTCTAAATTGCGTTTTTTGTGTTACTGAGGAGCGTCTAACATTTAAAATTTGGAATGGTAATTACTTCAAAGGTGCAAATGCTTTCTAAGAATTGTCGAAAGAAAATTCCAAATTTAAAAGGATGAAGTGACCGAAAAGTGTTCTTAAAGCGTTCTAAATTACGATTTTTATGCAATCGTATGAAATACGAAACCGATTTCAAACTTAATGGTTGCAAATTGATGGTGATAGAACCTGCTCAAACATAAGCTATATTTTATGTCGAGTGTTGCAAGAGCAATAAACTTTCTAAACTGCGATTTCTCTGGTACTGAAGAGGCTAGAAACTTTAAATATAACACAGTAGTTACTTATAATATATAAATGTCCTCTAAGAACAGTCGAAAATAAAATTGGAATTAAAAAGGGGTGAAGCGAAGGAAAAGAACGAAAAGCATTCTGAAAGAGTCCTAAGTAACGATTTCTATGGAATCGATGGAAATAATAAACCTATTTCAGAAGTTATTGGTTGCGAATCAAGAGTGATAGTCCCTGATCCTATGCGGGCTATATTTTATGCCGGGGTCACTACCACCTGGTTGGCAGGAACAACAGGAAACCCTTTAAAAACATCTGAATTCCAATTTCTATAGAATATTAGGAAATACCAACCGATTTCAAGGTTAATGTTGGCAAATTAATGGTGACAGTCTCGGTTTCAACATTTTTCGAGACATTCTATTTAAACTCTGTTTCGGCATTTTATGTTAGTGCCACAAACGCCAGGGACGTTGTAGACTGTTAGACAAGAAGCTTGGAATTTGACATAATGGCTAAATTTACAGATGTAAATGTGTTAAGATGTTTTCTAAAAATTCAAACCTTCAAATGAATATTGAAATGAGCATAAAAGTGAGCATAAATTATAATTATTTGCAAATAGTTTTAGTTATTTTTATTAATTAAAATATAATTTCTGTCTATTGCACTTTTATAATGAAGTTTAGTCAAACTGTGGCTTAATCTGTAATTTTTTAATTATTTCAAAAAGTGTTCTTCTAATAAAAATATGCATGCAAATATCACTTGGCATATTTCAATTATTACGCGAGCAAAGCCCCGGGGTTTGCTCGTAACTTACAATTTGCCTACTGATAAAATTGGGAACAATCTGAATGCATGATATATATCATATTCTTTTTTTTAAATCCCTGTTAAAAAGAATTTCTTTCCCTTTAAGAAAACATGAATTTTAAAAATCAAAAAATATTTCCTTATTAAACTGCAAAAATATGCTACAGATGTAAGAAATTAAGTTGTGTTAATTAATAAGTGAATGGCGTGTTTTGTTTTTTTCGTATTCATATCTCAATGTAGTATTTTTAACGGATTTATTTTTATTAACGGAATAGCCTATATTTTCGTTTATATTCGAATATAGCATATTCGACATATTTGAATATTTTAAAAAACTATAGGGCACTCCAACAAATAAGAGAATAGTAATTAGAAAAATAAAAAATATATTCCATTAGTGTGGTGACATTTGGACGTCATGATTACTCACTTCATATAATGGAGAAATTCAAGATCCGTGAATTGCATTTTTTACAGGAAAAAAATAGGTTGTTTTAGTAGAGGTATAAGTCTCATTAAAACTCTTTACAAAAATTTTATTTGAAGTTTTTGTAGTGCTGAAAACGACACATGGGATGTGCCCAAACTTAAATGCAAAATATCCAAATAGCAGATAAATATGCTTTTCATTTTCTTCGACCGGCAGCGCTTGGGCTGTCACCACCATAACCACTACATTAATGAAATTAATTTTTAAAATTCAGTATCTCCAATTTAAATTGTATTGGCATAAAAGTAGATTCCCGACACGGTGTGATTAATCACACCGGGTATCATCGTACATTTAAAATGATCGTTAGAGATGAAGACATTGGGAAAATTTGAATTGCGTGCGATCCAACTTAAGGTATGTGCCACCCTCAAATAGCTGTTTTTGCGAGATTTTTCGATTTCTTTTTTTATTATTTTAAAGTTGAATCATTTAGGATTTCAAAAATTCAATACTTTTGGTTCAGCGATAATAACAAGCAAAGTTATAGCACAAAATATAAACCGGAAATGACCATTTATAGTTCACAGAAAGGTAAAGATTCATTTTAATACACAAATATATAACATATAACATATGCACAAATATATAATAAAACCCTATAAATATGGTGAATTTCAAATTTGTAAACTTTATACGTAATTTTTGTGATCTATAAAAATTTTAATTTGCGTTTTCCATTGTGTACGTTTACGAGAAACGTTATTTTTAAAAATGTTTTTAAGATATTGAAAAAAAAAAATTGTGACAAGGTTTTGCTCCTCTATAGGTATCTTATGAAGGAAAATATAGATTGTAAGTTTGTATATATTAATTTAAGAGCAATTTCTATTGCAAAATACACATAAAAAATCATATTTCGTATATAAAATTTGTCATAAGTTAGTAAATTCAAGAGGTTTTGCAAATATTTTGCTTGATAACACAGGTAAGTGGTTTGCTAATATATTGTGGAAATAAAAGATCAAATATATTAAATATTCTTCTTCTTCTTTTTTATCTTTCCTGCGGTTTAGTTTTACAATTAAAATACAGGATATATCAATAAAAATAAATTATTATTGTAATAATTTTCATGATATTTTGCCAAATAATTGAAGGACTACTAATTGAACTCAAAAAAATAATTTCACTTTTGTATACCTAAGTGTTTATTTATTAATGGGATACTTCTTCTTTTATGAATTTATTGTTCATCTGAGCAATCCTCATTGCAATCATTAAAATGATCATCATTGACATCATTTAAAAAATGCCGATATTCATTTGATTAAATTTTAAGACCCTAATTTGATTAATTTTGCAATGAAAGGAAATTCTTCCAATACAATAGCAATAATTGTTTAGTGTAGTTATTACACATGTAATATCGCTCACCCACATAAAAAGTGACACATCTCACAAAAGTTCATTTTGCGTTTCATTCCACTTATAGGTCTGTCTGCACAACAAGTTTAATAAGTGTCGTTATAAGGAAAATCACTTTCTTACGCTATGTATCCATTGGTGACCTCCGAAGTGGGGTGGATTGCGTGGGGATGTAAAATTACCCAACTATCCAATTTTCACCCTACGTCTTCATTCTCAAGGGTTTTAAGCTTTTATGCGCATTTTTATTCCTGCATGCAGAGCTAACAAGTAAAGGTACTATAGGCCGTGGCGGCGAATTTCGATTTTTACAGTTCATTCGATTCGTCTCATCGTGCTAAATAATTTGCCACCTCGCATATCGGCTATTGAGTTTTAATAATGACAGGGAGAGGGTCAAAATTAAAAAAAATTGCATAATGCAGGGCTGCCAAAGGCGAATATTTTATTATTTCATTGGCACCGCTTTTTTAAGAAAAACATTTTGTTGTACATTTCTCTTGCACATGTTGTTACAGTGTATCTGAAAAAAATATGTTTTATAAAAGTGGTGCCAGATAGAATTAAAAAATAGTGCCTGTGGCAGCCCTGTAATGCGAGCTGCCGAAAATAAAAAAAGAGTAGCAGAAAATTCCTTCGCATGCAAGCGTACGTAGACGTTCCGCAAGTTATGAAGAGACTGAAAAACTGACAAAAGAACAGGCAATGTGTGGTTACAAAGATTTTTGCTCGTAATTCGGAAAAGAGTATTAACAGGATGAACAAAACTAGACAAGGACATCATAAGTTGCGAAAATCTTCCTGTCAAGTAGCATACGAATATTTTATCTGCAATTACGAATTCTTATAATAATAGCAATAATATAACATTATAGTAGTTATTGGCAATGTATGGCAAGGTAAAAACAATTAGTAATAGTCTGTGGCGGCGAATTTCGATTTTATAGGTCATTCGATTGGTCTCATCAAGCTTAGTAATTTTACACCTCGCATATCAGATTATGAGTTTTAATAATGACAGGGGGCCGGATCAAATTTCAAAATTTCGTTCATTGAAAAACAGATGCCCTCAATTAAATAAGTGAGTTTGAAGTTTACTAATTGTTTTTACAGTGCCAATAACAACTATAATGTTATATTATTGCTGTTATTATAAGAATTTGTAATTGCAGATAAAATATTCGTATGCTACTTGACAGGCAGGTTTTCGCATGTTATGATGTCCTCGTCTAGTTTTGTTCATCCTGTCAACGCTTTTTCCCGAATTAAGAGCAAAAATCTTTGTAACCACACATTGCCGGTCCTTTTGTCAGTTTTTCAGTCACTTCGTAACTTGCGGAACGTCTACGCACGATTGCAGTAGAAGGAATTTTCTGCTACCGTTTTATTTTCGGCAGCTCGCATAACAGAGATGCCACAGGCACTATTTATTAATTCTATCTCACACCACTTTTATAAAACTGAATTTTTTCAGATACACTGTGACAACATCTGCAAGAGACAACAAAGGTATTAAGTACTAAGTAATTTACATTTTACAAATTTTTCTCTTAAAATAGCGGTTCCAATGAAATATAAAAATAGTCGCCTATTGCAGCCCTGCATTATGCAATTTTTTGAACTTTGACCCGATCCCCTGAGATTATTAAAACTCAATAGCCGATATGCGAGGGGGCAAATTATTTAGCTCAATCAGACGAATCGAATGAGCTATAAAAATCGAAATTCGCCGCCACAGACTATAGTACCTTTACTTGTAAGTGCTATAATTTCATGTTACAGTAAAACCAAGCAAATTTACTTTTGTCGAGATGTGTCACTTTTCTTTCGGGTGAGCGATGTTTTCAATGAAAGCCAATATTTCTGCAATATTATCATGTAATTGCAATTATTTACAATACCATGACAATAAGTAATCAGTATTTTGAAACATTTTCTTTGGAATCCGCATTATATTACATGAAGCATTATTACTTTAACACTAGAATTACCGAAGCAGGTCATCTGTGACCCAAGACGTGATTATTCGCTCGTATCACTGTTACTTTTAAAAATAAATCTTTGAAAGTTTTGACTTTTCGTAAATACTCAGTACAATGCTTTAAAACGAATTTATTTGAAATCGAAAGAAAATTTTTTTATCTACACATCTGTATACCTAGAATTACCGTGCTGCGTCATCGCTGACCCGAACAAAGTAATGGTCTTTTTCTTTGATTTCAACAGGGAATTTAATATTAACCTAGAATTACCGTGCTGAGTCATCGCTGACCCGAACAAAGTAATGGCCTTTTTCTTTGATTTCAACAGGGAATTTAATAATAACCTAGAATTACCGTGCTTGGTCATCGCTGACCCGAACAAAGTAATGGCCTTTTTCTTTGATTTCAACAGAGAATTTAATAATAACCTAGAATTACCGTGCTGGGTCATCGCTGACCCGAACAAAGTAATGGCCTTTTTCTTTGATTTCAACAGGGAATTTAATAATAACCTAGAAATACCGTACTGGGACATCGCTGACCCGAACAAAGTAATGGCATTTTTCTTTGATTTCAACAGGGACTTTAATAATAGAAGAATAATGTAGGGTCAATCCATTTAAAGTGGTACAGCACTGGTTGCTCGAACATTTTTAAAAAATCTAAAATATTTTGTACAACAACGCTAACATGATGGAAGTTCAAAATGACTATTATTTTAATTTTATTAATTTTTGTTTGTGCATGGCGGCCATCTTTGTTTCATCGTCTGCAGAAATTTTCTCACAAGAAGGGTTTACGGAATTGTAAATAATTCATTGTTTATTTATCCAATTAGAGTGCGGATTAAAGCAATTTGTACCGAATACATCGGGCTAAACATTTGGTAATGGAGTAGTTTCCGAAACTAACTGCTTATTGGTAAAATTTAAGCATAAAGTTTCCGTTTTTTTCCAAAATTTGTCCGTTTACAAGAGGAAGTTTTTCTAGCAAGGAATACTGTCAACATGAAATATTTTTTTTTTACAAATAGGCCGAAAGTACTTATACTCACACGCCGAGTTCCAGATCTGGGACTTGCTTTCTCTTTGCTAAAAAAATTCCCAAATTTTCCAAAAATGACAAAAATCGCACTTTTCAGGCTTTGATATCTCTGGCGGGGCACGAGATAAAAATCTGATTTTTTTTTATATATAAGAGTATTGTATGGTAGTGTGCACAAGAAATTTCAAGATGGAGATTTGACTACAAGATGAGATATATGCAAGGGCAACATGTCAAAACAATACTGCCAAACTATTGTTTTGTTGTAGTCACAGCTAAGTATTTCTCTCAGAGTAGCATTTAAATTTATGTTTTTGATTATCTTTAAATAATAGTAACAGAAAATAAAGACCTTTGCAAAGCTTAGCAATTAATAAAAAAAATAATTATACCTAAGGCCATACATTTTGTATGGTTTCAGTAATTTTTGCTGTAAGTAATTTTAGTAACTAAAAGAAAAAAAAGCACTTTTACATAAAGAAAAAAAAATGTTTTTATACAAGGTCTGAGACAAAAACAACATAGGGAAAAAGAAAAGTTGTTAATGTTTTCATACTTGTTGAGACATGATCAAACGTGTCAAAACACATTCTTGCTTGTTTGTTCAAAAACCACAATTTTGATCTTTCTCAAAATTTTATTTGTAGGAACCAAGTCTTGTCATCTCTTGATAACTTGACTGAAGATCTTGGCCCTGCTGGCTCATAGAAATATACTTTGAAATCACTATGTGCAAGTCACAATTCATGAATAATTCCTAGCTTGCTTACTTCTTATGAAAAAATGTGATTTTCCTGCAGTATAAATTTTGAAAAGGCTTTGGGTATCTTTACTTTTTGAAAATTACTTGAGGCTCATGCATGGTAACATCGCATAATGTTTCATTTACAGGAACATACTTATGGTAGGAACAAGTTTCAGGAACTGGCAAGCAGCATTAAATTCGTGGTTTTTAAACCAACAAGCAGGAATGTGTTTTGACAAGTTTGATCATGTCTCAACAAGTATGCCAACATTAACAGCTTTTCTCTTTCCCTATTCTGTTTTCGTCTCAGGTCTTGTATATATATGTAAAAGTGCTGAGGTTTCTTTTAGTTACTAAAATTACAACAAAAATTAATGAAACCATACAAAATTTAAGACTCCGGCATAATTATTTTTTTAATTAATTGCAAAAGATTTATTTTCTGTTACTATTATTTAAAGATAATCTAAAAAATAAATTTAAATGATACTCTGGGATAAATACTTAGCTGTGACTACAACAAAACAATAGTGTGGCAGTATTGTTTTGACATGTTGCCCTTGCCATATCTCAGCTTGTAGCCAAATCTCCATCCTGAAATTTCTTGTGCATAACACTACTATACAATACACTTATATAAAAAAAAAAAAAAAAATCAGATTTTTATCTCGTGCCCCACCAGAGATATCAAAGCCTGAAAAGTGCGATTTTTGTCATTTTTGAAAAATTTGGGATTTTTTTTAGCGAAGAGAAAGCAAGTCCCAGATCTGGAACTCGGCGTGTGAGTACAAGTACTTTCGGCCTATTTGTAAAAAAAAAAAATTATCTCAAATTGACAGTTTTCCTTGCTAGAAAAATTTCCTTATTGTAAACGGACAAATTTTGGAAAAAAAACTGAAACTTTATGCTTAAATTTTACCAATAAGCAGTTAGTTTCGGAAACTACTCCATTACCTGATTTTTAGCCCAATATATTCTGTATAAATTGCTTTAATCCGCACTTGAATTGGATAAATAAACGATGAATTATTTACAATTTCGTAAACCCTTCTTGTGAGAAAATTGATGCAGACGATGAAACAAAGATGGCCGCCATGCACAAACAAAAATTAATAAAATTAAAATAATAGTCATTTTGAACTTGCATCATGTTAGGGTTGTTGTATAAAAAAATTCAGATTTTTTAAAAATGGTCGAGCAACGAATATGACATTTTCTGGACCACTTGAAATGGATTGACCCTGTAAGGAGATGTATCGCACTTGTTTTTCAGAAAAGGGAATGAAGGTCATATATCTGTCGTGCACCTGCATATCAAATGTGCGAGTTTTTACTTATTTCAAGCTGTTCTTAGACTGTTGTTGAATGTTATTATCTATGCTATGCCTTAGAAACTGAGTAAAAAGTGTATTTTGCCCACGCGGAGCAAAAAAAAAAAAAGTTTGTTCGTGATATTCCAGTCTTGCAAATTTATAGCGATGGCGTCGAGACGGAAGCCTTTCAAATGAAGAAATATTAAAATTGTCAAGCAAACTTTCATAAAATGATTTTAGCGACGAAGCTACATCTGATTATGATGACGATCTTGACATACATGACGAAACAAATTTTGGTGAAAATGCCTGTAAAATCTCACCTTCCGAATCTAGCTCATGTGACAGTAAGCTGAATGAAAATAGCCTAGTAAATGCTGCGGGAGAAATCATAAAACACCAATAAATCGTAAGTGTTTTGAAGAAAATTCAAAATAAAGAAAAGAATTTAAAAAAGGCGTAAAAATATACAAAATAAATTATCCTTCGCAGTGATTTGAAAAAAGCAAAAAACTGAACTAATGAAAGATAGAGCCGCAGTGTTCAATATCTTCTGGTGGATGACCTATGCAAAACCTGCACATTTTATAAATAAATAACAAGTACCAGAGGGAAAAGATTTTTTTCGATAAATCATATGTATATGTATTATTTAAAAGAGCAGTCAAAATCGCAAAGCATCTATTCTGAAATTACAAACTAAATATTTCTTTAGTTGTATCTAGTCACCAAATTTCATATTATGTAATAGTCTAGAAGCTAAATTGTATTAATGATTAATTAAAAATAATTCTATTAATCACCAATCCTTATTGTGTGTATTTATCGCTCATACAAAAGAAGAATAACATCTCTGAAGGGCATAGGTCAGATATGACCCACCTTGGTATTTCTAGGTGTACAAGAAACGTGGTAATTCTAGTGTTATTCGGGGATGGGAGTTTCAAAAATCGCCTTATCCAAATGTTTGAAAAATCGTGGTTTCGCTGTCAATCTATTCTATTGATTTAAACATGCATATAAAAAATACAACATTCTGCAAAAACTAAAGTTTTTATCCTGTATTTCTACTATTGTAAAATATCGGTTTATAATTAAAATCATTGGACGCAGTTCGAGGTTTTCACGTTTTCGCAAAATTTACTTTTCTGGATAAGGCGAATTTTAAATAACATTACCTCAATTACTCGTTAATTGTTAAGATATATTTTAATCCGTAATATCTTGCTCAACATTTGTGTAAACTAAATATTCAAATATCTTTATTGATATTTATCGTTATCAGTATTGTTTATTCATTTTCGGAAATTTAAATCAATTATTATACATATCAACTTCATTATATAATATGAAATTTAGTTCTAGTAATTTTAGAACAAATTAAAATTGTAAATCTGAGTAGAAAAATATGTTACATCACAGTTTTAACTGAATATGTTTTATTTTAAGAACTAATGTGTTATCAGGTAATTACCATATGATACAACTAAAAATATTAAGGTTTTTGCATAAGTTGAGCATAACGCTCACTGCAAAGAAAGTGACACATCTCGCAAAAATTCATTTTGCGTTTTATTTTCACTAATAGGTCTGTCATAGGTGTGTCTTGCTACTCAAGCAGTTTCATAAGCCTAGTTATACGTAAAACATCCACGTACCACATCCTACGTCTTCTTTCTTAAGGATTTTAAGCTTTTATGTACGTTGTTACTCCTGCATGCAGAGCTAAGCGCTGAAATTTAATCTTATAATAAAATTATGCACCTTTTATTTTGCCTCTCCTGTGAAATTTACTTTTGTCGTGATGTGTCACTTTTCTTGCGGGTGAGCGATATGATATATTACTTTTTTTAATATCTTCGAGACGTGTCTATCTGAATGTGCGTGTGACGTGCAAATGACCTAATGTAGACAAATCTGTTGGACACCATTCACACAGAAACCTTATTGATTTTGATATAATGTCTGATATCTGAATCAGCTTAACAGAATCAATCATAGATAATGGCAGAACATTGACAGCTTATGACAAAAAGTCCCTGGATCGAATCCTGGCCTAGACTCTTTATCACTCGATTGGAAAATTACCACACGTGTGTGCTTTATTTACCAATGAGAATGATTGCCTTTAAATTAACTAAATGTATCGAACGTTTCTAAGATATCAATTAACTGCGATTTATTCTGTGAGCTGATTCAGATGTCAGATCAGATGTTGCATTCAGCAAGTTTTCTGTGTGAATGGTGTGTCATCCAAATTTATCCAAGATAACTCAGTTGGCAGAGCATTTCAGCTTAAGTGGCTACTTGACTTGAAAACGCACGCTCGCTAATGTTAATCCTATTGGACATATTTTTTTACTTTCTTCTATCTTTACAAGAAGAAAGTATTGGATTCGTGAAAATTTTCGACTCCCGGTTTTCGACGGATTTACACGTTTTAGAATGCCCAGAACACGATTTGATGGTTTTTAGAAAATGTCTGTCTGTGAGTCTGTCTGTCACTCCGTCACTCTGTCACTCTGTCACTCTATCACTCTGTCACTCTGTCTGTGAGTCTGTATGTGACAAAAATTTTGTGGGCGCTCAAGAACTAATGCACAGAATTTCACAAAACTTATTATTTAGTTATACCGTGATATAAACTAGATCTGATTAGTTTTTGGTGAAAATCGCCCAAAAGGTGGCGCTGCTATGCGGCATTTTTCACGATTTCTGCAATAGCTATATCTCAAGAACTACTGCACGGAATTTCATAAAACTTCAGATTCAGTTAGTCCACGATATAGTTTGGTGCTGATTACTTTTTTGTGAAAATCGCCCAAAAGGTGGCGCTGCTATGCTGCATTATTCATGATTATCGCAATAGCTCTAACTCAAGAAAAATGCACGAATTTTCATCAAACTTCAGATTTCGTTAGTCCTTGATATAAATTAGTGCTGTTTAATTTTTGGTGTAAATCACCCAACAGGTGGCGCTGCTGTGCTGCATTTTCACGATGTTCGCAAGAGCTGTATCTCAAGAACTATTGCACGGATTTTCATCAAACTTCAGATTTAGTTAGTCCTTGACATGAATTGACGTGTAAATTAGTGCTGTTTATTTTTAGTGTAAATCGCTCAACAGGTGGCGCTGCTATGCTACATTTTTCAGAATTCCCGCTGTAGCTCTATCTCAAGAACTAATGCACGAATTTTCACCAAACTTCAAATTCAGATATCCTTTGATATGAATTGGTGCTAAATTCATGTAATTTCTTGTGCTATTTAAATGATTTAATTTACGTGATTTATATAGAAGAAAGTTTTGTGATGGCCACAACATACTAGTTTTAATATCTCATCAGCATTTCAATATTTTTAAATGATTATGTTTTTTTTTTTTTTTTTTTTTTTTTTTTTTTTTTGTATTAGATACCTGAGATGGATCTATAAAAAGATCCTGTTATGCATTTTCCCGTTTTGTTTGCAGGTTTTTTTCTTATGTGCGTTCGACATTGTTTCCGAATGTGAAAGTATACTCATAAAAGACCCTGTAACAAAAATCTAAAAAGTAAAAAGCACAGTTTTAAAGATTGACCTCGAAACCCATATTTGAAAGGGAACGAACCATCATAAAAATCCGTAAAGTTAAAAACCGCAATTTTAGAGATTAACATCATTTATCCAATGCCAAAAAATCATAAAAAATATTTAAATGCAAACAATGTATTTAAATATATATGTCCCCCAGGTGTCACATTAGCAAGAGGCTGTTTTTGCGACGGAGTAAGGTCCCTAGTTTAAATAATAAGATTGACAATTTTTCACTCATTCGAGAAATTACAATTCTAGTTATTTTTTGTAAAAATTAGAATACTTGTGTTACAAGTGTAACGCAAAAAGATTATAGCAATCGTTATTATGAATCAGTTTATGAACATTTAGATATTTTATACGTTATACCCCTTTATAATTTTTAATTTGTAAGGATTTCCAATTGATGTTATTATTACCAACCAATTTGTGCATTTTCAATTAACTTATGCACGGTCCGTCAGGTATTTTAGAACACATGTTATAGATGAAATATTACCCTGTATACCATAGTTACAAATATTTTTCTGTTACATGCATACATGTCAGAAACTAAACTAAACGAAGATATGAATAGGAATAGTGTTATTGGATCATTGGCTAAAGAACCCTCCGATTTAAAGATTGCCATATTCTTGGAGCTTGCTCGGTCATTCATCTTTATGGTAAGGAGAGAATTGAAGGCTGCCAGGATTCATATGGCAAACGTTTCATGTAGTAAACGACATTGTCAGCAATATGAAATCATCAATACACCGGAATTCTTCTGTCAAGTCGATGAAAATCCTACGAAGTCGATGAGGGCACGCGCAAGGGAGATGCAGGTTGACGAGGTCACAATGTGATGTGTGATTCATGAGGACATTCGTTAGAGGTCGTACGTGATTAGGAGAGCGTGTCTTGCCCGATAGAACCAGGGATAGCCGCCTAACCAGAGACAAGAGCCTAATTAACAAACTGAAATATCAAGAAGAGTAATTAATGCTCTCGTTCCTTTTCAAAGAGAAAAACTTTGCCCAGGTAAAGGAATGGAACCGCAAAAAAGATCAATGATGGTGTAAAATCGCCAAAGAGGTTCTAACAGACATGTGCAGAAAATGTCTTACCTGACTGACGATTCTCGGGTGTCCTGAGAAGGAAGATCTGATGTTTCCACATTGCATTATTCAAGGTGCCAGAGTCAATGTCGTTGCTTATACCGAGATGTTAAAGCACTAAATTACTTCGTAGCACGTGGCAGTTCGTACGTTTTTTACAAGACTTTGCATTATCCCATACAGCCCAAACAAACCAAAAATAGATGCCCAAAACATTCATGACAATGTCAACCACAATTTGTTCGTCCCGCAGATACCCAGATATCAAGCGAATGGCATATTATATATGTGGCGTAGTTGAGGGGGATTTTAATAATCATCCACACAACAATTTTACGGCTCTCAAGGCAGCCATTGTGTATGCATTGGCAAATGTTCCCAACACTGATCTGATCATTACCTGCTTTCAGTTTTTGTCAGCATGTAGAGGCGGTTATTGCGACTGGCAGTAGTTTCAATGAATAATGCCATCCAGTTTGCATGTGGTCACCTGTACAAACAGTTGAAATAAAAATAATGCTTTATCTTTCGTGTATGTTCCTGTTTGAAAGTAGTCATTTATTTTTTCTAAAATACCTGACGCACCGTGTAATTTCAATTATTTTTAAGGAGTGTAATAATCCTTATCTGCATTTCAATTCGCAAAAGTATTAAAAATCCTCATCTTTTGAGTACTCAACTTTATTTTTCACATATATTAACTATAGTATATTCCAAACTTGAAACTACTTACATGATAAGAGCATCTGAAAAATTTACGTGACAAACATTCAATAAAAATGAAATCGTTTGTTTCTTGTTACTTGTTTTATTGTTTGAAAGATAAATTTTTACATAATTCAATCATTTCTGTTCAATATATAGCAATTAATCTTTTATGAAACTGAAATTTCAGCAAAATATTTAATGTCAAGACTGGTCTATTGAATGTTTTGCCCGCCCTTCCCACCCTGGTCGCAGATTTTGAGGACCACTTGAATGTTATACTATTGTTTTAATCCTTATTTTTCCTCACGCAGCTAAACAGCCCATTAAACCACTTTCTAATTCGCTGAAACCGCTTCTTCTTTGCTGCCTGCAAAATAAATAAATAAATAAATAAAATTATATATTTTTTATATATATATATATATATGTTCAAGAGAAAAAATAGGCAAAATGTATCACATGTTAAGGATTATTTTAAAAATCCGTCATTATTAATACGAATCTTTCTGAAACGTTTACGGTTTCGTTTTTAAACATAAACCGTGGAATGGCGGGCCTGAATTCTTAAAAGGTTACAGGCAATTAAAGATTTTCCTTTTTCAATAAATATATTAAGCTGTTGAGAAGCCCTTTCTTGAAGTCGTTACTCAAGCCTTTTTCGTCTCGACTTTCGGTTCAAATCTCAAAAGTTGAAAGCGTTTTCATAAAGATCCAATGTGTTTTTACAAGGATGTAAATATCTATTCCTTTTTATCTTTTCTAACTAAATAACACTCGCCAATATTATGCATTTACAAATAAAAATTATATGTCTAATGTGTCAGATACTATCCAGTTTAAGCTTGATATTAGTCTTAAATTGTTTACAAATCTATTTCTTTCCCATTTACTCTTTAAATAATTGAAAACGAAAAATTTTACAATTGTTTGTTAGACAAATATCAAAATTCCCATTTCCACCTTAAAGGTATCATGTAACTTTTAAACTGGCAAAACATCGACTTTTTTGTTATCTTATAATTAAATGCGATTTTTTAGTGATATTAAAAAAAAGAACCGTGATAAAATTCGTTTTAGAAGATAATATATATCTAAAACAGTTTGAATTTTCTTTATATGATTCAGGAATAATTTAATCTTTAAACTCAATTTCCTCAAAATAGCTATGTAGTTCCATTCAATTTTTTTAACTGCGCCGTGGTATTTGTTAATTGCGCCCTGATAATTTTTTAGGAAGACCGTCGACTTTTTATAAAGATTTTCTGAGACAACCGAGCTAATTTTCCAAGTGCGACAGGTAATTCTGTCCCAAAATATCTGCAAACTTAAGGCATTTAGTTCCGAATATTAAACAAAATTCCCACATACTAAAAAATGCAGTGTGACATTTGTTTTCGGGAATTCTGCTACAGGGATGCGATTCTTCCGCTGCTGTAAATGTGTGAATAACGATATGTGTTAAATGGCTCTGGTTTTGAATTGGTGGAGTTAAGAACGTTTTTCAGAATTTTTGACTATTTCAAACATTGTTCATATGAATTTGTTTACGAAACTTAATTTTTAGTGTTCTTTATGCTGTTCTTTTTCCATGTATTTTTTATGTGTCAGGGCGCTTTTTTTTATTCTCCTGTGTGCCATTTTTCTTTTCCTCCGTGCAATTTTTTTTCCAAAAATTCACAATTTAATGTCAGTAATATGCAAGACTACTTTTTTAACGTATTTGTAGTAATGAACAGTATCTCGAAATGCGTGTATCTCAGTTTTTGATTTAAATGATTTATTGCCCACAACATACTTAAAAAAATTTTTTTAACAGTTTATCTGATTTAATGTTATATTTTTCCTAAAACATTTACGAATTGGATTTGAGCTATGTTGAATTTTATTTAATTCAAATACTGAATCATTTTGTTTTTCGATTTTCTCACAGTTTTTATCATATTTGTTGAAAATTAATGATATTAAAGGAAAATAGATATTTTATTTTAGCAATTATATTTTCACAAATAACATGTAAATAGCACAGTAAAAACATAAAACAAATAGAATAGTAGTATTTTAAAATTTAAAATAAAAGTTTTTGACAGATAATTATATTTTTCAACAAATATTTAAAAAAATTAAGTTTAATGGATGGAAATTATTTTTTTTTCAATTAAGAGCAATCAAAAATTTATTTTAAAATCTAAGTGCTTTTTAAGCGTTTTTGGAAAAAATATCAAAATACTTCATTTTTTACTATTTTAAACGACAAGAACTTACTGATTTTTCCGTTAACCCAAAAGTACAATGAAATTGATATAAATGCATGTTTCTGAAATTTTACTGAGTGTTTCTTATTTGTCTAAATGTTTTGAACATTAAAATAAGCATAATACAACAATAATAGAAATCATTCATACTGATTGAAATACTTAAAAAATGAACAAAGAAAATTATATTTACTTTTCTGGTTGGTGATGAATTGGGTGAATCTTCATAGGATAAGTCAGTTCTTGTCACAGGTACTTCTGAAGAGGAATTACATTCTTGTAGCTGTACATTGGATTGTTTATTCGGACCTTCATCGGTTTTTGAAGTTGAAACTGGATAATCATCAACATGTTCCAAGTTAGCTTTTTCATTAACACGAAGTATTTTTTTATCTGACATGTCATATAAATCATTACTATTAGAGTGAAAAGTTTCAACTGAGCTTCGACGTGTATTTTTTTCTCCTTCTTCTTCGACAGTTTTGGTTATGTCACATTCACTAATATATGTCGACGCAATTTTTGTTTCACGGGAAGTATCAAGAGTTTTATTACTGTCAGTTTTTTCTACTATAGAACATTCGTCGTTAATATTTGAAAGCAGATCTGTTATAGTAGTATTTAATATATTTCCTTCGTTTGAAGCTGCATGATCATTAATTTCCAAATTAATATTTTCAGGAAAGCAAAATGATTTATTTTCCACTGATATTTCAGCTTTTGCTTTTCTTTTTTTAACTTTTCTTCTTTTTTTGTTTACTTCTAAATCGGAAAGGCCCGGACTTTTAATACACAGTTTATGTTCCACATATGTTTCTTCTTTCACTTCAAAAGCGCATACATCATCACTTTTCAGACAAACATCGTGTACTTCTAATTGGCTAATATTTTCATTCAAATCAGTACTAGACGCTTCATTCTTAACAGAACACTGATGTTCCAATATTTTTTTTCCTTTCCTTTTTCTTTTTTTAAATTTTTTCTTGCTTGTTTTATTAGCTTCTAAACTTTCATGAGATTTTATAGAAATTTTACATTCCTCTGATATTTGAATTTTTTCATTTATATCTATTAGACAGACTCCATTGCTTTTAGCAGCATTTTTATCCTGTATTGAAGATGCAATACCTTTAACGGAACATTCATGCTCGGTAGAAACTTCAACTTTTGATTTTCTCTTGACATTTTTACTCTCTTCTAAATTACAATGTTCATGGGAGTTAAGAGAAATTTTAGATTTATCAGATGTTTGATCTTTTTCATTAAAATCGGTGTTAGAAATAGCGAAATTTTTTATTTCTACTGTTTCTTCGATTTTCATTTTCATTTTTCTCAATTTTTGCTTTTTTTTATTCGTTTCTAAATTCAAATTACATTCAGAACTTTTGGCACAGAGTTCGTCATTTAGTGTATTTTCATTTTTAGCATTTCCCTCTAAATTGCACAATTCGTTACCTTTAGCAACCATTGTATTTAATTCTTTTTGTGGAACTTTTTTCATTGATTCTGAGTTCCAGCTTTGGTTGCTTTTAACAGCCTTTTCATTTTCCTCTAATTTTCTTTCTAAAGCTTTTCTTTTTTTAACTTTTTTCTTATTTCTTTTATTCTCTTCCAAATTGCCCTCATTATTATCTTTAACAGAATTCTGTGAATAATCTGTTTTTTCATCTTTTTCATTAGCGTATAAATTTGAAACCTGGCCATAAATAACATCATTTTTATATTCTTTCGATTTTTTCTCATGAGCTGTAAATATTTCTGGAGTGCACGTTATTTTTTCATTCACTTCTAAATTACAAGATTCATCACTTGCGAAAGAACATTTATATGTGTCTAACTTCTTTACTTTTTCACTCAATTCCAAATTCCAAATGTCTTCCGTCTTCACTGAAGATTTATGATCCACTATTTCTTTGGCTTTTACTTTTATTGTTTTAACTTTATTCTTGCTTCTTTTATTCTTTTCAGTATGACAATCTTCTTTGCATTTAGCAGAACAGGTCTGACCGTTAGATATTTCAACTTTTTCTTCAGATTCTGGGTAGCAAATTACGCTGTTTGAAGAAGCAATATTTTCCACAACCAAGATATCGGAGTTTATTAGAGAATATGGGTGAGATACGTCATTCAAATAACTTGGCTGATGTGGTTCTGAAATAGTGATCAATTTTTCATTGACTTCTAAATAACGAATTTCATGACATTCAACATAACTTTCAGGTCCGTCTAACTTCTTAACGGCTTCGAAATTACAAAGTTCTTCAGTCTTTACAGAAGATTTATATTCCACTGATTTTTTTGCTTTCACTTTTATTGTTTTATCTTTTCTCTTGATTTTTTTATTCTTTTCTGAATGACAATCTTCTTTGCACTTAAGAGAACTTGTGTGTCTGTTAAATATTTCAACTTTTTCATTGGATTCTTGGTAGCAGATTACATTGTTTAAAGAATCAATATTTTCAACATCCAAGACATCCGAGCTTATAGGTGACGATGGGACAGATAAGTCCTCTGAATAACTTCGCTGGATGGGTCCTGCAATACTGTTAAATAAAATTACATGTATTTGAATTCATGATAAAATTGTTTCTTGAAATAAAACATAAAATTATTCAAAATGCTTTAGTCACCTTTATGAGTTATTTAATTTTTAATGAAAATAAATTTTTATTCGTTAAAATTCATATTGTTTAGTACATTAAGGGTGCACAACACCATTGAGTTTGTCGAAACAATAAAAAACATCGCATTTTTCAAAATATTAAAAACACAAACAATATGCAATTAAGATCTTTTTTTCCTCTTTCTGCGTAAACTATATATCCTTGGCAACATTATACAGAAAAATAAATGTTGTATGAACAAAATGCATATTTAAATTTTAAGTTTAAATATGCTTTTAACTTTAGCACACACACACACAAAAAAAATAAATGTTAGAACCTTTCAAAAAACAAATTTCAAGTTTTTCAAATGCAAAAAAAATAATTAACCAAAATATGCTATTATGTTCCTTTTAGCATGTAGACTATAAAGAAACGTATATTCTGTTATTTTTTAAGCTTACATATTTATAAAGTAACAGTGCGCGCAAACTCCAAATTTTCTAATCCACAGAAAATACTTTTTAAAGTATCAATATCTACTGAGATTCAATTATACTCACCGTCTATAAAGGTTTAAACCACAAGAAATAATAAAGATTTTTTAATGGTGTTTCTTGCATATTGTTAAGAAATTTTAAAACATTCAGAATAAACGAAAAACCGAAAATTGATTTTTCGAAAGTTTAAAGGTCCTGTCCCGGTTAAAATAAAATAAAATTATATGCAAAAATTGCAAATAAAAACCTATTTATAGAGGTTGTTCCCGCATTAACGGGCCAAACTGAAATGGTAGATGAAGTAGATGTAAAGAAAACATTTTGGTATAGTAATGTGGGGTCGGAAAAGTTTTGACGAAAATCAGGAAATACGGAGGAAACAAATACGAGCGTTTATTACAGAAAGTGCTCAAATGCCTTACCACCAAAATCTATCTACACATAGCTGACGGTGTCTAAAAAGTGACTGGCGTACCCGTTCGTAGATTTACAGGTGTCTCATCTATGAAACACCAGTTGACTCTGCTCAGCACTTCATTGCAAGACTCTGCCGTTGCTGCAAATGTTCGTGGAACACGGAATCTGGGAAAAGCTACGCCAATCACTTGCTAGACACTGCCAGTTGCGCTTTAGAGGCATTTGAGCACTTACTGTAATTGTTATGTAAGTTTTATAAAGAAGATTTCACACAAGAATTTTTATTTGAAGTTTTTTTACTGATTAAACTTATGTTCAGTTTAATATATACGTCGAAGAGTAATTGCGAAATCCAGCTCTTTACAAAGAGCCTAGGCTGTTTGTGAAGAAGCCTGCTTATTGGATAATCAGCTTCTTTTTCTCAATAGGTCTGATGTTTTTCAGGCTTATTTCAAAGAGCATAAGTAACTTTAGGCTAATTGGAAAATGATCATTTGTTTTATTATCAGCCTTTCTGACTGGTGTCAAAAGCAACTGCTGAAAATAAAAATAATGTCAAGACCGACTCGGATTTAAACCGCAACGTATTAAAGGTTATAAAAGAGGTTTTTTCTATTTTCTATTTATTTTAATTTCAAGATTACGATAACTAAGCCGAATATATGTTACATTATTAAATCTTCCTTCACGATTTTCCTGTTTTATTCTAAATTACAACTCTATATTCAATAATTCCTTATTCTTAAATAATCTCTATCATTAACTGTGTGAAATTCCCTTTAATTTAACATCTAGTTTGCCCAATTTACCCAAATATTACGCTTTTTGTATTCTTAAAATAAATATTCCAGTTTAGATCATTTCTGGGTTTCAAATGTTCTATTTAGTAGCCATTTTTTTCCTTCCGAGAATTTTCTTTCCCGCGCTTATTTCCGGAGTTTTCTTTTTGCTACCAAATCCATCAGCTCATCTGTCGAAATTTTTTTCTATGACATATAATGGCGTGTCATCCTTAATTCTTAATTGGTTGAGAGCGCGTGCTACTTCATATCTGTATTGCTACGCTCGGTGATTAAAATTGACTGCGCGCGATGCTTCGGCAGATTTTGTAGAATTTGCGCGATTTTCTCCTGGGTGAGTGCCCGACGCTATGAAGTTTTTAAAGATTTACCTAAAACATTTACCCCCTCCAATTTATTGAAAGTAATGATCGATGGATGAGGAGAATATAAAGTGATAACTCATCGCGTTTATCCATGGCACTGCCCAGTATGCTATTGGGAACTGCTTATCGATGCTGTTTAATAAAAATATGTGAATATAAAATGCTTCGTTCCTTGTCTCCCGGAGAAATTACTAGTGGAAACCTCCATTGTTCTGAACATCTGTCTCTCAACTGCTATAATCTTAAGTGTGGAACGTATGATGGTGACTGCTAAGATTCGTTTCCTCACTTGCATCAATCTAGAATGAATAATCAAATACCACTGTTCATTTTTTGTCAATGTGCTATTGTTGCTCTTATTTTTATCGGCATAACGATCATCTACTACGACCAGTGTGAGAAGACTAGTATCAACTGAAATATTACCTACTACACTACTTGTTCTCACCCATATAACATTTATCGTTATATATATATATATGTCAAAATTAATATTATTATTTTCTTTTTCGTAGCATTAAAGATAAAGTTAGCTCAAAGAAACAATTTTCAAGTAAACTTTTAGCATCATGTTAAATGAACACTATTTATTATAATACAAATGTGCTTTCAATAAGAGATTTACTAAATTTAAATACAAACGAGGCATTCCATGTTTGTTTGAAAATGTAAATGAAAAAGATATTCTATTTAAAGAAAGTTTCATTTGTAAATTAATAATTAATCTGAAGTCTTAAAACAAAATCTAATTTATAATTTATATGTATAGAGTACATAAAAATAAAATGACCAGCGCTGGTATAGCTGATTGGAGGTTTGGAATTTTAACTATTTGTACATGTGCAAATAAATACGTTTGAAATCCCACGGCATATGTATGTGTCAGTTCGAAGAATTTCTTTTTAAAAATGGAGGTGGTAACATTAAACATTTTTTTTTAATCTTATTATTTTTATAGACATATTGGAATGGTTAATTATATTTTTTGCAATTATTTTATTACGTTGTTCATTTAAATAGAAAATTTCTCTTGATATGAACAAAGAATGCAGTCTCTTTTTTTTTCATCAAATTTTTTGTATAATAGAAATTAATTGAAATAAAAAAATTCAAGTTTAATGAAGATATATAATACAAATGACCATTTTTTATTCTACTTTTTTAGACAATTATAACTTATAATTTAAAGACGTCGTATTATCTAAAGTTAACTTATAGTTAAAAATTTAAAAACAATCACTTGTTTAGTGGAAAAAATTGAAAAAAAAATGTCAAGGAGTTCGAATTATTTTTACAGGCTATATTACCAAACAATAATAGGTATTCCGAAAATTTTGAATTGGACAATGAAAATTAAAATCGAAAACAAATATACTTTTTCAGAGGACCTTCTACATTAGGAGATAAAAAAATAGTATTTTTTTATGATTTTTTGTAATAAAACTGTATGATGGATCGTTTGAAATTTTAACAGTTTATTGTTCATATCATAAGGTAAACACAAGAATTTTTTAATTAGATTTTGTTGCTTCCACTCCAAGTTATAAACAAATATGTTCAACTGCTCTGGAAAATTTCGTCTGGACGGTGGTCATGATAGCGTAATTGATAACATGATAGCGTGACAACATGCGTGACAACATGATAACATGATAGCGTACCTTGTAAAATTATCTGAAACACAAATTTTTTAAATTGTAAACTGCATGAGTATACCTTCTAGTTAAATTAAAGGAACCCATAAATTTATTTTTAAAAAAGTTTAATAATGGCTGATTAAAAAAATAAATATATATATATATATTTTTTTTTTTTTTTTTTTTTTTTTTGTTAAAAAATTTCGTTCTTATTTGTTAATATTTTTTTAAATAATTTTAGTAAAAGATTTAATTCATATCGAAAGCAATTAAATAAGATTTATTTTTAAAAAATCAAAATGATCAATTGACTTTTACTACAATTATTTAAAAGAAAATTTATTAACAAATAAGAACGATTTTTTTTAACAAAAAAAAAATGTTTTTTTCAAACAGCCATTACATAACATTTTTTTAAAATAAATTTATAGGTTTCTTTAATTTAACTAGAAACTATACTCATAAAGTTTACGAAATAAATTTATTTTTTTGTTTCAGATAATTCTACAAGGCGCTAACATGCCAACCGTCCAGACGAAATTTTCCAAAGCAGTTGGACATATTTGCTTATAACGTAGAGTACAAGCAACAAAATCTAATAAAAAATTCTATATATCTTACCATATGTTCAGTAAACTGTTAAAATTTCAAAAAGATCCATCACGCAGTTTTTTTACAAAAAAATAATAAAAAAGTTCTTTTTTTGTTCTCCTAATGTAGAAGTTCCCCTTAAAGTTTATATATGATAGCAGATTTATGATACAAATAGTCATTTGCTTTCACTTTCAGTGTACATTTCACCCGTCATAATTTTTGAATTAGGGACGTCGTATTATCAACAGTCACATTTTATTAGAAAAAAAAACAATAAACTGAGTGTTATAAAGAATATATTACAGATATTTTTTAAACTATTTTTTATCTTACTTCACAGGAATAGGTATGGCGTCCTGTACAAAGTATGTTGTTCCCGATACTTCAGCAGCATACACATTAGGTCCTCTAATGATAGTATACGCAGGTGTAATACTTGATAAGGAAGAGCCATCATTTTCATTAACAGGAAGATTTTCATAACTAAGAAAAAATATACAAATGCAATCTTAATTAAATTGATACTAAAAAATTAGAAAAAAACACTATAGAGAAATGGATATACATGGTGTTCCGAAATCCGACCGACAAGTTCAGAGGGGTAATAGTAGGCATCCAGATAATGAAAAATTACTATAGAACATGAGGTCGCAAATATTTTATCGAAAATATCGTGTTTCATTCTAACTCAATTTAGATTGACGGTAAAAACTGTCAAAAAACTAAACTACATTATAATAAACATTTAACAGACATTCATACTTTTGTTGTAAATGAAATAACATAAAAAAAGTGCTAAAAGTTATCATTATACGCGCCAGCAGTATGCATTTGCTGTCCGACATTTTAAACTGTGATTACCAGTTCATATGTTATCATCGATTGCTTGAACAACATGTTTTTTTTTCAGATCTTTTCGAGGTATTATCACATTTCATGCAAAACAAGGAACATATAGTTCCATTTTCATTCAAAGTTTTTATTTTTCTCATATTTATTACCGTCAACCCGAGTTCAGTAAGGATGTATTTGTGGCAAATTAAGTGGTTTACAACAGCATATTCTGTGGCAATTTTTCATTTATTCTTTACCCTCTATTACCCCTCTGAATTTGTCTGTCAAATTTTAGAACACACTGTATAATATGCACTTTAGAATTTAAATGGTCAAACACTCAATTTTTCATGGCAGTTAGAGATGGAGAATGAATGTATTTTTGAAGTGCTTGGATCTGAATAAAATATAATTACAGTTAGATGTACGGAAACAATGACAAACTCTGGTTATTTATATAGTTTTAAATTAAATATTATTATTGAGTCTATGCTTAAATGGTGACATATATTATTTTAAACAATTTATGCCGACATTTTCAAGTATTGATAAATACTTTGAAATATAAATTTTATATATCAAATTTTTATAATTATACTAGCAAGTTTCGCCCCCTCTACGCTGATCGGTTTCTCCAAACGAACTAATCTTAAATCCAACGAAATATATCGCTGAATTGTACAGTACTAATGCAATATATAGTGCGGAAAACAGGTCCTCTTAAAATCCATTCAGCAGAACTCAAATTATAAGCAGCCAAAAAGAAATTCACATTATGATACTATATGACATTTTTATACTATATGAGGACTACAGTTTCAACAACCGCCATATGCAGAAAATCAAATTTGGGGAAATTGCGAGAAACCTCTGGCTGCGTCTATTGTTTTTTATTGTAAAACAAGATTTCGCAATACCAGAATTACACGATGAAACTTGCTTTAGTGCGTATTGTAGTGGTTTTTTTAATGCGGGTTCACTAGTCGAATAGATTGATAATTTTAACTCGAGATTTTTAAACTTTGAATAAGGCGAGTTTTGAAACCCACGTCTTTATATATAGTAGATATTTATCTGTTTATTGTGTAACTTAATTCATTTTTTCTATATATTTATGTATGAAAGGACTATTTTAATATCATTGTATAACTTAATATTAATGATGAAATTTCATTTTGTATGTTTTTCTAATCCTGACATTTAATTCTGAATCTGCCCTGAGTTGCTTCTACGATGTCATAATTATTAAGATCAAAGGGATTTTTTCTTATCAAACATTAAATTTGTTTATAAAAGTTAAGTTTTACACACATTTAATCACTATTTTACTCTAACGAGAAGATAACCCCGGATTATTTTGCAGAAACTTGCTTATCTACTTAGCTATCAAAAGCTTTCAGTTCAGTTAATAATAAGTTTCACCTGTATCCCTAAGATTATCTAAATTAGCAAAGTGAGCTAAAAATATCTGGGAACGAAATAAGCATATATTTTTTTGACTATTAAATAAACCTTCGATTTGTGATATATATATATAGATATATTTATATACAGTAGTCTCCCTCTTAACCGACCTCCTGTTAACCGGAACTCCGCTTTAACCAGCCTAATTTTTTCACAACATCAGGCAAAATTCAGGGATGACGGCTTCGGGAACTCAGCTTACGCTTTTCAGTTGAAGTGCAATCCCGAGGGGAAGGATGCAAATTCAGAAAGTAGAACATCGGTTTTAAAAGGATACGCGTTGACCTTCACCAGTGTTAAATTCAGGTGTAGCCCGGTGGGGGACAATGAGATGTCTCCCCGTAAGATTCGAGATTTTGTATTTTTCATGGTCAAAAGTGCAATCTCTCCCCAATCTCCCCCCCCCCCCCCTTGAATTCTATAATGTCTGATCTATCGGTAAACTGTTTTGTATAAACATTTAAAAAGCTTGAGGGATGCGAACAGATCGCCGTAGAAGATGTAGTTGTTTGAGTTTAATAAAGATCTCAAGCATGATATATTATTTGAAGAGGATATAATTAGGACTATAACTGATGTTGTTCAATACGAATATGATCCTAATGATGATCCAGTTGAAGTTGACACTGCTAAAATTCCTTATACGGAAGAGGTAAAAGCATTACAGTTGGCGATACGCTATGTCCAGTAGCGGCTAACAGTTTCCTCGGTTAAACTTATGATGTTAAAGAGATGGAGAGCTTATGCTGCAAAATGTCGGGTATCTTGCCTTTAACAGAAGAAGGTCACTGATTTCTTTATGGCTGATTCACATAAATATACATAATGTAGAACAATTTCACCTTCTTATAAATGTGTGTGACACGATTTTCAACAATTTAATTTGTGTTAAACATTTTTCATTATTTGTTATCAATGATAATTTTTCTTTCAATTCAGTTAATTATAACTAGTATTCATTTCACAAAGTATAGAAAATATGTACTTTATTAAAACTACACGAATTGAAAAACTAAATGCATCATAAGGGTTTAATTAATTAAATTACGCAGATACTTTTCTTTTTTTACTTCTCCGCTTTAACCGGTTTTTCTCTTAACCGGGTAACCCTATGTCGCGTTTAGGCCGGCTAAGCGGGAGGCTACTATATATATGTTGCAATTATATACTGTATATATATTGCGATTATATTTTTGGTTTCTTTATAGTTTTCGGTTTCTTATTTTATTTTAATTTCATAATTTGTTTCTTCTGGTATAACAGTTGTATTTTTATACTTGATCAACCTCAAATTATCTAGTTTTTTTTTTTTTCTAATGATCTCGTAATAAAGATTGTTTCCTCTTCCAATAAGCAAATCCTAGACCTTATTTCTGAACTATGCCGCTCTTTTGCCAGTTCAATCAATGTTCAGCAACTTACGTCTAAAAAAATGGAGAAATAAATCACAATTTTTTTTTCAAATAGACGAAATGATGGCAAACTGATAATTTTCTTGTTTTTCTTCATTTCGTGATCGAAAACAATAAAAAAATTTAAAAAGTCACAATGTATCGGTTTATGTCCTACACACTATAAATTTAAAAGGAATGTATAAGATGCCGCTCTACCATACATATCCTGATTTCATCCTTGTAAAAGGTATTTGCTAAAATGTTTTATTTTATTTTACCGTAATCTATTTAATAACTCTTTATTTATACTATACTTGTTGACCCACTCGGCGTTGCCTGTGGTCCGTTATAATAACCATAAACAAAATTGAAGATTGTTTGATCTTATATCTTTTGAAAATCTTTTAAATGAACCTAGTGTCGGTGACCTCATTGCCATCTGCAGCGTTCTAGTGTGTTCCCATTAAACCTAATTTCGGACGAATCTCGGATCTGATTCCCCACTACCTAAAGCAGCATGGACCGGAAGTGCTCAGCACATACCGGACACAATAATAAACTAAGTTGAGTAAGCCAAACCTCGTAGTAATCCATGCCATAGAACCCGAAAAAATACCATCAATGTTCGAAAAATTTGGTAACTGGTGTCTAAGATAAAAAGTTATATTACACAAAGTAGCCGAATTGTATTTTAAGTTGAAGGAACCAAATCGCGTTGAAATTAGAATAGTAGAACCCGAGAAAAGAATGCCTCTACACAAGAGGTAGAAGGTGTTCCATTCTGTAAATTTCACAAATTACTTTTACCATTAACACGATATTTAATAAATGGATGAAATCTAAATTTATCTTTAAAGTAACGCGATTTTTAATTTAAGGCTGTAGTTAGTAAACGTAAGTTTTTGCCGAAAAAAGAGATTAATGTTCGAAAAAGTTGGTAGCTAGATAAAAACAATGATCAGGTCCTGGGGAACAGGATCTTAACTGGAAAGTAGTTTTAAAGTAGCTGGTGGGCGCTAAAACTATGTTACAAAAAATTGTAATAAAATCGTATCGTTTTTAAAGAAACTGCAATAAAGGCACCAAGAAGGAGATTAATATTCAAAATTGATAGTAACTGAAACAATTTATGGTACAAAAACTTCAAAGTGCCCAGGACCGGTGGACAAGGGGCCAGGGACTTCATTGGCATGTAGTTCTGTATAAAGATATTTTTAGTTATTTTAAAGTAATCAGAGAACGCTAGAACTCGTTAAAGAAAATTGCAAACAATTCGGATAATTTTTAAAGAAGCTGCACCAAGGGCCCCAAGAAGGAGATTAATATTTAAAATTGGTGGTAGCTGAAGTTTAAAATTTTTTGTGTCGTTTATGTGGTAGTTGGAGGACATAAGAAGTTGTTAGAAATAAAGGCTAGTGAATTAGACCATTTTTAAGGGAGCTATAATAAGTGGCCAAAAAGGGGCTAACTGCTAGTTAAAAACACGGCCTGACATGAAAACATGTTAAAATGTCTTAGTACTTAACGCTTTGGATCTTCAATTAGTCAAAATTAAGCATAGGGTATGAATTATTTGTTAGAATAACATTTTCGAGAAATATACAAAATATTGGGTAAATGTTTAAAAAAGGGCCCTAAGTCCCACCCCAAAAATATGAGTGTATTGATCCATGAAGAAAAGTTCAAGACTCTTTAAAATTATGCACTGAGAAGATGAGAAAAGTAGCGGGGAAAAAATACTTGGCACACAAAAAGGTCAAGGGGCACTGCGGTTCCTTGGGGGAGGCCAAAGTGTCTTAACTGGAATATAGAAACGCGAGAATAATTAGAAAAAGGATCCCAAAGATGAAGACCGGATTAATCGGAAGCAATTTATTAACAATTTATTTCCCCAAAATCACCAAGGGGCCTTGTTTTGGGTGCCAAGGATCCAGGGTCATAACTGGAAAACAGAAAGGCGAAAATAACTATATCGAGAAAGTTCCCTCAAAACGAGAAAAAAGGGGGCAAGTTGTTATCAATTTAGTGCATAAAAACTTAAAGTGTGCCAGAGGCCCCGACCCTTAAAAAATTAAGATTCGGAGCCTCAGTTGCATCAGGAACAGTCTTGGACTGTCCTCACCTAAGTTTTAAGACTTCTACGTACTGTAGATTTTGCTAGCAATCGCACACAGTCAGACAGAGCGATTTGTTCTTTTATTAGTATAGATAATAACTTTTAATTTAAAAAAATCTAGAGCTTCTAAACTTTATATCAGAATAATTTTATAATTTTTAAAAATAGATATAAGTTGATTTTAAGAAAAATAGATGTTATTAATTTTCGATGATATATTTTTAATGAATTTGTTACGTGCTATTTTATTTTTTATGCATTAAAAATTAATTCATGTATTAGAGGCTTATAGATCCATAAGATCTAAAACATATAGTTTTTTTTTAATAATAAAAATAATAACCATAACAATAATGATGATATAAATCAACAAAATATGATAAGGTAAAATTTTAAGCAAGATAAAACTACAAAACCTGTTAATTTATACTCACCCATCTACTGCAAAATCCTGAGAAGTATGCTCATAGCAAATTTCTTCATTTTGATTTATACTGCGATAAATTTCTCCATTATAGTCCGAAAAGGAATTTAATTCATTTGAATGATTGTAACATGATCTGCAAATAAGAAATATATTAATGTAAAGATAGTTATAAAAGTATATAGAATGTTCAGTTTAAGAGGTGATAAAATGTAAAAGTAAAAACACATCCCATGTGTACAAATATACCTGTAAAACACACGGTCATAATTAATATACAAAGTTAAAAATACAAGCCAACAAAACCTTTGTAAAAAATATGCCATCTACCCTATTATAATCCGTGCGCGTATGTACGCAACATCAAAAACTCGGAAACTACAGGGCGCAGGGCTACAAAATTTGGCACATGGATTGCTGATATGGGGCCCATGAACAATAGGGGCAAAAAAATTCGAAAATTTAAAAAATAATAATAATGTTTCCGACGATTTTATTGCCATTTTTTATGTTCAACCCGTAATGGCACGAGTTCTAACCAGTTCTAAATGTTTATTGCAATATGAGATATTCATATTACGTACACCACGCTGCAATACTAAGAAACTGTGCTGGTTACTGCGATAATTCTTTAACCTCGCATGCAAATAATTAGAGATTATTTAATTGCGCTTAAATATTAGCTTTAAAAAAATAAAGTAAAACATTTTATCACAAACATTAACAAAACGTTTTATGCTATTTATTCCCTTATGCCAAAGATATCGTTTTATCGTCTGCTGCCATAGGAACATGATAAATTAAATTTCATTAAAAAATGTACAGTAGTAGAAAAACATTTTTTCTGAATCAAATAGTTATTGTAGATGAACTCCCGTGCGTAGAACGGGTTAAACATCTACTATAATACTACCAATCGATGGTCGCGAAAGGAACTTTGGTTTTTCAGCCCGAAATAACGAAATGGATTGAAATGTAAAAATAACAACGTTAAAGTCACCAAATATTTTAAATTTGGAGCATACCGTCCTCAGTGCAAAGGAAGGCAGAAATTTGTTCACATACAGATGGGGATTCAAGTTGAGAGTTTATTGACCAATAGAAAAACAGAGGACTGCAGATAACAGCCAGAAGGAAAACAAAGCATTGAGAAATTGCTTTAAAAAATTATGAAAAAGAGGTTTTTATGTAATATTTCCAACAATCTGATAATGGTGGTATAGCAACTTTACAATTAACAATATTTTAATTTTTTTTATAAATATGAAACTTCATTGAAGCATTTCATATGTATAAAATTTTGAAAATATGTTTAATTGTGCATTCGCTATACCCCTATGATCCGATTGTTGGAAATATTACATTAAAACCTTTTTTTCTTAATAAATTTATTTATTTTATTTTATTTTACTTTTTATTTATTTTTTTATTACTATTGCTAGTTTAGGATAACTAAGCAGACTATAGTTGTCTAAATAATTATTTTTTTTCCTTTAAAGAAGCTATTAAAGAAGCAGCGAGAGCAAAGAAGCATTTTTCAAATAACCTGTTATAACCATGTAAAATTTATTCTATTTGTCACAATATAAATGTGATTTCAATAAAACGTTTACTAAATAATCTGTAAACAAGTAATTTCATATTTATTATGGGTAAATAAATAAAAAAAGCAATTTAGTTAAAGTATCTTTTTAAATAAATAATCAATTTGAAGCGTTAGAACTAAATCTAACTTATAACTTGTATGTATAAGGTACATGAAAATAATAGGACCACCGCTGGTGCATTCAATTGGCGGTTTGTAATTTTAACCTTTTTTTTTTTTAAACATATACTTCATATTTTAAACTTTTTTTTTTATATTTTAATATTTAAAGACATACACTGATGAAAAAAAATACCGCCTTCACCTAGAATTGATGGGTAGGCATTTTCTGAATTCCTAAACTAGAAATATAGATTTCCGAGCTATGAGAATTGGTTTAGCAACTAAGGCGAATAGACGAAATGATCTAGAATTTCTAGTCTTGTTTTCTAAGTGACGAAACGACTATGAATAGTTTCAGTAGCGAGTTATTATCGTTTGATTTCTGAAATGTTTTAATAAACTAGAATTATAGTTAATAAAACTTACCTCTTGTGTACGCATCTATTTGCAGAGTTTTTTAAATAAGTTTGACCACGAGAATTTAGGAAAACGCTCTTGAATTCTATTTGGAGACTCTAGAACTCTCTAGTAAAGAGAACTATAATTTATAGGGATGTCATGGAACTATTTTTTCGAGAGCCACAATTTAAATTCTAGATGCCAGAGCCATATTTTTTTCTCAGTATATTGGATTGTTTAAATTTATCTTTTGCATTTTTTTTTTATTTATATACTAATCATTTTAACTAGAGAATATTCTGAAGATATAAATAATGAATTTAATCCTTTTTTTTAACACTGTAAGGTTAGTAGAAATGAATTTAAAAAAAATAAAATTTAAAGGTATATAATACCAATCCGCTTTCACTGTCAACGTACTTTATCACACGATCGTAATTTATGAATTAGAGACATCTTATTATTAAGAGCTACCTTATATTAAAGAAAAATTAAAAATAATAGACTTTGTGTTATAAAGAAAATATTACATACATTTTTAATACTATTTTTCTAAATGACTATCTTACCCCAAAGCTGAAACTAGAATGGCCTCCTGAATAAAATATGTAGTTCCTCCTACTTCCGTAGCATATATGTTAGGTCCTCGTTCGAAAAAGAAACCACTTGTGCTGTTATATAAGGAAGAGACATCATAATCATTAGCAAAAAGATCTCCATAACTAAAAAAAACATATGCAATAAAAAGCTTAATTAAATTTTTAGTAAAAAAGTTTGAAAAGAACAGTGGAGAAATGGATTTATAATGTGCACTATTGTATTTTAATTGTCAAACACTCAATTTTTCATTGTGCTTGAAGACGAAGAATGAATACATTTTTGGAATGCTTATATCTGAACAAAACATAACTACAGTTATATATATGAAAAAAAGGACAAATAATTCTCGTTTTGTACATATTTGGAAATTAAATATTATTGGTAAAACTTTGCTTAAATAGTTACAGACGTCACCCAGTGGCGTGTTCAGTAATCGGATGTTGCTGACACGATGGGGGACTGGGTTCGACTCCCTGGGAATGCCATGGAAGGGATTGAGATTGTATTTTCCAAAGGTCATATATATATGTATGTTGTATGAATGTATGTATGTATGTACCGGGTGTCCTAAAAAGGACTGACTGATTTTAAAATTCAATTACTTGCAAAGAGTGACAGATATTTAAAAAAATTTATCACATTAACATTAACAAACTATTACATTTATCAGGATGCCTAAAATTATCTTTCTTTCTCTAGTAACGTGATAAAGGATAGAAAGTTATTATTTATTGTACGATTGCCTAAGATGGGGTAGCCTGTGACCCCTTTCGCAATTTCTAAATATAAACAAAAATTTTCACTGCGGGAAACTTACTAAGTAGGCAAAATTATGAAAGAGACGTTTATAGGGTAATTCCTAGAAAATAAGTTTAGGATACATATTCTAAATGAAACAAAAAAAAAACTGCAAAAAATCCATATGCTGTCCAATTGACCCCACATTAGTACTGTAAGAGTTAAGAAGCACGAATCAAGATACTCACACACCGACTGGTACATCGGTAACACTTTCGTTTTCGTTAAAAATATACATATTTAAAGAGGGTAAAATGTGTATTTAATAAAAAATATTACAACTAATCAGAAATTAGGCGATAAAACTCAAAACACAGTTTTTAAAAACTTTGTAATAATATCCGCACAAAATGTCACTAAATGAATAGTTTCGTTTTGAATGATCAATTATAAAGATGAATTTTCTTCAAATTATTGATGACAACAATGCATTAACAATGAATTTTTGTTAATACAACTATTCAACAATAATATCTGCTACTTTAATAATGAATGGTATAAACCAAAGGATGTATTTGTTTTAAAATCCCATTGTTAGTTTGTTAAACAAAGCTTCATATTATTGCGTCATCATGCATGAGCTTTAATAAGTTCGAATTTAAATCAAACGATTTTTCGTAAGCGACACAATTCAAGAAGACTAATTTTTTTTTGGAAAGGAATAACAAACATGATTTTTTTAAAATTCAGAATGCAGTGAAAAAGAATTTAAAATGTTCATATCCAGAGTCAAATAATCTAGTTACATAGTTACTTTAATATGACCCACGTTATATATGATTACCTGATGATTTATCGACTATACGTTTCTTTAATACCATAAAAAAATCATGTAATTGTTCCAATTCGGTCATTTTTAAAGACGTTTAAAAATTCGATTCTTGTAAAATGGAGCAATATCATGGTGAGTAGTCCATATATTAATACCTCAAAATGGGTATTTTATATCTCCTTGTATGATTAATTCTGCGATTTGCTTATATGTGTCAATAATGTATATAAACTATGAAAAAAGGTACATTTCCCTCTATTTTGAATAGCATCTCATTTTAAAAGCTTTTTAGGTTTTATTTTAAACTAGGCGGCGTTGCCTGGGCCCATGACGAATGATTCTTATAATAACCCAAATATGTGGGATTTTATATCTTTAACTCCATTTTCTCTCAATTTATATTTTTTAAATGAAAAAGTATTGAATTGAGGGTATATGCTATATGGTATTTAATTTCTGTCTAATTTGATTTTCATAGCCTATGCGCGCCGAAAGCGAGCGAAACTGCGACGAGGCACTCAGGTTTTTACTGATATATTCAAAATATTCACGTATTTAATTCTCAAAAAATATTTCTACCTGTCCTAACATTTAAAAATTTTATAGATGACGAAAATCTGTTTTATTTAGATGTTCTAAATCGGTGGTGTTAAAATACAGACGTTTAGTTTTTTTTTTAGCGTGGAAAAAATATCTTCTACATGATGCGAAGTGTTCATATTTTTAAAAATAATTATACAGTCGCTTACAAGAAGGTTTGAGCTTTCAAAACATATTTTTGGTTTGACGGTATCTCTAAAATTGTTCTGCAGAAGGGTGAAACCGCAACGAAACATTCAAGTTTTTACTGATTTCGTCGAAATTTTCACATATTTTAGTCTGTAAAAAATATTTCTTTCAGTCCGAACGTTTCAAAAATTTTTTGTAGATGATATAAATCTAGTATACTGAGATGTTCTAAAATGATTGCGTTAAAATATGGATATTTATGTATTTTTAGCGTAAAAAAAAAAAAAAAAAAATCGTCTATTTCAGCTACGAAGTGATCTGCATTCGCCGGTTTATTTGACAGTGCTAAAATTTATATTTTTAAAACCCGTTTGCACCATCGCTTAGACAAATATTTCGGCTTTAAGAACATATTTTTTGTTTGTCGATATCTTTAAACTAGGGCACCTGGCAGGACGAAATCGCGACGAAAGACTGAAGTTTTTATGTATTTCGTACGAATTTACACACATTTTATTTCGTAAAAAATATTTCTACCCGTCCGAACATTTCAAAATTTTTATAAGTGATGTAATTCTAGTCTAGTGATATGTACAAATGATTGAGTATAAATTCGGATGTCTAATTACTTTTAGCGTAAAAAGAAATATCGTCTCCGTGAGTCGCAAAGTGACTTGCATTCTCTGGTGTATTTGATGGAGTTAAAGTTCATATATTTTAAAAACGTATTTCGCCATCGAATAGAAACAGATATCAACTTTAAGAAAAGATTTTTGTTTTGTCGATACTTTAAAAATTGCGGCCTGGAGGGGCGTTGCAATGCGGAAGAAAAAAGTTTTTCGGAAAAACGACTCTTTTTGAAAAAAATTTTCAAGGCGTTAAGTGCAATATTTAAAAAATTGATTGCGGTATTTGAGAGGTAACCGTATTATCTTTCAGAATATAGCTTTCGTTTTTAACTTTATTTTGCGACTTGGCCGATTTTAGTTAATAAATAATAACAAAATCTCCACGAAATTGCTTCTTTTCGTCCTTCATTTTCTGGCGATTCGTAAATAAGGCTATTACGCACGCGCATGGACTTTTTCTCTCTCAAAAAGACCGAAATAAGTTTTTAATGAGAGTGCGTTGCTATTATTGATTAATAAGTCAACTAATTATGAGAACTTTAAAATTGTGAGTGTCAGGAGTATCAGGAAACACTTTGAGCGCTCCTCACAAAAATGTTCAGCCTCGTACGTGCCATAGATTTCGATAACCATCGCAGATACACACAGAGAGAGACAGAGCGAAACTTTCTTTTATTAGTTTAGATAATGCTTCTATAATTGTTGAAGAATGTTTTTATTTTTGGAGCAAGATTTTCTGAAATTTTTTCCAGTATTCACTGCCGAACGCTTCCAAAATATACTCCTTAGCCAAATTATTGTGTACTTACTAATTGCAGAATAAGAAACAGATTTTATAGTTTACTCTATGAATTTTGACTGATGTTTTCGCCATAAAGTAAACGAACTAACATATGTGCGTGACAAAGTCATAAAATTATGTTAATGTGTATTATTGTATAAAAGAATTACATATGGAAGGTGTAAAATACAAACATGAATAGAGCTACAACGCATAGCTATTATTTTGGTATATTGTAATTACTATTGATTACTCGCGCTCAAATTCCAAATTATGCATGTTTTCAATAATATTACCTAAACTGAATGTTTAATTGATTTTGAAATTTAATGTTACGTCTAAAAACGCTGGAAAAATTCACTATTAATTAATAAAGACATAAAATTATTCAGAACATAAAAGCACCGTACAGTACGGTCTGTAAGGGTATGAAAGAAAATATCTCATTTCAAGGTAAACTGTCTTAAAATATAACACTGTAAGCGGATATGATGGTATTTATACCTCCATGGCAGTCCAACAAAAAATAAAAAATGAAAGTTTTCTCTGAAAAAGTATTAATATTTTAAAATAATATCATTTTTATATCAAAGAAAACACTGGATTTTTTTATGAAGATATAGCATGAAAATATAAACTTATAATTCAATGTTTAAAAATTTCGTAAGAACTGTTGCTATATATATAGATCCCTATATTATTGTGGCGAAAAGTACATCTTATTCAACAAGAACTGAATATTCTGAGGTTTAATTACATTATAAAGTTATTGGGTAGAACAATAACAAATGCTCATTGCACGAAAGAAAAAAATAAACCAATAATATAAATAATGCTGAAAAAGTTATACGCAGTTATTTCGCTTCATATCTCTATAGCTAATAGATAAAATTAATCGATAGAGACAACGATTCAACTGCCTGAATTAGTCATTAATTTCTGAACATACAATCACAGTTCACTAATTACTAAATTAGACATAAGCTTAGAAATTCTTCGTCCTTTTCAAAAAAAGATGTAAGTGAAAATATAAATTATAGCCAGAAGTGCTGAGAAAGCTTATAAAGCTTTTAAAGCTGCAGCTTATAAATCGGAAATTTGAATTTTGCAAATTTCATATGTCCTAGCAATAACGAAATCACACTAAGATATCGAAATAAAGTTGAATATTTTTTAACATTTTCCTTTCGTATGAAAGTTAATCCAATAATATATTAAAAAAAAAAAAATATCTAACGTACGTGAATTATACGATAATGTAATTACGAGATACTACAAAAACAAACTCATTATATGCACCAATACAATATGCATTTTTACCATGACAATTTTGAAAAATACATATTTTTCTTCATGCGTAATACGAAAAACAATATAATTGAAAATCACAGCTAAAATGTTAAAATAAGCAAAACAGTGATATTTGCTCTGAAGTTCTTAGATATACTTTCATCATTTCTATTGTAAGCTGATTTTCTTCAGAAGCAAGCTATACATTTTGCGTTCGAATTTTTAAATTTTCCATACGAAATGCTAATATTTTTCACTTCATTTTATTTACTATCCTTTTTAGGTGCGTTCGTAATTATATAAATACGTAGCACCTATAGTCGTCGTTCAGTCCGTCCGTCTGTCTGTCTGTCTGTCTGTCTGTCCGCATTTAACAGAGCAAAAACTACCCAACCGAATGGTCTGAAATTTTAAACATATGATTGTTGCAAAAATTTGTCGAGCCATTTCAAATTTTATGAAAATCGGATTGATAGTTTAATTACAGGGACAGTCAAAAGTTTTTCTTTACATTACGGCCAATGGGAAAAATTATTGCAAATGCATGTTAATGATGTGACAGCCTTCCGAATGGTCTGAAACTTTAAATATATAACTGTTGCAAAATTTTGTTGAGCCATTTCAAATTTTATGAAAATCGGATGTATAGTTTAATTACAGGGACAGTCAAAAGTGTTCCGTTACATTACCGGGAATGGGAAAAATATTATTGGAAGTGCATTTTAATGATGTTACAGACTATGCACCTTATGAAGTGCAAAAAATTATACATTCAGTACAATATGGGGTGCAAAAAATAATTATAAAACTAGTTATAGTACGAACGCACCTCATTTGCCACGTTTGACGAGCAATTTCCAACTTGTTTTATTTTATCATGATTATAATTTTTAACACTAGTTTGTGATATAGTAAGTTATGTTAAAGTATTTAGGAGATTCCGGTTAAAACCTAATATTGACTTTAAATTTGGGGATTTTCTGTTGTCATTATCCTACATAATTAGTATATTTTAGCTGTCCTGATTGGCGCCAGATTAACTGTATTTTTGTAATCGAAGAATATCCAAATTCTTACTAGATTTTAATTATCTCTACTTTGTTTATACGTGCTTTTTTTGTTTTTGATTTTACAGTGTTATATACAATCATATTTTTCTAACCAACATTTTTTGCAACATTTTCTATTCTAGAATTTAGTCTGTAAAGTAGATCGCGATTTTACAAAAAAATTTCACAAAAAATTTCGAAAAAAAAATTATCACTCTAAATTAAATAAATTATTTATAAATAAGCTGTGGACTTCTAAAATATTTTCCATTTTGGTAAAAGGTATTTTTAAACATAAACTAAGATATGTCAAATTTCAATGTACTTTGTTTTTCAATGTTTTTCAGACGTCATACTTGAGAACGTCACATTTAGTATTTTAGTCTTAATAGTTCTTCTTTACTCCTTTCCAAAGAAAATTATGGAACTTTTGTGTATGCCCTTAAATGATTAAAATAATTGATTAAATTGAATTTCTTGTAAAAAAATAATAATATGCCAGATATATGTCTACAAAGATAAAGTTATCAAATGATAAAGTTATATATAACGTATCGAAAAATTACATTGCAAATAACAAATTATTTGCGATTTAAATAACAAATTATTTGCGATTATCCGGGGTCTAGTAGAGGGTATAATGTGGTATATGACATATATCTTTTGAATAATAAAAAAAAAAACAATCCGTACACAACATTTTTCAGACATAAAGCTATATATTATACTCTCTAGCATGTTCTACCTGACTTTAGCGTATATACCATGGTTATCTTAGGACTACAACACTTGTGAATTAATCCATGATATTATATAAACTAAATCTTGAATACATGTTAAACATTTAAACTGAAAAAATAGATTAAAGTAAAAATCTGCAAATAAAAAACGCCCAATGATTAACATATATGAAACGAGATACTCACAATGCGGTAGATACGGATGTAAAACAATCGTTTTCGTTATACGTATACATCTTTTAAGGTAAACAAAAAATATAATAATACCAGATATAATCAAATTCAAATACTAAAAAAAAGACTAGATGTCAAAAATAAAGATAACACTTTAAATAAGCTTTTTAATAAATTCGCCCAAAACTTAACGTACAAAATTAGTAGTTTCGTTTTGAATGGTCAGTTAAGTAGATAAAATCTCTTAAATTTATTAATTACAACAATGTGTTAATAATAAATCAGTGTTAATAAAAATTTTAAAGAATGATATCTACCACTTAATTTAACAATATCCGTAATCAATTGTTGGGTCTAAGCATTAAAGAATTCATTGTTAATTTCCTTTAACAATATATAATTTTTTTTATCCCCGTCACTGCGGTTATAAAATATGAATTTTTATTTTTATGCGTGCCCACTATACTAGATAACATAAAAATGAGGAAAATACAACGAAATTTTAAAATAAATCTAATTAAGCTATTTGAATCTAAAATTCAATATGATGCCCTTCTAAATGTTTAGAAATACAGAGTGACCATAAATAACGTAATACTGACTGGAAATAACGTCAAGGTTGAGGATTTTGTTATTACTCGATTCTCAGATGTTTTTGTCACTTATTGATATTCGATCTAAGTCTATTTTTTTTAAAAGGATGGCAAACAAACGGAAACCGATTTTGCAGCTTCATCATAAAGGAAAGCGTGCGTGTGAGATTGTTCGATAGCTTCAAGTGCCTCATCCAACTGCTTCCAATGAAACCAAGTGATTCAAGGAGCTTGGTCATCAATGAGGCCGCTCAAGAAGCGGTACAAAGGGGCCTTTTAATGGACACTTACAGAAATATACAACTGATTCAGAAACGTATATCCAGAAATCTCCGAGTGTCAAAGAAAAGAAAAGCGAGGCAGACAAGGATCACTGCTTAATCGTTTCAACGCACGGCAATGCAGAACTGAAGTCTCAACCTTACAAGTTCAAACAAGCGAAACTTCTCAACAATGAAAACAAACGTGTACGGTTCGAAAGATGCAGGATGCTACTGAAGATCAACTCTGCTCTGGAAGCAAGTTCTGTTTTCTGACGAAAATCTATACTGTATGGAATACTTGTACAATTGTCAGAATATTCGTATTTCTTCAACCACTTCTCAAGGCAAGTCTTCCATTGTTTAACATCGTCAAAATCACAAATCTATAATTGGTGTGAGAAGCAATTTGTGAAACAAAAAAAAAAAAAAAAAAAAAACCTCGTCATTTTTATCGATTCTTGGGTCAAAATTAATAAAGATTTGTACCAAAATGGTCTCAAACATACTTTGGAAACGGTATTTGGACGTTCCAGCAATATTCCGCATCTTTTAATCAAGCGAAATCGAAACAGGAATATTTTTAGTCCTATTTTTACGAATTCGACTTGGCTTAATAACGGCCAATATACTCAAGTGACCTCAACCACTTAGATTACGGCTTTTGGTCGATATTGGAGGCAAGACCTTGTTCAAAGGCTCACAAAAGTTTGGAAGCTATGATGCGTTCGTTGATTCGGAATGGAAGCGAATAACTACGGCCGAGCTTTGGCCAATTGTTGAAAATTTCGCCAAGCATTTTCAAGTCGGTATCAAAGCAAAAGGAGGCTACTTTGATGAAAAGTGTTTTCTGGTTATCTAATACATTATTGATAGTAAATATATCATATTTGTTTTTGCTAAAGATTTGTATTTTCATAAACTAAGACAAATTAAACCGTTATGTACACCTGGGCATTCTGGGCCAATTTCTGGGCGCCCTGTATATGTTGTGTTTCGAAATCAGATGTTCTGGAAGGAAATCCAGCATTTGAGAATTTTTTGTACCCAGATTGAGTATATAAAAAATATAGTTGTGACGTAAATCATTATGCGCTTCCTCATGGCCTGAAAAATTTTGGATGAGACACAGGTGCAAAGATCGATTCAGGCATGTTATATGAATTTAAAGCCACAATTTATTCTTATTTGTTATAAAAATATCTAGTCTTTAGCTTTTGGAGTCTTTTGTCGTGTCCGCGACCGTGGGGAGAGGGGCTAATTACGATTGTGATACTTCACAAATCCAAGCTTTAAAAATTTCCAAAACTAAATATTCCTCAGCGAAAAACTGACAAAATTGAGAATATAATAAAAGAAAACACCCTCAAATGAATTATTGCGTGCTTCTAATCACAATATTTAAAACAGAAAAAAGATCACGGATGTTATTTTTAAACAATTCAAAATTCAATTTTACCTTGATAAACTTTGAGGAATTAGAAAACACTTGAAAAATGCATTCCTAACCTGCAATATTGTATAGTTCCATATTGTAAAATTTAAAATAAAATCATTCACGGATTAAAAAAAAAAATAATGCTTAAAAAATAAATACAACATCGAGATATTTCAATTTTAACTAGAAAATATATAGTGTGTCACAAAATGCAATTAAAATTAATACATATGAGATCCATAGGCTTTATTATGTTAAATGAACATCAAAGAGTGACACTAGAAATAAATAAGCATTGTGCGGCAGCGCAATACTTATTTATTTTAAAATAATTCATGCGAGTAATTATTTCAAAGATATACTCTCATTGAAGCCTAACATTTTAGAATCCTGATATAATCAGATAATATGATTGTATGTTTGACGATAGCCACTGACAATCGATATTGTATCCATGAGTAAATGTATATTAAACTCTTATGCACAAATATATTTCTAAACCAAGAAACTACGGTACTTGTTTAAACTACCGTCGACCTTTAAAACCCATTTCTATAAAAATTATCCGTCGCCAAAATCTATGACTTACTGACAGTATTGGAAAAGCATATCATCAAAATGTACTCATGAATTGTTTTCTTGCTTTCTGTAACCGTGATTAATTTTCAGTCATTCAATTTATAAAAGGTTTCAAGTGGAGTTGCTGGTATCGATTTTTTTTTAATATTTCTTTTGAGATTCAATTTTTTTATGGGATACCTGATGTCGGTCTTTAACAACGGTCGTGATTTATTTATTTTTAATTATTAATTATTAATTTTTTTAGAAACTTTCACTTTCGGAACCGATTTTGAAAGTAAAGGTATCTTCATTATTAGAAAAAAAACTTGCAAAAAACATTGAAGAATGTAAAAAGAGGCGCTTTCTAGATATTAACTTTAGCAATCCATCGCAGAAAATGTCATTTAAAATATTGCTATTCAAACGAAATACTAAATAAATGCCTCTCACAATAGCATTAGAGAGTGGGTAATAAAAATCATTTAAAAATATTGAAAAGCAAAAGAAATATTTTTACAATTTTCTTCCATGTGATTAAGTGAGTGTTGTCGCATGAGAGAAGAAGTCCCTTAAAAAACTGCCACTAAATAGTTTGATTTATTTGTCAAAAGCTGAAGCTTCAAGAAGAATATTACTCGTACTTAGATACTAAATAAATATGTGGCATTCACAGTTCCAGTTGGAGATACCGAACGTTTATTAATTATTGATAATAAATAACTTTGTTTGGCGACTAATTTGTTTACTTTATGGTAATCGAAAAAGTAAACATGGATCAAATTTGCGTATAAGATTAAAAAGAGATGTAGAGAGAACTAACAAGAGGGAACTAACGAAAAAAGAGAGAACTAGATACGAGTTGTACGAGAAAAAAGGATTTCTCGTATGAGATTAAAAGGTATGAATTTTTAATGAACTTCTTTCGAGTGAAGTTCAGTGAATTTGTTCTTTAAAACACACACAGCAGAATGCGGGGAAAGTATCCTATACGTATCTACAGCAATCTAAGAATGTGAGAGAATGTAAGGAACCCGTTTCTATGTCACTAGCTTGAACAATGATTACGTATTTACCACAAACATGGATCATAATAAGACTAGGTAAATATAGTGCCTTGTTTTGAAATTCATTCCGTGGACTGAGCAATTAAAATTTTTCATGTAAACTCTATAAGTTTTCATAAGACTCTGATGTTCATCGATATGTAAAACTTAGCAATGATAAAGCGGTGATAGAAATTGGAAAAACGAATTCTTGCTCGATATAACATGAGTTGCTGTTCAAGGGTGAAAAAAAGGTAATGTATATATTATTTGACGTGGCCATCAACATTGATGGTTTAATGAAAAATAACTCAAAAAATTCAATTATTTAACAACTATGAGAGTTGCATCGTCTTTTTAACTTCTATTTGATGTGTTAAAAATAGATTTTTCTGAACTTCAACTGCGTACATAATCCGTCGAACTTTGAGTGATATGTTATTTTAATTAATTTTGCGGACTAGCATTTTAATTTGAAATTGATATTCTCTTAAACGTTACCTTCATCTGCTACTATGAGTTCTCTAAATTTCGTACAAATGATAAAATGCTGCGCTTCTGTTATGAATCATTAATTCAGCATCGTATGAAAAAAAAACAAAAAAAAAGTTTTCTTTCTTTCAAGCAATGCTTTTTGTTTATTATGCATTCTGCACAATGATAGGGATCTTCTAATATCTTCAGGGAAAATATTTTTCAATATCCCGTGGAGAACCCTCATCGCATGGCTTTTGATGCCCGCATCATAAAATCGCTCAAATTTTAATAATTTGATATCCAGCGACATTTTTTACTTAAAAGTTTTCTCAGGCATATTTTCAAACATGTAATTGGTTTTACCAAATCATTCATAAAAAGAACTGCTAGTTGTCTCGACAGCGGTGGATCGGTCCTCGGAGAACACAACATTACTCAATGAGAGGAAAATGAGTGGCAACACAAATACAAAAGATCATCATTGGTCGCCGTAACTTCCTGTTATCTCTCATTGTTGCGTTGCTATTAATTTCCCATTGACTGGGGTTGTTCCGTCCTTCGAATCCTCATCCATAGCGGTCACGCAGATGTTGGATTAATGAGCTATCCAATTAAGATCAATTACACACTTTATTATTAGGTTCTATATAATGATTAAGTAAGGATTAAGTTGCAGGCTTCTGGGATGCGTATAAGACATGTCTCAGGTTTAGGCACAGATAGTTATAAGATGGAAGAATATTCAAGTGTTACAACGATTTTCTGTTACGACGTTTTTCTACAATTTTCTGAGAATATCTTAATCTTTTTCTCTTAAATATGAAGAATAAGAAAAAGTGGCCATACGAAATAAAGTTTATTTTTTAATATGTAAAAAATCTTTTGAAATCTAATCCTATATCCAAAGCTATATTGATTTATGTAACGTTTGTAATTGGAAGCATGCTTTCATCATCAGCGGTTAAGTATATAATTGCTATTACATTTATTTTCAATCGCGCTGTACATTAAATTCATTTTCAGTAAAAGCAGTCTCAGTTGCTTGTTAAAAGAATACTTGTAAATGATACTCTCTTCAAGTGGAAGCTTAACGTCTTTGAAAAATGATTTCAAATAGACATTGCTGGCCACAAGTGATTATTTTGACATTTTTTTTTTCGATCACTTTTTAAGGCTTTAGGAAATTAGAGTTTGTCGAAATGATCAAAAACATCGCCTTTTTCAAAGTAACAAAGCACAAGTAATATGCAATTAAGATATTTTTTCCCTTTCCACTTGAAATATATATTCTTAACTATATTATCGAGAAAAATAAATGTTGTATATACAAAATGAATGTTTAAATTTTAAATTAAAAAATTCATCTCACTAATGTGGGAAATTAAAATCATCAAGTGCAGCGCACATGATAAAACTCTCAATTATGCATATAGAAAACAATTTTTGAACATGATAGAATTACAACACACCTACTTCTAAATTGAAACCTAAATATGTTTAAAAAGTTTTATTTAAAATTTAATTATAGCACAAAAAATACTAAATATTCCAAAAATATTTAAAGTTTTTTGAGTGAAAAGAAAAAAAAAATGTGAATTTTTTTTTTGTTTTAGCATGAAGACTGTATAGAAACACATATTTGGTTAATGTTTTAGAGCTGTAGCATATACACCTATAGTTTGAAAGTATCAGTGCGCAAAAACTATAAATTTAGTCATATGTGAAAACGTATGTTAAAATTTCCATATCAAAACGGACTTTCAATTGTACTCACCGTCTATAAATGATTATAACTCAAGAAATGGTGCAGATTATTGAATGGGGTTTTTCGCATATTGTTGAAAAATTAAAAGAAAAAATCAGAATAACACAAAATCCAAAAACTGATTTTTTGAAAGTTTAAATATCCTGTGATACCTTAAATATTTCGTCTCTGTAACTTGTTTACTTCTGAAGGAATTCACGTTTTTTATCTATGCATCTAGTGTGATATTCACATGGAACATGATGCATAGAAGTTTGTAATGATAAAAATAATATATATGGAACAGATGTTATATATTCCCGCAGCCGCCATCTTGGATTTTTCTTGGCGTGAAAATCCCTTTCCCGCCAAGTAAATGTCGCCAAGGACATTTATGCGCATGTTAGACTTAACAGGGTTGCCAGAAAAAGTCACTCGTCAGGGCTGCCTTATTGATAAATGCCAACAAATATCACCAAGAAATCCAAGATGGACGTTGAGGGAATATATAACATCTTAACGATATATTTTAACATAAACCTGTGAAAATTGTACAATTAATTAAAAAACCCATAAAACTAGCTGAAGATCGTACTAAAGAGGGGAATTACTTACATTTCCGTAGATGGATAGCTGTTACTTTCATTTTCGTTATCATAATACATTTTGATAGACGGCCAAAGTAAATATAATTATGTTAGATTTACTCAAAAATAGTTATTAAATATCAAGTTGAATGTTAATATTCAAAATAAAACTTTTCAAACGATTTTTTAATAAATCGCCAAAACTGAACGCTACTAGATAAGCAGATTCTTTTTGAATAATCAATAAAATTAAAGGATTTTCATTCAATCATTAATTTGAACAATGAGTTCACACTGAATCATTGTCATCAACAATAATATCCGTAGCCACTTTAATTAACAAATGATGAATCGACAATCCGGTGTCATTTCTTTCAATCTCATTGTTAGTTTATTCAACATTGGTACTAATCTGATGACGTCACTCTGATTATAAATATAAATTATACAGGTGTGTAATAAATTTTACAATGACAAATTATTACACATAGTAATTTATACTCGTTACAGTGCAATTTTCCAAATTATACTGCCACATTTACAACCTAAAAAATTAAATTTCTTAGCTGGCACCTATGACTTCATGCATTTGAGGGTCGAGAAAAGTAATGTCACTATTTAAACATAAAATTTATCGGCGATAATAATAATAATATTGTACCTCTATTAGAAAAACGGCAAACTAACCCTGAATGTATCGATTATTCCGCCTTCTTTAATGCTATTTAAAAATTCAACTAATTATTTTAAAATATTTCAAGCAGTGGATTTATCACATTGCAATATTGTCGTTAATTCTTTGCATTGGTCCTTCCCATCTCACAACTAGACTGTCTTTACACAGACTCCACCGGTTATTTTTATATAGACTATCAGCTTATGAAATCAAAATTCAAGTTTTCGTATTTTTTTACTATACACACCGAAAAAGAAATTAATAAATATATCTAAATTTGTATATATTATTGTAAATATTATCTATTTTAAGAGATTAGTAAAATAATAAATTTTGATATTTAAAATTTTCTGTTATGTACAAAAAATGATATTTTTTTTTGTAGGGCTATTAGGAAAACTAAGTAAATGGCATTGTCCAAAATAGATTTCTTTTGCACGTCCGTTCTAGCAAGCTATGGACTGATTGATACAAATTTAAAAAAAAAAAAAAAAAAAAAAAAGGGACACATTTTAAAACAATTTTTATGTATTGAGTTAAAATTCTGAAGTTTTTTTTTGTGATAGTTAACCATATCATTTGCAAACAAAATCACATGATAAAACTTCTCACATTTTTTTTTTTTTTTTTTTTTTTTTTTTTTTTTTATATTTAAATGTAAAATTTATTAAAAAAGTGGGGTGATTAAAAATCGTTATAACTCGAAATATTATTTATAGAATTACAATGTATTTTGATTTAAATAAAGATAAATACATAAGTTTTAATTTTGATTCAGCATATATAAAAATATTAATTTAAAAAATTTAAAAATATTTAACGAAAAAACTTATAAAAAGTGGTGCAACTTAAAAAAAAAATCGTATTTTCAAAGTAAATATTTTTTTAAATATGCTGAATCAAAATTAAAGTAAAACAACTGAAAAAGATATGTTCCAAGTTTGAATCCTTTATCTTTAACAGTTCCTGACTTATAAGAACTTAAATACGAGAAATGGTGAAAAAACTCATCATTAAGAAAAACGCATTTTTACAAGATGTCGTTTTCATGACAGCCATTGCTTGAATGCTAGATTTTGAAAACAAACCAAAACGAAAAAAATAATATTTCTTGTTCTAATTGAGATAGAAAAATGATTTAAAAGTCATTTTATGCTTAAAAAAACAGAGAAATATTTAATGAATTAAAATATTTTTACAAAATTTGAAGATTTTAGTGTCCAGGACTCCCTTAATACTAGCAGGCTACTCCTGCTATGCTTTTTTCAATACGAAGCATAAAACAAATTAAATTATCAATTTCTACTGGTATTTTAAAGCAAATTGGACCTTCCCCTGGAATTCCCATCCTTATTATTTCGAAGATGAGAACCCCGTTGCGAAATTATGTTATCCTATGGGTGGGTCAAAATTTGGACTAGTAAGAAATCAACTCTTTTATTTGTTGATTTATAGTCGAGCTTGGTTGGAATACGAGTCCTTTATGACAACAAGAATTATAAAGATCTCTAGTCACAATACTACGAAATAAGAGAGCACTATAATAATTTCGGAGATTGACCATTGAATTTAAATAATTTTCGGGTGGTTCATTTTCGTTTGTTAGTTCTTGAGCTCCGGGCCTCTCAGCTTGGTGCTGTGTTGTTTTAGTAGCTTCAACAGAATCTTATTTATATATTACGTTATATTTCACAATGAACGTCCTCTTCTCTAAACACTACCATGGTTTGCCAAGGAGCCAGGATATGATGTTTACCAAAATAATTTATTCAACAAGAACGCTAGAAGTGTCGTCTAGCCATATGTCTATTCTTAGCCTTTGTCTATTCTTTTAATTCTGAGGCAAAATTAAGGGCTAATAACTTCCATCTTGGTGGTAATCCTATTTTATCCGATAGATAGCAAAAGTGTCAGCTTTCTAATAAATAACACATTTTAAAGAAAATAATACATGTCGAATATATTTTCCCATGATAACTGCAAACACAGACCCTAATTATGGGACAATGATTTTCTTAAAATGTTATTTCTTGTCTTCGAAATGATAATACTAGAATTTGTTTCATTTTCCTAAGCATTGTCCCCTCATTCATCGCCCCCCTAATATTTGAAATTTGGAACAGCGACATAAACATTCAGACTGACGTCGCAACAGTCATGAAGTTCATTATTATTTGATTATTATTATCATTAAAACTGAAAAAATAGCTTTATATGGAACATTCAATAAAATGCCTGGACTAAGAAAACCACTCATGACATTTTTTTCGTTTAATTCAATATAAAATATTTCACCTCCTTCAAAACTTTTTATTCGCAGTTTCTGTAACAAGCTTTTAATTCTTATGACATGAGGACGAAGAAATCCAACAGATTCGAAGCGTTCCTTAGTATACATCTTTTTCAATGAGTAATATTAATCAAGACTAATGACAAAGATTTCATTCCAAGCCCTAAGATAAGTATACTTGAGCAGGTGTATTTTCAATACTTGTGATAGATTATTTGAGACGTTTTGGCTATCTAACAAAACATTGTTTTCTTCAATTTATCACTGAATGCTTCTGAATTAGATTATTTTTTTCTACGAAACATAATAACCCAGTAACGGAGAAAACCCCTACCCATTCGTGCCTAGCGTCCCAAAATTGGTACGATATATAAAGGTTCAAATTCAAACAAAAAAATAGAAATCTGAAAAAAATGCAAAAATACGTATTCTAAAATAATGTTTCGTCTTATAAATAACACCACTTATAAAATAATTGATGAAAAAGTAAAAGAAATATTTTACTTTTTCTTACGCGCCATTTTATTTCAAGAAAATATCCAACTTTGCGCTACAACAAACATTTATTTCACCTTTCTATTCTTAAAAATGCACTCCCATTTATGGATAAATATTGAAAACAAATACTAAGGATATATTTTACTAAGTTTGAAAGGATGTCATAATTCAATTTGTAATGGGATTTTTTTTTAAGAAAGCGTCCCAAAATTAGGACGCCAGGCACAAATGGGTTAATAGTGTTATTACACGTAAAAATTGCAAGCGACAAAAATCGCCTGCGACTCGTCAGATTTCTTGAAACTTACGTATTATCCACCTGAAACTTACGTGTTATCCAAGAATTTCATTGGCTGTTCGGGAAAAGGCTTTTCCATCGACAAATTTTAAATAAAATTTCATTCTTAAACTTCTAAACATCCCAGAATATTTCTTTTTACACCGTCGTATAGAGAAAATAATGTACTTTAAAATGCAATTTGTTTGAAAGGTGTATCTCCATTTGTTTCTGAGTTTGTTTGTTTGTTTTTTGTTTTGTTGTAGTTTTATTACTTTTTTGTCATAGTGGCAACAGCCGTATCCTTCTCTGTTGAAAGTAAAAGGAAATACAGATTACTGTATAGTAGACCGGAGCGAAAAACAAAAAAAGTTTGCGAATCGAATGGTAATAGTGCGGAAAATTTGCTACTCGTCAATACAAGCACAGTGAAAGAAAAAATTTTGAAATTTCCGTTCGCGCATCGTATTCAAAGTTCTCGAATTTGAACATAAATTGAACAGATTGAAGAAAATTCGTAAAAGGTGTAATTTTTTTCCGATCAAAATATTTTTTTGTACATAGCATGGTCTTGAACTGTAGAATGGAGGGAACTTTACCACATATCCCTCTTCTATCTCCTTTCAATCACCTCTATGTGGTGAAAATGACCAAAATTCGTAGAATTAACCCATATTAGAGGAGGTGTAAATATTGACCAAATCGACCTCATTTTTTTGCATATAAGGCAACTTTCATGCTAAAACTCGAAAACGAATCCGTCCTGTTCTCCGGAGGGGTACGAGAGGTCGAAATGTTGCAGCTCCTGACAAGTCTTTCAAGGACGATTCAGGACTGACCACGGGAAGGTGGCTGACCCGCGAGTTACACCCACAATCTACCCAACCAAAATGTGGGCATATAGACTTATCCAGATCCACATACAGATTCAGGTACAGTAAATTATCCAAGTTTTAGCGTGGTAGCACGCGAAGCGATGGCGGCCCTTATGAAACCACCACGTTGATGGACATAAACTTTTGAGGAGACCAATGTTACCAGCCTGACACTATGATTATGTATTGATTGGTATGACATTGTATGTCTACCAGATTTAAATGAAGAGTGGCTTTTTCCAATTGGAAATCATGTCTGGAACGTCAGCTGAAGAAATGTTTACCATAAGAGATGGACAGGTAATCTTGCTTTCAGTCCAATTTATGATGTCATTCTAATCATTGGCGTCAAAATTTAAGGCCGGAACTAGAAAATCTTTGACGGATTTTCCCTTTGTGGGAGTGGCTTTGGATTTCGGTACCCGCCGAAGTCCCAGCCCTTGAACGTTCTGTCTATCATCCACTACCATTGAAAGTAGGAAGTTTTCTGGATGGACAAAGAAAAAAATCTGATTGACCTTCTTCACCACTTCTTGGAGTTTTGCAAGCAGCTGGCTGGTTGAGAGTCTTTGGCTGTAGTTGCTTTTAATAGAATTGAATGCCACATTCCAGACATTGACCCTTAAATCCTGAGTAAATATCTGCGATACCTGCACGACATTGCCGTTTCCAATGCTGCTGGGTCTTGTTCCTCAAACTTAGCTAATCAGGATCCGGGACCAATATCTCATTCTCGGTTGGTTAACGACAGCAAACAGGTTACTGAGACTGTATTGTATATTTCATTGGAAACCACACGAGAAAATCTCATCAAAATTGCTATGCATATAATGACAGTATACATACTTCTGCTGTTCGAAATTAAGACAAGATCTTCAATCGTTGAGGGACCTAAACATATTTTTGACTGTATCAAGAAATGCACAAGCTTACTTGCAAAGGTCTAAGAAGTGGTGAAGCAGGCCAATCACACAAATGCTTTCTTTGTTAATCCAGAAAACATTCTTCTTTCAATAGTTGTGGATGATGGACAGCACGTTCGAGATCTAGGACTTCGGCGTGTACTGAAATTTAAAGACACTCCGACAAAGGTAAAATCAGTCTGAAAGTTTCTAGTTCCGGCCATAAATTTTGACGCCAATGATTATTATGATATTGGTTGATTGATTATTATGATATAAATTGGTCTGAAACCAAGATTACCTGCCCACCTCTTATGGTAAATGTTTCTTCAGTTGAAATTGCAGACTTTATTCCTAATTTTGAAACGCGAACTCTTCAAAAGAATCTGTCAGACATACCATGTCATATACAATCCTTAGAGCGCTATGTCAAGCTGTTAACACTGGCCACTTGAAAAGTTTATGGGTATGAGCGACGTGATGGTTTCATAAGAGCCACCCTCTCTTCTCGTGCTACCAAGCTAAAGTTTGGCAATAAGCATTTGCAGTACCCGAATCTGCAAATGGATCTGGATAATTCTCCCCGGACACAGTTTGGTTGGTTGGTTGGTTGCGTAAGGTGTGGGTGGGACTCAGGTGCAGCCACATTTTTGTGGTGATTCCGGAGTGGTCCTTAGAAGGACGGACCAAGAGCTGCACAATTTTGACTTATTCGTACCCATCCGGGGAAAAGGATGGAGAGGGGGATTACTTCTAGCCTCGAGGTTGCCTTATGTACAAAAAAATTCAGGTCGATTGTCAATATTTACAATTCCTGTAATTTGGGTTAATTCTCCGAAAATTGGCAATTTTCACAGCCTTGAGAAGGTAGAAAGAAATAGAGGAGGGATGTGTGGTTTTTTCCCTCCATTCTACATCTCGAAGACATGCTATTTACAAAAAATGAGTTCGATCAGACAAAATGTATCCATTTTATGATTTTTTGTTTATCTGTTCAATTTTTCTTAAAATTTAAAATTTTGAACGCGATACGCGAACGGAAGATATTTTCCGATTTATCTTTTTTTTTTTTTTTTTACCCCTGTGTTTGTATTGATGATTAGCAACTTTTCCGCACTATTACGATTCAATTGTCAAACATTTTTATTTTTCACTCCGGTCTACTGTATAGACCTATCATAAAACGAATAAAATGCGGATTCAACCAATAAAACGTCACAGATATGTTTTTGATTTCCTACCCAGACAGAGGACAATAACCATTTTTCCAAATGGTTAACAACTCTAATTTCAGCAGTCATTTATTTTGCTTAATGTTATTTTAAAAACTTTTAATTCAGTTTTAGGAAATAGCTTGATAAAAACAAATATTTCTTGTTCATAAAAGTTTCATTATTATTCAGTAAATGCCAAAAACAGTTGTCATCATATATTATTTTTTTATCTACCCTTTGAAATATTTTCAAAAGTATTTCTATCTTTTAAACTGATATTAGCAAAATGTATTTTTTTTTTTTACATTTTTAACTGGTACTTACAATTTAACGATTAAAATAGGAAAACAAAACTTAAAATGAAAGATGCAGGGGGAGTTAGAGGACCTTGTACGATTTTTATTCCTATAAAAATAACATTATAATAAAAAAGAGAACTATTCGGATGCATTTATTGTCTGTCCTAGAAATTTATTTACAACAAATTTCTGCTACGAATCATGAGAAAAAATGCAGTGAGCAGCTTTTTGAGACTCTAATTAAACTGTCTCACATATGGGCCAAATACGATACAGTCACTGAACACTTTGATTTTTCATTTTAATCACATCGGTTGATTAAAATACTTATAAAATAATGACAAATTTGATAATTCTCTATACCAATTGTTAATGCAATTAGCTATTACAATATTCTGTAAGGAAAATCAATTAGAATTAAAACAGTTTTTAATTATGAGATGATATATGAATAAATCAACATTTAAACATTTCTATACTTCCACTTTTACAAAACCATGCATTATCAAGTCTTAATCTCCAAAATTATTGAACTTTGTAAAATGTAGGAGCAAAGAAAAATATTTCTTGATATTATTATTGAGATGTAATGATAATCAAATTTATCTTTCAGTCATCTTAAAAAGTATATAGAAAGTTTAATTAAAAATATGCATTACAAGTAGATAAATTAACTTTCAGAAAAAGATCGAAACTTTTTGTAGATTCCTATATGGAAAACATTTGAAAATTCATACACGTAATTTTAAAATGATATGCAAACTAGGGCAATTATGATTTTTTGTATAAATCAATCAAATCAGTAGTTTTACACTTGTTGGACGACTAAAGCGTGAATGGCAAACTAGCTGGAATGTGAGAATGGTTAAACTCTTTAAATTTGTTGTTACTTCTAGAGGTGATTTCCATCATTGTTGTTGATGATAAGTTAATTATGTACAAAACGGATTAATTTACGCGTGATCGTGATATCACAATGATGGAGTTTGAATGGTGTTAGGCCAATGTCACTGAAGCTGTCAGTATCGAACAATCTATGGTTTGACTTTGGAAACGCTATATGTTTACAGGAAATGCTAGAAAATTCCTGTATAATAGTCGCATATAATAGAATTATGGCATTAATAGTCGGGTACAACTGAACAATACAAGCAATAGCGATAGCAGTAGACTTTAATGTAGCTTGTGGAACGTTAGTTTCCCAACAAACTATATGCAGGTGTCTTAGTCAACATGAAATTATGCCAGACGATCGACAACACACTTACGTGTCGTCACGGCGTGATCGGTATCAATGATGCAGAAGCGTTAGTTTTTTGATCAATATACCCCTCCCTCCATATACGTGTATGACCCGTCCCCTATGTCGGCGCACATCATGTGTAAATGTTGGGTTATAGCGCAAGCCAGACTGTCTTCGTGTAAAAAAACCTTGACTGTCACTCTTTAAACAAAGCCTGCATTCTTCAGAGAATTGTACATTGCTCTACTGCTTTGGGGTCCGTACTACGTACTCTCTGCACCGTATTCTGATCACACTTGTGACTAGAGTTAAGTAAGACACATATTGTCGGACGTCTGGCATTAAGAGTATGTTGACTAAGTCGACAGTATACAGTTTGTCACGAAACTAGCGATTCATCCGCGGTATTTAACTCTAATTCTATCGTTCATTCTGGTATTGTTCGGTTGCGCTATGCAGTTAATGCCCCCTAAATCAGTCATCTGATGCTATTGTTATTACGTGGACGGCATTCTATAGGACTTCTACTAACATTTCCTGTTTAAATAAAGCTTTTACTCAGTCTCGATACCAAAAGCTTCAAAAACATTAACCTTACACCAGCCAGACTCTATTATACCAATAACACGATCGTGCGTAAATTCATCCATTTCGTACTAATTAATTTAACATCAACAAAAATGACCGAAATGGATACTAGAAACAAATATTTTTAACAATTGTCATTCATTGTCACAATCCAACTACATTGCAACTTATGCATTTTCCATCCAATCTTCTAAAACGGCTGATTTGATTGAAAAAATAAAAATTATCCTTATCTTTCACCTTAGTAAACTTTGAACTTTTGTTATAGTATTCTAAATGGGTTGAACAGTGTTCCATGATCTATGTCGTACGCATGATTTTTCGTTCTTGTTTTAAATGTAAGATATGTCTTAAGATACAATGTGATTCTAATTAAAGTACCCTTCCTTGGAATGCTCTGAAGAGACAATCCAAATAGAAATCGGCAACATATTTGTGAGATTCAATAAAAAAATCTTAGTTTCTAAATATGGATAAGATAAGAAAAATTTTGCGCTGAGACTATTGTCATGTAATGAATGAAAACTGACACTAGTAATATAATTCATCATACGTACAGTCTTCATGTTTATTTATTAATTCGTATCATTTATGTATAAAGTTTTGATCACAGAGCGACGTGGATAACACCATTATAAAACACATTCGACTAACATAACGGAACAAAAATATTTCTAGAAAATACCTCAAAAATGTTTCATTACTCCCAATATGCAATATGTCCAAAGTTTCAGAAAGAATAACTGATACATTTTTACATTAACCCCCAACAACAACTCATAATTAGATATGAGTGATATATGCGAGTAATTTTATATAATTAGTCTTTTGATGTATTTTCCTCTTTTAGCGAATAATATTAACTCTTATATACAGAAAATACGAATTTATACCTATCGATTGAACATTACATGTCCCCGTTAGTGTAATTTCTCTTTTGACTGCCTAATTGACAGTAGTTGCAGCATTTTCAGGCACTTTCAATGGGTCACATTTTTGTCCTCACAAAATCTGATCAAGACACCTTACTGTGCTGTTAGAACAGAAAAGCCAGTTGCCCACAAACAGAAAATTGTTACTGGACATGAAAGTAATTGTTTCAGCCTCTCAGCAGACATCTATCTGCTAATGAGACTTTCAAGATTTTTTACAGCTTTAGTAAAACTAATTTAATCGTGCTGCAAGTTTTTCGTACTGCAGAAGTGTCCGTGATCGTAAAGTAATTTTAAATAAATTGCACACATTTCCATTATATTTCAGATCAGAGGTCCTTTCAGGAGCATGTTATGGAAGTTTTGTTCCCCTATATATTTTGCAGCGCCATCTACCACTATCAGTCATTCACAAATATTGTCAGAAATGATATATTTTCGTATATAAATTCTTTAAAAATGCGGATTATCTATCCAGAGAGTTTAAAACATGTTTTTTTTTTTCACAACTATTCTTCAATCCCCTATGATTCATTTCTGCTATATAAAAAATCTGTCACATTTTCATGAACCGATTACACTAAGACAACAATTTTCAAGATCGACAATATGCTTTCTTTTAAACCAAATTTCTTTAGAGCTTGTTATCCATATTTGTAAAGGAATTTCTTAAAAATATTTATAATTTCTTTTTCTTTTTTTATATTAAGGGTTCAGCGCAACTTTAGCACGTCAAAAGAGATGAAAATATGAAAGAAAATTTACTGAAGAATTATTTGCTCTACTTGTACAAAATTTTAAAGAATATTAAAATAAATCTTACTCTTTAAATTTTTCTTTTTACGAAAATGAATTTATTTATGTTTTATAATTTTTAAGTCATAAATAAATGTTTTTTTTTTTCAAAATTATAGCTACATAACAATCTTATAATTTAGCGGATGAGAAATTGTTTTATGTTGGCAAATAGTACCTAATTAAAATGAACTAAAATCTAAACAAAACTTTCATAGTTTCAAAAATGAAAGAAAATTTTTCATAACAGAAGTTCATCCAGAGACATTTTAAAAACATAAACATTAACAAGTAAATTTCTCTCATCATTATTTGCAGGACTAAAATTTTATTTTATTCAGAAATCGATCATTCACTGTACAATTTTTTTAAAAAAAAACCTGAAAATATCTCTATCCATTTTCGCAAATATATGCTTACAAATATCGCACGTTCTGCGGCTAAAATAAAAGGAATTATAAAACATCATTATCTATCTCGTGTATAGCAATACTGAAATTATTTTTGTGAAATACATTTATGTCAAATTGTTAGTCATATTATTATAAAATATTACAAATCATGTAATTTTTATACCAGTGAATAAAAAGTTTTCGAATAAAAGTCTTTTGTTTCTAACTTTCAATTCATGCTTTTTGAAATATTTTGTGTAAATATAACATAAGTTTATGTACTTTAACCTTTACACGGGAAGTCGGACAATATCTCTCCGAGAATACCTCTAAACCCGGCTAGGTGCTGCCCGAGCTCCTGTGTAAAGTTTATTAGTGCATTTAATATTTTGTAAACTGTAATGCAATAAATACTATATCAATGAATCAAATTCAATATAGCTGCTGGTTCTAATGTGTGGAAAAATGTGCATTATTATTTGTACCGATTAAGGCGACAGTGAACGGTCAAATCAATTTCTGCAGTTTTTGCTGAATTGTTTTGAAATTTAAATACACATATAATTTGTGTAATAGTTAAGAAAATTTCATAATTTCATTAAAAAATACTAATATGCAAATGAAAGATTAATTAATAATATGCTAATTAGTAATAGAAATTAAAAGTGCTCCATGCACATTAAATTTTATTTCAGAAACTTATATTCTTTTTAGGATAGCTTTATGATATTATATCAAAAATTGATTATGCATTTTAAAAATTATACTAAGTACCTTGGCAGAAAAAAATTATAACCATATAATATTGATCATTTCGGATAAAATTCAGTGATAAATATTATTGTTTTTTTTTTACCTTTATATGAAATAATGTACACATATTAACAGCAAGTTTTGTAACAAAGTATATCAAAAAGAATATTACCAAGTATTATGAAAATTGGTATAAAATTAAGACGCATGGAGCATTTTGAACTTACACAGTCGGTGAAAATTCTCATTTTGAGAAAATTCGATTTAAAGTTTTAGTGAAGATTAACGAATTTTACGTTAGAAAAACAGCGGTATCTCTGAAAAAAATTATCGGATTTCAATAATTTATTTTTATTTGAAAGTAGAAGATTTCCAGAACATATTTTTCCGAAAACCAAAAAACTTATTTTTGTTAATGTTTTTTTGTGATTTTGAACGTCCACTGTCACCTTAAAAGACTGATTGGGACCAGACGGGCAGATTGATTCATATCAATGCGTCCCTTTAAATCCTGAATTAATGTGACCCAAGTTACCTTTTTAAGAATAGTAAATATTTATATTTAAGAATTAAACATCTGTTAAAAACTTCAATTATTTCCAAGTTAATAGGGATATTATCATTACTGAATTGTTAAAAATGTGCTGTACTTGTAATGTATTATTGAAGCGAGTGCTTTTCAGGAATTTCTTAAATACCACAGATATAACATCTTCTAACAGTATAAAAAACCTGCTCACAAAAGTAAATTTCTATTTAAAAAACAAGAATTTAATTGCAATGTTTCCTTGTATTCCACAGTATTTTGTACAAGATATATTTTTGATGTTGTTCTGCACCATTTAAAGATATATAACAATACAAAAGAAACCTCAATAAATAAATGACGAATGAAAAATTGTAAATCGAGTTTCATTTAAATTTACTCTTACAATACTTCTGCATTGTAAAACTAATATTTCCTTTATAGTAATACTAGCAGGCTATGCCCGCTACGCTGGTCTGCTTATCCAAATGAACCTTGAATTAAACAAAATGTATCATTGAATTGGACATTGTGATTTAAAGCAATATGGAACCTTACCTGGAATGTCCTTTCGCACTGCTGAAAACGATAAGAACGCCAATGTGCTATTATATTTTCTAATGTGTAGACAAATTTTCAGCTATTAAGGTCTTAACCCTTTTAGTTGATCAATAACAGTAGGATTGGTAAAGAAAGTACAATACGCAATGCAATAAAACAAAACCAGAAAAATTATATAACTACTTGTAATAATGCAAACAAACAAACGGACAAAATCCATCCAGTAAAACTTTTTTTAAAGGTTGATCTTTCATAAGGGGTCCATCTGATTATAGAACTTTCCCCCATAATTCTGTAACTAAGCAACGTAGAATGATACGCAATAAACTAAAACCTCCGCAAACATTGTCTTATCAACAAAGAAAGTATTATCAATATCCGCCATCTAGAACTTTTTGAAAAATCTAATCTTTCATAATCGGTTTCATATGATTATGGAACTTTCCGCCATTACTTTATGACTAAGCAACGTAGAACAATATGCAAAATACTAAAACCATGTCTGAATAGATATCTAACTAAAATGAAATTCCTATCAAAATCCGTTCTGTAGAACTTTAAAAAATGTTAAACTTTCATAATCGTGTTCAACTGATTATAGAACTTTCCACCACACCTCTATTATTATGCAATGCAGAAGGGTATAGTATATACTAAAACTCTGCCTGAAAAATTATTTAACTAACAGTGAAAATTCAATCGTAATGAATTCGGCTAAAAAGGTTAATCTTTCATGATCGGGTTCGTCTGATTATATAACTTTAAAACATAATTGTATGTATAAGCAACGTAGAACGATATTTTATATACTAAAATCTTCCCTTGAAAATTATCTAACTATCATTATGATCAAAATCCATTCAGGTGAGCTCAAGTTATATGCAACCGGGACGAATTTCCCATTTCCATTTTACTCTAGTATATATAGTAGAAGCAGAAGTAGATAGATAGATAGATAGATAAGAATATTGATTATTAAAATTTATGAAACTACAAGTTATTTCTCGTTGTCTCTGCTGAATAATTTTCAAGACTTTTCAATCGGCGAGTATTGAGATTTACTATTATGTCTACAACAAATGTATTTCATTTTGTACTAAAACATTGTCGTTAAAATGAGCCAATTTGCTGTGGGTTCCGATATTATAAAATATTTTTTTTTTCAAAATCGCCAACTACGCGGATGACATTTTAAGTGTCTCTTGGCACTGCAGTAAACATTTCCATGTTTTATTCAGCGAAAAATGAAGTTATAACTTAATTTTACTTGATAATAAAAAATACTTCCACCTTCAAAAAATAGTATATTAAAATTTTTTGCGGCGTTACGAATAAATAATAATTAAAGCCAAAAGAAATTCGCGTTCAATAAATAATAAGCTCCAAAGTTTGGCATCGTTTGCAATAAAATTTGGTACTTTTCTTTTCCACTACAGGCGCCTTGGCGTTTTTTTAAAAGCTTGGCGCTATTCGGGCATCAGAAAGTGAGATTTATTGCCAATTGATATAAACAGTTAAGAAAACAAACTTGATGAATTTTTTTGTTTGTTTATATATGTATATTATAAATGTTTTTTATATACAAATTACTTCTGTTTCTAATTAAAATTAGATAAATTGCATCTTTATGTTAAATAAATTGTATAAACAGAAAAAAATGCTTGTTTATATGAAATGAAACAGTGAATAGGTTGCCAGAAAATAGGTTTCCAAATTTTCTCACCGCCAAGGATATTTTCTCTGTTACGCCAAAATCCTTTACTGTAAATTACCAAAACATTTTGCACATTGAGGATTGAAATAAATGGCGCAATAGCATACAATTTGGTATGGTGTTGGTATAACGTAAAAATAGGAGAAGGTCGCCAAAAAGTTTTCTTTCAAATCACGCCAATTCTGTGTTAATTCGGTTATAGAATAGCTCCGCTTTAAAAACACAGAATCAGTTTAAACCTTTTCCTAAGTTAATTATGCGCCAAACCACGTCAGGTAACATACGCCAATTGTCAGTAGACTCAATTATGAAACTTATCGGTACCAAATGTGCCAATTGTCTATGGATTCGATAACGTAATTTATCTCCTTAATTTATGCATACTTTATAAACTACATCTACTTTCCAATTTTCCTGATTTTAAGATCAATGGGTACTGTTAGATGGTAAAAAGCTTGGCGCAATTCGGGCTTAAGAAAGTGACATTTGTGGCCAAATGATATGAACAGCTATAAAAACAAATAAAATGAACTTTAAGCTTTTTAAAATATGTATTCATATATATATTCCTATATAAATTTTTATTTATGAATATTAATATTTTTGTTATTTATATACAATTTACTTCTGTTTTTATATAAAAAAGAGATAAATGTATTCTTTATAGTAAATAAATTATCGAATTACTGACCAGAAAATATGGATGAAAACTTTCCTTGTCTCGCCAAACCCATTTTTTCCAACTCGCAGCTATATTGGAAAATTACAGAATTTAACCCATTGCTCTATGACTAAACAGTGTCGAACAATATATTTTATACTAAAACTATCTCTGAAAAATTGTCAAACTCATAATGCAAATTCTATCAAAAACCGTTTATTTTAATTTTTAAAAAGGCTATTGTGATAATTGCGTACACCAGACTACAGAATTTTCCCAAAAACGGTATGGCTGAACAATATAGAAGGGCATGTTGTATACTGAAAACGCCCCTGGAAAATTATCTAATTAACAGTCCAAGTTCCATCGAAATACATTGGGCAGAATCATTTAAAGAGGCTAATTTTCCATTATCAGGTTCATCTCCTTAAAGATCTTTAAACCATAATTCAATACCAAGAAACGTAGAACGACGTGTTATGTACTAAAAAATTCCCCGAAAAATTACCTATCTAACAGTGTACGTTCAGCAGAACTCCAGTTATAAGCAGCGGGAATGAAATTTCCATTTGAATTATATATATATATATATATATATATATATATATATATATATATATATATATATAAGTAGAATTGGGTATTTCCAGAAAATGCTGTCGTTTATTGAGAAATAACCAATATTGTGAATGTCGCTCAAACCGATGGCACGCTCATGCATTTTTGGCTTAAAATTAAATCGTTTGGCGATAAAATGAAATCGCAAAAAACATACAATATGTAACTCACAAGTATCGTCATTTTTATAATTACATCTGCTAGTTTCTTCTGTATGTCACATGATGGTAGAGTTAAATAAAAATAAAAAGTAAATTAAAAAAAAAAATCAAAAACTAAAACAAAATTGTCACTCAGATATTATTTTATAAAATTTTCTGATGCATTTTATTTAACCGGACGCAAGAGATAAATTGCCAAATATAGTTTAAAACTGCAATCTTTCATATTGAATAAATTTTTAAGCGTTACGAACATTCTCTTTCATGTTTAAGTTCGATATTTTCGTTTTCCAATATTACCACTCGTCATTTTTTTTTTTCATTTTCTCTCTTCTTTTCTTTTTTTTCCTTTTAAATAAAATTAGTAACAGTTTTTTTCCGCGATGTACAGCCATTTCAATTCATTTATCAAAAAATTCATCGCCAATAAAATAATGGTAACACCCAAAATAACAGAACTTTCCGTCATAATTCTATAACTAACCTACGTAGAACGATGTGTTATAGCTTAAAACCTTCCCTGAAACCATACCTATCTAACAGTATAAGTTACGTCAAAATCTATGCAGTAGAAATCGAAATCTAGGCGTTCGGAACGAAATTTTCGTTTGGATTTTATATATATAATAGATAGAATAGATAGAATAGATAATAGATTATGTGTTATGAACTATCTCAAAGTTTAAAACAGATCGCATTGTTAGATTTCCTAATTTTAACAATATCGCGTTATGTTAGTTCCACATTCCACCACCAGGGAGCGCACTCTATTCTTAACGAAAGCGTATCTGAAAGGAACTCCTTCATGCAACCTTTCCGTAGATACATGAATCGGGAGGGTGGCGGTCTTAACCAATAATTTAAGATAATTGCTGAAATTACTACGAAAAATATTTTAAAGGGGCTCTACGCGGGCCCCTAATAGAGTTAGAGGAAATCGGAAGACGGCAAAATAATCGCGGGGAAAAGTTTGCTTGGGTGCTTCGGAGCTACTTTTGGCGCGAGATCTAAGCTCTACGACCAATAGGAGCCCAGATATTTAAGGAAATATGAAGTAACAAAGTCCAAAATAATAGGATTTTCCGTAATAATTCTATAACTAATCTAGGTAGAATGATGTGTTATAGCTTAAAACCTTCCCTGGAACGATACCTATCTAACGGTATAAGTTCCGTAAAAATCCATGCGGTAGAACTCGAAATCTCGGCGTTCGGAACGAAATTTCCGTTTGGATTATATATATATAATAGATATAATAATCACTGTTTTTCTAATGTTAAACCTTTGCGATGAAACTCCACACAGGGAACATAGATTTGTCAATGTAACTTTCTATTCTAAAATTATATCGGAATTGGCTATTTAAGTCCTACATTGGTACATACAAATACAAACATATTCCTTACCACAAAAACGTTATTGTCTCTAAGTTTTAACATTTGTATAGAATGGAATCCAGAGCCAAATTTAGTTATCCTGTGATATCAGATATACGTTGACTCAATCTCGATAATCAGGAAAAGAATATTTCTTTAATATTGCTACATTTAATTTCAATTACTGGTATAACCTTAATATACGAAAAATATCACTGCCCGAATGAAATTATTATTACTTTTAAAATGTCACTTAAAGCAAAAGAAGTTAAATTTACATGGAAAACACTCTTAAGTTTAGCGATTATCCTTTAAATTTTAAGAATATACTACTGAACGTCAGGATTATCATTTCAAATAATTAATTAAAATATATTTTTTTATATAAATAAAATGATTTTTCTAATTTAAAATATAAATATATCCTACCCTAGATGTGTAAAACATAAACAATGATTTCTTAGGAAAATAATTGTTAATACACACGCAGAGAGAGAGAGAGAGAGAGAGAGAGAGATTAAATAGATGGATTTAATAAGCACAAATGTAGATATAGTTAAAAATTATGTTGGAAATAATTTTTATTACAGTATATCAAGGCAACTTTTTATAAATAACACAATGAAATTTCCAATTCTTCTTTTGACAGTAAAATAATTTCATTAATATATATCAGGATACCAGTTAATATGAACCAGTTGACTGTCATATTTCTTGTTGCCTGGTATATGTTGCAGAACTTCAACAGAATTTTCCCATATGTACCAAATGCTAGTTTTCTGGTTGTTCAACTCCATTCCTAAAAATGAAAGTTTTTATCTCATTTAGTCTGCATACTTTGAAAATTGTATTCTAGCAATTGATGATCTTCTTGTAACTATAAAGTGGTAGAAAATATCTTTAGTTTTTAATCTTCTGAAATTGCAAAAGCATGAGCAGATATTCGTTGTTACAGCTTTTGCATTGTCTCAATAACTCATGACAAAATGAGTTTAAATTTAAGATAAGATTTTTTAACTCGTTTGTGAGATAAAAAATGTTTAGTGGGAAAGAATGGGTTAACATGTAACATTATAGATGGGCGTAAAATAGCTTATAACGAATTGGATTTTTCTCGTTCATTAAATGTACATATTGTTTGAGATTCCCTTTTTTATTTAAATCCCTGTGGAACTAAAATATAAGGATGCAGTTTCTCCCTAATTGCTTATATCTAACGAAAATAATGCGCACGCTAAAATAATTAAATTTACTTGTTCTTAATATTCTAAAACTTGTTCGTATAAGCGACAAGGATGCTTAGGGGCTGTACATATACATAGGGGCTATATGTACATATATAAATTTATTAACGTTTTGAAATTTTTGGACTAGCTTCCCCTTTACGATATCATACGTTATCATCCCACGAACACCCCCCCCCACACACACACATCACTAATGATATCATTATAGATATCTAAAAATTATTTTGTTACTTACCATATTTTCCATTTGTTTGCAGTGATAGACAGATACGGTTACACATTTATTAACCGCATGCTTTACTGATTCAAATGTATAGAAGTCTATAAAATATCAATTGGTAAAAACCTTTATATCAAATGACACTTAAAAAATAGCTACTGTTTAAAAGCATTTGATAACTATATTTCTGTTACATAATGGGCATGGTGAACGCCTTATTAACAAAAGAGATGGAAAACACATTTTTTCATTTCTTTACTAGTAAACACAACAAATATCGTTTCAAACATGCTTCTACCTATTTTCTCGAACAGCAGATAATACACGTATACACATATGACAGAAGAATAGGAATGTCAAATATTGGGGGTATTCCACAATTTGGTATTAAATATTTTTATAATAATTTAATGATTTTAACAATAATTTTAAATTTTCATAGAAGTAGATAAGAGGCGATCCATAAATGATGTCACACTTTTTTTCAATATTTTGTACCCCCCTCCTCCCCCTTTTCACAAAATGTCACAAGTCACGCTATATTACATAATATATACTCGCAGTTCAGAAACAAAGCACTACGTTATAGGTCATATTTCAAATTTTATATTTGAACTTTAACTATGTGTTCTAATGACATTTGTGAGCATAACAATAAAAATAATTCATGTACTTATTTTGTATGAAATAAGATTAAGGTTTACAACAACAAAAAAAAATTAATATGCAATAGTAATAAGATATTAATGTGAAAGAGCACTTGAAAACAGTAGTATTTTAGACTTTCAAATGGAATTTAATATATTTGGCTTTTAAATCTTATATTTATTTTATGAACACAAATACTATAAAACAGATCAATTTTGAAGAAGAAGCCTCAATATTAGTTTTACTTAAATGGAATTGCCATCACATTTCATTTGTCACATTAATATGAACATTTATAAAATTATATATTAAATCATAAAATATAAATTATTCTGAATCATTTACTATTACGACTCTTCCTCCCTTGGAGAAGATATATGATCATCCATAGTGAACTCAGGCATTTTGACATCACTCTCATCCTCGGGGATAGTAAGCCCCCTAATGTCAATACATTGACAGTAAGCCCTATAATGTTTAACCAAAATGTGTGATGACACACTTCTTCTTACCCCCTCCCACCCCCTTGTCTCAAACTGTGACAATTTCACGAACCTCCCTCCCCTCCTCCAAGCTTGACATTATTTCTGGATGGCCCCTAGCGATCAATTTTGATGTAAAGAACAAGTTACAGATAAAAAGAGAAAAATTTTGTTGGATAAAAAATGATATTGATATGAAAAGAAAAATCTCCCTTCCCGCTACAGATATCTTACGATATCATATTCTAGACGCCGTTGCCCTCTAAAGTAATACGTTACATATGCACAGTGACTTAACCAAACATATTTATGAGGTAAATTGGTAGGAGAGTGTAAGGCAGGATTCGTACGTGTCAGGGGATTTCCAGACCAGTAATTTTTTCTCGTATCAGGATTTTCTTATTAAAAATCTCTCCTAAAATAAAGCGAAATTTCACAGGTTTATACTAGAAATATTTTTCTATTTAAAAATACTGATATTTTAAATAGAAAATATTTTGATGGGTAGGAACCATGGAGTAACGTTTCTTTGGACATGGCCCATTTTACGAACCATATGTTTAATCTTTAGAGTATTGCTGTGCAAATAAACATCGTTACTCATATGTTGAGATAAATTTTAGAGCAAGTTATTGCTTACTGTAATATGAAACTCGCTAATAGTTATTTTCATTGCTACGGTCTTTTCAAATTCTGACTGTACAATAAGCTGAGATTCGGTGATTGAAATCTGGCTGTTTGTCTAACGTCAGAAAATGAAATTTTTGTATTATCTAACCGGTCCATTTGCACTGTTAGACGGCTTGAATTCTAACAAGCAAGGACGATGTAACTGCAATAAAGAAATTTTAGTTGTTTTACTTTTAACTTTTTATCCTTATATTTTCCGGTATGTATTTTCAATAAAATTTCAATACAAAATGGGAAAAGATTCGCATTTAATTTATTGTCGTACATTTTCTAGTGTAAAAAAAAAGATTTCATGTTTCGGATAGAAACCTTCCTGAGCATATGCATACTCCAAACGGACACTTGTTTGCTCTAAGCAGAACATATATTTAATATGCAGAACAGTTGGTTAATTTATGTGCGAGTGTTTGTTTTACTCTTAATAAAAGACCAAATTCGAACCTTTTTGCAATAGCTAATAAAACTATCATGTGTTTAATAATACATATTATTTTACTCATGACATCGTTGTATAATGTGCTTTTATCATTGATTACAAATTTCTAATCCTAGTAATGCATATCCCGAGAGTAGTCGCGACATTTTTTAGAACGTTAGTAGTCGCGTTCGGTCCATTTGCCGCCGTTACCAGCAGGCCGAAAACGATGGGGGAACTAGCCGGTGTTATCAGATGATCGAAAACGGATAACGTAGGGTGAAAATATTGACTGAACTTTAAAAGATTACAGCAATTATTCATTTTACAATATTTTACAGCAATTATTTATTTCACAATCTTTTACAGCAATTATTTATTTCGCTTAAGTATATATTCAGTTGGCATCTAGATAAGTGTTTTTAATAACTCTTTCTTCGTTTTGCCTAATACTTAAAAGTAAATAGTAAATGATTTGATTGAATTTCTGATGTTACTATGAATCAATAATTAGTAGGAAAACATTTACGAATATGAATCTAAATTCGTGATAGGGCTTATTTATTTATTTATTTATTTTTCTGGAAGGACATAATCAGAGTCAGGTACATTTTTATGATACTCCGGCACTCTATATCCATTTAATAAAATAACATAAATAAATTTAGCATAAATATAATACACTGACATTAAATAGAACAATTAAACTGAAAATAAAAATGGAACCTATGACATGCAACACAAAAACCAAATACAATACCACTTATTTACCAGCATATTATATATATATATATGTATATGTATATATATATATATATATATTTATATATAATAAAGAAAAAGGTAAAAAATACTTAACTTCGAAATTATAAATGTAAATGTTGTAACTACGTTTTATTTATTTATTTTGTGGGATGTCTGTGTGTGTATGAGGGGGGAGAGGAGGGGGGTCTCTCGAGATTTTGTGATTAAATCCATTTTTCAAATAAAAATGCACGATTTGTAGTTTTTCTACTTATTTCAGGGTGGGAGCAGCGCCCTTGAATAAAAACTCTGGATACGAACTTCGCTTATTTAAAGTAAATAATAAATAAGTTATTGAAATTATATATTTAATTTGAATACATTTGCAATTGTAGATTTAAATCCTAAGATGGATAAATTATTTTAATTAATAGAACCATTGAAAGGTTCAACTTAATAGGGATGTATTTTTCAGCAACTATTTAATTAAAATAAATATTCAATTGTACATTTCATAATAAGGTATTAATATTATAATTTATTGTTTTATAATAACATTCATTAAAATAATAAAAACAATAAGAAAATTTTCTCCGAAATTATAAATATGCAGCAATAATTTAATTTAAATGAATTTTCTCTCATATTCTGGAAAACATTATTCTGAAAAATAGTTGGAACAATTGATGAAGGACAACAAATTTAAATTTGTTAGATACCGCCCCCAAGCCTCTATTGGATTTCAATAATAATAATAATAATAATAATCATTTTCTGCGGCATTGTTTAAAAAAAAATGTGTTTTTACTTACAGTATGAAAATTTAAAAATAGATAAATTTTAGAAAAATACTTAAAATATTTTTTAAAATCATAGTATAAACATTCACTGAATTATCCAAAAGAGATTTTTATTTCGTAATTTCTAACCTACATTATAAAATTCTCATTATTTTTCTTATTGTACAAATAAATTATATGTATGTTCTTCACAGATATACATACTACATTTCTGAGAAAATTGTTTTATCTTTCGAATTTGTTTTATTGTACAAAAACGATACTTTTCAGATTTTGGAGATACGGCAATCTTTTTACTGATTCCCACAAAATTCTCGTCTCTTTTTTTAAATGGTTTGGCAGTGTTATTGTCTGTTTTCTTTCATTTATGTGTTCCGGTAATAAATGGAAAGCAAGTTCTTTGAAATAATGATGATGAATTTCCCTTTTTCTCCATATTTAAACCATTGTCAATTTGAGAATTTATTCCCGCAATATTTCACAATGAAAAAAAATGTAAGTGACCATCCATCAGTTTTTTGTGCGAACTGACTTCACAACTAATATAATAAAACAATTTTAAGTCACATTCCAAAAGTAAAAAAAGTATTCTATGAACGGGTAAAATAGCAGATAGAAAGAAAGACGAAATAACAACAGGCAGAGAGTCCGGACTTCGAATAAACTTTCCCCCACAGATTTCGCGAAAATGGTAAAGGATGAACACGAGGGGGGAAAATTCAACTAACGCAAGTGGTCGCAACGCGGTCATTTAGACTGATTGAAATTTAAGAATGCGATAAAATGCTAAGAAATAGCAGGAATGACTTGCAATTTTACTACACAAGAGTGTGAACACTCAAGGTCAGCTACCCGGAATTTGGCTATCATAACTTTAATGGAAAATGAGTTACAGGAAGATAACGAATTTCGGGCGGGGAAAAGACCAACGCGCGACTATTAACGGGATATTTGCGCTAAACATTCTTAGCTGAGTTTTTATCGCTCGTTATTAGGACAGTAATATAAACAAGTAAAATAAAAATTTTGTTTTTAAAATCAATTCCTACATCGGTCATCAGAGAAAAATTTAATATAATCCCTTAAGCAAATATTAGTTTTTGTTGCATTAAAATATCTCAATTTGTTGGTTTTCTGTAAGCTAGTAGGTTTACAATGGAAGTCTATGGGGATTTGGTGAAATATCAGAGATATCGCCAAGTTGGCGTCACTTTTGGTGACGCATTTTGGCCGCCAAATTTGGCGATGTTGGCGGCAAACTTGGCGGTATTTGGCGTCAGCACAGGGTAACGCCTTATGGTAACCCCTTATTGAAAATACTTTCATTGATCTTCAATAACCAAAGGCCGCCATTTTGTATCCCATGCAAAACTAAAATTAATTAATCAAAATTTAATTAATTAATTAATATTTGAAAAAACTGTATTAACATCAATTGTCATCCAGTACAAGTTAAAAAAAAATATTTGAACTTGATAGGATGAATAATGAGTATTTTATTAACGATTGAAAATTTGAACAAGACATATAAATATATAAATATATAAATATATATATATATATATATATATATAGGGAGAGTGTGAACTAATAGTAGGAATTGAAAAATAACATTCAACTGGCTGTAATTGGGTTTTTTACCTTCCCCTCCCTCTCTTGATATTTTTTTATTAATAATAAAACGTGAATTTATATAGAGAATTGGGGATCTATCGAGACCAAAAAACACCACAGACCAAGTTCATTTTGATTAGCCTTCTCAACTGAGAATGGTTTAAAATGCGATGGAAGGTAGGTGCTTATCTGTAATAAAAATGATATGCTGTCGTTTGGATCGTATATTAGGCCATCAAAAAGAGTAGAGTAATGTTTGGGTGGTGTCAGGGTACTTCAATCTGTGGGATAATATTGGTGAATACTTTATTTATAAACACGATGTCAATGCAGATGCGCCTGTACCTGTTTCGAATATATCTGACCTAAGATTATATTTATTTTGCATTATTCTCGAAAAATTTTCTTCGTGAAGATATTATTTTTTGTCATATGTCACATTGTAGAAGAAACGATTATTGCTCTGAACAGTTTATGCAGTTTTGAGAGAACATCCTGTATATTTACGACAAACTGTAGTAATATGTTAATTTAAAGAATTTTCTCAACATGAATTTGTTTGCTGTATTTTTCTGTACACGTAAAACAAAACATTGGTCTCGAAGCTTTTTGTGAAGCATTTTTTAATACATTTGGACCAAATTTGGCATACATTATCAATCAGGCGAACAATACTACCTAATTTACAATTGTTACAACCGCCTTATACACCTCTCATAACCAACTGCTAGATAATTTAATAAAAATCTACAATTTTTGACTGATCAAAGAGAAAATTGAAAAAAGTTGAATTACTGGAATTCAAAAGTGACTCTAGGAATGAACCTGGAAATTAAACTGTATTATGTAAATATATTTATTTGTCAGCAATAACACCTAAAAATCTAAAAATCTCAAATTAAAAAAATATGATTAGGATCGAACGTTTGTCGGGAAAACAATGGTAAAAAAAATTGCGAGAAATTAAACAAAAGAAAAAATTCTCGAAAATTTCATGAAAAAAAAATGCTTATTACATTCAATACTATCTGTAGTAAGCTAATATGTTGTGGAAAATTCATCCATATCAATAAATAAAAACATACATTTTCTACTATGTTTATTTATTATCTTTTAACACTTATTTTCTTAGTGTGCAGAATTTTGATTTTAGATATTTTACTTAATTTAAAGTTTCCTGAATTAACTACTTCTACGTTTTCTATCTGAAATGCAAATGGAATTTCATTCCGGCTGCTTATAACTTGAGTCCTGCATAACGGATTTTGATGGAACTTGCACTGTTAGATAATGTTTTGGGCAAGGTTTTGATCTATTGCGTATCCTTATACATTGCCTATAGAGCTTAGACTACGTTGCTTAGATAAATAATTACAGGGAAAAATCCTACAATCATGTGAAGGCGATTGTAGATTGTTATATTATTGGATTATACGATTATATAAAATTGTCCTTTTTAAAAATGTCTTCTAGGCGGTGTATGGGAACAGTTAAATAACATTTCATTGTTAGATTCCGCATTGTTAGTTAGAGAATGCTCCATGCATGGATTTAGCATATTAAATTCGTTCTACCAATCTATACAAAATCTTGCTGTAAATGATTACCTAAAATAGTTGGTCCTTAACAGCCCAAATTTTCTCAGACACATTAGAATATGTAATAGCAAAATGACGTTCGTATAGTTTTAAGTAAATATCCATGTTGCATTTTACACATTAACAATTAAACACAATTTAAATTTCCGATATATTTCGTTTGATTCAAGGTTCATTTCAAGAAATTGACCAGCGTAGAACGGTGCAGCCTATTGACTTTTCAGATAGTAACACAGTCATATTAAATGAAATTAATCGTCCGATGTGCATGGGATTAGTTGGAACTGACAATAACTTTATTTCTGCTCACTGTAAAAAAAAAAAAAAAATGGTAACGTTCCATGTAAAATCCAGGAAGGTTTCGCCTTTTCTCAGGTTTTCAGAATAATTTAGCTCTTTCCTGTGAAATTATGGTTCTCTTATCTGAAACGTTCCTGAACAAAAGTTGGAAACGGTAAAACGCTGCGGCCGCCATTTATTAATTTTTTTGCTATAATCCGTTGCTCGCGCGCGAGTGTCGAAAACGAATTTCTTAAATGAATGTAAAAAAATCAATATGGAATGCAAATAAATCAATAGACGACATAATCCTTTACGTCTCTATTGTCAAGACAATTCAGATGAAAATACAATACCTCTGTGACATCGCTAAGAGATTATCTCTCGTACTTGTCTATGGAATGTTTAACGAGCAGACCGTGTAAAAAAATACACCTATTATTTGGATCTCCATTAACCAGGGGACCATCAAACATGATTCTCACCGATTTGGATTAATTTAAAGTATGTTTTAGAGTTCTTATCTCTAATTATTCTTGTGAAAGGATTTCTTCAGATGGGTCTTAGATTTTCAGAAATTAGATGCCGAGGTTTAGCATACGTTTCAAATACCCATTAGTTTGCAGCTCTCAACGTGTCTTTCGTGGTGTGGACGCAGAAGGCTCGCACGCCACCCGTACGTCCCGAGTTCGATGCTACCTCTTGACTTTTTTTTTTCTTTTTTAATTAATTTTATATTTTAACACTTTATTACAATTTGATTTAAATTTGATATATATTTGACACTTTGAATTGCTGCAAATTAGACTTTTTTTCGGAAAAAATATACAATTACGTTTAGGTTTGTTTTTTTTCATGAAAATTTATATCTATTTTAGCTAACTTGTAAACTAACATAATTACTGATGAAAATCCAAAATATTTTATGTCTAGATTTTTATTCTAATTATTATTTACATTTATATATTTTTATATTTTAAGCAAAGTTCAGAAACAATTTTATTGAATTTTAACTGAAAATTTATTTTTTCGTGTAAATTATAAATAATAATTTTGATGTCAATTTCAAAATATTTTTTCATTCTAACAAATAAGGATAATAAAGCGAAAATTGTCAACTGGAAATTTAAAAATCGTTTGCGGATCCCGCATGCTGTGAAATGTCAGTAATGATTTGCTGTCAACAGAAATATTCCTGGTATTTCGCAGGAAACTTACTGGCATTTCTGTAAAAAGTTTTTAACATATACAGCAAAGTTCCAGTCATTTTCAATAAATGTTTCTTGAAAATAATGGGTAACTCAGCTGCCCATTTTTTCCCAGGAACGTTGCGGATTTTTTTTTACAGTGCTGGGTTCAGTTAGAACAAGATTCAATTTTACATTTTTAAAATTATGTTAATTTGCTTTTTCTACTACTAAATTTATTAACAACATCTTTATAATCTATTTGTTTGTTTCTTACATATTTTGTTTCGGCCTGAAATGCTGAAATGTTATTAAAAACGAAAAAGATTTTATAATTTTCCTAATTTATTCCACCTTATGATATTCAGATTTCTTATTCAGATTCCTTTTTCTCAGATTATCTTATTTTCTTCTTAATTTGACATTATTTTAGAGTAAATTTAGATTCAGAAATTATTAATCGAATGTTATAAATAGTAATTAAACTTCGTTTATACAGGGTTTGTATGCTTCGAGGTCCTTTAACCCGAATTTTTGTAAAGTAATATTTAGCTAACTTAATGAAAAAAAGTCTATCTTCAAATGTAGCGACCAGTACTTTATGAAATTTCAGGTACTAAAACACCTAAAGTCCCCTGAATCCCCTGAAGCGTACGAACCCTGTTATAGATCAACAATATACATATCAAATATAAATGTAAAAAACTATATTTATAAGCAAATAAAATGAAATCCATAAAAGTCTGTGTACAAATCGACCCACTTTAGAAAATTTCCGAAACTAATGAAAACAATAGAAAGTTCGTGGATATTTTCCGGGGAATTTGCGCACAGTTTCAAATGCCCAACCTTAAATCACGATCATTTTTTGCAGATAATTCTTAGTGAATACATTTCAAAAACTATGTACTAAAATGTTGCAGAACAACAAATGGTTGTTTTATTGAATAAAAATGCTTTGTAACAAAAATATAAACAATATTATGAAATTACTCTAGTTAAAAACTGTTACAATTATCCATTCCTTAATGGTTTATGTCCACAGCAATGAAATATATTGTTAAAAATAGTGTCCACTTATAATCATATAGTAGCTATGGGTTCTTTAATGACTCAGCTTAAAATGCCCGCATTTTTAAAATTTGGAGTAAGCATGCAGATCTCAAAACTGCAATGTATGCAAGGAAAGTCAGTTATAAACTTACATAGAATCTTTTATCTCGTGCTGAAAGATACTTTGCACACATAAATCATAAGTATAGAACTTATACAAATTCTATAAAGTGAAAGTTCAATAAAAAATCAACTTTGTTCAATTATAAAAATGCAACAAAGATTTGTTGGTGTTTCATTCTGATCTTAAGATTTATATACGAAAAGTGTCTTTAATTTCTTAATCTATTCCAGTTTATATATCCTAAATAATTTTAGTATTTGAATTAATCTCCTACCAGATGTTGTGACATACATTTCCATGCTATTTACTTCAAAAAAGATCGCGGCAAAACAACGGTATATTTATAATGATAAACAGGGAAATTAACAATGAAGCGGATAGATTTATATGTAACTTTCAATCATTAACTCAAATGTAGTGGATACTGGTGGGGGTATTCTTTACCAAAATAATGACAATAATAATCATGCTCATAATAAATTCAAACTCCTGAACTCGATTTAAAATGTCTTTCTGTTCGCTCTATATGAACGCAAGAAAAAAAAAGTATACGTGTATAAAAACACGTAATTTCGTCATATGAAATAACAAATTCCGTATTTCGAAACACGAATACAAAGTTTTCTTTATTTCTTAAAAAAGCTTGCTAAAACTCACAGCCGCTAAAACTAGCATCTATAAAAAGAGCTATTCGGAAAATCCGCTAGAAATCAACAAGGGGAAAATGTAAATCCCGACAGCACGATATGTTCAAAATTAAACTCCTATTGCACTTTATATAATGATTACACAACCACCGTTACCTAATAAAAACATCATTTCAAAAATAACCTTTGCAACCAATAACTACATAACAAGTCTCACTCACGTACAAATGTTCACTCTATCTCCCTTAAAATGTAGATAGAAATTATGCTAAAACGAATTTCATCACAAATTATAATAAATACAAAGTGAAATGAATTTCCACTCGGTTACGTATATTAAATTTTCATTAATTTTTATTTTAGCAGCGTGAACGCAATACCTTTAAATTTAAAATTAAAATTTTACTAAGAAACGATTCCATTAGTTTAAAAAAGGAAAAGAAAATCCGCTTTGTGACAGATACTTTCATTTTCATTAGTTTTTATTTTAGCAGTTTTAACAAAATACTTTTTAAATTTTAAATTTAATTTTAGAATGAAAAGATTCCGTCAGATTACATGAGCCAGAAAAGTAAAGTTATAATGCAATAACAATAAATCTCTTGAAGGTTTTGTCGAAAACAGTTTACATGAGCATTTCCATCCCATTAAACATGAGAGCTTTTACAAAATATGCAAAATCGTTCAACTGTGTATAAACCTAACTTTCTTTTTAATTTAGAAATTAATTCTAATTTCAATGGCACGTGATAATTAAAAGATATAGTTTTCTAAATTTAGTTTTAAAAGACTTTTTCGGTTGATCTTATACGTAATGTTAAGGCAGAATTTAAAAGAACACAAGTGAAGTATATATTATAATTTTTTATACAATTTCTGCCTTTGGTAAATAAAAATTTTAAAGGTATTATTATATTGAATATTTTTATTTTTATCAGAAATGTAATCATTTATGTTTAATTTTTTTTTTTTTTACTATACATATGCACACTATAACTCATATATAAATTAAAAATAATAATTTCATGCATAAATTAGTTTTCAAGATCTAATTAATTTTTTACATATCTCTAGGAAATTTGTTGAACAATATGTCTGTTCGGTACACTTTTCTAAAATAACTGTTGAATATATCACCCTAAAATTTATTGTGGAGTCAGAAAACATAATTTTTGAGAATAACAAGATTTTTTTTTTTTTTTTTTTTTTGGCTTAAAATATATAAAATTAAAAATATTTTACTAAAAAACTTTGAAAATCATAACAATTTTAAGAACATATTTTTCATTATTAAAAAAAAAAAATCACCCCTACCTATAATCTTAGATATATTTAAAAACGCGTCAGTTACACAATTTTGGAAAGTTTTAACTGTTTAACTAAACTAGAATTTTTGAAAAATGTACCAAAGCATAAAAAAAAGTCCTTCCGGCCAGTGCCGGGAGGAAGAGGTAGCTTTCATAATCCTTATTTAAAATAAGCCAACTTATATCATGCAAACACACGAAGCTCAATTTAGTGGAAACCGAATATAGGAGATTCAATACTAATTTTTATCAATATAATGAATGAGAATTTCGCGAAATTAGTCAGCTTTATCCAAGCTGCTTTTATTTAAAGTAACTTATATTTGGCTGCCAAATTCGGCAATTTCTTAAAGTGTCTGTCATTTTAAGACAACATGGTGGATGAGGCTAAGCAGTGAACTTGGTCGAGACCTTAGTAATTGCTGTGCACATGCTCACTCACATCGGAATCGGTTAATATATAGGAGTGCTGTCGCATGCAAAAAATCAGATTTTTCAAAATGTCACCCACAATAGAAATTGAAACTGCTATATCTGAGCCATTTTTTAAGGTAAAGACAAACAAAAAATGCTCCTGAATCCTTATATCAAGATCAAATACTTAAGAAAGAAACCTTTTTCAATTTCTAATTTTTTTGCACCTCACTTTAAATATATATATATATTTTAATTTAATGGCCGCCATTTTGAAACAAGATGGCTGATGAATCTGGCCAACGAACTTGGTCGAGGTGTTGATGTATACTATTCACAGGCCTTCTTACATCGAAATAGGCGAATACGTGTGTTATCGCGTGACAAATACAAGATCGTTTCAAAATGTTAGCCATGCTAGAAATTCAAAATGCTATAAATCAACCACTTTTTAAGATATCAACAAAAGAACAAATTTTCAGAAACAAAAACTGTTCCGGAATCTTTGTATCAAGGCCAAACACATAAAAAAAATCTTTTTCATTTTGCAATTTTTTAATACCTCATTTTGAATTTTAAATTTAATTTTTTTTAAATGGCAACCCTTTTGAAACAAGATGGCGAATGAAGCTGGCCAACGAACTCGGTCGAGACATTGGTATGTACTATGTACAGACCAAGTTACATCCAAATAGGTTCATAAATACGCCTGTTATCGCGTGACAAAAATCAGGTCGTTTTAAAATGTCAGCCACAAGAGAAATTCAAAATGCTATTACTCAGCCATTTTTTTTTAGATATAGACGAAAGAAAAACTGTTCCGGAATCTTTGTGTTAAGGTCAAACACATACAAAAAAATCTTTTTCATTTTCCAATTTTTTGGTATCTCATTTAAATTTTTTTATTTTTTAATTTTTTTAAATGGCCGTCATTTTGAAACAAGATGGCGGATGAAGCTGGCCAACGAACTCGGTCGAGATATTTGTATGTACTATGTACACACCAAGGTACATCAAAGTCGGTTCATAAATATGCCTGTTATTACGTGAGAAAAATCAGGACGTTTCAAAATGTCAGCCACGCTAGAAATTCAAAATGCTATAACTCAGCCATTTCTTAAGATATAGACGAAACAAAAACTGCTCCCGAATCTTTTTATCAAGGTCAAACACATAAGACGAAAATATTTTTTCAATTTTCAATTTTTGGTACCACATTTTAAATTTAAATTTTTCTTAAAAATTTAAATGGCCGCCATTTTGAAACAAAATGGCGGATGAAGCTGGCCAACGAACTCAGTCGAGAGATTGGTATGTACTATGTACACACCGAATTACATCCAAATCGGTTCATAAATACGCCTTTTATCGCGTGACAAATTTCAGGACGTTTCAAAATGTCAGCCACGCTAGAAATTCAAAATGCTATAACTCAGCCATTTTTTAAGATATAGACGAAACAAAAACTGCTCTGAAATCTTTGTATAAAGGTCAAATACATAAGAAAAAAATATTTTTCCATTTTCAATTTTTTGGTACCACATTTCAAATTTTAAATTAAAAAAAAAATTTAAATGGCCGCCATTTTGAAACAAAATGGCGGATGAAGCTGGCCAACGAACTCGGTCGAGAGATTGGTATGTACTATGTACACACCGAATTACATCCAAATCGGTTCATAAATACGCCTTTTATCGCGTGACAAATTTCAGGACGTTTCAAAATGTCAGCCACGCTAGAAATTCAAAATACTATAACTCAGCCATTTTTTAAAATATAGACGAAACAAAAACTGCTCCGGAATCTTTGTATAAAGGTCCAATACATAAGAAAAAAATATTTTTCCATTTTCAATTTTTTGGTACCACATTTCCAATTTTAAATTTTTAAAAAAATTTTAAATGGCCGCCATTTTGAAACAAAATGGCGGATGAAGCTGGCCAACGAACTCGGTCGAGAGATTGGTATGTACTATGTACACACCGAATTACATCCAAATCGGTTCATAAATACGCCTTTTATCGCGTGACAAATTTCAGGACGTTTCAAAATGTCAGCCACGCTAGAAATTCAAAATGCTATAACTCAGCCATTTTTTAAGATATAGACGAAACAAAAACTGCTCCGGAATCTTTGTATAAAGGTAAAACACATAAGAAAAAAATATTTTTCCATTTTTAATTTTTTGGTACCACATTTCAAGTTTTAATTTTTTTTTTAAATTTTAAATGGCCGCCATTTTGAAACAAAACGGCGGATGAAGCTGGCCAACGAACTCGGTCGAGACATTTGTATGTACTATGTACACACCGAATTACATCGAAATCGGTTCATAATTACGGGAGTTACAGTGTGACATAGGTCAGATATATATATATATATATATATATATATATATATATATATATATATATATATATCAATTTTGAACGGAGGGTGGTTTCGGGGTCTGGGGGTCATGATCGATGAAAATATACCAAAATTTTTTGAAATCGCTTTCCCCCGAACGGCTGCAATAGGTAGCTTTTTTGTAAAGAAAGCTACCTAAAACACATTTCGAAAAAAAACGGCAAAAAACTGTAAACACATCCACAGTGCTTAAAATATATTATTTTAATATCTCCCAGCACCATAAACTTTTAGGTTCAAAATTATTTAGTACCATAATCTTTTAGCTCTAATTTTTAGGCCGATAATTAAAAACTCAGAACTTTGTGCAGTTTTACGTTTTATGTGCCTTTTATTTCAGATGTGTTCTTTTCCCCGACTGTATGTTCTAAATCCCGAAACAATTTTTTACTGTTTTACACTACTTTTATATTAATCTGTCAGTTTTTATCATGCATTCCGTTTACAGGTTAAAATGACAAAACATAGGTTTTTAAATTATTGGATTATGTAGAATATTACCCCAGTTTGTAAAAGCGAAGTGTCTTTTACATGTCCTATGAAAACACGATAGATGTTTAAAAAAATTCCCAACTTCACAAAAAAAGTTAAATTAATTAACGGTCACTATTTTCTTGTTATTCCGTGAGATCATTTTAGGCGATATTATATATGGTCAAAAGAAAAACACCGCAGAGTATTTAATTTTGTAAAACTTTTTTCAAAATAAAATATGTTATTTTTTGTTCCTTAAAGCGCCTGATTTTTAAAGATTTTCTACTTCATAATTTTCTACATTTAAAAAACAAACAAAAATGCCATCCTTTACTACTAAGTATGTTCTTTTTAAAATTCAATTTTAAAAAGCGGGTTCACGATTGTATAATCTTTAAATAAGTTATAAAAAAATAACTACTTCTGAGGGCTTTTTTTTTCATTATCTTCTTTTCAAACTTGCCTTTCAAAGCCAAAAAGTATAGACATTTCTAATATCTGTCATTCACAGTAACGTGCCAAATGTATAATTTTCATTCAGCAATTTACAAAGCAGTACTTAACAAACTCTTAAAAGACAGAACTTTATATTAACAGATGCTATATTCACGTAAAAATATCACTGAACAACTTTTCTCTGTATAAAACTATACTTTGACCGAAACTTATGCAGTTATTGTATATATTACAACCATTTTTCTTTTTTAGAGCACAGAACTTATGTTTGCAGAAGAATATGTCTTTATTTAAAATGTCTAACATTTATATATAGATGAGTATACATAAATGAGCTTTCTGATATGCAAGATTAAATGTATGTTATTTTTTTCATGTTCATAAATTCAATGGGATAACTTTTGGAAGACGAATGCAAATAATTAATTTTAATTAAGATTATTTGATGAATTCTTTGACTTACTTGTTCTAAATGGTTCTATATTGCAAATTCTGCTTACATGTACTAAATGAATAGAAAGAAGCGAACAAACATAATTATTGACTGAACAAATATAACTGTATTATTTATTTTAAGAAAAGTATTCCATATAAAAGATTAATCGAAATATAAATATATAAAGACTAAGATCAAATTTTGAAGTTAATTCATAAAAATATTATACATATATTATTACACCAAGTTTCATTTTATTTAATATTTTTTGCAATATTAAAATCTCCAAATTGTATTTCTTAAAGTCTATATGCAGATATTACAAAGAGATAAAGAGAATTCTCCTGCAAGATTTCTTCGCAAATTATTAACAAACATTTTTGACCTATTAACCACATGAGCTTTTGCAATACAGGCTTAATGAAATCTCTGAAGCATGTGAAAATTACGATCTTAGTTTTAGTTAAGAAAATTACTTTTCATCTAAATTAAGCGTGAGGAAAAAATATACTTCTAAATTTAGATTTATGAGATATTCACCTAATGAAAATTATAGTTTACTTTATAAATTAAAAAAGTCCTTCCGGCCAGTGCCGGGAGGAAGAGGTAGCTTTCATATTCCTTATTTTAAAAAAGCAAACTTATATTATTCAAACACATGAAGCTCAATTTATTAGAAGCCGAATATAGGAGATTCAATACTAATTTTTATCAATACTAAATCATTATGAATGAGAATTTCGCGAAATTAGTCAGCTTTATCCAAGCTGCTTTTATTTAAAGTAACTTATACTTGGCTGCCAAATTCGGCGATTTCTTAAAGTGCCTGCCATTTTAAGACAACATGGTGGATGAGGGTTGGGTTGAGTTGGGTTGATTTTTGACGGCCAATTATCTACACGAGGGATATAGGCCGGGGGGGAGTGCCCTCCGTGGAGGTCTTTCTAAGGGAACCTAATGCGTATTAACGCATGGAAGATCCACGGCTCGAAGAAAACCACGAAAACTCCGAACGATTAGGCCGACGGGCGCGATTGAGATCGAACCCAGCACCTCCCGTCTACCAGCTTCGAGAGCAGAACCTCTCGGCCACCATGGTGGATGAGGCTAACCAGTGAACTCTGTCGAGACCTTAGTAATTGCTGTGCACATGCTCACTCACATCGGAATCAGTTGATATATACGAGTGCTGTCGCAGGCAAAAAATCAGATTTTTCAAAATGTCACCCAGATTAGAAATTGAAACTGCTATATCTGAGCCATTTTTTAAGAAAGAAAAAAACAAAGAAAAAATGCTCCTGAATCCTTATATCAAGGTCAAATACTTAAGAAAGAAGCCTTTTTCAATTTCTAATTTTTTTGCACCTCACTTTAAATATAATTTTTTTTTTAATTTAATGGCCGCCATTTTGAAACAAGATGGCTGATGAAGTTGGTCAGCGAACTTGGTCGAGATATTGATGTATACTATCCACATGCCTGCTTACATCGAAATAGGCGAATACGTGTGTTATCGCGTGACAAAAACAAGATCGTGTGGAGAAGATTATTAGAATTCCCAGATTCGTGAATGAAAGAAAAAAAACTCCAACACGAAAATTTCGAGGACTTACTTCTTTATTATCAAACTTTTAAAAGGAGGGCCATGAGAGTACAGTGGGACGGGGAGAAGTCAAACACAAGACTGCCCGACGGGCTGCCCCGAAGGGCAGAGAGCTGATGTCCGTCACGTTCAAGATCCGAGGGAGTAGTGGTAAAATATTCATTACAATCACTCACTCATTGGCGAGATGAATAGGAACATATGTACTGTATTGGCGATGAATATTGGTGGCGTGGACAAAGGAATCAGAAGCATCCCGAAGTATTACATAGAGCTCAAACTTACGCCATGGCGCGGCTATATGGTTACACGTATCTTAACATTCCTGCGGTAAGGGAAAGTGGCTAAAGAAATAGCTAACACGTGATATTACATGCTCGTTATAGATTTAACGACAGCTGAATTAGTCAGCAAGGGGCATATGGCTTTTATCCGACAAACAGAAGGGTGAGAATTGAATACTAATGCAAGCCCAGAGGCTGGGAAAATATGCATTAGATACCGTCGGCTGCAAAGCGAAAAGACATTCATTTGTATTTTATTCTTTTACTTTATTTCAATGGAAAATAGCTGCGGTTAAGATCTTTTTCTATCGTGTGAATTTGAAAGACAGAAAAAGGAACCGAGATAAATGATGTCTGCATTTGAAAACAACTTTAAAAAGTAAAAGCGAAACTTACAGTAGTGAGAGGGGGGGGGGGGGAAAGAGAATGAATAAAGACATATGAAATTAACTCTAAAATGTCAAATTTACACTAAATATTTTATTTGAAGGGGGGGTGGAAGAATAATGACAATTTATAATAAACCAGTAAGGTTAAAAGTTGATTTTTTTTTAGGGGAAAGGAGGAATAATGAATATATAACGGAAAAGCCGTTATAGATCGTTTCAAAGTGTTAGCCATGCTAGAAATTCAAAGTTCTATAATTCAACCATTTTTTAAGATATAAACAAAAGAACAAATTATCAGAAACAAAAACTGCTCCATAATATTCGTATCAAGGCCAAACACATAAAAAAAATCTTTTTCATTTTCCAATTTTTTAATACCTTAAATTAAATTTTTTTAAATGGCAACCCTTTCGAAACAAGATGGCGAATGTAGCTGGCCAACGAACTCGGTCGAGACATTGGTATGTACTATGTACAGACCAAGTTACATCCAAATCGGTTCATAAATACGCCTGTTATCGCGTGACAAAAATCAGGTCGTTTTAAAATGTCAGCTATAATAGAAATTCAAAATGCTATAACTTAGCCATTTTTAAAGATATAGACGAAAAAAAAACTGCTCCCGAATCTTTTTATCAAGGTCAAACATATAAGAAAAAAAAATATTTTTTCAACTTTCAGTTTTTTGGTACCACATTTCAAATTTAAATTTTTCTTAAAAATTTAAATGGCCGCCATTTTTAAACAAGATGGCGTATGAAGCTGGCCAACGAACTCGGTCGAGACATTGGTATGTACTATGTATAAACGAAGTTACATCCAAATCGGTTCATAAGTACGCCTTTTATAGCGTGACAAAATTCAGGACGTTTCAAAATGTCAGCCCTGCTAGAAATTCAAAATGCTATAACTCAGCCATTTTTTAAGATATAGATGAAACAAAAACTGCTCCGGAGTCTTTGTATAAAGGTCAAATACATAAGAAAAAAATATTTTTCCATTTTCAATGATTTGGTATCACATTTCAAATTTTAAATGTTTTTAAAAATTTTAAATGGACGCCATTTTGAAACAAGATGGCGGATGAAGCTGGCCAACAAACTCGGTCGAGACATTGGTATGTACTATGTACACACCGAATTACATCCAAATCGGTTCATAAATACGAGAGTTACAGTGTGACAAAGGTCAGATATATATATATATATATATCAATTTTGAACGGAGGGTGCTTTCGGGGTCTGGGGGTCATGATCGAAGAAAATATACCAAAATTTTTTGAAATCGCTTTCCTCCGAACGGCTGCAATAGGTAGATTTTTGTAATGAAAGCTACCTAATAAAGATATCTTACATTTAATAAATTGGTATTTAAAAATTTATATTATTCATTAACAAAATCATGTTTTAGTAGAAAAAATTAAAATAGTGACGATATTGCTTTATATATATTAATGCTTTATTCACTTACATAAAATTATTCACGTATGATTTTAATGTAGACAATTATAAATGTATAAGATAAAATTTAAAAGCTATTTTTTTTATTTTGTTTTACCAATATTACCAGTACTCGTATAGACTTTTGTTCTACTGAATATTATTCCTCGATAGTAATATTCGTCATTAATCGTATAAAATTAATCGTATAAAATTATTAAAATCCTTACTAAAAATAACTAATAAGATTTAGTTATTTCTGGGAAATATGGCATCGCAATAACACTGATCGAAGCAGTGTCTTCAATTCGAACTCTAAGTATACACAAGAAAACGTTCGAATTATCTAAAAATTCAAATTTGATAAAGCTTTTACACAAAGCTTCTTTGCAATATAAAAATACATGTTTAATGCGTTTATTTTAAAAACAACATGTTTTTCGAGTTCATAAAATAAAATAAAACAATTAAATCAGTGACTTCAAAAGTCTTATTACACTAGTCCTTTTTTTTTTTAGAAATACTTTATTTTTTCTCTTACAAACATATCTTTGAATTTAGGATCACATGTGTAAAGAAAAAATGACATAGGTATAGTCATCCGTTGCCATTCAAAACAGTCTTTGACAGCAAAAACAAGATCAACAACAGAAAATTAAGGAAATATGATCAAACACGATGTTGAATATTGATTAAATACCTTAATGAAAATGTGTCAATGATTACATATTTTGAATGCGACTTTTGTTTTCAAATAGTATTCTGCGGTTTAATAAGCTTAATATTACTCTATAGAAATATTGCTATTTAAAATTCGTATTATATCGCACCAGTGCACTTAATATCAATCTTTAATCGTTAATTACTCGTGCTGATATATTTTGTACACCATTGAAATTACCACCAATGGAGCTAAATTTTTAACCTAAATTCTTCAAATGCCCGGTATGAAAAATATACAGGGTGTTTATAAAGTCCCAAACCCATTTTGATGTTTAATAACACATAAAATAATAAAGATAGATTAAAATTAATAACATAAATGGTTAGATAGACTCAAAAAGTTTCATGACCCTTGTCAATGAACTTCCACGTGTCCCCTTTGTCGCACGGAGAATATCAAGTCGATCGTCAATTTCACGCCAGGTAGCGGCAAGCATGTCGGCATCCACAGAAGCTATTGCGGTTGTAATTCTGGCTTTTAAGTCATCATCTGATATAACGCCGCTGGACTTTTTCCTTTGCGGATTTGTAACGGACAATGTTTACAGGATGAGAGTGTCGAACACTGATGACTTAAAAGCCAGAATTACAACCGCAATACCCTCTATGGATGCCGACATGCTTGCCGCTACCTGGCGTGAAATTGACTATCGACTTGATATTCTCCGTGCGACGAAGGGGGCACACGTGGAAGCTCATTGACAAGGGTCATGAAACTTTTTGAGTCTATCTAATCATTTATGTTATTAATTTTAATATATCTTTATTATTTTATGAGTTATTAAACACCAAAATGGGTCCTGGATTTTATAAACACCCTTATCCTACGTTAAGGGTTTTTATTTTATAATTTTGTACAAATTTTTTATTGTATATGGACTATTTTTTTTCTTTTAAAATATTATTTTTGTTCACAGAAAATCAATAAATATATGGTGGTTAAACGCATCTGTTAAATCAAACGAGTATTTTACAGTTAAGATGGCGATATAAGTTACTTATGTCATTTTTGACATAAATTATTTTGTCAAATAGAAAATACAAATATGATAATTATCTTTTTTGTTTAATATTTTATTATATACTAATTCCCACTGCTTACAAAAACAGAATAGGTCTAATTTGGTTATTTTATTTCTTGTTTCACTTAAAAATTAGACATAGGAATTTAAAATTGAAAATCTGGATCCCAACCTTCATGTTTAAATATTTATGGAACTGCTATACAACCCCCTTGAAAAATGACGGAATGTTGATCTTCTTTTCATTTTCACAAGACTTCATACAAACAAACAGCATGGAAATCTTAGTATTGAAATATTTATATTGTGCAAAAGCACATTTTACATAATACAAATGATATCTACAAATGCAAATGGTGAGGTTTTTTTCTTTATTTTCTTTTTCACTCAATATACAATTTGTGAAATAGTTCAATGATCAATAGAGGCTCCGTTTCCAGTCTTTAGAACCAGTGATGATTATGTCATGATGATACAATCTTATAAATTTTTCTCCTTAGTTTTATTAATGTGCTAATACATTTCAAGATACGCGTAGATACCGGCTTTTCAAACATGCTTCACATGCGCACTTTTATCCTTAACCACAGTATATTCAAATAAGATTATATTTTTGTTTAATTGTAATGAAAACAACTAATAAAATCATGATGCATAAAGATAAAATAAATACAATATACACTATTCCCGTGATGTCGCAATAAATATTAATTTTTATTCGCTTATAAAAATAAAGTACACATGCATACATTTTTTAACAGAGAATAACTTGAAAATGACAAAATACTTCCAAAAATCCACGTTTCTCAATATTTTTCATCATTTCTCTTTTATCTGAAAGAATGGAAGATATCTGATTGCTACCGATTTGAAAAAATAAAATCATAAAAAACTTAAAATTAAAATATAGAATTGAAAAAAAAAAGCTAATGCTGGCACATATACAAATGACCAGCTTTCATTTAAAAATATAATTTAAAACAATCGGTTTACTAAATAGCTCAGGGTATATGATTAACCAGTAGCCTTGTGTTTTAAATACATAGATGGCATGGTTTGCACTGGAATGGTTAACTACCCATTTTTACACTTGCATTTTATGTAAGTACATATAGTATGCCAGGGAATTTTATAAACTATCGAGCATATATGTGCAACACAGTTCTTATTGATTCCTAAATCGTAAATCTTTATTATTTAATTTTTGAATTCGCTGATTCACTTAGTGTAATTATTATCAAAACTCTTATATAGCAGAAATATTTAGTATGAATAACTCAAAAGCATCTCTTTAGTTCACCATGTTTTGGCCCGCCCACACTAAATTTCGAGAGGTCTCCCTAGACAGAAGACTCACTCACTCAAAAGCATACTTAATGGTCACGCCTAAAGTCGCCGCAATTTCTAAATCCATTTAACCCTTCCGTAATAGCTTCCTTTTCTCTATGAAAAAGGAAGTTCTGGTCTATAATGCTTGCATTCATACTATTCCCCACCAAGCTTATCTTTTTGTCAGTTTTGGTAGTATTTCAAATCTTATTTATCTGTATAAAACTCATTACAAAAATCTAAGAATTATTGGAAATGACAATAGGTACATTAGAAACTCTACTATTGGCAGCGATCATAGCACTAATTATGTAAAAATAAAAGAATGGGTGAACTGATTAAAAATATCTACATAAATATGCGCAATGTACCGGAATTACAGCCGAGTTACTAAACTACGAGGTCTCCGACCCTGCTGACAGAAGTGCTTTAAATATGCATTGATTGTTGAGGATGAAACGCGAGTTATCTCTCCTTTTCTTTCTTGTTAAATTCTCCCTCTGTCTTGTGTGGTATTATTAAAAATTGATGTCGGTGACTTTCGTAACTTTTTTTATCTCTTTTTTAAACTTAAATGTATAGCCATTGAAAATTGTCCTTTTTTTTTTTGGAGGTAATGGTTTAGCCTTCGAAACCTTTTCAGCCAACTCGGGAAATAATGGAATATTTTCTTTTTTCTATATTTTTTTCATCTTTTTATTTTATAATTTTAAATTCACTTTACTTCTTAAATTTATCATTCATTCATTTAAGTAGTCTTTTGTACACCTTTACACATTTTTTTGCAGTATTCTAGAAAACAAATTCTAGAAAAAAAGTATTATAGAATCCTATAGAATTATGGCCAGTTTTTTTATAAGCTAATTTAACTAAAATCTATAAAAGATTATCTGTAGATGTTCAATACTTTAGCGCTTCTATAAAATATCTATAGAAATAAAGATTTTCTATAAAAACATTCGAATTTTGCCAACAACACGCAGCTGTTTTCCCTCCCAAATACAAACCAAAATGGATGCTTCCTCTACTTCGGTGATCGAATTCGAAAAGGTACTTTCAGCTTGGTATGTCCGTTGACGGCGTCTAGTTTCTTATGATGCTATTTCAGATTTCTTTCTTTCCTGAATTGCGTTTCCAATCATTAGACCCGTATAGAATTTACGCTGATTCTGAAACTGTGTGAATCAGATAACAGAAACCATTTGTAACCTATAAAACCAGATTTAAGGATTGAAAATGACTATATTCATTGATTTACTTACTTGTTTTGTTGTTGGTGATCAAAAAGTTAATGAATGATAAACAAATTAATAAATCATCATTTAAATCAGTAGTTCAACTGATATATTATTACACCAACATTTGAATCACAATCTATTAGAACTGAATATTATTATAATGATATTAAATGTATAGCGTACTATTATATTAAATTAAAAAATGTATAAATTAGAAAAAATAATTATCTTTTAAATTTTTAATATATAGGTGTAAATAAATTTTACAGATAAATTTTAAAAGACTAAAATATATTTATATATATAAATTTATAAAAAAAACCAAACAAAAAATAGTCTGTAGAATCATTATTCAAAAAAATTCTATAAAGTTTATACAATCTATAGAAAAATTGTTCTATCGAAAAAAAATTCTACAGAACTTCTATGAATTCGATAAAAAATTTGTTTAGAAAAAGTATTCTACAGAACTCTTCAAAACTCTATAAATATAGTATTCTATAGAAAGGCTATTCTAGAGAAATTGGAAAGAATTCTAAAGAGCCCTATATACGTAAGGGTAGTTATACTTAACCCATATTGGACCACACCGATTAAATATTTTTGAAAGTTTTGAAAATTTCGATTATATCATTAATATGGTTTAATTAATTAGATACTAGCAAAATTTTGAAAAAAAAAGTTTTTAATTTTTTAAGTAACTAGCTGTACTATAAACAGAGCATATTAGTAGGACACATAGTAAGGACATATAAAAAGCATACGTAAACTAATTTTATGAGCAAATATTTTATTTTACTTTAAAAATACTGTGTATGTTGTAAAAAATACTCTATGATTTTTCCAATAAAAGGATTAACTGTAAAATTCTAGAATATAAGATCACAATTTTTAAAGGATTTTTTAAATAGATTTTTTTCAATTAAATTTTAATTGATTACTTGTTTTTTTTTTTGTTGTTGTTTTTTTTGTTTATATGTTATACTTTTATGTATTTTAAAGTCGTCATAACAAAATGCATCCAGAAAATCCTTACCAATTTTATATTAGAAAAGTTTTATTAGCTGTCCTATTTATAGGACAGCGGTCCAATATGCGTTAATATTCCTTAATAATTCCCTTATGTCTCTGCAAGTTGCTTCCATGTCGCCTGGAAGTAACGTTCCCCCGCAAGTAGGAAGTTCCTTAAAAAACATTACATTGTTCAATGGTTCAGTTTAGTTTCTTTTTTGCGCAGTTAAATATATATATGTATATGTATACAAAATGCCATTCAATGATTAAAAGATTTGACTTCTTGTATTTTCTAGTAGACAATAGAAGCAAATATAAAATAAAATCTAATTTTCCTTTTCTCTTGTATAACATAATAATAACATCTTCAAACTGTCTTTTTTCATAAATTTAACTTTTAAACAAAAAATATTGACTTTAAGTACTTATTTGTGTAATAGATGCAAGAAGCATCGGATTGAAAACTGCAAATTTTTCAACACAAATGTTTAAAAAATTCAAATTACAATAGATTTTTATTATTTCTTAAGGAAGGCTTTCAAGAGAAAATCTTAAATAAAACAATAATTTTAATTGCCAATTTCGGATTAATGTAATCTGATTGTACATGATAAAAATAAAATCTTAAAACGGGTTTTATTTAACACTTTTACGTGGAAACCCAGTATGGTGACTAAAATGTAGAAATTATGTAATGTCACCATAATTTACGAATGACTATTTTTAACGTATATTTTGTAAGACAAGTTATGTTTAAAAAGTTGTCCTTTTAGTAGTTGGGAATTAAAATTAAGCAGTACCACCGCAAATGAAATGATTAAGCACATGTAAATAAATAAAATCAAATGAATTACAGTAGAACATATTTTATGCGAAACTCTTTCAACCGAAACTCTTGGTTAAACGAAATCCATTTTTAAAGGGGTTTTTTTTTAACTATCACATCCCTTTTGTGCAAGTGGTCCTTCCCGAAACACAAGTACAGATAAATATCCTTTCCTATTTTAACCCCTTTCTTAGAATTCCTTTGAATTTAACTTGAGCTCCCGTGAACTGCGAAGTAAACTAGAACACAGTAAGAGGAGGGAGATCCGGAATGTGTAAATGGGGTCTAGGAGGCGAAGAAAATGAATAAATTAGCAATTCTGAAACTGTTGAATGTTTTGCAAAAGTTTGTAATGACTGGAGCAGCAGAAAGACTGCGATACTAGTAAACTAATAATATTATGTGGTAGAGCTGCAAAACAAAAGCAATCGAAACTGCGACAAACAAATCTTTGTTTCAAAATTTTGTGAAATATGTAAAAGTTAGTACTTAATTTCAAAATTAAAATTTAGGTAATTTATTTTTTTTTCTATTTCGCTATTGCTTTATTTTTATTAAGCACTCGTTAGCATAATAAGAAATACCGCATATAATTGTCCTTCATTTTAAAATTGAAGCATTTTCGATTATCCAAAAATTTCGATTTTCCGAAATATAGTCGGTCCCAATTACTTCGGATAATCGAGGTTCTACTGTACTATAATTTTATTAAACATAAAATCTTTTAAATTAATTCATGTTACCGTCTGAAAAATGTTTCAAAAATATAATAACTAATTTCCAGCTTTTAAATGTAGAAACTTTCACAATTTGCTTGAAGTTTAAAGATAAATGTGGCTAAAACATACAAAGATAACTACGCTTAAATATTTTCGACACAGAAAAAACTTAGAGAAAAAATGATAAAATTCGCGATTTTGGGGAAAAAAAAGAAAAATCTCTTAACCTGCATTTTATTCTATTTTTCACGTATTATATTTTCTTAACATTTTTATCTTCTCTTTCCTGCACTTTTTCACCTTATTTCTTCATGTTACTAGACTGGGCGGGCGCCGTCCTCTTATTTTCGTACGTTCCCCTCGGTTTATGTGTTTTTCTGTTCAGTTAGTTTCAACTCTTCTCATTTAAGTTTTTTGTAACCGTTAATTTTAGTAATTTATCATGTGCTTTATCGTATATATATTTTTTGTAAATTAGTAAATATTTTTATACTTTTTTCTATTTTGTTCGCACTGTGTTTAACTTTTTATATTATGATAAACTTAATGTATGGTCTCTGAAAAGAATCTTTTTTATGCTGGGGCTTCCCCTTGTTAGCTTTTCGTCTGTTCTTGGACTGTCAGTTTGTTAGGATCATATGGAACTTTTTTTCCCTCTCATCATGTTATACTAACAATTTTATTCTAAGTTGTCTAACTCTTTAACTTTTATTATGCTTGTGGCTATCAGCTGCGTTTAAACATTTTGTATGGCTCCCGTTGCATTGAAAAACACAACTCTAAACTGGATGTGCAGTTGCAAAGCAACTAGGAAATCCACAAACTAGATCACATTGTTCCATTGTTCCAGGTAAAGACTAAACACAAGAACCTAAGTTTTAACATCCTCCCTATTTTTAGGTGCGTTCGTAATTATATAAATACGTAGCACCTTTACTCGTCGTTCAGTCCGTCTGTCTGTCTGTCTGTCCGTCCGTCTCTCGATCCGTCTGTCTGTCCGCATATAACAGAGCAAAAACTACCCAACTGAATGGTCTGAAATTTTAAATACTATATGATTGTTTCAAAAGTTTGTCGAGCCATTTCAAATTTTATTTAAATCGGATGTATAGTTTAATTACAGGGACATTCAAAATTTTTCCTTTACGTTACGGAAAATAGGAAAAATTATTGCAAGTGCATTTTAATGATGTTACAGTCTTCCGAATGGTCTGAAATTTTAAATATATAATTGTTGCAAAATTTTGTCTAGCCGTTTCAGATTTTATGAAAATTGGATGTATAGTTTAATTACAGAGACAGTCAAATTTTTCCGTTACATTACGGACAATGGGAAAAAAAATATTGCAAGTGCATTTTAATGATGTTACAGACTGATGTTACAGATGTTACAAAAAATATACATTTAGTGCAATATGGGGTTGAAAAAGATATATAAAACTAGTTATAGTACGAACGCACCTCAGTTGCAACGTTTGACGAGCAATTTCCTACTTTGAATATTTCCAACTGAGCGAAAAAATGCCCAGGCTGGGAATCGAACCCAGATCCTTGGCTTACAAGGCCAATGCTTTTCCGTTTTAAGGTAACTGGGCCGACAACCAGCCAGCATATTTCGCTCAGAAAACCTTATTGGTAGAACATCTGGTCTGTCATGTAGACAGCTCAACAGAATAAACCGCAGGTAAAGGAACTCCATATAAACGATGGATACGTAGCTGAACTATTATTTTAACACAATCAAACTGATTGGTAAAGTTATCATACGAATTTGAATATTTCCAACTGAGCTAAAAAAAATGCCCAGGCTGGGAATCGAACCCAGATCCTTGGCTTACAAGGCCAATGCTTTTCCGTTTTAAGGTAACTGGGCCGACAACCAGCCAGCATATTTCGCTCAGAAAACCTTATTGGTAGAACATCTGGTCTGTCATGTAGACAGCTCAACAGAATAAACCGCAGGTAAACGAACTCCATATAAACGATGGATACGTAGATGAACTATTATTTTAACACAATCAAACTGATTGGTAAAGTTATCATACGAATTTGAATATTTCCAACTGAGCGAAAAAATGCCCAGGCTGGGAATCGAACCCAGATCCTTGGCTTACAAGGCCAATGCTTTTCCGTTTTAAGGTAACTGGGTCGACAACCAGCCAGCATATTTCGCTCAGAAAACGTTATTGGTAGAACATCTGGTCTGTCATGTAGACAGCTCAGCAGAATAAACAGCAGGTAAAGGAACTCCATATAAACGATGGATACGTAGATGAACTATTATTTTAACACAATCAAACTGATTGGTATGATAACTTTACTATGATAACTAACTGATTACTAACTTTCGTATGATAACTTTACCAATCAGTTTGATTGTGTTAAAATAATAGTTCATCTACGTATCCATCGTTTATATGGAGTTCCTTTACCTGCGGTTTATTCTGTTGAGCTGTCTACATGACAGACCAGATGTTCTACCAATAAGGTTTTCTGAGCGAAATATGCTGGCTGGTTGTCGGCCCAGTTACCTTAAAACGGAAAAGCATTGGCCTTGTAAGCCAAGGATCTGGGTTCGATTCCCAGCCTGGGCATTTTTTCGCTCAGTTGGAAATATTCAAATTCGTATGATAACTTTACCAATCAGTTTGATTGTGTTAAAATAATAGTTCATCTACGTATCCATCGTTTATATGGAGTTCCTTTACCTGCGGTTTATTCTGTTGCGCTGTCTACATGACAGACCAGATGTTCTACCAATAAGGTTTTCTGAGCGAAATATGCTGGCTGGTTGTCGGCCCAGTTACCTTAAAACGGAAAAGCATTGGCCTTGTAAGCCAAGGATCTGGGTTCGATTCCCAGCCTGGGCATTTTTTCGCTCAGTTGGAAATATTCAAATTCGTATGATAACTTTACCAATCAGTTTGATTGTGTTAAAATAATAGTTCATCTACGTATCCATCGTTTATATGGAGTTCCTTTACCTGCGGTTTATTATGTTGAGCTGTCTACATGACAGACCAGATGTTCTACCAATAAGGTTTTCTGAGCGAAATATGCTGGCTGGTTGTCGGCCCAGTTACCTTAAAACGGAAAAGCATTGGCCTTGTAAGCCAAGGATCTGGGTTCGATTCCCAGCCTGGGCATTTTTTCGCTCAGTTGGAAATATTCAAATTCGTATGATAACTTTACCAATCAGTTTGATTGTGTTAAAATAATAGTTAATTTCCTACTTGTTTTATTTTTCAATGCTGTCCAAGGAAAAGCACCTTATCATCTACATCATATGTTCAGTATCCGGGGATGTGGGACATAGGTGTCTCCTCGGCAAAAGGTCTTCCTATCGTCGTGTTTACATTTCTGTTATTAGACATTAATGCACTATACTTTAAAAAAATAAAATCATGCATTTCATAATATGTAATTATGATTTTCATATGTGTGCGACCGGTGAAAACCTTATTCATTATTTAACATCTTGAAGGGCGGTGGGATATATTTTATCCCAGCTACGAGTAATGAAGATTTACACCAGAAAAAATGTTGTAAAATTTTAGTGTTCAAACATTGGAGGGAAAAAGTCCTAAACTTGCTTTTCCTTATTATGGAATAAATTTTTGAGTGATTCCGGTGTGCATTCGACGTTATAGCAACGCAATTACTTGTCCCTGAAGGGGTTAAAAAATAAATATGTCCCCTTTTAGCATCATGCTTCTTTTTTTTTTTTTTTTTTTTTTTTTTTTTTGTAATTTTTATAAACAATGCATCTTGATAATTAAAGACAAAGATGTATACATACTTACATTGTTTCAAATAAAGTTTTGAGGATACATAAATGATTCATAAAATCTATATTTTCGACAAAGATTTTAATTTGTATTATATACGTAATTGTTAAAAAAATTGTGAATATAATTGTTAATGAGTAAAAGATATAAATTAACTTTGCAATAAAAATACGTATACTCAAAAAATTCTGTTCAACCTTGATTTATTTAATGGTGGAAAAAAAACAGAAGCACCACTACACTTTTCGCAGATACTTTCTATGGTGAAATTTTCAACATCATTTCAAAATATGTAACAGCAAATCAAAATAAAATAGTTATATATATTTTAAACAAGCTTCATTAGAGCACAAGCATACTCGCCTTCTTGTCTAGTGGTTAGAGCACTGCTTACAAATTTAGAGATGTCACACTCCATTTTTTGTTCACTCTAAGATGTACGTAGTATGGGTAACAGCTTCTATTTTAAACAGAGGTTCCGGTCTGGTTATCCCCAATTTGCAAATGATAATTATAGCCATTATATGACTTAACATTTATCAATTTAGTGTTCTACATTTACCAGGTCATGGATAATTATTAGGGTGTTTCATTTTGTAAGGCAAAAAATAAAATGTAAATTCTTTACAGACTTTGCTTACGCCCTGAGTCTAAGTAATATAATATATATATATATGCCAAATTTCATTAAGCTCGGATAATATTTGGGGGTTGCACACTTTGATCAGTTTTGTAAAAGTAGGCAAAAAATACGATTTTTTAATGTTAATTACTTTTATTGGGAAAACTAAAAATCACAAACTTAAATAATACAAAAACTAGGCACTAAGATTAATAGATAGCATAATACGCAAAACATGTGTTATATTAATCAACTTTGAAAGATGCAATCTATTCTTTGCTCGCTTTGTGACAACTTATCTGTAATGCTCGATTACCATCAACAAGAATTGTTTTTGTTGTTTGTCCCTGACCAATTCGTTTAATCAGATCGATTCATCTTTCTGCTGTATCATTGACCACAATAAGAGCGTTCACATGGCATCTTGGAGAATCACTGCAGTATTCTGTCACATCATGGATTCCACGAAATGATTCAAGTTTTTCCTTCAAAAACTAGTCTTTTACATCGAACAGTTTAATTTCCCTTTCCTTTACTCGTTTGGTTTCTAAATTTAGAGTCATATTTCCCTTATTAGCCGGAGTAGTACTTACATGCAAATAAGCCAATCCTGCCTTTGTTTCTAAAGGATACCAAAGGTATCTGTATTAACTTAGAAACTGTGAGAGTACTTTTTTTACATCTGCATCTGGGTAAGTGTTCAGGAGTTGTAGCATATCAAAATCATTCTTTGGAGACCATCGACTTACAATTCCCTCAAGCCAAAATTGAACATATATTATCCTGACTCTATGTGCAACTCTTTTCATTCCTTTCAATTCTCGTTGAAGAATATTCAACTGTTTAGAGAAGAGTACAATTTTAATTGCATATACTGCCTTTTCCATCCACCTTGCTTGATGCGGAGCCTCTGGAATCCTGAAACTGAAGTCGTTTTTAGACCAACCTTCTAGGTACAAGAGTAAAAATTATAACTCTTTGTAATCTTCTCTTAGATGACTTCTCTCTTTTAGGACATTTTGGAGGTAGTTAACCCGTTTGTACATTTAGTTCTTTTTTTAAGGCAAACAGGCACTATATTATCAACTCCACTTACTGACGAACTCATATCATCTTCTCTTTGTGACCTAAGAAATTCTTTATCTTCTTGAGATATGCTAGTCATGCCCATCACATTTTGCCAGGATATGTCAAATAACTTGATGAGAACATCATTCCAAATCTTCTGTTTCACGTTTGCTTTACCCGTGTTTCTCGATTTTTGTATACTCAGGTTTTGTTTGTGCATCTTCTGTAAACGAGCACTGATATTCTCCTCCGTCTTAACAGGAATATTTGCTTTCTTCTACACTTCCTGTAGTTTAGGACTGGTAGAATTGTCAGAATTCAAAAGTCTTTCTTTCATTTCCTTGTGATGGTAAGTAAAACTAAGAGTACTTGCTCCTTTGCAGGGACAAAATACTAATAAAAATTCATCACTAGGCAGGGACTAATAAAAACTCATCACGAGGCACCTTTCCTACCCGCCAAATTCCTCTTAAGGTTCAATTTTAAAGTTCAATTGCCTTCAAAATATGAAAGAAACACATGAGAAGCCCATATTAGTACAAGGTGCTTCAATATTAGATATTTCACTAATTTGAGATAAAAGTTATCAAAGTGTGCAACCTCTAAATATTATCCAATCTTCTTGAAATTTGGCATATTTATATCTTTTACATCACTCAGACTCGAGGCGCAAACAAAGTCGTTTGAAAATCATATCTTTGGAAAAATGAAACACCCGATTAATTATGTAACGGATTCATGGCTCAACCGTATCTACAAATGTTGGAACAATGTCTGACCATCTATTGGTAAAAAAAGTTTTTGGTAACATGTTTTAGTAAAGAATTGAACCAATTTTTTAAGAGTGTAGTAGCGCACTAGAGATGAGACAGGCCGATCTCGATCACTAAACGTCCTTCGTCTTCATTGTTATATCAGTCGGGCGGGATTGGATTAACTCTTTATGCGCCGGCGATACTTTAAAGTACCATTAAAATCACTTGTTGCTAAATACATTAAATACATCGATTTGTAGTAATACAGTTTAGGATGAGTTATAGATACATTACTTTTAAGCATAATTGGTTGCACAAAACGAAAATATTTTTAAAAGGATGATTTATTTTGCCTTTCCATCTTTTCAGCTTTCTTGACGTTGAAAGATTGGGGAGGGAGAAAAGTTTCAGTTTGTAACTATATCTATATTTCTACTTTAAGAACATTATATTTGTACATTTTCTAATTCAGCAAAATGCTAAAAACATATATTTTAAATAAAACATTTGAGTGGAAGTAAAAATATTGCACAAAATCCTTATACATTCAAATTTAATTAATTAATTTTAATTGGCAAAATCCTTCTAAAATTTATTAAATGATTATGTAAATCCTCTAATGTACCTTCAAGAGTACACGAAAAATGCTTTAGAAGTTAAAAATTTCACGAATTCCTAATTTGGGACATAAAGGTTTAAACTGAAATTTTCATTTAACCAGAAACTACGAAACGTTGACATGGCGGTTTATTTAAGATTAATGCAAATTTCTACGTAAATAAAGCTTTTTAAATTGGAAAATTGAAACATTTAAAAAATGTTATAAGCAATTAGTTCGTACTTTCGGTATGCGGCTATTCTCCGAGGATACAAAATACTTCAGGCTCGGGTTCGAACTGCTTGAATTCATCTCTAGAATGTGATAGAAAAAAATGCATCTCAAATTAAATATTTTAGGAGAAAAAATTGTCTTATTAAACGACAAATTATATTATTCATAAATTGTTTGTATATAGATATTGGCCATCATGCATATCAAATGGAGTACCTTTGAGAGTACAATCGCACAATATATATATATATTTCAATTCGCAATATTGGACTATTTTTCTCTTAATTCGCGTCTTCAAAATGTCATTTATATTAACAATTTTTATTGTATTTATTTCAATATATATATATTTCAATATTTTGTCAAACCAGATCTCTTTAAAAAAAATTTATATTCAATTTAATATTAAAACGTGTTATGCTGTAAAAGTTGCTTCCACCCAAGTAGAAAAAGATAATACATGTTATTTAAATTAATTCTGAAACTCATTATAAAAGTATTTTTGTTAATTTGTTTTCGCCATTTTGACTCGCGTTTTTTAAACTAAAATCCAATTACAACTACATTCCGAAATTTTTAATTACATAATAATTTTCAATAACAAAATAATAAAAAATACAAGCGAACTCACTTAAATCTTATTTAATCATTAACTTTCGAAGAAAAAAAATCTTACTTGTAGGGGAAAAAATGAGCCAAAAAAAAAGGAAATATATTTGCCTTTAAATAGTTTTATTCAATTAGGATGTAATCAGCTTTTTAACTTATATGCTTGATTTAATTACGTAAATTTAAGTTTGCTGTGTAATTATTAAAAATTATAAGCATGATTAAAAAAATAAATAAAATGGTTATTTGTGTTTGAATATGTAAGACCTATAATCTAAAAACTCTTATACAGAAAGGTTATTCTACATATTATTATTATTTCAACGGTATGATGTATATTAGTGTTGGAAAATAAGGTACGACACTTTGGGGTATTTTATTTCTTTTTCCTATATGTATGGGTGCTCCCTTCTTCATGGGTTATGAACAAGCCATAGTAAGAAAAAGGAAACAATGTATAAGAATCTCGGCTGCAAATAAACATAAATTTTTAAGTGTGATTTGCAATTTAAATATTGAGCAAATATTTTACTACGGATTTGCCACCGCTGACATTTTTTTTCTTATTTTTCAGATAGATAGTACTATTTTTATAAACTGGCATATATTTCTACAATAACTGTTAAAGAAATTTGGCACAAAGGATTTTCTTTTCAAGTAGCGTGGTGCGACTGGATCTTAACAGTCAAATGTGTCACCCCGGCTTGCATTATGATAGTTTGCAGAGAATGACTTTGTTATTTGTAAAGTACAAATGTGTCAGATCAGCCATTAAAGCTAAACTTAAAAATAACACTAGATGTCGCATCTTCATTGCTTTCATTGCGTGTACATTTGCTTCTAAACACTGCATAATTCCAATTTTTAATCCATCTCAAATTCTTTATTTACGCCAAACAATATCAAACAATTACTCCAACATTCCGGTTTTAGAATATTTATTTGAAAATTAAATAGAAATTCGTTTATGAACATGAAGTACAACAGTAAAACATGTCTTGTAAAATAATATAAACTTATATTTTCAGGACCTAGAAATATATATTAAGCAATAGGGAGAAACAGACATCGTTACTACGTATGTGATTTACAGTCCGACATTGCCATGGACACTTTCTTCTTTTTATTAACAATAATATTTTTGTGGAAAACAAGTTCTTTTTCTGCGTTTTTAAAGAAAACAACAGTATTTGTGATACAACGTGTTGTATAACGATAAAAACTATATATTTGTCACGAGCCACAGATAGAAAAACATAAAGTTTAATTATATATAGCTCGCACAATGGAGTGTTAACTTAACCACCGTAATCCGGTATATGTTAACCACAAATTAAACACTACTTCAATGAAGAAAAAAAAAACTGTTAAACAACTGTATTTAGGAATACACTTTGAACATCGCTCAGAAAATTCGAATAAATCTAAACATCATCATTGTAGTTTTCAACTCTTAAATACAAATTATTTGTAGTTACCATATTGGCTGAATATGCATGCAATCCCTTTAAAAAATTATTGCATGCTTCATTTATCGCACATTGTAAATGAAAAAATAACATTTATTTTCACTTATTAAACAATTTTTTCCATGCCCAAATTGATATGATTAAGACTATATGCGTCTCTATATATATGTAAAGGAAATCAATAAAAAAGGACTCCCAAAATTGATAACTATAGCGACCATTTTCTCTGGTAGGCGCCACAATTTTTAATAATGGACTCATCACTCGAATTAGATGCGCCACTCTAAGATTTAGTACAAAACTTTTAATAGAAGAGGATAAAGATACAAGGTTGAAACAGTTAACACGTCTATGCACAATTATAATACATATGTACAAATTTAGGAACGACAGAAGAAATCCTCTCGGGGATACATTTACATGCATACATCTTCATCACCCCACCTCCTTCTCTCGTAGAAAATTTCTGTGAATCGCGTCTTATGACGGACTCCGCGGGAAAAAACTAACCGCAGGGGATGACAGGGAAATCTCTTTGACTGCCGCAGAAATGCATTTTAGTGCTGCCACCTACCGCAATAATCTTTAAATATTTAATATTCGCTACAAAACTACCTTCAAAAGCTTTTTATAGCTTACACATTTTATAAAATAAATGTATAATAAATGTACTTGAAAAGATCGGTTATAATTGGCATATTTGAATTTAATTTGATGTATTGAAATAAAAGAGTCAATTCTAAGAAAATCAAAGGATACCATTCGTAGTCTTAAAAAAGATCTAGTAATTAAATATTTAGAAAATCTTAACTACACAAAAGAATATGTGTAAAAAAGTACAGCAATCAATGAGAAAATAGCTGCAAATTCAAGAGTAATTACAACACTAATATAGTACGCAGTATGTTTAAAAAGTGTAAAAGATTATGGATAAAGTACAAAAATTGTACAATTAAAAAAAGGGAAAATGTATATGTAATTTGCCGGGTTCGTTAAAAGATACAATGCTTAATCTAATATTTATCTAAATGAGTTTTTAATGTACAGTTTGGTTTATAACGATTATACATGTTTATGCATATTAAAGAGACATTAATCATCTGATCGCAATGCCCGAAGTTATTTGGATTAACGGAGCTAATTACATTTTAAGTAGAACATTTCTAGTAATAATTCATATCCAACGTATAATTTTAAAATATGCAAGGTAATATCGTTTAAAAGCTGTTAAAATATATTACTTTGTTAGATCAACAGTTAGTCTAATAAAATTGGTAATTGAATGTACTGAAGATGTAAGAATAGGAATAATATATGTATACAATTGCATGTAACATAAATTGCACAAACTAAATTAACTAATTTAGCAATATATCAAAATACATTAAAAAATAATTTTAATGAATGACTTTATAGGAATAATGTATGGCTGGTTGCATTACGTATAGGGATTAAAGGTGCATACATATCATAATCCTTATACAACTGGGTAAAAATAATTTAGAATACATACATAATCTTTTTTCGCATGCGTTTGCTTGTGAGTATGCATTCAAAGTGCTATTCTTAAAAGAGTGTGTTAATTAGAGTTACCGAAACACACAGGACGTGTTATAGAGCTTTTATTACAAAAATAAATATGTACATATTACACAGCAGCCCAGAGCAAAACCATTCAGAAAAACTCCTAGGCATTACCGTAGATTTAATGAAAAAGAATGATTGAAGCTTATTTATTTATAATCATTTGAAAAATATTATTATGCTGATTCCAATATAGAAGGATTATTTATGAAAAATCATAGTTTTAATTTTTCCGTTTACATTAGAATCTTTCAAGAGAAACGTATGAAATTGATTTCCAAAATTTATGTAAACGTATATTCCAAAGCTTATGGCAGGAAATATTTCATTTGATTTCAGAAACGTTTCTGAAAAAAAGTGGGATTTTCTTTTCTGTCATATCTAGAAATAGCTCATTAAAATAACTGAATGATGAATTTTGTCTAATGACAATTCTAAACTGAATTTTAGTTAATATTTCTGTTTTATTAGATTAGCTGTCCTCCAATTTTTACTGTATTACATACCGTTTGTTATCGATAAGGAAAAAGAATCTATTAGAAAACATCAATTATATGAACACACTCTGCCCATAAGTCATTTGGGTGAAGCTTTAGCAGAATTTGTCTGCTACTAGCATTTGAAGTTATATTAACAATATTAATATTTTTTTTTGTTAGCATTAATGATAAAAAGAAAATTTTTAATAACTACTACGAATAATAATAACAATAATAATTTATTACCAATATATTTGAATGAATTTATTATATTTTTAAAGTGTTACTTGCATTTGGTTGCAAATATAAATTGTTTCTTGTATGTTTGTTCACGTCTCCACTTGTTTATCCTAGTACACAAGTACCAGAACTTACTATTGAATCTAAACTGATAAATGTATGTATACGCATATATAATTGCTTATTCGAGAAATATTATTAGAACAAGATTTTATCAATAAATTATAAAAAATATTCATATATAAGATATAAATTCTTGAGTTATATGATCTCTTAGTAGATTACGTATTTCATTTAATATATTATTAATATGTAAATATCTGCGATTAGACATTTAGGTACAACGTGAAAATGATGTAAAATTATAATGATTTTATTGAAGCTCTAGATCTTCAAATTCAAGATGAAGTTTTAAACTTCTTAATATTAAAAAAAAAAACGCTATTCTTTGCTATGTGATTAGTTACATTGATCGGCTTACTTTATTTAAAAGTACAATTACAAAACAAAACAAGTTCATTTGCTTAGACTTTTGTTCTTTGGCATTACTTATTTTGTATCTTCCTTTTTAAAGAAAACTATACGAAACATCTTTTAAATTTACTCTGACAAGATTCTCATTATTCTAAACGATTAGGAATTTTATTATAAAGAATTCAACATAACTCTTCTGAAAGTTTCATCAGAAACTATTAACAAAAGTCTTACGAGTCATTAACCAGGAGGGTTTTGGAAAATATGCTTAATAAAACCACTCAGCCATTACAGACTTTTTCTTTTTAGTTTAAAAATTATATTTAACTAAAACTGCATTTGATGATGAAGAAAAAATACCTCTTTAAATTTAGAATTATTTTCCTTGACATTCTAAAACCCCTATAAAACAAAGTATTTTAAGGAATGAGATAACAGATCAATTGGATGATGCATTGTAATTAAGACATCATTAAGTGGTCAGGTATTTTTTAAAGTATTCAAAAATCGATTTTTTAAAGAATAATTTATAAATAAATATCATTCTTTAGGAACATAAAAAAACATTAAAAATTTTGAATTATTAGAGAAGTTTATGTCTAAAAGACTTTGAGCTCTTTATATATTATCAAGAGTTGATTCGATATTTAATGTTAATTTTCATCAAACATTAGAAAATATGCTTAATAAATCATGTTAGATGCTCATCCATGTTAGATCTTTTCTTTTTGGTTTAGAAATTACTTTATTTGAAATTGCGTCTAATGATGTAAGGAATAGTTATCTAAATTTAGTAGCATGACATTTCTATAATATTCTTAAAATTCGATTTTATACAGAACTTAAAGAATGATATAACTGGTTAATTCAAAAATGTTTCTTAATTAATTATCATTAAGCCTTTCTATACAGCAATAACTTTTAAATGATATATGTTAATGATATTCTCAAAACACTATAAAATAAAGCCTTTTTAGAAATAAGATAACAGATTAATTGGAAGATGCATTGTAATTAAGACGTTTTTAAGGAGCCGCGTACCTTTTAAAGTGTCCAAATATCTGTCTTTTTTTTCTTTTTTAAAGAATAGCTTATAAATAAATATGATTCTTTAAGAACATTTAAAAATAAAACCCATTCAAAAATTAGTCTCATTAGATAATTTTTTGTCTAAATCACTTTGAGCTCTATTTATATTACCAAGGGGTGATTAAATCTTTAACGTCAATATTCTCAAAACGCCGATTTTGGTCATTGCGCTCAGGATTTCTGAAAAATGGTTGGCTAGAATTTCACAAATTTTTTACTGGATGATTTTAAACGTATAGAGGCAAAAAATTAAATATTATCATGTTTATCAAGTGACAATTTTAGAATTCATAACCATTTTTGTATTAACAAACTTCTCGATACTTCAAATTTCTTTGAAAAATATTTCTTTCTCGAAATCTACACGTTTTATTTGTTTTATTGTAGGTCATTTCGAGAACACATTATATCTGTACTTATTCAGAAAATCATTGCTGTATTTACCGTTTTCGGTATAAAAAATCATGCACTTAATTCAAAATATTCCTTTCGTAAAAATTGCATTACACACACACACACAAAAAAAAAAAAAAAAAAAAAAAAAAAAAAAAAAATGCGTGTTTTCTTTTTATAAGAACTTTATTTGATAAAATAGATATAATATTTTTTTTTCAGTTTTATAATTAAAAATCAATTAGTTATAGTGTCAATGCAATTCTTATAGAGGTCATCTTTCCTTGTATTAGGTAGCTTTCATTACAAAAAGCTACCTATTGCAGCCGTTCGGAGGAAAGCGATTTCAAAAAATTTTGGTATATTTTCATCGATCATGACCCCCAGACCCCGAAACCACCCTCCGTTCAAAAGTTGATATATATATATATATATATATATATATATATATATCCATATATATATATATATATCTGACCTTTGTCATACTGTAACTCTCGAATTTATGAACCGATTTGGATGTAATTCTGTATGTAAATAGTACATACCAATGTCTCGACCGAGTTCGTTGGCCAGCTTCATCCGCTATTTTGTTTCAAAATGGCGGCCATTTAAAATTTTTTAAAAAATTTTAAATTTGAAATGTGGTACCAAAGAATTGAAAATGGAAAAATATTTTTTTCTTATGTATTTGACCTTTATACAAAGATTTCGGAGCAGTTTTTGTTTCGTCTATATCTTAAAAAATGGCTGAGTTATAGCATTTTGAATTTCTAGCATGGATGACATTTTGAAACGTCCTGAATTTTGTCACGCGATGAAAGGCGTATTTATGAACCGATTTGGATGTAATTCGGTACGTACATGGTACACACCAATGTCTCGACCGAGTTCGTTTGCCAGTTTCATCCGCCATTTTGTTTCAAAATGGCGGCCATTTAAATTTTTTTTTAAATTTTAAATTTGAAATGTCGTACGGAAGAATTGAAAATGGAAAAATATTTTTTTCTTATGTATTTGACCTTGATACAAAGATTCGGGAGCAGTTTTTGTTTCGTCTATATCTTAAAAAATGGCTGAGTTATAGCATTTTGAATTTCTAGCGTGGCTGACATTTTGAAACGTCCTGATATTTGTCACGTGATAACAAGCGTATTTATGAACCGATTTGAATGTACCTTGGTGTGTACATAGTACATACAAATATCTCAACCGAGTTCGTTGGCCAGCTTCATCCGCCATCTTGTTTCAAAATGGCGGCCATTTAAAAAAATTTAAAAAATTTAAAATTTAAAATGAGATACCAAAAAATTGGAAAATGAAAAAGATTTTTTTTGTATGTGTTTGACCTTAATACAAAGATTCCGGAACAGTTTTTGTTTCGTCTATATCTAAAAAAATGGCTGAGTTATAGCATTTTGAATTTCTATTGTGGCTGACATTTTAAAACGACCTGGTTTTGTCACGCGATAACAAGCATATTTATGAACCGATTTGGATGTTACTTGGTCTGTACATAGTACATACCAATGTCTCGACTGAGTTCGTTGGCCAGCTTCATTCGCCATCTTGTTTCAAAAGGGTTGCCATTTAAAAAAATTAAATTTAAAATTTAAAATGAGGTATTAAAAAATTGGAAAATGAAAAAGATTTTTTTATGTGTTTGGCCTTGATACAAAGATTCCGGAGCAGATTTTGTTTCTGAAAATTTGTTCTTTTGTTTATATCTTAAAAAAATGGTTGAATTATAGTACTTTGAATTTCTAGTATGGCTAACATTTTGAAACGATCTTGTATTTGTCACGCGATAACACACGTATTCGCCTATTTCCATGTAAGAAGGCATGTGGATAGTATACACCAACATCTCAGCCAAATATAAGTTACTTTAAATAAAAGCAGCTTGGATAAAAGTGACTAATTTCGCGAAATTCTCATTCATAATGATTTAATATTGATAAAAATTAGTATTGAATCTCCTATATTCGGTTTCTACTAAATTAAGCTTCGTGTGTTTGAATAATATAAGTTGGCTTTTTTAAAATAAGGAATTTGAAAGCTACCTCTTCCTCCCGGCACTGGCCGGAAGGACTTTTTTGTTAGTTCAAAGGGTTCCTGACGCTTTATGCATTTTTTAGAATATATAATATTTGAAGAACATTTATTGATACGAAGGATAACTTTTTTTATATGTACTAATAAATAACACTATAGTATAGTTAAATTTTTAAATTATATAAAAATGTACAAATATTATTTTTAATTTATCTGTGTGTTTAATTAAATATATTAAAGTGGCGGTTTGAAAATCTATAATGGAAAACACTTTGCTTAAAAAAAGCTGCATATGAGGAACCGGGATTCAAATGTTATCAGTACATTTACTTCAATACAAAAGTAAAAAGTCCTTCCTGCCAGTGCCGGGAGGAAGAGGTAGCTTTCATATTCCTTATTTTAAAAAAGCCAACTTATATTATTCAAACACACGAAGCTCAATTAAGTGGAAACCAAATGTAGGAGATTCAATACTAATTTTTATCAATACTAAATCATTATGAATGAGAATTTCGCGAAATTAGTCAGCTTTATCCAAGCTGCTTTTATTTAAAGTAACTTATATTTGGCTGCCAAATTCGGCGATTTCTTAAAGTGCCTGCCATTTTAAGACAACATGGTGGATGAGGCTAACCAGTGAACTTGGTCGAGACTGCTGTGCACATGCTTAATCACATCGGAATCGGTTGATATATACGAGTGTTGTCGCAGGCAAAAAATCAGATTTTTCAAAATGTCACCCACGTTAGAAATTGAAACTGCTATATCTGAGCCATTTTTTAAGATAAAGACAAACAAAAAATGCTCCTGAATCCTTATATCAAGGTCAAATACTTAAGAAAGAAACATTTTTCAATTCAAATTTTTTTGCACCTCACTTTAAATATATATATTTTTTAATTTAATGGCCGCCATTTTGAAACAAGATGGCTGATGAAGCTGGCCAGCGAACTTGGTCGATATATTGATGTATACTATCCACATGCCTTCTTCCATCGAAATTGGCGAATACGTGTGGTATCGCGAGACAAATACAAGATCGTTTCAAAGTGTAAGCCATGATAGAAATTCAAAGTGCTATAATTCAACCACTTTTTAAGATATAAACAAAAAAAAACAAATTTTCAGAAACAAAAACTGCTCCAGAATCTTTGTATCAAGGCCAAACACATAAAAAAATCTTTTTCATTTTCCAATTTTTTAATACTTCATTTTAAATTTTAAATTACATTTTTTTTTTAAATGGCAACACTTTTGAAACAAGATGGCGAATGAAGCTGGCCAACGAACTCGGTCGAGACATTGGTATGTACTATGTACAGACCAAGTTACATTCAAATCTGTTCATAAATACGCCTGTTATCGCGTGACAAAAATCAGGTCGTTTTAAAATGTCAGCCACAATAGAAATTCAAAATGTTATAACTCAGCCATTTTTTTAGATATAGACAAAACAAAACCTGTTCCGGAATCTTTGTATCAAGGTCAAACACATACGAAAAAACTCTTTTTCATTTTCCAAATTTTTGGTATCTCATTTTAAATTTAACTTTTTTTTTTAATTTTTTAAATGGCCGCCATTTTGAAACAAGATGGCGGATGAAGCTGGCCGACGAACTCGGTTGAGTTATTTGTATGTACTATGTACACACCAAGGTACATCCAAATCGGTTCATAAATACGTCCGTTTTCACGTGGCAAAAATCAGGGCGTTTCAAAATATCAGCCACACTAGAAATTCCAAATGCTATAACTCAGCCATTTTTTAAGGTATAGATGAAACAAAAACTGCTCCTGAATCTTTTATCGAGGTCAAACACATAAGAAAAAAGTATTTTTTCAATTTTCATTTTTTTGGTACCACATTTCAAATTTAAATTTTTCTTAAAATTTTAAATGGCCGCCATTTTTAAACAAAATGGCGGATGAAGCTGGCCAACGAACTCGGTCGAGACAATGGTCTGTACTATGTATAAACGAAGTTACATCCAAATCGGTTCATAAATATGCGTTTTATCGCGTGACAAAATTCAGGACGTTTCAAAATGTCAGCTTCGCTAGAAATGCAAAATGCTATAACTCAGCCATTTTTTAAGATATAGACAAAACAAAATCTGCTACGGAGTCTTTGTATAAAGGTCAAATACATAAGAAAAAAGTATTTTTCCATTTTCAATTTTTTGGTACCACATTTCAAATTTTAAATTTTTTTAAAATTTTTAAATGGCCGCCATTTTGAAACAAAATGGCGGATGAAGCTGGCCAACGAACTCGGTTGAGATATTGGTATGTGCTATGTACACACCGAATTACATCCAAATCGGTTCATAAATACGAGAGTTACAGTGTGACATATTTCATATATATATATATATATATATATATATATATATATATATATATATATATATATATATATTGATATATATATATATATATATATTGATATATATATATATATATATATAATATACAGGTGGTTATCAAAATAATGGAAACACTTGTGAATGAAAGGGACATTTAACAATTCCCTTCGTAAGCATTAAAATATAATCTTAGCTACCAGATTTTTTTCAATATAAAAAGTACATGTATTAGGTAGTTACGAGAGAGCTCTAGAAGAGTTGTCTACGTTTTGATTTTTTTTGTCAGAAGCGTAAAATGTCACACCTCACAGATTTTCAAAGAGGCCAAATTGTAGGAGCCCGACTAGCTGGAGCAACGCAGATCGAAACATCCCAGCTTATAGGCGTTTCTAGAGGTACGCTGTCTAAAGTCCAGCATACACACAGCGCGGAAAGACAAGCTCAGCAAAGCAAAAAGGTGGACTGAAGGAGAAGCTGAGTGAAAGAGACCTACGGGTATTGAAGCGGATTGTAATGTCTAAAAAGAAAACAACTGCAGCCAAAGTGACCGCAGAGCTCAATCAGCATCTGGATTCTCCTGTGTCAACAATTACAGCTCGGAGATACCTTCATAAAGAGAACATTTACGGCAGAACAGCAATTCCCAAGCCACTTGTCACAGATGCTAATGCCAAACGTCGTGTAGAGTGGTGCCACAACCACAAAACCTGGTCGATTGATAAGTGGAAGACTGTTATATGGTCAGACGAATCATCTTTCACATTGTTCCCCACAACAGGACGGGTACATGTCTGGAGAACACCTGCACAAGCGTATGATCCTGATTGCCTCCGTCCAGCTGTCAAGCATGGAGGTGGATCGGTCATGGTACGGACAGCCGTGTCATGGTTTTCTGCTGGTCCAATCGTAACCCTGAAAGGAAGGATCACTGGAGAGAAGTATAGAGAAGTTTTAGCTGACCAGGTCCATCCCATGAGGCAAATTTTGTTTCCTGCAGGAGATGGAATTTTCCAGGATGATAATGCCCCTATTCATGCAGCCAGAGTTGTCCAATCATGGTTTGATGAACATGAGGATGAGGTGGAACATCTACCTTGGCCCGCAGAGTCCCCAGACCTCAACATAATCGAACCGTTGTGGTCTATTTCAGAGCTTTCAATCCGGAATCGATATCCTCCACCGGTATCTCTCACGGAACTTTCACAATATCTCCATGAAGAATGGTACAATATTCCTCTAAACACTATTCAGAATTTGTATGATTCGATTCCCTGGCGAATCCAAGCTGTATTACATGCCAAAGGCGGTCCTACGCCATATTAATAAAGAATTCCTTCAAAATCTAGGGTGTTTCCATTATTTTGATAACCACCTGTATATATATATATATATATCAATTTTGAACGGAGGGTGGTTTCGGGGTCTGGGGGTCATGATCGATGAAAATATACCAAAATTTTTTGAAATCGCTTTCCTCCGAACTGCTGCAATAGGTAGCTTTTTGTAAAGAAAGCTACCTAATACACAAGTAGTAAAAAATGAAATCTTTTTTAGTATATTATATAATCAAATCCCCCCCGTAATGAGATGACCCCCGGAAAATTTGTGTTCTCAATGGCCAAAAAGGCAATTTCCCCCGCGGAACTCTATAATGTCCCTCCGCAGAGAAAAGTGACTGAATTCAACACTGCATTACATTTTCATAAAAACTCTTTTTGGGTGATGTTTCAATGATTTTGAAAATTTTATAGATGTACATAATAAATTTTACAAAATGAATCATCAGTAAAATACATAATGTTAGCTTGATATATTCAAAAGTGTAATTTTAAATGCATATGTAATTAATATTGAGCTTCCAGTTGTTATGTGGTCAACAACCGGGAAAAAATCTATTAAAGGTGTTCATATGTTATATACCTTCAGAAAATCATTTTTTTCCCATAAATTTTAAAGATTATACTATGAGAATTCTGAATAAACCAAAGAGAGGGAGAATGATCAAATAACAACTGGGAAATGTTTATATTGATTTTTTTTACCGTAACACAGATTAATTAATTTTTAAAAATTGTATGCCCATTTCTGACAACTGTGTTTTCCCTTCTTGCGCACATTGTAGATGACCAATCGGGTTTTCTAACGTGATACACTTTAAGCGGACCGTGGACCTTTATTTCAGCAAAAATCGACCCAAAAGTGAAAGTTTCTTTTTGTGTGTATTGTTATTCTCCAATGTGTACTTAGTTATCTGAGAAAAACCGCATGCAAATGCGATGATTTTTAGCAAAGTTACAAGTGTTTTGATTTTGTACACAAACATTTCTTCAGCCCTTTAATATATAGTAGGGTGGGTCGAAAAAACCGAAATATTTATAATCAAAATGTAATAGAGTAGAAAAGTTGCCTTTTGTAATAAAGACTAAATTCGTAAAATATTACACCGATCAGTTAATATCTTTTACCGCCGCAAGGGGGCCAAAGTTGCCAAAAATCGCAAAAAATATGTTTTTTTCAATATTTTTTTTAGATTACCCAAGCGTACGAATAAAATTTTTAATAGGACGCAATAGCTACGTGAAGATATAAGAAATGTCCCGGTAAATGTTCATTATGATATAGTCATATCTTTTACTGCCGCAAAAGAACCATATTTTTAAAAAAAATTGTAAAAATTTCAAATTTTCATTTTTTCTAAATTTTTATAATTTTTATATGTCTAGAAGTAAATAAATTTACTGCATATCTATTAATCTGTCATACATTTTGTTAACTATTTGTTATAGACTAGAAAATAAAAACGGTAATCATTCATTTTTCTTGACGATCGCCAAAAATCACAAAAATGATATAACATGAACACAATATTTTTTGTATTTTAGTATTTTATTAGTTAAAATACAAAGATGGTTAATCTAAACGGATTAAATAAACTTAAAATGAAGAAGTATTTAAAGTAAATTAATTTTATAATACTACTTGCTTTCAAATAAAGCCATTGTTCCTCGAGAGGCCGAAATTGATCATATGTGATCCTCCCTGTGTTCTGATCTACAAACTTTACCAGCACTTCAGTGACTAATTTCGGGCTTCTTTCTACTGATTGAGTGAGACAAGGAAAGTTATAACAGCTGATATCTTTAATCGAACATTCTAAACTCACCAGAGTCGTTAAATCATCAGTCAATAGACAGACCGTAACAGGGGGTTTCGTTAGTTTAGTTTTGCCACCCGATTAAATCCATACAATTTTAAGCTTCAAAGTTCAAGTCTGGAATAACGAAGTGACGGATGGCACTATTCGTGCCCACAGAACTTCGTGCTTTGGCAATTTTCTTTATGGCTGGGATCGTGATGTCCTCTACTTCATATGCTATCATTCCAATGAGGCTATTTTCATGATTTGCGAAACAGGCATTTCGTGAAATTACAGGAACTATAATCTTTCGTAGATGATGTGGCAAGATTCGTGAGTTACTAATTATAGTCCACAGAATCTGAAAAACATGATGGATTCCTTTTAATTGCAAACCAACTGATGCAGCACACTTTCAGAATGTACCCACACAACACAGATTCGTCCAATTTTCGCCTAAAGTACGTAATTTGGATGAATGGACGTGTCCAATTGAAGTCTAAAAGTCCTCCGGACTTCAACTAAATTTCGTCAAATTACGTCCAAATGTCACCCCCCTTTACGTAAGAAGTACGTCTTTTGGGCCATGAAATGAGCGTAAAATGAACATAAAATGAACAAAATTTGGATGAGCCAAAATTTGTCCATATTACATCCAAAAAATACCTCCATCCGGACGAAATACACACGAATTTTGGCTGTAATATAGGCGTCCAAAATTTGTCCATATTACATCCAAAAACACCACCCACATTTGGACGAAATATAGACCCCTTTTAGCCTTAATCTGAATGTGTTTATTGATCCAAAATACGTAGTTTGGACCAAAATGAGACGAATCTGTTATCTCCCCTAGGCAAGGATGACGTTATATTAAAAAACTGAAATAACAAAAGTTTTTAATATAAATAATTTTGATAGAAATTTACTTAGAATTTTTTCCCCAAAAATCATATTAAATACTTAAATATTTTAAATTAATTCCTTGCCAGGACTCATTCATATAAATCAGTAAAAGGATATATATTTTATACATATTGCTAATAAACTTTTTTTATGATACTTTTAATTTTCTAAGATCTTTAAAGAAAATATATTAATTCCTAAAGTATATGCTATAGCATGATTTGAAAAACAGAGGCTATACCAGACTTTAATCCGCTACATTCGGCCCAAACACAACTACGTTCTTTCACGAAAAAAGAGGAAAATTTTTAGTAATACAGTTTTTAATTCATAATACAATGAAATGCTACTTCAGAATGCTTAAACATAAGCCGATCACTTTCATTTAGAGAAAAAATGCACAGGTGATGTTAATGAATTCGGTCTCTGTTCCAGGTGCTTGTTTTGTTTGGGCCGAATGAAAGCATTTAAATTTGAACAAAAACCGGTTTCATATAGTAAACAGTTTTTATAGCATATATATATGCCATAAAAATAGTTTACTAATTTCAGAACATTTATTTTAGTAAAAGGAAATGACACATTTTAATGTTTACAATCTTATTTCATTATCAGAAACTTTCTATGGATAATAAGGAAATGAAAAATGTAAGATACCTACCAGCATACTGGCTTTTATGTTTTGTGCATTTCTAGATTCTAGAAATCTATGCATTTCTGCTATTTTTACTCTTCACATTTTTATTTTATATACTATTTCTCCTGGAAAAAATATACATATATTTTGGTTTTCGTTTATATTATCATTGGTGATGATAATGCTTCTAAAAAGGTCCTATATTTGCATAGCTGTCAACTGCTACAATTTTTAGCTAGCACTAATTTTTAATGAAAATCTTCGCTTAATAACATATATCTGTAATTAAATCAGATGAAGATTTTAAAATCAAATTAGTGATGGCTAGAACTCGTAGAATTTTGCCGTTGTATTTAGAAATTTTATTATATTATTCATTAGCATACAATATCGTCAACTGCAAAGTTTTACATTTTGTGAACAATGGATTTTTTCTTTTAAATTCTTTGTAAATTCAACTACTCCACTTTTTTTTTTCACTTGAATTAAAATAGCTCTAACAGGGAATATAATTTTCCTTTTAAGGATGGTTACCCTTAAGAATGGAATGTATCAAAGCAATTGAAAATTTTGAGTTTTTCAAATGCTGCTAATCCATGGAAGAAAATGCGATATTCCCTAACAACTTTTATGTATTGTGAATAAAGTTTTACACACTGAAATTTGCATTTGTTGCCAGGTGTGCAAAAAAATTATTTTACATTTTTAATAATAATAACAAACAATATTTTGAAATATCATTAAAGAAATTTAAAATGTAATACGAGCGCAAACTTTGTTTTTCATATGCAGACCTACTCCCTTATGTAAAAGAAAAAAAAAATATATATATATATATATATATATATATCCCTGGACTGCAAGATTAACCTTCCATTACTCATGCATGGATTATTAAAAAAAAATAAAAAAAATAGTTCCATTTCATTTATTTTAGTAATTGACTTTTCACTGATTAATGTAAAAATACATACTGTATATTCTGGTATGTAACAATAACTTTTGATAGAAGAAAAATTATCAAAATTTATAGGTGCACATTATGCATCAATTTTAAAAATAAATTATAAAAAATATGATCATAAGAACTAAGACTTTTGATTTAATCAACATGTGATTTATATTTTTAAAATGTTGCTATTAGAGTACATGAAAAATAATAGTATTGTACTTAAAAATAATTTACATCTTATTTTTCACTATGTATCTCATAAAGTTTTTGCAAATAATCAAACAACAATCTGCACAACATATGGCGATTATAATAAAAAATACAAAAATTAAATCTAACAGTATACGTATGTGTTACATGCCAGAATACAATATCAGTAAAATGGTTTCATATACATTATAAATAGCTTTCAAAAAATATATTTTTAATTATATCAATCAGTTTAAGCTAACTTTGTGAAATAGTGTTAGGGAGTTAGTGTTTACAAGACTCACTAAAAGGAAAATTCTTTTGAAAAGCCATTGGGAGAGGGGGGGGGGGGGTAAATTTAAAATATTATTGCATATTGTTATACACTATATATTATTGTAAAGCAAAGATAAGAGTACTAGTACAAAATTTAGTATATCACCAAAACTTATTCATTTAAATACTGATTTTTATTTATGTTATCACCAAACTAAGTCTAAAAATTTAATCTGTGCTCTTAATTAAATATCATATATTCAATTAAATATTGAATAATCATTTATAAATGAATTTACATTTTGTACAATTAAATATGTAAATTATCAAATGTATTTCAGATTAACCTGATTATTTGTAGTATATTATAAAATAACAAAAACAATACATTCAGTGTATTTAAGTAATGTTTTGAAATCAAAGTTTATTTAAACTTTGCTTAAGCATTAAAAATGAAATTTATCAAATATTTTCATGCATAAAATATGGTTAAAAATTATGTACAAACTTTTAGTTTAAAATTATTCAAAATCTTTAGTGAACAGAGTACGTATATTATCATTGTTATAAAGGAATATACAATAAAGATGCAAGAAATACTTTCAAAAATGAAGTTTTATTTATTTATTTTCCAATCTGGCTCTTGTTGACAACAATATTTTCTTTTTACAATTCATATATAAAATATATTTTTCATTAAAGGCAAAAAGGATGCTATATTTCATTACTATAAAGTAGGCAGGATGATCCTGAGGAAACTGTTTGGGGAAAACTCTGTTCTACGTTAATGCTTCTCAGACTTATTTTCATTATATTTAACAGACAGCAGCTTCAAAGCCTATAAATAAAAAGAATAATAATTCATTAAAATGAAAAGATGGATTGTATTTAATAGCACATATCAATAATTCATAACGTTAGATGCAAATTAAAAATAATTTAATTTTAGTTTTAATTTTTGCTTACAGGTAGCATCATCAGACATCTTGTATTATTTCATAATAAAATGAAGTTTTTTCATCCAGCTTTGAATGATATTAAAAAAAAAAAACATTTATGTATTTTTAAAAATTACTAGCCAGTGTTTAATTTAATTTATTTATCAATTTTTTTTTTTTTTTTTTTTTTTTTTTTTTTTTTTTTTAAACAAACAACTACTGATGCAATGTTTACAAAATACATAAAAGTCAAGTACTTTATAATGTCCAACTGTGTCCTTTATTTTGAGTATTTAAAGATCTATATTTATATAAAGTAAGGATAAAAAAAGAAAAATCAAATAAAATTTGGTGCTTTCTCATTATAGCAGCCTCCTCAATTACAATTATGTCAAGGTAGCAGTTTCAAACTTGCTAAAGATCATCACCAAGCTTATATATACATCATGCACAATATGTATAAGCCAAATGCTCATATATGAGCCATATAAGTAAATATTTATATCATATATCAGTCATATATATCTTTAAACAAAAACATAATTTGCAGAACAAAAAAAAAAAATTATTTTACACATTGTTTATGCTCGAGAAGGGATAGATACAGTAGATTCGCTCAAATCCGTGCAGCTTGAGACCAGAGGCTGTGCAGATTTCAGAATTTTGTGGATTTCTGGTTTGTTAACATTTTTTAGACAATAATTTGAATGTAATAATGCAATCAAATGTATAATGGATGTTTGAATTAAAGCAAAATATTAAAATAATTAAGTAAAGTAATAAACTAAAATGATAAAAAGTAATATAATTAAAAAAATGATTAAATTATTAAAGGTAAAGGTCAAATAAATAATTAATAATGTATAATTAAATATGCAATAAAAAATGAGATACATTTTCCTTGAATCATTCAATGACACTTTCCTCATAAAGGTAACCCTATTAATTCACATCAAAATCAAAAAGTAAGGAAGTTTTATTTCAGGTTTGCCAGTGTTAATAACTATAAAAAAAAATTAATACATATATATATTTGGTTAAAAGGCTGACTAGCAGTGATATCAGCAATATCCTTCTTTTTTTTTTCAGTAATAAATTTTTATTTCCTTCATGAAAAACAACGAGTTTAGTCTCATCATATTATCGAGAATTACATATTAAAATACATACGAAATTATATAAAACTAAAAAATCCTGTTACTTTGCCTCTACAGCTTAACTGAAATTTTCATTGTTTACATCTGCGATGATGTGCGGATTTTAGGCGGTTGCAGATTTGAGGAAGTCCTGTATTATAATTTTTCTTCAGCTGCTTCTACAGTTAATGTTAAAGTCTTGCAAAAAATATGTTTAAACCAAATGAATTTAAAAAAATAAAATTCGAACAATAGGATACTTAAACTACCCTAAAAACTTAAATTACAAAGATACATGGAAAATGCAAACCTTTAAAAAAGTCTCAGCTTTATTTCCATTTTATTCGAATGGAATGTAAGTTTTTAGATTAGTTTAAGTATCATATTGTTCGAATTTTATTTTTATTTCTTTAAGTTCAATTGGTTTAAACATATTTGTGGCAAAACTTTAACATTTACTGTAGAAGCAGTAGAAGAAAAATTCTAATATCTATCCCTTCTTGGGACTATACAATGCATGAAATAAACTTTTTTTTTTTTTTTTTTTTTTTTGTTCTGCAAATTATGATTTTTTTAATATATCAACTACTGCAATTCAGAGGAATGTATTACAAAATTAATTAGGGTTTGATATATAGGGTATTGCATCACAATTTGTGATGTAACTAAAATCCATAATAAAAACAAAAAATTCAAATTTACTTAAATTTAGTTATCCAATTTTCCACTGATAGTGGTCTCTATGAATGCAAAAGTAAATTGTGTTGCATGTTTGCTGGTTATTTATGTTACTATGAACGGCAATTCTGCAGCATTGAAACATTTCACCTCTGAACTGGGAAGGCCGGTGTGTAAAGGTGAATTGAATTGCCAGATTCATGAATGAATAAAAGAAACTCCAACACAATACTTTAGGAGACTTACATTTATTGTAAAGAACTTTTAAGGAAGGGGCCGTGCAAATACAGAAGTACGGGGAGAGTTTCAATAACTGCCGAATGGGCAGACGCCCCACAGCGGGGCTTGATTTTGGTTTACATGGCTCAACGTCAGGAGCAAGAGTGCCTGAGATTTTGTTACCAACACTTACAGATTGGCGAACATTAGTCAACCATATGTATGATGTTTGGCGTAAAACAAATTGGATAGACAAAACAATCATGGAGTTTTACATTGAGTTAAAAACTATGCCATGGCGGGCCCCTTTAGGGTTACACTAAATAACATTCCAGCGGTAAGCAGGGAGGCTTAAAGGAATAGGAACACGTGATTTTTATATGCACATTACAGATCTAACTACAGCTGCAAATTAGTCAGCAATGGGCATATGGTTTGTATCCGACAAAGTACAAGGGTGAGAATTGAATACTAATGCAAGCCCAGAGGCTGGAAAAATATGCATTAGATATCGTCGGCTGCAAGGCGAAGAGACATTCATTTGTATTTTATTTTTCTTTTTCATGTCTAGGGAAAATAGCTGCGGTTAAGATCTATTTCTGTCCATGTGAATTTGAAAGACAGAAAAAGGAACCGAGATAAAATGATGTCTGCATTTAAAAAGAGCTTTAAAAAGTAAAAGTGGAACTTACAGTAGTGAGGGGGGGGGGAAGAGAATGACTAAAGCCATAAGAAATTAAGTATAAAATGTCAAATTTGAACTAAATATTTTATTTGAGGGGGGGGGGAGAATAATGACAATTTATAATAATCCAGTAAGGTTAAAAGTTTATTTTTTTGAGGGGAGAAGAGGAATAATAAATATATAACGGTAAAGCCGTTATACGGTGAGTGAATCAATTTCTTTTCACCAGTCTCCGACAGAGGAGTTAATTATTGGTAATATTAAAGAAAGTTGAAATCTTTTTGAACTGCTTAAAAAACAAAACAAAAAAAAATAATAAATTTATCTTGTAATCAACACCATTACATTTTAAGTTGTCCTATCAGAGCCTAACACCATTTGTCAGTTTACAGGTGCATAAATGTCAGTTATTGAATACTTGCATTACTAATAATTTAAAACATGAAAAGAGAGACACATCTGTAGTATGATATTGATATCATATATAAATAAAGTTTAATTAATTTGTTTTTATAATAAATATTAAAGTATTTTTAAAGCATAATTTTTTTTTTTTTTTTTTTTTTTTTTTTGTTGCAAGTAAAGTGTGAAACACTGGCTCATTTTGTGTCAGTTATTGGTTTTTTTCAAAATGGGGTTATGTCAGTTACTGAAGTTATTCACCATATTTATGAAAAACATTTATTTTTAATAATACAATATATAATTTTTCAAAATTTTGTCAACAGTAATTTTTAAATGTATTTCTACCATCCATTCAAAAAAAAAAAAAAAAAAAAGGTAGAATGGATTTAAAATTTTGTAATAGTGATTTGAAGAATAATTTTTAATGTGTCAGTTACTGGGGGTTTCACCCTAAATCAAGTAATAAAGAAATTTAAACAGATTATTAATAGAACATAAATTTGTTTTTAATTCTTTTTTCCATTTTAAAATTTTAAACTATGTATGTATATATAATCAAAAGTTATTTTCTTTGTTGGAAAAGAAACTTGGTATTAGGCTGCCGAATATTCAGTATTCGGTTATTTGGCCACATCACTATTTGTCCCATCCCTAATTACAAGTAATTTTGATTCATTACTGTTTATTGATTATTTTTTTATAAGGCAGGGGGGGGGGTGTCGTTGGCACATTACAGTTACATAAAATATATTTTTGGAAGCCTTTGGCATGCGAATGTGAAAAGGTTTGCCATCCCTGAACTTTTATAATTGCATTACATTTAACTATTCACTCTCACAATTTTAAACAATTATTTTTAATATCAACATTTTTATTAGTTTGTGGGCTAAACCTTAAAATTCAGGCACGCTACACCTGCTGAAATCCCAACCCCCAGGCATGTAAAATTGTTTTATGTTTTTTAATTTACGTATCCAAGGACTACATAAAATATTGGCATTAAAATATTATCTAAAAATGGAAATGCTTGCAATTTTTTTTTTAATACTAACTTCCAATATATTTCAATGTAACCGTAAAAAATATACTGTTTATTCTCGAAATAGAAATTTTTATGAGTTATTAATATATGTTTTCTGAAACTGAGATTATACACTGCGCTGTAAGCGGGTAATGCTGCCCGCCACAAAATTGAATAATTTTAATTTAAATAGTTCTTTCTTATCTCAATCAAAAAATTTAAACATAATATCATATTAGAATTTATAGTAGATAGATAGACACATTCACACACAGATGGTGTTATATAGTAACAGAATATAAGAAAAGAGATTAGGGATATAAAAGAAAATATTTAAACGGAGTTGTAAATAATAAATAAAATAAAACAAAAAATTTTTTTTTCACTCATCATTACAGTTGAAGTACAAAGGTTTAATAAGAAACAATAACACAAACCAAAACATTTTATTTCAATTTCTAATCGTTGTTTCTAATATTTACTATGTGGAAAAAAAAGTTGCTACTGGCAAAGAAAAAACAAATTCTGTTAACATAATTTGCACCTGGCTAACATAAAAGTACCACATTATTCATTTTTTATGCAAGCTGACAATTGTAAAATCAAATACCCACAGAGATATAAATTGAAAATTTATTTAATAACAGCATTTATGGACTTTAACTGAAAATTTACCTTATTCAAAGTTAAATCCTGGTTGAAAAGAGTTGAGTCCTGCTGAGTCACCTTTTATTCAATCAATAATGATATATATCCACAAAACAGTTGTTTTTCCAAAGACAAGAAGCTTGTATCTACTGGGTGAAAAAGAAGGAAAAAAAATGAGTGGATCCAGTATAATCTTATTTTAAAGCAATTTTAAAATGCATGAATTTTCCAAATATTGTGATTACTTTAACTCATGCACACACACATAAAAAAATAACAACATTAGATTAATTTGTTTTCTTCTCTGATCGAGAATCAAGCATAGATCAATTGACTTGTTCACAAAAGAAATTAGCACCTGATAAATGTGCTTTCCACAACCAATGTTTTATGTGCATTGTACTATAAAAGAACATAGCTACTCAGTAATGTAAAGATAGTGTTGACTCCAGGCCAATTTGGCAGGAGTCGGCAGCCCTTTATGCACCTAGTGGCTCATTTTAATTATTTTATATCTATTGATTATAAGAAATATTAATTTAATTATTTGGTTTCAGGGAAGTAACGTGAAATATATCAGATGCATGAAAAAAAAAATCAAGATACTCATCCATCGATTTATCGCATAAAAAAAAAAACCTTGAGAGTTTTGCCAGTAAGTCAAAGGGAAAAATTCAGAAATTCACCAACTGTTCATGTAAAAGAAAATCATGAAATTTGTGGATTAGTCACAAAAAAGATCTGCAAACTTCTGCAAAAATTTAAAAAAAAACCTGCGAATTTCACCAATCGGTCATAAGGAAATAAAAAAACCCACAAAATTTGTCAACTGGTGAAATAACAGGTGAAAATTTCATTTACACTTGGTTTGAATGTAAAAAGTATCAAAATTACCTTGCACGGTGATATTTTAAAAATAAATATCAATATACAAACTATCAAACATCTTGATATTTTGAAAATAAATGTAAAGAATTTGAAAATATCAAAAATCTTGATATTTTAAAAAATCGGATATATATCAAGATATGTTACACTGCTCAAAACAATTAAAGGATATTTGAAGTTTTATATAAAATAAAGATATAAACGAAATTTTTTTTGCTGAAAATAGAAGAAGAGAATCACAAATGCAAATTTTTCTGGTTTTCAAACTGTGGAGTATGCAAATTTTGAGTTTGACGTCAAAAACGTCGCTTCAGCGGCAGCAAATGAAATTTGACTTTCAACTGGATAAAAGAGAATGAAGACAAGGATGATCGGCATTCAGTGATTGCTTTGTTTCGATGAGTACGATGTCTCAGCGAAGTCATTTGACAGATTCAGAAGCTTTGAGAATTGTTGGTAGGTTAGAAGGGGGCCAAACTCAAGCTGAAGTAGCACAAGCCATTGGAGTGTCACAAAGTGTCATTTCCAGGATCTGGAACCGTTTTTTGGAGAGTGGATGTGCAGGCCGAAGACCAGGGCAAGGTCGTAGACGGGCAACAACGCCCAATGAAGATCGGTATTTAGCGTTAACAGCTTAGAGACACCGAACCATGAACGCTACTCTTCTCCAACAACACCTTCGCTCGGCTACAGGCACCACGATTTCAACTCAGACTGTCCGAAACCGGCTCCATGCTGTAGGTGTGTATGCTCGCCGACCGATGGTATGTGTTAGATTAACATCAAGGCATCGTCGCGATCGCAGGGAGTGGACCACCGAGCATGTCAACTGGAGGATAAATGAATGGAGCAATATTCTGTTTTCTGACGAGTCCCGTTTTTCTGTGCATCCGGATAATAGGCGTATTTTCATCTGGAGGGACCGTGGCAGTAGGAATAATCCTGCGTTCGTGCACGAAAGTGTCAGATTTGGCGGTGGAGGAGTGTTGGTGTATGGTGGCATCTCCATTGACAGGCGCACTGACCTCTACATCATTCGAGATGGAGTTCTGACTGATCGCCGATATAGGGATGAGATCCTCAGACCTATTGTAGTCCCTTACGCTGCAGCAATCGGAGATAACTTCATTTTAATGGACGATAACTGCAGGCCACATCGTGCAAACCTGGTGGAGGATTTCCTTTTCGAGGAAGGAATCGTTCGAATGGAATGGCCAGCGTGTTCTCCAGACATGAATCCAATCGAGCACGTTTGGGACGCTCTAGGAAGACGAGTTTCTGGCCGCCAACAACCCCCACAAACTCTCCAAGAACTGGAAAGAGCTCTTCTGGAAGAGTGGGGCAGAATACCCCAACTCGTCATTAATAGCCTCATTGAGTCCATGCTTCAAAGGTGTTCAACGTTGCTGGCTGCCCGTGGAAACCATACCCCCTACTGAAAATGATTTTCTTTGAAGAAAACACCTTTTCTTATTCTTTTTTTCTCATATGCACAAATTGTGTTTTTTTCCTTTAGTACACAAATGCGCAATAAAATGCATTTTTTTCTGCCAAACATGTGTAATTTATTCTCATATAACCTACTATGTCTGTCGACCATGTATCAATCAGCTAAACAGTTTACCAGATACAAAATCCACCTAAAACTGCAATATCCTTTAATTGTTTTGAGCAGTGTATATCAACGAACCCTGAATGCTTCATAACATAAAATTACATTATTACACCATTACATTATTCATTATTACAAGAATGAATCACCAATCAACCAGGATTTATCGCGACATTATAAAGCATAATATGACATTAAAATAACATTAAGATGTTTTTAACTATAACATTTTGTGACACATATGGCCCAGTTATAGTCAAATGTGACAGATAATATCAGGGCTGAAACTAGGCTTTTTTTGCCTAGGTTCGCCTAGAGCAAACATGGATTTTGACGCCCCTCCCCCACCCCTCCTCCTCATGCACAATAAAAATTATCGACCGCAGGTAATCTATGCAAAAAAAAAAAAAAAATCATTTAATAATAATTAAAATGCTAGCAAGATGTATCTAAACAATGCTCCCATAGGATTAACATTAGCTTGAGCATTTAGAGCCTACACTAGTCACACGTAGAAGTTTGGAATGCTAATGTTAAACCTATGGGAGCGTTCTTTTTAAAATTTCTCACTTGCATATTAATAGTTTTAAATGATTTTTTGCCTTGCTTAGAATAGCTGAGGATTCAATTCTAACCGGGCTAGTGTTTACTTTATCAATTTTGGTTGTAGATTTTATATATATATATATATATATATATATATATAAAGTTACTTTCACAAATTTGAAAACAATGCTTCCATAGGTTTAACATCAGCTTGCAAGTTTCTTTGTATTTCATATATATGTATATATATATCATCAAAGCAGAATATGCTTATAAATGTAATGTACATCGCAAAACATTTCAAATCCTCATTTTCAAGAAAATTCACCATTCAGTCTTAGGAAAAATTGTGAAATTTGCACTCAATGGCTGAAAAAAAAAATATATCGCCAAATTCTTCATTTAAAAAGATTGTGAAATGACAACTGGTCATATGAAAAACTTGTGCAATTCGTCAGTTTATCATGGAGAACAAATCATGAAATTCTTCCGCCTGTTGTGGGAAAACACAAAATTCAACAAACAGTTGCAGGAAAAAAATCCACGATTTTCGCCAATCAGTTACAGATAAAAACCTGGAAATTTGTCAGTGCACCAAGGAAGAAAACTGCGAAAAAACCCCCATGATTTTCTCTAATCGGTCTCAAGAAAAAGCCTCAAAATTTGCCTATGATACAAAAAAAAAAAAAATCATGAAATTTGCAAATCTGTCGCTGTTTAAAAAATTGCGAAATTCGTCAGTAGATCGTCGGAAGAAACTGCGAAATTCATAGATCAGTAGCAGAAAAAATTCATGATTTTCTCTAAGTGGTCTCAAGAAAAAGCCACAAAAATTTGCCTATTGGTTCAAGAAAAATATTGCGAAATTTAAAAATTGGTCACAGGTATTAAAAAAAAAAAAAATCGTCAGCGGATTGTCAGGAAAAATACGAAATTCATTGATCAGTCGTGCAACCCCCCCCCCCCCCTTTCGAGATTTGGCCGATGAGTCTCAAAAAAGCGACGAAGTTTTCCAATTGACTGAAAGAAAATATTGCGGGATTCACTGATCTGTCGTGGGTAGAATGCAAAATTAGTCAATCAGTTGCACAAAAAAAAAAAAACGAGATTTTTACCAATCGTTCGCAAGAAAAAGCGGAAAAAATTGCTAATCAGTAGAAAGAAACTATTGTGAAATTCATCAGTCTCTCGTCAGAAAAGCTGCAAAATTCGTTGATCAGTAGTAGAGAAAATGTATGATTTTCTAAAATTGGTTGCAAGAAGCTACTGCAAAATTTGCTTATCGGTACAAGGAAAATTTTTCAAAATTCTCCAATCTGTCGTGAAAACGGCCTGTGAAAATCATCAAAAATTGTAAATTCATCGACCAGTCATGGAAAAATCCACAATTTTTGCCAATCGGTCGCAAAAAACCCGACAAAGTTTGCTAATAAGTAGAAAGTAAATATCGCAAAAATTGCCCATTGGTCGCGGCTAAAAAATTGCAAAATCCTTTAGTTGATCTTTTAAACAAATCAGAAATTCGTTGATTCAATCAGTCGCAAGAAAAAGAGAAAAAATTTGCAAATCGATAAAAAGAAAATATAATGAAATTCGAATCAGTCACGTGTAAAAAAAAAAAAAAAGTCAGAAAAATCACAAAATTCTTTGATCAGTCATGAAAAAAAAAAGATGATTGTTTCCAATCTGTAGCGCCCCACCAGTGGCCGAGAGGTTCTGCCCTCGAAGCTGGTAGACGGGAAGTGCTGGGTTCGATCCCAATCGCGCCCGTCGGCCTAATCGTTCGGAGTTTCCGTGGTTTTCTTCGAGCCATGGATTTTCTATGTGTAAATACGGATTAGGTTCCCTTAGAAAGACCCCCACGGAGGGCACTCCCCCCGGGCCTATATCCCTCGTGTAGATAATCGGCCGTCAAAAAATCAACCAACCAACCAACCAATCTGTAGCAAGAAAAAGTTGAAACATTTGCCAATCAGTTGGTGGTAAAAAACATGAAATTCATGGATCAGTCATGTGAAAAAAAATATGATTTTTACCAAACGGTCAAAGAAAAATATCGCAAAATTCAACCACCAGTTGCAGTTAAAAATCTCAAAATTTGTCAGTGAATTGTAGAAAATATCTTGAAATTCTTCAACCAGTTGTGGGAAAAAAAGTCGCAAAATTTGATGATTGGGTCCGAGAAAAAAACGTCAAATTCGCCAGTTGACAGAGGGAAAATTCTGAAATAATGCGAAAATCAATTGATTGTCGGAAAAAACAGTGAAATTCATCATTTGACCACAGTAAAATCATAAAATTTGCCAATAGTTTCTTTCGGTTGAGTATGTCAGCGTTTTACAAAATGTATTTTGCATTCCTATAAAAGATGCCATTGCGCTTCTTCATGTATTAAGAAAAAATCCCTGCGACTTTCTTTTTTTAAATTCCCACAGAACATTTTTGTTCAGACGAAGTTTGTAGCAGAACATTGCAAAGTATTCTGCTTTGGGGATATATACATTTCAGGGATCTGTCCAGACTTCTCTCAGGGTCCTGTTTTTGTTAAATTGTGAACAGTTTTTTTACATTTGTGAAAAATCTAGTCTTAATTTTGTGAATTAAAAATGATCACTATATTCAGGTTCTTTTTTATATGTTTTTAAGAAGATATAGGCATGTAAAATACATATATTTTCTTTATATATGTAAAATTGACAGGCCAGATTTCACTTTTAAATGATTAAATTTGTGAAAGTTTTAGTTTTCAGCTAAAAAATTTTGTAAAAGGCCTATTTTTAAGACAAGGAATTTTGTGAAGGGTCCTTTTTTAAGGTGAAAAGTTTTGTGAAGGGTCCTGTTTTGAAATAAAAATTTTGTGAAGTGTCCTTTAAAGGACCAGTTTCTTCCTAAACAGATCCCTGCATTTTTGTATGAAACGACAAACAAAATCTTCATTTGGTGCCCCCCCCCTTCGCCTTTCGTTCTGGCACCCGGAGCACATACCAGGGTTGCCGGCTTTTAGCCAGGCCAAAAAAAGCAGGCCGGCTTTTTTTGGTTTTAGCCACTTAAAAAAAGCCTGCTTTTATTTTTCAAAAGGTGGTCTATAGATAATTCATATAAAATTTGGATTAATTTATTTTTAATACATTTATAAATATTTTCTACTAAAAAAATATAAATTTCTATTAAATTTTGTCAAATAAATAAGTCCTTATAACTGCTAGAATGCAACTGTGAAGGCATTATGTCAGAAAAAAAATTATAAATATTCAGAAGAATATATTAAATTAGACTCCAAAGTATTGGTTTGGAATTCTTTATCATAGTTCTACACATACCACACAGTTTACAGATTATATGAAAGAATAAGAAAATATCACACATCAAAATAGAAATATTCTTACATACTGATATTTACTTTTAAAATTGATTAAAACTAAATAGCACATATGTATTTAATAACTGAAATTATCTTATATAATACTTGAGAACAAACACTCACTAATAAACAATTGATATTCTAACTTATAAAAATGATATAGTAAAAAGTTTTTCTGCTACTAAGCTGTTATATAACTTATTCCAGATATGTCCATACGGACAGATTAAAATCGTAGAATGAACAATGTTGAAAGAGAAATTAGGAAGAATGTAACATTTGAGGAAATTTTAGTACATGTAAATGTGCATAAAATAAAGAGAACAATTAAAAAAATGGAACAGTGTTAAGGTCAGTGTAAACCAGAGAAAACAATTGGTAAGGCATTTTATTCCAATATTAATGTCTTCATTATATTGAAAAATTGGGTTATATTGATTTCTACCTCAATTAAATGCCTTTAAAACTAATTAAAAAACACATAAAAATGTGTCATTTATAATTAAAATGCTTCACTGTATAAAAGCTAATTTTGGCCAAAAAAGCTGGTTAAAACCAATAAAAGCCACCGGCGTGGCTTTTTTAAATTTTAGCCGGCATTTTTGCAACCCTGGCACATACCCCCTCTGCTTCTCTGTACTCCCCTAGTTTCAGCCCTATATAATATAAATATGATATAAAATGTATAAATGGCATCCAAGAAGTAAATAATATGCATATAATGATATATATAAGGCACATATATACGAGCATTAGTAGTACTGTTTCTTTTAGGCCATCATTTAACGGCACAGCACCCTGCTTATTCTAAAATTGGCAAAATGCATCCTGTCCTTTTTAAAAATTGTGAAATGAACCTTCAGTTGTATCTAGAACATACTAGTAAAAATTCCTCATACATTTTTCATGCACACAATAATATAACAATTCATGTTGTTCAGCAAAATAATTCAGACTTTCTTTTAAAATTATTAGTATTAAGTAAATAAGTTCACATTACAATATGATAATGAATGAATAACATTTGAGTAATGATCTTTCATTAGAGCACTAGAAAATTTAAAATATAAAAAGTTTGGTGTCTTAGTAAGAACTCGATATTACATAAATTTAAATCAGTCAAAAAAAGAAGTTGCTATCAAATGGGAAGTTCTTAGAAATTGCGTACTTGCAACACATAATATATTAATTGTCAAAGAATTTTTTTTTAAATATGCCCCTAAATCAATGTAAAATTCGTTTCAACCCAATAAATGTTTTTTTTTTAGTTTTATAAAACTGCATTATGACCGAGAAAAATCATGTAAACAAAGCATTCTTATTTACGTAATCAAACGCTGATCTCTCCAAAAAGTCCAGACTAAAGTCAAAACTATTGATAAATCAAATAAATAACAAAACACAAAATCGTGACAGAAATTTTTTATGTAAAGTATGCACACAAACACAATAAATCTAGAAAACAAAGTCAATTTACTTACCTGCATTCACACTCATTTTCACTATTTCCGCATGGCTTTGATTTCCGCGATGAGATAAACAAATCTTCCGCACGTTGATTGATTGATGCGGAGCGTAACTCCACAAAGTGATATTCTGGTAAATAAACAATGCATTAAATTCTTTACTTGTTGAAAGCTGTATAAAAAATTAATAAAACAAACAAAAATAAATAATACAAGTTTCGGTCAATGAGGCCTAAGTCTGTATATGCCGCCATTTTAAGATGGCGGTTGATAGGTTAAGTTTTTGTCCAGATTATGTCCGTACATGACGAGGTCAGGTTTTTGTCCCGGAATTAACGAAAATTAGACTAGTACTGTTTCCATCCAGTTTAAGTTATTAAAACAGAAAATTGGACAAACAGGTGAAGGTTTAGTTTGGGAGTTGACGAAAATTGGATTAGTTGCGTTTTCATCCAATTTATGTTCTTAAACTGATGTCCATATTTTGTAGTTATTTCGTAGTTACGTCTATGTCAAACATTCAACAAATTCTGAACGTATTTTAGCTGGCTGTATACGTCCAAATTACATATATAGACGTATTTCGGAAATAGTAGATGAAAACTGAATATAGTCTGGACGTATGTGTTGTGTGGGTACCCATTGAGTACATCCTGACAGTGTACTGCATCAGCCGATTGCCAAAATTGAAAATTGCCAAAGCACAAAGTTCTGTGGACACGAATAGTGCCATCCGTCATTCCAGACTTGAACTTTGAAACTTAAAATTGTATGGCTTTAGTCGAAAGGCAAAACTGTAAACTAACGAAACCACCTGTTACGGTTTGTCTATCGACTGAAGGTCTAACAACGCTGGTGATTTTAGAATGTTCGATTAAAGATATCAGCTATTATAACTTTCCTTGTCCCACTCAATTAGTAGAAAGAAGCGCTAAATTAATCACTGAAGTGCTGGTAAAGTTTGTGGATCAGAACAGAGGGAGGATTACATATTATCAATTTCGGCCTCTCGAGGAACAATGGCTTTATTTGAAACCAAGTCATATTATAAAATTAATTTATTTTAAATACTTCTTCATTTTAAGTTTATTTAATCCGTTTAGATTAACCATCTCTGTATTTTAACTAATAAAATGCTAAAATATTTTGTTCATTTTATATCATTTTTGTGATTTGTGGTATATGAACTGCTGACATGCAGTAAAACAGCAGTAGATGAAGCGAACGTCAATAACAATGAAAGATTACCTTTTTTATTTTCCAGTCTATGACAAATAGTTAGCAAAATTTATGACATATTAATAGATATAAAGTAAATTTATTTAATTCTAGACATGTTATAAAAATTTAAAAAATTTAGAAAAACTGAAAATTTGAAATTTTTACATTTTTTTTTAAAATATGGTCCCTTTGTGGCAGTAAAAGATATGGTTTTATCATAATGAACATTTACCGGGACATTTCTTATATCTTCATGTAGCTATTGCGTCCTATTAGAAATTTTATTCGTACGTTTGGGTAATCCAAAAAAAATATTGAATAAAAGATGATTTTTACGATTTTTGGAAATTTTGGACCCCTTGCGGCGGTAAAAGATATTCACCGATCGGTATAATATTTTGCGAATTTATTCTTTAATACAAAAGGCAACTTTTCCGGTCTATTACATTTCGATTGTAAATATTTCGGTTTTTTCGACCCACCCTAATATATAGGGTGCCCCAAAAGTGTCCGTACAACTTCAAAAATTTATTACAAAAAAAAAATAATAAATAATATCCCTACAGCAGAAATAATTACAACAGTACATAGAGTAACTCAAAAAGTTTTTTTTTTCTACTATCTTAGGATTCTTCTACATGAGGTCTTTTCATTGCACGCGACGTTTCCATGCGTTGAAGCAGTTAAACATGTGCGGAACGAGTACGTAAAACTTTTTCTAGGAGCCCTGTAAAATCTATTCGAAAAGCATCGCAAGACACAGAGTACATCATAAACGATTACAACTTTCAGCCTACAAAATTCAGATTATGCAGGCGTTACAAACTGATGATTATGCGAAACGCTTCGAATTTGTAGTTGAAATGCTTCATCGGATGGAAACGTCGCGTGCAACGAAAGGATGTTATATAGAAGTATACTAATGTAGTAGAAAAAAACTTTTTGATTTACTCTATGTACTGTTGTAATTATTTTTGCTGTAGGCCTATTATTTTTTTTAATCAATTTTTGAAGTTGTATGGAGACTTTTGGGACACCTTGTACTTTAAATCTGTTTTTCTCAAAACTGATTTTTCAACTTTTTACATGTTTAAAATACTCCATGCGTCTTAATTTTTGATCAAAATTCGCGAATTTTATAAGCAGAACCCTGATATTACTTACAAAGAAACTTTTTATGTATTTTAAAATTAGACCTTATTAGGATTATTAAATTTGATTTTTTACTTATTAAAAGGCAAAATTTTGATGAAAATCGATATGGAATTAAAAAAAAAATCTCTACAAAATTAACTATTCTAGGGACTTAAAAATCGATACACATATTTGTTTGTAATACAGATTTGAGTGATTAAAATGTAAAATTGAGGAAAAAACTAAAACATTATGATACCTGGAACATTTTTAATTTCGTTTTAAAATTATTTTTTTTAATTAAAATAACAATAAGATTAGAATTTTTCGTTTAAAGTGTTCTATGTACTTACGGGGAAATGTATATTTGCAGAAAATTTCATATCTCTATGATGAAAATTTTAAAAAACAATTTTTAAAGTTCACCGTGCACTTAAAAACCACATTCAACTCACAGCAAATACAAAATTTCGCCGTTCTTATTGATAAAACAGTAGTGCCGATTGTAGATTTCATCATTTTATACAGATATTTCAGCAACTGAAATTATCTGTCTGCAAACGTTTAATTTTAACAGTCCACGAAAATAGCAGACACACGGTTTTCAGAAAACGGCGTGCAAAGTCTAAAATTCAAATGGAGTCTGTGTGTATATATATTATACTGTGTACACTATATATATACTGTATATAAATACACTATATATATATACTGTATATTTGTTTGGTCTTGGCAAGTGAGGAGGAATGCTGTGCACGTAAAACATGTTTAACCCCGCAGAGCAAGTCATAAGCCTTGCCACTTGCCTTCATATTCAGTTTTTTTCATAGTTACTCTTGGTTTTGTTAATTATTGTTTTAGTTGCAGTTTGTTTGATGTTTTTTTACGTGTTTTAAATTATACGAATTTGGATTTTTCAATATATATATATATATATATATATATATATATATATATATATATATATATATATATGAAAGGATAAAAAGCCTTTAAAATTCCAAATTTAAATTAAAATCTGAAGTCTCTTTCTTTTAACTTTAAATCTATTTCTAAAACCAGTTTCTTCCCTTGTAACTTTGTTTCCCAACAATACATCTTATTACTTTTAGAGATCATTTTAGGACGATTCTTAAAAGTGAAACTGCTAATCTAAGTGCTTTTTGGAGGCATCTGTGGGTAGGGCTGATAAGTCACAGTCCCTGGGAATTGTGCTGGTCTTGACCACAGATCAATCAAAACTTAATGAACCAATTAAATTAAATGTTCCTCCCAAATTAACAATTCTGCCCTCTGCTGGAAAATATTAGAATCGTCAGCATATTACCCAGAACACGTGCGAAGAAAGATGGAATTTGGCTTTTTGAGAGGCTAGCTAAACTTACGGCCATGTAACCTCCCAAAATATACGCTGTTGGCTCCGGGACCGGCGATCGACTCGCGAATAAGATGTATGATGAGCGCCTAATAAATGAGTTCGATTCGCATAAAGGTTTCCGAGTCAATTTCTCATCCCATCCCAGCTTAACAATCATCCAGGACAATATCACCCTGGAAATAATTATTTTATTTATTACAGAAGTCGGCAGGATAAAGGATGCGCGTGAAGAAATCCCAAGCATTAACCCACACGAAGTCAAATTCCGAGAGCTGAGATCGGCCACGAACAGTTAGTTTAGCCCAGTGAATGCTGAATTCGGACCGGATAGATCCCGTGCATATGCTTTGAAAAGTCCCAAGCCGAGCCCGTCACCTGCCGTTGAAATCCAACGAAAATCCCAGCGCCTACATAATCTCTACGCCTATAATCCCATGCCTGGCTAGTGACGTGTTTCCGAAAACGTCGTAAGTCGGCGAAAAACTTTTTAAATCATCTGAACATTTCTCCGGCAAAAGGACACCCGGAAAAAACTTACCACTGTGAAAATCTCGATGTTATTATCTGTCTGAAAAACAACCTGCCATGAATAGTTTGGACGAAACAAGAAGTGAAACCATTATTTTTTTTTTTTTTGGTTTGTTTGTTTGCCCTCTCTCTCTTTGCGTCGTCTGATAACAGATGTTGTGAGATTTAAAGGATTTTTTTTTTTTCTTTACCGGACAACCAACGAAAAGAAGGCTTTGTTAAGACAATTGCAACAAGCGCAATATTACGTTCCGAGATTGAAAACCAATAATTCCTTATTCTACTTAGGTGATAAGAAACATTTTCCTCGCGCCAAATATAGGTCAAAGAACAGCTGTGTTTTCAAGGCTAAACGATAGTAAAAATGAATCACGCTTGAAATCACTGGACTTCTTTTATTTTTCATTTAAAGTGGTGATTAAAGTGTGTATTTTTTTTTATAAATTTATTTACATGTTTTTATTTGGATATGCTAACTTACAGGTATGAAGCTTCTTTTTATTTTACTTTTATCGATGTTTGTCTTTGAAAAATTACGTATAAAAGTTGAAAAAAAAAAAAAAAAACTGACGTGCTTTCTTTTAAAGATTATTTTCCTTTTAAATTTTTTTTTCAGTTTGTAAATTAGATAACATTACAGATTTCTTTTTATGTTCATTTTATGAAATATTTTGGTAATAAGAAAAGTTTTTCTGTACATTAAACAATGCTAAGTTTTTCGTGATAATGAGAACTATGAATGAAAAGATAACAAAAAATACTGTTAGCAATATGGGTATTATATTAAAGGGATTTTAAAGATTTTAAGCAAATTTAAATTTATTATTTTCAAATTTTTATTACTTTTATTTTTAATTTTCTTGTGATATTTAAAGTTTATGATTAAAATTTTTGAAAATTTGATGTAGACATACTGCATGCGCGTTAAAATCGTAATAACTAAGGTAACAGTAGTTTTTGTTTTCTTATTCATCCGGTGAAGCATACGTGCGATCACCAAAAAGTAAATTTATTTTATTTTAAAGTTTTTGGGCATACTGTGAATACATGTTGAACTAGTTACATGTTTTAAACAGAAAATTATCAAAAAATACTCGCGCCATTGAATAGTTAGTATCCTGTTCCAGTAATTATTTTTATAAATAGAGATGAGCATCCTGAAATTTTTAAATGTGTATAAATAGTAAGTTATGTCAGTTTGTGTGTTATTTCCATTTAATCCATATTTTAATCATTTTTGTGTTGGTAAGTAAATTTTTTTGTGCATAATGAGAAAAGATCAGCCCGTTTTTCAGGTATTTGTTTTTATATATAGAATTTTATGCCAATTATTATTCATTTTAGAGTTTTGTGTATAGCTAAATATTACATTTTATAATGTTATATTTTAATACTTGAGTTTTTAATTTTTAATATTTTATCCAATATATAGTTTCTTTTTTTTATAATAAATCCCATTTTATAAATAAAAGATATGAGCAGGTATTTCACCCCTGCCAATTTTAGAAAACAGGTGAAGGTCCCGCCCCCCACCCTGTTCAAAATATATTCAATATTTTCAATCATTGGTTTAGACATGACCTTGGTAGCCCCACTTTAACCGTGGTAAATCCAATAGTGTCTAATTCCACACATTCAATTTTTAAGATGACCATGGTTTCACCCCATTAAGTCTTAAACAAAATATATTTTTTTTAAGTAACTTCCACCGAAAACAACCCTCCACAGACAAAGGGGATTCAGTGACCTGTACAATCTGAACAAATGTGGCAACTGTTGATAAAATAAATGTCCGGACAATAAAAGCTAGCTAACAAAAATTTGTCAACAGGTTGCCATGCACTTAGAAGTCTTGGTCATAATCCTGTTTGTTTGAACCAGGGTCTATTATTTCATTAATTTTTTTGGTTGTTTTATTTATTTAATTTTCCTGTTTTATTTATTGATTTTTTTTTCTTTTTGCCAGTAGTAAAATTCTTGAATTCTTAAAAATTTAGAGATTTTTGCTATTTGCCAAGAGCTGAGTGAGATGTAAATGTGGTTTATTAAATTATGACTTTAGTTTATTAATGCCACTGAGGAAAATGAATAATACCTCAGTCTGCAAAATAATAAACACCATTGCTTACAGGTAAACTGCATCTGCATCTTGACACAAAAAATAAACATAAAGCTCATTTTTCTTTTTTTAAATTTTTGCTAAAATCTCCATTGAGATTTAGGATTATGCGAAAACCGTAAATGGTTTAGGATGTGCTAAAACCTCCCTGAGGTTTAGGATAAATATTACTTACCTTGTAAATAGTCTTCAATATATTTTTCTTTATTTTCATTGTGCATTTCAATATTATTGTTATATTTGTTTAATGTTTACAGTTTTTTTTTTTTTAATCAATTTTATATTTCAACATATTTTTACATTTTCACATTTCCAAATGAGTGAAGAAAAGTTTTCAATTTTTAAATACTTCTATAATGTGAATGTTTTGTGCATAAACCAAATTTTTCTCAGTAATCATATGTGAGTATAGTTTTATAGTTATCATATTTTTTAATATTACCTGTATTTTTGTATTTTATAATAATTTCAATTACAGTGGAAATCATACCGATTTATGCCATAAGAGGCTAACTAACAAAACTTATCTTGGAAAATAAGGAAAAGATTCCTATATTATGTGCATAAATTTATATTTTTACAGAGTAACTTTATAAAACAAAAGGTGAAATATGTGCGTGAATACTCTAACTGAAAAAAGCACAAACTTGAGGACTTTCAAGCAAGAAAAATATGGTCACTACTTTAAATTGTATCATTTTTTATTATTGTGTTTTTTCCCATATATTCCTAGTATTATTATTGTTGTTAGTGTTTTCAGCTTTTCTTCATATTTTATGTCATTATATTCAAATATTATATGTAAAGTCCGATCGGATCGTCTCGAGAGTCATATCCCAAACTTAAATACTTCAGCTTAAAAATTTATAATCTTAAATTTTTTTCCTTAAAGTTTATACGTCAAAATTTAAATTTTAAATATGTTTTCCAGCAGCAAAATTCAGTCCTCATATCTTAGCAAATTGAACTTTAACGTTACATTTAATTTAAATTTACTTTTAGATTTAACTTTAACCCTAATCTGTAATGTCACACTTGTCTGTTTTTGTATTCGCCATTCTCCGTGCGAGTCCCCCCCCCCCCCGGATTTGCAGGCAATTCCGGGTGGATCTCAACTTGGAGGGGGGATATGAAAGGATAAAAAGCCTTTAAAATTCCAAATTTAAATTAAAATCTGAAATCTCTTTCTTTTAACTTTAAATCTATTTCTAAAACCAGTTTCTTCCCTTGTAACTTTGTTTCCCAACAATACATCTTATTACTTTTAGAGATCATTTTAGGACGATTCTTAAAAGTGAAACTGCTAATCTAAGTGCTTTTTGCAGGCATCTGTGGGTAGGGCTGATACGTCACAGTCCCTGGGAATTGTGCGGGTCTTGACCACAGATCAATCAAAACTTAATGAACCAATTAAATTAAATGTTCCTCCCAAATTAACAATTCTGCCCTCTGCTGGAAAATATTAGAATCTTCAGCATATTACCCAGAACACGTGCGAAGAAAGATGGAATTTGGCTTTTTGAGAGGCTAGCTAAACTTACGGCCATGTAACCTCCCAAAATATACGCTGTTGGCTCCGGGACCGGCGATCGACTCGCGAATAAGATGTATGATGAGCGCCTAATAAATGAGTTCGATTCGCATAAAGGTTCCCGAGTCAATTTCTCATCCCATCCCAGCTTAACCATCATCCAGGACAATATCACCCTGGAAATCATTATTTTATTTATTGCATATATATATATATATATATATATATATATATATATATATTAATATCTATTTGGCGAGTTTCTAGTTTGACTACTTTCACGCGGTTTGTATTTTTTTCTCCCGTCAGATTTGTATATATTAAAAAAAATGTATATATGAAAAAAAAAATAAATTTTTGAATGTTTCAAACTGGTGACTCTCTTTAATAAGTTTTATAGCATAACATATAATTGATTAGGAAGTATTTTCAACACATGCTTATACATTATCTAGACCGACCTATGTTTGTTAAAGTGTTCGCCTTACGCGATATCTATGACTTCGTTTTTAGCTGATGATATTTCTGAACTTTCTAAAGCTATTTTCAACAAAATTTGCCTTTACAAATAACTAAATGAAAATACTAGAATAGCATATGTCTCTTATGTCTTTCTGAAATCTTACGTTTCTATGCCCTTTTTATATAGGTTGCCGTATAATTTCATTATCAAATTATGATAAAAAATTTCTCGTTTCCACGCAAGCGCAGTTTAAAGATATTTCATATTCTAATTATTGTATAATGTTTCTGATTCAAGTTTTCAATAATTTTGAGAGTACCGGTTTTTGTATTCAGTAAAATAATCTATATATTATGTGAAAAATCTTGCGTACTTTTTTTTTAAAGAAATGTTTATATCTTAGTAAATAGCCATTCTATTTTTACACAAATGCATGCAAACTTTCTTTCGGTCTTTTAAAATCATTTGTTACAATTACAGGTTATCTCGACATTTTAATGATACTTATTGCTTGAAAACATTATTTTTATTATTTAATTCATTTGTTGTCACTATAATTTCCAGTCTGATTAAATCTTCATTTAAAATATGAACAATTATCAATAAAAACACGTGAAATCTGTTTATTACTTGCTCAGATATACCGAAAAACTCTTTAGATATTTCTCTAGAGAATTAAGAAAGTGTCTAAATGCGATCCATATATTGAATATTCTTGCACGCGTGTATGGACAAGGATTCATGCAGTTATTTTATCATATTAGGTAGTTGAAAGTTATAATTTTGAACTTTGGTATGAATGGCGAATTAGAACGAACTTAAAAAAGGGTATTATTTAAAAATTTACCAACAAATCTATGCAATTAGCTACTGTAACTTATAATCCACTAATAATTGGATTGGATGCTTGACATTTTACCTAGTAAATGCACATGTTTGCAACATAGCAAAATAGCTGACATTTTGACAGATTAGATTTATTATGGCCATTAGCTTATTGAACATGTCATTAATGTTCCCGGTGTGAAATGAGTTTTAAATAATGTTAATTTGACAGGCATTTAAAGATTCGTAAATTTTTAAGAGAGTAAAATTTGATTCAATAAAGTATTCTTCAAAACTTTATTGAAATTCTTAAATATGTAACCCGGCGGTCATTATCCCAAAACATCACATAAACTGTAGGCATTCCGTTTTATATAAATAATAACCTTAATTTCAGGATATAGAACGTTTTCGTAACTGATTCTTCTGTAAAATCATATTACTCAGAAAACACATTTAAAGATTTTACTTACTTAGATCTATTAGAAAAATGTAATCTCAGAATTAGAAGATATTTTCTTTCTTAAGGTTGCTTAAATAAATATATAGTAAAGCGAGGAGAGTTCGCGCGGTAGGAGAGATTGCGCACAAAGAGATTCGACGGGAAGGAGTAGAGTGCGCGCCCAGCGACTACAGGTAGTTGTACAGCAGCATTAGTGCAGTGTCTACATGAATGTGCATATTAATTGTTCCAAGCGTCTTGGATAAAGCAGTGCTATTTTGTTTTTTTTCCAAAGTAAGTGCTTGAATTTTCATAACTGTTCGTCAGAATTCTTATAGAGCGTCAATAATACAAAATATTTTGAACTTAAACAATTCCTTATAAACTACTAACCTGGACTAAGTATGCGAACACCAGAACTTCATTTTAGAAGTGGCCGTATTTTTTAAAAAAAGGCCGCGCAATCTCTCCTACCAAAATAGGAGAGTCTGCGCATCTGCTACTTAGGAGAGATGACGCATTTCCCCATAAGTTTAAGTGCAACGATTGCAAATTAAGTAAAATATATGAATGAATCAATTTTGAAATAATTTCCGAAAAACACATAATTTTCAAAACTAAATTTGGCAACAAATTAATTTGCAAAAAAATACTTTTGCAGATAAAAATTTTATTAATAAATTAATAATACAGTTGTTATTAAATAAATTTTACGTAATTATTTTTGTTAATAAATTAATAATATATTTGTTAATAATTTAATTAAATATCTATATATTTTTTTTAATTTATGAGCAATTAATTTGCTGATAAATTAATTTTGTTAACTAAAATAAATTTTCTAATACAATGTTTTGGTAATGCCATCGAAATCAAAATGAAACAGAGTGCAACTAATGTTACTAATACACAAAATATACATGAAAAAAGACTTAAGAAGGATGCCGCTACAAAAAAAAAAAAAAAAAAAAAAAAAAAAAAAAAAAAAAACAGCTGAAGATAAGGTGCTTTTACAAAAAGTGAGATTAAAAAAAACTCAAGGAAAAAAACCGAAGGTCAATGAGGATGAGTGCACTGATTGTCTGTAACTGTACCAGGAGACAACTTCGACAACTGACTGGATTCAATGTATTGCTTGTTACAGGTGATTGCACGAAAGATGCACGATTTACAACAATAAGTGCATCGATTGTGTACGACAACAACTTTGGTTAGCAAACAAAATAGAATGAAACTGTGGAAATGGAAATGAGGTAATTTTCAAGTTAAACATGTTATCAACTAGATTAATGTTATTTTTTAATCTTAGTAGGGCTTGCTTTTTCTGATATTTTAATCTTCTTAAATTAAAATTTTTAACTGTTGTTAAAATTCTTTCTTTTATTTATTATTTAAACATTTGGTTGAAATATTCACTCCTGATACAATAATATTTACTCACAAAAACCTTTCAACAATGTCGATTAAGTGTAATTATTATTGTTAACAATTTAATTGTAGTTACTATTAATAACAATCTCTTCTACCTATGTGCGCAATCTCTCCTACCCTGTAAGGAGAGATTGCGCAAAATAGTTTTCTTGGTTTTATTACTGCTGTTCTATTAAATTACAGTGTAACAACAAAATAACAATGGAAATGCCAAAAAAACAAATAAAGTCAAAATTATTCATGCATAGTTTAGCAAAATATTAATATTTAGATTTTTTATTACTATTCTTTTGAAATGTGCGCAGACTCTCCTCGCTTTACCTTAGTTACATAAATATATACAGTTACGTACAGCTATGTTCACACTTTCGGTTTGCGAGCTAAGAGTAAAAAACCACTGACACACTTCCAATGATTATACGAAGAAAGTAAAAACCGTTTTTATAGCTAATTGCGCAGTTTTTCAATTATTAAAACAAATTATGTGTTGAAATTATGTGAAATTTGGGATAAATAAAATTCTGTTCGAATTGGGATATTTTAATAATATCAAATTTACCGAAGGTTTTTTATTTTGTTTTCAATTTATATAAATTATTTTTGCATTATATATATATGTATGAAACACACTTATTTAGACAATTTAAATGATACTAAATAAATGGTATAAGTGTTTGTCAAAGGAGCTTAAAAAATTAATTATTTCACTAAGAGTAACTTTTACAAAAATGTTTACCTTAATTACAATACAATAATTAATCCACACATGTAGAATGCAACAATACTCAAAATATTGTACACAAAATGTAAATAAGTAGTTTATGCATTATTACAATATTTTTAATTACTAATTGGATTCAGTGATTTTTCTGTGTAAAACAATTCCCTCTGAGCATATCGAAAAGTAAATCTGTTCTCTTTTTTTTCTGTGCATTCACAATGTTTTAATAAAATGCTTTATTAGAGAAAAAAATCCGAATTTCCCTTTACTTCCTACTGCTAAGAAAAACAATATTTTTTATGTACTCCCAAATTTCAACATATTATTTTTAAATAACAATCATATTTCACAAATTTTCAAACATCAAACGTCGTTGTGATTTTATATTCAGACTTAAGGAATAATATCCCTAAAATCTCCGTAAAGAAAAAAAAAATCAAATCTTAATTTTTCTTAGTTTGTTCATGTGAAACTTGTATTAATACGTTTGACATAAATTTTCATTGAGCGAATGACGAAAAAGTTTCTAGAAGTTTGTTCCATGAACATCATCTGAAAAAAAAAATGTATTTCAAAATACAATATACTCTCACGAAGGCAGGATTGTGCATAATAAATGAATAATCAATTAAAAGGTAATACTTGACGTACTTTTTATTTATTTATTATTTAATTTATATTATATCAATGTATTAGAGTATATATTGATATGCACTATTACAATTTCTTTAAAGATGTTTTCGAAAGAAGAGTGCAATTTATTAAGGCAATATTGGACAATTATAACTCACTGACCAACATTTCTACCAGAAATACTTTAAATCACCATACAACAACGAGAATATAAAAGTCGCTAATTTCCAGATGTTTGTCTATAGTTGCAAGTAGCTTTTTTTGGACAAAAATTTCGAATCTGAATATTCCCTTGGCACGTGTGCCACTACTCTTGGAAAGATTATCTACTGAATAACAGAATATTTATCTACGGGGAATTTTGGAAGTAATAACGCAAATCTGAAAGGCAATCAAGAAAGAAGTGCTGAAACAAATGAAGATAATTCATTGTGTTATCATTGGTACAGATTAATATTTAAAGAAAAAAAAGAATGTGAATTTGTTATTTCCATATTACAGATGACGTTTTACATCAGGTTGTCTCGACTCAGTAAAAATATTAATTATTTTTTCTATCGAAAAGTCTGTAACCAAATCCCTAGTTATCATTATTTAAAACTTCTAACCCTGCCCCCCTCCCTCGTCTTATATACACACACACTCTCTCTACCTCGTTGAAAAGCAGTAACAAATATTACGATTACAGCACACGCTCATCCCGGTACTACAGTAATCCCATAACCACACAAAAATATATTTCTCCAAATAAAAAAAATATGTATGTTATGTTCAAAAATCTACTTTTAATTTCGTATTTTTAAAATCAATTTCACTATCATCAGTTTTCATACCTGTAACTTATTTTAACCTTAGAAAAGAATAAAAATAATATAATATATATTCATATTGAAAGAAAAAGGTGCATATTAGTTGCCGCATTTCTAAACTTTATCATTTATACCAAAAGAATGTATGAAGTAAGCAGTAAATGTATTTCTAATAAATTTTATTGTTTTTCTTATGCAATCCACTCTTAATCCACTCTTAATCCACTCTAAAATCCACTCTTAATTTGGTAATTTTTTAATTCACTGAGAAAAGAATAATAATAAAATAATTTATATTCATATTGATTTATATATATTGTGTGTGTGAATAATCTTTGGTGCATTTTCTAAAATTTATCAATTAGAAGAAAAGAAGATATGACGTAAGCGGTAAATGTAATCCTAATACCGAATTTCTGTATTTATTATTCAGTTCAAAAATCTATTTTTAATTTCGTACTTTTAAAATCAATTTCACTATCATCAAAATAAGTTATAAGAATCATTAATAGCAGCAGTACGAAGCATAAAAATGAAGCAGACTCTATATTTTGTTTGGTTTGGGGCATCTTCAGAAATGGCTCCATATTTGATTACAAATGTCTCAAAATCAGAAATAATTTTCATCACTACTTTCGAATTTTAATTAAAAATATCTAAGACTATATATATATACATATTTCTCTTAAGTAGCGGAGAAATCAGGCTGCATTTATAGCTTTCCATTTGGCAACAACCACCGTGACGATTTTCAGTGTTAATTTCCGACCTATTCAGCAAATGAAAATCCAGAGAGAATCTCTTTAAAGCACAGACGTCATCCTACCTGCAATTAAATCATATTATAACAAAATAACGAAAAAAAAGTTATATTGCTACTTCCTTGATCAATACCGGCTTGAATCAGCCCCCCAATTGTAGGAGTCTTAGTTTGATCTATGAATGAATTGCAATGCTAACGATTCGTTTTACGGTGACTTTCCCCACTCAGCGAATCCACTTTCTAAGATTATCATTTAGACACAGCAGAAAACTTTTTTTTTTTTTTACATTTTGTTAGCGTCGTGTTTTTCAAAACGTTCTAAGCAGTTCTGTGCAATAGTACAGGCGAAAAAGTGCATTTTTATTTGCATTTTCAAAGAGCTGTTCAATTACTTTTTTACACATTAAAAATATTTGTAAATTCCATGTGTTAAAATAATTTTATGAGTGATTATGATCCTGGCTAGAGTTGATGTAAATAGTGGAGAGCGATTCAAGCAGCCCAGGACCGGGTAGTGGTCCCAATGTGAATTGCGTTGCAATTCACAGTGGTTGGGGAGCGTTAGCGAGCAGGGGTGAGTCCTCTAGTAAGAAAATATTTGTCTTTTACGCGTTTTGGATAAAATATACTGTCTTTAGTTAATACTCTTAATTTAATACGTTCTATTAATTTAATACATTTTAATAAGCAATATTGGAAATATTACATTACCTTCTCAAATATCAACCTTTAAAGAAATGAACAATTCTGTTTTAAAAGATTTTATAGAAATTGTTGAATAATTTATATTTATTAACAAAATTGTTATTTAAAAATAAATGAACTTTTTTATATAGCTGAAAAAAAGTTTAAATTTAAAAATAATGAAGACATTGAAATGAATAAACTGTTTATTTTTACAAATAACACTTTTTGTTATAACATTTCTGATATAATGATGCATCGTTTAAATCTTGAATTCTTCATCAAGCAAAATATTTTTGTTACATAAGCATTAAAAAAAATTCTATTTGAATTGAATAAAACAGTCTTTGTCCGAGATAATAGCTAAGTAAATTGAAAATTTTAAATTTCGAATGTAGATATTTCAAAGCTTAGTATATCTAGTTTCGTTCACACGCCTTTCATAGGGAAAAAATTGACTTAACGTTATAAACAACCAAAAGATACTATGTAAAATAGGTTTTTTTTAATTTATTTCTATGAATATTTTTTTTTCTTCTTTCTTTTACATTTTTTAATTTCAATTTATTTACTCGAAAAATATCTTATTTTAAACTTATTTTGAAAACCGCATTCTCTATCTTTAGTTAGTAAAAATATATATCCATGTTTTTATTTTTGCACAGCTTAATTCAATTCAATGGAACTACGTAGTGCTCTTAAATGATTTTATGTCTTAATTTTGTAATAGAAAAGCGTATATGTAATATATGTAACTCACATGTACATATTAAGAAAAATTTATACGAAATTAAATTAAATACATTTAAATATAAAAACAGACCGCATTAATAAAATTCAAGAGTTTATTTCATACGCACTTTCCCGTATTTTGGTGCTTCTTTTCAAAAAGTAACTATTAAATTTTATGTATAAACAATATTTTCATTCCATTAAAATGTGTTTGTGGGAAAATGTATAATTGAACACGTTAGTCAATGTTAACATGAAAAAACAAAAACAACACCTAAACCTTAATAAATATGTGTTGAAATAAAATTACAGTCGAACCTCATTATCCCGACACTCTAATGACCAGTAAAAAGTGTCGTCATAAGCGGAGTGTCGCGGTAACCGGAGTTGAAGAAAAATATGTTTATAAAAAGCTGTATTTCTAATTAATTTAAGACTATTTTAAATTCATAACTGTTCTTGCAGTTTTAAGCAATAAAACATTATTATTGAACAAAATTGAAAAGAATAAAAATCAGATTTATAATGACTCGGTTTTTTTTTTTTTTTTTTTTTTTTTTTTTTTTTTTTTCTGTTGTTGTTACATGAAGTATTGATGAATTAAGGTTTGTTCATCCCTAGATGTTCTTCCTAAATTCTTTTTTCAATATTATACAATCAATTGTAATAAGTATTCGTTGTTTCAGAAATGGATGTTAAATGATTCCTGGTCATTTCAATGCAATGCAATGCTTCGGTTTTAGTCGTTTGAAAAACGCCATGTAGCTACAAGAAAGCGCCACCTGACCAGATCAAAAATACCGCGAGTAGACTGATACGTCTATCTGGAGCTTAAGTGGGTCGTTCATAGTGTGCGGGTTTATTTATTCAGATAAAGGATTGAAGTAAAATTTCTCATTTATCTAAAAGGGCTCGACACTTTTGTGAAAAGTTTGGATAAGACATTTCTTACGGCTTAATTCCGTGCTTATAAGATGGATTATGAAAAATGGACAATTTTTCTAAATCGTCGGGATATCCGGAGTTGAAAATTATTCAACGACGTAAAGTCCGGAGTTTATTTACATTAAAATCATATACAGAAATCGGGACTTTGAAAAACTGACTTGATAAGCGGAGTGACGTGAAAACCGGGTGTCGGGATAACGAGGCCCGACTGTATAAGCATAATTTTTTTGTGAAGGAAAAACACATATTTACGAGCGTAGGCTGAAAAGAAATGCACACATGCTTTTAGAACACGAATAAAAGCAAATAGCAAGATCGGAGAAAAAGTACATTAAAGTAAAATTCTTAAGCTTCAAAATCATATATTTATTCTCAACATAGTCACTGTTAAGGCTAACAAATTTCTCCCAACGTGCGACAAGTTCTTTTTTTTCCGTCACTGAATATTTCTTCCAACATTTCTCGAATCCAGTACTTTACCGCTGCCTTCACCTTATCATCCGATGTATAAGGATAATGTCCGACGAACATGTTTCTGCACGCTTTTTTCCTTAAGTATTATTCCTAGACAATGTCGGCGGCATTGTTTATGGATAATACGTCAGGAAAAAAGCATGCAAAAAGACGTCCCCCTGATATTAGCCTAATGATTACTCTTGAGATCTCTCTTGAGCAGAGGGAGAAAAAAAAAAGAATTAGAAAGCGCAAGGTCGAGGAAGTAAGGAGGGAGTGGAATCGGTTAAAACTTCAGGTTTCGCAAAGCTTCTACAGTTGCGGATATTACGGTATCCCAATTGTTCAGTAATGGAGACGACACGTTCCTTGGATATTCCAATATGGCTTGCGATACACTTTTGAGTGATTCTCTGGTAAAATCATTTTTTTTTTTTTGGGGGGGGGGGGGGACTTTTATTGGTTGGGAAGTGATTGGATATCTGCTGCGTTTTTCATGAATAATTATGTGTTTTCTAGGCTTGCAACCACACAATTTTACATCCGATTGATTTACAATAGACTTATCATTGTCTTTTGAGGAGTAAATTTGATTTTCATGATTTAAATTGCTAACATTTTGAAAATATTATATAAGCAAGAGACAGTTTAGTTTTGAAAATATAAAATTCTTTTTAATAATTTCTTATAGATTCCGTTTAATCACAGTACTCTCGTGTATAATTATATTTCAGCTAATTTATATATATATATATAAATCCTTTTGTAATTACTAGTGAAACCTGCAATTTCAATTTTCTGTACGGCAAGGTTGAAAACCCTATAACAACTAATTTTTGCAATTATGACTTGAAAGAAATATATAATTAAAAAAAAACCAAGCATATATCTATTACAGCCTTTCAAAATTGTGTTTTCGAAATGTATACTTTTTAAGATATTAGAATGACAAAAAAGATCCACTTTTTTCTGATGTTTTAATAGTCCGAAGTTTCCGTAAATACAGTTTTATTTTAATCGAATAAAAAAGCCTTTGTCCAAAATAATTGCTACATCAAACTGAAAAATTTGAACTTTCAATATAGGGATTTTAATGTTTGAGAAATCTACTTCTGTACAAACGTCATTTTCCCATTTTCCCGAAGAAAACATTTATTTTAACAACTTTTCGAGTTGACTTTTAAACTGGCAATAAATCTGAATTTTTATACAAAAGTTAACTGTATTACTCTTTTAAATCAAAATTATTGTTTTAAAGTAAATGTATAATTAAAACTTTATAATATCTTAAAGCAAATTTCTAATTATGAAATAATAAAAACACAGTAAAAAACATTACTTTTGAACACATTTTGACACATTCATATAAACCTGCAAATTTCTTTCACTGATATTTCCTTGTATTGTAACGCTCCTTTGGAAAATTAATTATTTTAATTAATTTCTTAAAAGTTTTTCATTAGATTGAAATGTACAAGTACAAATAACTGAGATAATCGAATAATCAAATGGATAAGAAAATCCATTGGATGATAAGTTTCAGATATTCAAATAGTTTAGGAATAACAAAAGACACTCTTTAACTTAAATAAATAAACGTATTTAAATAAAAACTCCTTATGATTTTTATTAAAAAAGAACACTTGCTAATCATAAATATTGGAACAATTCTTAAATCACAGTCAAAATGCCTGGTTCTTTTAAATAGACACATCTATTTGAATAAGTATTAGAATTCTTATTAAATAAACAATAAGATTGAAGTTCTATTTTATGCAAATGTTGAGTATGTTCTGTTCAATAACAGAATTGTTATTTTAAAATAAAGTAACTTATTTGTATTTCTTAAAATAATATTCAAATTTCTAAATAGTAAAAAACTCTGTAAACGAAGGAATTATTTTTATTCTTCGAATAAAAGTTCTGGGAATAAAATTTCCTATAATGATAAAAGTCATTATACTTTCAAATTTTCATACAACAAATTATAGGCGCCGAATATTTATCTAAATAAAATCCTATTCGAATTCTACAAAGGAGTCTTTGTCCGGGATAATTGCTAGATTAATTGAAAATTTTCAACTTATTTTATAAGGATTTTAAAGTTTAGGAAATCTACATTTCGTCCGTAAGTCATTGATTAAAAAAAAGCGTTAACGTTATAAAAGCGAGAAAGATACTTTGCTATTTAAAAGAAGTTTTCATTAAAATTCCATGAATAATTATAGTCTCTATTTTTGTATTTTAATTTAAATTCTTTTTCTGTAAAGAAGAATAAAAATGTACTTATTTTATGTGAGACTTTCAAACTTAGTTTAAAATAAGCATAAGGATGTTTATTTTTGTGTATAGATAAAGACAATTACATTGAAACTAGAAAAATAGAACGTCAAACATGACGAAAATGAGATATAAAGGTATCTACAACACATGAGCAATAATGTGTTTTTCTCGCTTGCTTCGCAGTGATAGATGAAAATAACATATTTTAAAAAGAAACACATTTATAAAAAATTATGTATGTAATGAATACATTAAAAATGTAATTTAAGGATGAATTAAAATTTGACCACGAAACTTCCGGATATGCGATTTTTTTTATTATTATTTAAATGCTGATCTTGTACTTCAGTATCTTCGACATAAATTTTTGTCTGCGAGAAAAAACTGTTCTGTTAAACACAGTCCAATTGTAGGAAATATTTTTTTTTGTCACAAATTCAACGTCATTGCAAATGACATTATAACTGGAATTTTCATTTATATCAATTCATTTCATTCGTTACTCATTCATTTCAAATGCGCCAATGAAATTTTGCAATTTGAGCTTTTTTTTTATTGTTTGTATATGAATTTTATATGTATATTATTGTTGTTATTTTTGTACAAATTACTTCTGTTCCTACATAAAATTAGATAAATGGCTTCTTTATATTAAATAAATTGTATAAATAATGAAAACAAAATGCGTGTTTACATGAAATAAAACTGTGAATAGGTTGCCAGAAAATATGTTGCCAAATTTTCTTTCTTCGCCAAAGCAGTTTTCTCTATTTCGCAAAGGTCTCTATACTGGAAAAGTACCGAGAAATTAATTTCTGCATCTGGCTATGTAAAGCACATTAAAATCGGATCGTTAGGAGCTCAGATAGTACAGCACCGTCTAGTGGCTGTTATTTTATTAGTAGCATCGGGATAAAGATGCAAAGACGTATATTTTCGTATCTTACTCTTTAAATTCTGACCCATATATTTTGAAAAAAACCTTAAAAGCGCTGAGTTTAAATTAAATTGTGGTGAGCTCGATTATAAATATTAATGGATTTCAATGGGGATTCCGCTAAATTAGCCAGCTATCGCCAAGTTGGCTTCATATAAGGCAAATTTTATCGCCAAATTTGGCGAAATTTGGTGGTATTTCGCCAAATTTACCTATTTTTAGCAAAGTTGGTTATAATAAGGCGCTATTGTGGTAACCCTGTATTAGAACTTTTCAACAATTACTCATTGTTGAAGCTGATACCAATTCCTCTATAGGAATTCTAACATGGCCGCGATTAATGAGGTGGTCCAACCGGAATTGTGAGAGACACACAGAGACTTGGATTTTATATGAATAGAGTCAAAATATATTTAATTTGATATTCATAATAAAAAAAAGGCTTAACTATACTGTATAATATAATATAAAATATATGTAAAGATAATTGTCTTGAAATATTTTGCAGTCAAAAGATATTCTGTTCGAGTTTCATAATATCATAACGACATAAATATAGTGCAGATCATGAATTTATCTACTTTATTCCCCGACTGAAAAGAAGAGTTATGTGTTTCACGCGTATCTGTGTATGTGGATTTCTTTATACCCTCGAAACATCCCAACGGCTGGATGGATTTTAATGAATGAGGTCTCAGTCGATTCGTCTTAACGACCCGATGGTTATAGGCTAGGTTTTATTTTTATAAATTTAAAATGACGCCCATAAAATACAAAATAGCGGTAGAGGCGAAAAAAAATGTACGCACCTATTTGATTGGCATATCATTGGATATGTCTTTCAAAATGAAGACGATGTTTAATTGACTATTTTACAGTCAGAAGCTCCGTTAAAATATTATAAAACCTGGAAGTTGTGTATGTATTGTGGATCTCTAGCTTTACTGCAACTCTAACCATCATAGACATCTATAGACCTCATCAAACCAGTGTTTATAGATAGGAACTAACAGTTAAACACAACTTAAAAGTCATCAGTACAAGTAAATAATAAAAAGTGGGTAAGTAATATAAACAAGTAATATAAAAAAAATATTTTAAGTAAATTCCTACTTAGGTCAATAAGAGAAATTTTTTCTCTCATTCTTCTTTCCTTTTGAGTGGGGCTTAAAATGCCCTGATCAAGAAGATGGCTCTCTCGGTCTTAAAATACCTTGATCAAGAATATTGTACTCTCTCGATTATTGAAAATTAATTAATTTAATTTAATTAATGAATTAATATTTATAAAAACTGGATTACTGGATTAACATCAAATGTCATCCACCTCAAGTTAAAAAAAAATTATTTGAGCTTGATTGGATGAATAAAAAGTATTTTATTAACGACTGAAAATTTGAACAAGATATACAGGGTTAGCGAAATTAAACTTCCGCTACTCAAAGGGCCCTAGAGGCCGTTCTACTAGTCCGATGAGAAAAATATTTGGACAATAGACACTTCGGTGGATGCGCTCGATATTTCCGAAATAAAAAAAATTAGTTTAAAAAATCGCCACTAGATGGCGCTACGAGTTAGCGTGTGAAGATAGGACAAACTGAGATCCCGAAACACTGAAGGACCATGGTCTTACACAAAAGGAACACAATAAGGACAATAAGTGGGCACAGAATTTCCATGGCCAGAAATGGTCAACCGCCATTCTCGCGAGAAATTTGTAGCGTGAATGTTTTGCGAGTGTCCAGATCTTGTCGTTCCAATTTCTGAACCGCTTGAATGTTATACGGGCAGAAGATCAGAATTCTAAGAATTGTATTACACTGTAGTAGGGTATATCAAGGGTACGTGAAATCGTCTGTACATTGACATTTCCATGAGGCGAATGAGTGCTTGCTTCCACGACCGCTGTAGCAATATCCTCTACGACGGCGGTTGCACACTTTTACTTCCACTTCCCGGCAAATCGCCTAACTGTCCTGTTTGCTCGAATTTCATCATCATGTCATTAAGAGCACGCTCCGATATTGGTCCACGTCGTTGTTTCTTGAGACGGCGGAACTCTCTCACAACTGCATCTGCATTCTCACCGTTGCGGTAATACAGTTTGACTAGCATTGGCAACGTCGGCATTTTGAAATGCTCATATGATTGGGGCACTAACTTCTTCCTTTTATCGTGCGTGGAATTTGCATGTGTTGCTGCAATGTGCTGCCCTGCTGCGCCCTCTGGTGGCGAGTTTTAAACTATTTTTTTTTATTTCGGAAATCTCGAGCGCATCCTCCGAAGTGTCTGTTGTCAAAATATTTTTCTCTTCGGAGTAGTAGAACGGCCTACAGGGGCCTTTGAATAGCGGAAGTTTAATTTCGCTAACCCTGTATATAGCGAGAGTGTGAGCTAATTGTAGGAATTGAAAAAAAAATTGTTTCACATTGATGAGAAATAATTAATTAGTTCGCTTTTTACGCAGTCGGGTTTTTTGATTTCTTAAATTTATTTAGTATTTTGCGTTAACGTACGTACAATTCTATTGGAAGTACTTATTTTTGGAAATAATAACATAATTTGAGAATAAAAATCTTTATCTTTGGATTATTTTGGATAAAATATACTCACTGACAGAGAAAAATGAAACAGTTTCCGACTATATGGTATTTTACAAACTTCATAAAATGTGACATAAAATTTAAATTAATATTTTTTAAATGTCAGCTATAAAAAATTTGTTAACTGTTTAAATAGTTCGTTATTTTCATACATAGCGATAGCTATTTGTGGCAAATGAACAAAATATTCGGTTAAATTTTCCGCAACACAGAACAGAGCAAAACACTTCGCGAAAAATGCTAAGACTAAGGTAAATTTTTGTTAACCTTAATTTTGAAAATATCGTTTTATAGATAAAATGATTCCCTTTTATTTTAACAAACCGTATGGAGGCCATTGATGTGTGCTTGACCTAATATGCTTTTAAAAGGTGGTTTTAAAAACGGGAAGAAAAGTTAGTTTTAAAAACTGTAAGAAATACTATTCTGAGGAAAATACAATATAGAGGAAGTTCGGGTTTTATGAAGTACCTTTATATTTTGTTAGTCTATCTTCAAAGCCTTTTTATGTATAAACATGAAATTTTGGAGATTGATTAAACAGACTGTGCTTTGTAATATGCTACCATTAGAAATTTATTAACACTTTACAGATTTTGTGTATTGTTGAAATCAAAATAGCTCTTTTTCTTACCCAATAAGTCATTGCGCGCATGATACTTTGAGAAAGTATGTATGGATTGGCATGAAATTCAGTAAAGATACTAAACATATATGTGTGTTTAAAATGACCTACTCTTAGGCTAAAATTATTTCATTAACTATATAAAAATATATTTTCGTTAAAAAAAAAAAAAAAATTGAATTTTTTATGAATAAAAATAGTCATAACTAAAAATATTATCATTTTAAATACTTATAAGTAGGTCATTCTAAATACACATATTTGTTTAGTATATTTATCAAATTTCATGACAATCCATACATACCTTCTCAAGATATTATGCGCGCAATGACTTATGGGGTAAAAAAAAGAGCTATTGTGATTTCCACAATACACAAATTCTGTAAAGGCTTAATAAATTTCTGTTGGTAGTTTATTACAAAGCACAATCTGTTTAATTAATATCCAAAATTTCATGTGTATACCTAAAAAGGTTTTGAAGGTAGACTAATTCAAACTTTGAAGTTTTTCGTTAATTTTCGACGCGTTTAAAAGGTACAACACCCCTTAAAAGTCAGTAAAGAACAAACTTTGACTATTTCTGAACATATGTTTAATGCGTTAAATACAAGTGCGTTTTAATACAAGTAAATAAAAAAAATAATTAAGTAATATAAACAAGTAATATAAAAAAAATATTTTAAGTCAATTCCTACTTATAGTCCAGGCAATAGAGACCGTATAAGGGCTCTACCTAGCAAAATTCATGGTAGTTCCGGATAAAGGCTTACTATATGTTTTTTGCGTCGCTGAATCCGAATTTGTAACTTCCCACCAAAATTTCCCCCGGCAACCCCCCAAATTTAGGTAAAAAGCCACCCAAAAAGATTTTTATTAAAAAATATATGACATTAAGACTTAGGATGAAGGGGAAGGGGGTTCTGCCTCGGAACATGCGCGCGGTGCTGCATGAACTAAGTTGGGCAATTCCACTTAACCACTCACACGCTTACATTCGCCCTCCCATCTCCCCTCCGAACTTTCTCTATAAGGTTTACTTTAAGTTTTTTGGGTCGCGGAATCCGAATTTTTAACATCCCTCCAAAATCCTCCCCCCCGAAAACCCCCCAAATAGTTGTTTTTAACTTAAATTTCTTATTGTTTTAGGGGGAAAGCATTACAAAATTCAAAAACTAGACAAAATTTGCAACAAATAGGATATATGACATTATGACGTAGGATGAACGGAGAGGGGAGGGCTGCCTCTGAACATTCCCCGCGCGCTTTTCTCAAAAACCGTGCTACGTGCATGAAGTTATGAAGTCCAGCCAATAGGGAATTTTACCTGGAAAAATTAATACTAGTTCTGGATTTCGACTCACTTTATATTTTTTTGGGTCGCTGATTCCGAATTTGTTACTTCCCACCAAAATTTCACCCGGCAACCCCCCAAAAAATTGATTTTTTGAAAAAAATTGGTTTTTGAGAAAAACGCGCGGGGAATGTTCCGAGGCAGACCTCTCTCTCCCCGTTTATCCTACGTCATAATGTCATGTATCCTATTTATTGCAAATTTTGTCTAGTTTCTGAATTTCGTAATGCTTTTCTTCCAAAACAATAAGAAATTTAAGTTAATAAAAACTATTTTTTGGGGGGGGATTTTGGTGGTTAAGTTAAAATTTCGGATTCAGCGACCCAAAAAACTTAAAGTAAACCTTATAAGGAAAGTTCGGAGGGGAGATGGGAGGGCGAATGTAAACGTGGGAGTGGTTAAGTGGAATTATGCAACTTAGTCCACGCAGCACCGCGCACATGTTCCGAGGCAGATCCTCCCTTCCCCTTCACCCTAAGTCTTAATGTCATATATCTAATTTGTTGCAAATTTTATCTACTTTCTGAATTTCTAGATACGTTTTCTCTAAAACAATAAAAAAATTGATTTTTTTAATAAAAACCTTTTTGGGGGGCTTTTTACCAAAATTTGGGTGGGTTGCCGGGGAAAATTTTGTGGGAAGTTACAAATTCGGATTCAGCGACCCAAAAAATATAAAGTAAGCCGATTTCCAGAACTACCATTAATTTTGCTTGGTAAAATTCCCTATTGCCTGGACTATTAGGTCAATAAGAGAAATTTTTTTTCTCCCATTCTTCTTTCCTTTTTAGTGGGGCTTAAAATGCCTTAATCAAGAAGAGGGCTCTCTCGGACTTAAAATACCTTGATCAAGAAGGGGGATCTCTCGATTATTGAAAATTAATTAATTAAATTTAATTAATGAGTTAATATTTAAAAAAAAATGGATTAACAACAAGTGTCATCCACTACAAGTTTAAAAAAAATTATTTGAGCTCGATTGGATGAATAATAAGTATTTTATTAACGATTGAAAATTTGAACAATATATATACATATAGTGAGAGTGTGAGATAATTGTAGGAATTGAAAAAAAACTTGTTTCACATTGATGAGAAAAAATTAATTAGTTCGCTTTTTACGCAGTCGGGTTTTTTCATTTTTTAAATTTATTTAGCATTTTGCTTTAACGTACGTACAATTCTATTGGAAGTACTTCTTTTTCGAATTAGTAACATAATTTGAGAATAAAAGTCTTTATTTTTGGATTGTTTTGGATAAAATATTCTCACCGATAGAGAAAAATGAAATAGTTTCCGACAATATGATATTTTACAAACTTCATAAAATGTGACATAAAATTTAAATTAATATTTTTAAAATGTCAGTTATAAAAAAAATTGTTAACTGTTTAAATAGTTCGTTATTTTCATACATAGCGATAGCTATTTGTGGCAAATGAACAAAATATTCGGTTAAATTTTCCGCAACACAGAACAGAGCAAAACACTTCGCGAAAAAAGCTAAGACTAAGATAAATTTTTTAACCTTAATTTTTTGTAAACTTAATTTGGAAAATACTGTTTTATAGATAAAATGAATCCTTTTTTTTTAACAAACCGTATGAAGGCCATCGATGTGTGTTTGTCCTCATATGCTTTTAAAAGTTGGTTTTAAAAACGGGAAGAAAAGTTACTTTTAAAAACTGTTAGAAATACTATTTTGAGGAAAATACAATATAGAGGAAGCTCGGGTTTTATGAAATACCTTTATATTTTGTTTGTAAGCCAACATAAAAAAAATTGAGATTCATTAAAAGTCAGTAAAGAACAAACTTTGACTATTTCTGAACAAATTTTTAATGCGTTAAAAGCGGAAGAAAAAAATACGTACCAATATTTAGCTTTTTTAAAAGTTTATACACTTCGTGTAATGTCAACTATTTGGGTAATATGGAATAGGTTCAAAAGGAATATTCATATTCACAGAAAACATACAATTAAAAAAAATAATCAAAAGTATTTAATGATTAAACCTTAGTATATCATCTATATATCATCAGATTCTTTGAAAAATTGTTTTAATTTTCAGAATGGTCTTGAAACAGTTATCTAACTGAAATTCCATATTAACCGGCACACAATCTTGAAAAACATAACCCTCTTGACTCGTCAACAAGTTAGCATAGAGAAAATCTGACTATCACAACAATAAATGTATCTTTCGTCTTTACATTGAATAAGGTTAAAATCACTGACAAAGAGATTTTATAGCTAAGTACGAATTTTGTAAAATTTACCTGCAAAAAACTGCAAACATTGAGAATAAGATTTTATTTTACCGTTTCGTCCGAACTACAGGTATCCAAGCAGAACTGATCACAGTGCCTCAGGAGAGCTCTAGGAAGTCACGCTTTGCTGCAAAACTGCATGCGCAAGATACTGAAGTATTCCATATTGATATCGTCTTACCATTCATTATATGCAAAATTCATCTATATATAATATCCGAATAACGCCTAAAACCACGCTACCAATTAAAGAATGGATTTTAAGAAGTATCATTTTATTTCGTGCACTACAAAATTAATAATAATAATGCGAACAATCTCCTTTACACTTCCTCCCATTTTCATTTCGTACAAAAAATTGTTCCAACTAGCTCCTTCCCATTCTCTGTTTAACGACATTAAATATCCCAAATCAATAAAGGTAAATAAATCTATATACCTAAATGATTAGGCAAAAATTTATTGTCAAATTATTACCCATCAACATGATTAAAAACTTACTAAAGGAACTCAGGTTTAAACAGCCAATAACAAAAACCGTCATTATTTTTACACAAACCAATATTTAATGTAAAATCATAATTTATTTTAACACTATTTTATTTAACTCTAATTGATTTTTGTATGTTAAGATGGAATTATTTTGTAATTGATTTTTCATTTACTTCTTGATGTGCTAGAAGTGTAAAAAGTATGTGCAGTCATGGAAAAAAAAAAAAAAAAACACCCCCTGCTAACTCTGCAACAAGTTATCGTAGAAGAAAGTTACACTGTAACAAACGATTGGAAATAAGGTCTACTTTTAAATGATGTATATAAAATTTGCTTAGGGTGCCATCTACATATCAAAACGAACCCAAACGTTGTTTTTTAGATAGCAATACCCAAGCTTGACCTCATAAATAAATTCTACTCCTTTCACTTAGCCTAAATACACATTTTAATGAAATTCATACGATTAGTTTCCAAGAAATTAATTATTTTAAACTGAACATATTTTACGGCTGTATCCAAAATTAAATTTGGTATTCGATTGATGAAATGCTGCAGAATGACTATGTAACTTCTACTGATATATTATTTCTTGCCAATATGAACATTTAACTTGCTTAATATGTTTCGACTATTGAAAACCCAAATATTTCAATAAAAAAGGTAAAATATATTTTTTTTCAAGTTGTGCTTTACTCCACATCATAGACGGCCCCTTAAATTGCGGTTTTTTAATTATAATTCGAAAACTACTAGAAAGCAAAATTTGAAATTGAGAATTTCGATAAAACAGGACATAATAAATATAAGTCTATCAAAAAAAATTAGGTTACAATTCCCATTTATTCGAATACTAATTTCATAATTTATAATTCATATTATAAAACAAATTCAATTCAATTACAAAACAAATTAAAAAAAAATAAAATTACAAATTCAATGTATTTATATTTGGGGTTTTTAGTATTATATTAGGATTATAATTTCAGGAGATATTAATAAAAATATGAAAAGTTAATTTAACATTAAAAGGTCTAAATTTTTAATGTTTATAATTCAAGAACTTATCATTCAAATGACTAGAAGTTTCGTTTCCAGTCATAGTTTGAGCCAAAGATTTAAAATATATTGTCAAAATTGGGTGTTGCTATTGCAAAAAAAAAAAGGTTGGGTTTGGTTTAAATTTGTAGATGTCCTCTTAAGAAAATTTTATATGCATGATTTAAAGGTAGACATTATTTCCAATCGATTGGTACATGAAGCTTTCTTTTATTGTAATTAGTTTCAAAATTAGTAGGGAGTGTTTACTTTTTTTTCCACGACTGTACACAGCCGTGTGTTTCCGATGGCAATATATCATTTAAATAATTTTTGAACGTGCTTATAAATTAATTTTAAGGTATTTTACTAATATCCGGTCACAAGTAATAAATCGCCACAGATTCGTCATGGTTTGAATTGTTTGCGAGTTATAAAAACAATGCAGTTAACTCTGCGCCAAACCACGACGAAGTATTCCATTGTCTATAAAACTTTAGACAAAGAAATATTTTTTAAACTGAAAGTAGAAAATATAAAAAAATAAATAAAATGCGTAATTTATATTTTTAAAAAATAGTCTTTTATCACTTAATAGATTAATTTTAATTAAAACAAGAAAATAAGTTGAGAAAAAAGTTAGAAATCCGTAATTAATGGTTTAAATTATGCATTTTTTTCTGTTATCATATTTAAAAAATGAAAAAAAAAGAAAAAAGCAATATTTCTTCAGTAAATTCACCAACCCAAGCTTTTGGCACGTTCACCCCGGGGAGGTGGTTCACACTCGACGGTCTCAGAGTAGTCAAGTCTCCGGCTTTTTGCACACCTCTGTTATTTTAGAAAAAATGTTGTTCCTTTAAATCGCCCAATTGCTCCAATTAAATAAAACAATATTTTTTGTATTAAAATATCGGTATCCAAAAAGTCGTAGTCTTGGCAGTTCTGAGACAGTCAAGTGTGACCCACCGTGTCGACGTGAACGTGTTAAGTGAGTGTAAACCAAATCACAGAAATTTTATTAACCTGTATTCACGATTATCATTGAATGCTTATAAAAACCATTTTTAAAAAGATATTTTTACTTTTATTATTATTCTAAAATTAAAACTCAACCTCTCATACATTCTCTTTCAAAATTCTATGATTAGAGAAAAATAATAAAATAAAAACTATATTCTTTTTTAATCTGCAATAATCCAAGGAAATCAAAAAAGTGTTAAAATTGCGTGTTACAAGTTACAAAAAGAAAGTCTTTAAAGCTTTAATGTATAGTTGACTCTTTATGACAAAATAAAAGTGTATTAAACAAGTTTATATGAATTAAAATTATACTTTATTTTATTCTTTCACTAATTAGTATTGAAGGTACAGCCAACTTTAATTAAATAATTGCACTACAATAACAAGTCATTAAATATAAAAAAAAAATACATTCAATAAAACTTGTGAAAATATATTATTTTTGTAAAGGAATCCTGTTTTATATTTTTTAATCATATACTCGACTGATAGAATACTGTATAATCATAATTGTTGAGAAGGAAACTTGTCAAAAAAAGGAATGTCTTTTAATGCCCTATAACAGAAATAAAAAATATCTCAACATAAAAGAGCTTTAATTAAAAAAATATTAAAAACTTTAAATTAAGTAAACTCAGAAAATATTTCAATTTATAAAAACGCAATGTAGAACATATATTTAAACAAAAACTTTCCTAGTTTTCAAAAAAATAACTAAAATAAAATAAAAAATAAAGAGTTTAAATACCAGTTAAAATATTATTTTTATGTAAGCAGAACCATTTCATACTGATGAAAAAAAAAAGTTTCTATTTACGTTAAGAAAAAAAAATAACCTTTTTAAAAGAATTATTAATTGAAAAAACCTTATATAGACATAAAAAATGCTCTTAAAAATTCATAATGATGTAATAAAAAATGTGAGATACACTGTAAAAAAAAATGGTAACTTTCCATGTAAAATCCAGGAACGTTTCGCCTTTTATCAGGTTTTCAGAATAATTTAGCTCTTTCCTGTGAAATTCTGGTTTTCTTATCTGAAACGTTCCTGAACAAAAGTTGGAAACAGCAAAACGCTGCGGCCGCCATTTATTATTTTTTTTTTCCTATAATCCGTTGCTCGCGGGCGAGTGTCGAAAACGAATTCCTTAAATGAATGTAAAAAAATCAATATGGAATGCAAATAAATCAATAGACGACATAATCCTTTACGTCTCTATTGTCAAGATAATTCAGATGAAAATACAATACTTCTGTGACATCACTAAGAGATTATCTCTCGTACTTGTCTGTGAAATCTTTAACGAGCAGACTGTGTAAAAAAAAAAAAAAAAAAAAAAAATACACCTATTATTTGGATCCTCATTAACCAGGGGACAATCAAATATGATTCTCAACTATTTTGATTAATTTAAAGTATGTTTTAGAGTTCTTATCTCTAATTATTCTTGTGAAAGGATTTCTTCAAATGGGCCTTAGATTTTCAGAAATTAGATGCCGAGTTTTAGCATACGTTTCAAATACCCATTAGTTTGCAGCTCGCAACGAGTCTTTCGTGGTGTGGACGCAGAAAGCTCGCACGCCACCCGTACGGCCCGGGTTCGATGCTACCTCTTGACTTTTTTTTTTCTTTTTTAATTAATTTTATATTTTAACACTTTATTACAATTTGATTTAAATTTGACATATATTTGACACTTTGAATTGCAGCAAATTTGATTTTTTTTTTTTTCGGAAAAAATATACAATTACGTTTAGGTTTTTTTTTCATGAAAATTTATATGTATTTATTTCTAACTTGTAAACTAACATAATCACTGACGAAAATCCAAAATATTTTATGTCTAGATTTTTTTTCTAATTATTATTTACATTTATATATTTTTATATTTTAAGCAAAGTTCAGAAACAATATATCACATATATATTTACTTTATTGAATTTTAACTGAAAATTTATTTTTTCGTGTAAATTATAAATAATAATTTTGATGTCAATTTCAAAATATTTTTTCATTCTAACAAATAATGATAATAAACCGAAAATTGTCAACTGGAAATGTAAAAATCGTCTGCGGATCCCGCATGCTATGAAATGTCAGTAATGTCATAATGAAGGGAACGAACATCCAGAGTGAATTATGTCAGCCAGGTATCGGTCCGGATAGCCTAACAGGTAAGGCATTGGCACGGCACGCCAAGTATCCAGGTTCGATCCCTGGTTTGGACATTTTTCGCTCTTGTGCTACTCCAGCCTTGAATATGTCAGTAATGTTTTGCTGTCAACAGAAATATTCCTGGTATTTCGCAGGAAACTTACTGGCATTTCTGTAGAAAGTTTTTAACATATACAGTAAAGTACCAGTCATTTTCAAGAAATGTTTCTTGGAAATAATGGGCAACTCAGCTGCCCATTTTTTCCCAGGAACGTTGCGGAATTTTTTTTACAGTGTATTTTGTTCATAGAGGGGGAAAATACTTGAAAGCTTTTGCAGAAAATCGAATAAAAAATAAATTTCTATCAGATTTGCTTTCGAATATTAATAAAAAAGTTCATTAAATAATATGCATACACAAGTTTTAAAGATTATGTTTTTAATTTTAAAATATTGAAAGAAATATTAGAAGGCCAGAAGTTTAAGCAGCATCGCCCGTGGTCAACATTTTCTTATCGAATTTCAGAAAGACAACTTCTGTTAAAATTATAACAACCGTAATTTCCGGTGTATAATCCGCGGATCAAACAATCATGTATGGCCCCAAAATTTTTATTTAATATTTGAAGTCAAATATTTTCCTCGATTTAAGAAGTTACATTTTATTATATAAAATTGATAGGTCGAAAGATAATTGTTTATTTCGCGGATTGTACTCCGAAAATCACGGTACTACATTATAATTTTTACTTCTGCTATACCTCAGGACCGCTAGTTATATTAAAATTATAAATACTAGTAGTAGGAGAGCTGTTGAACATTTTTGAGTAGGTATTTGAGGCACTCTGAAAATTTGTGCAACACTTCTTTTGTAATGCCTGAATACAAAATCGAATGTGCCCAAAAACTGTGCCAAAAATGGCACTTGACACGTGTCTGGCACAGTTTTTGTACCGACTAAAGTGTCTGTCGTTTTCAAAATATTTTTTTCTAAGCATACATATTATTCTGCCTCAATCTCAGCGTGCCTCAAATACCTTTTTTGGGTAGTCAAAAATGGCACTTGACACGTGTCTGGCACAGTTTTTGGGCCACGATCCTTCAGCCAGACATTCGATTTTGTATTCAGCCATTAGAAAAGAAGTGTTGCACAAATTTTCAGGGTGCCTCAAATAGCTTCCCTAAAATGTTTAACAGCTCTTGGACTATATTGTATAGCTTTTATTATTACTACTGTATAACTATTACTACAGTATAACGATTACTGCAATATAATTAGGATATACAGTAGACTATCGTTAATGCATGTCCGATTAAAAGTACCTTCGGTTAATGAGGACAGTTTCGCTCTCCTTCAATTACTATTAGGAATAAATGTTAAAAATATCGCTTAATTCGTGCCGATCATCGGATAATATGGACAAATTAAAAAAAAAAAGAATAAAAAAAAACACATAAAAAAAATTAACTCTTTGTCGATGCATGTGGTTTGGATATTAAAGGAGGGAGGATGTTAACACCTGCCAGATACCTCTACAGTTTTAAATAGGTGTGGTAGGATGGGTCGAAAAAACCGAAATATTTACAATCGAAATATAACAGAATGGAAAAGTTGCCTTTTGTAATAAAGAATAAATTCGTAAAATATTATACCGATCGGTTAATACCTTTTACCGCCGCAAGGGGGCCAAAGTTTCAAAAAATCATAAAAAAACATGTTTTTTTCAATATTTCTTTTTAATTATCCAAACGTGCGAATACAATTACTAATAGTACGCAATAGTTACATGAAGATATAAGAAATGTTCCGGTAAACGTTCATTATAATAGAATTATATCTTTTATTTCCGCAAAGGCACCATAGTTAAAAAAAAATTAATTTCAAATTTTTATTTTTTCTAAATTTTTCTAAATGTTTATATTATGTCTAGAAGTAAGTAAATTTACTTTATATCTATTAATATGTCATAAATTTTGTTAACTGTTTGTCATAGACTTTAAAATAATAACGGTAATCATTCATTGTTCTTGACGATCGCTTCATCTACTGCATATCATCCGTTCATATATCACAAATCACAAAAATGATATAAAATGAACAAAATATTTTAGTATTTTATTAATAAAAATTGAGATTTTTATCCTAAACGGATTATATAAACTTAAAATGAAGAAGTATTTAAAGTAAATGATATACTTGAATGAATAAGACTTGCTTTCAAATAAAGCCATTGTTCCTCGAAAGGCCGAAATTGATCATACGTGATCCTCACTCTTATGTTATCCACAAACTTTACCAACACTTCAGTAACTAATTTCACAAATCTTTCTTCTGATTGTGTGGGGCAAGGAAAGTTATAACAGCTGGTATCTTTAATCGAACATTCTAAACTCACCAGCATTGTTAGATCGTCAGTCAATAGACAAACCGTAACTGGTAATTTACAGTTTTGCCTTTCGACTAAAGCCATACAATGTTAAGCTTCAAAGGTCAAGTATGTAATGACGAAATGATGGATGGCTCTATTCGAGTCCACAGAACTTCGTGCTTTGGCAATTATCAATTTTGGCAATCGGCTGATGCAATACGCTTTCAGGATTTACGCAATAAGTACATCCTGAAAGTGTACTGAATCAGTTGGCGCACAACTAAAATGAATCCATCATGTTTTTCAGATTCTGTGGACTACAATTAGTAACCCCATTTACTTGCCATATCATCTACGAAATATTATAGCTCCTGTAATTTCACGAAATACGTGTTTCGCAAATCATGAAAATAGCCCCATTCGAATGATAGCATATGAAGGAGAGTACATCAGGACCCTATCTATAAAGAAAATTGCCAAAGCACGAAGTTCTGTGGACACGAATAGTGCCATCCGTCACTTAGTCATTCTAGACTTGAACTTTAAAGCTTAAAATTGGATGGATTTAATCGAGTGCCAAAACTGTAAACTAACAAAACCACGTGTTACGGTTTGTCTATCGACTGACGATCTAACGACGGTGGTGAGCTTAGAATGTTCGATTAAAGATACCAGCGATTATAATTTTCCTTGTCCCACTCAATCAGTAGAAAGATGCATGAAATTAAACTCTGAAGTGCTGATAAAGTTTGTGGATCAGAACAGAGTGAGGATCACATATGATCAATTTCGGACTCTCGAGGAACAATGCCTTTATTTGAAAGCAAGTCATATTATAAAATTCATTTACTTTAAATACTTCTTCATTTTAAGTTATTTAATCCATTTCTTTTAAAAAATCTCTGTATTTTAATTAGTAAAATACTAAAATACTTTGTTCGTTTTATATCATTTTTGTGATTTCTGATAAATGAACTGCTGATATGCAGTAAAACAGTGGTAGATAAAGCTATCGTCAAGAAAAATGAATGATTACCGTTTTTATTTTCTAGTCTATAGCATCTAATTAACAGAATTTACGACATATTAATACATATGAAGTAAATTTATTTATTTATAGACATATTATAGAAATTATAAAAATTTAGAAAAAATGAAATTTGAAATTTTTACAATTTTTTTAATGTGGCGGCCCTTTGCTGCAGTAAAAGATATGACTCTATCATAATGAACATTTACCGGTACATTTCTTATATCTTCATGTAGTTATTGCGTCCTATTAGAAATTGTATTCGTATGTTTGGATAATTTAAAAAAAATATCGAAAAAAAAAACATATTTTTAGCAATTTTGGAAGCATTGGCCCCCTTGCGGCGGAAAAAGATATTAACCGATCGGTGTAATATTTTACGAATTTATTCTTTATTACAAAAGGTAACTTTTCCGCTCTATTACATTTCGATTATAAACATTTCTGTTTTTTTCGACCCACCCTACTCTACAGTTTTAAATAGGAGTGGAAAAAAAGAGAGATTGTCCTTTGTTGTTTTTTTAATAGGTTATTTTTAAAACAAGGTTGCTTGATGAGGGTACTCAAGTTCTCATCGAGTAAGTTTTATTCTATGACATTTTTCTAGCCATAGCTCTTTCAAAAAATGTTTTTTCGTTAGACGATGAAATCAAAATTATCAGATATGCTGAAGCGAGGGCGAAAACTGATGGTAGCAAATAATTCAGCCTTTCACGAACAATGGTAAATTCACTATGGGCAGGCAGAAAAAATTTTTATAATTTGTTTAAAGCAATGAATTTCCGCAAGCCAGAAAGCGATTTCAATCAAAGGATACTGAACGTGAAAGTGTTCTTCGTCTGTGATTGAAACAAGTTCGGGTGAAAACGTTGCAATTAACGGGCAGATTTTAAAAGCAAAAGCCGAGAATTTTGCCAAAAAATGAGAATGGAAAATTTACTGCAGGTTAAGTCGTTTCAAAAAACGTCACTGTATGGTTTATCGCAGTATCAGCAGTGATTCCGGAAGATTTGGAAATGCTAACATCTTTGAAGAGGAAAAAAATCATCATTTCCGCCTAATTAAAGATTACTCAGAGAAGAATATTTTGAATATGGGCGAATCCAGATTTTTTATATGATGCAACTTTCCGAAACTCCACACTTTAGAGGCGAAATGAGCACTGATAGTAAACATTTAAAGTTAGGATTTTGTTTTGGTCGGAGGTAACTGTGATGACTCTGAAAAACTCCATCTTCGTATTATTGCACATGTTAAAAGCCAAGAGGCTTTGAAGGAGTTAAAAGCCTCCCGACGAAATATAAAGGAAACATGAAAGCAGGATTGACGATTGAAAAATCTTTTTGTGAGCTAGACCAACGATTCATTAATGCAAAACGCTAAGTTTTTTTTTTATTTATTGACAATTGTGCTGCTCATCCATAACTCATTTCTGTATTGAAAACCATAAAGCTAATTTTTTCTCGCTTAACTGCATATTGTTTTTTCTGTAGACATTATGAAGTCTCTGATAGCACATGTCTATAACAGGATGCTTCTCGTTCACATGATTCAAACAATTAACAACTCAAAATCTCGACAAATAATCGCACTGCAAACAATCAAATTGTTTGAAAGTTCATGGTCGGAAGTGTCCTTCCAAATCTTATCTAAATGCTTTCACCATTCTGGATTTCAAAAATACTTCAAAATAAATTTGAATCAAGAAAATAACGAATCGTTTAATCTCAAACGCACGTTAGAAGCAGCAGCTTTAGCTGGATGGAATGTACCAGAATAATTATATGCAGAAAACTTTGTCTTCTTTGTCGGAAATTTGACTGATTTGGGAAAACTTTCGGACGACGAAATCAAAAGACATCAAGAAATTGTTAGTGATAACGATGAAGAGCAAAAGAGCATTACACCAACAACTACACGAGAGATTCAAACACCTGTGTCCGCCGATCGCCATTATGATCAATCAAAATGTGATGCAACCAAACAAATTTTCGAAAACATAAAAAAATAGAAAATAATGTAGTGAAAATTTCAATTCTTCAGTCATCTGACAGAAAATTTAGGGATTTAAAATGTGATATTTCAATGTGTTTATGTAGATGGTATGAAGTCATAGAATAATAAATAATATTTGGCACTAAAACAAACTTTATTTATTAAAACTTTAAACTCTCTTTTATACCGTAAATCTTCCTTAATACTATATTTCTTATAATGAGATTACACCAACAGAGAGGTATTCACTTTTAATTACCTTAGTGTTATGAGAAACGTTTCAAGCAATATCTTCAATTTTACAGAAAAATAAAATAACGTCAATAAAAATATATTTTCCATGTTCATGTTTTATACATATAATGAGAAATTTATATTTTTTAATACCAAATGTTTTATCTCTCGGATTTTGTAATTTTATAACATTATTTCTTAAAAAAGGGGAAACAAATGTGATTTCATATAACACTGAAGATTCAATTTTTTGTTTCTATGAAGTAGGATCTGATTAAGAGAAAAAAAAATACCAACCAATTTATGATGCTCATCTGCTTTAAAAGAACTGTTTTCGTTTGTTTTTTTCTTTTTTTCCAAATATAGTAATTCAAATGTTTGGTTTATTTGTTTTTTACCTGCCATCACCCGAGGATAAAATCGATATTCCATCTGATTATTTTACTTGTTTAAGAGTAGAAAAACGTACAATTTTTGTATACATTTTAATGCATAGAAACATAATTTCATGAGAGAGATACCACATGATTTACGATAACTATGTAGATGGATTTTTTTAAGTCGCTGAAGTAGCATCTGATTGGGAAAACAATACTTTTTATCCAGTTTACTATGTTTTTTTGTCCATTTGCTTTGTAAAAAAATTCAAAAATTAATTAAGACAATTTAATGTTTCCTGTTTTTTTTTCACCCTTCAGAACTTGAAAGGAAAAGATATATTAGATTTTTTTTTGTAACTGCGGAGAAAACATAGGAATATTTTGTGCTTTTTAAAGCATACAAACTATATTATTCAAGAAAATGTTCTATGACGTTCAGAACCACTAAAATGTCTGTAAGATTCAAGTGTAAATGAGTTCGAATGCCGCGCTTACATTTTCTTATTCGTATGTATGTATATTATAACAAACTACCATTATATACATACTAATAATATTTAATTATCAGTTTTACTATGAACTTAACAGGACTTACGAGGTAATTAAAATCCAATAGTTAATAGGGGATGTTCTTGATTTTGAGGTGAATCACTTTAACATAATAGGATCCTTGTGTTATTTTTGTATATTTAAAAAACAATAATGTATGCCAACTGTTTAAAGTGTGATAAAACATCTATTTTTTTTCACTATAAAACTTGCGAGCTTTCATATTCAGACAGATGCTCTGTGTGTTAAGATAATGGAGGATATTCCATCTCCGTTTTGATCAAGTGGTCAAGGTAAAAACTTCTAGCGTAAAGAAGGGAAGGCTCCGTAGATGTGTAATGTAAATCGCCGCTAGCCAATGAAACAGTTCATGAGCCAAAGCAGTAGTATCTTCCCTTCTTATCAGTTAGAAGCTCCTTGGGTAAATTACCGGTATCACGTGACTTTTTTCAACCTCGAACTCATATTTGGAATATCCTCCATTCTGATAAATTTCCTCGAAGTTAGATCTCATTTTGAAAAAAAAAAAAATCAACAGTGAGCTATTTTTTTTTTCTTTATATAAGTTACATATATGTTAAGAAAAAATAATTTAAGCTAGGATATTTAACATGTTTATTGTATTATTTTCAGCATTAAGAAAATGAGTATAATACCAGTAATTAAACTTCTTTGTTAATTAAGAAAAAGATCTAGAGAATTTTTGTGTCTTTTATAGATTACAAGTTTATACTGAAAAAGACGCTCCATGGGATAAGATAGCTCTCTAAAATATTTTTTTTTTTTTAATGTATGATCTGATTACGTTCTCCGTCTGAATTACCTCTATCTATATATATACATATTTAAGAGATAATTTAAATTTAAATAAATTATATTTTTCATTGGACTGCTGTTTTAATTAAACTGTACTATACCTGAACTTTTTTAAGTATGGAAAAAAATGGCGATATTTTTTGCGCCAATTAAAAAAGTGTAAGTTTATATTTATAAACGATATGCTAAAAAATAAAATAACTAAAATTAATATTTATTTATCAGCTAAAAATAATTCTGTGTCCTATATATTTTTTTCGTTTTTCACTTATATTTTATTTATTTTTTTACGTTTGAGTAATTGCACTATAAAGATACCTATCTCCATTCTAGATATGCAGTGTTAGAGTCAGAAAGGTGGGATGCAGGGCTGCCGCTCAAGCCGCTGACAGCTTGCGGTTGGAAAGTATACAAAATACATGGCCAAAACTGATTAGTTTCTTTATACGGCCTCATTGTCGGTCAAAAGTATCTTGACCAGGACAGTGTGGTTAATAATGACCCCCCGATGTGTTATCATCAGGTACTTTCCATTGATAATCAATAATAATTAACATAAATCACTAATTAGATACTATTGAACACAAATACTAATCCAAGCGTTTAATTTTTTTCCCCATTTTTTTACTTTGTAGGAGACTTCAAAATAATTTAAGTTAAGTCATTTCAAAGTAATATTTCATTGTGACTTTGTGAAATTCATATTGTGAAATGTTTGTACGATATTTAAATTGATGTTTCATAAGCTGGAGATAATGTACAACATTTTGCACTTTAAAACAGCCATAGTTATAAGTATTACAATAATGCATTTATAATACAAGTTATTTATAATACAGTTAAACAATGAAAGCAAAGGACAAAGACAATATAGTCTAAAATATTGTGATTAGTCGATTATTATGTTTAAAAAATCTCTTTAAAAAGGAGATATTAGTGTAGGATTTTATCGTGAACCTGCTTAAATATTAGCTTAGCTTTTGACTAAAAATGAATAGTATCTTTTCAATTTTATGCAACATTTTTTATTTACTCAAATAATAACATGCTTAGTAGATCAATGCAATTTAACCACATCGATAGTATGACGTACTTGTAAACATAAATATTTGACTTCACCTAAAATTCTTGCTCAACACTTTTATTTGGCATTTAATGGAACTTGAACATTCATATTGAGATAAAAACTATGGAACCGTAAACCTCTCTGGGTACATATATTTAAGTCTTCCATACACGAGAAGATTGACACATATCGTGAGATTTCTCCACGTTACTAGTGTTATGTTTTTTTTTTTCCCACGTGATATCGTGTTTCGATTAATTAATCCCTTGAGTTTATTAAATTGCATTTTTGAGGATATTTATTATCTCGCATTAGTATATTTGTTTTTAGTTCCAGATATTGTGACGCTTTCATCTTTCTGATAAATTCCGGAAAACAGGGCTTTTTAATTATCAGAACGCAGAGAAAGTGAAAATGCTCAATGTAATGCTAAGTTGCCTTGTAAAAGCAATCATTTGGTAAAATCTCTTATATAGTAAAAAATACAAGATATTGGTAATGAGCTAGGAGTACAGGTAATAATGCACCATTTTGCGCACTTAGTAGGAATCAATGAAACTTCAACTTTGGAAACATATTTGGGACATGATAATAGGTGATTAGGATAATTTCGATATTTCAACTTTTACGACTCCTAGAAGCTTTATTTTTTTTAATTTACAAAAAAAAGTTTTCCGACAAATTTTGACGATTGAGTCATAAAAGTTGTCACCAGTGTCAGCTTCTTTACAAGTCAGTAGATCCTAAACATTATTTTCAAACACTATACGAAAATTACTTTGACAGCAACAATAACATGTGTGAAAAAGTAAACTTTTTGCGCTTTCTTTCAAAAACAGTACTTTTATCAATAGCTGTGCACAGATGTCAATTCAATATGCTTAAAAAATTTAAGTCATATATGTACCAAAGACCGTATTTTCTCGCATATCGTATGTCCTCATATATTTTTTCGTGTCCCTATATATTGTAATGAAATCTCATCAAAACTAAAGTATTCGCGTAATTTTAGCATGAGAAATACGAAACAACTTGAATTACAGAAATTGGATTCTAAATTATTCCATTTACAAATGATCTAACTATATTTGTGTCAAAATCAATTTAAAGGCATGTTTTAGCTTAGTTTTATTCATTGCATGTGGGTTTCTAACAAATAGTGCTACGACATAAAACACGTTTTATGTTAGAGTTTTCTGATAAAATTATAATCAAAAGGACATTGTTTACAATCTAAATTTATAATTGTCGTACAGAATAACAGCTTCAGTAAGGATTCAAATTTACGAGAATTTCTATTGATGAAAAATATGAATAGAACAGATATAAATATATAAAATTTAAAAAATAAAAAAAAACAGACTGCGTAAAAAGCGAACTAATTAATTATTTCTCCTCAATGTAAAACTATTTTTTATATTATTTGCCTATTTTTTTATTTACTGGTATTGATGACTTTTAATTTGTGTTTAATTATTAGTTCCTATCTATAAACACTGTTTTGATGAGGCCTATAGAGTTACAGTAAGAGTTACAGTAAAACTAGAGATCCAACGTACACTACTTCCAGGTTGTGTAATGTTTAAACGGAGATTCTGACTGTAAAACAGTCAATGAAATATCGTCTTAATTTTGAAAGATCTATCCAATGATATGTCACTCAATAAGTACGTAAAAAAAATTTCCGCCTCAACCGTCATTTTGTAATTTACGGCCGCAATTTTGAATTTATAAAAACAAAACCTAGCCTATAACCATCGGACAGTTAAGACAAATCGATAGAGACCGCATTTATTAAAATCCATCTAGCCATTGGGATGATTCGAGGGTATAAAGAAATCCACATTCCCAGACACGCTTGAAACACATAACCCTTCTTGTCAGTCGGGTAAGAAGTGGATTTGGGTTCAATAAATTAGTTATTCCCTAACAAAAACACGATTCTGCATACTAAACAGGTAAGGTAGGAGCATTTCGTAGTCCCAAATAAACGGATTAATTTAACAAAATATGTAAACTGACGAGGAGCACTATGGTAAGGAAACTTGAAATGAAGATTGCGTTATATCGTTCGACAGGGTTCATGCATGTGATCTAGTTCATTATCTAAAACTTTCCATTGTTAATATTATCTTTTATTAAAATATTATATTAATCTTAAAATTAATCATCTATTTAATTGCTGGAAATTTTTCACAACGAAATATATTTATCAATAAATACTTAAAAACAATAACATTTAAACTTATGTATTTTACTCAGTTTCTAATTTGACAATGAAAGAAAAGAAACAGTGCATGATACGAGTAAATATGATAACTTACTAAACCTTAATTCGAGTCGGAAACTCAGGTTAACTGCTCAGACAATAAAATACTTTCAGATTATTTTATACGGTCCTGTATAAGAACAATAGATACAAGCATACAGTATAGTATGCTAAAATTTAACAAAGGTAAAGACGTTTTAACACAGTTGAAGCACACTTACAACGATTCGTCCTTACCCAGTAATGCATCTCAACCCCTCTGTGTGATGTTGTAAAATAAATGCTACTGTTTCATGTGGATATTTCTATATTGAATGTTCTGTAATGAATACCAGTAACATATATTAATTTTGTCCTGTTTTATGTTGCATGATATCATTAAAACACATTTTAATTAATTATCGCCAATAAACCGCATGTCCTTAATTTATCGTATGTCCGTGAAAAAATCACTAAAAACGGATTGCACCTTAGTATTGAATATCTAATTCTTTCTGCTTTAAATATGTAACATTCGTTAAACGCACTTCAAATAATTACTTAATTGAGATTTACAATTTTTATTGTATTCAAAGCTTATTTTGTGGCGATGTTATCGAACGGTAACTCATACGCAATTTATAGTCCAGGCAATAGAGACCGTATAGGGACTCTACCTAGCAAAATTAATGGTAGTACTGGAAATAGGCTTTCTAGATGTTTTTTGGGTCGCTGAATCCGAATTTGTAACTTCCCACCAAATTTTCCTCCGGCAACACCCCCAAATGTTGGTAAAAAGCCCCCCGAAAAAGGTTTTTATTAAAAAAATCTCTTTCTTAATTTTTTTTATTGCTTTAGAGAAAAAGTATCTAGAAATTCAGAAAGTAGACAAAATTTCCAACAAATTAGATATATGACATTATGACTTAGGATGAAGGGGAAGGGATGATCTGCCTCGGAACATGCGCCGCAGTGCTGCGTGGACTAAGTTGCGCAATTCCACTTAACAACACACACGTTTACATTAGCCCTCCCATCTTCCCTCCGAACTTTCTCTATAAGGTTTACTTTTAGTTTTTTGGGTCGCTGAATCCGAATTTTTAACTTACCCCCAAAATCCCCCCCCCCAAATAGTTGTTTTTAACTTAAATTTCTTATTGTTTTAGGGGAAAAGCATTACGAAATTCAGAAACTAGACAAAATTTTGAACAAATAGGATATATGACATTATGACGTAAAATAAACGGGGAGAGAGGGGGCTGCCTCGGAACATTCCCCGCGCACTTTTCTCAAAAACCAAAATTTTTCAAAAAATCATTTTTTTTTGGGGGGGGGGGGTTGCCGTGTGAAATTTTGGTGGAAAGTTGCAAATTCGGATTCAGCGACCCAAGAAACACAAAGTGAGTCGAAATCCAGAACTAGTATTAATTTTGCCAGATAAAATCCTCTATTGCCTTCATAATTTAGTGCAAGTTGCTCCGCAGTGCATGTTCAGAGGCAGCCCTCACCCTCCCCGTCCATCCTAATTCATAATGTCATATATCCTATTTGTTGCTAATTTTGTCTAGTTTCTGAATTTTGTAATGCTTTTCCCCTAAAACAATAAGAAATTTAGGTTAAAAAAACTATTTTTTTTTTTTGGGGGGGGGGGGGGGGGTTCGGGGTGGGGAAGTTAAAAATTCGGATTCAGCGACCCAAAAATTTTAAAGTAAACGTTATAGAGAAAGTTCGGATGGGAGATGGGAGGGCGAATGTAAATGTGTGACTGGTTAAGTGGAATTGCGCAACTTAATTTATGCAGCACCGCGCGCATGTTCCGAGGCAGATCCCCTTTCCCCCTTCACCCTAAGTCATAATGTCATATATCTAATTTGTTGGAAATTTTATCTACTTTCTGAATTTCTAGATACGTTTTCTCTAAAACAATAAAAAAATTGATTTTTTTAATAAAAACCTTTTGGGGGGGGGGTGGGGGGGGGCTTTTTACCAAAATTTGGGAAGGTTGCCGGGGGAAATTTTGGTGGGAAGTTACAAATTCGGATTCAGCGACCCAAAAAACATCTAAAATGCCGATTTTCAGTACTACCATTAATTTTGCTAGGTAAAATTCCCTATTGCCTGGACTATTATTTTTAATTGAATAATTTTGTAGAGAAACTTGTCCAGAAATGTAAAGCGCGGCTAAAAAATTGCACAGACAGACAGGTGAATTCAAGTAAGAAATGTTTTATAATTATTTTGAAAATTACTGAGATCCATATAAAGGGGAAAGATAACTTCAATTATTTTTTAAATTAAAGATATTTAAAATTAAGATTATTTGATTTTTTTTTTCTAGATCAAAATACATTTAATAAAAATCTGCCTTGTGCTAAAATTTTCAAGAATTAATTTTTAATTCAATAAAATTTTTAGCGATCATATTATATGAAAAAATATAATTTCAATAAAAAATTTTATTTTAGAATGAAAGTTTTGCATTGTAAATTTTAAAATAAGTTCGAAAGTTTAAAGGGACTAAAACGCCATGCAAAAAATATATTCTTTTTTATGTTAAAGTATAAGTAATGAAATTCTTAATTTAATGAAAAACGCAATTTAAACGGTGACTGCTTTATGGAATAGAGTTTCAATATGTTTACTCAAATAAATAAAGTTCTACGTGAAATAAATGAAAGAGTCTTTGTCCAAGATAATTGCTAGCTAAATTGAAATTTTTGAATGTGAAATACAGGGATTTTAAAGCTTAAGAAATTTACATTCGCCCCTACAGTATTACTTAAAAAAACCTCAAGGTTTGAAACGACGATGTGAAGAGACACTTTTCCCTACATAAAAAAAACGCTTTTCAATTAAAACTCCATGAATAAATTTCTTCTTTTTTTCTATATTTGTATTTCTTTTAAATTCTCTTTCAGTTATGGAAATAAAGTATCCTGTATGGCTTATGCTTATTTATTCTTATTTCATTAAAATTTAAGCGCATATATATAATTTTCCTTTGTGTTGTTTTTGGTCATTCCTCATATTAGGCATTTCCTAAACATTTTCAAATTAACATTCTTATTAACATTCTTAACATATTTTTAACAAATAATTGTTATATCATTATGTTAATAGTTTTATAAGTTTCTGTTTTTTCAGCCAATCTTTAAAAGGCGTTCATCTATGTAGAACTTAAAAACCCTGTAAATCACATTTTGCGCGTTTATAACGTCAAAACATTGCACTTTTTCTTAATTAGAGAAAATATATGACAAATTGAATGAAAGTAAAAAAATAAGATTCGCATTCAGTAGAAAGTTCCTGTAAAAATATAAAATATGGATATATTATATTTTTCAGATAACTAAAAATAATTGCGGTATGCCCCCGTCCGCGTTCAACGCTTGTACTACAGGGCGCATACAGAAAAAAACAGGAAGCTGTAGTATGGAGTACATGTGATGGAAATTTTTAACATATCATAATTCCATAACTCAACATATCCTGCAGGATCCCTAATCAATTAAGTTGCATTACATGCAGACACGTTTCTATATTTTCAAGCTATCAGAGTTTGAAGATGATTTTTTGCGAAATGTCACTGTTCGACACCACACATCTCGTCTGAATAACAGGTTAGGAACTTGTTGCCGATACTAACAATATTACGACGTGATTAGTTGGTAGCCCAAATTTTCATAAAATGTGGGAGCAAAAATATTACAAATTTAAAATGCATCCGAAATTTTTAAATATTTTAATTTAATTTCATGTTATGTTTCTGGTATTAGTTTTTTAAATGTTTTAATTTTGTTCCTAAGTAAAAAGTTAATAGTATACAGGAAAGTTTAAACAATATCGGTGCATAGCTTTATTAGAAATCTTTTAAAATGCAAATTATTGTTCATGTTTTTTTTGTTTTGTTTTGACATTGTTATTGTTTTTGCTTAATATACGTAAGATTAAAATAAATATTATAATGCGAAATCTTCAATATAATTTCATTTTTAAAGCTTAAAAATAGCTGGAGAGCAGGTGATTCTCACATAAACATTTATAATCGAATTTTTTTTCTCTGTAGGCTTATTTCGCTTTTCAATCAGTCTCAATATGTGCGCATACAGCTTAACATAATAACATGAAAATAACTATAATAACTAAATATAATAAAATAAACAGAACAATCGAACAGAGTTTAGCTTCTTGAGGCAGATTTTTTGGCTTCTGCGTTGTAGTCAGCTGTACGCTCACTAGAAGAATGGGATGACTTTGTTATCAATTACTTTTTTTCAACAACTCCCTTTATTTTATGAAAAAATGTTCCAGATTCTTTGTACTATGTTCAAAGATAGGTAGTAGAAAGATTTTTCAATTTAAATGACAGAAGAAAAATATCTTACACTAATACAAAATATCCATATTAAAAATATCGTCATTAACTTTTTTTTAAGATAAAATGCCATTCTTTAATGTGATTGTTCAATTTTATTTTTTGGTAGATTTCGTATTTAATACTACCTATTGGGTACGCTCCTATGTCAAAATTTCAGAAAAAAATTTGCAGATCTACACCGATCATGACACCTAGCATCCAAAACCATCCCAGTAAAATACTATATATATATATATATATATATATATATATATATATATGTATGTATGTATCTATATATATATATATAGATAGATATATATATATACATAGATATATGTACGTATGTATGTATGTATGTATATATATATATATATATATATATATATATATATGTAATAATATCTGTAAAGATATCGGGTTACTGGAAAACAAATTCGTCAATCTAGTAGCGATGTAGATGAATGTATCATGGAGTTGGAGCATAGATGTACGAACCTGTAGCAAGTGAAATTATATCAACTGCTTCACCTATTTAATTGAACAACTTAATCTTTGTATCAGATCATCATTTCTCATTAAAGATGATTGGAAGTCATGTGGCTAATGACAAAAGTAATGCAGATCAAGATTGGGATTTCTCCAGGAGACGAGTAGCGAAAGCAATTCTGTTCACAGGATTTTATTCAACGAGATCGGGCAGCAGTTCTCACAACTCACGATACAGTGCCATCAATAACTTCGATGTAGAAACATCTATAATCAATAGCAATCATTTCATTACATAAAAAGGGTAAAGTCTTAGGACGCACGTCATTTTGTTAAACACAGTCAAGGGGCAGTTTAGATTTTTAAAAAAACTCAGCAAAATCCGCTGCAGAATCGTGCGTAACTGCTTTTTACTTACTAAGGGTAGGAATACAATTTTGACGTAGTATGCGTTCTAAACCAATTAAGATGTAAATCACGCCATGGAAAGAATACCGACAGAGCAAGTGGAGGGATAATAAAGCAAAAATAAATAAATAAATAAATAAATAAATAAAAACCCAGAATTAAGCACGGGAAGGTAAATCTCGGCTGGAAAAAAAATAAAAATGGATACCAAAGAACATTCTAAAACGCGAAAGATCGGAAATGGAACATTTCATTTAAGAATACTAAAAGTGTAATGATTAAGTGAATTATACAAATGACAAATTAAATTAAGGGGAATTTAACAGAATTAATGATACAGATTATTTAAGAATAAGGGTTTAGTGAATATAGAGTAGTAATTTAGAATAGTACAGTGAAATCGCGGAAATAGATCTAATATTGTAACATATATATCACTTATTTGTGGACACGATAACTTCCGTAATCCTGCACAAATCATTTCATAACTGACACATAAAATCAAGAGGCATAAAATCTCGGTCAAGTTCGTGAATGGGCAAAATCGGACCAAGATGGTGGGAATAGGTAGGGGTTTTGGGAAAAATGAAAAAAACCCATAACTTCTTAATTATAATATATATCGACTGAGTTCAAAGTTATTATTACTTGGTTTTGGGAAGAAAAAAATTCATAACTTCATCAGTTCTCAAGATATCAAATCTAGTTAAATTTATTATAAATTGTCTTAATGTTATCTACAACTTTTATATTGACAAGTTTTTGATAGGACCGATTCTTACCGCAAAAAAGAAAAAAATTAAAAAAGAAAACAAAAAGGGGGAGTTGCAGAAGAAAAAAAAGCATAACGTCGTCAATCAAAGATATCAAATCCGCATGAATTTAATATATTTCTTCTTAATATATATAGTCTTAATATAACAAGTTCTTAGTAGGACCAATTCTTACAGTAAAAACAAATTAAAAATACATAGAGGTTGAAGAAAAAATATCGTATTAAGGATGTAGTCAAATCCAAACTGCTTATTTTTAAACTCATTTTAAAATTTATTTTTGCTTTCAAACGCATTCATTTGGTGGAATCTCTTATTCAGAAACTATATAATGTGTCGTAATGCTCGATTTTTTCATAGAGGCAGAATATCGTTGCCGAAACGTCAGTGAAGGCTTACTGTGGAGACCCGAATTTGTTTGGTTTCCGTCTGTTTGTTTGTTTGTTAGTTAGTTAGTTAGTCTGTCTGTCCCGCAATAACTGCCGTAAAAAGCATCCGATTAGCTTGAAATTAAGGATGTATGTTGGTGAGCTCCCCGGATTTAGCTGTATAGTTTTGAGTTAAATTTGGTTCATTCGTTCGAAATATATAGAACATTTTATTTTGTGACATAATGCTTTCTATGAGAAGTCAGACGATTTTCAAATTTTCATTTGTTGAATGAAATCGCTCATATGAATAATAGATTAATTGATAAATTTTGGATGCTGAAATTTTTAAATAAGAGTATAAAATTATTCCTATTAGTTTGCAATTTTGTCAAAACATTTGTCAGAGCTTTTAAATTAGGTGTATAACTTATGATGGAATTCTATGCATGTGTTCGAATAATATAAAACATTTTATTTTATGAATTTATTTATATTTCATTTTTTTTAACCATTGCATAGCAACTATATCTCATTTAAAAATATCATAAATATGAAAGTACGTATGGTTTTTTAAGTCAAATCAAAGTTAAAAGGAATGAATTAATGAATGCCTTTGTATAGATATTTGCATACAGATTGATTTAAACGCAGAAATGAAAATAGTATTTATATACTATATAGAATAATATCTTTATTTATTTATTCAACTATTTTGATTATAAATGAAAAAGTTCGTTATTTTCATACAGAATAAACTGAGATTATTCTATTAAACTGTATAAACTTTATTGTTGACAAAAAAAAAAAAAAAAAAAAAAAAAAAGGGAATAACAATTTTTACCAAAGAGTTAATTTTAATTTGTAAGATTTTCACGTGCAAAAGGAAAATGGAATAAGCAAATTACAAATCTCGAAAGAATAAAAAATCTCGAATGCAAAGTTGCCAGTTTGGCCTCCATTCTTATTCAGAAATTTGGCGTCCGTACCAGAAATAAAGAATAGTATTTTATGGTTTATTTAATAAAAGAGATTTAACGATTACATATAGTAAAAAATCTACTTTGGAAATTTCAGTATCTCTCTATTCTAAAAAAAGGTAACTACCGCTGTCACCGCCGCTGCCGCCGCAGCCGCCGGTTTTCATTTTTTTTGTGACCGAAGGCCTTTCTTCGTTAATATTAACAAAAATAATGCATACAAAAATATGAAAATCGATGGTTTTATACAGAAATGTTTGATAAACACGCTGATGCAGACAGTTTTCAAATCGAAGAATTATTTTAAGAGTTATTTAATGCTAAAGTTGAACAAAATCGTTCCACTAAAAAAGTTTTATAGCAGCAAAAACTATACATGGCAGTGTAATAATTTTTAGATCATTTTATGCGTTAGAATTTGCCGGAGTGCAGATTGCATTAATTTTTTTATTTTGACTCATTTTTCAGGTTTTATTTCTATTTTAAATTCAAATTTTCAGCATTTCTAGAGATATTTTTTACAGATTTCAGAAAATTGTACTAATTTAAACTGTTGCCAACTGTATAAAAAGCGCAAGCAATAATGTTTGCTCCAAATTAAAAATTTATTTACACGTGACTATTATAAACAGGAAAAAAACTTTCAAATTAGAATTAAATAATTACGTATAAAAAGCAGGAAATTATTAAAAATTACGTCATAAAAAGTATACACAGGAATTTTAAAAGAGAAAGGATATTGTAAAATAATAAATTCATTAACATGCGTTAGAAGTCTTAGGAGAAATTACGTCATATTTACGTCACATTATAGTTATTACATAAAATGAACACAAAATAATATTGCAAAAAAGTTTAAATTTAGAAATTGCGCTAGACATTTATTTGATATTTTGAGAATTAATTTAAAATGTCTCATTTAAAAGAACTTTCTTTTCTCTTTGTTAAAAAATACCAGGAGACAAAGACTCTCTTTACTTAATTCCTTTTATATTAACTTATTTTGAAATGTTGTTACACGTGTATACGTCATCAAGTTATTTTTATTTCGACGTTTTATTTGTGTTTTTATTAATGTTGTACGAATTTATTTGTTCTTTCGTTATTTAAAATAAAAATTATATCAATTTGTATAATTTGGCGAGTGGTTTGGCGATTTATATAATTTGGCGAAATTGGTCGACAGGATAATCAAGTAGTACCGCAGTGGATTTGGCGTTAAAATTCCTCACTCAAAGAGAAATGAATAGAAATTCGTTTATAGGGAGATCGCCACTGTTTTTTAAATTATAATTCAATCTTTCGAAATCTTTTTAAAGCCGATCAAATTAGCGTGCATTTAGAGTCTGCGGTGTCTGGACGGGGGTTGGCGGGCGTAGCTCGTAGGGGGCCGAGACCCCTAGTGAATTTAAAATGTCGGATTAAAATTTGAGACCAAACTGGCATCTCTGGTTGAATATATGGGATGTCAAATTTCAGTAGATCAGCCCCAAATAACGTCATTAAATTAATTTTATGTATTTTACACATATTTTTGAAAATATTTACATGTTATATCCAATGCACACTTTCGGCATTCATATATAATATACGTGCACGTATGGTGAATTTTTGACAAGAAAATGGATCATCATCCATTTTCTGACAAAAAAATGGATCATAACCATCAGATATAATTTTCATTTTTGTATTTTTTTAATCATTATTTCACATAGTTTTTATAAACACAAAATTATACAGTATTTATCATTAAACAATAAACCTATATCTAACTTTGAGCCGGATCAAAGTTATACTGAATGTCGGGTAAAATGGTAGTGCTTTCTAATTTTACATTTTACTGCTTATTAGTAAATACATTACAAAAATAATAACACATTTATAACATTTAGGTAATAATATGTCTGATAAATGAGTATATTGTTACTTACTATAAAAATTTAATTGTACTACAACAACTTCAAAACAGCATTCAAAATTAATTTGAAAACAGTACTTCACATTAATAGTCGGAATGCAATTAATTGTGTATAATATTGTCGATTGATGTTCTAAAATAAAGGGTACAAAGCCCAGTTTATATCCTTGCCAACAGAGTGTAGCACTGAAGTTTTTTCAGCCTTTTGAAGTCAAACATATTGAAAATTAGGACGTGACGCAAAGTTACACCCCATGGATCAAAGTTACCCTGAATGACTGTATCAGTGTTGCATATTTCCGATTAATTCGCTCATATCACAATCACATTATTTAATCATATCATCATATAAATCATATATTGGTGGAAAATACCTGAAAACTCGATTTTGGCGGTTTACTAGTTGGTTTACCATTGTATTTTCCTGCTCCCAGTCCCCCATGTTTCAAACCTTTGGGTTCAGGAAAACACAATGTTAAACCTACGAGACAACACTAAAATCGGGTTTTCAGGTCTTTTCCACCAATATATGACTTTGCACACTGATTGCGTTTTAATGTGCGAATCGAGTTTTAATTAATTCTGGAATTTCAGCCGTGAACTCGATGAGCCGATTGTCTATGCAGCCACAACCCATTCTACTACGGATTACTGTTCATTTGGACCTGAAACAAGCTGTTTATATGCGGTATTCAAAAACATTGGGTGCTCTTTGGAAGATTGTGTTCTAGGATTGAAACAAAACCAACACTGATATTAAAAATATTTTTTTTTTTTTTTAAATCTTCGAAATCAAGATGTAACATTGTAGTTCCATAAAAGAGCTAGCAAATTAAACATATCAGAAAATAAAATTATTGCCTTTGTTTATATGTTTCTTTTTGCAAAATCGTTTCAAAAATGTGTGAAAATCCTATAATATTTTAAAATATTCAAAATATCTTCAAAAAAATGTAGTATAATGACCCCATCGACGTGCCAAAAGATAATGGTTTAATTAGCCATACCTTTCATATATTAGAATTTAGCAATAAGTCTTAAAATATAAAGAATTAGTCTTCTTCTTTTCAAACGTATTTTTCACAATGTTCTATGTACTTGTAAAATACCTCGAAAAGTAATTGCACTTGTATTTTTTTCTGTCGCGCTATGCCAAACTTGAGTACGGGCATTTTTTTATGGACTTTAAATGCAAACAGTAACTTCTATATACAAATATAAAAACATTGAAGTGTTAAAAAAAGTAATTGACAGAGATTTCAAAACACTCAAAGGTTTTTATAAGATGTTACAAAAACACGTTTGAAAAAAAAAAAACCGAAAAAGTATTTTTTACAGCTTAATTTTTTATAGTATTTCAATCAAATTGTATTTGTTAATATTTGTTTCCTACTTATGGGATGATGAGTTCATTTTTTTTATTATCCATATTTAACAAAAAATATCTCAAAAAGATACTGAATTTTATGATATTAATTTATTATTAAGCTGAAAATTCTATGAAATTATTGCTTACAATATATTAATTTTAAATAATTTAAATATTATGTCCCATAAGTAGATATATATTACAATAATTTAGCGAATATACAAAATAAAATACATCTCTTACTAGTAGTAACTGGTGTGATAATAAAATAATACTGAACAACAACGAGTACCTTTTTAAAATAACATCATTATGCTTAATACAATTTAAAATATGTGCAGAAAAAAGCCAACTCAATTTTTAAATAACATAATTATACTTCTTATAGTTATTAATATATGTTTATTAAGTGTAACATTTCATCAAAAGTGCTACTTTTCTATTTAATTCAACTCATACTTATTTTTTTACTAAAATATTTTGAACTATCTTGACACGATTTATATGGTAGGGCGTTACAAACAGGGCTGCGGATTTGGTAGAAAAAACGGTCGACTCCAACTTCTGAAATTTTAACGACTCCGACTTTGACTCCGATTCCGATTCCGGGATGGCTAATGTGCTAGTTTAGCGGTTTGGTTCCTTTTAATCAGATTGCTTCATTTCTACCATTTATTTTGAAATATTAATAGCCACGTTATTAAATTTGTCATTTAATATAAGAAATATTACTATTTTAAAAAGTGTTAGTAATCTGAATTTTAAAAATTGTCTTTTTAATTTAAGTTCTTTGGATAAATCATTGGTGTAAGCTGTCACAGTCGAGACCAGGGCACGATTACTGCCAAATAAAACTTCCACAAGTATTTTAGTATAGGAAATTTCACCTTTTTAAACAGTAGACTTTTTGTTTTAAACAGGGAAAAATGTTCTTACAAATTATCAGCGGAACTTTGCCCCTAATTTTATCGGCTCTGTTGAAAACTGAAAATATTTTGAGCGTATCCACACCCCAGATACTTTATGCATACTATCATAATTAGCAGCTTATTCTCACGCCCGTTATATCCACTGAAAATCGTTCCTATTTTATCGGCATTGTTCGATGTTTTAAAACTTCTTATATCAGGACGGTCGGACCGGTTAATCATTTTCATTCCAGTCCGGCTCATTTGTTTTATCACCCCGGCCTATTAACTAAAATTGTTTTCATTCTACCGGCTCATCCTGCTTGAAAACTTTGCCTTAGGCACTCGCAGACCTTTGAGGAAATGGACTATATATTAAAAGTAAAATATCTACTAGAATTTTAATTAAAAACGGTGTTCATCTACTCTGTACACCGTGCAGTATAGTGGATATACTTAACCTGGGTTGTCTGGTATAGTCAAAAATAAAAATAGTAATTCAGTTTATAAACTTAAAATTACATTTAATTAGTTCAACTTCAATTCAAAATCTCTATGAAAACGCTGGAGTCAGCGTCGGCTTGTTTTTCAACGACTTTTGCTCAGAAATGAGCCTGACTCCTACTCCGCAGGCCTGGTTAGATAACATTCTTTTTATGGAAAAAATTAAAAAAAAATGAAAGAAATATGTAACGGAGCCGATGTCGTAAGGTGGTGTGGTAGCGGGCAACTTCAACGGCCTAGTCTTATCAATATCGAAAAAATATTTTATTGTTTCACAAACAATTAAATAAGAATTTCTTGATTAAATAATTCATAATTACAACATTTTTCATATAAGGGTTCGAGTTCAGCTGACAATAATATATTTATAGAATCAAGTCCAGTCCTCGAATAATAGATCGCTTTCAGGGTAGTCAGTCTCTTACTTATCCAACGTCCACTATTTTCGAAGATAGAGCTCGCGATGCTCGACAGGAATGTCGCACTTTTGTAGGTGTTTAACCGAGGTTTAGGAACCTCCGATCTTCCACTCCGTGATGGAGATATCTTAACAGCCACACCTGACTTTCGCTTTTCTGTGCTTCGGAGTATGCCCCGATGCCGTCGACCCGTGAGAGATTTCCACTCTGCACGACCAGAAACACCTTGAAGTCTCAACTTCAACAGAAGGGAAAATTAAGCTCCCGAGAATGCTCTCGCATCCTCTTTTATCAGTTTCGTTTTTCCGTCCAGGACCAAAGCCACTACCATTAGCCACTCACCATCCGTGGGCCATGATCTCATAGGCCAGCCCTTTCTCTCTAGGCTGCCGTCAGGAACTTTCGCGTCCGGCTTCATCTCTGGTTTCACTTTCTACTTTCCCACGGGAACGAGGCCCTCGTGAACATCAAAAGAATATTTCTCTCGCTAGATAAAAGAGTCCCTTTCACCCTAGTGTCATCTGCGAAGATTGATAGAAATTGAGGTATTTGTTTCATCTCTAGCGACATTTACTAGGACTCTGAAGAAATTTGGAGGCTAGGTGAAAATACATTAGCTTCCCTATGCTGGCTTTTGCCTTGTAAATTGAGAGTTTCAATGTGAGATATCGTCGAATTCTCACAAATATTACAATTATCACATTTTTAGTATTGAAATGCTAGTATTACATAATTAAAGATAATGACAGAGTGTAGTAATTTTATTGCTGCAAAGATAGTATGTTTGTTTACGCTGAAAAAATTAACAAAACATCAATCCGGAACAGACTCCGATTTATATGAGTATACAGTATTAGACTGGTCTAACAACTGTCAAAAGGCAAGTTTGAGAACTGGTAGACCCTTAGAACCCTTCAGAAAATGTACTTGAGTGACAAAATGTTATGAGTTAAATACACTGTATGGTCAGTAATGACCGGACACTTTCCATTTTAGACATTTTGTCGAATATTTAAAGATATATTTGTCGGGTTTTGCTGGAAGTTCAGGATTATGTCGAATTCATATTTATCAACTGCGGTTTGATGAGACTGACAATTAGGGGGCTAACTCCATATCATTTAGCTGTTTTTAGGGAACAACTAAAAATCAGCAATCTATTGCAGATATCTTTCTGAATTTTCACGATATTTGACTGGTCTTTTTTTATGAGTTGTTCCACAAAGTTGACTACCAAATCATGAAAAATATATATATATATATATTTTTTTTTACCGTGCACGCATGCTTATATAAAAAATATATCATTCAGCTGCTCATATTTCATCAAATATTTAATATATTTACATTCCAATTACACGTTATTATTTCTACTACACTTTGTCAAATTTTCTGAAACTGGTGCTAAATTTGGTAAAAACCCTGCATGATATAAACGAAAAAGAAGCAAAATTTTTTTGAACTTTAAAAAAAATCGATATATCTCCATAAATATACGCTCTATTTTTCAACAAATAAATACATATATTGTACAATATCCATATATTTGTAAGCTGTAGCGATAGATCATTTCGTGCATTTTATTATTCAGGGTGATCCCAAACATTATTCTTTTTCTTTGATTTTTTGTTGACCCCCTAATTGCCCTTCTGATCAAACCGTTATTGATAAATATTAAGTAGAACATATTCTTCAAAATACTGAAGTTCCAAAAAAATTCAACAAATATATTGTTAAATATTCGACAAAATGTCTAAAATTGAAAGTGTCTGGTCATTAACCCTTTCAAGGGCGATGACGACATGGTCTAGCCACCTAATTTTAATTCCAAAACAACTGACAAATGGCACCAAGAATATTTTAATAAAATTTTGCTTTTGTAATGAAATTGCAAAATAGTAGGTTTTATTTTCTAAGCAATTCGTTTGAATATTCTGGTGTCAGTAAATTATTTCACCAGTTTACTAACAGAAATCTTCTGCCCCTAAAAGGGTTAATGGCCATATATAGAGTAAAAGTATTTCGTCCAAGATCTTGACCTAAGATCATGTTACACGCTAATGATGGTTCACGTCAGGAGCAATTCATCCATTTTATTTTTTGAAAAAAACTTGAGTTTGTTGGAAAGTTTGCAAATGCAAACTAATTCTGTTGTCTTTTGATAGGCTATAAAACGAATTCAAAAATAGACTGGTGTTTTCTAAATGATTCATCCTATATTTTTTCAACCATTGAATTCAGCAATTTAATAGTCTCTAATCTTCCCAGAAATCAGTCATAATGACATTTAACTTGAATTAGAAAAAGTAGTGTTTCCAACAAGGTCCAACAAAGTAGTGTTTCCAATAAATTATATATCCACCTAATGTCTTTTTTCAGTGATGTGAAATAAAGATTGCAAAAGTGCTTTTCTTTAAATGGTGATAATATTACCCCCAAAATGGTGAAAAGATTAAAACTTAATTAATAATAAGTTGTAAAAATTGTGCTTCTTGAAAACAAAGGAATAAGCTATGTTACAAAAAATGTTAATCATATAAACGTTATGTTAAGAAGCATAAAATAAAATCCTAAACAGTTGACTTAAAACCTGTATCTCAATTTCTACATGTTTTGATCGGTTTTTCGTAGAAAACCAAACGCGATTTTTTAATAAAATTTATTGCTTTCGCGTGCAGTTTGCACTTGAAATATTAGTCTGTCTGCACTGAAAACAATGGAAATAGCTCAACGTTTGTTTCCGGCTATTATTTCCTAATGAAATTAAAACTTAACAATAAATAAATAAATAAATATTGTAAATATAATTCAAATTTCACAGATATCTTATCGAACTACGTGCTTGAATTTGAAAAAAAAAAAAAAAAAAAAAAAAAAAAAAAAAAACTGCTGTGAATAGGGAAATTTGTAGTGATATTTTCGGTTGTTATCGGTCTGTTACGAAACTATCGGTTTTTATATTCAGAATCTTATTTAAATGCATAATCGATATTTTTTATATGTAAATGATTTTTCGTGTTTTTAGTGGCCAGTCTAAATTAATATAATAAATGTAAAAAATCTACTAATGTATTGAATAATTGCCTGAACGTCAAGTGAAGGTTTTCTGTGGATAACAGACAATTTTCTGTTGTTTGTTTTTCTGTCTGTCTGTATGTATGTCCCGCTATAACAGTTGAAAAATGCATCCAATTTACTGGATATTTAGCAGGATGAAATATCCGAAATTAGGCGTATGGTGATTAGTTAAATTTGATTTATTCTTTCAAAAAAAAAAAAAAAAAAAAACTTTTTTTCTCATATTGCTTTTTAATGGGAATTTAGATGATATTCCAATTTTTTTTAGTTGCGCATGGAGTTTTTGAGTTGAGCATTTGATTTAAATATTTAATTGTGAATGCTAAAGTTTTCAAATTAACGTCTTAAATTACTCCTATTAGTTTGAAATTTTGTCAATAGATATTTCAGAAATTATAAATTATCGATATATTTTTGATGGAATTTTGCGCAACTTTCGAATAATACAAAGCATTTTAACTGTTTAATTTTACATTTCATGGTTCGTACGGATCCATGAATCTCCAAGCTAAGAAATTCTTCGGTCCTAGTATTTTCTTACAGAAAATTTCTCTGTAAATAAGGTGAAATTTCCTTCGTTTAAACTACATTTATTTTTCTGTACATAAATACTGATATTTAGCCTTGAAAACAATGGTACCCGTACGAACCCTGCATTTTTTCCATTAATTTAATCCGCGTTTTCTATATATAGGATCATTGTATCCTTATTGATTCAATTCTCTGAATTTTTTTAAGAGGGTCCGGGACACATTTTTAAAATAATTTTTATTTATTGAGTTAAAATTTTGAAAAATTTTGTGATGGTTAATTATAAAATCACATAATACAAATTTTCATAATTAAAAAAAAAAAAAAATATTTAAAATTTAAAAAAAGTGGGTAATTCAAAATCGTTATAACTCAAAATATTATTTGTAGGCTTTCAATTTGTTTTCATTTAAATAATATATATATATATATATGTTTTAATTTTTATTCAGCATTTAAAAAATATTAATTTAAATAAAAATTTAAAATATTTAAAGTAAAAAAATAAAAAAAATGATGTAACTTTTAAAAAAAGTCACATTTTTCAAAGTAAATATTCTTTCCAAATTTGCTAAATTAGAATTAAAGTAAACCAATTGAATAAGACATGTTCCAAGTGTGGACAGTTTATCTTTAACGATTCTGGACATATAACAATTTAAATTCAAGAAATGATAAAAAAGAAAATCCATCATGAAGAAAAACTCATTTTCATAAGTCGTTTTCACGACAACTATTGCTTCAAAGCTAGATTTGCTTCAAAGCTAGACAAACCAAAAGGAACAAATTAATATTTCATATTATAATTAAGATAGAAACATGATTTATACGTCATTTTAAGCAAAAAAAAAAAAACCCAGAGAAATTTTTAATGCAATTTATTGCAATAGTATTTTAGAAAATTTGAAGATTTTCTTTGTCCCGGACCCCTTTAAAATATTTATCTTATTTGAAAAGAAAATGACATCATGCTTAAAAATAAACCACACACCTTAATTTAAATAACTTTTATATTTCAATAAAGTCGAGTCATTAGTGAGTTATTAATCTTGTAATGTTATCTTGTAAATCTTTTAATCTTGTAAGTAGTAATATTGAGTAATCTTTTATCTCGCCGATTGTTAATGTGTCATCCAAATCTCATAAATCCTTAATGGGAGTTAAAATGACCGTAATATATAAAAGGAAATGGTCATTTTCTTTGAAAAAACCAAATGTTTACTATGACTGTGCATAAATTAGGTAATCATGCCTAGAATTTCCCATCTGTTCTGACAATGGGACTTCAACTCCAATTGCCATTGAATAGAATATGAGTTTGCATACAACTTTTTAGGACAAATTTAACTCCAATTTTAGACTTTGCACAACCCTAATATTGTATTGTAAAATATCGTTTAAATTGTACGTAATTAAAGAAGTGGTGCAGATTTCGAGATATTGGTTTGAAAATATTCAACCGGTAAAAAATACGTCATCACTAGCTTCTATTTATAAAAGAAAAGACAAATATTATGATTGTGTCTTTCTGTGATTTTACTTTCCAGAAAGCGAGATGAAAAATTACTCAAAATTACTGCTTACAAGATTACAAGATTTACAAGATAATATTACAAGATTAATTACTCTCTAATGACTCGACTTTATTGAAGTGTAAATGATATTTTAACTAAAGTGTGTTGTTTACTTTTTACGTATGATGTCGTTTTCTTTTCAAATAAAATAAATATTCAAAAGAAAAGTCATAGAATTTGATAAATAACGATACAATGATCCTATATATAGAAAAAGCGCATTAAATTAATGGGGAAAAATGTAAAATTAAACAGATAAAACGCTTTGTATCATTAGAAAAGATGCGCAAAATTCCATCAAAAAACATATTGACAATCTAAAATTTCTGAAATACCTACTGACAAAAATTCAAACTAAAGTGAGTATTTTAAGATCTTAATTTGACATATGGTCATAAACATCGGAGCGTCAATTGATTTTTTGACACGAATGCTAATCACATCCCTGTGTTTACTTACATAAGTTAATTTATTATTTAAATAATTTGAAATCTTATAATTAAGCGAAATAACTGTAGTTTAAACTGTAGTTTTCAACTGTAGTTTAAAATAATAATTGTGTTTAGAACACAGGACGATGATTTTTTATTTTTTTAATTGTAGAATTTTTGGGAGTTCAAGTTTAATTTACTATTTTTTATTACATTTTTTATTACTTTAAATTTTGACAGGCTCCACCTCGTTATTATTATGCGTAAAAAATACCTGATCCACCTTGCAGTACAAGCGATGGTGTTTTGTTAGGCATTTATAACATGCTTCCTAACTGATTAATAAGCAGAATCCTTACCGAAAGGCTTCTATACATTGTGTCCACTCTCAACTGTAACCAATGGCTAATTCCTGAACCGTTAGTCATAGACATATAGTTCCAATTACAAAAAAGTTTTAAATGACGTAAAGAAATATTTTAAAAGCGATCTGGGTCAATGAAAACATTTCTTTAAAAATTACGAAATTTAAATTTGTATACGGTCTCCCGGTCGTATAAGTTATATTTAGTAAAACTTTCCTATTATACTGACAAGTAAGACAAAAAAAGTCCCGTTCATATAACACTAAAATTGAGCGAGTTATGAAACTTTAAAATGCATGACTTATGCCGCTTTTCTGCACCTGAACACAAATGAGTTCGGCTAGACATTAAGGGGTCATATACTAAGTGCTTAAAGTATTCGAAGATCTTATTTCATGTGTATCTAGCTTTGAAAAAAATCGTACAAGTATTACGATTAAGTTAAGTTTTATTAAGTTTCAGATAGGCAAAAAACACATATCTGTTTTATTTTGTAAGAATTTGAGACTGTGCCTCTTCTTATGATTTCTTTTAACAACATTATGTTATTTTTATAATTTTTTATGTTACTTCAACGATCGTATGTATGATTTTCCAGTTCAAATTTTTTACTCGAACTTTAACTCACTTTCAAATATTCAATTCACTTTCAATTGAGATACATTTTACATACTGGAACAAATCCAATGACTCGAACTCACACTCAAATGTCCGATCGAAGTTAAATTTTGCATACTGACTTAAATCCGATGACAATGTAATATTATTATGATTTTCGGTGGTTATTATTCATACTTATTTTACATGATAACACAAAAAAATTCGGATAGATTACAGCCAAGAAGTTTAAGAAAAAGTTTTAGATTAGATATTTTTTAGCACTGAATCCGAAAATTACCTTATTTTTAACCATCTTGTCAGGACATTTCGCAAATCATAAATTTTCAAAGTTAAAGAATAAAAAAAAAAAACGGTTAAAATAAAGTGGAGGAGATGGCTGTGGTTTTTAACTTTTGATAATTGCATTTTACGTACTTTATAGCACTGAATCTGAAAATGACCTTAATTTTTAACCATCACGTTAGAATTTTTTTTCAAACCGTAAATGTGTAAATTAAAATATAGCGAAAATCTGATACTATAAAACAGATGTAAAACTTTATTTTATTTTAATTATTTTATTATTTAATTTATTCAATATTTTTTCTTATCCTGGGATTCTTACAGTTAAACAGCTGAGTGGTCGGATGATATGGATAGGAGGTTCAATTTTAAGTCTGAACTTTTTAACTTTGAAATTTGCAATTTGCGAAAAATCCTGATGTGATGGTTAAAAATGAAGGTCATTTTCGGTTTCAGTAGTTTAAAAAAAAAAAAAAAAATGAATCATTAGAGGTTAAAAACAGAACGATCACATCTATTTTATAATATCAAATTTTCGGAATTTTAATTTTTTAATTTTAAAATTTACGTGAAAATCTTTACAAGATGGTAAAAAATGAAGGTCAATTTCGTATTCAACGGTACAGAATACAGAAGAATCAATTATCAAAAGCTAAAAAACATGACATAATCCAACTTTTGCCGGCTAGTGTAATCTAATTATATTTTAAAATACATTTAATTTTGTAAAGAATTGAGGCTGTTAATTTTCATCATTTTATTTAACAAATTTTTTTTTTCTTTTTTCTTAAATGTTTTTCACAAATTGTATAATTTTGCATTAATGTGTCAGAATAATTGAAGATTTCAAATTTATATTGCAATGTTAATTTTACTCTCAATAATTTTTTAAAAATATATCTGACGAATATATATTCCGACTAAATTTGTGAATGTCCCCCAATTTGCAGCAAAAAATATGCTGCAACTTTATACAACAATTACTCGGTCAATTTTAATCGTAGATTAACGGGACTTTTTTGTATTACTCTTCAGTGTAAAAGGAAAGTTTTACCAAATATAACTTATAGGACCGGAGGACCGTATAAAAATTTAAACTTGTAATTTTTTTAAGAAGTGTTTTTATTGACCCAAATCGCTTTTAAAATATTTCTTTACCTCATTTAACACATTGTTGTAATTGGAACTATATGTAATAAATAATCTTCTTGGTTTCCAAAAGTTTCACGTTATTCTGAATTAAATCATAGTTGGGAGAGCAAAGTTCAAGATTTTGAATTTATATCACATTAAAGTCAGCCTATTTCACGACTGAAAGTGAAACGTGTCATGTGTTGTTCAATATAAATAAGCACAGGATGATTAAAAGCTTTGTTAATTCTATTTTTTACACATTTAAACATATACAATAATTACAGCGAAATCATTTGATTAATATATATTTAAATACATATAAATACCTCGCTGGGAATCCAATATTATATTTTATAAATTCAGAATATTTATTTCTCACTTTTCGGAAGATCAAGAAATATGCATCGAGCATGCTGCGTTCCAGTTTCACACTCACAACAAAAAACTAAACTAAAAAAGAACGAGAAAAAATGTTTTTAACATTAATTCTCTAGTAGGTCACGTGATCTGACTCCTCCTGTCTGGCTAAGAGAGGCCCGCTCAAAGGATTTGCGAAATATTATCAATCACATACTCCCCCACGATGAACAAGGGTTCATCAAAATGGGGATTCAAAATAATTAAAGTAGAAATGAAATTATTCTAAAAGATAATCAGTTAAACTACACATAAATACAATACAAATCAAAATATATACTTACATACTGGACTTCAAATAAAAATAATAAAGTTAAATTATATCAATTTAAATATTTTTTCGGCAGATGTCTGCTACTAAAATAGAAAAAAAAAATTATGTATACAAATTATAATAAAACAATTCAAGACAAAAATCAAACTAAAGATTTAAATATATTAACAAACAAAAGACACTTTTTTAAAAAGTCAAATGAGAGTTTTTTGAGTCTCTTAATAAAATCAGTTCAGAGTTTTTTTTTTTTTTTTTTTTTTTTTTTTTTTTTTTTTTTTTTTTGTGTCAGTTTTTAATTATACAGTAAATTTATTGGTTTTTTAATCAATGAATTATTTATTTTCAATTCACAAGTCCTTATCTTGCCGTCTCTGCCCATAAAGGTTTTAGTAACTTTGCCTAACTTCCACAAATTTCTGGGTAAGTGTTCATCATGTACTAGAACCACATCGTCTACTTTAAAGTCGGAGGTTTTATTCTGGTCCGTGTAGTGAGCAGATTTCAAGTTGAGAAGATACTCATTTTTCCAACGCTTCTAAAAATGATTTTCAAGAGTCTCACGTAAACGGAAGCGTTTCACTAATGATTCTATCGTTGCTGGTAAAATTAAACCATTCACTTTTATGGTAGGTAAACACAAGATACGTTTTTCGATTTAAAAATGTGCAGCAGTAAGAGGAGATGGTTCTTCTAACTCGGAATACGTGTAAGTCAACGGACGAGAGTTAGTTACAGCTTCTACTTCAGTTGGAAGCGTTTCTAATTCACTCAATGTTAAAGAAGATCTTCCGATAACTTTACGTAAGGTACTTTTCATTGAGGGAACGATTCGCTTATAGAACACACCCCACCAGGCTGCACGCTCTACAACATACTTCCAGGATATTCCGTGATTGGAGTAAATTTTTTTAACATCAGGATAGTGAATTACTTTCCCCATTTCTTTTAGTTCAAGATGAGCTATTTTGAAAGTTTTGGCGTTGTCTGAATAAATTACAGCACACAGTCCTCTTCGTGAGATAAAACTGCGAAATGATAACAGAAATTCTGCTGTTGACATGTCTTTTACTAATTCTAAATGAAGTGCTCTCATGATAGCACATGTAAATAATAAAATATAAAATTTATTTTCATTCCCCTTTACATATAGCGGCCCCGCATAATCAAGACCAGTTACTGAAAACGGTGGAGCTTCGTTAATACGGTCGCCTGGAAGAGGGGCTATAACTTGTTGAACAGGGCGTACGTTAATTATCTTACAGATTGTACATTTGTTCAAGACTGATTTTACACACTGTCTGGATCTTAAAATCCAAAACTTTTCACGAGTTTGTACTAATGTACTGGACACTCCTGAATGAAAAACTTTTTCATGTGCCTATTTCACATGTGCCTAATTCAGTTAATTTATGTTTTGCAAGAACCACAACAGGATGTTTTTCATAAAATGAGGAATAAGACTTTTGTAACCGTCCTCGTACCAACAGCAAACCTTCATCTGACATCATAGGATTTAACAGTAGAAGATTCGATTCTTTAGGGATACTCTTGTTACATTTCAAGCATTTTATAACTTCAGAAAAACTTTCTTCCTGCACTAGTTTTAACTCGATACAATTTCTTTAGGGAGCTATAATTTTCAAGATTAAAAATGGGAATTTCATCAGCTTTATTTGATTGAACAACACAAGAAATGTTTCTGCTTTTCGAGACTTCTCTTCAGAAACATCAGATAATCGTGCTGTAGCAATTTTTACCCTAGGCCACTGATCTCCGGGCAAGGAAAGAAATTCAGGAACATACACATTAGGCTTAGCATCAGGTAAATATGCAATTGGAGATGCTCCTTTTCCATGAACAGGTTGCTAAAATACTGCCAGGGAATTTTCAAGTGAGCGAGATCCGGGATTTCTGAAAGCCATTTTTGCCAATTATTTTCTAGTTCTTCAGAAAAACTTTCATCCCATGATATTCTCATTACCCATAAATATTGTAAGAGGCTTTGTATGTGAATAATAAAAGGGGCAATAAATCCGGTTGGATCAAACACCATAGCTGCAATTTTCAAAACATTCTCCTTAGTACAAGAATCATTATTTAACTTTGATAGAAATGGTCGTAATTCTAGTCTCAAACTATCTTCTATAATGTTCCAAATAAGTCCTAAAACTTTTAGGGAAGTATTTGGGGGTTCGGAACTCGAAATAGGTATGCCTTCGTGAACCCATTTTTTCCTAAGTTCCTGAGAATTACTTTCAAATTTTCTTAACTTCATCCCCCCTTCCTTCAAAATATCAACAGCTTCTTTAGATAAGCTAAAAGCTTCTAGAACATCGTTTTCTCCTGAAAACAAATCATCTACATAAAGAGAAGAATTTAGGATTTCAAATGTTTTTTTCATGAGTGTTTTTATATTTATCAATATGGTGCTTAATAGTACAAGCGAGGATAAAGGGACCTCAGGTGACACCAAAAGTAGCTCTGGTCATTCTATAGGGTACTACATTTTTATTCTCATCAAAATCTTCATAATATGAGAATCTAAGATAATTGCGATCTTCTTCGAATGCAGATATTTGCAAAAATGCTTTTTCAATATCAACCGAAAAAGCAATTTTATGTAAACGGAATTTCAAAATTATATCTAAAACATTAGGATTTAAGTTAGGGCCCTGATTCAAACATTGTTTTGGTGATAGAGAATCACCATAATTGGAACAAGCATCATAGACTTTGCGCATTTTTGTTGTAGTTTTGTCTCCACGAATAACAGGTCTGTGTGGCATGTAATAGGAATTATTGGAATATTTTACGGTGCAAAATTTTATTACACCCTCATTAAACTGCTCTAGCAAAATGGAGTTATATTCTAGTAAAAAGTCATTTTTTAGGAAATTATTTTCTAAACTGGAAAACCGCTTCTTTGCTACTTTAAGATTATTTCTAAGCAATTCACGAGAATTTTTCCACAATCATTTTGTTTCATAACGCCCATTTACGAATTTTAAATTTTCTTTAAATTCTTTTATTACCTCAAGATCGGTAATGTTCTTTTCCTTGCATTTAGCAATGCCAATTGCTTCGAGATCCCAAAATGCTTTCAGCTGAGTATTTATATTATCAACTGAAACACGCAAACAAGCTACTTCTTTTTTATTCGACTCTATCTGCCTTTGCTCTGTATGACCGAAAATAGTTTCTGCAACGTATAATTCTTTTGTCAATTTTCCCTCGATTCCCTTTAATATTTTCCACAAAAAGTCAGACCCTAGTAAAATATTTATTTCCTGTTCAAGACCTGTATCAGCAGGCTTAGCCTCTTGTTCTCACTACTTCTACTAGTTCTGGTTCTAGGGTTTTTACAGAAGCTCCATTTATATTATCAACCACAAGAGCTTCGATCTTTATCGATTTGATAGGTTGCACAACACTGGGTAATTCAAGAGCAACAACTTCGTAACATGATTCATAAGGGCGTCTCCGCCCAAAAGGGTAAACTAATAAACTTTCTCTTCGCAATGGCTTCAATATAATTTTTTGTACTAGAGATCTCTTCACAAAACATTTTTCCAATATTTTGCTTTATTTCCAATAAGAGTTCACGTTGTGAGATCTGTTCAACTCTAAAAGGAGACAATATCCCTATTAACACTTTTTTGGTTGAAAATTTTTAGATTATAACACTTGGATGTTTATTTTTATTGCATATCATCCTATGCACATATCTAATTTAATTAAAATCCGTCCAATAATTCTGGATATAATTGACCAAATCTTGGAAATATCTTAATTTTGAACGTGAGTGTAGATGAATGTTTCTATGATCACTCAGTACATCTATTATAAATAAAACATTTTAAGAAAATATTAGACTAGTTTTAAATTATGAATGACATTATGAATTAACAGCGTTTCTGTTCCACTTTTAAACTGAGTACTTGTAAAAATCCCTGAAAAGGTAATTTCACCTCTACACTTTTTTTTTTTATGTCATGCTATATCAAAATTGCGTACTACATTTTTTTCTGTAAATGCGAAAAGAAACGTCTAACATAAAAACACTGAAGCAATTGAAGAAGGTTGCAAAAAATACTCAAAAGTTTTTATAACGTTTATAAAAACATGCTTAAAAAACACGAAGGGGATTTTTTTACCTCATTTTTTTTCGTAGTCATTCAATCAATTTGCACTTGTAATTTTTTTTTTGACTTAAATAATGATGCTTTTTTTCCAGGCATAAAACAAAAAATAAAATAAATAAATAAATAAAAATAAAAAAAAATTAGTAATTTTGTTGAATATTTTTTATGAAGATATAAATTCTAAGGATTACTTACAGTTATTTTATTTATTTTATCTACGACTGTACTCTATAATAATTTTAAATTAAGTATAATTTCTAAGAAGAACACTTTTTTTTGGTATTTACCGCATATATCGCATACGTCGCACTCGTAACAATTGAGTACCACAGAAAGAGGTTGCTTAAAACTATCGAAAGTTTCTTTAAAATAACATCAGTACGCATATCATAATTCAAAACACACTGAGAGAATAAGAAAGTTATCAAATGGAAATTTTCTCCCAAATAAATTTAAAAATCTGTACGCGGTTGATACACGGTTTAAAGTTATAGTTTAGATTATAATTTGAATTATTGTTTTAATTATAGTTAAAATATCTAAAGGATCAGACTCGCTTCTACAGTAGCATAACTAAAAAATTAAAATATGGTGTTGGTTCTATTAAATAGGGGAACAATAATATTAACAGGTTAGTAATATGAATTTCAATGCCGCATGTCAATGTTATTGATGTAGTGCAGTTTAATTTATATCTGGAGTCGAAACTATGTTTAACTAAAACGCGTGAAGAATTTAGTTATTCAGTATGATATCGTTTATGATAAAATCCCCCAGGCAACTTAGACTTTTAGGAAGCAAGTAACATCAAACTTTTTACAGTCATAAACAGAAAGTGTCACCATACGTGAATTAACTTCAAAGATATTATACAGGATGTTCGGTTTATGTGTCAAAAACTCCGATGATTGCTAATTGCCATAAAGAAGAACAAAAATTCCAACGGAATATGCTGTCGCAAATCGCTTTTTCCGACACAAATAGAGGGTGATTCTCTTTAATTGACCTTGGTTTTCCTGTACAAACCTTCGTAAAATTAAGTATATTGTCATGAAGCTTTTAATAAACATAATTTTTTGGGTAATATATGTGACGACAACAAGGAATTTATTAGAACTTTCTATTACACGCGTCAAAATCATAAACACGATGATGCTCATTTTGGGCAGTAGTTTCTATTCATAAATTATCATTAAATGCATTTTCTGTTCTAGTTTCTCACGGTTTATGCGGGATGTTATTACATTTCGTATAATGTAAGATAAGTATATTGAAATTTACAATGCAGGACCTGTTTTATTTTATTTTTTTCGGAAAGCATTAACAGAAACTGAAATTTCGTTAGACGCGTTCATTACAGTTATACTTTACATATTGAGACATTCAGGGTGCAAACTTTTTTCACTAAATAAGTAGATTTAAATAATTTTTCTTTGCATTTTTTTATGTTTGCTAACAACCTTCTGATTTTTTAGCAACTTATTTTTTATCTTGTATAAACTTGAGTTACCTTTAAATGTCCTATAATAGAGTTGTGTGCATAAAAGAATGTCCCAGTTTCAGTGGCATATTGTAACTGTTTAATTTGTACTATTTACAGCAGATCATACATCAAATTTAAGGTAAACTAACCTAGTTTTTCTTACTAATGTTCGATATGTTCTCCCTTAGTTATACGACCTACATCCAACCAAAGGTCCATTTCTTCCCACACTTCGGATAAGAAGTCCAGAGTAATGGAAGCAATAACCGCTTCATTCTGTCTCAACTCTGGCAAATCACTACACTGTTAAAAGTTTTGTGCTAGTTTGAACCAAATTTTGTTGCTGCAGTAGCTTCAACCATAAGATGGCGAAATCTTGTTCCAACATTTGGAGCTACGGTTAGACAGGAGCTTCAAATATTGGAACGAGGTTTCAACATCTTATGGTTGCAGCTACTGCAGCACCAAAATTTGGTTCAAACTAGCCAAATATTTTTTAACAGTGTATGTAGCGCTGGGACGTAGACACTATCTTTTATAATAGCCCAAGGAAAAAAATCGCAGGGCTCTATTGGCTTTTAAATATTCAGCCTAGCAATAATGATTTACGTTCAGGAGTTGCCATTTTGCATATGCGGCACTGTAAACATCTTTATTTGTGACCTTGAACCAACTTTCTACAATGCTTACAGTTGATACTATTAAAATTTATAACTGAGACATTCTTTTATGGATATACTGTATTACATTTTAGTTTCGAAATAATAAATTACTTGACATTAAACAATGTATTAATTAAAAGATTCGTTCGTAAATCAGTAATTAGCCATTCAGTAAGATTTAGATATTCTTATGCTTTAATCAACAATTTTACACGTCTATATTCTATTCATGTGGATAAATATTCGTTCACTGAATCGAATTTAAGAAACAATTGTTGTCTTTACAGAAAATATCTGTCAGCCAGAACGCCATAACATAAGATGTAATTGAATTTTAAATACTTCAAAATATACTTTTACGAAATTTAGATTGTAGATTTTTTTTTTTTTTTAATGATAAGAAGTTAAATTTTCTTTTATTTCTGTAAGTAGCAGGGTAATAAGGTATTTTCCATGAATTCTGATTGTGTTTTACACAGTAATATAATATATATATTTTTTAATCCTAATTTAATGCATATGGCAGAATAATAAAAATGAGCCCATATCATAAAAAAAAATTCAAAATCAGAACAACCCTTCAGTAGTCACGAATGAAAACCGGATATATTTCATATCTTATCAAATATCCAATACATTGATTTACTGATTGGAGTATAATTTATTAAATTTTTCATGTTCTCTTAAATCGGCGGGTTTTTTTTTTTTTTTTTTTTTTTTTTTTTTTTAAAGATACACTTATATTGTCATGGATACAATTGCTATTCTTACACAAATGCATACAAATGTATGGGACACATGTTATCATCATTTATTATACTTTCAAATCATTTGAAGAATGTTGTGTTACAGTACATTTTATTAAATTTGTTATTGATCCCCAAAATGCTGACTTGACTAAACTTTCACTTAAAAATATGAAGTCGAACGTGTAATTTACACTCTAAATTTCCATAATAGTTTGTCAAATTATATTCTAGATTATTAACGTGTGAAAACGAAAATGTCCAGTGTATATAGCCAAATAGTGCACCTCTATGAAAAAAAAAATTACACAACCATGTGCCTGCCTATTTAATTAGAAAAAAATACTCTTTATTCCTACATTAAGTTTTGACATTTTTATTCATAAATAAAGAAGCCTTCTTGTCATAGTTCTGTCCTTTCTATACCTTTCATCTTTTTAAATTATTTTAAAGTTAAATTAAAAGCAATTTCAAAGTCATATTATAGTATCTAAATAACTATGTAGTAAAACTCGCAATTTTTAATCAATTCATTATCTATAATATTTTCATTGTTATTCAGAACTTTCATTATCTCCGCATGCAAAGTAAATTAAAAAAGCAGTAAAAATAAAGGAAATAAAGAATTTAAAAAATGAAAAAAATTTTGAAGATAAATTTATAAAAGTATTTTAAATGTTACATTTTTTTACTCATAAATTAATGAAATATGAGAAAGTTGAATTAATATTTATCCTTTAAAATATATTCTTTTTAAAACATTTATTACAATTCTTTTAATCCTTCTTTATTAATAGTTTTTCAGATTTAAACAATGAATACAGATATATTTCTTATTTAACGAAATGAATAAGTAATCTGTGTTTAAATCTACAAAGAAAAGAAGTACCTAAAATGTGACATCCGACACAATGAGTCCGACACCATTCATTGCTTCATAAATATTTTTTTTCTTAAGATTTGAAAAGAAAATAATAAAAATAACGAAAAAAAAAGAAACACCCAAGCATTCAATCTCTATCTCATGCATTCATGTTCTTGTGTGTGCCATTTTACTGTTTACATTTCTTTGAATAAAAGATTCTTTAAATTATACATTAATTCGAAACGTTATTTAAAAATAAGAATTATATTACAAATATTATAAAACCTTGCAAACCACAGTTTATAATGCACTTACTATGTGCAAAATGCATCCTAAAAACATGCGAATATCCTAATTCACGTGGATGGAATCCGGTTTTTTTAAGTATCGGCCAATTTTTGATGTATTGCTATACTAGGAAAGTCGGTAACAGAGGACTATTGAAAGATAATTCACTCAAATAATCGTTAAAGAAAAATCTAAAAACCTTGCACTATCACCTTCCCAAGGTTGCGTTCATTTTGCAAACATCGTCCAAAAGCCTTCATTTTGAAGACAACAGGCTATAGACAAAGAGTTAAGTGGGAGTGTCTCGACTAGTCCAATTCAAAATATTAGAATAACCAAAAAAGGCATTACTTTGTCATATAAAATGCATGATGTCGGAAAAAAGGACGAACGAAAAAATGATAAAGTTCTTACAAAAAGCTGATGTACAATATATTGACTCTACGTGAATAAAGATGTCATGGGAATTTTATAAAGAAATTAATTTATCTATTAAAAAAAATAAAATATTTCCAAAGGCTTTTCAAGATATTAGAATACAGTACACTCTCTCAAATCCGCAATGGGACCAGAAGCTGTGAGTATTTTAGAATTTTGCAGATTTCAGGTCATGGCTTTGTTTACATTTTTTAAACAGTAATTTGAAAGTAATAATGCAATCAAAAATATAATGAATGCTTGCAATATAGTAAAATATTAAAATAAATAAGTAAAGTAATAAAGTAAATCATAAAAATTAAGATAATTTAAAAAAAATGGTTAAATTATTAAAATTAAAGGTCAAGTAACTAATAATAATGTATAATTAAATATGTATAATAAAGATAAGATACATTTTCCTTGAATTATTCAATGAAACTTTCCCCATAAAGGTACCCTATTAATTCACATCAAAATCATAATGAAGTTTTATTTCAGGTAAAGCCAGTCTTAATAACCAAAAACGCTTGATTAATACATAATTATATTTGATAATAAGCTTACAATTACCAGTGATATCATTAATATCTTGTTTTTTTTTTTCAGAAATGAATTTATACTTCCTGCATGAAAAATGACAAGTTCAGTCATATTATTGAGAATTACATATTAAAATACATATGGAATGATATCGAACTAAAAATTTCTATAACTTTGTCCCAACATCTGAGCTTAAAGTTTCATTGTTTACATCTGCGATGATGAGTGGATTTTAGGGTTGTCTGTTGTATTTGTAAAAGATTGTAATTGATTAGCGGTGATGATGAAATTGGTATACCTGGGGCCTCTTTAGAGGTAGTACACAAATAAAGGATTGTTTACCATCAGCTTTAGTTAGTTGGTAGTTCAAAATACATACCGGACTCTATAAAGACTGTGATTGTCATTCTATCCAGTGAAGGACGTGCCACAAAAAGAGACTGCCAAAAAAGAGAATTGTTCTCATTTAACTGTGAGTAAAGTTTAAAAATATTATTTTAAAAATCAGAATTTTAAAAATAATCGTGGAAATGGTGGTTGCGGTAAAAGGATAATCATACAAGACATAATGCTGAACTGCATCGTGAGGAAAAAACCGCTTCAGGAAGTTTAAGATTCATAATAGAAATTAGCGAGAACAAAGAGTAGAAGCCTCATCTATTACCATACTGCTACAAGTCAACGATTTTGATTTCCAATCACTTGTGCCCAAAACAATGTCGCTCCTTACTTGTATACAAAAAAGAATGAGATTGCGGTGCTGCAAAGGCAGGTTGCAATGAGAGTTTATAAGGTGTAATAACGTACTTTATAGCGATGAATCGATGTTTTGCGCTTCACCAAGTCATCAGGGTATTCGTGTTTGTCTTTGCAAGCAAGATATTTTTAATAGAGAGCGCTTGAAACGATCAGTAAAGTTTAACACTTCTGTTCTTATTTGTGGGTATATGAGTGCGTGGCACTCAACGTGTTAATAGAAGAACCAAGTTTAAAAGGCATTTTCCATATCATGCACAGGAAACACAATACTTTTGAATTCGAGACGGCTAGCATGTCACGTGATTAGATAGTGTGGGGAGGAGAGCGAGTTCAATAAAGCAGTAAGAAATAGTGTTAATCCACTCTCTAAAGAAACTAAAATTGAATAGAATGACCAAAAATGCTCAAGAGTTTTTTTGTAAGATAGAAACCAGATTTTTGTTTTGAGAATTAAAACTCATTAATATATCCCATTGCTTTTCAAGAATATTAACATATAAGTTATAAATTACTCCCTTGGAGAAAGTCTATAAAGTTTAATTTTACATTTTCAAGAACAATGAATTTTAATAAAATTAAAAAGTAACATAGATTTTTTAAATACTTCTCCTTCACTTAAAAAGCATAACGATTTTATTATCATAGTGCCTGTGTGAACTGCATGCATTGCACAATAGAATGGCGCCACTCTGGCTGCTACAAATTACTCATAAGAAAGAACATGATTAGTTTGACCCTTTTTATGGTAGATGTTACATGTCATAAGTTTTTTTGGGAGGGCCATTGAGTAGGTTTCGCATGTCATGCGAATTACATCGTTGAAAGTTCGTGTTTTACTACGCCACAAAAGTGATTTTCTTTTTTTTTAATATGTAAATATTGCTAACAATATCGTATCTATAGTCCTACTATTTTTGTTTGTATTTTTCTGTATCGTCGGCTTCCATTAGTTATTGTTGAATGCCAAAATGGTTTTAACGATGGATTCAGATAGAGACCGAGGGCACTGAATGAAATCAATGGTTTCAAATGTATTTTTTTCCTCTGATTATCAATAAATATTGTAAAACTAGTTTCACGGTAAGGTTATAAAACGATTTTACAAAACATTTTTACGTATTTTGATGCAGATACGTTGCCGTCATTTATCTTAAATACATTAAGCATTAGATTTGATAAATAGGAAAAACTAAAGATCCTTAAACGGGATGTTACGTGTAAGACGTCCTAGTAGATCAATTCAAAAAACTATTTACTGACAGAATTTTTTTTTTCCATTTTTGAATTCTCAATATAACGATTATTAATTTTTACGAATAAAAAAGCCGCTTTGTTTCGATCAGAAATTCGAAACAAAATCTGAGCAAGGGGGATCTAAAGAAGGACATACACTCCTAAAGAAAATAGTGATAAAAATAAATTTATATTCACATTATAAAACTTTTTCAATTATATGTTTAATCAGTTTCAAATAATCCACTATAAATCATATTTCTAATTTATTTATTAAATTATTTATATAAGGCATATTTATAAATAGTTTTAAATGTTATAAAAAATGCACTTAAAAATATCTTTCATGCCTGAGGGTGGAAAATAAAGTTAAAGGATAGTATAACATTTAGTATTGAGTTTTAAAAGACCACCTGCGGCTGAAATTCAATAAGGTTTGCTCTTTTCTCTTAAATTGTGTCTCCAATGTTTTCTTTAGATGTTCGTAAGGAAATGTAAGAAAGGTCTTTGCTGTGATCTTTATATTTTTCATTCTAAAAGGCACTTCTGCCACACTTCTTATTCTTTATTTATAAGATAGAGTTTATTTTCCCATACGTATATTTTTCAAAAATAACTTAATCCTAGAATAAAGAATTTATTTTTTAAACATTTTTTTCTTTTTTAAATATAATATTTTCTTTAAATTGTAGTTACTCTAAATATTATAAAAATAAAATATTTTTGAGGTTACTTTTTAAATGAGAACATTTGAGACTCAACATCTCTGATTTGGAAAATATTTAATCAAATGTTAGAATATGTTGTATTAATCAGTTAAAAAAATGGAACATAAAACATATATTATTGACAAAAAGGTGTTTTTCTCACATTTGCATCGTACAAAAATTACATATTTTTAAAAATTATTGTCAATTTTCCAATACAAATTAGTAAAGTATACAAACTTACCTGTAAAAAATCTATTTTTAGCCTTCTCCAGCATTTTTCATTTTACAAATTTTCGGAGTTCATTTTAGCTATAACGATGCGAAACAGCTCAAATGATAAATAAATCTTTGGAATGAAAAAAATAAGTCAGTGTCACTGTCTGTTTTAAATTCAAGGACAAATTTATATTTAATGCTCTGTTGGGAGATTAGAATAATAAAGAAAATCGACTTTTAAATCCCACTGTATAGGAAACATTGACTTTTGTGTATGTTGGAGATATGTAAGTCGCATATCACAAAGGGGTAAAATGACTGTATAGAATTATTAGTAAATGTAAAACATGACATTTCATGGCATTTACGTCAGTGAGTAAAATGTGTATTTCAGTTAATTAGGAGTCATTTAAAAATATAATTAATTACGTAAAGCTGAAAATTTAGAATTTCTAAAAATATTTTTTTTTAAGAACATTTATAAATCAACCGTAGTTTATAAACATTTCTATACTAAGAATAAGAATACGGCACTGACAAGAATGACTGGTAAAATAAACTAAAGAAGGTTATATAATATATTTACTATAATATTACTAGAACCCTAAATATATTTATCGAAAATCTTTAAAAGAATAATACATTATAATAAAAATACTATAAATTAATGCACAGTATATTTACAATTCATATAATTGAGTAACAAATAACAAAATATGATAAAGTAAACATTTGGGTTAATTTCCTGTAAACATGTTTTTACACCAACGACTTGCATCAAACGTAAGCGCTGTCCACATTTTCTTCGCATGGTATCAACGGATTTTAATTTACCTTGAAATAGATACCAATATTTTACATTGCGCCCGACCTGTGAATTTCGATGTTCAATTTTTAGAAAATGTTGTGGGTGTTGTGTGTGTTTTGTTGACGGCGTTGTGAACTAATTTAGCGAATTTTTACATTCAGTAAATGTTGCATGTGGCTGATAAGAAACATGTGTGTGTGTGTTACTTTTTCATGAACACGATAACTTCCATAATTCTGCACAAAACTCACGGTTTTGAGGCAGAAAATCTTGGTCAAGTTTTTTACCGAGCGAAATCGGGCGAAGGGAATTGAAATATGTTAGGGTTATATGAAAACAGAAAAATCCTCATAACTTCTTAGTACAATAGATATAAATACAATTTAAAGTTATTATTACTTCTAGAAAAAGGGCCAAAAAATTAAGTATAACACATTTTTGATAGAATTAAAAATGGGCTCAAGGAGCGGAAAAAATAGGGATTTATGGAGAAAACAATTCACAACTTCGTCATTTCACAAGATACCAAATCTGGTAACATTCATTATAAACTTTCTTAATATTATCTACAACTTTTATATTGGGAAGTTTTTGATAGGACCATTTCTTACAGCAAAACAAATAAAAAATACATAGTGGTTGAAGTAAAAATTATCGTATTAATGGTGTATTCATATCCAAACTTCTTATTTTCTGATTTATTTTTAAATTCATTTTCGTTTTGAAGGCCATCGATTTGAGATATTCTCTTATTCAGAAACTAAATAATAGACTGTGGTTCTCGGTTAATTCATAAAGGCAGAAAATATTGCAAAAGGGCTGTCAAAGTTGGCGTTTTGAACCGAATTCTCCGAAGCGAAAGAGTTTTGAGCGAAAAATTCATACTAAAAAAAATTGTTTATATATCAAGTTCTATTTAATTGATCGAAACATGAAAATGCACGGCCACTTATACATCTCTTCAAAAGTCACATCAGCAAGTTTTATGTTTTCACCTTTAAAAAAGAATCTGAAAATATATCCGAAAATTTTGGGTTGTTGAGCATAGGAAAATATATATTTTTTTAATACCACATTAACATGATTCTAATAAATCCAGCTCTTACAGAAGAATGAAATTAAAAACTCGTCAAAAGCGGGCAGATAAAATTATTCTACTTGGTTTATCTTTAATCTTGATTTAGTTTTTGTTGGTGAAAAAAGTACTTAACTTCGAAATTTATCAGAGCCTGGTGGCCGAGCCTATAGAGCATTTTTTTTATCTCAATGTCTGACATGTTTTAAATGTCATCTGTAAACGCTTTATATATAAAAAAAAAGCTACAAATAGATGGTATACCAATTCTTATCACACAGTGTACGAGCTACATCTGCTTGTTACTATTACATCAAATGCCATTTTTATGAAAAAATATTTTTTATGTCAATGTCCAAATTAGGTGTTATAACAATTCTTTTCACACAGTGCACGAGTTACAGTTACTATTAAATCAAATGCAATTTTTCTCGAATTTTTTTTATGTAAATGCCCATAATAGATTGTATACAATTTCTTCCCATATAGTGCACTGAGTTACAGCGACTTGTTGTTATCACATGAAATGCCTTTTTATCCGAAAAGTTGTTTTTTTTAATGGCAAATCCCAATATGTATCGAGTTACAACTATTTGTTACTATTACAAAAAATACCATTTTTCGAAAAAATACTTTTTATGTCAATGCCCAAAATATTCCGCCAACAGGTGAATCGAGTTCCACTTATAATGAAATTATATTTCTCTGACATTTATTTCTTTTAAATTCTTAAATATATTCCTTTTCTAATAAACAGAACAATAGCAATTAAAATGAATTATAAACGAGAAGCTAAAGTCGAAGCTTATTTGGCCAAGTCGTTTTATTATTATTATTATTATTATTATTATTATTATTGCTAAAAAGTATCCACATTGTATAATTGGATTTGCAATGTTAAAATATGAATTTAATGTTATGAGTTACAAATTTTAAACTTGCTTGATTACTAAAATACTAAATGGCTTTCCGTTTGGTGACCAAAGGTTAATTTACCGAAAAATCTAAATTTGACATACAGATTGTGTATATAATTTAAAAGATTGAAACCAAAATTAGGTTGTCCCCTATGACCGCTGTCGTTATATTTGTTCCAGAGATAACGCTTGAATGGGGATTTTTTTGGCGAAAGTTGTACATAAATGTGAGTTGGGTTATATATTCAGTGACTTTATAAAAATTATTAGTTTTACTTTTATAAAACACTTTTGAAATTGAAATCGCTTTCTATGTATAAAACACTTTTTTTGCTATTTAAGCTCCTTCGAATAATTTTTTAAACAAAAGGGATTGTTTTGTTCTCGCGTACCTGAAAGCATCTTAAATTTAAAATAAAAATATGAGAAAAACAAGATTGCTTTTAACAACGCTGAACTTAAATAATCTTGCTCACTCTATCAATTACCCAGGGTATATTTTTCATTTAAAAATATGTTTTGAGAGAAAAAAAAAATAGTTCAATTTTTATTGCTTTTCAAGTTTACAAGATATTTTTTCCTAATAATTTTTTTAGAAGCAGATTTTCAGGAATAATATGTAGCATTTTTAAAAGAATCATTTATTCGATGAAGTGATAATTTAAAAGTTAATCTTTTTTTTAAGTGCTAAATAAGAAACAATGAAGCTAAAAAAATTCTTTCTTTATCAAAAAAACATTTTTTTAATAATTCTAGGGGAAAAAAGATTACTAAGATCTTTTTTTTCATGCACAATTATTTTTAAAACATCCTAGAAATTTTTAGCGATTATGAAAGGAATTATGTAAATTATAAACTATCTCTCTATTCTAAAAAAAAGTAACTCCCGCTGTCACCGCCGCCGCCGCCGCCGGTTTTGAATTTTTTGTGACCGGAGGTCTTTCTTCGTTAATATTAAGAAAAATAATGCATACAAAAATATGAAAATTAGTAGTATTATACAGAAATGTTTGATAAACACGCTGATGTAGACAGTTTTCAAATCGAAGAATTATTTTAAGAGATATTTAATGCTAAAGTTGGACAAAATCGTTCCATTAAAAAAGTTTTATAGGAGCAAAAACTATACATCGGAATTTAATACTTTTTAGATCATTTTATACGTTATAATTTCCCGGTGTGCAGAATTAATTTATTTTTTTAATTTGACTCATTTTTCGAGGTTTCATTTCTATTTTAAATTCAAATTTTCAGCATTTCGAGAGATATTTTTTTACTTATTTCAGAAAATTGTACTAATTTAACCTGTTGCCAAACTGTATAAACAACGGAAACAATAATGTTTGCTTCAAATTAAAAATTTATTTACACGTGACTATTATAAACAGAAAAGAAAAACTTTCAAATTAGAATTAAATAATTACGTATAAAAAGCAGGAACTTATTGAAAATTACTTCATCTATAATTACACGTGAATTTTAACAGAGAAAGGATATTGTAAAGTAATAAATTCATTAACATGCGTTAGAAGTTTTAAATAGGAGAAATTACATCACATTTACGTCACATTACACTTATTACGTAAAATGAACAAAAAATAATATTGCAAAATAGTAGTTTAAATTTAAAAATAGCGCGAGACATTTACTTGATATTTTGAGATGAACTTTTCAACTATTTTTTTTTTTGGACAGCGCAAATAATATTTCATTTCTAATAAAAGCATTTTCACGTGAATATTAAAAAGGGAAAGAAAAGTTTGGTGAAAATTACGTCAGATTAAAACGATATATTTAAAATGTTTTATTTAAAAGGGCTTTCTTTTCGCTTTGTTAAAAAATACCGGGAGACAAAGACTCTGCTTACTTAATTCCTTCTATATTAGATGATTTTGAAATGCCATTGTATCTTTTAACAGCAGCTGATTTTTCCGTAAAATTCCCCAATCAAAGAGAAATGAATAGAAACCCGTTTATAGGGAGATCGCCTTTGTTTTTTTAATTATAATTCAATCTTCCAAAAAAATTCAATTAAAGCCGATCAAATTAGCGTGCTTTTAGAGACTGCAGTGTCTGATCGGGGGGTTGGCGAGCGTAGCTCGTAGGGGGCCGAGCCCCCTAGTTATATAAAGGATTATCTGCAATCCGTCGAGAGATGCGTAATTTTTAGTTTAGTGAGATTATTTTGCATTGACAGTTTTATAGGAAACCAGTTTAATTTTGCATGCACTAATTCACTCATGAGTTTTACAATTAATTTTCATATAAAAACTTAATTTCTGCATTTCAAATAAAAACATAATAGTTGTTAATTATTGTTGATCACTGTCGGCACCCCATTGTCAAAGCTTTATCTACTTTTGAAGGTAATTTAATTTACTTTGTATAACGTGAGAAAATTTGACATCTGGTGTGGTTTGATGATAGAATTTCGGTACGTCTACGTAAAAGTATCATAATATTTGAAAAATAAAACATTTCTTTGTATTACAAATTATCGATTCAAAAGTAATTCTGTCCTCCCTCCCCAAGCTATTTTATCACTAAATCATAAAAATAGATGTAAGAGATACAATTAAATTGAAAATAGGGTCTTTTAAAATCATGTACTAACAAAGAAAATTTAGGACACCGTCTACAAATTGAGACAGAGACAAACTATGAAATGCTAAATACTAATAACTAATTATAAAATTATCTGTGTATTATCGGGTAAATTTTTATTTCGAATACCGAACTGGAATTGACTCTGTTAAAAAGTCGAAATTTTAAATTCAAATGTTAAATTCAGTTTTGATTCTTAATGCAACGCAGATAGTTTTGTAAGAAGAGCTAAAATATTATTTGGCGGAATGAGATGGTATTTTCGATTCGCATGTATCTTCTAAAAATCCATTGCTATTTAATATTTAGCAATTGCAATGCATATTTATTTGGAATAATGATTTCCTTTATTATTTATATTTTATTTAATACCATAATGCGCATTTTGTTAATGTAATATTTAAAAAAAAATTATTGTAAGGTATAAATACTTTGGAATACAAAATTAAAAGTCAATAGCTGGCATCTCTCAACGATAACTTATTTTAAAATAAATTTTATAGGTTCTTTGTTTTTCCTTTTATTTTATTTTTTGACTATACATATCGAAATATTTTCAAGAAAATTTCTATAATTTTAGGTAAAAAGAAAATTATACAAAGTATATTAATGCAGAAGGCGCAAAATAATGGAAACAAAATCTGAACGAGATTGATTACTTTTATTTGAAAAGATACGATGCATCGATTTAATAGTAGAAAACTCTTTATAAATGTATGCTATTCTCTCTAATATGAGGGGCAATGCTGTAATTTCTTTACTTATAAAGGTTTATTATGAAATATGTCGGAGAAGTTCATTTTTTTTTCGAAAAGAGAAGTTCGGAAAAGTTTGAATTTCTAATGAGGTTGAAATTTTGAAAATTCTGATTTTTTTGCCTGCGACAGCACTCGTATATATCAACCAATTTCGATGTGAGTGAGCATGTGCACAGGAAGTTCTAATGTAATGACCAAGTTCATTGGTTAGCTTCACCCATCATGTTGTTTTAAAATGGCGGGCACTTCAATGTATTGCCGAATTCGACGAAAAAGTATAATTCGCTTTAAATAAAACCAGCTTTAAATGTTTTATTATAAAATAAAATTTCATAAATTTCTTTGAAAATTTGAAAATTTAAAATAAAGTAAACAAATTGACAGAGGCATGTGTCTCTGCTGTTTTTTAAAGAATAGTTTGCATTAACATTTTATTCATTAACATTTTAGGTTAACTCTAGGATAGATGGCCATAGTTTTTAAAGATTGAAATAGAAATTCTTAGAATGCAAATACAAGAAACATTTATGCATATTTGAAATTCTTATATAAATATACTCATCATCTTTTGGAAAAAAAATAATTAAATATCGAGAACAAAAAGTGGCAAACAAATTTCATTAAAATGTCAATTGAAATTAAAATGCTAGATGGCCATCTCTCCTTCAATCCGAGAAGAGATGGCCGTCCTATACAAGAAAGAAAAAATAAAGTTAAGATAGCAAAAAATAACACATTTCATCCAGTTAATCGTGAAAAACATATAGAAACTTTTAAAGATGAATTGCATCACACAAAATCGGTGAATAAATTTGAATAAACAAAATTTGAAGTACAATTTTAATCATTCACTTTTCGTAAACTTTTACCACATTTTTGACAAAGGTCCTCATAGTTTGTTCACGGTTCATGGAATCACATCTGGCACCTTATGCAGTGTATCCATCCAGTCATCCTTTTTGGTTGTGATATTATTTTCTTCTCCACAAACAACAGAGTGATCCGCGTCCAATTCTATTCCCTCAGACTCTGTAGAATCTAATAATTTCAAACATATTTCATCTTTTTCGCTGATGGAAATGTCGTTTTTTTTAATTTTAATTTTAATTTTATTTTTATTTTTTTGAGGGGGGGGGGGGGCGTTCTCGTTTATTTTAGACTTTTTAACTGTTTTGAGTTTATGTAACAACTTTATCTGTTTCTGAAATGAATGTTTCCGAAGTTTTTCAATATTTTATGAAACAAAAATACATCGTTAGACTATATTAGATTATATTTTAAAATATTTATAATAGTTAAAATTTAAAAAGCATATGTCAATTAATATAATTATAAAAATATAAATTATATATTTATAAAAATATGAATTATATAATTATAAAAATATAAATTATATAATTATGAAAATATAAATTATATAATTATAAAAATATAAATTATATAATTATTTTAAAAATAATTATATTTAGTTAAAACCTTAATCTGTATAATTTTGAAATATCGATTATAGGTGACTATCTCTCCTTGATTTGATGTGGCCAACTATCCTAAAATTGGTGGACAGATTACCACCCAATTTAAAGCGACACTCCGCGATTGTACGACTTTGTTTTAGACTTAAAAGCAAAGATTGGATTATATACGTGCCTTAAAAGTCCTTATAGTAAAAATAAATGTAAGGTACGTATTGCAAAACGTTCAGATACCTAAATCAACAAAAATATCCAACCACTAAATTAAATAAACATTAAAATTACACATTCTTTTTATAATTGAAATACACAGCTGCACGTTGCATTGAATCAACCCGTTGAACTATTTGTTAAGAACAAAGTTTATGTTGCATTCTATGATATAGTTTTTGAAATATTTAGACTAGCCATCTCTCCTATATGGCCATCCATTCCAGAATTACCCTATATAGCAGCTTGAAAAAAGACAATAACTTTTTTCCAGATAAATAAAAGAGGAAATGTTTCGAACTATAAATATTTACTGTAAAAATTATGGAAGATTAAAAAAATATCCTGTAAAATTTATTGCTTAAACAAAAAGTTATCTTACTTGATTATTTCCTTTTTTTTAATTTCATACAGTAAATTCGTTTTAGAAGATTCACTTTTATAACAAATTTAAATTTGGACCAAACAAATTTGGACCAAATCGGAGGCTTTAAAATAGGCTTTAGAACCTAAAGTCTTTTTTAGATAATATATTTTAAAGAAACGTTTGGTGAAAAATATTAATAAAACGTTAATAAAAACATTAATAAAAACATTCATAAAACGTTTCATGAAAAACATTAATAAAAAAGTAAAATAAATTATTTCTACAATACTCGTATATATATGAATATACGAGGGTGTATCAGTAAGTTTTTGACCTCACATAAAAATAATTGTGAAACTTATGAAATTGCTATATTGTATTAGTCCGTTTCTATATAGTCAGTGTGTTCATTAACACATTCGTGCAACCGGTATTTCAAAGAGAGGGTTCCAGGTATTCCAGGAGACGCGATAGTAGTCCCAAAGGGAGTCATTTTTCTAACTTTTACCGACCCCCACATGTGACATACTGTTGGAAAGGCCGGTGACCACTTATTCATGCTGTGCACCTTCCTTTCACCTCCTCCCAAATTTGGCATTAATGATGTCCACAAAATTTTGAAAATTTCCCCCTGGAGGGTAAATTTAGGGGAGAGGGAGGAGGGAGGTGCATAGCATGAATATGTGGTCACAGACCTTTCCAACAATATTCCACATGTGGGGTCAATAAAAGTTAGAAAAATGCTCCTTTTTGGGTCCACTATGGAGTCTCCTGGAATACATCCTCCTACCTCTCTTTGAAATACCGGTTGCACAAGTGTGTTACTGTGCACACTGACTATATAGAAAAGGACTCAAAAAATATAGCAATTTCAAAAATTTCACTCAATTATTTGCATGTGAGGACAAAAAACTTTTTGATACACCCTCGTATTATGAGGACGTGAGTTTCAAATCTTGCCTGAACTAAAATTTAAAACATGGCGTTTTCTCTGTCAATTTATTCTGTTGGTAAATCTGAACAGCGCAAATTGAATGAGCACAGATTGAATGAGTACAGATTGAATTAATAAATAATATACCGAAAGTAAACGCAACAAAATAACGTAGTTGAAAAAAAATATATAATTTCTTTTTTATAAAACAACATACTACAGTTTTCCAACATTTTCAATATGCATTAGTACGGAATAAAATAGTTAAAAAAATCAAAAAATGAAGACTTCTATTTATTTTATACGTACGATATCGTGTGATTTCTGAAGGTAATAGTCTGACAAAATGCATGGTTGTGACAGATTGAACGACATGTGCTGAAATATTGATTATACATGGCAGCATGATTCTCGCGTTAAATAGAAATTTTGAAAGAAAGATAAAAAATAAAAAACACAGTTCTTTTATTTCATAATGTATTTATCCTTACTATCTGTGTTTGTCACAAACCATAGATTAAAATAAAAATGAACACAAAAAACCTAATTTAAAACGATTTATACACTCAGGGTAATGGCTTGTTTAGCTACAAGTTTTAAAAGTGCATTTATAAACATATTTTATAATAAAAAGGCGATAAATCGCCAAATATAATCTGTAACTCATACAATTATATACGAATGTAAATAACCATTGATTAAATAATGTGCCAATTAAACACTTCCTAAAATAAGACAAATGGATGTTAAAAATTAAAAATGGGGTATTTTCTACATATAAACTATATTTTCAACATTTTAATGGCTAGAATGCAGAAAATAAAGTATAAATAAAAAATACAGAGTGTTACATTAAAAAAAGAAATGTTTATCAAATAAAAGTTTGGTAGTTATTTGTTTACGATTACACGTTTTAGAAATCATAAATATATAGTTTAAATAATGTTTTATTTTTTTATTCCTATTGCCACATCTTAAAAACAAAGCAGATAAAAAATAATGTATCTTAAAAGTAAACTCAGTTCCTTGAGCTTTTAACAAACACAATTAAGAAAAAGCAAGTTGGAAATTGCTCGTCAAACGTGGCAAATGAGGTGCGTTCGTACTATAACTAGTTTTATAATTATTTTTTGCACCCCATATTGTACTGAATGTATAATTTTTTGCACTTCATAAAGAGCATAGTCTGATACATCATTAAAATGCACTTCCAATATTTTTTTCCCATTCCCCGTAATGTAACGGAACACTTTTGACTGTCCCTGTAATTAAACTATACATCCGATTTTCCTAAAATTTGAAATAGCTCAACAAAATTTAGCAACAATTATATCTTTAAAATTTCAGACCATTCGGAAGGCTGTAATATCATTAAAATGCACTTGCAATAATTTTTCCCATTGGCCGTAGTGTAAAGAAAAATTTTTGACTGTCCCTGTAATTAAACTATGCATCCGATTTTCCTAAAATTTGAAGGGCTCGACAAAATTTTGCAACAGTTATATCTTTAAAATTTCAGATCATTCGGAAGGCTCTAATATCATTAAAATCCACTTGCAATAATTTTTCCCATTGGCCGTAATGTAAAGAAAAACTTTTGACTGTCCCTGTAATTAAACTATGCATCCGATTTTTCTAAAATTTGAAAGGGCTCGACAAAATTTTGCAACAGTTATATCTTTAAAATTTCAGATCATTCGGAAGGCTCTCATATCATTAAAATGCACTTGCAATAATTTTTCCCATTGGCCGTAATGTAAGGAAAAACTTTTGACTTTCCCTGTAATTAAACTATACATCCGATTTTCCTAAAATTTAAAAGGGCTCGACAAAATTTTGCAACAGTTATATCTTTAAAATTTCAGATCATTCGGAAGGCTGTAATATCATTAAAATGCACTTGCAATAATTTTTCCCATTGGCCGTAATGTAAAGAAAAAATTTGACTGTCCCTGTAATTAAACTATACATCCGATTTTCATAAAATTTGAAATGGCTCGACAAAATTTTGCAACAATCATATATTTGAAATTTCAGACCATTCGGTTGGGTAGTTTTTGCTCTGTTACATGCGGACAGACGTACGGACAGACGGACGGACAGACGGACGGACAGACGGACAGACGGACGGACTGAACGACGACTATAGGTGCTACGTATTTATATAATTACGAACGCACCTAAAAAGCAATTTAACAAATTACAACGACCATTTGGAAAATTATTTTTTCTAAGACTAAAATGTAAGACATAAAGAATCGCCAAAATGAAAAAACTCGCCTGCGACCCGTCAGATTTCTTTAAACTTACGTATTATCCAGCTGAAGCTTACGTATTTATCCACTGAAACTTATTTATTATCCAAGCATTTCATTGGCTGTTCGGGAAAAGGCTTTTCCGTCGTATCAATCTGACGACCCATTTTAAATAAAATTTCATTCTTAAACTTCTAAACATCCCACAATATTACTTTTTACACCATTGTATAGAGAAAAAAAAAGGTATTTATGCAATTTGTTTGAAATCTATACCTCAATTTGTTTCTGAGTTATTAATATATTTTTTAGTAGTTTTTATTACTTTTTTGTCATAGTGGCAACAGAAGTATCCATCTCTGTTGAAAGTAAATGGAAATTCAGATTACTGTATAGACCAATCAGAAAACGAATAAAATGCGGATTAAACAAATAAAAAGCTTCACATATGCTTTTCATTTCCTACCCTGACGAGGACAATAACCATTTTTCCAAACGGTTAAAAAAAACAATGAATTTTTCATAATCGAGGTCAGTGCACATGCCAAATCAATGCATAATAAAAAAAACTCGGAAAAAAAACATGAATAGCAGAAAACAAATTAGACGTGATTTTTAAAATGAACATTGAATGTTTCTAAAACAGTTTAAAGAAAATATTTTTACATTTATAGTAATTTATATTTTATTTAAAACATTTAATTACTTCGTAAAGTTCCTTAGATCAGAAATAGTGTTTTCTTTATTAACCATTTGGAAAAATGGTTATTGTCTTCTGTCAGGGTAGGAAATCAAAAACATATGTGAAGCGTTTTATTGGTTGAATCCGATTTTATTCGTTTTCTGATTTGTTTATACAGTAATCTGTATTTTCATTTTACTTTCAACAGAGATGGATACTTCTGTTGCCACTATGACAAAAAAGTAATAAAAACTAAAAAAAAAAAAATTAATAACGCGGAAACAAATTCAGATACAGCTTAAATTGCATTTAAAAGTACATTTTTTCTCTATACGACGTTGTAAAAAGTAATATTGTGGGATGTTTAGAAGCTTAAGAATGAAATTTCATTTAAAATTGGTGCAGGAATATTAATGTTTTATCCATGGCGTACGTAATGAATGGCCAGCTCCGTAGAAGTTAAAAAATTTACAGCACCGAAAAATGTAATCCATGGCGTACGTAATGTATGATCAACTCCGTACGATTTTTTGTCTTAAATTTTAGTCTTTTAACCCGTTAGTAGTCGCGCGTTGGTCTTTTCCCCGCCCGAAATTCGTTATCTTCCTGTAACTCATTTCCCGTTAAAGTTACGATAGCGAAATTCCGTGTAGCTGACCTTGAGTGTTCACACTCTTGCGTAGTAAAATTGCAAGTCATTCCTGCTATTTCTTAGCATTTTATCGCATTCTTAAGTTTCAATCGGTCTAAATGACCGCGTTGCCACCACTTGTGTTAGTTGAATTTTCCCCCTCGTGTTCATCTTTTCCCATTTCCGCGAAATCTGTGGGGGAAAGTTTCTTCGAAGTACGGACTCTCTGCCTGTTGTTATTTCGTCTTTCTTCCTGCTATTATACCCGTTCATAGAGTTTTTTTTTTTTACTTTTAGAATGTGATTTAAAATTGTTTTATTATATTTGTTGTGAAGTCAGTTCGCACAAAAAACTGATGGATGGTCACTTACATTTTTTTTTTTTTTCATTGTCAAATATTGCGCGAATAAATTCTCAAATTGATAATCGTTTAAATATGGAAAAAAAGGGAAATTCATCATCATTATTTGAAAGAACTTGCTTTCCATTTATTACCGCAACATATAAATGAAAGAACAATACCACTGCCAAACCATTAAAAAAAAAGAGAAGATAATTTTGTGGGAATCAGTAAAAAAATTGCCGTATCTGCAAAATCTGAAAAGTATCGTTTTTTACAATAAAACAAATTCGAAAGATAAAACAATTTTCTCAGAAATGTAGTATGTATATCTGCGAAGAACATACATATAATTTATTTGTACAATAAGAAAAATAATGAGACTTTTATAATGTAGGTTAGAAATTACGCAAATAAAAATCTCTTTTGGATAATTCAGTGAATGTTTATACTATGATTTTAAAAAATACTTTAAGTATTTTTCTAAAATTTATCTATTGTTAAATTTTCATACTGTAAGTAAAAACACATTTGTTTTAATAATGCCGCAGAAAATGTTTTTTTTTTTAAATTATTATTATTGAAATCCAATAGAGGCTTGGGGACGGTAACTGACAAATTTAAATTTGTTGTCCTTCATCAAATGTTCAAACTATTTTTCAGAATAAGGTTTTCCAGAATATGAGAGAAAATTCATTTAAATTAAATTATTGCTGCATATTTATAATTTCGGAGAAAATTTTCTTATTGTTTTTATTATTTTAATGAATGTTATTATAAAACAATAAATTATAACATTAATACCTTATTATGAAATGTACAATTGAATATTTATTTTAATTAAATAGTTGCTGTAAAATACATCCCTATTAAGAGGAACCTTTCAGTCATTCTATTAATTAAAATAATTTATCCATCTTAGGATTTAAATCTACAATTTCAAATGTATTTAAATTAAATATATAATTTCGATAACTTATTTATTATTTGCTTTATATAAGAGAAGTTCGTATCCAGAGTTTTTATTCAAGGATGCTGCTCTCACCCTGAAATAAGTAGAAAAACTACAAATCGTGCATTTTCATTAGAAAAATACATTTAATCACAAAATCTCGCGACCCCCCCCCTCCTCTCCCCCTCATACACACACAGACGCCCCACAAAATAAATAAATAAATAAAACGTAGTTGCAACATTTACAATTTCGAAGTTAAGTATTTTTTACCTTTTTCTTTATTATATATATATATATATATATATATAATTATACATTTTTAATAATATTTGGTCTATGTGGTGTTTGTGATTTCATAATTATTGGTCATTTTCATTACTTTTCAATGGTATTATTGTACAGAAAGTTTATATATATATATATATATATTGTCTTTAATTGTTTATTGCATCAAATGTGATGGTTTTGCATATGTTTTAAATGAATTAATCGTCCGCAATATGCTAATGAATTAGTGGTATTGTATTTGATTTTCTGTTGCATGTCATAGGTTCCATTTTTACTTTCAGTTTAATTGTTCAATTTAATGTCAGTGTAATATATTGATGCTAAATTTATTAATAAATACCCCTATCCCGAATTTAGATTCATATTCGTAAATGTTTTCCTTCTAATTATTGATTCATAGTAACATCAGAAATTCAATCAGATCATTTACTATTTACTTTTAAGTATTTATGCAAAACGAAGAAAGAGTTATAAAAACATTTATCTAGATGCCAACTGAATATATACTTAAGCGAAATAAATAATTGCTGTAATCTTTTAAAGTTCAGTCAATATTTTCCCCCAACGTTATCCGTTTTCAATCATCTGATAACACCGGCAAGTTTCCCCTTCGTTTTCGGCCTGCTGGTAACGGCAGCAAATGGACCGAACGCGACTACTAACGTTCTAAAAAATGTCGCGACTACTCTCGGGTTAAAAAATCATTTTCCAAATGGCCGTTGTAATTATTTAAATGAACTCATTAATAATTAATATTATTATCTATTTATTTAATGAATCTTGTAACATTTTCCCTACAAATATTTTACTACTAATGCAAATGGGCAGATAGTTAAAAGTTTTAAATTTAGAAATATATTTCAGTGATTTTTACAACATGGATGTCTGTCCGTTTCCTATGATTAGAGTTACTTTGCATCCTTTAGGGTGATATCAAAATATATATTTTGAAATCAAATAAATGAAAAGTTATTAAAGGAGGAACATATAAGGAGAAACATATGTAGTTGGGTAATTTTAGATTGAAAACAAAGATCTTATACTCATTTTTCATAAATAAAAATTGTGTAATTGCTTTATTATGGTTCAGTTAAACCAGAATAAGTTTAGAAGCAAATAATTCCACGTGGAAAAAATATTATTTTGCATAAATATTTTTTTTTTTTTTTTTTTTTTTTTTTTTTTTGTATTAGATATCATACTTTTCGTATATTCATTTCGTAATTGTAATATGTATTTATTAAATTTTCATTTAAAAATATATATTTTGCATATCAGGCAGCAGGACCGATAATACAAAAAAGGTGCAAGCATCTAAATTATGCAAAGTGAAATAAGAATAATTATAAGTTAAAAACTTTGAATAATAAAATATGCTTTAGCAGCAGATTTCGTTGACACATATGCACCCGGGGAAAAGCAAAATATCCACATAAATAAAAATAAAATATTTACTAATCGCAGGCACTCACCCACACTGTGCGCTTATTTTTATAGTAAGTCACTATAGACCCAAAAGATAAATAAAGTCGTCATTTAACGTCAGAACCCTAGTATTGTAAAGTATAACTGTCAATTAAATACATTATATATATATATATATATCTTATACTATAATGCGAGCAAAAATTGTGTGTGTATGTATGTGTATGTAAATTTTATCTTAAAAACGGCTCTAACGATTTTGACGAAATTTTGTATTCTACCACGTTCGGGCACGATAAGACCATTGAGCTAGGTCACGTGTTCGAGAAAATTTGATTAGTGGGTCATTTTTGGGTCACTATGGGTCAAGCCTATTTTATCTAAAAAACGGCTCTAACGACTTTGACTAAACTTTGTATTTTACCATTTTCGGGCACGAGTACACCATTGGGCTAGGTGACGTGTTAGAGAAAATTCGATTACTGGTTCATTTTGGGTCATAATGGGTCAAGGCCAAGCTAATTATATCTGAAAAACGGCTCAAACGATTTTGAGTAAATTTTATATTCAACCGTTTTTCGGCACTAGAAAACTATTGGCTAGGTCACAATTTCGAGAAATTTCGATTAGAGGGTCATTTTTGGGTCACTATGGGTCAAGTCAATTTTATCTAAAAAACGACTCTAACGGTTTTGACTGTATTTTTTCGTTTTGGATTACGAGAAGCCCAATGGGCTAAGTCACATTCGATTAGTGGGTCATTTTCGAGTCGCTGTGGGTCAAGCAAAGTCTATCTAGAAAACGGCTGGAACGATTTTGACGAAATTTTGTATTTTACCATTCATTGGGCTAGATTATGTGTTCGAGAAAATTCGATTAGTGGGCCAGTTTGGGTCATAATGGGTCAAGGTCAAGCTAATTACATCTGAAAACTGCTCAATCGATTTTCACTAAATTTTACATCCAACTATTTTTCGGCAATATGCTACTATGGGCTCACAATGGGTCAGAGTCAAGCTAATTGAATCCAAAAAAGGGCCTAAAACTTTTCGACAAAATTTTGTAATATACCGTTTCCGGGCATGAGATGACCATTGGGCTAAGTCACATGTACGAGAAAAATCGATTAGGGGGTCATTTTGGGTCAAACGGCTCAAGGTCAAGCTAATTATATCTAAAAACGGCTCAATCGATTTTCACTAAATTTTATATCGAACCGTTTTTCGGCACGAGAAAACTATTGGGCTAGGTCACATGTTCGAGAAAATTCGATTAGTGGGTCATTTTTGGGTCCCTATGGGTCTAGCCATTTTTATCTAAAAAACGGCTCTAACGATTTTGACTAAATTTTGTATTCTGTCATTTTGGATTACGAGAAGACTAATGAGCTAAGTCATATATTAGATACATTCTATTAGTGGGTCCTTTTTTGGGTCACTGTGGGTCAAACAAAGTTTATCTAGAAAACGGCTCTAACGATTTTGACGAAATTTTGTATTTTATCGTTTTCGGGCGCGAGCATACCATTGGGCTTGGTTGCATGTTCAAGAAAATTTGATTAGTGGGTCATTTTGGGTCACAATGGGTCAGGGTCAAGCTAATTGAATCTAAAAAAAGGCCCAAAACATTGTGACAAAATTCTGTAATATACCATTCCCGGGCATGAGACGACCATTGGGCTAAGTCACAAGTTCGAGAAAAATCGTTTAGTGGGTCATTTTTGGGTTACTGTGGGCCATGCTATTTGTATAAAAAAAACGACTCAAACGATTTTATCAAATTTTTGTATTATACAGTTTCTGGGCATGAGAAGACCATTGGTCCAAGTCACATGTTCGAGAAAATTCAATTAGTGAGTCATTTTTGGGTCACTGTGGGCCAAGCTAAATGTATCTAAAATAACGGCTCAAAACATTATGGCAAAATTTTATATTATATCGTTTCTGAGCATGAGAATACCATTGAGCTAAGTCACATGTTCGAGAAAATTCAATTAGTGGGTCATTTTTGGGTCACTGTGGTCAAGCTAATTGTATCTTTAAAAAAGTCTCCAACGTTTTTGACAAAATTTTGTATTATACTGTTTCGGGGCACGAGAAGATCATTGGGATAAGTGACATATTCGAGAAAATTCAATTAGCGGGCCTTTTTTTTTTTTTTTTTTGTCACTGTGGGTCAAACTAAGTGTATCTAACATAACGGCTGAAAACTTTGTGGCAAAATTTTGTATTATATCGTTTTTGAGCATTAGAAGACCATAGGGCTAAGGCACATATTCGAGAAAATTCGATTAGTGGGTCATTTTTGGGTCACTGTTGGTCAAACTAATTCTATCTAAAATACGGCTCAAACAGTTTTGGCAGAAAAATTTTATTACATCGTTTCTCAACACAAGAAGACTATTGGGATAGGTCACATGTTCCATAAATTTAGATTAGTGGGTCCCTTTTGGGTTACCGTGGGTCAAGCTAATTTTATTTATAAAAAGACTTTAACGATTTTGACTAAATTTTGTATTCTATCGTTTTCGGGTTCGAGAAGGGCATTGGTTAGGTCGCATGTTCGAAAAAATTCGATTACTGTGTCATTTTGAGTCACTATGTCTCATGATCATGCCAAAGATATCTAAACAGCAAGAATGATACAGTGATAATAAAATATCGGATTGAACACAAGGCTAATTTTGACCGAGCTTAGCTCGGTCATCCCTGCTAGTATATATATATATATATATATATATATATATATATATATATATATATATATATATGCATATATATATATATATATATATATATATATATATATATATATATATATATATATATATATATATATATATATATATATATACATATATATTTACATTTTTTTTCTATTCAAAAACTCACTTGTGATCCATCTTCTTTGCGTAATTCTAAAAACAAAACCCAGCAAATATCGCGTTTTGGTCATCAATAACGCAATCTTCCTCTTATTAAATAACTGATTGCTACAATTAAATAAATGAAAAATTTCTATATTTTAATTACAAACGCGGTCTAAGTTTTTTTTTAAAGCAAATAAAAATAGTTTTATGTTCCACTGATTTTATTTGAAATGAGAAGAATAAACTATTTCAAATAACTTTCAGAGTGCTGAGAATTAGAGGAATTTCAAAAAGAAATACAAGCGTTTGATATTGTTTGTTTTATGTGTGTTATTTGTTTTTCTGCTCACTAAATGGCAGTACATGTCATGTTTGCATTTGATGTATACTTGAAATGCCAAACTGTAACCTAATATTCATGTAGTTATGTTTTCTACGTTGAAAGCATGATGTATTATGCTAATTGATGTATTTTTCAATTTTATTATTAATTGTTTATCGATTAATTTGAATGTCTGAAGCAATTTAAAACGAGAAACATATGGTTTTTTTATTCACAAATAAAACTTAAATTTATTTCAAATAAAAAACAAAAAACTTAAACCAGAAAAACTAAAATATTTGAATTATAATAAAAAAAAATAATAAAAATAATGAGTATCCACTAGTGTTTCTTAATCAAATTAGCTAACTTGTTCTTTTGAGACAATAGTTAGCGAAACTAGAAAAATAAAGCAATTTATTGCGGCGATCTTAATAGGCACGTTATTGGGACACAGTTATTGGGACACATCTATACAAAGAAGCAATGACAACATTCATTCCCGTACGTATAGATATTAAAAGTACGTATTATTTTAGACAATAGTTAGCGAAATTAGAAAAATAAAGCAGTTTATCTGGGTGATCTTAATAGACACATTATCGGGACACCACTATACAAATAAGCAATAGCTTCATTCTTTCCCGTACGTATTGATATAAAAAGTACGTATATTTTTGGAGACGGTGGTTAGTCAAATTAGAAAAATAAAGCAGAACATCTGGGGCGAAAATAATAGAAGCATTACTGCAACACAGCAATAAAAATAAGCCACAAAAGCACGAATGTAAGTGTATTTGATGTAAAAACTATATTTTAAAACTGATTGCTTCTGAAAAACGAGAATATTTTTGCACTAAAGCATAAAAATATTTAACTTATGAATTGTAGTTTTCGATATATTATAAGGATATGATATTTTTATATTTTTTTTTTTTTTTTTTTTTTTTTTTTTTTTTCAAGAAGATGTGCAATTCTAAGGAACATTTTACGTCAACAATATACTTATTTTCTTTGAGACTTGAGAAATACGCTTACCGTAAACAGCTCATATTCAAAATATTAGAATAGTTACTTTTTTTTTTCACAAACTGGAAATATCGTTTGGTAATTTAACATCTTTTAATGCAAATATGCAAACGATATTTTTATTAAGAACTTATTGTTGATTAAACTTATTTATTATCTTGAAATAAATATCATTTCTGAAAAGATTAATTGAAAAAAATTATTTTGAAAAGACAAAATATTATAATATTTATTCAAGTGGTTCAAAATATTATAATATTTCGCCTTAATTCTCCTTTAATTATCCCAATTCATAACTGGTGTCATCATTGATTAAATTCAGACGATTTTATTTAAAATCGGTGTTCTTTTTACAGTTTGTTTGCTTTTTCGTCTTAAAATGTCTCGTGTGGGTGAAATTCCTGAATCTATTAAACTTCGTATGGTTGATTTGTATCGGCACGGTAAAAAGCAATGTTATATAGGGAATTATTTACATTGTTCGCAATGAAGCGTTAGTAAAATACTAACACAATATTAAAAAAATGGAAAATTTCAGAATAATCGTCGAAATGGCGGCCGAAAACCAAACGCATCTGCTAGAGCTGACAGGACAATGAAGCGTATAGTTAAGGAAAACCGTTTTAAAAGTGTGCAATTCTTGCACCGAAAATGGAAAGAAGAAGGAGTTGAAGTTTCTACATCGAGAACATTAATACGTCTCCATAAATTTAAGTTTGAATCTCGTATACCTAAACAAAATCTCTCATGACTGCAAAACAAAAAAGTATAAGATTCAATTGGTGTAAATCAAGACGTTTATAGAGCGAAGAAGATTGGAAAATATATTATTTAGGGATGAAAGTATATTTTGTATCTATGCAAAATAATTTCATCACTAACTAATATGTTTTTCCAATATTCTTCGCTTAATAAAGTCTTGATTTCCACCAATTCAATCTTATACGCTTTTGTTTTGCAGTCATGAGAGGTTTTGTTTTCGGTACACGAAATTCAAACTTAAATTTATGGAGACGTCTTAATGTTCTCGATGTAGAAACTTCAACTCCTTCTTCTTTCCATTTTCGGTCCAAGAATGAATCGCACACTTTTAAAACGGTTTTTCTTAACTATACGCTTCAGTTTCCTGTCATCTCTGGCAGATGTTTTTAGTTTTCGGCCGCCATTTCGGCAATTATTTGGAAATTTTCCATTTTTTAAATATTGTGTTAGTATTTTATTAACGCTTGATTGCGAACAATGTAAAAAATTCGCTATATAACATTACTTTTTACCGTGTCAACACAAATCAGCCATCCTAAATTTAATAGATTCATGGAATATACGACCCATTTTAAGACGAAAAAGGAAACAAACTGCAAAGAGAATATGGATTTTAAATAAAATCGTCTTAATTTAATCCATGATGCCAACAGTTATGAATTGGTGATAATTAAAGGAGAATTAATGTGAAATATTCTAATATTTTGAACCACTTGAATAAATATTCTAATTTTTGACTTTTCAAAGTAATTTTTTTTCAATTAATCTTTTCAAATATGATATTAATTTTAAAATAATAAATAAGTTTAATCAACAATAAGTTCTTAATAAAAATATCGTTTGCATATTTGCATTAAAAGGCATTAAATTTGCCAAACGATATTTTCAGTTTGTAATAAAAAGTAATTATTCTAATATTTTGAATATGAGCTGCATACCCGTGTATAAGCCAACTCAAAAATCGAAGAGAAATAATGTGCCATTCCGTTTGGATACCAGTATTTTCGAGTCCTTTTTTTTTTTAAATCTTAGATTTCTCAAAAATGTTTGCAAGTTCATACACCAAAAATAATATTACGGAAATACTGGTATTAAACGGAAATCAGATCTGGTCTCTTCTATTTCGGGGACGGCTTGTACGCGATTTGATACGCTAATAACCTTTAGATAATTTAAAACTTCATTTACTTATCAATGTAGACTACCCCGATAAGATTATTTTATGCAATACTTGGAACAAACTTCATTTAAAAAATAAAAAAAGTTTTTGTTTTCTTTTTTCTTTTTTCTTTTCTCTTTTTTTTTAATTACATATAAGTGCAATTTAATTTCCCTATTTGCCAGAATTTTTTTAATACTAAGTAAAGCGACAAACAGTGTATTTTAATTACAAACAAAAATTGCAAAGCTCTATCTGAACAACCGAAGATAAAACATTTACAATTTATCGAAAAAGTAATTTTTGTAAAAGAGATTAAAATACAAACAAATTCCATTTCAATAAAACATTTAAAAATAAACTCTTTGTCAAGTTTTTTAGCTTTCTTTTTTTCTTCTGCTATTGTTTACTGTTTAATGGCTTAACAGCTTTATTTAACTCGTCATTAACTTGGAAGAAAATAAGAAGTCTACGTAGAACGATTATTTTTATTTCTGGCATAGAGCTTTTAACTTTCAACGAATATTTTATTTCCACGTTAAAGTTTTCTAATTGCTGAATCATTAATACATAAACGACACAGAAAAAACAAAACAAAAGTATATAACTAAAAACCTCTATTTAAAGATTATTTGCCCATAAATACGCAAAAACTTTCACTTCATTTATAAAATGACATATTTTCTGTGTCAACGAGTTCCTAATCACCTCAAAATGACACAAAATTTATGATAGAACTGCCTCAAACGCATGTTCGAGCCCAACATCCGGCAAAATGATTTAGGTAATATTTTTGGCGATTCCTTTGAATAATGCCATATTTTATTAGCAGGAGAAATTATACTATTTGCATATTATTATTATTATTATTATTATTATTATTATTATTATTAATTGAAAGCTTCATAATTAAATAAATTTAACAGTAAAAAACATTTTTTTAAAGAATAACTTTATATTTAAAATATTTAAGCAAAAAATATTTTGCATGTAATTATCAGTTAAATAAATTGAGCTGATCCGCATTTTTTATTATATTTTCTTACCTTTCAAGAATATATATGAGTGTGTGTGTCAGAAAGAAACGTTTACCATTCTTTTCTGTAAAAAATAAAACAAAATAAGACGGACAGAAAGAAAAATAGTCATATAATAACTATAAAATAAGTTACCTTCATATATTTATGTTTTAAGGGGTCTCAGGACTCTTAAAGCTTCAAAATTTTCGAAATTTAATGTTTTAATTAGATGATAAATGCTTATCTGTTCTGAACAATTTTGATGTAATTGTTTCCTTGAAATTCCCACTAGAACAAAAGTTATGGCTTTTAGAATTGTACCTTCTCAATAACTGAAGTAGCATTTCCGAAACTTAGAAGTCATTTTTCTCGAAATTACGTTTTTGGGTATAACGCCCAGTATATCTGAAAACCATATGAATATTCTTTCATAAAATTTCCAAAACATATGTTTCATGTTAGTCTGTATAAACTGAACATACAATTTCTTTTTTAATGTTAAAAAATATTTTTTTTTATGTGATTATGCCATTGAAATTTTCTAAATTTTATATTAACTAAATACAACTTTGTATTAAAGATATAAAAATGCTTTAAATACAAATGTATTTAGGTTCAGAGTAATTATTACAATCTGAACTATTAGTAGGCACCAAAATTTTCTAATATTCTAGTCGTCAAATATCTGATAGTTTGGAGCGCCCTATAAATGCTAATTCTGCATCTTGCAATTTTTTAAATACATGAAATGAAAGAAGTTACTTATATCTTTCATCCCAATAAAAAATGTGTTTTAAAATCATCTAGATTTTAAGATATTAAATGTTGAAAGTGGTCTCTTTTTTTTTCTTTTTTTTTCAATTTTAAGAATTCTGAGACCCCTTAATATTTAAAAAAATATATAAAAATGTAAAACAAAATTCAAATAATACAAAATACATATTATAAATCGTTAGCTGCATCGTTAGAATGAAGTTTCAAATTTAGGCTTTTAGAGATTGAAACAGGTAAAAATAAAGTTCACGGCAGTTTTTAATGGTTGTTTTGCAAAAGAAAAAAAATGTTGTTTTTTCAAAAACAAATGAGACCGTAGTAAGTACAAATAAATGCTCTTCCCAATGTTTTTTGGCAAATTTCAAATAAAAAGCAAGCATAATTTGCTATAAATTATAAACTTAAAAATATTTTACGTAGGTTAGACTGACACAACCATCTATCGCTTTAGAGAAATAGGAATCACTTTTTATCACTTTTTTTTTTGCAAGCACGATTTCAATAATTAATTTAAAAGCAACTAATTAAAAATTCAATATTTTTTTAATGAAACATTCAAGTTATTTACCTCAAATCTTGCGGGTACTACTTAGTTAGTGTTATTATATTTATTGGATATACACTGAAAAAAAAAATATTTATTAATCTATGGAAATATAGTGTAACTACAGACGAAAATATACAGTAATCTCTTCCGAGTTATCCATCATTCTGAAAACCGTTTTATATGTTTAGAATCCTCAGTAACCTATATATTTTCGAAATTTAAAGAAACATTTGGTAAAACTATCTTTAGTTTTCTGTTTCGCAATTAGTTTTTGGAAACGTTTGTGAGTTATTTTTATGGAAGTATTAATTAATTTACTCAAATCTGAATATCGTTTATTAATACGCTATCAATTCTCAATTAAACATTTTCACACGTTTATTTTGTCGATCGGAGAATCATGTCGTGCTGAGAAAATGAATTCAAACCGGAAAATTATGCACGGTAATTATTAGACGCTGAACAGTGCTGAACAGTGAAGCAGCATTGAGGGGCCTCCTAGTTGTCAGGCAGCTTAATACCCAGTCTGTAGATATGATGTCTTACAAATTACTGAGCCATTGGGAAAAAGAGAAGGTGTAGTTGTTTAAAACTACATTGTATACGAAAAAATAGTAAAGATAGGTACAGTAGAACTCCAATTTTCCGAGTCAAATGGGACCGGACCGCATTCGGATAATCAAAAATTCGGATAATTGGATTTTTTCCGGAAAAAGGATATATTTTAATTAATTACTGTATGAATGTTGAAAATGAGAGGAAAAGAACTATTTTTATAGAAAAGGGGCTTTTAATTAATTAAATGAAAAGGCAACACTTTTAGATGTTAAGCTTACTGACAAGTGCTGTACATTAGTACAGTACGTAAGTACAGTTCTGTAAATGAAAGTCATTGTGAAGGGAACGAATATTTTTTTCCAAATGGATTAAATCATATTCAAGGTTGGAGTAGCACAGTTGAACTTTATTCCAATAGAGCGAAAAATGTCCAGACCAGGAAAGGCATTGGCACGACACGCCAAGTATCCAGGTTCGATTCCTGGTCTGGACATTTTTCGCTCTATTGGAATAAACTTCAACTGTGCTACTCCAACATGGAATATGAAAGTCATTGCTTGCTGACCACCTCGATCAAAGCAAGCTGTTTGACAGTCTTCATCCGCTTTCGGGTAGCCAAGTCGCGCATCTGCTTTGACAGAAAGAAGTTGCATGTGGTCACATTTGGTCTGACGCTCCATTCACTTAATGCAGTTTTAAGACCGGCAAATGCTTCTAGCTGATGATCCCGCGTCTTCTTTAACTTCGACATTAAGGTCATCGTCTTCCTCGACACTTTCTTCTCTCACACTTTCAATAAGTTCATCATCATTTAAAATTTGAAACCCAGGGTCTGACGAATCACACACTATCCAATCTCTATATCGTCAGCACTAACTTCTGAACATCCAAGAATTTTAAACAGAATGTTTCTGAATTCATCAGGTGGCACGTCATCCTCATATTCTCCTGTCCCTTCACTTTCCTTTTCTTGATCTTCTTTTTCCTTTTTCTCCTTTTCCTTCTCTTCTTCAGTTGATATGCCTTTCAACATGTCAAGTAATCATAGCAGGTCACGTCCCAATGGCTGATTAATCAAAACAAACAGTGACGATAGCCAATAATCGAACTGCACTATGAGACGGTGACTCATCATCCCAATAATGTTCGCGCTGCGTCTACTCTGGCTTCGCGAATGGAAGGACAGTAGAGCTCTTAGACAGAATCATTATTTTACGATTCGCTGTACGTTTCCGTCTTAATTATTATTTTTTTAATTCTGGAAGCGATTCGGATAATCAGCGATTCGGATAGTTGAACTTCGGATAATTGGAGTTTTACTGTAGTAGCATAAGTGCTTTATATATAGATATAAAAATTTAAAGTTAAGTTTAATAACTTGAAAAGGAAGTTAAAGATATTTAAATATAGATATAGCTATTTTATTAGACGTTAGATATCGGAATCAATGTCTAATAATTAAATGATAGAATTTTCCGGTACGAATTGATTTTCCCAACACCACACGACTTTCCGATCGACCCAATAGTGCATACATGTAAGAATAATAAAATTATACTACTTTTAAAGTTAATGTTAAACAATTGCATTTAGCAAGTATATCAGTAAAACATATTTGTTGAACGCGAAAACGTTTACTTGATAGCTGATAGCATCCGAAATACGTATTTGGGTACGTTGTGGTTAAATTATGTTTTCCTATATTAAAAAAATGACAAAAACACACGCGTTCTACCACTATTTAACAAAACACACACAGGTAAAATATTATCGGTGGTCATGGTTTGAAACTTGATATTTAACATATGATAAGAAAAATTCAACGGATTAGGTTACAAATAGAATTATTTTTATTATTTTTATCTAATATCATGTCATGTTCCTAGTTTTTGCTTTGAACATCAAGTAATACTTTTACAAAACAAGTTCCAGATGAATAATGTATTGAATTCCATGTGGGTAACAATTTGAATTATCTTGAAAGAAACACTAATACAACTAAATAAAGTAGGTTTTTTGGTTAAATAATATTTTATGTAAAAAATTATTAACGCTTTTTACTTCTTTTCACATTTTCATATTTAAAGAAAACCAAAATCCTTACTAACACATTTCACAAACAAGAGGATATTATCTAGAAAAGGGAATGCAACCATTCCAGTATTTAAATTATAAACCCATTCTTTTCTGTCTTAAATGAAAATTTCTAATTAAGTAAATATATAACTGAACTGGGGAGAAGTTTTAACCGAATTATGTAAAAAGAGATTTATTAATAATTGGGAATAGACCCAATGATGGTTAACTGTAAAACCTTTCGAAGATATACTGTTACTGTTCGTTCAGTTTAACGAATTTCATTAAAATGAAAGCATTTTACTAATCATAAACATGACATTTTTTTAATTAATCATATGTTTAATTAATAAAGTAATATCAATCAGATTTAGAATACTTACATTAAAAGTAATCTAGAATAAAGTAATATATTAACCTTTACTTTATAAAATGAAATAATTGCTTTAAAGACAAATCCCACTCAAGCAGTCAGAAAATAAAAAGATAAAAAAAAAATAACATATAATTAGTAAATAAATAAATAATATTAAATACCATTACTATTAATAATAAATTTAATATTATTAAGAATATTACTTTCAATAACTTAATAAATATCTAAAATCATTTACTTATCATTGCTTCTTATTAAAAAAAGAAGTTTTTAAACGTATTCGTGCAGTGTTTATGCGTTTAGTTTTACTTTTTTGAAAAATTTAAAATGGTAGCCATTTTACCTAAGATTATTCTCAATTCCAAAATGATAATTTCTGACGCATTTTTTTATTCAGCCGTTCGCAATTGACAGGTGCATGTGTTCAAAAACTATGTAATCGAATAGTTTTTCCATTTTTGCTGAGGAATAAAATTTTCAAGAAAATTTTGCCACAATGGGACTTTTCAACCGAACTCTAGACACGACAGTTCAGGGAAGGGAAAAAACTGACTTCCTGAAACAATAATTGCTTATAAGTCAAGATGTAAGTTATTTATTGTAAAATAATAAAAAAAAGAACATGCTGGATTACAAATGAATAATCACACCTGTAGGGATCGTGCTTTTACGTATGGAAATAAGTCAGAAAATGTGTCAGGAATTTCAAGCGGAGAGGGCAAAAATACATTTTTTAAGGACAGCCTCAGCGTTTTAACAAGATTATTAGCTGCTATTCTACTTTCCACTATTAGTATTATTACTTTTAATGAATGCATTTCACAAGTTTTAAATTAATAGGAACTTTAAACTTTTTTCACTCTAAGACAAATAACACTCTTAAATAAGAAAATACTGTGTACCTAATAATCCAGTTTCACAATTTATTTATATTTAAACGATTTTAAGAAAAACAAATTACCAAGAACTGTTAAAACACATTAAGACTGTCAGAAATATAAAACGGAAATAAATTGTTCTCAAATTCTGAAGTATACTTTTCAAAATTATAAAAAGAAATATTGAACGAAAAATCATGCATCCGGCGTAAATTAGGAAACACTTTCCAATACATTTATAATACTGTAACAAATTTTCACAGTCTATTAAAGTTAAAGATGATGTTTAAAAAAACAATTTCAACAACGCATAACGCATTTGGAAACCTAATTTCTGCTATTACCATGAATAGTCCTATAGGTTTGTATGTATACTACATGGTATGCTAAAAGTTAGTTCAGTTAAGCGAATAACACAATTGACAATTTCCATTCAACAATTTCCGTGAATAAATGGAAATGCGCTTGAGAACTTCTGGGCATCCTTTTAACCCCTTAACGGTCGCATTAAATTACGGTTTAAAAATCGAAATTGATTATTGGCAACACTTTTTTGAAAAAGAAATGTTCCGTTTATTTAATGACAGGTAAAATGATACCATAATAAAGCCAATTACACAATTTTATAAAACTGGTGGGAATTAAACAAATCTGAATAATCTGAATAAAAGACACAGCCCGTGAATATCACGGGAGTGAGAATTAAGGTGTTAAATGATCTATAGAATTTCTATCCGCCAAGTGATATTTTAAAAAAATACTTCAATTTAAAAATGCGTACTACAACTGAATATGCAGTTCCAGCAATTATTGCCCATATGATTCAATAGCTCAATTATTTTACATTTTCTTCTGTAACAAAATTATTTTGTGTGACCCTGTAAACGAACGATGCATTACATGTACATCATATCCTACATTAAGCGCCGTATAGTGTACCTCAGTGATATACATATATTTCAATATATTTAAAATAGAATATCATTAAAATATCTTTAAAATATCATTAAAATATCATTAAAATACGCAAACGATTTTCCCCCGTAAACCATAATGTAACTGAATTATTTTGAGTGTCCCTGTAAATGAACAGTAAATTCTACATATTTCATTTTCAATAACGAACCTGCCATAGTGATATCCAATAGCATATATGAATTTCATGCAAATCGGACTATATTTAAGTGAGTTAGAACACGTACAGACGGACAGAGAGACAAACCGAATTCATAAACAAATTTCAACTTTGTTAAAAAGTGGTAAAAAAGGAAAGGAAAATGGAATTTCCACTTGACTGGGTAAATGCTCTTTAAAAGTTAAGGATATTTTGCGAAAATAGCGCATCTTAATGGTGAAAAATATTTCCGTTGACCTTTAACTTTGTATTTTTGATAAAGTATCTGATTTGTATTCTTTGAATTAAAATTAATACTTAGAAGAACAATGAATGTTATAGCGTAGAACCGTAAAATATTTTACTCTTATTAGTATATTTCTCTAACAGTATACTACATAAATGTCAATTTCTAAATCACGTTATATATATCTAGCCTATATATATAAAATCCTAATGAAACGAATTTATGAAACGAATATATGAAACGCCTGAAATGTATCGAATATTTGAATCGATTGATTAAACAACTGATTTAGTTTCACGGCGATTTCTCCTAAAATATGGAATACTTTGCGATGAAATTAACACCAAAAATTCGTGTTGATCCACAGATCTCAAAACTGGTATTATAATTTTTAAATTCGAATTAGTTTTTGAAATATTATTTTTTTTCCAATTTTAAATACATTTTTTCTAATGATGGCAACTCAAATTTTAATCATAACAGAATTTTTTTTCATAATTCAGAAAAGGTTACTATTTTAAATTAATTTGGCGACAGTTTGGCCTCCTTTAAATCTATGCTAAGAACAATGCTTTTTTTGTATTTCGTTATCATTTTATTAAATACAAAACTTTCATTTAAAAACGAAACGTTTAAATTGATGGCTTTCACTTCTTTAAAAAAAAAAAAAAAAAAAAAAAAAAAACGAAAAGAAAAATATTAGGCACAGATGTCATATACGCACCGGGGTACCTAATTGGCGCACAAATGGCATTATTTTGATAGACATGGTAACTCGGCTATTGTTGTTTATTTAATAATAAATGTATATTTACTTTTATTTCTTTTTTAAATTTATATAAATTATTTTGTTCTGTAGTAATTAATTATTTTTTTGCTGTTACCTTTTGAAAATAATAGAAAATAATTAAAAAATACGGTACAATGTAGTAGTTATTCCGTCACCGAATTTCGCAAATTATATAAATCGCCAAACCACTCGCCAAATTGTACAGATTGACAAAGTTTTTATTTTAAATAACGAAAGAACAAATAAATTCGTATAACACTAATAAATATAAAAATAAAACGTCGAAATAAAAATCACTTGATGACGTAAACACGTGTAACTTGCTAAAAGTCAAGTGAATGTGACATTTACGATCAAGCATTATTGACATTTAATCATATAGTTCGCGATAGATTTTTTGTCGACGGGATAACTAAGTAGTACCAAAAATACATATGTAACTGGTATTCGAAAACGAGGTTTTCGCCAAATTTTCGTAAAAAAAAAAAAAAAAAAAAAAAAAAAAAAAAAAAAAAACATGTCAAACATGCTGTGCGTGTATGACATCTGGCGAAATATTAAAATTCTGTAACAAACCATGACATTTAATTTCAACTTCAAATCAATGTTTTAATTTACCGCTCGAACAATAAAAAAAATGCTAACTAGCGAGTTGAAGAAAAGATATTGGCGAGATTTGCACCCGGCTTTTTATTTCTTTCGACACAGATGCCATATACGGCCCCATATTGGCGCCATTTTTTTCTGACGCCAATGTCATATACGCAACGGGTACTTAACTGGCGCCAAAGTATCGTTATTTTGCTTGATATGGTAAGCCGGAAGTTGTTGTTTATGCTGTTGATGCGTTCCCCAAATTGGCGTTGGAAAAAAATCGCGCCAATATGGTACGACATTTGTTCCAAACCTTCATAGGCCCCACCAGTGGTCGAGAGGTTCTGCTCTCGAAGCTGGTAGACGGGAAGTGCTGGGTTCGAACCCAATCGCGCCCGTCGGCCTAATCGTTCGGAGTTTTTGTGGTTTTCTTCGAGCCATGGATTTCCATGCGTAAATACGGATTAGGTTCCCTTAGAAAGACCCCCACGAAGGGCACTCCCCCCCGGGCCTATATCCCTCGAGCTGATAATTGGCCGTCAAAAATCAACCACCAACCAGCCAAACCTTCATATGAAAGGCGAAGGGATCAGATCGTATTTGTTTATACCATTTGATGACTTGAACTATTATAATATAGATGAAATGATGGGGATAGAATAATATTTGGCGACTTATCACCTGTACTTGGATAACATTAAAGTATCAAAATGGCACATAGAGTATGAAAAGCAAAGTGTTCCGCCCGGAACTGTTCATGATAGTCACATGATTTAGGCTATTGTTATAGAGATTGTTTTAAAATATCGGTTGACAAGGACTCTGAATACTTAATTCATTTTATTTTAGCTTCTTTTCAAATGTTTAACTGATCCTCTTTAATCAAAAACGAAAACAACCATTGGATGTCTTAACAGCAACTGATTCTCCGTTAAATTTTTGCAATCAAAGGTAATTGAAAGGAAACCCGTTTACAGGGAGATCTGCACAGCTTTTTCAGTATAATTTAATCTTCTCTAATATTTTAAAAACCCATTAGATTTTTAGATTTTCAGATTCTGCGGTGTCTGAACGGGGGTTGGCGAGCGTAGCTTGCAGGGGGCAGACCCCCCTAGTTTACATATAAATCTACTAAATTAAAGCGCCTATATTAATGCTTATCGAATGAATCAAGGTTTTACATATTTTGTCTATTAAAAGAAAGAGAAATGATAAAAAACTATACTTTTGTTGGTTTTTAAATATTTAATTACGTTATATAAAATACGTTTTAACACTAGAAAGATGGGAGTTTTTACTCAAGTTTCATGAAAATATTTAATACGAGAATTTTTATTTAAAACTTTTAACTTATTTAATTAGCCTTTTTGCCTTTGTGTCTTTTCAAATTATTCTATAAAGAAATTTCCTGTTCGAACCGAAATATATCCATATGGCTGGGGCCAAAATGGTCCCTCACCTTCATTCTAGCGTTAAAGAATACAAAAACTGTTAAAACCTTAGAATGCAATTATCTTGAAGTGAATCGTGACAAATTCCTAATATGTAAATTAAATACTAATTAATTGGTAATTAAGCAGTATTATTCTAAATAAAGTATAGGAAATGAACGGGAATTGAATTTTCATCTGACTGGGAATATTATATTTTGAATAACATTCGAAAATTGAGATTGATAATGTTGCACAATATTCCCATTAAGTTCACACGGGAAACGTTGAGAAGATATATTGTTAATAATCTTTGATTTCAAAAAATACTTAAAAATGAATTAATCTTCATGAATAGAGAATTAAAGAAATCTTTCAAGAATAATAGCGCTTTAAAAAAACTGACTTAGTGTGCTATTTTGAAACTCCGCTAGAAGTCAGCACATGGACACCATGAATACCCAAATGAAGAATGCGTTAGTAATCCCCTACCGCATTATATAGCAACTTAACAACCACAGTTATCTAATTAACATATTATTCCAAAAGTAACAGTTACAACGAGATTCCCGAAAATTAAGACATTCTTTTTAAAGTAAAAAAAAATAACAGAATAAGTCTTATTTTGTCCCATTTAAGTCCCATTTCCCTAAATTTGTTAGAATTCAGGACGGCACTATCTAGCGCAAAATGTCATATATTTATAGTGTCTCTAGAGTAACCTTATAAAAAAAGTGAATAGAATTATGCTAGAGCGTGGACTGTTTAAAAATATAATAAATAAAAAGGAAAAGAAAATCCGCTTTGTGACAGATACTTTCATTTTCATTAGTTTTTATTTTAGCAGTTTTAACAAAATACTTTTAAATTTAAAATTTAATTTTACTACGAGAATATTCCGTCAGATTACATGAGCCAAAAAATAAAATTGTACTGCAATAACAATAAATCTCTTGAAAGTTTGTCGCAAACTGTTAACATGAGCATTTCCGTCCCATTAAACATGAGAGCTTTGGCAAAATATGCAAAACCGTTCAACTGTGCATGAACTTAACTAACTTTTAGGTAGCTTTCTTTACAAAAAAGCTACCTATTGCAGCCGTTCGGAGGAAAGCGATTTCAAAAAATTTTGGTATATTTTCATCGATCATGACCCCCAGACCCCGAAACCACCCTCCGTTCAAAATTTATATATATATATATATATATATATATATATATATATATATATATATATATATCTGACCTATGTCACACTGTAACTCCCGTAATTATGAACCGATTTCGATGTAATTTGGTGTGTACATAGTTCATACCAATGTCTCGACCGAGTTCGTTGGCCAGCTTCATCCGCCGTTTTGATTCAAAATGGCGGCCATTTAAAATTAAAAAAAAAATTTAAAACTTGAAATGTGGTACCAAAAAATTAAAAATGGAAAAATATTTTTTTCTTATGTATTTGACCTTTATACAAAGATTCCGGAGCAGTTTTTGTTTCGTCTATATCTTAAAAAATGGCTGAGTTATAGCATTTTGAATTTCTAGCGTGGCTGATAATTTGAAACGTCCTGAAATTTGTCACGCGATAAAAGGCGTATTTATGAACCGATTTGGATGTAATTCGGTGTGTACATAGTACATACCAGTCTCTCGACCGAGTTCGTTGGCCAGCTTCATCCGCCATTTTGTTTCAAAATGGCGGCCATTTAAATATTTTTTAAAAATTTAAAATTTGAAATGTGGTACCAAAAAATTGAAAATGGAAAAATATTTTTTTCTTATGTATTTGACCTTTATACAAAGATTTCGGAGCAGTTTTTGTTTCGTCTATATCTTAAAAAATGGCTGAGTTATAGCATTTTGAATTTCTAGCGTGGCTGACATTTTGAAACGTCCTGAATTTTGTCACGCGATAAAAGGCGTATTTATGAACCGATTTGGATGTAACTTCGTTTATACATAGTACTTACCAATGTCTCGACCGGGTTCGTTGGCCAGCTTCACCCGCCATCTTGTTTAAAAATAGCGGCCATTTAAATTTTTAAGAAAAATTTAAATTTGAAATTTGGTACCAAAAATTTAAAATTGAAAAAATATTTTCTTCTTATGTGTTTGACCTTGATAAAAAGATTCGGGAGCAGTTTTTGTTTCATCTATATCTTAAGAAATGGCTGAGTTATAGCATTTTGAATTTCTAGCGTGGCTGACATTTTGAAACGCCCTGATTTTTCTCACGTAATAACAGGCGTATTTATGAACCGACTTGGATGTACCTTGGTGTGTACATAGTACATACAAATATCTCGACCGAGTTCGTTGGCCAGCTTCATCCGCCATCTTGTTTCAAAATGGCGGCCATTTAAAAAAATTAAAAAATAAAAAAAATTAAATGAGATACCAAAAAATTGGAAAATGAAAAAGATTTTTTTTGTATGTGTTTGACCTTAATACAAAGATTACGGAACAGTTTTCTTCCGTCTATATCTAAAAAAAATGGCTGAGTAATAGCATTTTGAATTTCTCTTGTGGCTGACATTTTAAAACGACCTGATTTTTGTCACGCGATAACAGGCGTATTTATGAACCTATTTGGATGTAACTTGGTCTGTACATAGTACACACCAATGTCTCGACCGAGTTCGTTGGCCAGCTTCATTCGCCATCTTGTTTCAAAAGGGTTGCCATTTAAATAAATTAAATTTAAAATTCAAAATGAGGTATTAAAAAATTGGAAAATGAAAAAGATTTTTTTTATGTGTTTGGCCTTGATACAAAGATTCCGGAGCAGTTTTTGTTTCTGAAAATTTGTTCTTTTGTTGATATCTTAAAAAATGGTTGATTTATAGTACTTTGAATTTCTAGCAGGGCTAACATTTTGAAACGATCTTGTATTTGTCACGCGATAACACACGTATTCGCCTATTTCGATGTAAGAAGGCATGTGGATAGTATACATCAACACCTCGACCAAGTTCGCTGGCCAGATTCATCAGACATCTTGTTTCAAAATGGCGGCCATTAAATTAAAAAATATATATATATTTAAAGTGAGGTGCAAAAAAATTAGAAATTGAAAAAGGTTTCTTTCTTAAGTATTTGATCTTGATATAAGGATTCAGGAGCATTTTTTGTTTGTCTTTACCTTAAAAAATGGCTCAGATATAGCAGTTTCAATTTCTATTGTGGGTGACATTTTGAAAAATCTGATTTTTTGCATGCGACAGCACTCCTATATATTAACCGATTCCGATGTGAGTGAGCATGTGCACAGCAATTACTAAGGTCTCGACCAAGTTTACTGCTTAGCCTCATCCACCATGTTGTTTTAAAATGACAGGCACTTTAAGAAATTGCCGAATTTGGCAACCAAATATAAGTTACTTTAAAGAAAAGCAGCTTGGATAAAGCTGACTAATTTCGCGAAATTCTCATTCATTATATTGATAAAAATTAGTATTGAATCTCCTATATTCGGTTTCCACTAAATTGAGCTTCGTGTGTTTGCATGATATAAGTTGGCTTTTTTAAAATAAGGATTATGAAAGCTACCTCTTCCTCCCGGCACTGGCCGGAAGGACTTTTTAATTTAGAATTTACTTCTAATCTCAATGGCATGTGGTAATGAAAACATGTAGTTTTCTAAATTTAGCTTTAAGAGGTGTTTTCCATTTATCTTATACTTAAACTTATAGCAGAATTAAAAAGAACACAAATGTTCAATATATGTATTTTTTTATTATTTTTTATTATTTTTTTATATTTTATTTTTTCAATTTCTGTCTTTGGCGAAAAGAATATTTTAAGATGTTAGAATATTGAATATATTTATATTAACCCTTTATGTACTGAATTAACAATTCATGAAAATTTTATCTTCTAAAGCATTTTTCGTGAATTTTTGAAACTACATTAGAAGATTTACATATCCTTTAATAAGTTTTAGAGGGATTTTATAAGGATAGAAGGATTTAGAAGAATTGATTAAATTTGAATTTATAGGGATTTTTTGCAATATTTATAACGCCACTCAAATCTTTTATTTTAAATATTTTTCTTTGTAATTTGTAGAATTAGAAAATGTACAATTATAATATTTTTACTATATAAATATAAATTTATTTACTAATTGACCCCCCCACAATGCCAAGAAAGCTGAAAAGATGCAAAGGCAAAAGAAATCATCCTTTTAAAAATATGTTTGCTTTGTGTAAAACATAATGCTTTTGGGACACGAAAAAGGAATGCATCTATAACTCATGCTAAACTGTATTAATACTTATACTACTACATCAAACATGATTTTTTTCACTATGTACAATAGACCGGAGTGAAAAACAAAAAGTTTTGCAAATGGAATCGTAATAGTGCGGAAAACTTGCTACTCGTCAATACAAGCACAGTGAAAAAAAAAATTTGAAATCGAATAATATCTTCCGTTCGCGCATCGCGTTCAAAGTTTTCGAATTTGAACAAAAATTGTACAAATATACGAAAAATCGCAAAAAGGTGTAAACTTTTTCCGATTGAACACATTTTTTTGTATATACCATGGCCTTGAGATGTAGAATGGAAGAAAAATACCACACACTTCTCCTTTATCCCCTTCAAACCCCCTCAAGGGGGTGAAAATGGCCAATTTTCGTGGAAAATACCGAAATTACAGGAGATGTAAATATTGACGAATCGGTCTCATTTTTTTTCATAAGGCAACCTTGAGGCTAAAAGTAGGAAACAATCCCCCTCCCCCCTCGAGAGATAAAAATTGTGCAGTTCTTGGCCCGTCCTTCTAAGGATGACTCAGGACTCACCACGGGAAGGTGGCTGCACTGCGAGTCCCACCCACACCGTACTCAACCAACCAACCAACCAAAATGTGGGCGTGGAGAATTGTGCAGATGCATATTCAGGCACTGCGAATTCTGATTTAGTGTCAAATTTTATCATGATAGCACGAGAAGCGAGGGTGGCTCTTATAAAACCATCACGTCGCTCATGCCCAGACACTTTTGAGGAGGCCTGTGTTACCAGCTTAACACTGCGCTCTACGGCTTGCGTATGACATGGTATGTCTGCCAGATTCAAAGGAAGAGTTGGCTTTTCCCCCTTGGAAATCAAGTCTGCAATGTCAGCTCAAGAAATGTTTAACAATAGTGGAGGACAGGTAATCTATGTTTGAATTGGTATGAATTGCCCGGCACTTTTTTTTCTCGTCTAATTTTGCTTCTATCAACGATCAGTGATGTATTACTATCAGTAATAAGACCTACGTCTTTTAGCACGCTAGATGTAATGGCAGCTGTTGTTCTGTCTGACAGACCAAAGCGATTATTTGTCAAAGCAGTAGCTGGAAGCGACATGCGCATTTGTGAAGAGTCTGGGCTCCTTGACAGAGCGGATAAAGATCGTGTGCGCTGAAAATCTAAATCATCCTGATCCTCATTGACATCAACATTTGTCTCCTCTCTTTCAGGATCAATGCTGCAACCAGGCAAGCTTTGCATTTGTGTGCTAAGCACATCAAGATGACGAGCCTTTCTTTGCAAAGATGATTTAAGTTTTTGTGTTTCCTTTTTATGCACCGTCGGTCCTATTTTACCTGATCTAAGGTGTCTTTGTGCGTAAAGAAACATCAGTTCCAATGTAGGTATTTTCCTGTTCTTAGGGCAATCGCAGCTGACAGCTATAGGATTAGGACAAATACGCTTGTCAAAGTCTTTCCCTCAAGTGCATTCTAGTGTCATTTTGCATTTGCATCTGATATGTCAAATAATGTGTTATACGACTGATGGATGAAATCATTGTACTTCTTCTGTTTCCCAGCCGTGTCTTTGTCTCTTGGATATGATTTATGAAGAGAATAATAGCGATCGTGTAGTTGTTTCATCTTTTGAACAACTCTTGTGTGACAAACTGTAAGAATCGAAGCCTTCACATACAGTGACTCAATATGTTGAGCTACAGCGTTTACCACTTCTAAAAAGCTCAACTTCCTTCCAGGTTTAAAGTCACCAGACTGCAATAACATAGCGTATTGCACTTCATGCCAACATTTGACAACGTCAGCATTGGTGGGAAGAATTGCCGATGGCAGTGGTTTTGGTGCACCAAAAAATGGGCAGCGAGTATGAACGCTTCGAGTGAGCGCCATAATGATGATAAAAGAAGCTAAATTTTGATCGATGAAACCGTTATCCAATTCAAGCTACGAGATTCTAAACGAAGCCGACAAGAAAAGTTTTCAGCAAGAGCAGCGCTTCTTTTATAGGCGAGATATATTCTTTCACAAGCCAGACAAGCAGAAACACGCAGCGACGCTAAGGCAAAACTGAGTGACGCACAGCAATCGTTACCAGGTACGGGTACTGTGCTAACTGCTCCCCCACTCCGTTTCTCGGAATTCCAGCGGTGCGCACGCGCACCGAGCATTACAGTGCACCGAAGAAGAAAGGGGCTGACGAGATGGAGAGGTCGAGTGACCGGGCGGCAAACAAACCAAAACATAATATTTGTCGCAAAAAGTCGCCCCCTAGACAGGGCTCAAAGCGGATAGAGGACCTGTCGAGGGGGGGGGGATTGTTTTCGACTTTTAGCCTCAAGGTTGCCTTATGTAAAAAAAAAAAAATCAGGTCGATTCGTCAATATTTACATCTCCTGTAATTTCGGTATTTTCCACGAAAATTGGCCATTTTCACCCCCTTGAGGGGGGTTAGAAGGGGATAAAGGAGGAGTGTGTGGTATTTTTTCCTCCATTCTACATCTCAAGGTCATGGTAGGTACAAAAAAATGTGTTCGATCGGAAAAAGTTTACACCTTTTTACGATTTTTTGTATATTTGTACAATTTTTGTTTAAATTCGAAAACTTTGAACGCGATGCGCGAACGGAAGATATTCTTAGATTTCAAAAAAATTTTTTTCACTGTGCTTGTATTGACAAGTAGCAACTTTTCCGCACTATTACGATTCGATTTGCAAAACTTTTTGTTTTTCACTCCGGTCTAATGTACAAACTCCAAATTTTATTTCTTCAAGTTACAAGAAGATATTAGAAAGAGATAACGAGAAATCTCTTGCAAGATTTCTTCGCAAATCAACAAAAATTTCTGTCCTATTAACCACATGGGCTTTCACAAAATATGCTTAATAACATCTCTGATGCAAATGAAAATTACAATTTAGTTTTAGTTAAGAAAATTGCATTGTAATTTTCATTTAATTTAATTTAAATTAAGAATGATGAGGAAAAAAACGCTGCTTAATTTAGATTTTTGTGATGTTCTTCTAATGAAAATTACATTTTAATTTAGAATTTAATATAAAGATATCAACATGGAATCTTTTTCAATATGTTGGCCTATGCGCCTTAAGCAATTACTTAGAAATTTGATTTTAATTTGTAATATTGTATGCAAGGCGAATGTTTCTCTCTGGAATTTTCCATGTATTAGTATAGTTTCTATCGATGCTGGATTTAATTAAGTTTCGTCTTCGCCCCAGGTCGGTGGCTCACGATAAATATTCCATCTTGTGCTGCATTTGTAGCCTTGCCAGCATATAATAGTGAGAAATTTTCCAGGCTGAGTATCGTTCCATGTGGTTTAGTCGGTAGAACGTCAGTGCGCTATACTGATGGCCCGGGTTCGAGTCCCGGCATGGAATCTTTTTCACTATATTGGCCTTTGCGATTCTTAATCAATTACTTTGAAATTTGATTTTCATTTAAAATATAGTATGCACGGCGAATGTTTCCCTCTTTAATTTTCCATGTATTAATATAGATTCTATCGATGCTGGATTTAATTAAGTTTCGTGTTCGTCCCAGATCGGTGGCTCACGATAAATACTCCATCTTATGCTGCATTTGTAGCCTTGCCAACATATAATAGTGAGAAATTTTCCAGGCTGGGTATCGTTTCATGTGATTTAGTCGGTAGAACGTCAGTGCGCTATACTGGTGTCCCGGATTCGAGTCCCGGCGTGGAATCTTTTTCACTATGTTGGCCTTTGCGCCTATTAAGCAATTACTTTGAAATTTGATTTCAATTTTAAACAAGAAATAGGCTGCTCGGATAAATGGAAGTTCATAATATATATATATATATGTATATATATATATATATAACCATTAATTAAACATTACCGACCATCATCAAAATCCGCATTATTGTGATTAATTGACAATAAAAATGGATGCCACAAACCTATAATATAGAACTGTATGTATAAAATAAAGTACCTTATACTTAATTACAAGAATTAATAAGGAAGAATAAAAAAAGAAGAATATGGATTCCAAAAAAAATGAAAAACTTATATATTGAATTACGTTTTCAAGAGTACAGAATTCAATGATATAAGCAAATCGGTTGTTTTCTGTGAGAAAAAAGCTTAAAGCTGAATTTTTTTCTTTTCTCCTGTACTCGAACAACCAATAGATCCAAAAGAATAGTCTCAAGATGAAAACAGAACATTATCGAATGGCATGAAATGAAAAAAAAACACTACAACCCATTAAATATTTAATTTATAGCAATAGAAATCTTACACAACTTACCGAATAAATTCCCAGTAGATTTTCAAATTAGATTCCCGCACATGGAATCCATAAGCATGATAAGATTAAGGTGAATAAAACAGTTAAGTTAACACAGAAATTAAAACCTATGGATTCAGTTAATTTATTTTGAAATACCGTGATAAATACAATTAATATAATATAAATAGAAATTAATTACATTATTTGAAATACCTAAAAACAATTTTAAATTGTTTAATATTAATTTTACAATATTGCCAATATACAGCGTTAAATGCCACCTGGCGTAAATAAATAAAATTATAACTTTAATAGAAGATTTAAAAAGACAAAAATTTTGGTGCTGCCATCTATTATTTTATTTTAAAAATATTATTATGATTCAAATATCACAAAAACAAGAACCTAATAAAAGCTAAAGAAATAAAAACATATCAACTGCATTACGACACAAAACCTAATATAAAATTATTCAAAAAAAATATTTAAAAAAATCAAATTAATTAAATGTTAATAAAATGCTTTCAATATAACCTATTACCAGACCCATTTAATCTACACTGAGAAATTAAAAAAAATAAATTAACATTGATAATATATATAATATAGCTGTATGCTATAAAATAAAATAAATTATAAATAATAATAATATTAAAAACCTTAATAATTACCATTACATAAAAAATTAACAGGAAAGATAATAAATAAATAAATAAATAAATAAATAATGGATGTTTATAGAAGATTGTCATATTCTAAAATTCCCAATATCCTAAAGATCACACATATAGTGTGTGAATTGTCTTCATATTAGCCATAAAAAAGCTAAAAACATATGATTGTGACAATCAAACAAATTAAACTTATAATTAACCATGGAATACAAAGTTGAAAATAAAACAATATTAAAAAATATAGAGGAATAATAATAAAAACTATTTACCCAATTTTAATACATACAGTATAACATTAGTTATACCAAATAAACTTATATGCATAATAATCACTAAAAAAAATGGTATACTATTGTTAATTAATATGATATTGTGCTGAGTAGACTAAATTTTAAAACAAGTTAATATTGAATTTGATTAAATAAGTTAAATTTAATATGAATCGAAATAAAAAGAAAAGGCACCAATTACATATAAAACATCAAATCAACATCCATATAAAATACGTATTAGAAATGTAGTTATAATACTAAAGCCCCATCATTTTTTTTAATTAACCATTGCGTATTATCCAGACAACACCACCCTCCTCCGTACTCTAACATATACCCACCCAACCATCTTACAGAAATTTTTTATTATTATTTTACAATTTTTAATTTTTTATAAATATTTTTTTATTTTATAATTTTTTTTGTAATTTTGTTTACGCATGTGTTATTATTTTCTATTTTTAAAGATCATGTAAGTACTAATTGTATATTAATGTGCATCATAAATTAGTTTTTTAATATTATTGTTAATTAGATGAGAAGAACATAAACATTTTATTCTATATAAATGATTAAGTAGTATATTTCGATATACAGAATGATGAAGATAAGATTTAAAATTTGTAAATGTATTAACTTTGAATTTAAATTCTTTACATTTATCATATAAATCTGTTATTATTTTGTTGTCTTTTATTGTAATTTTAAGATCTAAGAAGTTAATTGTATTGTTAGATAAGAGGTTTTCCGTTAATTCCAAATTAGTGGAATAATCGACTGGAAATTGAGAAATTATAGATTGATCAGTGGCAATTAAAGTTATGTCATCAATATAACGATATAAATGTAGATTATTATTAGTAAAAGTACGTTCATAGTGATATAAGTATAAGTCTGATAATGAACTGGATGTACATCCACCTTGTGGTATACCGACGTGCTGTAAATATAATATGTTATCTTGCAATATATAATTATTATAGATAATGAAGTTTGTTAATGATTTAAAATATGCGATATCAATATTAGATGGTAATTCCAGTTTTTAATAATACTTTTAAATAATGCATTTATAATATTATGTAAATCTAATAAGTCTATATTATTAAAAAGATCATATATATATATAAACAGAAATAGGCTGTTAGATAATTGGAAGTTCGGTTTATTGGACTTCCGATAATCGGCGTTCTACTGTATTTTAATTTCTGCTATTAAGCATTTATGCCTTACACATTTTTTTAAATATATACATTTACGTAATTTGCAATTATAATTTTCATATGGCTGCAGCCATTTAAATCTTTAGATATATTTCATTTTAATCTCTGTATTTTTTAACATTATCCTTTATCTTGGGGAATTTTAATATGCATGTATCATGGCAATGCAATACAGAGAACTCTACTTACGCAGTTTCAAATAATGTTTTGATCATACATCAAGAATCTAGCAAATGTGTTGTCCTATTACAGTTTCCCGCCACCAATCAAGTAGATGCAAATTGACTTTAAATCAAAATATAACTTCCAAAAGCTGTATTTTGGCCGCAAAATAATAACCATAAATGTTTAATTAAATCCTTAATATGATTTGTTAATACATAAATTCTATAAATTACTTTTGCAATGAAACTATGTATATTTAAAAAAATCGTTTAACGTTGATTTATTTAATGGCGAAAAACACAAAAGAAACCAGAAGCACAATAATACTTTTCAAAACTTCTTATTATGCTGAAGCTTTTCACATCCATTTCTTTATATGTAACAGCCAATCAGAGCAAATAGTTCCATGCACACTCAATAGGATTTTTTAGGGCAAGTGGATATCCGCCGGGAATATCTAGTGGTTAGAAGAGTACCTACAAATTTAGTGATGTCGCTCTCCATTCTCAGTTCACACTAAGATGTATGAATGGCGAGGTCCATTTTAAACAGACGTTCCTATCTGGTTATCCTTTATTTATTAAGGATAATTTGTAGCTATTTTTTCACTTTACATTTATTTATTTATTGTTCTTCATTTACTAGTTCATTGTTCAATATATAACGAAATCAACTGAATCACCAAATACCGAAACAACGTTTTATCATATTTTGGTCCGAAGGTTCGGCAACTCTTTTTGGTAAAATATTGAACCTTTTTTAAAAAAGTGTAGTGTACAGAAGAGATAGAACAGGTTGAGTCCGAACCAAGTCAAGGCCCGAAGCGGGCTTGTCTTTCAGTTTGCATCACCCGCTTGCCTCTATCGGGATCGGGTTTGAAATGAAGATTTAATTTAGCCAGAAATCACAAAGTGTTATCATGAGAGACTGTTTGAGATTAATACTTATTTTTGCGCAAGTAGAGATTCTCAAATGAGGAAATTATATCAGTTCAAAAATGTTATTAACAATTACTAATACAATGTTATTAACAATTAATTAAGCTGCATACTTTTGGTATCGGGTCGGGCACTGATGAAACAAAATTTCCGACTAGGGATCCAAACAAAGTGTTTGAATTCATCTCTGCAAAGAATTGGGAAAACAAAATATGAGATTAAAATATTTTGGAGGGAATATCTAGTATATCGTTAAATTACAAATTATATGGTCCATTAAGTGCTGCCCCAACAGTGTCCGAGAGGTTCTGCTCTCGAAGCTGGTAGACGGAAGGTGCTGGGTTCGAACCCAATCGCGCTCGTCGGCCTAATCGTTCGGAGTTTTCGTGGTTTTCTTCGAACTTTGGCTTTCCAAGGGTTAATACGGGTTAGGTTCCCTTAGAAAGACCCCCACGACGGGCACTCCTCCCCTTAGGGCTTATATCCCTTGTGTTGATAATTGGTGGTCATAAACACAACCAACCACAACCATTAAGTGCTTACATTTAGATATCGCTTATAATACAAATCAAATGGAATACTTTTGCGACATTCTCGTTAAATTTTTTAAAGTATCTATTTCAATATTTTTTTCAAACGATATTGCTTTAAAAGAAGTCTAATATTCAATTTTATATTTAAATAGATTATGCTATAAAAGTTGGTTGCACCAAAGTTGAAAAAAGGTATTACATGTTAATTAAATTAATTTGTAAAACCATTATAAATCTTTTTTTGTTAATTTGATTTCGAGAACTTGATTCACGTTTTTTACAGTGAAATCTAATTACAACTGCATTCCAAATATTTTAATTAAATAATAGTTTTCTATAACAATTTTTTCTAATGTAAAGTTCCTTAAACCTTATTTAAACATTATCTTCCCCAGAAAAATAAATTTTACTTAGAGGAAAAGAATAGCGCCAAAAAAAATGGGAGAAATCTATTTGCATTTAAAACATTTTATTCAATTAGACAATAATAAGAATTTAAACATATATTCTTGATTTTATTACCTAAATTTAATTTCGGGGTGTAATTTGTAAAAACTGTGAGCATTGTTAAAAGAGAAAAACATATAAAGCGTTATTTGTTTTTAAAATTAAAAGACTTATTATATAAAAACTCTGTTACATGAAAAGTTATATAATATATTATTATTATTTCAAGGAGATAATGAATTTCAGTGTTGTAAACTAGTAGATTTTACCCAAAGATGTACTAGGAATTGTATGGCTGTAGTTCTTTTTAAAGGGTAAATGTTTTTTTTTTTCTTTTTTTTTCGTGTAGTGGGGTGATAATATATTTTTCTGGAAACCAGTAATATTTTCGCATTTATTTGTATTTTATATTTGTTTCTGTTAAAAAGAAAAGAATATTATTTTTATATTAGATAATTTATGTTTAGCATATTGTCTGAATGTGATAGGGTATTACTTATGTAACACACGAAAATCACTTAACACCATATACTATATGTCGACTTTAGAAATTCTATATTATATATTTAATATAGGTGGCGCTATTGATTTTATGCTTTTTCAGGTAAATCTAAAGAGGCTTGTAAATCTAAAGTAAGTGTGTAAAAACAATTTATTCGATTCAGAAATTAATTTTAACTTTGGTTGTTCTTTTCAATATGTTTAAAAAATAGATAAACAAGGAAATGTTTAGCAGCTGATTGTCTAAAATCAGTTTCCTGGAAAATGTTTTTCTTTATTATTATTATTCCTGTACATTTGGCATATGCCATATATAAAATATGTGATTTAATCTTCCGAGAAGATATTTTCAAAATGCGAGCTTTGAAACTTTATGTGCAGTAAACTCACGATTAATTTCCAAGAATATTCTAGTATTTTAATCCAGATGATGTTTACAAAATATGAAACGAATTCATAACAGCGAAAAATTGAGCTTAGAAAACTATTATGACTTGCATTTCTAATCTAAATATATTATAAAGAAACAGAACCAGTATATTTTTGCCGCCAAAAAATGATTCCTGCATATCTTTCTAAATATTATATCTTACACATTAAGTGTTATGAATAAGAAGAATAGCGCATTTCATCGAATTTCACGTACATTTAGAGATATAAGTTTTATTATTAAAAACAATCAGTGAAATAACATCTCTTTTAGGAATTCAAAATAAAAATTAGAGAATCCTATATTTTTATTATATTAACCGGTTATTTATAATAGATGAAGTACAGCTGTAATTCATCTTTTCTTCTCACATTTCATAGCATATTCCCCTTGTAGTTTAATGAAACAAACATTGAATCCAATTAAACCTTTATCTACTGGCGGTACTTATAAGTACCACTCACTTTAAACTTTCATCCCATTGTGAATATTACTAATATTTTAATGGTACTTTGCAGACATTTTGTACAGATTGTCACGCTTGTTTTTTTTTTATTATTATTGCTGCAAACATGGTAAACATAGAATACAACTTGACTAGCTGTTTTAAGTGAGTAAATGTATGTATATGATTTAACAGTTGAATTACTCTGCGGTACTTATAAGTTCCGCCAGTACAGTTGGTTTTGGAGAAGAAAATCTTGTGTACTTTTCATCTGTGTAGTTATCCACCGTTTTTATCCGCTTTATAACGTAGTTACTAAATAGTAAAGTAGTAACTTTTTTTTCTGGTATTTCTTTTCTGTTTCATTATTATTTTTTATAGGAAGTCCAAAAAGATGTAGCACCGGTTCTTCTTTGCTATGCTAGAAATGGCATATGTAAATTCTTGTAGAGATGCACGAGAACATGTTGTACCTGGAATATAGGCGTTCAATAACTAAAGAAATGCTAACAAAATCGAAACCTAAAAAAAGTGTTTTTTAATACCTTCAAATTTGAGTTTTACTCATTTTTCGTGTGCAAATTAAAACTATTTCAATTTAATATTTTTGTATTGTTAACTTATGAGTGTCTTCTAGTTATTTAGCATTTTTAAGAGTTTAAACTTTATTTGAAATAACATGCGGTATTATGATTTTGTATTATGATAATATTTTAGGCATAGTGTACTGGCGGTACTGTAACGTACCACATTAATTAGTTACCTCTAATGAATTAAATTTCTCACAGGTGAGTATTTTTTTATGTATATCCTATACTTAAAAAAATTGTAGTAGACAATCAGTCTTAGTAAGCATCTCACATATTTTTTTGCGTTTTTATTTCATGGATTCTGAGGTATAGCTATCATACAAAAAGTTGCAAACCCGACATGGCGGCTCCCTTTATTTAACTAAATATACCAAATCCAATTTTGTTTCCAGTTCCATCAAATGAGAAGCTTTGTGGCACTCGTTTATAAGGTACATCTCCTGAGAAAACTATATATAGTAATGCATAATCAGTCTGACATCATAATTAACCGGGAATTTGTAAATCCATCAAGAAATGTAAGTTAAAACTTTCTTCATTAATTTAGAAGACAATAAAACAATGCACATGTACGTCTCAGGAAATATCGCTCTGAAAATGGGAATTCCGGTATGTTTATTATTGAAAGAGTATACTTTATAATTAGCCATATGAAATCATAAAATAGAAATTGATATATAAATTAAAAAAACAACGTTGTTATTTTGAAGCATACTAGATTCGGTAGCATTAAGCGCACCATCCTCAATGCTCCTTAGATTCAGTGTCCTCAGTGTCTCATATATATTACATTTTTATTTTGCTTTTATAACTAGGTATTTTTGATTGCATTTAATTGAAGCAATAAATGAGTAAATAAAAAAAAAATTGGGAACAAAACTATAGCAAAAAAAAAAAAAAAAAAAAATGCAAACTATATCCACATATCCTAAAAACGACTGAAAATAAACCTAAATTTTTAAGTAGAAATAAACATAAAAAATGAAATATTGAGCAAGTATGCAGTCTTTCCAAAGGTGACAATTTTTTTATTCCTTTTCAGATTGTTCAAAATACTTTAATAAAACTATGAAATCTACAACGGATAATACTCTTCTAAAAAAACTGCAACTGGAATATAAAAACGGATGACAAACCTGCTTTCACAATGATCGTTTTCAGAAAATAAGTATTGTTATTTATAAAGCGCAAACATGCTGATTATTAACGCTAATCTAAGAAATAAAATTATATGTTACAACATGTGTTATCGTCTTCGCTTTGTTTGCATGTACAGTCGTCGAAACAAAAAAGTAAACACCCCTATTAACTCCTCAACAAATTATTGTAGACGAAAGTTACTGGTACCGAACGATTCGAAATAAAGTCTACTTTTAAATGATGTATATAAAATTTACTTAAGGGGCCATCTACATATTAAAACGAATCCAAACTTCATTTTTTTCAATGGCAATACCCACTTTTAACGAGATATTTCAAATCTTTGGTTCAAACTATGCCTAGACCCCAAATTTCAAGTCATTTGAATGATAAGGTTTTGAATTATAAACATTCAAAATTTAGTGCTTCTAATGTTAAATTGCATTTTCATATTTTTATTTATAACTTCTGAAATTATGACCCTAATGTTCTAATTTTTTGTGTAGCAATAATACTAATATACCCAAACATAAATACGTTGAATTTGCAATTTTTATAATTTTCTGATATGAATTATGAATTATGAAATTAATATTCGAAGAAATTATGAATTGCAACCTACAATTTTTTTTGATGCATTCAGATTTATTAAGTCCTGCTGTATGGAAATCCAAAATTTCACATTTTTCTTCCAAGTAGTTTTCAAATTATGGGTTTACAAACGGCAAAATGATGGTTTAAGGGGCCTTCTATGATAGAAGTGACTAAATATTTTGAAATTTCTTATGCTATCCTGTAATCTAACAGGCTTAATTGACTGCTTAAGGTGTCTTGATCAAGAAGTCTGCTGAGAAAAAGCATTATAAAAACCCTTATAAAATTCCAATCACGTTCACGTATCTGAAAACTGTTATAATTACGGATAACATATATTTTAATCGGATAATTCAACACTTGCAAGCATGATAAAATGAATATTGAAGAGGATTTTACAGTATGTAACAATATCCGAAGCATACTAAGTGAGTGAAATGGTCATATTGGCAAGAAAAAAATACATTAGAAGTGACTTAGTCAATCTGTCACTTTCTAAGAACCTTCGAATGCCGAACTTCAATTTGGATACAGCCCATAAAATACGCTCGTTTTAAATTAATTAATTTCTCGAAAACTTATGGTACGAATTACATAAAAATTTGTTTTTAGACTAATTGAAGGTGTAGAGTTCATTTATGCTGTCAGAATTGTGTACTGCTATTGAAAAAATCAAAGTTATGGTTCGTTTTAATATGTAGATGGCCCCTAAACAAATTCTATATACATCATTTAAAAGTAGACATTATTTCCAAGCGTTCGGTACCAGTAACTTTCTTCTACGATAATTTGTTGAGGAGTTGGTAGGGGGTGTTTACTTTTTTTTTTTTTTTTTTTCAACGACTGTGCATTCGCTTCTAAACATTGTGTAAGTCCAATTTTAAATTCTAATCAATTTTTAATTCCAATAATAACTTCAATCGTTTAAGTACTCCAAAATAAAATTTGTTTAAAAATTATATCTTAACATCCAGATTTTAAAATGGGATTTATAGTACAAGATCGGTAAGGACAATTTCAACTTTTTTATGTACAATAAGACTTCTAAGAAAAATAAAATATATTTTTTTCTGTTTTTCAAGTAAAAAACCGTAATCAAAATACAACTAATTATATTCGAATAAAAAACATATATTTGTCACTGGTCATAATGTTTAGCTATAATTCCCGGGGAATAGAAGGCTAGCTGTCATCACCGAAATCGGTACATTTTAAAAACAAAGTAAATAAGGCTTCAAGGACAGGAACAAAACAGTAAAAATCCCAGGATTTATAACTACACAGTATAAAAATTCGAATAAATTTAAATAGCATTGTTATATTTATCTGAAACTTTTTTTAGATTTCGCATTTTATGAAATGAAATGTATAATAATGGCCCAGAAAACTGTCGCTTATAATTGACATTATTCAATTCCTTTGATATTGAAATGAAAGAGTCCATTCGAACAAATTCAAACAGATTCAAACAGAATATAATTGCAGATTAAAAACTAATAACGTACACTATTTGTTTTAAATCTGTAAAAAATAATGTGTGTAAAGATAGAGTGCTTAAGCTGAAATACATTTAAATGTGTTTTAAACGTACAGTGGGTTTATAATGTTCAAGCAGATTATTGTTTATTAAAGAGACATTAATCTTCTAATAGCACCGCCCAACTTATTTGTCTTTAACTGATCTAATTACATTTTAAGTACAGCATTTCTGGTAATAATGGTTATGTAAGGTATAATTGAAAAATAAGCAATGGAATCTCATTTAAAAACTACTAAAATGTGTTACACCGTTCGAGGAGCAACGAGTCTAATGAAAATGCTAATTGAATGCACTGGAAATATCAGAATGGGAATAATATAAGTACAAAATGGCGTGTAATATAAAAAAAATAACAACTTACGCAATTTTGCAATATTTCAAAGTACATAACTAATAAGTTTAATGAATAAGTTTATAACGCATAAAACTACTTAAAAACACTACAAAAAATTCTTTTGAACCCTTTTACCCTATATTAAAGAAATATTGAGAAACAGCTACCATTGCAATAAATAATAAAACATTTAATAGCAACAATATTTGAAATTATAACTGAAGTTTTGCGAAAGATTCGCGTCGGCGCTTGTTAGGTGATACGCTTAAAAGGAGAAAGAGAACGTGTAGGTATATTTTATATATTTAAAAATATATATAACACTTTTTTTCACCCTTGATATACTGCACCCGTATAATTCCCTTAGTATTTGTCAATTTTTTCAATGTTAAATGTACTTTTAGAAAACGATTATTTAAATTTTTATGCGTTTTCGCAGGGGAAATATTTTAGGCAATTAATATTTGTAGAAATACAGATAGTAAAATGGACTTGTTGGTTGCTGTACGTATTGAGATTTTAGATGCATGGATAAAATAATTTGTAAACTGGTTGAAAAATGTATTAGTACTATGGTATACATATTGTTTTCTCACGTACACTTGCTTGTAAGTATGTATTCAATACACTCTTAATAATACTTTCTTCAATTCACGGAAATATTACTGGCAGCACTACTTCCAGTATTTATTCGAGAACTGAATAAATTTCCGTTCTTTTTTTCCGTTCTAGAATAGAAAATTTCCTTAATCTAAAAAAAGAAGTTTTTATTTTAAAAAAATGCGCCACTCTTTCTTCACCAGTTGGTTTTGAACCTGGGACCGTGCGTTTCGAATTGATCATCTTAACCATTCGGCAAGAGAACACTTGGTACAGAGAGAGTTTAAAATGAAGATACGGGTTTGAGTGGAAAGCTTTTTAAATTTCTTGTTCAGAAAGGTCATAAATGTAAACTTAACTATACAGAAATAGAGGATAAAACATATTACATATTAGACATATTTTTAATCACATAATTTGATTAGATGTAAAATATGAGCATTATATTTTGAATTACTTTCGAAAAGAAATGTTTGCTTTTTGGAATAAAATCGACTTTTTTAACATGATTTGAATTATTATATAATTTTTATATGTGTTCGTTTAGAATATATTTTACATGCGAATATTTCTTTTAATTCTCTAAAAAATGAATTGCGAATACGTTTAAATGAATGAGAAAATTGCTACTTTATTAAATTCGAAATCTTTATTTTTTGTTTCTTTGTTTTTAAATAAACAAAAAAAAAATGATTTATTGAATTTTCGGTTTTTCATATAAAAAATAAACTCGAAATTTGGTATTAATACAGCCAATAAACAATGCCTGCAAATAATAAATGGAATTTTTCTCTTTTTTTCAGATTTCTGGGACGAATTAACGGAAAAACCATGTTTTCTAGGAGTACGGAATTTATTTGTTTAAAAATGACAAATATTTAGTGTATAGAGACGAATTTTTTTGACAGTGCATGCTATTCTAAACGCAACGTATTGATTAGTTTATTACGGACGTATTAGGTAGCTTTCATAATAAAATGTAAGATGCTACCTACTGAAGTATAAAAGAATAAAAGAAGCATAAAAGATTTATCAAGGTTTGAGAAAATTTCGTTGTGGAGCATGATCAGCCATCATGTTTTAAAATATCGGCCACATTAAAAATTTCAAACTTACAAAATTATTAAAAGAAAAAACTAAAAATAGAAAATTTGTTTTTTGCGTTAAGTATTCGAATTTTAGATGCATGGATAAAATAATCTGTATACAATTGGATAAATATATCTTAGTACCCAGGTAGCACAAAGATATCGACGAATATCAAAATCAGATAATGGCCGATATCAAAATGTAATATTATCCATTGTTAAATGACCGCCCCCCCCCCCCCCCCCTATAAAAAGATATTCCACGAATAATATTTTGTGATATTTGGCAATGTTGGTCAATATTTTCTAACATCTCTGAATATCAATTTCTGACATTACGTGATATCTTTCTCTTTTTGACATTGCTGAATATCATTATTTTAAATTGAGCAATATATTTTTCTAATATCCCAGAATAGCATTTTTAAATAATAAATTATAACTTTTTAGATATTAATTTCTCTTTTGAACCCCAACAACTGCGATTTGAAAATGTTGTGAAGGTAAACTTTTCACTGAGATAGAAGAAGGATAAGCTCAAGAGGTTTGTAATCTTGTGGAATTATGCAGAGAAACCTCGTTCTATTAAAGAATAATGAATGTTACTCAGGAAAAATGTAGTAATAAGAAAGTTTCAATCGAAAGTGGCCTGAGTAGATTTTTCTGTTAGTGACCAAAAAAATGTTTGACAAAATTATAATTTCATTATCTCAAACTCTTTCAATCGAAATTGGCCTCTTTTTTATATTCTTTTAACAAATATTTATTTAAATGTCACTTTTACATTTAAGTTTGATAGGAATTTAAAAAGAAATTACGTTGAAAATTAATGACCTACTTTTGAAACTAAACTTGTATTTTTTCAATAATAAAAAATAAAATTGTTTTAAAAGTTTGAAATTCGAGACCATTTTATAAAGATTATCATAGTATCCATTAAAAATACATATATTGATCCCTTTTTTACGTAAAAATATTATGTAGTAACTAAAGTTCTTATAAGAAAATTAACATATCTCGTTTTTTATAAAACTAACAATTTTTATATTTTAACATCGTTATAAGCAACACATTATTTTTTAAATACAAATAATTCTAGAGCAATTATGCAGATTTCCTTATTAAGTTTTTATATAGCACAGTCAATAGATCTTTATATCAAATGCTTTTCCTTAAAAAAAATTCTATTGCAATCTCTATAAATTTCTTCATAAATTGTATTGCAAAAAATATTTATACCAATCTCAATAGATTTCTATGTAATTTTTTTTTTCAAATATATACAGAGAAATAACTGCAGATTCCTAAAGAAAATATTTATATAATGCAAATTTCATGGCAGGCGTCTACATCAAATACTCTTCGACGAAAACGATAGAAATAGGCGGTCCTTCAGAACTTTCCATTCACTTTGGTCAAGATTACAAACTTCGTCAGATATGCGAAAGGTCGACAAATATCTTGAAATGTCTGAAAAATTATGTTGTTTTCACGAATGTCGATAGATATCTCTGAATGTTGGAATACTAATATCATTTTTACAACATTGACCAATGTAAATAAAATATTAAAAATAAGGCATTAAAATTCAAGTTTCCTAAAATTGGCAATTTTTTTAATTTTCTTGTTTAAAATACTATTTACGTATTATAATATACTATATGTAATGGAAAAAATTCGTTTGGATGCTTTCTTTTTTTAAACAAAATTAAGTTACATCTGTGAATATCGGCAGACATTGTAAATTTGACGTCTGACATGCAGTGACTTTCGAGATATTGGCCAATATTGATTGGAACTTTGGCCGATATCTGTGTAGTACCTAGGTAGTATGGAATACATAATCTTTTCCCGCGTGTATTTGCTTGTGATTATGTATTCAATATGCTATTCTAAACGCAACTCATTGATGTGTTTATCACGGATGTATTAGGTAGCTTCCATTACAAACATTAAGAATCCACCTATTGCAGTATTCCTGAGGAAATCAATTCCAAAAGGCCTCGATACCTTTTCATGGAACATGAATACCACACCATATAACCAGCGTCCTTTGAAATTTAGATGCATACATAAATATAAATGTTATTTTTGTCATGTTGCAGCACTCCTATTTATAAACCAGTTTGGACTTGTACATGTTTACAAGAGTAATCAAGGTGTCAACCAAGTTTGCTAGTGAACATCATCCTCCGTCTTCTTTGAAAGTATCGGTCGGTTTAAAATTTCAAACTTACTAAAATTTGAAACAATTTAAAAAGCAACTAAAAATAATAACATTACTTTTATTTTAAGTGTTAGACCTTGATACAAGGATTCCGGACTCCTTTTTTTTGTGCCTCTGTCTTGATAAACGGCTGGGATAAAGAAGTTTTCTATTCTAGTATGTGTGAAATTTCGGATTCTGATATCGAATTCAAAATAAAGGATTCTTATATAATCGGATTTAATTTATGAGTTTTAGGGAAACTGATTTCTCGAAAATTTCCATTCACTGTTCTAACCAATGTTGCAACACTCGTTCCTTATATAGTATAAAATGACATTTAAAGGCATATATGTCCATAAAATATTCGCTCATACACGAGCTCTCTCACGTAGTGCTGTATGGTTAATTATCTACACTAGGAATATTGGCCCGAAGGGAAGGAGGGGGAGTGCCCTCCGAACGATTAGGCCGAATTGCGCGATTGGGTTCGAACCAAGAACCTCCCGTCTACCAACTTTGAGATCAGAACCTCCCGGCCACTGTTGGGGCCAAACATATTTCAGTTTTAAGGCTTAAAACACACGCTTTATTTTATATAAAATGACGTCATTCGCATCCGGAGGAAGAATTCCTCATTTACGATCTTGTCCTAAACAACATCTACAGTAAAGTATGCATATGACATCACTATCGCTCAATAATACACAAATCACCCCCCCCCCCCCCTAAACACACACACACCAAAAAAATATGTCAATGTTTCATATGCATCCATTTGTTGGTAATATTAATACAGATACTTAAAATTAATTATAGTTCATAATAGCTTCATGTTTTATCAGAAATCATTCATTTACATTTTTTCAAAATAGCATGTATTTTAATTACATTTTTTCGGTTGTTATAGGAAAATGGCAACAAAAATATATAAGTACTATTTTCGAACTATTTTTCCTTTACTTTGTACAGAAATGGAGTACTTGAGTTGCCAACATTAAACAAATGAGCAAAAAAAAAAAAGAAATATTTGAAAAATAAGTTGAGACTCAGTTTTCAAACAATTTGCATTTAAATATACTTTTTTTTTTTTTTTTTTTTTAAAATACGACGGCATAAAAATTAAAAATATACGAAGCTTAGAAATTTTAAAAAATGCAGTAGAGTATTTAACAGTACAATGATGCGTTTCATTTTTCGGCTGGCTTATACAACGAGACGTTATTCTTTAGAGATGACATTTTAATTGCTGGCCGAAAGAAATAGCTTATTCGGAGCTAAGGGAAAAATAATATTTTATTTTACATATAATTTTAATTGATCAGTTATATTTTTAAACTGAAAGTTGCATTCGGTTACAAATATTTATATATATACTAGCAGAACTACCCGGCTTCGCCCGTGTCAATTATAAGAAGCCTTCCAGATAAAATAAATTAAAACGAAATAATAAACACAATAACGGAAATTTGTGCATTCCCATCCACAAATCGTTATAAAGAGAATAAAAAAACATGGCGTTATTGTCTTGCAACCATAGTAAAATCCCTGAGCTTTAATAACAGAATGCACGTTTTCTTTGGCGGGTATTAGAGAAACATATGTGATTTTCCTGGCAATACGAAAAAAAAGAAATTCCTCCAAATCGCGCAGCACTTAGTGAAATTCACGTTTGTATGGTATTATCTACATTATAAAGTAAAAACACTATGTCAGTGCCCATAAATTGTGCCCCATAAATTGTAACCCATAAAATGTGCCTTTACTGCATTTTTCTAACTTTTAACCATCACAATTTCATTTTTTACAATGTTGAATAGGAAAAAGTTCTCTCAAATGAAATTTGTTTGAAAATTGTACCTCAGTTTTCTGATTTTAATGGATTTTAAAGTAATTTTTAAGCATGGATATTTTGAATGTTGAATGCAACCCGATTACGAAAGATGAACCTGTTTACACTTAATGCAATAGCATAAAGAAAAGACATGTCAAGGAGTAACGCTGGTATCATATTTTCTGTGGCAACAACGTAACACAGCAAATTTCCCTTTTATTGCAGTTTAACGTCTAAACATCGTACATTCGATTGTTCCAACGTATTATAGAAAACAAAAGTACTTTCAGTGATATTTGTTTGTAATGTTTATCTCAATTTACGAATTTTTATGGATTTTAAAATACTTTAAATACTTTTTAAGCATGCATATTTTTTAAATATGCTTGCAACCCAAATACAAAAGATTAACTCAATTGTTCAAAAACATTGTAAATAATTCAGAATTTGTTAGCTTTCGCGTAATATTCAATAACTAAATTGGCAAACAAAATTAAAATGCCAAAAATAAAATAAAATAAAACACGAATTTAACAGATATCAAATCAAAGTACTCAAAATAACCTGATAAGTATATAAAATTAAAATGGGAATTTCGTTCCGCGTGCATATAACTTGAATTCTTCAGAACGTTTTTCCATGCAACTTGCACTATTAGTTTTTTAGGAAAGATTTTAGTGCGTAACATATTGTTTTCCGTTGCTTAGTCATAGAATTATAGAGGAAAGTTATATAATCACGTGAACCCAAATATGAAGGATTAGTCTTATTAGCTGAATGAAAAATTCAGAACTATTTTTATATCTAAGTATATTGACGGGTTTATCTTCGGTAATGGGGCTGTGCGCTAGGGTATTCTTATTTTAATGAGTGTGCCTGACACCTATTATGGCATGCACCTTTGTTTAAAACAATATAGAATGACTTATGTTTTAAGCGACTATCTGGCATGCAACTTGATTACAAAATACTAACCTGCAAATGCTTAAGGTACTTCTCCAATTCCCTGCTCAACAACGTGAAACTTTCCGACACATTTTCTGACTCATTAAACGTAAAGGCATAAAATTTGTAGGCCTGACTATTAAAGCGATTTGGAATTGAAATGAGTTTTTCCTTTTTTCATAAATAAATTACTTATCGAGTTATGAGCAATTGTGGTTGCGTGACGGCCGGTTTATATCCTTTATTGTACTGTTGCTTCCGAAAGTCAGTTCAAAACACCAACTGAAAGATCTTATACCTTTACCAACAAATGGAAACTATCTTTCGATTACATAGTTTCTAAATAAGAACTCCTATCAATTCCATGCGTTTCCGAACATAAATTAATTAAATAATATGTCAGAAAATAGCTCCTTTAGATTTGAGAACAGCCTTAACTTTATGAACAGCCTTAACTTGAAGTTTATGAAAAAACTCACATTTTTAGTTTTAATTTTGGAACTCGCTAAATTTAAATTCAGAAAAAGGATGTTCTTTTGACATATTGTGGTAATTTTTTTAAATTTTTAAAATTAAAATACATGTTTTCTATGGCGCGCGTAACAGAAGTATACAATATCTTCACAATACGGGGGAAAATGCAAAAAAATACATCCAAATGAGATAGTAGTTACTAAAATTTTATTTGGAAAATTTGAAATTTTATTGAAATTCAATCTATAATGATTAAATGAAATGATGTCATTTTCCATAAATTTTAAATCAAGACATCTGTCAAGATTTGTTTTTGAAAATGTAAATAACCACTCTCTTTTTGCTATAAATCACAGAAAATTTTAGCACTGAATCTAAACCAATACAACACTTAGCGATAACGTATAACTATAAGATATGGCAGTAGTATACAATCGAAGTAGTAAGCAAAATATAGGAGGAGCCTTATGTTTGTAATGAGTTTGATTACGCGTTGAAAAGATTTGATAGAATGTGACGTCATATCTAGCCTTTTTTTTCTTTTTCTTAAATTGTTTTCATGAAATTTGACTGTTTGTATTAAAATAGATGTTTTAATTTTAAAAAAAACATTCAAATTGAGGTGCTACGTTATTTTCCCGCTCTTATAGTTGAAGTTTTTATTTTATATTTAAAAAAAAAATTTAAATTTTCTGTTTAGAATGACGTCAATATCAAACACGCAAAAATATAGCAAGAAAATGTGAATTTTTATTGGCAAAAAGAAACAAAATACACGCGTTATCCTTATTTTTTTCACATTATTGTGTCATTTTTTAGGGTTTGGTAACAGAAGAAAAAAAACGTTTGAATTCAAAAAGATTTAAAAAGAGATATTTCTATAATGTTAAATTATAGATAGATCATAATTACAAATACATATGTATATATATGTATTAGGTATCCCACTGAAATGTTCCTGATTTTGAGACATTGCTATAGTTCACAAAAAGGTAGAAAGGATGAGAAAAATGTAAAAATTGATAACAGTAGTTTTTAATAAAGGTCAGACACCTTCCACATGTGTTCCTTGTTGCTGCAGGATGTCCAATTTGCAGTCCGATTCATCTCATGTTCGTTCTATCATTTCTTCAGTAACAGTAGCAATGGTATCCGCCACACTTTTCGATGAAAAAGATTACGAAGTGTTGATCTTGGCATACCTTACTTAACTCTGATAGAACTGTTCGGATCGATTTGCGAGGGCTTCGAACGATAGCGTACCTAATCTCTTCCACGTGTTGATCGGAAACTGCGAGTCGAATACCTCCGGCACTTTTCAATACACTTCCCGTATCTATAAAAAAATTTGTCCACTTCTTAATACTTTTAGCAGCATGGGGTGAATATCTCTTGTACCGTATTCTGAACATCCTTTATACTGCGATTACGGATTTTTTTTCACCATACTACAGAAGAATTCGTGATTCCTCCTGCGGTGTAACTATAGGTTCACTTTTGTCTCCTCGCAAAAACAGGAGGTGCATCACTGCATCAACCGGAAAACTTATAGCCAAACTTTAAACTTTCATCTACTGTATTCTTTAAATAGCGCCATCCTACGTCAAAAATATATTTTTAATGTAAGTTTTAAATTGGGGGCATTTTATCCGTGCACTTTGTATAATTCGAAAAGTGTGCGCGAATTTGTATCAGTAAAATATAAAAAATATTCACATATAACAAATATATTCTTGATTTACATGATATTTTGCTAATGTACGTGTTTCATTTAAAATGGTATTAATATGCAACAAACTGCGAGCAGAAATTTGGTTACGGCATAAAAGAAATTTAAAATTATCATAGTTTGTTGAATCTCCAGATTTTTAAAATCGAGGAAACGGAAGTTTTAGGCAATTTAATATTTAAAAAAATAAGTTTTTCTTTTCTTTATGATTACTTAATTGATCGTCTGCATTTATTTAAATGTACAACTAAAAAAACCAAAGAAGTTCATTTATTTAGACATATCCTGTTCGGCATTACTTATTCAGTTATCTCCTCTAACAAAGAAAACTTCCAGAAACATATTTCAAAATTTATCTGACATGATACTCTTTATTTTAAACGATTAGAAATAAATTATAAAGAAATTATTTAAATCCACTGAAAGTTCCTTCACAAACTATTAACATACGTCTTACGAATCATTAATCATGATGGTTTTTAAAATATGTTTAGGGGAGACTAGGGCCGGTTGACCATACGGGAGGCTTAACCCATCCATCAATTTTCATATTTAAAAGAATTTCACAGTTTTATCAATAGGTGTCAACCAAAGCTACCGGAATGCTCAAACAACAGTCTTGCTTTCCTAGAGATAGTCGAAATAGGTGTGGAAAAAATCAGTTGTGAGGGTTTTCAACCTAAAAGTTGTGTTTTTTAGAAATAATTTGTAAGCTTTTTTCATATAAATTATATCATAGAAATTTAAGTAAGTAGGTTTAAAGTAACGCAGAAATATAGAGCTTTCATTCCAGGTATAAAAATTGTACAGTAAGTTAGGCTTAGCATAACAATGTGCTATTCTTTAGAAAAGGTCTATGCAGGGAGGCTTGGCCCGGTCAATGTGAGGGAGGGTTGACCAGATGCTCAAGGATCACTTAATTAAGTGGTTTTGGAAATCTTTTTATTATATACTATGCTTAATGAAAAGTTAATGCTTATATATATATAAAAGAATGTAAATTTATTATGTAAAGCTACAGTAAAATGGTGTGATGAAAAATAAAATGTTTAAAACTGACGAAAGAAAGATGTGCAAAATTGCTAGTAATCGGGAAAGTTGATAGGAACTTTTTTCCATTTAAATATTACTTACAATAGGTAAATAGAAACAGTGAGAAAGACTAGTAAGGATGAAAACAGCAGTTTTAACGCTTTCGGGGGCAGTGATATGTTTATAAAACCACTTAATTTTAATTCCGAAACGTCACAATGGCACCAGAATTTTGCTAAAATCATTTCCATTTAATCAGTTTGTGAAATATAGCGTTTTTCTTATTTCGAAATAAATTTGTTCGTAAATTTCGGTGCCAGTCATTTATTTTAACATTTTAGTACTGAAAGTACTTTGCTTATTAAAGCTTTAAATCATATTAATGATAAGTTAAGTGCTCATGCGGCTGCAAAAGAACATAGCATGGATCGAAAAACTTTAGGAAGGTATGTAGACAAATTTCACCTGTGTGAATACAGTGAGATGAAGCCAAACTATGTGACAACTAGAGTTGCCAGGTCGAGTGTCACCAAAAATATGGCAAGGAGACAAAAAAACGGGACTGTGGCTCCTAAATCCGGACACAATAACACGAAACACTATGAAAACGGAAACTGTCTCTATCAGAATACTGCCTTAAATGTTAATATTTCATTTTCCCTGCTGTACAAATATACCTGATCATACAAAATCCAGTTTAAAACAAAATTTGTCTCCTCTGTCTTGCGATTGCGTCTCAACAGGTTTGTTTAAGCATCATATTTAAAAAAAATATTTTTTCTTATAATAATTGAGGAATGCAGTATAAAGTTATTTTGCTTTTTTTAAACTGATTTTATTTCTCTTCACAAATATTGCAATATAAAACAAAGTGGGTCAAGCCTCCCATATAGTAGGTCAACCCTCCCATATGTGGAGAGCCTTGACTACAGCGCCTAGAAGATACAGTGTGGAAAACGGCTATTCCTATAATGCTTTAAAAAGTGCTAGAAACTTGTATCCCATAAACCTCCAACAATGCTCAGCGGCAATATGCTGATACGAGCGCCATCTCGTAACTCTTTTCAATATAAACCCTGTTTTTTCAAAAATTATAGAATGTTAAATATCGGGAACTATAAATATAAGATATTTTAGTCTAATTTAGTTAAGGAATGACGTGAAATAGGTTAAAGAGTCTCTTTTAGAATGACTATCGTTTGTAAATCACTACGATGGCGCTACGATCGACATCTTGCTATTCAGCATCGTTGTACATTTATGGGATTCAATTTTTTAGCACTATTTTGTAGCCGTTTTCCACCACTGTATCTTCTAGGCGCTGTACCTTGACCCATTACTTTTTAATGATTAAAATCAATAACTTTTCAATTTTATTATATGTTACACTTATGTAGCAATTTTATTTTGATGACGGATAGTATAACGAATAAAATAATATATAATACTTTATTCTATGATCAATATTTAAAAAATAAAAAATCATTTTGTAAAAAGTGGGTCAACCCTCCCTAGTCTATCCTAATAAAACCACTCAGTCATTCCAGAAGTTTTCTTTTTAATTTAGAAATTATATTTATTTGAAATTGCATTTGGTGATTAAAAAAATATATATCTTTAATATGCAACAAACCGCGATTAGAAATTTGAAAGCAATGAAAAATTATAATAATTTTGTTGAGGCTCTAATCTTCAAAACGAAGAAAACAGAAGTTTGAAAGTTCTTAATATATAACAAATATGTCATTTTTTGCTATATGATTAGTTACATTTATCGTCTTACTTTATTTAAAAGTACAACTACAAAACAAAACAAGTTCATTTACTTAGACTTCTGTTTTGCATTACTTATTATTTTAGCTCCTTTAACATAGTAAACTATAAGAATCATCTTTTTAATTTGCTCTGACAAGATTTTCTTTATTTTAAACAATTAGTAATTAAATTATAAAGAAGTCATCTTAAATCTTCTGAAAGTTTCACGAGAAACTATTAACAAAAGGCTTTCGCGTCATTAACTTAAAGAGTTTTGGAAAATATGCTTAATAAAACCACTCAGCCATTGCAGATATGTTTTCTTTTTAGTTTAGAAATTATATTTAATTAAAATTGCACTTGCTGATGAAAAAAAAACTGTCTAAAATTAGAACTATGAGTTTTCGTGATACTCAAAAAATATTATATAACATAAAATTTTAATAAATGAGATAACAGATTAACTCGAAGAAGCACTGTAATAAAACTAACTTTTAGGTTTTTTAAAATATACTCAACTTCTGATGTAAATATCTTGATAGGATTGTTAACTTTTACTTTATATCTGTTTAATCTGTAAGCTCACTAGCCGAGGTAGATTTCATCCTAATCACATTTTTTCTTCGAAAAAAAGGGATATTTTTTAAAGATGTTTCCATCCTACTTGGGGTGGGATATGTGCAGTATTGTCGTTTCTTTGTTCCCCAGAAGAGAAGAAAGATACCTTTCCGGATTGTATGTATAATCCAACGCGTGTACGAACTTTTCATTTTGATACGTTAATTTTTTTCTGGATAATGCACATTCACAAAAATTTAATGAAAAAGTAACATTAAAGCTACTTGTATACATTCATAAGTGAGTATTAAATGTAATTAATATCAATTTTGTGAAATAATTCATATTTTAACCCTTTATGTACTGAATTATGAGTTCAGGAAAATTTTATCTTCTAAAGCACTTTTCTTGAATTTTTCAAACTGCATTAGAAGATTTACATAATCATTTAATAGATTTTAGAATGATTGTAAAAGGATTGAAGAATTTAGAAGGATTAATTAAATTTGAATTTATAGGGATTTTGTACAATGTACCTAATGTCTGTTTTGTACAATACCCCCACTCAAATCTTTTATTTTAAATATTTTTCGTAGTTTTTTGTAGAATTTGGAAACGTACAAATATAGTGTCCTTACAATAGAAATATAGAAATATTTCCGAATTGAAAAATCCCCCCCCCCCCCCTCCCAATGCCAAGAAAGCTGAAAAAATGCAAAGGCAAAAGAAATCGTCCTTTAAAAACAGTTTTGTTTTTCGTAACCAATAATGCTTTTGGAACAAGATAAAGCAATGCATCTATAACTCATTCTAAACTATATTACTAATAATCGATGTATTATATGTATTATATAACAAGTTATTTTAATAGTACTTGTGCTTACCGTCAGTAGATAAAGGGTTAAGGTGTAAAATAAATCGTTTGCCTATTTTCGAAAAAAAAGTGATTTCTACAGAAACTGCTGCAACATGCTTCAATAAATATAAAAAACATTATTTTTTGCCTTAAAAAGAAGAAGAATTGATGCATTTTACAACATACAACTGTAGATTAGTTTTTAAAACGTATTTCATCAAAAATATAATGGACAAAATAGGAAGAAACATATCCCATTCGTGTACTAACGTTACATATATGGGCACGTGCATATACGGGTTAAAAAAAAACTATCATATGGTTAAATTTTAAAATTAGGTAATAATGCACAAAATATAATGCATTGATTTGTTTACCTCTTTATTGAAAAATGATGAAATGGAAATTGGAAAATTCATAATGAAAAATCCATTGCTTTAAAAAGGCGGCATATGTGGTCCCGCGATTGAGATATTATAAGTAGATTTACTTCAATAAAAAAATTTATTAAAATCTAGTAAAACAATTAAAAGTCTTTTGCAATAATTCATGTACAAGGAATATATCTGGATATAATCTTTTAAATTTTCTCCGAAGATTTCCCTGTATATTAAAAATTACGGATTTTAATTATAAAGAAATAATCGTTTATCCTCGAAGCTTTCTTCTCAAACAATTAACAAAAACCTTCTGCGTCATTAACCATGAGAACTTTAGAAAATATGCGTAATAAAACCGCTCATCCATTTTAGATCTTTTCTTTTTGGAGCAGAAATTACTTTTAATTGAAATCGCGTCTTATGATGAAAAGAATAGTGTTCTAAATTTACTGTCATGAGATTCCAATAAAATTCTTAAAATTCTATTTAATACAGAAAGAAGGATATAACTTAGAAAGTGAAAAAAGTTTCTTAATTAATGCAGTAAAATCTCGTTATAACGAATCTCTGGGGTGCACCGATTAAATTCGCTATACTGATAAATTCGTTAAAGTGAGTATTTTTATAATGACATCTATAACAGACATTTTTTTTTTTTTTACGAATCCAAATAATATCCGTTAAAAGGAAAAATTCGTCAAACTGACATTCGTTGAAATGAGATTCTTCTGTATAGCATAAAGCATTTCTACTGAAAAGTAAATTTTTAATGAAATGGGTTAATACAACCGATATTATTTAATTTTTGACTATTCAAAACACCTCATTATGTAAATTAAACTATAAAGTTATTTAACAACGTACGATTTTCCTTTAATTTGATATAAGTTGTGTCAGTAATCAAACTAATTGAATTATAAGTCAGAAAATTCGTTATGAATGACATATTAAACAAAATGTTTAAGTTGTAGTTCCGCAACTGAGATGTTACCAGTAGATTTGTTGCTGAATAAAAAAAAAAAAAAAAACTTTTCGTTAAAATAAGGTACACTAATCTCTAATTTTGAGTTAATTAAGTGATTAGTATTATGTTACCGTCTTTGTTTTTTATTTCTTCTTGGGTTTTTTTAAAAAGATAAAACATTAAATAGAAAAAAAAACATGCCTGTGCACCTACGACATGGAGTTTATATGCAAGAAAAGTCCCTCAAGCACGAGTAAAAAAAATAAAGCATCTCTGATTAAATTTTACAGATTTATAAAAAAGCTTTATGTCTTTTGAAGGTATTTAAAGATATTTTGGGTTTACATAATAAAATTTACAAAATGATATTAGTTAAAGATATGAATTAAATACGCAATTTTAGATTAATATATTCAAAAGTGTAAGTTTTAATGTATATGCAATTAATATTAATCTATATTTGCAGTACCAATGTCTTTAATAACTGTGGAAGATGTGTTAAAAAGGTGCTCATTTTAGTTTTACACCAGAAAATCCCTCCGCCCCCCATAAATTAAAAAATTATATACTATTCTCAATCGACCGAAGGCGCATGAAAATATTAAAATAATAACCGCATGAATTTTAAATTTATATACATAACGCTACAAATACAAACTTCGTCGTTTAATTGATGAAACAGTGGTGGGGATTGTAGATATGATAATTTTATACTGAATTGAACAAGATAAATTATCTGCTTTAAAATGAACTTTATTTAAAAGTAGGCGAAAATAGAAGACCCACACTTTTCAGAGAAAGGTGTGGGTAGTTTAAAAATCAAATATGTTAAAATATACGTATCAATATCTATTTGACTCGTTTCTAGTTTGAGCATTTTCGAGCGGATTGATTTCATCAATTTAGAATTATATTTATATATTTAAAATTATGAGAAACAAAAATATTAATTTTCTAAAGGTTTCAAACGCTTTAATTTTGTTAAAAATGTTTTATAGAACAAATGTATTTGATTATGAAGCAAATTTAACGCAGGCTTTTAAGCTATCTATATCTAAATATATATTTTTAGTCTTCTACTAGTTCAATATTCATGATTAAGTTTTAACTGATGATCTTTCTAAACTTTCGAAAATTTTTTGAAAAAGATGTTATCTTTACAAATAATGGAACGAAAATAAATAGACCGAGAGACGGGGGCACAGACAATCGAGTTCACGATTCAAATTCCAGAATTAGTTAAAGCTCAAATCGCATTTAACGCGATCGGTCTGCCAAGTCATATCTTGGTGGAAAACATCTGAAAACCCGATTTTAGAGATTACTCGTATGTTTAACATTGTGTTTTTCTGCACTTAAAGATATGAAAACATAGAGGACTGGGAACAGGAACACAATGGCAATCCTACGAATCAACCGCTAAAATCTGTTTATCAGGGGGGGGGGGGGGTTCCACCATGATATGAATTGTCAGACCGATTGTGTTTTAATAATCGACTTTTAAATATGTCTTGAATTTCCGCCGTGAACTCTATGAGGTGATTGTCTGTTCTGCCACCTCTCAGTCTAAAATGAAAAGCAGATCATTGCAACAATTATATGTTTCTCAATTTCCACGTTTCTAAATTTTCATGACTAGCCATTTTTATACATGTTACCGTATATAAATTCATTATAAAATTGTGAAAGAAATAAAAATGTCTACTATCTTTCACGCAAATGCAGCATAAAATTGTTCCATACTCATATTTATTAAAATATACATCATATTCATTTCTGATTATGGTATTATGTTTATCGATCACTTTTTCAATAACTTTGAAAGTACTGATTTTTGTACTTGGTTGAAATTCCTGTAAGTTTTCTGCAAAACTGTTGCATACTCTTTTTTTAATGAAAGTTTTATATCTTAATGAATAGACGCTCTATTTTTACACAAATACATGCAAACATTATATCGGGGTTTTGAAATCATTTTTTACAATTACAGAGTATTTCGATATTTTAATGATATTTAGTGATCGCACGTATAACTTTTATTATTTAATTTGTTGTTGGTACTATAATTTTCTTTGTAACTAAATCTTCACGTCAAAATACGAACAATGATGAATAAAAGCACATCAGATCTCTTCATTACCTGCCGAAAAAAATTCGTTAGGTATTTCTTCAGACAGTCCAGAAATTGTCTGAATTCGGACCATGTAATACATCTTTAATAAAAAGCTACGCGTTTTTGGCGACTGGCTTTTTCGCTTACTGTTGCCGCAGATTAATCTCGGAAAATGAAACATTTGAAGTTACAGAGAAAATTAATAGGTCGAAAAGTATTTGTCAGAAAATTGTTAGACAAACTGCGTTAGAAAGGTAAAAAATTGTATTTTTCTTGATATAAATATCAAATCTAATCATTATACCATTTTGAAATATTGAATTTCAAAAATTATCAACTTTCACAATGGAGTACTATAGCGAAACCTTTCCATGCGTAAAAAGATAATGATAACGGCAATGACGTGTATACTGGCTATAGCACGTGTCACAAGTTATAGTAACCTTATTATTCTGGTAAAATATAAAAGTGAATTATGATGTCATGAGTGCATGATTTTTATTTAATTCTCGACAAATACCAGATGCGCCATTTCTTGTTAGTTGTGAATAACATAGATTAATTCACGTATGACCTCATATTTGAAACGAATATATCGTCAATACATGGCTTTTACAAGAGGAAGTGATATCATAAAGGGCTTTTCATGAATTTACATTTCTTTTTCAATTTTTTTTCAAGAATCAAGACTATATTTATTTAGGCTTAGAAAACTTTTTTTTTAAATACTGGCATAAAAGTAAAATTTTTCGAGGCTTTCAATATATTAAAATTGAGAGCATATTTGCGGGAGATTCACAGTCAGTACAGTGTTTAATTGATTTTTCTAATCAAACATGCTTAAAACCCCGGGCAATGCAAGCTATATATAGCGTAATTTTAGCTAATATTCACATACGTGAGTGTGGACAAGGATTCATAGGTACATTTTTATATACTAGATAGTTGAAAGATATAATTTTGAACTTCCATATAATATGACGAATTAGAACGAAGTTAAATATATATATATATATGTATATATATATGTATATTAAATTTTTACCTATAAATATATGCAATTAAGTACAGTAATTTATAATCCTGTGATTATGTGATTGGATAATTGACATTTTACCTAATAAATTCAAATGTTTAACACATTTTGAGAGGTGTGATGTATTACGCCTATTAATTTATTAAAAATGCCATTAATATTTCCTATGTAAAATTTGTTTTAAATAATATTGATTTGACATTTAAAAATTCGTGAAGTTTAACCCTTTATGTACTGAATTATGAATTCATGAAAATTTTATCTTCTAAAGCATTCTTCGTGAATTATTTAAACTAGATTAGAAGATTTACATAATCATTTAATAAATTTTAGAAGGATTTTAAAATGATTGGAGGATTTAGAAGGATTAGTTAAATTTAAATTTATAGGGATTTTGTGCATTATTTATAACCCTAAACAAATCTTTTATTTTAAATCTTTTTCTTAGTATTTTGTAGAATTAGGATATGTACACATATAAAGTTCTTACAATAGAAATATAGAAATATTTCCGAATTCAAAAATCCCTCCCCCACCTCCTCCATCACCAAGAAAGCTGAAATGATGCAAAGGCAAAAGTATACACCCTTTAAAAAATATTTTTGTTTCGTGTAACCAATAATACTTTTGGAACAATACGAAGTAATGTATCTATAACTCATTCTAAACTATATGATAAGAAATCGATGGATTAAATGAATTTTATAACACGTTATTTCAATGATAGTTATAAGTGCTGTCTGTAGATAAAGGGTTAAAAGAATAAAATTGGAATAAATAAAGTTTGCTACATTGAAAATCTCAAATATATAAACCGCCGGTTCATTACACTCAGAACATCTCATAAACGGCAGGAATTGCATTTTGTATAAATAATAATCTCCATTTTATGATATAGAACTTTTTCATAATTCATTCTTCGGTAAAATCATATTATTCAGAAAGCGCATTTAAAAGTTTTACTTCAGACTTCAATATAAATATTAGAAAAATGCATCTGAAATTCTTTAATCTACACAAATTTAAGTGCTAAACCTTCCTTAATCTCAGCTTTTGAAAATATTTTCTCTCTTAAGGTTACTTAAATAAATGTAGTAAGAAATAGATATTTTTATACAGTTACGTGCACAAATCCAATTTGAGAGCTAGAAAAAAAGAAACATTATCAAACTTCCAATGATTATACGATGAAATCAAGAGATGTGAAGGTAAGACATATTCATAGCTAATTGATCAATTTTTCAAAATAAAAAGTAAAATTTAAAAAATCTGTGATTTTCCTTAAAAATGGCTTTGTAAACGCTTTCGGATATGTTACTATTATCAAATTAGCAGAAGTTTTCTTATTTTGTTTTCAATTTATGTAACTAAATTTCTGTATTTTTTTAAATTTTTGAAAAATACTCTTTTACACAATTGAAATTATACTATACAAATGTTACAAGTGTTTGTCTCAGAAGTTATAAAGGATTAATTTACACAAATAAGTACTTTTTTTCCTTTTTTCTTTGTTGCTTAGGTACAATACAAAAATTCTTACTTAGATGTACAAAGCAAAAATACTTAAAACATTATCCACGAAATGTAAATAAAATGTTGCTTAAATTTGTTTTAAAATTTTCTTAAAGTACTAATTGAATTTAATGATTCTTGTGTGTAAATCCTTTTGGACACAAGGATTTTGTCTAAGTTTAGGAAACCGGATGGTGCATCTACTTAATTTTTTTTTTTAATTGCAATTACAGCGTTTTAATAAAATGCGTTTTTTAGATTAAAAAAATCCCCATTTCCTTTGACTTTTCTACTGTTAAGGAAATAAAGCATTTTTATATACTTTCAGATTTTAACTCATTTTTTATACAGAAAAAAACCATACACTAATTTTCAAACAACAAAGTAACCTAACCTTAATTAATTTAGTTATGTTACAGAATTATTTTCTGTCTGATGTAGTTAAAATTAAAAGACGCATATCAAATATATACATCTATATGTAAGAATGTATATATATATATATATATATATATATATATTTATATATGAAAATATGTAAGAATGTATATTCATGGTGTTCGTATCCTGAAATTTTCATGAAAAAAATATATTGCATTCTTTTTTAACTGCCTTTTACGCACTGCTCAAAAATCTTATTTTGTTAAAAATGATTTTAAAATTCTCTATTTTCCAATACTCCATATTTAAAAACTACTAGCAAACCCCGCGGCTTTGCTCGCGTAATATTTGAAATATGCCAAGTGATATTTATATGTCTAATTTTCATTAAAAGGTACTAACTAAATTTTTATTTTATTAAAAGGTAATATTTTATTTTATTAAAAGGTACTTATTACTTTTAGGAATAATTTAAAAAAATTACTATTTAAAACACAGTTTGATTAAATATCATTGTTACACTGACACTGCATAAGGCAGAAATGAGAATTAAATTAATAAAACGAAATAAAACTAAATAAATAATAATGTAGAAAATATTTTGAAACTTTTCTGCTCAATTAATACGCTCATTTCAGTATTCATTTGAAGTTTTGAATTTTTTAGAAACCATCTTCTTACATCTTAAAATTAACCATCATGTCAAATTCCAAGTCCTACCACCTCTCTCAACATAAAGGGCTATGTTGAAATAGGAACTGTCACCATTCATTTGCCAACATTAATTTTGAAATTGGTTTGTTATTTCCTAATATTCCACAGAAACGTAATTTAGAAAGCTTTTAAAGGCCTTTTTTAGAGCGTTTGTTGTTCCTGTGAACCCCAGGTGGTAGAATCATCGGCATAAAATATAGCCTGTGTAGGATCAGAGACTGTTACCATTGATACGCAACTATTACTTTTATATTTGGTTTATATTCCCTGATATTGCATAGAAATCGTAATTTAGGACATTTTAGAATGCTTTTCACACCTCCCCTTCGCTTCAACCCTTTTTAATTCGAATTTATTTTCGACAGTACTTCGAGGGCATTTATATTTTATAAGTAACTACCATGCCATATTTAAAGTTTCTAGCCATTTCAGTATCACAGAATATCGCAATTTAGAAAGTTTTAAGCTACTGCAACTCTCTGGTGGTAGTGGCACTGACATAAAATATAGCTTATGTTTGAGCAGGTTCTATCACCAAAAATTTGTCATCATTATTTTTTAATCGGTTTGGTATTTGATAAGATTACATAAAAATTGTAATTATAACGCTTTTCGCTCACTTCATCTTTTTAAATTTGAAATTTTCTTTCGACAGTTCTTAGAAAGCAGTTGCATCTTGTAAGTAAATACAATGCCATACTTCAAAGTGTTATTTCCTTCACTTATGCAAAAAACGCAAATTAGAACATGTTTTGCTTTTGCAACCCTCAGATGGTAGTAACAGCAACATAAAATAAAACCTATGTTGTAGCACGGACTCTCACCATTGATTTGCAATCCTTACTTTTGAAATAGCTTTGGAATTTCCTGAGATTGAGTAGAAATCGCAATTTAGAACGTTTTTAGAACTGTTTTCGCGCATTTTTCACCCCTTTTTAAATTTCCAATTTTTTCGAAACTGTTCTTAAAGATCATTTATATGTAATAAATATGTACCTTGCCTAATTTTAAGTTGCTAGCCCCTACCGATCACAAAAATCGAAATTTGGAACGCTTTTTTGTTCGAGCAACGTCTACGTGATAGTGATACCGACTTAAATAGTATCTATGTTAGAGCAGAGGCTGTCAGCATCAATTTCTTACCATTACTTTTGAAATCAGTTTGATTCTTCCTGAGATATTGGTGGCAAATCGGCATTTAGAAAGTTTTTAGAACGCTTTTCGCTCATTTTTCTCCTGCATCTACTCTGGGGTAGTGGAAACAGATATAAAATATAGCCTATCTTGGAGCAAGATCTGTCCCCATCATTTTTACACCATTATATTTGAAATCGGTTCAGTATTTCCTGAGACTGCTAGAAATCGCAATTTAGAACGTTTTTTACAACGCTTTTTGCGCATTTTGACCCCCCTTTTAACTTTTGACTTTTTTAGTAAATGTCCTTAGAGATCATTGATATCTTATAACTAATTACCATTCTAAATTTCACGATTCAAGGCCCTTCCGTCACGCAAAAACCGCAATTTAGAACGTTTTTCTCCTGCACCCGCTTTGGGGTAGTGGCATCGACATAAAACATAGCCTATGTTGGAGCAAGGTTTTTCACCATCATTTTGACGCCATTATTTTTTTAATCGGTTTGGTATTTCCTGAGATTATGTAGAAATCACCATTTAGAACGTTTTTTAGAACGCTTTTCGCGCATTTTCACCCCTTTTAAATTCCTAATTGTTTAAGAACTGTTCTTAGAATTCCTTTATATCTAATAAGTAGCTGATACTTGAAAATTTCATATTTATAGGCCCATCAGTAACACATAAATCGCATTTTTAGAACGTTTTTTGCTTCTACACCCCCTTTGGGGTTGTGGCACCGACATAAAACACAGCCTATCTTGGAGCAAACGTTGTAACTAAAATTTTGACACCAATATTTTTTAAATCGGTTTGATATTTCCTGAGATTGTGTAGAAATCACCATTTAGAACGTTTTTAGAACGCTTTTCGCGCATTTTCACCCCTTTTAAATTCCTAATTGTTTAAGAACTGTTCTTAGACAACATTTGTATCTTATAAGTAACTAATATTCCAAATTTCATATTTCTAGGCCCTTCAGTAACACAAAAATCGCATTTTTAGAACGTTTTTTTCCTGCCCCCCTTTGGGGTAGTGGCACCGACATAAGATATAGCCTATGCTCTAAGTTGGACTAACACCATTATTTTGATACCATTACTTTTGGAATCGGTTCGGTAGTTCCTGAGCATACCTCCTACAAATAAACAATTTTTTCCTCTTTATAATAGGAGTATAGACTACCAAACCCCGCGCTTTGCTCGCGTAACATTTGAAATATGCCAAGTGATATTTATATGTCTAATTTTTATTAAAAGGTACTAACTAAATTTTTATTTTATTAAAAGGTAATATTTTATTTTATTAAAAGGTTTTTTTTATTAAAAGGTACTTATTCCTTTTAGGAATAATTCAAAAATTACTATTTAAAACACAGTTTGATTAAACATCCTTATTACTTAAATTAATAAAATGAATTAAAACTAAATAAATGATAATTTAGAAAATATTTTGAAATTTTTATGCTCAATTGATACGCTCATTTCAGTATTCATTTGAAGTTTTGAATTTTTTAGAAACCATCTTCTTACATCTTAAAATTAACCATCATGTCAAATTCCAAGTCCTACCACATCTCTCAACATAAAGGGTATGTTGAAACAGGAACTGTCACCATTAATTTGCCAACATTAATTTTTAAATCGGTTATTCCACAGAAACGTAATGTAAAAAGCTTTTAAAGACCTTTTTTAGAACGTTTGTTGTTCCTGTGAACCTCAGGTGGTAGAATCACCTGCATAAAATATAGCCTGTGTAGGATCAGGGACTGTTACCATTGATTCGCAACTATTACTTTTATAATCGGTTTATATTCCCTGAAATTGCATAGAATCGTAATTTAGAATTTTTTAGAATGTTTTTCGCACCTCCCCTTCGCTTCACCCCTTTTTAATTCGAATTTATTTTCGACGTTTCTTCGAGGGCATTTATATTTTATAAGTAGCTACCATGTCATATTTAAAGTTTCTAGTCTTTTCAGTATCACAGAATATCGCAATTTAGAAAGTTTTTAGCTCCTGGAACCCTCTGGTGATAGTGGAACAGACATAAAATATAGCTTATGTTTGAGCAGGTTCTATCACCAAAATGTTTCACCATTTCGGTTTGGTAATTTATAAGTTTGCTTAAGAATTGTAATTTATAACGCTTTTCACTCATTTCATTTTTTTAAATTTGGAATTTTCTTTCGACTGTTCTTAGAAAGCAGTTGCATCTTGTAAGTAAATACCATGCCATACTTCAAAGTGTTAGACCCCTCAGTTGTGCAAAAAACGCAAATTAGAACATGTTTTGCTTTTGCAACCCTCAGATGGTAGTGACAGCAACATAAAATATAACCTATGTTATAGCAGGGACTGTCACCATTGATTTGCAACCATTACTTTTGAAATAGCTTTGGTATTTCCTTAGATTGGGTAGAAATCGCATTTTCGAACGTTTTTAGGACGCTTTTCGCGCATTTTTACCCCTTTTTAAATTTCCAATTTTTTCGAAACTGTTCTTAAAGATAATTTATATCTAATAAATATGTACCTTGCCTAATTTTAAGTTGCTAGCCCCTACCGATCACAAAAATCGAAATTTAGAACGCTTTTTTGCTCCTGAAACGTCTTGGTGATAGTGATACCGACATAAAATAGCGTCTATGTTAGAGCAGGTGCTGTCAGCATCAATTTCCTACCATTATGTTTGAAATCAGATTCATTCTTCCTGAGATATTGTCGACAAATCGGCATTTAGAACATTTTTAGAACGCTTTTCGCGCATTTTGCTCCTGCATATCATCTGGGGTAGTGGAAACAGATATAAAATATAGCCTATCTTGGAGCAAGATCCGCCACCAACATTTTTACACCATTATATTTGAAATCGGTTCAGTACTTCCTGAGATTGCACAGAAATCCCAATTTAGAAAGTTTTTTACAACGCTTTTTTTGCGCATTTTGTCCCCCTTTTAAATTTCGATTTTTTTAGGAAATGTCCTTAGAGATCATTGATATCTTATAACTAACTACTATTCCAAATTTCACGATTCTAGGCCCTTCCGTAACGCAAAAGCCGCAATTTAGGACGTTTTTCTCCTGCACCCCCTTTGGGGTAGTAGCACCGACATAAAACATCGCCTATGTTGGAGCAAGGGTTGTCACCATCATTTTGACGCCATTATTTTTTAGATCGGTTTGGTATTTCCTGAGATTGTATAGAAACCACCATTAGAACGCTATTCGCGCATTTTCCCTCATTTTAAATTTCGAATTGTTTAAGAACTGTTCTTAGAAATCCTTTATATCTAATATGTAACTAATATTTCAAATTTCATATTTCTAGGCCGTTCGGTAACGCAAAAATTGCATTTTTAGAACGTTTTTTGCTCCTGTACAAACTTTCGGGTTGTGGCACCGACATAAAATATAGCCTATGTTGGAGCAAGTGTTGTCACCATCGTTTTGACACCCTTATTTTGACCCCGTTATTTTTTAAATCGGTTTGGTAATTCCTGAGATTGTGTAGAAACCAGCATTTAGAACGTTTTTTTAGAACGATTTTCGCGCATTTTCACCCCTTTCAAATTTCGAATTGTTTAAGAACTGTTCTTTGAAATTCTTTATATCTAATAAATAGGTAATATTTCAAATTTCATATTTCTAGGCCCTTCAGTAACACATAAATCGCATTTTTAGAACGTTTTTTGCTCCTGCACCTCTTTTGGGGTAGTGACACCGACATAAAACATAGCCTATCTTGGAGCAAGCGTTGTCACCATCATTTTGACACCAATATTTTTTAAATCGGTTGGGTACTTCCTGAGATTGTGTAGAAACTACCATTTAGAACGTTTTTAGAACGCTTTTTGTGCATTTTCACCCCTTTTAAATTTCGAATTGTTTAAGAACTGTTCTTAGACATCATTTATATCTTATGAGTAACTAATATTCAAAATATCATATTTCTAGGCCCTTCAGTAACGCTAAAATCACATTTTTAGAACGTTTTTTGCTCGTACACCCCCTTTGGGGTAGTGACACCGACATAAAACATAGCCTATCTTGGAGTAAGCGTTGTCACCATCATTTTAACACCAATATTTTTTAAATCGGTTTGGCGTTTCATGAGATTGTGTAGAAACTACCATTTAGAATGTTTTTTAGAACGCTTTTTGTGCATTTTCACCCCTTTTAAATTTCGAATTGTTTAAGAACTGTTCTTAGACATCATTTATATCTTATAAGTAACTAATATTCAAAATTTCATATTTCTAGGCCCTTCAGTAACGCTAAAATCGCATTTTTAGAACGTTTTTTGCTCCCGCACCCCCTTTGGGGTAGTGACACCGACATAAAACATAGCCTATCTTGGAGCAAGCGTTGTCACCATCATTTTGACACCAATATTTTTTAAATCGGTTTGGTACTTCCTGAGATTGTGTAGAAACTACCATTTAGAACGTTTTTTAGAACGCTTTTTGTGCATTTTCACCCCTTTTAAAATTCGAATTGTTTAAGAACAGTTCTTAGACATCATTTATATCTTATAAGTAACTAATATTTAAAATTTCATATTTCTAGGCCCTTCAGTAACGCTAAAATCGCATTTTTAGAACGTTTTTTGCTCCTACACCCCCTTTGGGGTAGTGGCACCGATATAAGATAAAGCCTATGTTCTAAGTTGGACTAACACCGTCATTTTAATACCATTACTTTTGGAATCGGTACGGTAGTTTCAGAGCTTACCTCCGACAAATAAACAATTTTTTCCTCTTTATAATAGGAGTATAGATTAAGAGTGTCGTTAATTTTGTTTTAAATAGATCAGAAATTATTACTGCTTTATACACATATTTTTTTAATGATTGGATATTTTGAATGTTTAAAAATCCTAAGTCCCCTTAAATATAAAATTTCTTGCATGCCAATAACGGAATTGCAAGTTTAATTCTTCCTTTTGAATTTATATTCAGAAAGAGAAGAGCGTGTACCTATAATTTCAGTACAAAAAGAAAACAAGTGGGTAAGTGTGATCACAGATCGCGCAGAGGGTATCGTTTAATATTGGTTTCAAAACACTTTATTCTTTTTCAAAATCTGTTAGTTCCACATTTCGCAACCAGGGGGCGCACTATATTCTAAACAAACTTCTATCCGAACGAAACTCCGTTTTACAAACTATCCGTAGGTATATTAGTCGTGGGGATCGGACCCATAGCACCTGAGATAAGTAGGTGCCCACTGGCGGTAAAAATTGGAACTAAAATATGTACGCCTGTGGTGTATAATATGAAAGAGTGGTTAAAGGAGTGTCGACAAAAAGTAGAAAAGTGCCCCTCAGGTGAAAAGCGTTGAGGTTAGAAAAATTGCTTAAAATACAGAAGTTAGTGCCAGGGGGGATAAATAATAGAAGACTTTTTCAAAATTTTATTATATATGACTTTTGATGTGAGGTGTTCAGTTATAAGTATACAAAATTTCAAGTCTTCAACTTAATTAGGGGTCCAGTTAGAGAGAAAAAACTTAAAATACACAAGTTAGAGCCCAGAGGGGGTAAATATAAGGCTTTTTCAAAATTTTATGATTTGTCGTTTGATGTGAGGTGTTCAGCTATAAGAATCCAAAAATTCAAATCATCAACTTAATTAGGAGCTTAGTTAGAAATAAAAACTTAAAATACACAAGTTAGAGACCAGGGGGTAAATATAAGATTTTTTCAAAATTTTTATGATTTATCGTTTGATGTTGATTACTTTTGACTTTCATGTCCTTTAATAATTATTTTTTATTTAATACACTTTTTCGTGTTTTTTTTTTTTTTTTATTTAATATACTGAGGAACAACCCATTGCATGATTGCATAACAATATTAACGAGATAAATAAGTTTTGGACGATGTTGGGTGTTCAAATACCAGGAAAACACATCTACTGTCCCTTGTCCCTGATGCTCAATGTAAAGTTTGGAGCTGTCTGTATAAAATTGTTTAAAAAAAATAATAATTCGATGTAATTTTTTTCTGAAACTGGAATTATTGTTTTATATAAATAGGTAGCTAAAATTTAAACTGCACACATTTTTTGGGTTGTTATTATTTTTTAAACTCTGTCCAGGGTTTTAGATTCCTTACCATCCCTCTTCTAAAATTATTCAGAAAATCATTTCAGATGCAGCCACAGAATTTTTTTCAAGTTTTTTCTCATGCAGAAGTATGCTAGAGAAATAATGTCTAAAATTCTTTGGCAGGAAATTTACGGTAAAATATAAATCAGCATTTAAATGTCAATTTCAAGCATCGTAATTTTATTGGTAGTCTCACCATCACCAAGGTTTATTCATGCACTTTTCGAGGTAAATTAAAAAGAAATTTAATTTAATCAAATGTTAACAACTGTTTCTAAAAATCAATGAACATTGTGGCTATCACTTAGTCTTAACATGATTTTCGTAAAAATAGGTGGTAATTTTCATTAACATTACATCTTTACCGTCCATTTTTTTATCATTTCGTCCCTTTTTTTAATACCATCACAATTTTTTTACCTTACCGTCCGTTCTTTAACACCCCTTTAAGACAATGTTATACAAAAATCCTGTATTAAAATTACTACATTGTTATTTTTTCTTAATTGAATGTCCTGTGGGTATTATGCAAATTCATTATAAGTAAAAATTTATAAGAAAATAAAAAGTTATAGGGGTAAAAAGGTAAAGAAAATTAAACTCGCAAGCTTAACTTAAACCTCAGTTAAATAAAAAAAATTTCGCTGCTGACCATTTTTAGGTGCGTTCGTAATTATATAAATACGTAGCACCTATAGTCGTCGTTCAGTCCGTCCGTCTGTCCGTCTGTCCGCATGTAACAGAGCAAAAACTACCCAACCCAATGGTCTGAAATTTCAAATATATGATTGTTGCAAAATTTTGTCGAGCCATATCAAATTTTATGAAAATCGGATGTATAGTTTAATTACAGGGACAGTCAAAGTTTTTCTTTACATTACGGCCAATGGGAAAAATTATTGCAAGTGCATTTTAATGATATTAGAGCCTTCCGAATGATCTGAAATTTTAAAGATATAACTGTTGCAAAATTTTGTTGAGCCATTTCAAATTTTAGGAAAATCGGATGTATAATTTAATTACAGGGAGAGTCAAAAGTTTTACTTTACATTACGGCCAATGGGAAAAATTATTGCAAGTGCATTTTAATGATATTACAGCCTTCCGAATGGTCTGAAATTTTAAATATATAATTGTTGCAAAATTTTGTTGAGCTATTTCAAATTTTAGGAAAATCGGATGTATAGTTTAATTACAGGGACAGTCAAAAGTGTTTCGTTACATTACGGGGAATGGGAAAAAATTATTGGAAGTGCATTTTAATGATGTATCAGAATATGCGCTTTATGAAGTGCAAAAAAATTATACATTCAGTACAATATGAGGTGCAAAAAATAATTATAAAACTAGTTATAGTACGAACGCACCTCATTTGCCACGTTTGACGAGCAATTTCCAACTTGTTTTCTTTATTTTGAATCATTAAGGCATTCGTCTATCCGATTAAAATGTTATTTTAGCAGGGTCCAATCCATTTCAAGTGGTCCAGCACTGGTTGCTCGACAATTTTTAAAAAATCTGAAATTTTTTGTACAACAACCCTAACATGATGGAAGTTCAAAATGACTATTATTTTAATTTTATTAATTTTTGTTTGTGCATGGCGGCCATCTTTGTTTCATCGTCTGCAGCAATTTTCTCACAGGAAGCGTTTACGGAATTGTAAATAATTCATCGTTTATTTCTCCAATTCAAGTGCAGATTAAAGCACTTTGTACAGAATATATTGGGCTTAAAATTTGGTAATAGAGTAGTTTCCAAAACTAAATGCTTATTGGTGAAATTTAAGCATAAAGTTTAAGTTTTTTCCAAAATTTATCCGTTTATAAGAGGAAATGTTCCTAGCAAGGAAAACTGTCAACATGACATAATTTGTTTTACAAATAGGCTGAAAGTACTTGTACTCACACGCGAAGTTCCAGATATGGAACATGCTTTCTCTTCGCTAAAAAAATTCCCAAATTTTTCAAAAATGTCAAAAATCGCAATTTTGAGGCTTTGATATCTCTGGTGGGGCACGAGATAAAAATCTTAAGTTCTGGTTTCTGAGAGTGTTGTGTGGTAGTGTTATGCACAAGAAATTTAAGGATGGAGATTTGACTACAAGCTGAGATATGGCAAGGGCAACATGTCGAAACAATACTGCCAAACTATAGTTTTGTTGTAGTCACAGCGAAGTTTTTACCTCAGAGTGTCATTTAAATTTAGTTTTTTGATTATCTTTAAATAATATTACCAGAAAATAAAGCCTTTTGCAAAGCTTAGAAATTAGTTTTAGAAATAATTATGCCTAAGGCCATACATTTTGTATGGTTTCAGCAATTTTCAGTAATTTTTTTTAAAAAGTAATTTTAGCAACTAAAAGAAAATCTCGACACTTTTACATAGAGGAAAAAAATATTTTTATTCAAGACCTGAGACAAAAACAGAATGGGGAAAGAGAAAAGCTGTTCTTGTTGAGACATGATCAAACGTGTCAAAACACATTCTTGCTTGATGGTTTAAAAACCACAATTTTGATCTTTCTCAAAATTTTACTTGCAGGAACCAGGTCTTGTCATCTCTTGATAACTTGATGAAGTTTTTGGCCCTGCTGGCTCATAGAAATAAACTTTGAAATCACTATGTGCAAGTTTCACTTCATTAATAATTCCTAGCGTACTTCTTATGCAAAAATGTCATTTTTCTGCATTATGAATTTTGAAAGGGCTTTGGATATCTTTACTTTCTGAAAATTACTTGAGGCTGATGCATGGTAATATCGTATAATGTTTGATTTACAGGAGCATACTTATGGTAGGAGAATGTGTAAGAGACTGGAAAGCAGCATTAAAATTGTGGTTTTTAAACCAACAAGCAGGAATGTGTTTTGACACGTTTGATCATGTCTCAACAAGTATGTCAACATTAACAGCTATTCTCTTTCCCTATTCTGTTTTTGTCTCAGGTCTTGCATAAAAATATGTTTTTTCTTTATGTAAAAGTGTTGAGGTTTCTTTTAGTTGCTAAAATTTCTTACAACAAAAATTACTGAAACCATACAAAATGTACGGCTTTGGCATAATTATTTTTTTAATTAATTTCTAAGCTTTGCAAAAGCCTTTTTTCTGCTACTATTATTTAAAGATAATAAAAAAAAATAAATTTAAATGACACTCTGAGGTAAGTACTTAGCTGTAACTACAACAAAACAATAGTTTGGCAGTATTGTTTTGACATGTTGCCCTTGCCATATCTCAGCTTATAGTCAAATCTCCATCGTGAAATTTCTTGTACCTAACACGATCATACAATACTGTCAGAAACTAGAACTTCATATTTTTATTTCGTGTTCCACCAGAGATATCAAAGCCTCAAAAGTGCGATTTTTGACATTTTTGAAAAATTTGGGAATTTGTTTAGCGAAAAGAAAGCAAGTCCCAGATCTGGAACTTCGCGTGTGAGTACAAGTACTTTCAGCCTATTTGTAAAAAAAAAAAAAAAAAAAAAAAAAAAAATACGTCATGTTGATAGTTCTCCTTGCTAGAAAAATTTCCCCTTGTAAAAGGACAAATTTTGGAAAAAAAACTGAAACTTTATGCCCAAATTTCACCGATAAACATTTAGTTTCGGAAACTACTCTATTACCAAATTTTTAGCCCAATGTATTCTGTACAAATTGCTTTAATCCGCACTTGAATTGGAGATATAAACGATGAATTATTTACAATTACGTAAACGCTTCCTGTGAGAAAATTGCTGCAGACGATGAAACAATGATGGCTGCCATGCACAAACAAAAAGTAATAAAATTAAAATAATAGTCATTTTGAACTTCCATCATGTTAGGGTTGTTGTACAAAAAATTTCAGATTTTTTAAAAATGGTCGAGCAACGAATTGATGATTTTCTGGACCACTTAAAATGGATTGACCCAGCAAGTTTAATTTCGCCAGATTTCTTTTTTTTTTTTTTTTTTTTTTTTTTTTTTTTTTTTTACCAAAAGTCAAAAGATTGTGAGAATGCCCCATATCCCTTTAAGACCGTAAGATTTTTTGGTAGAAATTTAAAGTTTGTGTGGTTTCCCTTTACCGGTATTTGATTGAAAAAAAAATTAAAAAAAAAATTCCCCATGTCAGGTTATTCCAAGGAAGTACCCGCACAAATGTGTGGGTTAGGGCTTAATGCAGCCGTTTTTGGGCTGTATCTACACAATTGTGTAGTTTGGGATTACGTGTGCAAATATCTAAAAATAAAAGTTTAAGCAAAAAAAGTTGTTTATTGAGATAATTTTCATCAGCCACAATGCAAATGTTTGAAACAATTTTTGTTTTTGGACAGACCACTACAATTTCATTTTCTGAGATGTGCTCAATGCTCGCACCTCTCTTATGAGACGTTGACAAATGGTATGCCCTTCACTCCGTTTGGATTGTGCCTGATCTTTTAAATTTCTTTTTTTAGTTTTTCCAGCAGCGGTATTTTGTTGAAATACCGATCGAAGTACATAAACTAGGTCTGAACCAGAGTAAGGACTACAGCAGGCCCTAAGCCCAGATCCTTGTGGACTAGGTCTGTACTTTCCCACTGGTAAACTACAAAATTTAAAACTATCCCAGGTGATACTGTTACAACAGAGTGCAGTTTTTTTATATACTGCTTTACTGAAGCACGTCCTAAAAAAAAAAAAAGAATCGTCTGCTCATGTATGGAAAATTTTCCCTGATCTGGTAAATTCAAGCAGACACTACGGAATCTGTCAAGCATTTGCTGAACTTTCCATAATTTATTATTTATTCATTGTGGCTTACTTGCTGTGTCGACAAAATGGAATGCATTTATCAAACTTAAAAATCTATCTCGTGATATGCATATAACTCATATAAAACTTATAAATCATATGACATCCATAGCTCAGAGCAGAAACATACCGTTCGTTACATGTGCATATTATATATCTAATACCATCAATTTTAAATAGAAATCATGAATATTTTGAATACAAATCATGAATAGTATAAACCTATTTAAAATTAATCCGGTTTAAAAATGCAATTAATAAAAAATAAATTGCTAAAACATAAGTTTTAAAAAAATCACTTAAAAATAAAAATTTTATGTATTACGAATTGTACCCATTTTGGAAACGGTAAAACCCGGACCCGCACAATTGTGTGGGCCATTTTTTTTTCTACATTTGTAAAGCCCAATTAAATTTATCAAAGACAAAATCAATTAAAATCATGAATAAAGTATATGAAAAGAAAAATTAAATCCAAGCAAACATTAAAAATCATATTTAAAAGAAATTACGACAGTACATACATTTTGTCTATTGCTGTCAGATGATATAGTCTTTTTAATAGCAGAAAATCTAACCCTGTATTTTAGTTAGTGTCCCCTAGTGGTGTCTTATCAAAACATCTGAAGCCAATTAACTCATATAAATGTGCAGATTTGGTTTTAAATCTCACAAAAACAGGAAATAGTCATTTTTTTTTACTTTAGTATCATCCCCACAATTGTGTGGGTCAGGGCTTAAAGGGTTATAATTTTAAAACATCATATTTAACTAAAAATCTTTAATTTATTATAAAACTTACATTACATATTTATATATACAATTATAATTAAAATGTCTTTAAAGGTGTATTTCACTAGCAGAATTAATATAAAGGAAATAGTTAAAGAATTTATTTAGGGATATTAGAGACAATCAGGCTATCACACTATCTATATCACTTACTGATCAAAATTTCTACCAGAAAATGACTTAAAAAGTTTTTTTGACGATGCAATCAGTTTTTTGGGATAAGCTTCGAATTAGATTACTCGCTTTGCACGTGTGGTCCCATCGATTAACAAGATTATCTAAGGATTATCACAGTATTTAACTAGCGTGAATTTTGGGCGTAACGCAAATCTGAATGGCGTTGAAGGGTTGTGGGTCAGGGTGGGCCGAAATAAGCCCAAAAAATTTTTTTTAGAAATTGATTTTGGCATAGTACGCAAAAGTTGTGTAATGGGACAGTTAAAACTGACAGAATTTTTTTTCAATATTGCTCAATATTTAGCCGCGCCCCTTTGACCTTGAAAAACAGAAAAAAAAGGAGAAAAATCGTTTTTTGCAAAAAAATATATTTAAAAAAATATTCCAAAATTTTTACCGGCATACAGTGAATATGTTGCCCAATGAGTCATTTATAACTCACAAAAAATTATATTCATTTCTCTCAATATTTACCCGCGCCCCTTTGACATAAAAAAACGGAGAAAAATAAAAATATATCGGATTTTCTAAAAAACTCTGCTAAGAAAATTACTTTTCGAAATTGGTATTGACATTTATTGATTAATTAAATAGTACTATAAATAATAATAATTACATAAATATTACGTAATTTAACTTTTTATTCTTTTTTTTACGAAATTAATGCTAGCATTTTTTTTAATAACACGCAGACAACAAAAATCTACAAATTTGAAATGTATTTAATAATACCTGATGCAAATTGAATATGAAGTGTTAGAATAATATTGCCCCTTGTTGTCAAATTTCGGAAGCTCTTTCCTTGCTTGAATCCTATCGTTCAACAGATTGCGTGCAATATGGAAATTCCTCAAATGTTAGTACTGGAAACTGTTGTTCTTTGCACATTTCTTTAAAGTCTTTTTCCTTTATACGCATTGTAAAAGGTGGCTCTGTTACAAAAGTGTTTGACCAATCAATTAAATCAATATAATCAGCTGAATCAAAATTGAGTTTGGGAAGCTTGAAAAAACGCAATCCACCCAAGTTCTTCGTATCTCGGGCACTGAGAATACGCCTAACTGCTAATTCCCGAGTGTGATTTCTAGAATCATGTAGCACTGCTAATAATTTGTGTTCAGGATGCGCAAAATATGCATTGTTTGAAATACTTTGTAAATAATTTGCTTAACATTATCTGGAAGCTACCTTACAAGGGAAATCATTTTTCAGAAATGTTGAGCACCAT